>JAUDYJ010000004.1:79036412-80286412 GCA_030761175.1 Masticophis lateralis
CGCTTTACAATGCTTTATAGCCCTTTCTAAGCAGTTTACAGAGTCAGCATATTGCTCCCAACAATTTGGGTCCTCATTTTACCCACCTTGGAAGGTTGGAAGGCTGAGTCAACCTTGAGCCCAGTGGTATTTGAACTGCCAAATTGCAGGCTGGCAGTCAGCAAAGTAGCCTGCAGTACTGCACTCTAACCACTGTGCCACTGAGGCTCACAATAGTATGAGGCTGATAACAGTATTCCAGTATTTGAGGGGCTGCCACAAATAGGAGAGGTCCAATTTATTTTCCAAAGCACCAGAGGCCAGTCTCTTGTCTGAAATGATATGCTTGAGTAGGGGGCTGGACTGGAAGACCTCCAAGGTCCCTTCCAGCTCTATTCTGATTCTGTAGGATCAGAATAGAATGGCATTATTTTTGGGAAGCAAAAGTTTTAACATACCAGAATGGTCTTGGTCAATCATATTAAAGATAATCTCCAAATCAGCTTTGTATCTACACAGAGTTTCCACCAAATATGGTTGAACCTAAAATATGATAGAGATTAAGAGAGAGTGGGAGAATGAGACAGATTAGAAATTATACAATACCAGATCTATGGTTGAAATCACAATACAGGTAGTGCTCCAGTTACTAATGGAATGGAGCCTGCCCATTCCATTCATAACCCAAGGATTCATGAGAGTGAATCTCACACCTTGAATGAAATCACTCCCTCCTTTTGCCCACACATGCACTAATTGAATGTGAGGTTCATTAAATGCACACAAGGTATTTCAGGGTGGGGAAGGCTATGGGGGGCCTACTGATGGAACAGGCCATCTGCCTAAGACCAACCAAGGCATCCCTGGCCCACTGAAATACCTCATGCTCCCCAAATGTCTTTCCCCACCCAAACTGCCACGGTGGGTCACTTACCTTGTGAAGATCTAGCAAGCAGTCTCCTCTCCAGCCTTGTGCGCCCCTTGCTGACTGAAATGGAGCTTCTGAGGGCCATCGAGAGGCCTTGCCCAGCACCTCACTGGCCAGACGTTTCCCTCAAAAGCTCCATTTCGGCTGGCAAGGTGCTGGGCGAGGCCTCTGGATGGCTGAATGGGGCTTCTGATGGGCAGATCCATCCCTCAGAAGCTCCATTTCAGCCGGCAAGGTTCCAGGCGAGACCTTTGGATGGCCAAACGGGGCTTCTGAGGGGTGGATGCTCCATTTCAACTTGTGGGCTGGGTGAGGCTTCTGGATGGCAGGGTGAGGCTTCTGGATGGCTGAATGGAGCTTCTGAGGGGTGGATGCTGAATGGGACATCGCTTTCGGTGCCAGGCAAGGTGTCTGGAGAGCCAAATGGGGTTTTGAATGAGAGATGTGCCCCTCAGAAGCTCCATTTTGGACAGAAATGTGCAGGATGAATGTTGAAGAGCCTCTGCAGTTGTTCATAAGAGTGAATAACTGCCATGGTGCTGCAAGATTAGTAGTTTTGGGCCTTGTTCAGAAACACTTAGGGGGTGCGATCGGAATGGGACTTTTTGGCTCCGACCCTTGGCCGCGTCTGCTTCTCAGCCAGGATCCTACCTCTGCGCATTAACCACTAGCTTTTCTCCTCAGCTGGCACATCTCTAACTGTTTGCCCTGGCCAATGGGCCATGGCCCCTCCATCCCATGTGCTTCTGCATGGGCTATTCACCAAAGCATGGTTTGTCCTGGGCTTTTTGCTGCCTGGGACAGTTAGCTGCCAACCAATAGGTTAGCTGCCAATGCTGGCAGCCAAAAGTCACAGTGTAATCGATTGCAAAGGGTGGTGGAGGTGCTGCAGCCAAACGGTCTCAGGCACTTGTTAGGAGAGGGACGGGCAGGGGTGGAAGCTCCCCTGTACCTGATCGTTCCTCCCTGATAACGAACAGGAAGGGAAGAGCGGGGGTAGGGGGGCGGATAGTAAGCAGACTTCATTCAAAGGAGTTTTTGTTTTGGGTGGGTATTCTAGCCTTAGAAGGAGAGAGGGAAGGAGGAAGGAGGGAGGGAGGGAGGGAGGGAGGGAGGGAGGAGAGAGAGAGAGAGAGAGAGAGAGAGAGAGAGAGAGAGAGAGAGAGAGAGAGAAAGGAGATAAGAAAGAAAGAAAAGGAAGAGAAAGAAAGAAAGAGAGAGAGAGAAGGAGACACAAAG
Source organism: Masticophis lateralis (assembly GCA_030761175.1). Lineage (NCBI taxonomy): Eukaryota > Metazoa > Chordata > Lepidosauria > Squamata > Colubridae > Masticophis > Masticophis lateralis. The sequence goes on from JAUDYJ010000004.1 coordinate 79,038,559, forward strand.
AAAGAAAGAAAAAGAAAGAGGGAGGGGAGAAAGAAAGGGAGGGAAACGAGAAAGAAGAAAGAAAGAAAGAAAGAAAGAAAGAAAGAAAGAAAGAAAGAAAGAAAGAAAGAAATAAAGAAAGAAAGAAAGGGCTTGTGGTCCTTCCTTCCTCTTCTTTTTCTTTCCCTCCCTCCCTCCCTCCCTCCCTCCCTCCCTCCCCCTCTCTCTCTTTCTTTCTTTCTCTCTCTCTCTCTTTCTTTTTCTTCTTTCTTTCTCTTTTTCTCTCCCTCCCTGCCTCTTTCTTTTTCCCTTCCCTTCCCTCTTTCTTTTTCTTTCTTTCTTTCTCTCCCTTTTCTTACTTCCTTCTCTCTCTCTCTCTCTCTCTCTCTCTCTCTCTCTCTCTCTCTCTCTCTCTCTCTCTGTCTTTCTCCCTTTCCTTCCTCCTCTCCTTCTAAGCAGGGGTGAAATGCTCCCGGTTCGGACCAGATCGCCCGATCCGGTAGCGATGGAGGTGGGTGGTTCGGAGAACCAGTAGCAAAAATCCCTCCCCCCATGTCCAGCTGAGCCGCACAATCATCAGCAGCTTTTTATTATACTTTTAAAAGCATTTTTCTACAACTACGGCTGAAAAAGTGCTTTTAAAAGTAAAAAAAAAAGCCTCTGATGATTGTGTGGCTCGTCAAAGGCATTTAAAAGAAAAAAAGCCTTTTTTTTCTTTTAAATGCTCTGACAATCCAAGCTGAGTTCCCTGATCGGCAGAGGCTTTTTTAAAAAGCCCCTACCAATCAGGGAACTCAACTGGGATCATCAGAGCATTTAAAAGAAAAAAAGCCTTTTTTTCTTTTAAATGCTCTGATGATCCCAGCTGAGTTCCCTGATCGGCAGAGGCTGCAGATCAGGGAACTCAGCTGGGATCATCAGAGCTTTTTGAAAACATTTTTTTTACAACTTCTTAGCCGAAGAGGTTGCCGAAAAAATGGTTTTAAAAGTTAAAAAAAAAAAAGGCCACTCCCACCCTGTCACATTACTTCCCACCCACCAAGCCACGCCCACAGAACCGATAGCAAGAAATTTTAGATTTCACCCCTGCTTCTAAGGCTAGGATTACCCACCCGAAACAAAAACTCCTTTGGATGAAACTGGTTTATTATCCGCCCCCCCCCATCCCCACTGTTCCCTTCCCATTCATTATTAAGGAGGCATGATCAGATACATTGGAGCTTCTACCTCTCCTCTTCCTTCTCCTAACAAGTGCCTGAGACCTTTTGGCTGCAGCACCTCCCCCTCCCTGCAATTGATCACAATGTGGCTTCTGGCTGCCAGCATTGGCAGCTAACTGATTGGTTGGTGGCTAACTGTCCCAGGTGGCAAAAAGCCTGGGACAAACTGTTCTTTGGTGAATGGGTCGTCAGAGTAACCAGGGCAAACAGCTAGGGGTGTGCCAGCCGAGGAGAGAAGCTAATGGTTAATGTGCAGAGGTGGGATCCTGGCGGAGAAGCAGGCATGGCCAAGGATAGGAGCTGAAAAGTCCTAGACTCCGCTGATCATGTAACTTCAAACATTCACTAAGGGAATGCTCATAACCCCAGGATTACCTGTACTGCAAACTATTTTATATCTTGTAAAAATATATTTTAAAATACAATTTATTCAATGGAAATCCAACATCCAGAATTCAAATTCTAAATTCTAAATGATTTTAATTTAAAATTTAATTGAAAGGAAGATATGCATTATCCTAAGAAAGCTTCCAGGTTTAACTTTTGATGTACCATCTACTCCAGACATTTATCTACTGGTAATTTTGCTGCTTTTTTATCTTACGTATTTCAAAAGAAAATTTTCTTAAGGAAGAAACTAATGGGATGCTACTGATTAGTAATGCTAGTTGTTTTTTTCCTATGTGTACACTAACAGTCACATTGCACAATTATATCTACAAGTTTCTAAATAAAATTAATAGTATTATACAAACCATTTTAACAATGCTGTCAATGCAGCCATTTCCTAAATTAAGGTGTATAACCTAGACCTCAAGACTGAGGATCACTACTGTGTCCTTTAAAGCCCATTCAAAGCTTGTCACCAAATGGAATTTTTATAATTTCTGAAGTGACAGGAGAAAAACCTACTGAGCATGTTAGAGACAGAAAATATATATTTTTATGTCAGTCCTGCAAAGGTCTGAAAACTCAATATGTACTTGAATAAGCATTATATACTATTGGGAGTCCCAACTGAAAGACCATTTTAAAATGTGGACTGTATATTAATGTATCCCCACGTTTTGCTATTGTTAAATACTGATCATTTAATGTTTAATATTGCAACACACAAAACAAGACCAGTTTTTATTAATGTGAGAAGCATATATGTTTGTGTTTCCTTTTTTTTATTGCGTATAAACATAGAGGGCATGATCACAGTAACTATATTTAATATATATATATTTAAATAAATATAATTAAATTTAATTAAATGAAATAATAACATTTTTCCTTCTGTCTCTGCACATTATTTTGTCCTGCCCTACCTCTCTATGGAATGTCCAACCTATTATTCAAAATAAAGTTCAGATTCTCTGAAAAAAAAGTTGATCATCTGTTCCAAATCACCTCACCTCTTTGATGGGTAGTATAATTTCTAAATTGTCAAAACATGAAAGATATTCCACACTTCCATCCGGAGCCAGGCAAACTAGTCGAGAATGGAGAGTTCTCCAGGGTATGTCAAGATTCAGAACCGATTCCATGGCTGAAGTCCATTGACTAAGAGAAATCCTTCCTGTTAAAAAATGAAAAGTATTTTATGTTTCAAAGGAAGCTCCTTATAAGAGGATGTGATGTCAAGCCACAACCCTCTCCAATTTCAATTGAAACATCATTGCAGGAGGTATTGTGGCACTGAGATTTCAATAAACTAAATTACAGGATTATTTTTAAATAAAAAACTGGTCAAGCATAGTGACTAGTTTCTAAATTTGGACCAGGCAAGCTCACTGGGGAATTCTGGGAGATGAAGTCCACATATATCAAACTGGCTGAGGTTGAGAATCACTGTTCTAAAGACTGGTCCATCAGATACCCACCCACCCTACCCTACACACTAGAGCTGATGAAGTACACTATGTAGAATAGGGAATGGAGGAAGGTGACCAACCTACAGATTATAGGTACCCTATTTGCACCACATCTCATCTTTTTTCCCCAGCAGCAGTCACAAAGTGGGATGAAGCAACTTTCCTTTGGTAATACCATGCCAGTAGCAGGCAAAAACAGGATTTGAAAGATCAAGGTGGCAGCTCCATCGTTTTTTTCTTTTTCTGTTTTACATGCATCATTATATGTTAAAAATGGGCACAGCATGAATCTTGCAGTCATGGGCAACGTCTTGATTCTTTGTACATTCATTCTTCCAATGATATCCCTCGCCATTAATGTGAAAGTGAAGGAAAGTAAACTGGTATCTCATTTGTACAGCAAGATCTTACTCGGACAAGCATCATTAATTCAAGTGTGCCCCACGTTTCTGAGTTCTGAGGATCTTCAACCTACCTAAATTACCTAAGATTTTAAGCCACTTTAACTTTATGGTATAAGTCCATGATGGCAAACTTGCCCTCTCTGCAGGCACGCCAGCTGTCACCCCAGTCCAGCTTCACCACGCATGTGTGTGTGCCTCCCACCGGCCAGCTGGTCTTTGGGTCTCTGCCACACATGAATGAGGGGAGGGGCCTTCCCCGATCTCTTTAGGTCCCCCCCTAGCGCGCCCTACCTTTCTACTCCATTTCTGCCACCCATGCCTTCCCTGATCTCCGCAGGTTCCCTCCCCCCCAGCATGCCCTACCTTTCTATTCCAATTTCTGCTGCTCACAACAACCTGGAAGCCAAAACAGGGCATGGCGATGCCATGCAAGGCCCCCTTGTACCCCATTTTGGGCCTGGAAAGCCTCCTGCACTAACCTGGAAGCCAAAACGGGGCATGAGGAGTTTATGTGTGGAGGGCCAGGGCGCATGTGTGGGGGGGCATGTGCAAGGGTAAGCACACATGCATGGGGGTGCTCACATTGCATTTTGGGAGTTCAGGTATGCACACGTGCATTTGCCAAAAAAGCTTAACTATCACTGGTATAAGTCAATCTACAAAATTTGGACAGAAGATGGGAGGAGATACCTGTAATTTATTGATTTCTCATAATTTTCTAGGAGAAGCTATTATTTCAGGTTCACTCTGAGTCTCTTAGTATGGTACTTAATAAGCTTCCTGACCACTTTTTAAAAAGGCAGGCAGGCTCTAAAGCAAAGATTAGACTCTAAAATCATAGGTATTTGCAGCAGTACTTTGAAGCCCCAGAAAGATCTTGCTTGGGTGGAAGAGAGCACTCTGGAGGATTATTTCAATGGCATTGCCCCCTACAAGGGAAATCAGACTAAGGTATCAGTACCAGTGCCATGTAAGTCAGTACTACTTTTACTGTTACAGGATCTTGCAAATCTGAATATATTTTTCCCCTCCCCTTTATCTTCATGAAAACTAAAGAGAGGCTTGTTTAAGAGTTTTTTTCAATTTTCTTTCTTGGTCCAAGCTTAGTTCCGTCTTGTCTGACTGTTGCCTGAGTAATGGCTCTTCTTCCTGTCCTGCAAGGTCAGTCCCACCCCAAACAAATTCAACCATAGCTATACAGTATTTGTCTACAATACATCATGTGATAGTCAACTTTTGATCAGATAACTCTTCCACAACAGCTGTTTTGTCAGTGTATCTTGGCCCTAAAATATTTTCTAGTTCTTTTGAAGAAGAGTCTCTACCTCTCATCTGATTTTATGCAGATTGTTACTAGAAACACAAGGCTGGAAATAACTATTTAAGCCATTAAGAGCCCTCTCCTCAGGGATCCAAATTAAAACTGTCCGGGCAGACCGGTCTCTCTCTAGTCCTGTCCTAAATACATCCAATGAATAGAAGACCACTGCTTTTCCAGAGAATTGGTTTCATGCTATTGAATTGCTCTTACTGTTAGGAAGTTTTTTCTAACATTCAATTGAAATCTGACTTTCTGTAATTTACATCCATTATTTCATATTCTGCACTCTGGGACAAGAGAGAACAGGCCTTAAAGTTCTCTATGATAGTATTTCAAGTGCTTGAAGACTACTATTATATTCAGTTACCCTTTTTCATAACTAAATATCCTTCCAGCCTTTTCATAGCACTTGGTTTTCAGTCCCTTGATTTCCTTGCTATCTTTCTTTGAATATGTTCCAATGTCTCTGCATCCCTCTTAAAGGGTGATTCCCCAAAACTGTCAGAATAAATTACTTCCCTTCGTTTAGTAAACATACTTATGTTAATACAACTAATGAAATACTAAGTTCTACTGCTAGGCATTAACTGTTCTCTGGTGGTCTGTAAAGGACATCTCACATTGGAAACATTGTCATTGGAATTCTTAAAAAACAAGAATTACAGAGTTAGAAAAGATTACATGAGTCATTTTGATCAGCCTACAAGCTCATGCATTATTTTTGGGCCAGCAGTATCCATTATTCTAAACAATTTGATATCTCCCATAAATTGTATCTTTACTCAATCCAGCTCATTTGTGAATGATTCATAGTAGCATCTGTCCCATACAAATCTAGAATCTATTGCTTTTGTTCTTCTGGTATATAATTTGCTACTTTTAGAGCTCCTCGTCACATTTTCTTCCTGTAACATGCAACATAGAAAATTACTTGTGCATAAAAACACAATACTGACAAACAAAATGAAACACTTTTTCAAATCACATTACCTGTGCAAATTGGATCATACTGGGTAAAAGCTGCAATGAGGTCTGATTTATGGGTATAAAGTTTCTCTCGCAAACCCTTTAAAGCAGAAAACTCGATAGCAGTCACTCTACAAAGAAAATAATTAAACTAGGCAATTAGAACAACAAAATCTCTTTACAGGTCCATATCAGAGTACAGAATTTTAGGAGTTCTGAAATTCCTACATGGAGAACAAAGAAAATACTTAAACATAATGGTAAACTTGAGTAATGCTGCATATCTAGTTAGAAAAATTGAAAAAAATAAACTTGCATTTAGGAAAACAACTGCATGAGTAGCAATACAATCTCAATAGTTTTTGTCAGAGTTTTATATCATCAATTTAGGTTTTTTTTTCTTTAGTTATAAACTAAAAAAAAGGTGAAAAGTGAGGAAATCTAAGTGTAGTATGTAGAAAGTATGTACATCCAACAGAGAGATGCTTACCACATTTACATACATGCAGTACAAACATGATAAGGATAAAAAAGCATAAATAAATAATGGCCATACTGGATTAAGTACAAATTGAGTTTGATGGTTTTTAGCATTACTATCCTTCATTTCAGCTTTACCGGTAGTCCTAGAAACAGTATTTTACCTTTGTACTGCTAGAGCTGATCAATAGCTAGTTTTGTGGAATGGAAGCAGATGCAAGCAAAGTTGATAACCATTGTTGCCAGCTAGGTTTGAAAAAGGAAGGAGGACCAAGTTGTCTACAATGCAAGTTAAAAGAGCTCTTGGCTATCACTGGGCTGCCAGTGAATTAAAATAATAGATTGGCCCTTAATTCCAAGACAGCCAGACATCAAGTACTATTTATTTTCCTTCATTCCTTTCTGTGCAGCTCCATTATTATTCCACTTCTGTAAATTAGGTGTAAATAGCAATGCAGAGAAGACTAGTACATTCACCTCATCCTGTGGTCCATGGAATAGCCAATAAGATCACATCAGTTAATTTAAGAAGTAAAAATAAAAGGGATGCATTAAATCATATTTCTTGTAAATTAAAACTTATCTAATATACATGCAATTCTCAACTTATGACCACAATTGGGACCAGAATTTCCATTATGAATCAAGGCAAATACATGTTGCAAGATCCAATTTGGGTCAGTCATCCAGGACCAGAGGTTTACTCTTCCAAGCTTTCGGACTCATGCCAGAGCCCATCTTCAGGGAACTTCTGTCTACCAGAATATGTGCTTTGGGTTATTCTGTGAGCCATATTTATGTGGTGACTTCCTACTGATTGATTGCCTTCCTACTGATTGGTAGGAATCAGTCCTACCAATCCTACAATCAGTTTCCTACTGATTGGTAGGTAACACATTGGTGTGTTGATGGCCATTGGTTATTGTTTCCTTATGCTGCCAAGTCCTCAGCTCCTAAGTACCTAATAAGCTAGTGATAAATTAGCACTCTTGTTGACTGATAAGGGGCCCATTTCTGAAACTAGGAAACTTCCCAGGAAATTCCCAGAATTTCCATTGTTAAGTAAGGTGGTTGTTAAATGAGACATGCCCAATTGAATGACCTTTTTTTGCCACAGTTGTTAAGTGAATCATTGCAATTGTCAAGTGAATCATTTGGTTTTTAAGTGAAACAGGCTTTCCCCATTGATTTTGCATGGCAGAAATCAGCTGGAAAGATTGAAAATGGTGATCACATGAGTTTGGGATGCTGCAACTATCATTTATTTATTTATTATTTATTATTTCAATTTATAAACCGCCCTTCTCCTTGCGGACTCAGGGCGGTGAACAGCCAGAATAAAACATGGTACACAAAAGTTAAAAACAATTAAAAATTATTAAATATTATTTGGCCAAGAATTAAAACAACCCAATTTAAAATCAAATTCAAATTTAAAAATGGAGGATGGGCTCAGGCTAGCCCAGCTAGATGGAATAAATGGGTTTTAAGGGCCCGACGAAAGGTCCGGAGATCTGGAATCCTGCGTATCTCCAGGGGTAGGTCATTCCAGAGGACGGGCGCCGCCACAGAGAAGGCTCTCCCCCTGGGGGTCGCCAGCCGACACTGTCTGGCCGACGGCACCCGAAGGAGGCCCTCTCTGTGCGAGCGTACTGGCCGGTGGGAGGCTATTGGCGGCAGAAGGCGGTCCCGCAAGTATCCAGGTCCTAGGCCATGGAGCGCTTTAAAGGTGGTCACCAACACCTTGAAGCGCACCCGAAAGACCACCGGGAGCCAGTGCAGCTCGCGCAGGAGAGGTGTCACGTGGGAGCGCCATGTCGCTCCCATAATTCCCCGCGCGGCCGCATTCTGGACCAGTTGGAGCCTCCGGGTGCACCCCAAGGGGAGCCCCATGTAGAGAGCGTTGCAGTAGTCCAGGCGGGAAGTCACGAGAGCATGGGTGACTGTGCGTAGGGAGTCCCGATCTAGAAAGGGACGCAACTGGCGTATCAGGCGAACCTGATAAAAAGCCCCCCTGGCCACGGCCGTCATGTGTTCTTCTAAAGACAGCCGTGCGTCCAGGAGGACGCCCAAGTTGCGAGCCCTCTCCGTGGGGGCCAATGTCTCGCCCCCAATAGTCAGCGATGGCGTCAGCTGGCTATATCGGGATGCCGGCAGCCACAGCCACTCAGTCTTGGAGGGGTTTAGTCGGAGCCTGTTTCTCCCCATCCAGACCCGCACAGCTTCCAGACACTGGGACATCACTTCAACGGCATCGTTGGGGTGGCCTGGGGTGGAGATGTACAGCTGGGTGTCGTCAGCGTACTGATGGAACTCCACACCAAAGCCACGGATGATCTCACCCAGCGGCTTTACATAAATGTTGAACAGAAGGGGCGAGAGGACCGACCCCTGCGGCACCCCACAAACAAGGCGCCTCGGAGTCGACCGCTGCCCCCCTTGCGACCGGTCAGATTGCGACCGGTCAGAGAGATAGGAGGAGAACCACCGTAGAACGGTGCCCCCCACCCCCAATCCCTCCAACCGGTGCAACATGATACCATGGTCGATGGTATCAAAAGCCGCTGAGAGATCTAATAGGACCAGGATAGAGGAACATCCCCTATCCCATGCCCTCCAGAGATCGTCCACCAACGCGACCAATGCCATTTCCGTGCTGTGCCCAGGCCGGAAGCCGGACTGGAGCGGATCTAGATAGACAGCTTCATCCAGGAACTGGGGAAGCTGCCATGCAACCACACTCTCAACAACCTTCGCAACAAAGTGAAGGTTGGAGACTGGACGGTAATTGGCCAAAACAGCCGGGTCCAGAGAGGGCTTTTTGAGGAGGGGTCTCACCACCGCTTCTTTCAAAGCGGCCCGCAGAACACCCTCACTCAAAGAAGCGTTAACAATCTTCTGGAGCCAGCCTCGTGTAACCTCCCGGGAGGCCAGCACCAACCAGGAGGGACACGGGTCCAATAAACATGTGGTTGCATTCAGCCGTCCCAGGATCCTGTCCATGTCCTCGGGAGCCACAGAGTTGAACTCCTCCCAAACCACACCCCCAAGATCTGCCTCGATTATCCCATCCGGATCTACCCAGTCAGAGGGCAGACCTTCCCGGATCTGAGCGATTTTGTCATACAGATACTGGACAAAGTCCTCAGCTCGACCCTGCAAGGGGTCATCCCGAGCTCCCGGTTGAAGGAGGGAGCGGGTCACCCTGAACAGGGCGGCTGGGCGATTATCTGATGACGCGATAAGAGCGGAAAAGTAGCTAGACTTTGCTGCTTTTATCGCCACTAGGTAGGTCTTAATATGAGACCTCACCAGTGTTCGGTCAGATTCGGAACGGCTGGTCCTCCAACCACTCTCCAGGTGTCTTTTCCGGTGCTTCATCTCCCTCAGCTCCTCAGTAAACCAAGGAGCTGGCTGAGTTCGGCGCCGGGTCAGAGGCCGCAAAGGCACGATGCGGTCCAAAGCCCCAGCGGCCGCTCTATCCCAGGCGGCCACCAGGTCTTCAGCCGAATCATGAGCCAGAGTCTCAGGAAACGGCCCAAGCTCCGTCTGGAACCTATCAGGTTCCATCAGGCGCCTGGGGTGGAACCACCTAATCGGTTCCGCCTCCCTGCAGCGGGGTGTAGCGGTTAGAAAGTCTAGTCGAAGGAGAGAGTGGTCCGACCATGACAAGGGTTCGATGACTATATCCCCTATATCAAAACCACTCGACCACTGACCAGAGACAAAAACTAAGTCCAGGGTGTGTCCGCCCATGTGAGTGGGGGCGTGAATTAACTGAGTCAGGTCCATGGCCGTCATGGAAGCCATGAACTCCCGAGCCACCTCAGACGTTTCACCGACAGATGGCAGGTTGAAATCTCCCAAGACCAAAAGTCTGGGGGTATCAACTGCCACCTCGGCTATCACGTTGAGTAGCTCAGGCAGGGCTGTTGCTACGTGGCAGGGAGCCAGGTACGTAAGCAGCAGACCCATCTGAACTCCGCGACCCCACTTCACAAGGAGGGATTCACACCCTGTTATCTGAGGTACAGTGGACTCCCGCGGATCAAGACTCTCTTTTATGACAACCGCCACTCCCCCGCCCCTGCCCTGAGCTCTCGGCTGATGGAATGCATGGAAGCCTGGAGGGCACATATCCACGAGGGGGACTCCCCCCTCCTGGCCCAACCAGGTCTCCGTAATACCTGCCAGGTCCGCTCCCCCCTCCTGGACAAGATCACAGATGAGGGGGACTTTATTTACCACGGACCTGGCATTGCACAGCAACAGCCGGAGACTCGGGCCCTGAGACACTGCACAACCTGGGGAGCGAGAAGGGCTTTGGGGACCGGGGCATGCCGTCGCTCGAAGATAGCGAGTGCGCGCCCCCCTCACATGATATGGTCCCCTGCACTCACCATATCTGCCCCTCCCACTCAGTGTATTAATAAAAAGGCCCTCTGCAGAATGAACGTCAATGTACCCCTTACCCCCGGAATCTACACCCCCCGTAGCCCCATTAACAATTGGACCTGACCCCTCCTCCTGTGGGTTAACCCCCACACCCACACAACCCTCCCGCTTCCCAGAACCCCTTAAAAATTTGTTTAACAATTTCCCTAGAAAACCCCTCAAATTCCTTTTCACTGCATGCCACCTCTCGGGGCTCCAAAGCCCGTCATAAAGGTAGGCCCTCGATAAAGTGGAGGGCCAGACCTGCGAGAGGGGGGAGTCTCGCAGGATAAGAAGCTCCGCTGATGAATACATTTAATATTTGGGAGAAGTCCATGGCCAGGGGTTAATTAAAATAGATCCAAAAGTTCCGGCAAGGGATGTCCACTCCAGTTCAGTCAGTAAACTCCACTGCTCTCTCACCGCAGTGGGTAGAGTCTTAAGCCACTCCGGGCCAGACGTTCACACCAGCCGCCCTCTCACAGAAGCTGGGGAGGGCCGAATAGCATCAGTCTTAGTCCGACTCTATACCAGACTAGAAAAACCAGGGTGTATCCTGCAATGGTTGAGAAGCAGTCGATGGTAGTCACCAATCTACAGGAACTGCTGGCCCCGGGGGTATTTCGATGATTTCATTTTAGGCGAAAAGAGGTAGTAAAATCCATGGGAGGCAGATATCACAGTTGTTCAGGGGTCTAAATGATAAATGGCCATAAGGCCAAGGCCAAATCCATACAAAAAGAAATGGCTAAAGATCTATTCCAGGGTTTAAACCAGTGGTAAACCAGTGGTAGCTCTAATCACCCCCAATCCACACAGGGAGTGGGGGGGAGAGCCTCTGAGACATCCAGGAGTGGGCCCTCTTAAGATGGGTCCACCTTCCATGGCCGCCCCAGGTAACCCTGTTAATGTTGGTAGCATAGTTAGTATAGTGCCCCACGCTCTCACCAATGGAAGCCTCCAGTCTCTCTTTGCCCTCTCTGGCCCTTTCTAGCGCCCCTTCTCTGCAGCCGTTTGTCCTGGAATCACCGCCAGCCAACAACCTCTGCATTGTCCTTTCCACTCTCCCCCAAACGATCTTCATCCCCCCGCTGGAACACCCAGGGAACTCCAGCCACTCCAACGGCTTCCTTGGAGCTCCCACGGGGGGTGGGGGGAGGAGGGGGGCAATACCATCGAGGTCGATGTTGCTGCGGCAATCCCTGAGCCGCAGAGTCAACAGGAGACGCCAGAAGACGCCGAGGCCGCTTTCGGCTGGCTGCATGATCCTCCAACAGCCGCCTACATCCTCGTCCCGTTTGCAGCGTCCTGGGGAGCATTCGGCTCCCAGAATGGATCAAATGATCGGCGGAGAGCTCCTGTGCCGGTCAATGGGGCTCAACGAGCTGGTCCGGCCCCCGAAAACACCCAAAAAGCCAGGGACATACTCCCCACCTCACCGCCAATCAGCTGGGAGCAGCCATCTTGGACATGCGCAGAAGTAATGCATCATAAATGCATGCTGGTTGCCAAGTGCCTGTACTTTGGTCCCCTGGCCACAGAGATGCTGCCATTGTTGTAAATGTAAGGAACAGTTGTAAGTCATTTTTTTCAGTGCCACTGAAACTTCAAACAGTCATTAAATGGTTGTAAGTTCACGACTGCCTGTAGTTAGTTAGTAAAGACAGAAGTTATAGAGATTTCTCTCCTAACTAAGGTAGAATACCTTAGCAGATAGTCAGAATCTGCAAAGATGAAGTCAGGAAAGCAAAGGCTCAGGATGACCAAAGACTTGTGTCAGATCTAGGGGTGAAATGCTCCCGATTCAGACCAGATCGCCCAATCCGGTAGCGATGGAGGTGGGTGGTCCGGAGAACCAGTAACAAAAATCCCTGCCCCTCCCCCCCATGCCCAGCTGAGCTGCACAATCATCAGAAGCTTTTTTTTTTACTGTTAAAAGCATTTTTTCTACAACTTCTTTGGCCGAAAAAATGCTTTTAAAAGTAAAAAAAAAAGCCTCTGATGATTGTGTGGCTCAGCTGGGATTGTCAAAGGCTTTTAAAAGCATTTTTTCTACAACCAAGGCTTGTAGGCTTTTTTTCTTTTAAATGCCTCTGACGTTCTAAGCTCAGTTGCCTGATCGGCAGATGCTTTTTTCCTTTTAAAAGGCTCTGATGATCCAAGCTGAGTTGCCTGATCTGCAGAGGCATTTAAAAGAAAAAAAGCCTCTGCCGATCAGGCAACTCAGCTGGGATCGTCAGATCCTTTTGAAAGCATTTTTTTACAACCTCTTCACTGAAGAGGTTGTAGAAAAAATGGTTTTAAAAGTTTAAAAAAATGGCCATGCCCACCCAGTCACATTACCACCATTCCTACCAAGCCACCCCCACAGAACTGGTAGTAACAAATATTAGATTTCACCACTGGTCAGACCCATGTATCTGCCATTCTTCAAAGGAAGGGGGGATTTGGTTCTTGAAACATTTACTATCTATTTTCCTTTCTATGTATCTTATATCCTGCATCGCATTCTTTTGTAACCTTTCACCTGATTTATAACCATTGTCTGGTGTTTTAGCTGACTAACAATTACTCACTTCTTGGGGAATGTAAGGGGAAGGTGGGCCATGTGGACTATAATGCCAAAAGGTGGCCCTGAGAAAGTCCTCTTATCTCTTTCTCAGAGTGGCCAGTACAATAACATCTTCACACCTGTGGATTGGCTGAATCCATATCGGACTGTTGGGAGGAGTTCCTAATTTCCTTTATTCTAGTTGTATGGCCTGAGGAACCTCAGAGCCTGCTTAGCTATTACCCCTTTTCAATAAAAGGTTCCTTTTGAAATGCCAAGTTTCAAGAGTCTTTACTTTCTTGAATAAGGGGGAGAGGCTGGACCTTACATAAAGCAGGCTCTGCAAACGTGGGCAACCTGGAGAGGAAAAACATTTTCTACTCTACTGAGGGGACCCTGCAAACCATGCCCAAACAGAGCAGCAAGCAGGGGGAGGCTAAATGCTGGGGAGAAACTTCTACAACTACCCAGCCCGATGTGGGGGGGGGGTGTAGTGGGGGGGGACACAGCCATTTTTGCCACAGAACTATTGCAGATAAACCTGGGGGACCATGGCAAAAATCTCATGTTCATAGTAGCATCAGGAATAGAATGGTCACTAGTCCTAGGGCTCATGTGGTTATGGAAGTGGAATCCTAAAATAAACTGGAAGCGAGAAACCATACAATTCCAGGGGCATATACTATTTGCAAATGACCTAGTGGAAAAAAGCAGAGAAAAAGGGGGCAGGGAAACAGCCATGGCCGGCCACCCTGCTGAAACCCAAATCATCCCAAAAGAGTACAGGATTTGGCTGAGGTGTTTAGCAAGGAGATTTCTGATGAACTCCCACCCCATCATGCCATGGACTGTGCCACTGAAATTCTGCCAGGTGCTAGACTTCCAAAACCAAAAATGTACTGCATATCCCCCAGGGAACTAGATGAGCTGAGAGCCTTTATTGACAAAAACCTGGTCAGGGGATTCATCAAGCCTACCCGACCAAAAATAGTGGCCCCGTTGTTATTCCACAAAAAGAAAGATGGCACTTTGCATTTCTGCATGGATTATAGAAATCTGAATATGTTCAGCATAGAAAATATGTACCCACTCCCCCTTATGAAAGACATGCTAGCACATCTCTCTAAAGGGAAAATCTTCTCTAAACTGGACTTGTGAGACACATACTACCACATCAGAATTAGAGAAGGGGATGAGTGGGAAACTGCTTTTAACACCCCACTGGGGTGCTACCAATTTAAAGTACTTCCTTTTGGATTACAAGGAACCCCAGCCATATTTATGTAACTAATTAACAAGGTACTCCATGAACACTTATACAAAGGGATCCTAGTTTATCTTGATGACATATTAATCTACAATGAAACAAAGGTGGAGCACATAAAACTAGTGCAAGCAGTTCTGAATAAACTCCGAACCGCCAAACTGTATGCAAAACTCTCTAAATGTGAGTTCCACCAAGAAAAAATAACCACCTTAGGTATAGAATATCCCACGAGGGGATAGAAATGGACCCACAAAAAGTGAAACCATCATCAATTGGGAGCCGCCCCCCCCCCCCCCCACACACAAACAGCTATAAAGTTTCCTGGGATTTGCAATTTTTTTCCACCAACTCATTCCAATTTTTGCGAAGATTGCCCTCCCCATTACAAACTTGCTAAAAACCAAAAAATATGGGGGGGGGGGCGGACAAACCAAAACCAAGACAACCACTTAACTGGACCATGGAATGCCAAGTGGCATTCAAAAAACTCAAATTGTTCTCAGCCAAGCCAATTCTAAAATACCCAGACCCAGAAAAACCATTTGTCATCCAAGTGGACGTTAATGACATGGCAGTGGGGGCTGTCCTATCCAAAAGAATGAACATGGCCAGCTACAACTGTGTGCATACACTTCCAAAAAAATAACCGAAACTAAGCAAAAGTGGGCTATAACGAAGAAGGAGGCATATGCTTTACGGTGGCCACTCCTCACCTGGAGACATTTCCTAGAAGGAAATAAAATCCCATTCGAATTCTGGACTGATCATAAAAATCTAGAGGCTCTAAAAACCCCACGAAAACTTTCCCCCAAACAAGTACAATGGGCACAATATTTTAAATATTTTGACTTTACACTCAAATATCTTCTGGGGGAGAAAACCTCCTAGCTGATGCCCTATCCAGAAAACCCCAATACAAAAGCAAAAAGATTAAGGTCATCAAACCTATGCTCCAAATACCCTAGCTATCAGCAAAAGTAATCATCGAGCACAGGCAAAAGGGGAACTTTTAACTTCCTTTTACTAATCTAACCTTAGATGCATTATAAAACTCTCTTAACCCCTTCTTTATTCAAAAGCTATTTGTAATTTTTTAGTCTTATATTTGCCTTGAATATATTCTATCCATCTTTTCCAATCCAGCCTAAATTTTTCGTTTGAATAGTCTTTTAGATATGCTGAAATTTTAGCCATTTCTGCTAAATTTGTTACTTTTAATGTCCATTCTTCAATAGATGGTAGGTCTTCCTTCTTCCAGTACTGTGCCACCAGAAGTCTTGCTGTGGTTATTAAATTCAAAATCAAATTGGTTTCTGTTACCGTACAGTTTTGTACAATACCTAACAAAAACAACTGTGGAGTAAATTTTATCTGTTTTTTCAAAACGTTCTGTATAACCCACCATATTTTTATCCAAAATGCTTTAACCTTTTTACATATCCACCAAATATGAAAGTAGGTAGCATCAACACAATCACATCTCCAGCATTTAGATTGTAAGTTTGAATACATACAAGCTAATTTTTTTGGATCCAAATGCCACCTATAAAACATCTTATAAAAATTATCTCGTAAATTTTGTGCTTGTGTAAATTTTACATTTCTAACCCAAATCATTTCCATCATTACTGGCTCTTCAAAATTTTGTGCCCACTTTATCATACAGTCTTTGACTAACTCTGTCTCTGAATCAATTTCTATCAGTATGTTGGACAATCTTTTTATGTGCCTAGGCCTCTGATCTCTAATCTGTTGTATCAAATGCTTTTTACTTTGTGCAATACCGATTTTCTAATCTTTTTTCCACCTATTCTGCAACTGTACATATTGGAACCATGTTTGAATTGTCCTTTCCTCTCTTAATATATTCAAGGACTTTAGCTGTAACACATTGTTTTCTATAATCAATAATTCTTTATAAGTAATCATATCCTGTCTTTGCTCTATACTTATGTTCTCCATCCCGTGTCTGGGAACTGTCCACAGGGGTATCTTATCATTATATTGATACTTTTTCCAGACGCGCAAAAGAGCATTCCTTAATATATGGCTTTTAAAAGTCCTATCCACTTTCTTGTCATAAACCAAATAAGCATGCCAGCCATATATCAAATCGTAGCCCTCAATATTAAACATCCTTTCTTCTGTTAAATTAATCCAGTCACTAATAGCCAATAAGACAGCTGCTTCATAATACAATTTTAAATTAGGCATTTTCAAACCTCCTCTTTCACATGCATCCTACATTATTTTTAATTTAAGTCTTGGTTTCTTTTCTGCCCAAATAAACTTGTTAATGCCTTTCTGCCATTCTTGCAAGTTTGCATCTTTTTTAAGAATTGGTATCATTTGAAAAAGAAATAAAAACTTGGGCAGAACATTCATTTTGACTGCTGCTATCCTTCCCAATAATGATAATGGTAATTTTTTCCACTTATCTAACTCTGTCTGTATTTTATGCCATAGCACTTCATAATTATGTTTATATAGCTTTCCGTTTGATGTTGCAATATAAACTCCTAAATATTTAACCTTCTTCACTATCTCACAGCCTGTTACTT
This sequence comes from Masticophis lateralis, assembly GCA_030761175.1. Classification (NCBI taxonomy): domain Eukaryota; kingdom Metazoa; phylum Chordata; class Lepidosauria; order Squamata; family Colubridae; genus Masticophis; species Masticophis lateralis. Next base: position 79,055,601 of record JAUDYJ010000004.1, read on the forward strand.
TTTCCAACTCTTCTCTTTCTTTTTAGTCATATTCTTGGTTAACATCTTTGTTTTCCCTACATTTATTTTGAACTCTGAAACTTGACCATATTGCCTAACTATATCCATAAAACTTACTGCTGATTTCACTGGTTGGATTAACGTTACAACCACGTCATCTGCAAATGCTCGTAATCTATAGTCTTGTTGTCTAATCTTAATACCCTGTAAGTTATCTGCCTCCCGTATTTTATTCAACAACACTTCCAAAGTCAAGACAAACAACAATGGTGACAAGGGACACCCTTGTCTTGTTCCTTTTTCAATTTTAAATATTTCAGTTAAATTACCATTTACTATTATTTGTGCTGTTTGTCTCTGATATATTGCTTGAATTGATTTTTTTAAAATACTCCCCTAATTGCATCTTTTGAACTACCTTCTCTAGAAATTTCTCAGGTGATCAAAAGCCTTCTCTGCATCCAAAAACATGAGCACTGCAGGGACCTGGTTGTTCTTTCCCAAATATTCCAGTATATTAACTATTTGCCTTACATTGCCTTTCATTTGTCTGCCTTGTATAAACCCAGTTTGGTCAGTGTGGATCACTTGTTGCAAAACTGACATTAACCTATTTGCTAAAATTTTTGCAAAAATCTTATAATCTGTATTAAATAATGATATAGGTCTATAATTCTTTGGTTGAGTACAATCCTGGTCTTCTTTCGGAATCAAAGATATAAAGGCTGTTCTCCAGGATGGCGGTACCTCTCCTCCCATTTGTATTTTAACAAATAATTCCTTGATTGGTTCCACCATCTTTAATTGGAGATTTTTGTAATATGCTGATGTCAGACCATCTGTTCCAGGAGCCTTTCCACTTTTCAGTTGTTTAATTGCAAGGAGAATTTCCTCAGTAGTAATCATTGAATTCAATCTTTCCCTTTGTTCATCAATAATTATAGGAGTATTTTCCTTTTGCAAAAATCTATCTATATCAATACCTTGTATTTTATCACCAGCATAAAGCTTCGTATAAAAATCTAGAAAGGCTTTCTTGATCATGCTCTGTTGGTACATCACTTTACCTTTGTATTCTATTTTTTCTATTGTACGTGATTTTTGTTTTTTCCTTAACACATATGCTAACCATCTGCCTGGTTTGTTTGCATTACAAAAAGTGTTATGCTTAGCAAATTGCAAATTTGTTGCCACTTGATCTGACATCAACATATTAAACTGCTCTCGCAATATCATAATAGCTTCTTTAATATTCTTATTGTCTGCTTTGCCTATTAGTGCCTGTTCCTTCATTCTTATTTCCTCTTCCAATTCCCTCCGTTTTTTTCCTGTTTTCGCCTATGTACATCATTTAAATTTATTAGCACTCCTCTCATATATGCTTTACTTGCATCCCAAACCATTTCCATAGCTATACCCTTATGCATATTTAATTCAAAAAATTCCTTCATTAATTTTTTACATTCATTCACATTTGCCTCATATCGAAATAAATTCTCATTCAGTCTCCAAGACCTCCTGGATCTTTCTCCAATCTCTAATTCCATCCATACTGGGCTGTGATCTGATAATGTTCTTGGACAAATCTTGGTCTTCTTAACCCTAAGAAAATCATTAGTAATTAAAATAAAATCAATTCTGGAAAAAGATTGGTGTCTATCAGAGAAAAAAGTAAAATCTTGTTCATCAAAATTTCTTTCACACCATATATCTCTCAGTTCCATATCATCCACCATGTCAAAAAAAGATTGGGGAAGTTTAGCCCATGTACGAGAGTTTGGCATAATTTTCTTCTTATCCTTCTTGACATCAAATACCTCATTTCAATCACCCATCATTATGCACGTCTTGTAATCCATTTGTACTAACTTTGTATGCAAAAATTTGTAAAATTTCTCTTGTTGTTGATTGGTGCATATATTCCCATTAGGAGGACTTTCTTCCCTTCTATTAATAGTTCAATTGCTATATACCTCCCTTGTGTGTCTGCTTCAATTAATTTGGCCATTAAGTCATTTCTGATATATATAACTATTCCATTTTTCTTCTCAGGTGCGGTTGCTACAAAATGTGTTCCCAATCTAGCATTTATCAAATATTTTTGATCATTTGTCCTTATGTGTGTTTCTTGCAAGCATATTACATCGTTTTTAAATTGTTTCAAATAATGAAATATATTTTTCCTCTTTTGTGGTGAATTAATCCATTAACATTCTAGGTCAAAAATTTAATTGCCATCTTTAGCTCCAGAAAGCTTCTGGAGCACCTTTTGAAAATTTTCATGGAATTTTTTCTTAGGTCTAGCTCCTCCCACAGCTTCTGTATTGATAGATGCCATTTCTAGAGTCATCATCTGGGTTTGTTGTTTCTTTTGCTCCTCTTTATGTTTGGTTGCCATTCGTGTCTGTCTTTGGTCTTTAGGTTCTTCAATTTTTTCAAATAAATCCAATAATTGTACATCCTCCATAATTTGCAATAATTGTTCTTGAGTCGTCAGTGCTCCTCCTTGAGCTTGAGCCTGTGTTGCCTCTTTTTCTTCCTTCCTAGCCTCACCAGCTTCTTTCCTTCTCTTAGCCTCTGGAGATGGGGGCTTTCCAGCCTGCAACAGAGTAGTATAAAAATCTCTTGCTTTCCAAACTGAGTTAAGACAATCTCTCATCTAAATAATTCACCACAAGTCCACCTGGTACATCCCATCTATACTGTAATTGACATTTTCTAAGCTCATCCACTAAAAAGGCATAGTTTTTCCTGGATCTCAACATTTTCAGGGGAATCTCCTTCATTATTGCAACCTCCTGTCCTGCCACTAGAGGTTTCTTTTTGTAAAATGCCTGTAGGATTTCATTCCTCATTCTCCTTGTTACAAAGTAAATCACAATATCTCTTGGCAGCTGTCTCTGTCTTGCAATCCATGAATTTTGTCCAATTCCCAGGCACACTCGCGTTTTGATTCTCCAGTGAGTTGCATATGGGCTTCTGCAAAAATCTCTCTGAGATTCTCTTGATTATTTTCTTTCAATCCTCTCGCCCTCACTGCCCACTCCATTGCTTTATATTGTCCCATTACAAGTTCAGCTTCTGCTTTTTCCATTTTTAACTGAGCTTCCTCCAGTTTAGCATCCACATTCAAGTTGTGCTGATCAATTTCATCCACCCTTTCCTCTAAAGCTGTCACAAATTCCTTTAAAAGCTTCCACTATGTCTTCCCTTATTTCATCATTGTTAGTTTGAATTGTCCCTTTAATATCCTGCAGTTGATCATACACCTCTTTTAATTTTCCTTCTAGATGAGTTGTGATTTTTTCTTCCAAATTATCAGATAGCTTCTTCAGTGCCCCCTCCAGAACTTCTAAAGTTAAAGCTTGTGATTCTATGGGGGCTGGGGGTGTGTGCCAAAGACTGAATTCTTGAAGTCTGAGCTGGGGATGACCCAGCACTCTTAACCACCCCAGGCTTTACTTGCTTAGCCGCCATTTCCAGGTTTCACTTTCCCCAGCCACAACACAACAAAGCCAATAAAATTCTTATTCTCAGTCCTTAGTAGATATATTGCAATTCATCAGCCAGTTAGTCCTATTTCCTTAAGCTTGCAAGCCTCAATTTCATCCAACAAAGTCTTAAGGGGTTAACAACTTTAACAAGTGTTAACGAGCATTAACGATCACTTTCCTCTTTTAACTTTCATTTTCATACACTCAGACCAGCCAACGCCATCTTTATTAATTTCCTCTCATTTCTTGAAGGAAGTAGTAATTTTTGGAGTTAAAGTATTAGTACTTGCAGTTATTGCCGTTTCTCCTGTCTTTGCTTTGCCTGCGTTCAATCAAACCAGTGGAGTCTTTAAATTTGCAGGGGTGGTCGCGGTGCCTTGTTCTGTCAATGACAGAAACTTCCCAAGTCCGGAGCTTCTTCAGGCGCTTGGGGAGCTCTCTCCCTCCGCACCCCAGGATTAATCCTGGGGGGTTTGGGGGAGCTCTACCCACACCAAACTGCTCACTTTCCCCTCTTCATGTAAAGGGAAAGTTCCGAGCCGCTAGAACAGCTGATTTTCGCTGTTCTAGCGGCTTTACAGATCCTGGGGGTTGGAGCTCCTGAAAGAGCTGCAGCGGCGCTGGTGGTGCCACCGGAAGTCCTTAGGAGACAAACTTTATGTCACTGCCAGCCAGAGACTGGACCTAATGAAACAATGACACGTTTCCAATCTAGCCGGACATTTTGGATTTGTCAAAACCTACATCTCATCAAAAGAAAATTTTGGTGGCCATCCTTTAAAAAAGACATTGAGAGCTATATTGCTAGTTGCCCTACCTGCACAGCTGCTGAGACACCAGGGGAAATCCCTGGGACTGTTACAAACTGTAGCGGAACCTTCAGAACTCTGGAGAGAGATTTCCATGGATTTTATTGTGGAACTGCCTGAAAGCGTGGGAAAAATGATTATTTGGGTTGTCACGGATGTTTTTTTCAAAATAGGTCCATTTTATATCTTGCCAGCTAAAGCACTAGCCAAAATGTTTCTAGTGCATGTTTACCGCCTTCATGGAGCTCCCCAAAGGATTGCCTCTGACGGGTGTTCAATTCACTTCCAAATTTTGGTGGGCTTTTTAAAATCTATTAGGCACTGCCCAGGGATTAAGCTCCTCCCATCACCCCCAGATGAATGAGGGGGTTGAACATGTGAATGGGGTGTTAGAACAATATTTAAGATGTTTTATAAACTACCAATTGGACTGACCTCTTGTCATTTGCTGAAGTATCTTACAATAACTCTGTAAACAGCAGCACAGAGTTCACTCCTTTCCAGGTAGCCACAGAGCAAGAATTCACCTCCATGCCAGAACTACCCACACAGGAGCCTGACATCCCCTCCCTCAAGGAGTGGATGAGAAATTTACAAATCACATGGCCAGTAGTCAGGCTAGCCCTGCAAAAGGCTAGAGCAGCTTTTAAACCTCAAGCAGACAAAAGGCAAATTGAACCCAAATCTTTCAAGGTGGGAGACCACATATACTTATCCACAGAATTCCTACAATCATTACAACCCTTCAAGACGTTGGGACCAAAATTCATTGGACCATTCCCCATCACAAGAATCATTATTAACCCTGTCACTGTAGAGCTCCTCCTCCCTAAAACACTTAGACAGGTTCATCCAGTATTTCACTGCAGCTTACTGAAACCAGAAATCACCTCGAACATCAGACCCCCTTTGCCCACACCTCCAATCTTCCTTATGGTGGAAGGGAACCAACATTTCTAAATCAAAGATATCCTCGACTCACACACTCACCATGGCTCCCCACAATACTTAGTAGCCTGGAAACACCTACCCTCCTTACAGAATGAATTGGTAGCCAAGAAACATGTTAAGGCTCCTAAATTGTTAAGTAAATTCCACCTGAAATACCCTCACAAACCATCCTAATTCCTAATATAATACATTAGGATTATAATAATATTATAATATAATATAATATAATATAATATAATATAATATAATATAATATAATATAATATAATATAATATAATATAATATAATATAATATAATATAATAAATATAACATAACATAACATAACATAACATAACATAACATAACATAACATAACATAACATAATACATTATGCCTTTCCATGTGGATTATCCATTTTTCTAAGGAGGGCAGTATGTCAGTTCCATGTATCTGTCATTCTTCAGAGGAAGGGGGGATTTGGTTCCTGCTACATTTACTTTCTATTTTCCTTTCTATGTATCTTATATTCTGCATTGGATTTTTGTGTAACCTTTCACCTGATTTATAATTGTTGCCTGGCACCTTAGCTGCCTAGCAATTTCTCACCTCTTGGGGAATGTAAGGGGAGGGTGGGCCATGTGCACTGCAATGCCAGAAGATGGCACTGAGAAAGCCCTCTTGTCTCTTTCTCAGAGTGGCCAGTACAATAACATCTTCACGTCTGCGGTTTGGCTGAATCCATATTGGACTATTGGGAGGGGTTCCTAATTTCCTTTATCCTAGTTGTATGGCCTGAGGGACCACAGAGCCTGCTTTGATTTTGTCCTGCTATCACCCCTTTTCAATAAAAAGTTCCTTTTGAAATGCCAAGTTTCAAGAGTTTTTACTTTCTTGAATAAGGGGGAGAGGCTGGACCTTACAACTTGCAACAAAAGTCAAAGATAATAAAAAAAAGTTTCTTTCAACATATAAATAACAAGAAAAAAATCAGGGAAACAATCAGTCTACTAAAAAGAAGACAGCAAGGAAATAACAGGCAACAGAGAGAAAGCAGAGCTGCTTAACTCATTCTTTGCATTGGTCTTCACACAAGAAGTCTGAAGCCCAGCCTACCAAAAACATAACTGTAAAAGACGGACTAGAAACAAAAGTTAAAATAAGCAAAAAAAAAATGGTAACAGAATACCTGTTTGATCTTGATGAATATAAATCACAGGCACCTGACAGATTACATCCCAGAGTTCTAAAGGAGCTGGCAGATGTCATCTCAGAACCACTGTACCATGTCTTTCAAATATCTTGTAGCACCAGGGAACTACCAGAAGACTGGAAAAGAGCTGATGCGATTCCCATCTTCAAAAAGGGGGGGAAAACATACCCAGGAAACTACAGACCAATCAGTCTAACATCAAAACCCAGGAAGATACTGGAAAAGATAATCAAAAAACAGATCTGCGAACATCTAGAAATAAAGTAATAACTAAAAGTCAGCATGGGTTTGTTAAAAACAGATCATGCCAAACCAACCTTATTTCATTCTTTGACATAGTGACTAAATTAGTAGACCAGTGAAATATTGTGGACATAGTATACTTAGACTTTAGCAAGGCATTCAACAATCTACTTAATTGATGTACTTGAATATTATGAAATGAATGTAGACAAACAATCAGCCTTAATTTTCTTAGACGCACAAAAGGCATTCGATAATCTTAACTGGAAATTCCTCACCCTACAATTGGAAGCTATGAAATTCGGAGAAAAATTTATAAAGATGATAAAAAGAATTTACTCAATGAATAGTCCTTAATGTTCACATGAAAGTAGATAAGCAGTGGGGTACCACAAGGTTCTGTCTTAGGCCCAGTACTCTTCAATATCTTCATAAATGACTTAGAGGAGGGAATAGAAGGGGAACGTATCAAATTTGCAGATGATACTAAGCTGGCAGGAATAGCCAACACCCTATAGGCTCAAGTTCCAGATGGACTTTGACAGACTTGAACACTGGGCCCTAACTAATAAAATGAAATTCAATGTAGAGAAAAGTAAAGTCTTACACTTAGGCAAAAAAAATCAAAAAGTACACATATATATGTATACAGAGCCTGGTGGTGTGGCAGACTGAAGCCTGTTATTAACATTCAGCTGCCTGCAATTACTGCTAGTTCAAATCTCCCCAGGCTCAAGGTTGACTCAGCCTTCCATCCTTTCTAAGGTAGGTAAATTGAGGACCCAGTTTGTGGTGGCAATAAGCTGACTTTGTATAAATATACAAAAGTATGAAGGCTATTGCTTAATGCATTGTAAGCCGTCTTGAGTCTCCGGAGAAGGGTGGCATATTGGGTGAAACCAGGCTTAATAGCAGTAACTGTGAGAGGGATCTTGGAGTCTTAGTGGACAACCAACTAAATATGAACCAACAGTGTGCAGCGGCAGCCAAAAAAAGCCAATGCAATCCTAAATTGCGTTAACAAAGAGATTCAATCAAGATCACATGAGGTACTATTACCACTCTATAAAGCCTTAGTAAGACCACACCTGGAATACTGCATCCAATTTTGGTCAACAGACTATAAAAAAGATGTTGAGACTCTAGAAAGAGTGCAGAGAAGAGCAACAAAGATGATTAGGGTACTATAGCCTAAGACATATGAAGAACATTTACAGGAACTGGGCATGGCTAGTCTAGTGAAGAGAAGGACCAGAGGTGACAATATTTCCAATATTTGAAGGGCTGTCACAGAGAGAAGAGGGTCAACCTACGTATTTTCCAAAGCACCTGAAGGCCAGACAAGGAATAATGGATAGAAACTTATGAAGGATAGATTCAATGTAGAAATAAGGAGAAATTTTCTGAAAGTGAGAACAATGAACCAATGGAACAGCTTGTCCTCAGAAGTTGTGGGAGCTTCACTACTGGAAGCTTTCAAGAAGAGACTAGATTGCCATCTGTCAGAAATGGTGTACGGTCTCCTGCTTGGGCAGGGGTTGGACTAGATGACCTACAAGGTCCCTTCCAATTCTGTTATTCTGTTCTGTTATCTGTTAACTACTTCCTTCCCGGTGAGAAACACAGGAGTATTATTTCATCGTTTCTTCTGCAGTTCTGTTCAATGTAATATTATTTTGAAAGTACTGTTATTTCATGGTATCAAACCTGTTACAAATGTCAATAGAACGCATCTGGAGAAGCAGAATGCTACAAATAAACATCACAGCCTCAAATTCTATATTCCATTCAGCACTACTATTTTTTAGGTAATGTTTATTTTGCTGTCTCTCCTACTTCAATGTGCACTGCACCACCATTTATTCAACTACAGGTAATCTTTGCTTTACTATCATTTATTCAACAACCATTCATACTTACACCAGCACTGACCAAATTGTACTACCCCAATCCCCAAAATAACAGTACTACCATGCAGTGATGAAATCCATTTTTTTTACTACTGGTTCTGTGGGCCTGGCTTGGTGGGCTTGGTGTGGCTTGGTGGGCATGGCAGGGGAAGAATACTGCAAAATCTCCATTCCCACCCCACTCCAGAGGAAGAATACTGCAAAATCCCCATTCCCTCCCCACTTTGAGGTTAGCCAAAGGTGGTATTTGCTGGTTCTCCGAACTACTCAAAATTTCCGCTACCAGTTCTCTGAACTGCTCAAAATTTCCACTACCGGTTCCCCAGAACCTGTGAGAACCTGCTGGATTTCACCCCTGCCACCATGGTCTTGAGACTAAAATTCATGCATTTAGCATCCTTACAATCATAGGGCTACCTGAACTCCCCCCACCCACATATCTCCCCAATCTCTGTCCTTTTGGATACCCTGCACAGTAGCATTTCTTAACATCAATGGCCTTGAGGCCGAAGATGAGGCCAGAACCTTCTAAGGCCTTCCAAAGCATTCCAAGAATGATGTGCAATTTGGAGAATGGAGGGTACAGAGTTCTTCTGAGATTTCAGAAGGCTTCTAAAGGCTTTTCAAAGCACTGCAGCAATGGCATGTATGTTGTTAATGACTTTGAGATGAATGCCTCAAAGTACAGCCTTTGTAGAGCCAGCAGCTCCTTCACATATGGCTAGTTGAGCATGCTGGGCTCACCAACAGTGGGAGGAAGATGGCAAAGCTGGGCACAGCAGAGGTTGCAGGGCACAGGGTGGCAGGAGAGGTTGAGGCTTTATGGTAAGGTCCTGGTGTGGCTGGCTGCAGTGTGTGTTCTGACCCGGTCTTAGCAGAAGCAAGAAACAGACTCCTTGTCATGAAAACCCCCTCTTTATTTACTTCTTGTGAATTAATTGCATTCACCCACCAACAAGTCCAGGCAATCGTCCTTCAAGGAGTTAACTGCAGTAACAAACCTTATCAGTTCCTTGTGATAATTGCAAGGCCGTGAGCTCCCAACTGAAAGGCTGCAATTTAAGTTCTGGCAAGCAATCTTTGTGGCACGAAACACAATGAACAAAATCTTCACATATTTCTGTATTTCAACAGAAATACAAACTGTTGTCTCCTATTACACCATTCCCCTTTCCTTCTGTTTATTCCCCAGCCAGGAAGAAGCCATTCAGCATCCATGTGTGCTTTGCTTCCCAAGTTGATTCCTTGTCCTCCATTGTTCTCCTCTCTTAACTGCTCTGTGCATCTGGAATAGGCCCCAGCTCCTCCTCTTCCTCACTTATATCAGCCTCCAAAGGTAACTGCCTCTCCAGTGGTTGGGAAATGTCAGACGATCCTGGGTCTATCTCTGTGCCCCATGCAGAGCATCCACCAGAGCCTTCCCCAGCCTTCCCCAGCCTTCAGAACTGGCCCAAGTTCCTCCCCAAGCTCCTCATTGTCCGAGACTGCTGCCAGCTGATGGGCCACAACACTGTTCCTCACCACAGGGCCCTTCCCCCGGGTCTGATGATTTGGGTGTGGCCATGACAGGAATTGGTCATGGAAAGCCTGCACCAAAGCAGGTGCATGCATGGAGATCACATCCTCCCATGTGAAATCCTCCAGCCCATAACCTTTCCATTCAATCAGGGACTGGAACTGTCCTTTCATCCACTGGGAGTCCTGAATTCTGGCAACCTTGTACTCAGGTAGCCCATCTCAGTCACATGGGTCTGATCTGATTGGCAGAGCAGACAGGCAGGCCATTCTGGAACAAGGAAGGATCAATGAAAGACTGGATGGACTCGCAATGTGCATGGCAATGTAGGGATAGGCGACTGGATTGATGACTGCTTCAATGGGGAAAGGGCCAAGGTACCTGTGGTCTAACTTTCTGATTAGCCAGTCTGACGGAAGGTGCCTGGTGGACAGCCGTACCCAATCCTCCACAGCCAACGCTGGCATCTCTTGCTGACTCCAGTCCATGACTTTCTTATAATCAACTTTGGCTTTATCCAGATACCATTGCACCAATTGATGGACAGCCTGTAACTCAGCCAGATAGTCATTAGCCACCGGAAACAGTGAGTCGAGTTGTGTGATGGAAAACAACTGAGGATGATACCCCACATTGGCCAAAAAAGGTGTCATGTGCATGGAGGTGTGCTGCAAGTTGTTGACATGAACACCACAACTGCCAGATAATCCATCCAACTGTCCTGCTTATGGTTCATGAAACATAACCGCACAGGTTGTTCTAGCTCCAGGATCCCAATCACTTTCTCTGTTGGTTTCCAGATGATGCACAGATGACAGGCAGATTTTCACATCCAAGGCCATCACCAGCCCTTTCCAGAACTGGGCTGTATTTGAGCCCCTCTGTCTGACACAGCCCTATCAGGTAGGCCGTGGAGCTGGAAGACATGTTGGATGAAGATGCGGGAGGTGGTGTGCGCCATCGGTAAACCATGACAAGGAATGAAATGTGCCATCTTCATCAGCATGTCTGCCACCATGAACATGATCGTAAATCTGGAAGATGGAAGCTAATCTGTCAAGAGGTCCATGGAAATGGGGCCCCAGGGTCTGTCAGGTGTCAGCAATGGCTGGAGCAACCCTGGGGGGCTCCAATTGCCAACTTGGCCTGCCGGCACCGTACACAGGACATGACATAGGCTTGGACATTATGTCATAATTGAGGCCACCAGAAGGTATGGGAAACCAGGTTCAAGGTCTTGAAGAGGCCAAAGTGCTCCACCACAGGATTGTCATGGCATTGCAAGAGGATAAGTCCCTGGAGCACATTATCCTGTCTCAATACCTCAAGTGTTCCTCAGTGAATACCCATGGAGAGGCGGGCCCCACCTTTCCCCGCCATTGCTCCACCCAAGCGCCGTGTCATTGTTTTTCCTGTATCTGGGCTTTAAAGTCCACTGGCTCCCAAACTGTGGAGAAGGACTCTATAGGCAGAATTGTCCTGGGCAGAAGCTGGTCTTTGGTGCAGGAGTACTCCGGTTTCCATGAGAGCGCATCTGCCCTTTGGTTGCAACTGCTCAGATGTAGGTGATGCAGAAATTGAACCTGGCAAAGAAGAGTGACCACCGAATCGGGCGTTGGTTCAATTTCCGGATGGTTTGCAGGAACTCAAGGTTTTTGTGGTCCATCCAGACTTCAAGTCGAGCCCTCTCCAAATGATGTCTCCAGACCTCAAACGCCACCTTAATTGCCAGTAGCACCTTCTCCCAGATGGTGTAGTTGCATTTGGAGTTTAGTTTCTGCAAGTAGTATGCACAAGGGAAAGGGGTACCACTGGGTGCGTGAGCCCGAAGTAGCACCACTCTGACAGCAACATCAAACTCATCCACTTCCACTACAAACGTACGGTGGGGGTTGGGATGTTACAATATGGGTTCTTGCATGAATGCTTGCTTCAAGGCCTGGAACGCTTGTTGCTTGGGGGTACTCAATCGAAACAGAATCTTTTTCTGAAGGAGACAAGTGAGGGGCGCTGTCAGGGAAGCAAAGCCGGGGGTAAATGTCCAATAGCAGTTGGCGAACCCAAGAAATCACTGGACATCCTTAACTTGCTGAGGAGGTTGTGAACTGCACAGAGACTCAACCTTGCGTGGCTCCATAGTATTATCCTCAGGAGAAATGTGATGTCCCAGGAAATCAATGGTCGATTGATAATACTGGAATTTCTCCAGTTTAGCAAACAAGCAGTTTTCCCGGAGCCATTGTAGGACCAGACTTAGGTCCTGTTTGTGGCTCTCCCAGGAGGGAGAGTAGATCAGGATGTCGCCCAGGTAGTTCAAAACAAAGTGATCAGATAGGTCCCAGAAAATGTCATTCATAAAATGTTGGAAGATGGCGAGGGCATTGGCCAGCCCAAACGGCATGATGGTACACGCCAAGTGTCCGTACCTGGTGCCAAATGCAATCTTCCATTCATCCCTGAGCCAGATCCGAACTAGATTATAGGCTCCCCGCAGATCCAGTTTTGTGAAGACAGTGGCCTCTTGGAGCCATTCCAACAGTTCCAAAATGAGGGGCAGAGGATATCAATTGTGCACCGTGATGATGTTTGCGATAGTCAATTTGCGATAGTCACAACAGAGCCTCAAGTCTCTGGTCTTCTTCTTCACGAACAACACTGGTGCGGACACTGGTGACAATGAGGGCTGGATAAAACCCCGAGCCAGATTTTTGTCCAAGAAGTCCTGCAACGCGGCCAACTCAGGGTCAGACATAGAATACAAATGCCCCACTGGGAGCAGAGCATCCAAAAACAAATTAATGGGGCAAGCATATGGTCGATGCGGGAGCAAGTGGTCCGCCTCTTTTGCTGAAGATGTCTGCTAAATCCACCAGGTCGAAAGGCAGAGCAACCCTGGGTGGACTCAGCAACTGGCCTGCACAGACTTGGTAGGTGTGGTCCATGCATTGCAAACTCGGGAAGATGATTAAGTTCTGAGACCAGTATATTTGTGGATTGTGCATCCGGAGCCAAGCCAAGCCCACAACCATGAAGAAATACAGGGCGGAGGTGATATAAAACTGGATGGCTTCTCCATGAGAACTGATGACCAGGCGCAAGGGATACATGGCCTTAATTGGCCCAGATAGAAGCACCCATCCATCAATGGTCTCCACAAGCAGAGATGGGTCCACTGGGCAGTGACGAACAGCACATTTAGCCACAAAGTTCATGGTGGCCCTGAGTCAACCAGGGCATGTACTGGAATCCCCTGTGGATTACTAGACAGGAACAGTCGTGCCGGGAGGCTCCGGGGGCAATGACCAATGGCCATGGCTCTGTGTTGGTGGGTGCCTGACTTGTACCTCCACTAGGTCGGGCTCGGGGCATTTCCTGACAGGATGTTCTGTGGCTGTGGGGCAAGCTCAGTAGCCAACTCCCCTCATCGCTTCTTGGGGCAAGATGTGGCCATGTACCCAGGTTCCCTATAATAGAAATACAACCTCCCTGAGCGCTGTCTGTTCTTCTCGGTCATCGACAGGTGGGCCTAGCTACACCTAATTCCATGGGCTCCTCCCACAAAGCTGGGGTCTCGTGCATGACCAGGACCACCTGGGTCTCCTGGGAGGCACAGTGACTCCCCCATCACTGCAACCAAGCATCAGTCTAGAGACAAAGATGGACCAGCGTGTTGAGGTTCAGAGAAACATCGGCATGGACCAGCTCATCCTGCAACTCCTCCAACAACCCATCTTGGAAAGTGTCCATGAGGGCAGCCTCATTCCAGGCCGAATCTTGGCTAAGCAGCCTAAACTCACTTATATACTCCTGTAGAGGGCATCAGCCCTGCTTTAGGGGTTTCAGGTGTCAGGTAGCGATTTGAGTCTTAATGGAGTCCTCATACATGAGCCTGAGGTAGTCACAAAACCCCTGGAAATCATCCAGCAAATGGCTAGTCTGGAACAGCAGGGGCATTGCCCAGTGGGCTGCAGTGCCGGAGGGAAGGTTAATCATAAACCCCATTTTATTCCAGTCAGTGGGAAAGTCTTCAGCTCTCAGGCTGATAAAAAGCTGGCATTGTCCCAAAAACACTGGAAACATAGCTTGCTTGCCATCAAATTTATCAGGTACCACCACCGGGCATTTCTTCTGGGGAGGCGGAGCAGCATGAGCTTGAAGTTGCACAACCTGTGCTGCCAGCAAGGCCACCTGTTGGATGAGCTGAGTGTTCTCTGCACGAAGCTGCGCCATTTTAGTAGAGGGTTGTTGGGGTAGGAGGCAAACTGTTCTGACCCAGCCTTAGCAGAAGCAAGAAACAGACTACTTTCACGAAAACCTCCTCTTTATTTACCTCTTGTGAATTAATTGCATCCACCCACTGAAAAGTCCAGGCAATAATCCTTCAAGGAGTTAACTGCAATAACAAACCTTATCAGCTCCTCATGGTAATTGCAAGGCCGTGAGCTCCCAGATGAAAGGCTGCAACTTAAGTTCTGGCAAGCAAACTTTGTGGCACAAAACACAATGAGCAAAATCTTCAGAAATATAAACTGTTGTCTCCTACAGCAACCACTCCCCTTTCCTTCTATTTATTCCCCAGCCAAGGAGGCATCATTCAGCATCCATATGTGCTTTGCTTCCCAAGTTGACTCCTTGTCCTCCATTGTTCACCTCTCCTAACTGCTCTGCGCATACGTGCATCTGGAACAGGCTCCAGCTGTTCTTCCTCCTCACTCATATCAGCCTCCAAATGCAGCTGCCTCTCCGGTGGCTGGGAAATGTTGGATGGCCCTGGGTGTATTTCTTTATCCAAAGCACAGCATCCATCAGAGCCTTCCCCAGACTCCAGAACTGGCCCAAGTTCCTCCCCAGCCTCCTCATCATCTGAGTCTGCCACCAGCAGCTCTGGCTGCTGGCAGGCCACAAGTGTGAGGCTTGAGGCAACATCCTCAACAGGAGGATGCTGGAGGTAAACTATTTATTTATTTATTTATTTATTTATTTATTTATTTATTTATTTATTTAAATTTATATGCCGCCCTTCTCCAGAGACTCAGGGCGGCTTACAATGGTTATGCAATAGTTGCAATCCTTTATTTTATCAAGGCTCAGGAGTTAGGAAGGACCAAGCGGGAATGGCTTGGATTGGGGTGGGTTTTCATCTAATTACTGGTGGGAACTGCCAGGATTACTGTCACTAAGCGATTCAGTCACATAATTTCATAATTTATGGCCATATTGCTTAACAACAGGAATTCCAGTCCAAATTGCCATTGTAACTTGAGAACTATTGTACTGTCTAAAAGAAATCATCTTCCAAAAGGAAAGGTATAGATTTGACCCCAGTCATAAAACATCAGCTGATTGTTTCTAATCCTAAGTAATGTTTTTAGCAAAGGCTGACCCACCAGTAGTTACACTATAATATATAACAATGGTTAATTTAGCATCCCAATATGCATGTTTTTAAGCAATAGGCATGCTTTTTTAGTTTTACCTCTGATGAAGTGTCTGCTTACATGTAGATTTGCTGACTTGATACTGAACAAAATGAGGAATCAAATCTGGATTTAGTTTGATATAGGCACCACGATTGCTTCCTTCTTCATAGTAGTTTGAGGCAGAAAAAATAGTGATGACCTATTTAAAAATGAAAACAGCAATCACTTAAAATACAGTATGCTTAGAACCAGACTACTCACAGGTGAACAAATGGCAGAATTAATCAAGCTTTATGTTATAATTCTATGTACTGTGAACAGTATATAAGTAGCTTTTTTCATTGTTGGAAAAATAATGAAAAAGAAGCTTAGATAGCTGTGGCTCTGTGTATCTAAAAAGTGGGGGGGGGGATCAAGTTCTGAGCACACCTTTTAATGTGATTTGATGCACACTTGAAGAGCCATGATAGCTCACTCCTAAAGATCAAGAATGGAATAACTACAACTTCCGGTTGGTGCCACCATCGTCGCCAGACGGTCTCTTTAAGATCGCCAGCCCCACTGCCTGTAAAGAGCCACCTCTACAGCTGAGAGGCGGCTTGAAAAACTCCGTGTTCCTGAGGAAACGTGAGAAGAGCCGGCGAGACCAGGTAGAGCAAACCAGCTCCTAAAGCTGCAGGGAGAGGGACTCCCCTACTCACCAAACAAAAGAGCAGTCAGAGACACAGATTCAGAGCCAAGAAAAGGAGACTGGATTTAAGGATTTGAAGGAATTTATTGCTGGGGCTCTGATGAACCAAACTGAAGTAATGGACCAAAAATTTGAAAAGCCCCAGCAGAAATTTGAAAAGTCTCAGCAGGAAATTAAAGAGGTGGTTCAAGAAAAGTATGATAAGATGAAAAGAGATATACTGACAGTTGTTACTGGTTTGTCAGAAGCGGTTGTTGAGATTGATAAAAAAAGTGGTTGAACTCAGTTCAGAATTTGAATCTAAAATGAGGGAAGCTGACAATAAAATTGCCAATGTGGACAATAAAACTCAAAGAATTGAAAATGAAGTAACTATGATGCAATTCAGATTTATGGAATTTGCTTTAATACTGAGAGGAATAAAAGAAAACAACAGAGAGGATTTGAGAATGGTTTATGCTGATGCCCTTGCTGTGATGCTAAAGGTTAACCCTGAAGATGTTTTGTGCAAGATTGATAAAGTCTACAGAGTGAATTCTCGGATGGCAAGGCAAAGGAATTTGCCTAGAGATGTGGTGATCTACTTTACAGATAGAAGAATGAGAAACGATATCCTGCAAAAATCTTTTGTTTCTATTGTTCAAGTGGATGGAAAAGAGATTGGGATTTACAAAGAATTGCCGCCTAAGATGTTAAGAGATAGAAAGGATTTTGGATTTTTGGTGACTGAGTTGAAGAAACAGCAGATTCCATTTAGATGGGATGCCCCAGTTGGTATAATACTGAGGTACTAAGGAGAGAGATATCAATTAAATACTGTTGAAAAAGCGGAAGAATTTTATTTCAGAGTTCTTAAAACTGGTACAGCATCTCCACGTACATCTTCAGTGTTAGCTTTAGAGGAGGGTGTTACAGAGAAGGAATTTGAACAAGAGTCTGAGGAACAGCGGAAACAGATGGAGCTGGAGGTAATGGAAACTCAAAGAGCAATAGCGGAAATTCAAGGAGCAATAGGGGGCTCTTTGGATGAACCATTGCTGGATTTTTCTGAGGCTAGAAAAGGGCCACCCAAAAGTACAAGAGAGGTGGCATTGGACCTTGAATTGTTGTTGCAAGAACCTAAAGATCAGCGCATAACTCGAGCAGCTCATAAGCAAATTCTAGATAACCAACAGCAGCAGAGGTCTATCCCACCACAGGATAGGGTGCCAATGGTAAACCACAGAAAACTGAAGCCATGGAAGGAGACAGGCCGAAGACTACCACTTTGGAACAGAAACTTCAGCAAATGCTCTTAACGCTTCGCGAGACTACAAATGACAATTAAATTTCTATCTTGGAATGTGAACGGATTGAACTCACCACAGAAAAGAAGGAAAATATTTTATTATTTGAGACAATTTAACAATGATGTAATCTGTTTGCAAGAAACTCATATCAGAATACAGGATCAAAAATATTTGATGAACTCTAAATTAGGTGCACAATTCATAACCTCAAACTCAGAGAAAAAGAATGGTGTCATGATTTACATAAATAAAAGATTATTAGCCAAAATTATAGAAGCAGATGATTGTGGAAGATATATAGCAATCAAATTACATACACAGAATGGCCCACTTTTGGTGATTGAAATTTATGCTCCTAACCAGCAAATTTTTTATAAACTATTACATTCTAAAATATTGCAATGGGATTATAGATCTATTTTACTTATGGGCAACTGGAATGGAGTAATAGATATTAAAAAAGATAAGAAGAGTTTGGCAAAATCATGTGTTAAATTTCCACAGACTTTCTTTGATACGAAAGAAGACTTTGAATTGAAAGATGTATGGAGAGTGCAGAAGAATTGGATTTTACTTTTTTTTCAGATCGACATAGATCCTTCTCCAGGATTGATTTCATTTTAGTTACAGCTGATCTACTTTTAAAAACAAAGAAAACAAAGGTATTTCTGAGGACTTTAACTGACCATTGCCCAGTATGGATAGAAATGGAAATGGGAAAGATTGAGAGAATATCATGGAGAATACATGAAAACTTGTTCAGATATGAAAAGAATGTAAATGAACTTAAAAAACAAATGAAAGAATTTTTTGAAATGAACTTGAATAAGGGTACCCCTATTGAAATTTTTTGGGATGCGAGTAAGGCGTATATGCGGGGGGTATTGATTTATATGAACTCCAAACATAAGTCAAATCAGCAAAAGAAAAGATTAGAAATGGAAGGAGAGATAAAGAAAAAAGAACAATTACTTATAAAAAAACCGATGCATAAAAAATTACAAGAAATTATAAAACTTCTGAAAGACCAATTTCAAATGCTTATAGAGGAACAAGCAGCAACTAATCTACAATTTGCAAAACATAATACATTTAGTAATGCCAACAAACCGGGCGGGTGGCTGGCTTATACATTGAGGAAACAGCAGAGCTCTCGTGTTATTGATAGTATTGAACATGGAGGGAAGGAAGTTTTTCAACAAAATTTAATTAAACAAGCCTTTTTAGATTATTATACTAAACTATATGCCAAAGATCATATACAGAATGAACTTATAGATAAATACTTAGAAGAAAGTAGAGTCACGAAAATTTATAGAGAACAAAAGGAAAGAATGAATCAATTAATAACAGCTGAGGAGATTACTTTTGCAATCAAACAATTGAAAACAGCTAAAGCTCCAGGGACGGATGGTTTAACAGTGGTGTATTATAAAATTTTACAAGCAGAAATGATTGAACATCTTAAAGACTTATTTTGTAGCATACAAAAAGGGGGTAAAATACCCCCTTCATGGAAAGCAGCCTTTGTTTCATTGATACCAAAAGAGGAAAGTTCTACAAAACTGGAAACTTTTAGGCCAATATCTCTCCTGAATACGGATTATAAAATTTTTGCAAAAGTATTAGCCAACAGATTAATGCCAGTTATGCAAGAGGTGATTCATCATGATCAAACTGGATTTATAGAAGGCAGATATATGAAGGATAATGTGAGACAAATTATAGATTTATTGGAACATCTTGAGAAGAGTAAACAGATCCCTGCAGTGCTGGTGTTCTTGGATGCGGAAAAGGCCTTTGATCGAGTCAATTGGAACTTTCTATTAAAGACTTTAACAAAAATGGACTTTGGGGACCAGTTTGTTCAGGCGGTTTCAGCAATTTATCAAGAGCAAACAGCACAAATTATTATTAATGGAAGTTTAACTACAAACTTTTGTATTGAAAAAGGAACAAGACAAGGTTGTCTGTTATCCTCATTGTTGTTTATTTTAACTTTAGAAGTCTTGTTGAATACAATACAGGATTCGAGTACCTTAAATGGAATAGTTATAAGGCAAGAGGACTATAGAACAAGGGCATTTGCAGATGATCTGGTTGTTACCCTAACACGGCCGATGGAATCAATAATCCAGATGAAAGACATTATAGAAGAATATGGTATGGTATCAGGATTTAGACTGAATCAGAAAAAAACCAAGATGATAGTTAAAAACATGTCAGAAGGTCAAAAGAAGGAACTCAAAAGAATGGCAGGATTTGAAATAGTACCAAAGGTGAAATATCTAGGAGTTCAAGTTGCAGCTTCGAATATAAAACTTTTTCAAAATAATTATGAAGTGTTGTGGTGTAAGGTGCAAAAAGATATGGAAACCTGGAAAAAGCTGCAGCTATCTTTACATGGAAGAATAGCAGCAGTTAAGATGAATGTTCTACCTAGATTTTTATTTTTATTTCAAATGATCCCGGTGCTTAAAAGTGATAAACATCTGACTGAATGGCAAAAAGGAGTGAATAAGTTTGTTTGGAATGATAAAAAACCAAGAGTTAAACTGAAAATTATGCAAGATGTTCGTGAAAGGGGTGGCCTTAAACTTCCAAATCTACGATTGTATTATGAAGCAGCAGCGTTGACACAAGCGAGTGATTGGTTTGGAATGACAAAGTCTGAAATATTGAATATAGAAGGCCACGATTTGGAACTTGGTTGGCATGCATATTTATTCTATGAAAATAAAGTTGATAAAGTATTCAAGAGTCACATACTTAATTAATCTATTAAGGCTATATATAGGATTATGAGATTTTTACCGTATATAATTTATATAATTATCAGAGGTCAAAATATAATGTTGTAGGTTATTGATTGATCGATAAATTAATTGTAGAGGATTAAGATTATTAATTTATACTGATGAAATGATTGATTGATTAGATTGTATTGCTCTCTTGTTCTCCTTCCTTTATTTTTGTTTTTCCAATAATTATTGTTAAGAAAGATTAAGTAATTTCGTTGTAACTTTTAGCATTTTAGCAACTTTAATAATTTGAAAGTAATTAATTATTAGGATTACCTAACTAGAGTTATATAGTAATTTTAATAGCTTTGTTTTTTTTTCTGGAGTAATAACATTCTATTTTGGAGTAATTGATTAGAGTTATATTACAACCTTATTCTTAATATCTATAATTAATATTTAATACCTACAACTTATATCTGATCCTTATATTGTATTAATATTTTTGTTAGGTACAAAGTTTAGAGTTAGTGGATCATAAACCAATATTAGGGTAGACACAGATATTTATATATTTTAAGAACATAGGATACAGAATATAGTGGATGCGGATCTGGGAAAGAATAGATAATATATTTGAGAAACAGCACAACATTTTGAAAGAGATGACATCAACCGTAACAGCAACAGGGAAAACTGGAAAGAAAATTGTTTTGATACCAAGTGGAACAACAGCCTCTCCAATAGCACAGAAAACACTAGATACAATGTTTCCAACAGAAAAGCAATCCACTACGATGACAATACAGGCTGTACAGACAACATTAGTATCGATACAGGAAACTATGATAAAAATGCAGGAATGCATGGTAAAGAATTATGAACAGACGAGAAAAGATATGGACGATGTTAAAAATGCAGTTAAAGATGATATCCAAAAACTAGATGGAAAGGTAGATTTATTTCAGGAGTTAATTTTAAAAAATGAACAACGGATTACAAAGGTGGAGGGAAAAGCAGAACAGATAGAGGAGAAAATAAAATTAATAGATGGAAAAATGGGTAGTCTCAATAAAGAACTGGAGCATACGGTGGCACAACTCGAAATGGAAAAAGCCGACTTGTATTTGAGGTTCCAAAATATTAAGGAAGAGAGGGATGAAGATTTATGTAATGTAATGGCAGAGATATTGGCAAATATACTACAGTGTGATAAGGAAGAGATAATGAAGGAATTTGAAGAGGTATATCGTGTGCACACCAATTATGCCCGACAACATAAACTCCCCCGAGAGGTCCATATAAGATTTGCAAGAAAAAAAGTTAGAGATATAATATATAAAATAACAAAAGATAAATCGGTATATTATGAACAAAAGGAAATAATAACATTGAGACAGATTCTGAGACGGGTGAGAGAATGGAGAAGAGAATACGGATTCCTTACATCGATATTAAATAGGAAGCAAATCTTGTTCAGATGGATTATTCCAGAAGGGGTGCTAGTAAAGTGGCAAGGGAAGAGGATAAAGGTGGATACAATAGAGAAAGTGCAAAACTTGTATGAGCAGATAAGTGAGACAGAAAGATCCAACAGTGGAAGAGAAGAACTAGAAGGGAATGTTAGATCTAAAATAGCCACAGAACAACAGGATAGACCTCACGAGGGGAGGAATAATAGAAAAGAGACACAGGAAGAGAGTGGAAAATCAGAGGATGAAGAAGTAACAATGAGAGCAATGAATGAAGCGAAAAAGAAAGACAAGAGGTAATAGGAAGTATAGTTAAAATAGGTGATGGACTCAAATATAAAAATCATCTCACTAAATGTTAATGGTCTTAATTCGCCAATTAAAAGACACCAGATATTTAAAAAATTAATCAGGAAAAAATTAGACATAATTTGCATACAAGAAACACATATAAGAAGGCAAGATGAAAAGTATCTACAATGCAAAAAATTAGGAAAGATTTATACATCTTCAGCTGAAGAAAAAAAGAGAGGGGTAGTGGTGTATGTGAATGAGAAGGTAGAAAGCAAATTGATATATGCTGATCTGGATGGAAGAGTATTGTTAATAGAAATAAATATTAAAAACAGAAAAGTATTGTTGGTAGTATTATACGCACCAAGTAATGGTCAAAGAGAATTTTTCCAAAAAGTGCATGAGAAAATAATTGAACAAAATATTGATTCAATTTGCTTACTTGGGGACTTGAATGCAATAGTTGACTGGAGAAAAGATTTCATAAGTAATCAAAAAAATATAAAGAAGAGAAACTTACTGCCTAAGACATTTTTCAATTTGACAGAAGAGTTAAATTTGATAGATATCTGGAGATTTCAAAACCCAAGGGAGCAGAAATTTACGTATTACTCTAGCCCACACAAATCCTGGTCAAGAATTGACATGATATGGATCTCCAAGATCTTAGTTCAGGAAATTGGAGCGGTAGAGATTGGAATAAATCAATGGGCGGACCATAATCCCATATTAATAGAATGGAAAAGGCAGATACCAAAAAAAGGAAGATGGATGATGAACGTAAGAACAATTAAGGAGGAGGAATATACTAAAAAGTTAGTAAAAGAACTGAAAGGGTTTTTTAAAGATAATACTAAGGAACAAACATCCTTACAGACCCTATGGGATACCACAAAGGCCTATATTAAAGGCATAACTATTGCCTATAATAGTAAAAGGAAGAAAGAAAGGGAAAGGGAGTATAATAAGATACAAGAAGAAATCAGAACGTGGGAAGAAAAATTAGGTAGCCATCCAGGAGATGAAAAGATAAAAATTAATTGGATAACAGCTAAACACAAATTGAACCTGTTAGAGCAGGAAAAAACTATCAACTCTTTGAAATATATAAAACAAAAATATTTTGAGATGCAAACAAACCAGGGAGATGGATGACTTACAAATTAAGAAAAGAAAAAGAGAAAAGGACTATACATCAATTACAAGATAAACAAGGAAACTTACAGAAAAATATCGAACAGAAAAAGGAGATAGCAATCCAGTATTTTCAGGAACTATACAGAAGAGGAGACATCAGATGTGAAAATAAAACAATACTTGGAGGAGGATGAGACCTCAGTAATTACAGAAGAGGATAGAGAGATGTTAAACAGAGAGATAACTAAAAAAGAATTACAGGAGACAATTAAAAGACAGAAAAATAATAGGACACCAGGAACAGACGGGATCCCAGTAGAATTATATAAAAGTTTAGGCGAGATTTTGAATTCAATTCTCCTGGAAGTATATAATGAAGCCTTGAGAAATGCAAAAATACCAGAGACTTGGAGAGAAGCATATATTTCATTGATCCCCAAGGAAGAGACGGATACTACCCATATAAAAAATTATAGACCTATCTCGTTGCTGAATTCGGATTATAAAATTTTTATGAGTCTACTGGCTAACAGGATAAAGATAATATTAAATCGAAAGATACATGTAGACCAGAACGGATTTCTACCAGGTAGGCAAATAAAAGATAACCTGAGGACAGTTATAAATATAATTGAATATTATGATAAACACCCAGAAAAACAGGCAGCTTTAATCTTCCTAGATGCACAGAAGGCATTCGACCGAGTTAATTGGGAATTTATGACCAAATAGATAAAAAATATGAAATTTGGAAAGAACTCTGAAGAATTAATTTCATCGATATATACTAACCAAAAGGCAAGAATATTAATTAATGGAGAAGCAACCAATTTTTTTGGAATAGGTAGAGGAGTAAGGCAAGGATGTCCTCTTTCACCACTATTATTTATTTTAACCTTAGAAAAATTGCTTCAAAGGATAAGAGCTAACGAAGATATCAGGGGTCTTAAAATAAAAGGAGAAGAATACAAGGTCCAAGCCTTTCCAGATGACCTTTAATTTTTTCTGGAAGATCCTTTAGCAACTGAACCCTACTTAATGAAAGAAATTGAAAAATTTGGAAAAGTAGCCAGTCTGAAAATTAATAAGGATAAGACAAAAATAATAACAAAAAACCTAACAATAAAACAGACAGAGGAATTAGAGAAACAATCCAGACTAAAAGTAGTTAAGAAAATAAAATATTTAGGAATAAATTTGACAAATAAAAATATAGATATAAAGAAAAACAATTATGATAAATTGGTTTACCAAATTAAAAACGATCTAGAAAGGTGGGGAGGACTAAATATTTCATTTTTGGGAAGGATAGCTGCACTAAAGATGAACATCCTGCCGAGGCTCCTCTATCTATTCCAAACTATTCCAGTGAAATTAGAAAAAAGTTTTTTTATTAATTTGAATAAAATCATGACAAAATTTGTATGGGAAGGTAAAAAGCCTAGAATAAGCCTGAGCACACTACAAGACGATAAATTTAGAGGAGGGTTTGGGTTTCCTGCGTGGGACAAATATTACAAAGCAGCAAGCCTGTTATGGATAAAGGAGTGGGTTAACTTAGAGAACCAACGTTTACTAAAATTAGAGGGGCATGATCTAATGATGGGGTGGCACGCCTTCCTGTGGACTGCCGGGAACAAAAGTTATCATCATTTTAAGAACCATATAATTAGAGGTGCCTTAATCGATACTTGGCTGGAAATAAAAAAAAAGTGTTATAAGAAAGTTCCCGGGTGGTTTTCCACTGTGGAGGCGGTCATGCACCCAAACACCATATCCTTTCAAAAAATTATACGATACCGAGACATATTAGACTCAGACGGGATATTAAAAACGCGTCAGGAACTCAGAGATGGGGGAATAGAATTAGATTGGTGGCCCTACCTTCAAATACAAAATAGATACAGAAAAGATAGGGATGAAGGGGGAGTTGAGTTAAACCCAAATAGATTAGATAAAATTATGGAAACGAAAGAAGGGAAGACAATATCTAAAATATATAAATATTTATTAGAATTGGAATTGAGTAAGAATTTAATTAAAGGGCAGATGATTGCCTGGAACAAAAACATAGGCGGAAATATCAAATTAGAACAGTGGGAAAGAA
Organism: Masticophis lateralis; assembly: GCA_030761175.1. Taxonomy (NCBI): domain Eukaryota; kingdom Metazoa; phylum Chordata; class Lepidosauria; order Squamata; family Colubridae; genus Masticophis; species Masticophis lateralis. The sequence continues at coordinate 79,080,868 of JAUDYJ010000004.1, forward strand.
TTTGGGAAAATAATATTAAAATGACAAAGTCGGTAAGTTATAAAGAAAACCAATATAAGATATGGTATAGATGGCACTTACCCCCCTCGAGGTTAGCACAAATGTATCCCAACTTAGACTCAAAATGCTGGAAGTGCAAACAGGCTAGAGGAACTTTTTACCGTATGTGGTGGCTATGCCCCAAAACTAAGGCATACTGGGAGAAAATTAGAATGTGGATAAAACAAATAGTAGGAGAAGAAATTGAACTAGACCCCAAGATATTTCTATTAGGAATTTACAAACAAAACATTAGAAAAAAAAAGATATACTTAATACACCACATAATTACAGCGGCGAGAATAACGAGTGCACAAGTATGGAAGAAGGAATATTTGCCAAACGATCAGCAAGTAATACAAAAGATATATTTGTGTGCGGAATCGAATCAATTAACGCAGAAATTAAAAAATGAGGAAAGCTCAAAATATTCTAGGGTATGGGATAGATGGTACGATTGGATCAAACAAAGACAAAATGGATAATGATACTTTTAACTGAATATGAAAGCTAATTTGAACGAGCAATATATGTTATTATACTCTTAGTGAATTTTAAATTAAGAATGAAAATTGGAAAGGTATTTGTATGTTTAACCTTACATAAGTACTCATGATGACTTCACTGACAAAAGGCATGTGGATGAAAACGGGACAAGCAATGAACGGTATAATGTATGTATATATATGTGTATATGTATAGTAATCACATATAGATACTTAAGATAGTAGAAACGAATTTCATCATAGATTACGATTTATGGACATGGATATTTTAATATGGTTTTTAACTGTTTTTGTATACATTTGAAAGTTAAATAAAGTTTGTTTTGAAAATTAAAAAAAAAAGAGTCACATACTCAGAAACTCTTTGATGCGAGTATGGAAGAAGCACCAGCTTAAATTGGATTACAAAATACCTTTGTGGTTGGATCTTGGTCATATTACATGGAATATAAATATTAAGTCACTCGGGGGGATTTTATATAAAGAGGTACTTTTTAATGATGGGGGGTAGATGGCAATTAAAGACATTAAACACTCTGTTGGAAGAAGGGATTAATCTAACTTGGCTACAGTATAATCAACTTCAATTGAGATGGAGGGAAGATCAAAAAACTGGTTTGATGTTGTACGAAGAGGAATTGGTAAGACAGATAAAAGAGAAAGGCCCAATGCATATTAAGAGGGTCTATAATATTTTGTTAGAGAGACTCTGAAAATTAACTGGTTAAAGACTGTATGATAAAGTGGGCGCAAAACTTTGCAGAACCAGTTATGATGGAAACATGGGAAAAAATATGGGTCCAGAACGTTAAATTTACACAGTCACAGAATTTGAGGGAAAATTTTTATAAAATGTTTTATAGCTGGCATTTAGATCCTAAGAAATTGTCATGCATGTATCCTAATGTTCAGCCAAAATGTTGGAGATGTGATTGCTTTGATGCTACATATTACCATATATGGTGGACTTGCAAGAAAGTGAAGGCTTTTTGGATCAAAATTTGGTGGGTAATGCAAAATGTATTGAAGAAAAAACTTCAATTTTCTCCTCAATTGTTTTTACTGGGTATAGTTAAGGATTTCTCAGTGAATGAAACAAAACTGATATTATATATGGTTACAGCAGCTAGGTTACTGATTGGTCAATATTGGAAAAAAGACCTTTAAAGATCTACTATTGAAGAATGGACTTTGAAGGTGGCCAGTTTTGCTGCAATGGCAAAGATATCAGCATATTTAAAAGACCGGACTCAAGATACTTTTGTGTGGGAATGGAAGAAATGGATAGACTATGTGTGAATAAATATCAAACAAAGAAGTATCAGATAGCTTTTAGTTGAATGTTATGTAGAAATTTATAGTATATACAGGGTGCAGAGTAGTTGGGGGGAATTATGATATGATTTGGATTTCACCTTTTAATATTTGGGGAGTTAAAAATGAATTGTAATTTTAAGGTTACAAGGGAAGTCAAGGGAGGGGAGGGAAGAGTTAGGGAGGGTTAGGGAGGGGAAGGGGGGGAAAGGGGGGAAAATTTGTATTTATAAAACTTTTTCAATTAAAAAAAAAAAAGAATGGAATAACTACGGTATAAATATCCATTTCCTTGTATATAAAGCTTCTCCCTCAACAAACCATCCTATATTCTCAGATATGGAAGGGAGTTTGTATGTTTTGAAGGAAGGACAAAAAAACCAAGAACATACCAGAAAATTAAATTATCTAAACTATTGGCAGCCATGATGTTTCCCAATGCATGGAAGAGGATAGAACAAAGAATGACAAATAGCGTTATAGTATTTTTCTACAGAAGCAGAAAACTGACATAACTATTTGCCAATAGAATATTTTTCTCTTTTCAGCTAGTCTTTCCATCTAAATAGTGATTCCTCCTTATTTTATTTTGCATTATGGAAAAAATGAAATCATGATTAAAATTCAAGAAATCACACTTGGTATGATTAAGAATAATGATTGCCATATCAATATTGAGTTGGAGCTGTCTTTCTAGTACAATTTGTTACAATATTTTTAGCTGTGAAATTTGAATTTTAAAGTACCAATTACCTTTCCATTATGACTGATCTCATAACCTTCCTCTTTGCACTGGTGAGACCTGATGAGCAATTTCAAATTATAACGCTGCAGCAATCTGGCAGTAATATCTGGACCAAAGTAACAACCTCCTCCTCGAATTTTATTTGGTGAACAACCATTTTGATGCTTAGGATCACTCCAGAGAATATCCATCACCTTTCCATGCAAATGAATGAACATAAAATAATCCTATTATTTTCCAGTATTTGAAATAAGTGCTCATGTCTTTACTGATTCCCACAAGGGATATGTATGACAATGAAATTTATTATACTGATGAACTAAATTAGAATGGTAAGAAAGTTAAATCACAATGCATAAATTAATATAACTTCAATATGGTTTTGATAATTGCAGTCCAAGGTTGAAACAATTATCTATCTAGCTTCAGTGAAATTGACCCATTTTGACATACTCGGTCCATCTTCTAGTAGTTGATTCTACCATCTGGTGTTAAATAAGGTTTAAATAAAGTGCTTAGAGGGAAATTCTCTAAATGGTAGACAATTTTGGACACCCAATTATTGATATGTTAATAAGCATATTGGGCCCTTTTATCATCACAAAAATTGAATTATAGAAGACAGGGGCTACAACTCTTACCCCACATTTTCTATTAGCCTGCAAGAATTAGATATAAAGAAACAAGACAAATTTGGGGTAGCAAATTTCTAGTAGAAATTATTTATTCAGCTTGTAGTTGGTTACCCAATTAAAGCTTTATTTTCTATCTTTACAAAAGTTGTTTCCAGTTCGAACATCCTTATAACCCATATTTTGGAAAAAGAAACTATATATAAAGCTTTGGCATACTTGTTCCCTTTCCTTTGCTGTTAATTCTGGAGATGCATTTGTGGTAATCAAGTTGTAAGGCTTAAGACACTGCACATTCTGAAATGAGCTAGAACTGGTTATATCATGGGTGCCATCAAGATTTCTTTTGATATCACCCACTTCCTTGGCATATAGTCTTCTCTCACAGGATGCTGATGTAGACTTTATTACATTTTTCTTGGAGATGCCTTGCCCAGAATTGCATTTTTTGCTTTCTGTGAGATTGATACTGGTTTTCACAAGATTTGTTCTCTGTGGCTCATAGATTGCTTCCATATTTGACTTCACTGGCCTCAGCAAAGACTTCAACTATGAAGATAAAATTCATGATCATTATCCGCAGAGCAAAAACATTGATAAATATAGATATGCAAATGCTGTTTGGTCAAGAACAGATTAGTCTGTCCTTCAATGTATGTTGGGTGCCCTTTCCAAATGTAAGTGGACACACAAAGAAAAAAAACCATACTTAAAGGATATGTATGTATGTATGTATGTATGTGACTATGAGGGTAAACCTTTGGAAAGTACCTCTTATTGTTTGACAAAGAAATGCCAAAGAATTGTACTCCATAGAATTACCTGCAGTTGTTTTTTCAGTAACATTTCTTTCAAAGCTGTTCGTCGTAAGTTGAATTTAAACAGTTGGAAAGTACAATCTAAAAAGAATTTTTTTCCTTTCTGAAGAACTTGGTTAAGATAATACTTGATATGGTATATATATATTACATATGTAGATATGTATAGAGTATGTACATATATGCTATATATAGATATCTAGGTATATATACATTTATATAAATGGCTTAGGACCTGGATATTTGCAGGACCACCTTCTGCCACCGATTGCCTCCCACCAACTGATATGCTCTCACAGAGAGGGCCTCCTCAAGGTGCCGTCAGCCAAACAGTGTCAACAGGGGGAGAGCCTTCTCTGTGGGGGCCCCTGCCCTATGGAACAAACTGCCCCCGGATATTCGGAAGAACCCCGACCTCCACGCATTCTGTCATGCTCTGAAGATCCTATTGTTTTATCAAGCCAGTCTGACGGATCAAGGGTTTTAAATGGTTTTTAGTTGGGGTTTTAATTACGCCAGATATTGAATTATTTTAACGGTTTTTAATTTTTGTCTTGTCATTATTTTAGTATGGCTGTGCACCACCCTGAGTCCTTCGGGAGAAGGGCGGTATAAAAATACAATAAAATAAATAAATAAATAAATAAATAATAGTAGATTTTAGTAGAATTTAATAGAATTTTACTTCTTGTGAGCAAGAGTGGAGCTAAAACCAGTAAGATAACAAAGTACTTTTATGTGTATAATTCCTACCTTGTTCCTGTGGAATGAATTCAGGAAATTCAAATCTGTCGTATCTGATATTCCACCGTGTAAAATAAGAACTTGATTGTCAATAATAGTAGCAAGAGGAAGCCAGCTGTAGACATCTTCTAGAAGATGCAAAATTGGTTTCCCATAGGTCTGTCAAATAAAATGCTGGGTTAGACACTCTTGAACTGTTCTTTAGGACCTACGGACAGCTTCATTTTGGCTTTACAATAAAATAGGAACAAATGAAGGCAAGTATTTTTAGGACAACTCTAGACCAGTAATTGCTAATGGCCTAGTAATTTATGTAAAACAGCATAATCTGTTCTGTTGCTTTGTTAATTTGATGGTCTTTATTAAAATGAGATAAAATACTAACCTTATACTTCTTCATAATTTCTTTTGTGAAACCATATCTGAAATGAAAATAATTGTTGGAATACTTGTTAGAATGTATTTTGTATTGCAACAACTACAAAATTATTCAGCAATGTATGGCAGTGATTAGTTTGCAATTATGTTTATAATCTTTGGTTCTTTATGTTCTGAGGAGAGTTTCTTGTGTAGTTGAAACTGTTAAGCAGCAAAGCTCATGGTGACTGTACACTGTACACTTTATTTGATCTGTATGGCTATGTAACCATCGTCTGCTACCAGTCAGCATGGCTGTATAATAATCCTCTGCTACAATTTCTGTTATGTCCGCACAGGCGGGAGCAGAGACTTTTCTTCTGCCACACAGGTGCGGGACATATTTTAATGTTATTGGTTAAAGTCTGATAGTTTCCCTCCTTCGTTTAGAGACTATCAGCCGGAAATTGCATGTTGGTTTTACTGAGTCATTATCTGCAATAAACATTGCTGTTGGAAGTTTGGCTTCTTGTCTGTGTTCCTACTCCCACACATTCCAATTTCTATAGAATAAAACAGAATTTTCTAACAGATTATGGGCCCAGCCTCAGCCTAGAGGCTGAACCCAGTACCCAGACGACTTGGACACAGAAATCCTGATATAATAAAGAAATTAACTGAAAAGGACTATCCATTGTGGAATAAAAGAAGAAATCAGGCCCCAAGAGGTTTCATTCATGAGATCCTGAATGTGAAGCACCATGATATCACAACAGTTACACAGTTTGTTTGTTTGTTTGTTTTTTGTATTACTGTGTACACACAAGTTACACAGGAGCTTGCTCTTCCTGAGATCTGTGACCTGTCCTTAAATGCCACATTTTGATTCTTACTATATTACACAGCCCCAGATTATGACATCGAACATCAAACATGCAATCAAGTTAACTTCACTATTAACATGGGCAGCCTCCTGCCCACACTCTATAATCTTTCTTGGTTACCTTAATTTACTACTTATTAATTGGACCCTAAATGAATGTACAACTGAACCTATACATGCAACACTGTACAATACTGTAACTAATCTGGGACTTGATCAACTAATAACTAACAACACTAGACTCAACAACTGCCTTGATCTCATCTTCTGCAACTGTTTAAACTCAATTTATGGACTACAAATAAAAGAACAATTCTCCAATAGCGACCACAGTATGATTGATTTTTGTCTCAACTTATGCCTTCACAAAAATCATCATAATGATGGGATTCCCAGTTATAACTTTAAAAAAAGCCAACTACAATCTCATAAACAATGAACTCTCATCTCTTGATTGGCAAATATTGCTTAACTCATTGTAAGCCGCCCTGAGTCTCCAGAAAAGGGTGGCATATAAATCAAACCAATAAATGCCTGCCACCACAGCCTGCCCTGCCATCTCTGCCCTGGCAGTTGCTTCTGGTGCTGCCGGAGAAGCGACAGCATAAGAACTGCTCTTACTGGGGGCAAGGGGGTGGCGGCAGCAGGAGCAGCAGGCCAGGGCTTCCCTCCCTCCCTCCCTCCCGAGGCCTGGGATATGCCAGAAGTCCGCTCAGGTGGGGAGACAAGGAAGCCCCGGACAGCCCATCCTTGCCACCACCGCCCCCTCACCCTTGGCGGCAGCAGTTCTCGCAACGGAATAGCTGGCAGGGGAGAGGGGATGGTGGCAGGTTGTGGCAGCAGACAATTCGAGCCGGCTAAGAGGCAACGTTCCTCTTCCTGCCATCCTCGAGCTCAGCTCCGGGCAGCACCCCCCTCAGCCATACCTGGCTTCTCCCTGTGGCAGCCTACATGGATCCCAGGCAGCACAACTTCGGGGCTTTTCCTCATGGTGGTGGTGACGAGGCAGACAGGCAGCCGGGTGGCGGCAGCGCTCCTGGCTGGCAAAGGGTGGAGTCCCAGGGCTGCATGTGGGCAATGATGGTGGGTGGGGTAAGCGAGTGGCGACCAGGCTGGGAACTGGTTCGGGGACGTGGCCAGCCAATGTTATTACTGGTTCTCCGAACTACTAAAATTTTTTACTACCGGTTCTTGTGAACCAATGCGAACTGGGAGCAACCCACCACTGGCCTCACCCCATTCCTAAGAGGGTGTGTATAAGTGCACCAGTGTGTCTACTGTCCCTGTCCTAATATTCCTTTTTATTCTTACTCTTTTCATGTATTCAAATTATGTTTATACTTTTATCTGTTATCTTATATATGCTTGACAAAATAAATAAATAAATGAATAAATGAATAAATAGTGATATTGAAGAGGAAGTATATATGATACAGCCAAAAGGATATGTGAAAAGTGGAGAAGAATATCTTGTGTGCAAGTTGCAGAAATCTCTTTATGGACTCAAACAATCAGCTCAAGCATGGAATTTAAAAAATAAACAAAGTCTTACTAGACAAAGGATTCATATGAAGGAGAGATGACCCATTTCTATACCCAAAATGTGAAGATTCTAAATATATGTATATTACTCTATGTGGATGACTTGATTGTTGTTTAGAAAAGAGATAAGAAAATTGCAAAGTTGACTGCAATGCTTAACTAACATTTTAGACTAAAGGTCTTGGATATGTGACTTATTACATCAATCAAGAGAGTCATAAGATATCTCAAACAAACAAAGGACTTAAGTTTGATGCTATCTGCAGTCAGTGATTTGAACCTTGTAGGATATGTGGACTCTGATTGGGCAGGTGACCCTCTGATTGGGCAGTATTTATAAATCCACAAATGGTTACTTGTTCAAATTAGGAAATAGTGCTATATCTTGGTCCAGCAAGAAGCAAACCTGAGTAGCTTTGCCTTCTACAGAGGCAGAATACATTGCTGCTGCCTATGCCAGTCAAGAAACTGTGTGGTTACATCAATTGCTTGAAGATCTTGGAGAGACAATTTTCCAGCCTACAGTCTTATATGACTGATGTCATCGTTCCAAGTAATGAACTCAAGGAGTCAGGACTGTGACACTTTTTGCAGGTTAAAGAGATCTTTTACTGAGTGCATCATATCGACACTTAGAAAGGTGAAGCTAGCTCTAAATTATTCCCGCATGCAGGGATAGTTAAAAGAATAAAATCTCCCCACCACCATTTGTCTCTCAGATCAACAAGGGCCATTCAACAAATATCCATTGAAATGATCTTGGTTCACACACTGGCTGGGAGATGTTGTGACTAGCCAACTGAGGCTAGTCCTCAGTTCCCTCCTTTCTCTCCCCCCCCCTCCCCTGAATGGCAACCAAGAAACGAAGCAGAAGTAAGCATGGCTTTAGCTGAAGTCATTTGCAGGTTGACAACTGCAATAAGGTTGTATTAAATTTGCCACTAATGACAAGATAAATGCAAGAACAAAGTATATTGATGTCAGACATCATTACATTCATGATCTGATTGAACAAAATGAAATTGTATTTACATATTGTGAAAGTAATAACATGATTGCAGATGTTTTGACAAAACAGCTAATAAGAAGCAGATTTATAGATCTGAAGCAGAAATGGGACTATTGTAAGGAGTAGTTGTTGAGTGTTGGAATACATGTTAGAATGTATTTTGTATTGTGACAACTACAGAATTATTCAGCTAGTAGATGGCAGTGTTTAATTTGCATCCATGGTTTTAATTTATGTTTCTTTATGTTCTGAGGAGAGTTTCCTATGACAGTTGAAACCATTAAGCAGCAAAGCTCATAGTGACTGTACATTGTACACTTTATTTGATCTGTATGGCTATGTCATGTACCTAACTCAACTTTTGATATTCCTTGCTGCTGAGAGCATTGTGACCTAATGCTCTATCTGCATAGATAAAGCCTCCAGACTGTCATGTAGCCTTCCTAAAGTAACTTGGTGTAAATGCAAAATGTAAATTCTGCCTGTTTGCTGTAACATAATGAGATATAATAATGCTAACAAAGCTCCGGGCTATATGCCAGAAAATGTATTCCTTTCCCCTGCTAAGGTCCTTTGTTTTCAGAGTGCTGAGAAAAATCATGAGGTTTGCATGAACTAATGGATATGAAATAATGTTTCTATAGCAATGATGATATATGCAAGCAATATGTATAGACTATAAAAAAGAAAAAGTTTTAGTTAGTGCACATACCTGCTTTTCTCTCTGCCTACTTTCTGTTCAGAAAAATAAAGCTGATTATCAGTTGTTTCATGTTCAGAGTTTCATTGGATATATCAGTTTCTGAGCTGCACACAAAAACCTTACATAACCATTAGGACATGTCAAATTTTTCAACTTTCAATTTCCAAATATTAGGGGTGCTGAAACATTATGACATGCCTTGGGGATTGTAAAGATATTTTGGTTACTTTAATATAATTTAGATGTGCTTGGTAAGTAACTACATAAATATCATAACTTTTTAACATTTTGTTTGTTTCATTACCATCCACAGCTATTAATCTGTATGGCTATATAATAATCTGCTACAATTTCTGTAGAATAAAATTAATGAGTACTTTTACACAGTTAATAACTGTATGAAGCACATTTCCTATAAGAAATATTCTTAATTCTATATCATATGTCTGTGTCTGGAAATGAAAAAGCTGATCCGTTAGTATTATCAGTATATGACCGTGATGGTGAACCTATGGCACATGTGTCACAGGTGGCATGCAGAGCCATATCTGCAGGCACATGAGCTGTTGCCCTAACTCAGCTCCACTAACTGATTTTCAGGTGGCCCCACCCACACCACCCCTCTTCTCCTAGGAGTCCCCACGCGGTTTGTTTTGGATGCCAGGTAAGTACAGGGCTCACGTGGAGGCTCTGGGAGGGTATTTTTGGCATCCGGAAGGCCTCCCCAGCCTCCAGGAAAGCTTCTGGAACATGGGGAGGGTGAAAAATGGGCCTACTGGGCCAACTGGAAGTTGGGAAACAGACCATTTCCAGCCTCTGGGGGGCCTCAGGGGGCTTGGGGAGGCCGTTTTTCATCCTCCAGAAGCTCCAGGAATGCTTCTGGAACCTGGGGAGGGTGAAAAACTGTTGTGTCGGCAATTCTGCCTAGCAACTAAATACGAGTTCTAACGGCTATTTATGATTGGCTGTTCTGTTGGCAATTCTGCCTAGCAACTAAATACAAGTTCTAATGGCTGTTTTTCATTAGCCCGTTCTGAGCGCGGGCTTACCATTTGCTCCTGATTGGTGGAAGCGATCTGACAGGGACTTTAAAGAGCTGTCAGATTGCCGGTGTTCTGTTCTGTTCATGAGAGGAGTTATTAAAGACGTTGTGTTACCTCGCTGTGTGAGTTGCCTCAGTATCTAACGCTTAAATACAAAATTGGCGATGAAGGTGGGATTATCAGACAGTTGTGCTACCCTGCCTCACGCAACTCACACACAGACAATAATTGCTGAGTATGGCTTCCCTTCCTCCTCTATTTGCTCCTTTCAATGCTGCTGCAGAGACCTGGAGGGCATTTGAAGAGAGGTTTGAGTGCTTCTTGGAGGCCAATGATTTTACTGGCCTTTCTAGCAACCATAAGAGGGCGCATTTTCTAAACACGTGTGGCCCTGAAGTTTTTGCAACAGCCCGGGCCTTAGTTGCTCCCCTGCCTGTTCACACAGTGCCCTGGGATGTGCTGAGGGAAAAGTTAAGGAGCCATTATTCCCCTATTCCATCCCGGATTGCGCGCAGATTCCATTTGAGGCAAATTGTTCAGGAGGAAGGAGAGCCAATTAATAACTACATGGCCCGACTCCGAACAGCAGCGCTGGACTGCGAATTCAGAGATCTAGATGATGCTCTTGTAGAACAATTAGTTTGCGGGGTGAGAGACATTAGGCTTCAAAGGAGGTTACTGGCTAACAAAAATTTAGACCTTCCTACGGCCCTTGAGGAGGCTCAAGCCACGGAGATGTCACACAAATCCGCTACTGAAATTCGTAGATACCAGCCACAAAACACCCTGCCCGCAACTGTCCATTTTGAGGACGTGGCTTCTGGTGAAGATACAGATGAGGAGACAGACATCAGTCACCTCAAAACATCCATTGGAAGAAAATCTGGCCCGAGCGACCATCCAAAGTCCTCAAAATTTTTCTGCCTTAGCTGTGGCGAAAACCATTCACGAGCCACCTGTCGTTTCCGCTCATCTGTATGCCGTCGATGTGGGAAGACTGGTCATTTGGCTCGTGTGTGCCGTTCTTACAAGAAAGCACTACCATTTCATAAGTCCAAGAGTATCGGGTCTACCCAGGAAGCCGGCGACAATTGTTTTACCATCTCTCATGGCCGCAGAATTATGGAGTTGACCACCCGCCATCACGCCGGGGAAGTAAACAAGATCGTCCTCACCGTCAAGATCAAGGGAACCACCTGCCCAATGGAAGTTGATACGGGATCCACCAAATCAATCATATCATGGGCCACGATTAAAGCGATTCTCCCCTCTCTGTGTAATAGCCAACTACGTCCCTGCCCAATAAGGCTTCGGGACTATCAGGGAAACCACATTCCCATTGCTGGCAGGGGCTATTTCTTAGTAGAAAAAGACTCCTTCATAGGCTGCCTCCCATTGATTATTATTAACGGTTCTCTCCCTAGTCTTCTAGGTCTAGATTGGTTCGGCTCGCTGGGCCTCGGCATTTCTGGTATTCACGCCACCTCATCCACCATTTCTGATGGGCTATTCTCGAGTTCGCAGATGTCTTCAGTGATGAGCTGGATAAATATAATGGTTCCCCTATTTCTCTTAATCTTGACCCATTAGTCACCCCTATCAGGCTTAAGCCCCGCCAGGTACCTCTGGCCCTCCTCCCAAAAGTGGATGCTGAGATTGATAAACTGTTGGCACAGGGGGTTTTAGAACCTACTGATCATTCCAGGCGGGAAACACCCATTGTCATACCTATAAAGCCTGATGGGTCGGTCCGCATATGCACCGATTTCAAAAGTACAGTAAATAATGCATTGCAATCCCATCCTTAACTGCTGCCAGTGGTCCAACAATTACTCCATACGTTGGGTCCGGGGTCCATTTTTGCTAAATTGGACCTGGCTCAAGTGTATCAACAGCTCCCAGTGGATGAAGCCTCGGCTGAGGCTCAAACCATTGTAACCCACCAGGGTGCTTTTAAATGTAAACGCTTGCAATTTGGCATCAGCATTGCCCCTGGGTTGTTTCAGAATTTAATGGAACGTTTATTATTTGGGTTACCTGGGGTCGTACCCTATTTCGATGATGTTCTCGTGTCTGCCACCTCACAGGGGGAGCTCATCGAGAGGGTACGATTGGTCCTACTTTGTTTCCGGAGCGCTGGCCTCAAGCTTAAGCGCTCCAAGTGTGAAATTGGCGTTCCAAAGGTTGAGTTTTTGGGATATCTCATCGATGCCTCAGGCATCCACCCCACACCTGCTAAAACGGCTGCCATTAAAGACGCCCCCATCCCTACTTGTAAAGCCGAATTGCAATCCTTTTTAGGGCTTTTAAATTTTTACAGTGTTTTTTTGCCCCATAAGGCAAGCGTTGCAGAGCCACTACACCATCTTTTAGATAGGGATGCACCATGGATCTGAACCAAGGAACATGATCTGTCCCTTCAAGCAGTCAAGGATCTGCTTACCTCCTCTGCTGTGCTTGTGCAATTTACCCCTACCCTTCCAATCACCATAACAGCTGACGCCTCATCATATGGGATCGGGGGGGGGTGCTTAGTCATAAGCTTGCTGATGGCTGGGAAGCTCCTATTGCATACTATTCTAGGACTTTGTCCTCAATGGAGCACAAATACAGCCAAATCGACCGTGAGGCCTTGGCCATTGTAGCCACTGTTAAAAGGTTCCATTATTATATCTACGGCCGGCCGTTTGAGTTAATCACGGACCATAAGGACTCCTGGCCGGGGACCGACAGATTCCCCAAATACTTTCCCCACACATGGCACACTGGGCTACTTTCTTGTCGGCCTATACTTATACCTTATGTTATCGCCCGGGCAAGCTGATTGCCCACGCGGACGCCCTCAGTAGATGTCCTCTTCCTCTGGCTGGACTTGATCCAGCCCCGGCTCCTTCAGTTCTCCTCATTGAGGAGCTTCAGATACCTGTCACAGCCCGTGACACAGCGGAGCAGTCAGCTAAAGACAGCACCCTTGCTCAAATTCTAGATTGGGTTAAACGGGGGTGGCCAATGGGACCTGTGGCCAACCCTTTCCGGCCTTTCCATCTGTGACAGCATGAGCTGTCATTACAACAGGGTTGTTTGTTGTAGGGTCACCGTGTGGTTGTTCTGCCCTCCTTGCGGAAAGCAGTCCTCAAGTGTTTACATGAGTGCCACCCCGGGATAGTCTGGATGAAAGGGTTAAGCAGAAGCTATGTGTGGTGGCCCCAAATTGATAAGGATATTACTGCATGGGTCATGAATTGCCAGAAATGCCAACAATCCAGGCCAGCTGAACCTGAGTCCACACCCCAGGAGTGGGAATGCCGTAGGGGACCATGGTCGTGAATCCACCTGGATTTCGCGGGACCGTTTCAGGGCCACACCTTCCTTATCATAGTTGATGCCTATTCCAAATGGGTAGAAATAGCATTGATGATCTCAACTACAACCGAGGCCGTTATCCATGTTCTGCGGTGCCTATTCGCCACCCATGACCTTCCAGATGTTGTGGTTTCTGACAACGGCCCGCAATTCACTTCTGCATCTTTCCAACTGTTTCTCGCATTCCAGGGAATACGCCAAGCTCTAGTCGCCCCGTTCCACCCGGCAGGAAATGGACAGGCTGAAAGAGCCATAAGGTCCGCTAAAGAAGCCCTGGCCCAGTTGGGTCCCGCTGGTTGGCAGGAGAGGGTATCCACATACTTGCTCTGGCAACACTCCACGCCGTGTCCTTCCATGAACCGTAGCCCGGCCGAATTGTTGATGGGTCGTCGATTAAGAATGACCCTAGACCGGTTACACCCTTCTTACATGCCAGAACAATCTAGGGTTCGGTCGCTACCATCTAGAACATTTGTAGAGAGACACCTGGTCTATGCGAAAAATTATGTAGGGGAACCACATTGGTTACCTGGACTGAGTATGCAAGTAACAGGCCCCTGCTCTTACAGGGTCCTCCTTGAGGACGAACGGGTTTGGCAGCGCCATGTGGACCAACTGCAACGGCGACTACCAGATAGCACTCCAGGGGAAAGGGAAATTGCCTCTCCGGCGCCACTAAGAGCTGCACCACCTATACACGTTCCTGAACATTCATCACGCAGTTTTCCAACACCAACCACAACCAACGATGAAGCCCTGCCCCCCAATGTCACGTGTCCATCGCCTAACGTACCAGTGGAGGCGGGTCCAGCCGAAGTCCTGGAAGACCGTGTGGCGAATCCTAGGGTGGAGCCACGTTCCATGTTACCGGCCAGCATTCCCGAACTAAGATGTTCTGAGCGTGTCTGCAGGTGCCCTGCGTATCTCGCGGACTATGCATGCTCCAACTTGGGGGAAAGGGGTGTTGTGTCGGCAATTCTGCCTAGCAACTAAATACGAGTTCTAACGGCTATTTATGATTGGCTGTTCTGTTGGCAATTCTGCCTAGCAACTAAATACAAGTTCTAATGGATGTTTTTCATTAGCCCGTTCTGAGCGTGGGCTTACCATTTGCTCCTGATTGGTGGAAGTGATCTGACAGGGACTTTAAAGAGCTGTCAGATTGCCGGTGTTCTGTTCTGTTCATGAGAGGAGTTATTAAAGACGTTGTGTTACCTCGCTGTGTGAGTTGCCTCAGTATCTAATGCCTATAAGAAATATTCTTAATTCTATATCATATGTCTGTGTCTGGAAATGAAAAAGCTGATCCGTTAGGATTATCAGTATATGAACGTGATGGTGAACCTATGGCACATGTGCCACAGGTGGCACGCAGAACCATATCTGCAGGCACATGAGCTGTTGCCCTAACTCAGCTCCACTAGCTGATTTTCAGGTGGCCCCACCCAAGCCACCCCTCTTCTCCTAGGAGTCCCCATGCGGTTTGTTTTGGATACCAGGTAAGTACAGGGCTCACGTGGAGGCTCTGGGAGTGTATTTTTGGCATCTGGAAGGCCTCCCCAGCCTCCAGGAAAGCTTCTGGAATCTGGGGAGGGTGAAAAATGGGCCTACTGGGCCAACTGGAAGTTGGGAAACAGGCCATTTCCAGCCTCTGGGGCCTCAGGGGGCTTGGGGAGGCCGTTTTTCGTCCTCCAGAGGCTCCAGGAATGCTTCTGGAACCTGGGGAGGGTGAAAAACGGTCCTACCGGGCCCACTGGAAGTCAGAAAACAGGCCTTTTGCAGCCTCCGGAAGGCCTCTGGGTGGTGGTGGAAGCCGTTTTTGCCCTCTGGAGGCTTCAGGAAAGCTTCTGAAACATGGGAGGGTGAAAAACAGGCCCAGTGGGCCTACTGAAAGTCAGGAAATGGGTCATTTCTGGCCTCCAGAGGGCCTCCAGGGGGTGGAGGAGGCTGTTTTTGCCCTCCAGAGGCTTCAGGTAGGCCTGCTAGGCCCAAAAGGGGGCACAGGAGGGTCATGTGCACATGCACAGGGAAGTGTGGGAGGGTTGCGTGCGCATGCATGGGGGTTGGGGTGGGGGGGCATTGAATCATGGGTGTGGGCACGTGCAACCCCCCCCTGCTCCCACCTGCTTTTGGCACACAGTGGCAAAAAGGTTAGCCATCACTGGTGTATGACAATGCAGTTATAACTGCAAATATTTTCTGAAACTGATTGCTGCCATATTTTCTCTGGCATTCAAGATACAGAAAAACTGTCCTTCTTTCACTGAAAAGCCGCTTGTAATTTATATCTTCTCTGCTATAGATATACAATTTTATTTTTAGATACATAGGAATGTTGACCAGTGTAGTTATATTTTAAAGAGTTAAACAATATATTCACACACTTTTTCTAATTTAAATTAGAAATTATAAAATAATCTGGCATTAAGCTCAAGTACTTTTAAAAATGCTCAAAATTCAAACTTAAAATACCTCCAAATAATTTTATTCCTGCTTCTTTTTAATCTAAAGCACATGATAACAATGTGAGAGCATATTTATTCAGATAGTGGGATGTTTCATTAGAAATGTATAAACATATCTGATCCTACTCACAGTGACAACAACAAGATAAAATATTGTGACATTACAAGTAGTCTGGGATTATAACAGTAATTGGAACTGAAATTTCTATTGCTAAGTGATGTAGACATAAAGTGTAATGTCATGTGACCACAAAGCACAAAGCAATGGCAACTGTAGCAGTCCTGGTTGCTGCTATAATTCCAGGACCATAAAGGTTGTTAAGCAAGGACCTCATATGATCATGATCAGTGGTGAAATTCAGCCATCTCTATTCGGATCGTGCGATCCGGTAGCGCTGGCGGCAGGAGGCTCCACCCACCCACCTGGATGTCATCACGTCCCATTTTTGACCCTCTGTGCATGCTCACATTTATGAAGTGAGTGCATGTGCGTGCTCACATTTGTGAACAATACCTACATATGGAAGCTCCAGCCTTTGTTAACTGCATTGCACACAGCACCTGCCAACCCCATTGTGGTAAGGGGTGGACTTCACATCAACAGGAACATTTTGTCACCCTCTTGCATACACTGATGCATAGGCATGGTCTATGCATGGTCTGTGGTCTAAAACGGGTGGGAAACAATAGCCCTTGCTTACTCAGAAATTCTGGGAGTTGAAGTCCACAAGTCATAAAAGGGCCATCATTCTCCACCCCTGGCCTAAAGTAACGCATGAGAAAAGTATAAGAAAATACAGTTTCAAATACCAACATAACAAGAAAATCAGGGTTAGGTCAAAAATAATGTCAAGCTTTCAGAAATAGAACAGAATAGAACAGAATAGATTTTTTTATTGGCTAAGTGTGATTGGACACACAAGGAATTTGTCTTGGTGCATATGCTCTCAGTGTACATAAAAGAAAAGAAAAGATATGTTCATCAAGAATCATAAGGTACAACTCTTAATGATAGTCATAGGATACAAATAAGCTTTCAGAAAGAAAATATATTTAAGAGCTCAGGCTGGAGAAAGAATAAAAATGGCCATACCTAAGATTCATCAGGTGGTCCTCATGATTCCCTCTGTTCAGATGTAAATGGTTAGGATAAACAAGGAGAAATGCAAACAGGATTATAAGTATTTCCATGGAATTTTTCCCTCTGTCAACAAAATCACCGTTAAAAACATAAGGGTTTTCTTCTGAAGGAAGGCCATTCTGAAAAAGAAAAAAAAACATCAGAGTAGTTAACATTGCAATGTAATATAAGAATACCCATGCAACATTACAGCAATAATAATATTCTTTCACAGTGTAGGAAGTTAGCACCCACCCCACCCCTAGAAAAATGAAATATTCTAGGAAATTTTAAAAGGCAGAATATTTCCCCTAAAAGAGAAATAGAAATCTTAAGACAGAAACTCAGCCCCAGCTCCCTGCCTGCAGCAGATACTTTGATTATTTGCAAGACAAAAGGCTGGGCCAGCTTATCTACAACACAAAAGACAAAGGCATTAAGCCAAAATAGGAATTGCCCCAAACCCCTTCATTACATCATCACCCAGCAAGATTCAACCAGGCCTGGTACACAGACAGTCTACAAAGTTAGCTAAGATCTCCGCCCTCTGGGAGTCTGACAGCCAATGGGATACATTTCTTGTACAGGAACAGGAAGCTCTAAGGCAAGGCCCAAGAGAGTGTATAAATATATCCCTCTTTCCACTCCATGTGCTCATTTTGCCCAAAACCCAAAAAACCCCATGTGGTCATATCCACCATTAAACAATCTTTCCAAGCAGTCTCCATGTTTCCAGTGTCTTTCTTCCCACTTGGAACTGAACCCAGATGGACATTTCTTCCAACAATAGCAACACTTTTCCAATTCTGCCACAGGTCATATTAGCAGGAAGTGCTATATGAGGCCATCAATCATGAAGGCATGATACATACCCTTATCTAACTTTAGAGATTCTATGTCAATATAATGGATCATTCAATAATTTTTTTACATCCACTTATCCCTCCAAGTAGCACTCAAGAGCACACGAGAAAAATGATAATATAAAATACTCCATTATAATTAAAATAAAATATATCAACTGAAAACATATAAATAGAAAAGAAATAAACATCCATCACTAACTTACTTCAGCACACAAATCAACTTCCGTATAAGGACAATATAGTCTTGGCAATCTTGGCAAGTAATTCTAATATAAATCAGTATTAAAATATATTTTATATTTTACTGTCTGTATTGTTATTACAGTGAAGTTATTATGGCAATAATTTATTACATTTAGAATCTGCTTTACCAACAACAAATTGAAGACATTTTAAAAATTTCGTTTCTCCAATGCAATCCTCACTTGTGAGGCATTTCAATTTCATATAAATATAACATAATAATATTTTGTGAGAGATATGTACTTCCATTCTCATGTGCATGTCAGCTCTCACCTGCCCATGAAATTAAGAATACGTTTGTAGTACTAAAAGCCACAAGCTTCTCAGAACAAACTTGTTGGAGCAGTGAATTAAAAATGTCCTCAATAGCAAATGAAACACATTCTGAAAATATATGCAAGTTACATTTATCCAGGCTGGGAAAAGTGTTGCTTTGGGGGTTTTGTAATATTAATTTTTAAAGCATCTTTAAATCTGACATTAGATTTAAATTGTAAATGCAAAACATCCCATCTGTTTTAAAATATAATAAGACTTTTCTGTCTCCATTTGCTTTTCTCAAGCATGTAACAGCTTTACCTTTAATTACTAACCTTTGCAAATAAAATGAAATTGAAATCCTTTGCAACAAATACAGCTTGTTTATGGAGCTAAGATTGCTCCTATTTCATTAAATAAAAATAATAAAAATTGAAATAATAGCAATAGTACTTAGATTTATATACCACTTCACAGTGCTTTACAACTGTCTCTAAGCGGTTTTACAGATTCAGCATATTGCCTCCAACAATCTGGGTCCGCATTTTACTGACCTGGGAAGCATGGAAGCCTGAATCAAGCTTGAGCTGTTCAGAATCGAACTGCTGGAATGAGCAGTGAGTTAGTCTGCAGTACTGCATTCTAACCACTGCACCTGTGGTGGGTGGAGCAAACCAGTAGCAACAGTGGTGGGAGGCTCCACCCACCCACCCGGACGCTTCTGTGCATGTGCAGAAGCTTCATGCGCAAGAGAGAGAGCGTGCACGCCCACGAGCGAACTGATGGTGATGGGTTTTGAAACCCGCCCCTACACTGTGCCACTGCCAAATAAATAAAACATCTGTGGTATATATAAATATATCAAGCTGTAACTATAAATATTAAAATATCCAAAAACACAATATGACAACTATTATACCTTACTGTCCTAAATACTACCTTACTGGCCTAATAAAATGGGATATGTAATTTAACATTCCTTAGATAGGATACAACAGCCCATCATTAAACAGGAAAAGGCAAGGTAATATTGAGCTACCAAAGAAAAATGTGTCTTAATTGGTCTCAAAAAGACTTCCACAGGAGGACTAATCTAATATGGAAAGGAAGGCTGTTCCACAGCATTGATGCTATGATCCAGAAACATTGTTTCCTTACTCCAGCGTCCTCTTAGCTTACAAAAATATGGAAGAACCAACAGTTTCTCCCATTGTGTACCCACCAGATAGATAGAACTATCTATCCACTCAGGAGAACACAGCTCTGATGATACTTTATTTATTTATTTATTTATTTATTTATTTATTTAAATTTATATACCGCCCTTCTCCTAGTGGACTCAGGGCGGTGTACAGCCAAGAATAAAAAGCACTCCAATACAAAATTTAAAATATTAATAAAAGAATTAAATAATTTTGGCCCAATAAATTTAAAAACCCAATAGGCAATTAAAATTTAAAACCCATAAAACTTTAAGCTTAAAAAAGAGGGGGGGGTTACGCCAGCCCAGCTTGACAAAATAAAAAAGTTTTTAGGGCACGGCGGAAAGCCCGGAGATCGGGTATCGTACGGATCTCCGGGGGCAAATCGTTCCAGAGGGCTGGTGCTGCCACAGAGAAGGCTCTCCC
Organism: Masticophis lateralis; assembly: GCA_030761175.1. Classification (NCBI taxonomy): domain Eukaryota; kingdom Metazoa; phylum Chordata; class Lepidosauria; order Squamata; family Colubridae; genus Masticophis; species Masticophis lateralis. The sequence goes on from JAUDYJ010000004.1 coordinate 79,101,146, forward strand.
CCTGGGTGTCGCCAGCCGACATTGTCTGGCCGACGGCACCCTGAGGAGTCCCTCTCTGTGGGAGCGAACTGGCCGGTGGGAGGCTATCGGTGGCAGAAGGCGGTCCCGCAAGTACCCAGGCCCTATGCCATGGAGCGCTTTAAAGGTGGTCACTAACACCTTGAAGCGCACCCGGAAGACCACCGGAAGCCAATGCAGCTCACGCAGGAGAGGTGTCACATGGGAGTGCCCCCTTGCTCCCATAATCCTCCGCGCGGCCGCATTCTGCACCAGTTGGAGCCTCCGGGTGCACCTCAAGGGGAGCCCCATGTAGAGAGCATTGCAGTAGTCCAGGCGGGAAATGACGAGTGCCTGAGTGACTGTGCGTACGGAGTCCCGATCTAGATAGGGACGCAACTGGCGTATCCGGCGAGCCTGATAAAAAGCCACCCTGGCCACGGCCGTCACATGCTCCTCCAAAGACAGCCGTGCATCCAGGAGGACGCCCAAGTTGCGAGCCCTATCCGTGGGGGCCAAGGACTCGCCCCCAATGGTCAGTGATGGAGTCAACTGGCCATATCGGGATGCCGGATGCCGGAAGCCACAGCCACTCGGTCTTTAGCCACTTTAGTCTTTATAGGTCAAAAGCAGCATGTGGAATTGCAGACAGAAGCTTACTATAATTCATATAGGAACTTGAGCACAAGTCTAATATGTTCCTGTTGGTTAACACCTGCTAGCAACCACACTGCTGCATTTTGTATCAAGCATAATCAAATATTCTTCAGAGGCAGCCCCATGTAGTACACATTACAGTAGTCAATGTGTATGGTAATGAAATTCCACATAATGGAATTACTATTGTATTATGTCATTCTTCAAGATAGTCCAGACAAGGAGCATTATGTCATTAAGAGCAATAGCAATAGCACTTAGACTTATATACAGCTTCATAGTGCTTTATAGCCCTCTCTAAGCAGTTTACAGAGTCAGCATATTGCCCCCCACAATCTGGGTTCTCATTTTACCAACCTAAGAAGGATGGGAGGCTGAGTCAACTTTGAGCCAGTGGGAATGCCAAAACGTTAGTAGTCGGCAGTCAGCAGAAATAGCCTGCAGTACTGCATTCTAACCGCTGTACCGCCACAGTTATTATACTGTACTGTACTAACCCTTTTATGTAAGATTACAATAGCAAAATCTTGCAACTCTGAAAATACATCTCTTCCCACTTTGTCTTTACAGTAGAAGAAAGTAAAACTAAGCTGGCAGGAATAGCTAACACTAGATGGAACTTGACAGACTTGAACACTGGGCCCTATCAAAATGAAATTCAATGTAGAGAAAAATAGGTGAGAAAAACCAAAAGTACACATATAGACTGAATGAAACCAGGTTTAATAGCAGTAACTGTGAGAGGGATCTTGGAGTCTTAGTGGACAACCAGCTAAATATCAACCAGCAGTGCGCAGCGTGTGGACAACCAGCAGTGTGCAGCGGCAGCCAAAACAGCCAATCCAATCCTAAACTGCATTAACAGAGGGATACAATCAAGTTCAAGTGAGGTACTAATACCATTCTATAAAGCCTTAGTAAGGCCACAACTAGAATACTGCATCCAGTTTTGGTCACCACACTATAAAAAAGAAAAAGTGCAGAGAAGAGCAATCAGGATGATTAGGGGACTGGAAACTAAAACATATGAAGAATGGTTACAGGAACTAGACATAGCTAGTCTAGTGAAGAGAAGGACCAGGGGAGACATGATAGCAGTATTCCAATATTTGAACGGGTGCCACAGAGACGAAGGGGCAACCTATTTTCCAAGGTACCTGAAAGCCATACAAGGAAAAATGGATGGTAACTAAAGAAGGAGAGATTAAACCTAGAAATAAGAATTTTTCTGACAGTGAGAACAATCAACCAATGGAACAGCTTGCCTTCAGAAGTTATGGGAGCTTCATCACTGCAAGCTTTCAAGAAGAGACTCAACTGTTATTTGTCAGAAATGGTATAGGATCTCCTGCTTGGGCAGGGGGTTTGCCTAGATGACCTATAACCATGATGGTGAACCTAAGGAGCCATATCTGTGGGCACGTGAGCTGTTGCCCTAGCTCAGCTCCACCAGCTGATTTTCAGCTGGCCCCACTCACTCTGCCCCTCTCCTCCCAGGAGTCTCCATGCGGCCTGTTTTGGATGCTAGGTAAGTACAGGGCTTGCATGGAGGCTCTGGGAGAGCATTTTTGGCCTCCGGAAGGCCTCCAAGGTGGGGGGGGGGGGGAATGCCATTTTTGCCCTTCCCAGCCTCCAGGAAAGCATCTGGAGCCTGAAGAGGGCAAAAAACAGGCCTACCAGGCCCACTTGTAGTCAGGAAATGGGCCATTTCCTGCATCAGGAGGGCCTCCAGGGGTGTGGGAGCCATTTTCACCCTCCGGAGGCTTCAGGTTGGCCTGCTAGGCCCAAAATGGGTGCAGGGGGGTTGTCCGTGCATGTGCAGGGGAGCGCAGGGGGGGGTCACGCACGTATGCACAGGGCACAGGGTGCATTGAATTATGGACATGGGCACGCACACACATGACCCCTCCGCACTCTCCCCCCCGCTTTTGGCACGTGACGGCAAAAAGGTTAGCCATCACTGATCTATAAGGTTCCTTCCAACTCTATTAATATGTAAAGTAGGGATGGTCCCTTTGTTTACCATGCCTTCCTTGCTTTTGCAAGCTAAGGTGCCTCTTAACTAACTAGTGTCTAATCTGTGCCTTTTCCTCCTTTCTCCCAAGGACATTCTCACAGACCATTGCACAAAAATCCTTGAGATCCAAGTAAGGCTGCAACTGGCACATTACCCAAAGCTAAGCAAAAGGCCCTGGACACTGTTTCTATCAGTTCATCCAACAATAGCCCCACCACTTTATATATTTACCATATTTTTCGGACTATAAGATGCTCTGGACTATAAGACGCACCTAGCTTTTGGGGTGGAAAACAAGAAAAAAAATCTGCCTCTGCCTCCCAGCAATTTGCTTCCTTACAGCAAACAGTAAACAGCCTGGTCAGCTTCAGCACAGCCTGATATAGCATAAGCAGCTGATTGGAAGTTGGATCAGCTTCCCAGAATACCATCGATCAGCTGTCCCAGGCTGTGTGGATCACTGCCACCCATCACCATCATCACTGCCACCACCTATTGCCCCCTACACACACCCCATTTTCGGCCTCCACACATCCCATTTTCAGCCTCCGCCTGTCCCATTTTTGGCCCATTCTAGGCAGCAGGGATTGCCGCCACTGCTGCCGCTCATCCCCACTGCCTGGAACAGGCGGAAAACAGGATGTGCGGATGCCAAAAATGGGATGTTTGGAGGCCGAAAATCAGGTGCTCAGAGGCGATGATAGGTGGTGGCAATCCCTGCAGCCTGGAACAGCTGATCAGCGGTATTCCAGGAGGCCGATTCAACCGCCAAATCAGCTGCTTGTGCTAAATTAGGCTGTGCTGGAGATGACCAGGCTGTTTGCTGTTTGCTGCAAGGAGGCAATTTGCTGGTAGGCAGAGGCCAAAGGGTGGGGGTTGGCATATTGGCAGGTCTTTGGTAACATTCATTCTATAAGATGCACAGACATTTCCACCCACTTTGGGGGGGGAGAGTGTCATCTTTATACACCGAAAAATACTGTATGTCACCCTCTCAAAAAAAGCATAACTTCAAATAGTCTGAGATATTTTCTTAATTTAAGAAAATGCTTCATAACATCCAAACTTCCAATTGCTTTTTTTTTTCTTTTCAAGGAGAAAACTCATCTAAGCTATTTCAACTTCCATTTACGCTTTGTAAAGAATCCCAGAGTCCTTGTTTTTAAGTTTCATATTTTCCAAAGTCCTTTAGTAGTACTTCCAATCAGCCGCCAATGATAGTTAACAGAGTGCCAGTGGAAAGATGCCCAAATCTTAATAACTGATACCATAAAATGCTGATCATCTGGATGTAGGTCATTTGAGCTAAGCACTATCTTAAAAACACATTTTAATTACTTACTTTGTAGAATATCAGCAAAAGATCATCTAATTTTCCATGTAAATCACCTAGAAAGAAAACAGTTTTAGTGCTGCATATATGTACAAAGCTTTCAGATGAAGCTTATCAGCAACCAGAATTAGAAATTATAACTCTTCAATATTTAACAAGTATGTGAAGGAGAGAATGTAGGCACTCAAGTGTACTTTAATAGGTTTTGCATTGGAAACCAAAAGGAAAAGAACCAATATAAAGAAACTCCCTACATGAATATTCAATGCCAATTCAGAGAGCTAAAAAAAATTGCTGGAAGTAGAATATGTCTCATTTATTTCTAATCAGAAATTTGGCTTGAGCTTCAATAAAAATGATGTTCATCTGTCACTAATCAGATTTCAGCCATGGAAACTATTATTTGCTTGAAGAGTAGGTCATAATCTCTCTCAGATATTCTTATAATTGTGCAAATAAGGACACCGGTTAGAGTAAGTACATATGGATTAGCAAGGACAGGCTTGCTTGCAAGGACAATTGTAATTTCATTCTATTTAAGAGACTCAAATTTTGAGGAAATATAATGGTATTTTCTTATGCACAGCAGTAACTGACTGGAACTCATTGACTTATATAAAATATAATTACAGTAGAAGCTTCCTTATTTGGCTTTGCACTGAGCGGATTAAAAGCTGATTTAAAACAATCATGTTGCATTAGTACAATGAATTCAATCTGCTAGCTGCTCCTGTGATTGGGAGATACAATGCTGAGTCTGAGAGTTACAACAAAATAATTCTTCTTCTTTGTAGCTGCTGAACTTCCTCAAACAGACCCAGGGAGTGCTATCAGTTCATCCATAATTTATATCACTGTTCTAACAAAAGAGTATACATGTAGGCTTGAATTGTGGAAACCTTGGTGCTTTCTGAGCTTGGTTGTTTGCTTTCCAACATTTTATTACCCAAATAGGTAATATCTTAAGTATGAATGAGTGGGGAATTTGCTTCCTATTTATATACAGTTGCTTGCTATTCTAATTTTGGTGGTGGTGTGGTTTTCTCCTAATTCTCTGATTGGAGTATTGTTTAGGGCTGTGATGGTGAACCTATGGCATACATGCCACAGGTGGCACGTGGAACTATATCTGCGGACACATGAGCCATTGCCCTAGCTCAGCTCCAGCACACATGTGTGCGCCAGCCAGCTGATTTTCAGCTGGTCCCACCCACGCTGCCCCTTTCCTCCCAGGAGTCTCCACACAGCCCGTTTTGGATGCCAGGTAAGTACAGGGCTCGTGCAGAGGCTCTGGGAGGGCATTTTCGGTCTCCGAAGGGCCTCCAGGGAGGGTGGGGGAGGCTGTTTTCGCCCTCCCCAGCCTCCAGGAAAACGTCTGGAACCTGGGGAGGGTGAAAACTTCTGGAACCTACCGGGCCCACCAGAAGTTGGGAAATGGGCCATTTCCAGCATCCGGAAGGCCTCTGGTGGGTGGGTAAGGCCATTTTTGCCCTCCCCAGCCTCCAGGAAAGCTTCTGGAAGCTGGGGAGGGTGAAAAATGGGCCTACTGGGCCCACTGGAAGTTGGGAAATGGTCTGTTTCCAGCCTCTGGGGGGTGGGGGAAGTCATTTTTGCCCTCCGGAGGCTTCAGGTAGGCCTGCTAGGCCCAAAACAGGGCACTGGGAGGTTGTGCATGCATGTGTGGGGAGCGGGGGGGTCATGCACACATATGGGTGGTGCAGGGGACATTGAATTATGGGTGTGGATACATGCGCACATGACCCCCCATGCTCCCGCCCACTTTTGGCATGCGATGGCAAAAAGTTTAGCCATGTTTAGGGTTTAGGGTATTGTTTTCTGCTAGGTTGTTTACCTGTTATTATTCCCTGCTTATCTGGTTGTTAGCTCCTGGAGAGGATGAGTTTTAGTATTTTTGTTTCCTTCTTAGCTTTTTAATTATCTTGTTTGAATGCTGTGTAAATTTGGTTTATTTCTATGTGTCTATTGATAGCTGATTTGTCTAAATGCTAAATTTCTAGGAATTCCCTAGCATTTTTGGATTTAGTTTGGTCTAGGACAGGGGTGGGCAATTGTGGCTCTTTTACAACCTGTGGACTTCAACACCCTGAATTCCTGAGACAGTCTCAGGAATTCTGAGAGTTGAAGTCCACAGGTTGTAAAAGAGTCACAATTGCCCACCCCTGGTCTAGGATGCTCAGTTTCCCCATTAAGTTGTGGTTGCAGGAAACAACGAAATTCAAAAATAAAATCCTTTGTATTACCAACCGTTAGGAAGTAGTCATACTAAAACAGCATATGGCTAGGAAATTTGGATGATAAAAGCATGTAAAACAAATGAGGGTGGGAAGAGGGTTAATGTATTCTTAATAGGTGTCTTGGATTAGTTGTAACTCCGGAGGACCTATCCAATGGGACCAAAGGGGAGAGAATGGGGCATCGCGATAGTCTGTATAAAATATCTTGTTTTTGAATTCTGAGGTGTGGCTTTTGGATTAGAATTTCTTGTTGAAGCTTCTAGCTGAGACCCCACCGCACTTTGCAAACTGCTTTTTCTAAAAAAATTTTATTTTGGGTAAATAAACTTCTTTTCTTACCAATCCAAGGGCTTTTTTGTGTGTGTGGAATCATTTGCAACAAATTGGTGTCCAGATGTAGGGCTCAAGGCCTCTGTTCCGTGGCCCCCGGACAGCTGAGTCAGTTGAGGATAGCATGCCCCATTGATTTCAACAGTCCACAATCATGTCTGCAGTTCGGGAGTGCGGGGAGGGGCTCGGGCCCATAGATTAAAATAGAGGTTGGTGAGAATAGAAGAAGAAGGGAATTGAGAAGGAATTGCTGGAAACAGATTGGGCAAATTCGTGCACAAACCTAGGTGAGTAATCCTGGTGAAATAAGAATACACCAGTTGGAGGTTGGGTAAGACTGCAAGAATCTGAGACTTGTGTGTGAATGAAACGTTCCTAGCAGTCAGTAGGATTGTGATAAAGGAAAGAGTGCTGTAAAACAAGTTGGTAAGGATAGCTCGGGTCTGGTAACCAACATGGGCAATTCAAAGGGATTCCAGGGGAAATGTGTTAAGAAAATACATAAAAACCCTAAATTAAAAATTGAACCCCAGAATCCACTAGGAAAATTGTTAGAAGGATGGGGGAGCTCACCATATAACAAGTTAATAACTGAACTAAAAGAAGACATGGTAAATTTTTGCTGTTTCATCTGGTGGGAGGATGAAAAAGTTACTTGGCCCCAGTTAGGAACTAATGAATATTTTGCCTGCCAAAATTCATATGACTATGTTAAAGGAAAGGCTTGTAAATCTCTTGATAATGAACTAGATTATGCATTGGTCTGGAACCCAGACATATGGTCAAGTAAATTGGAAGAAAAACCTTCCAGACTCTTCTTGGTAAATAAGGAAGAAAAAGAGGCAGAAAAGAGACAATATCTGTCCCCACCTTATAGTCCGTTTCCAATAAATGTGCCACGAGCTCCACTACTGGCACCACTCCTGCCAGAAAACCCTCAAGTTAGGCATAAAGTAAACCAATATAAAGCTCTATGGAAAGAATTGGAGCAGTGTAAAAAGGACATAGAGGACCTTCTATTTAAACAATACTCTGCAATGGATAAGAAGGAATTGGCAATGTTCCTCTGAGGGAATTCTGAACGGAATAAATCCCCAAGAGCAACCAATGATAAGTTTTGTTCAAGATCCACTTTGAGCCTCCGAAGTAAGATATTTTAAAGGTGAAATGAAGAACCTAATAGAAGATCCCCTGGAAGCAGCAGAACAATTAGATAATTTGTTAGGACCTAACATCTATACTTGGGATGAATTGACTGCCATTCAAAATACGCTTTTCTCTGTGGAAGAGAGGCAGTTAATTCGGACTGCTGCAATGCAGGTTCCTGGGAAAGGGATCACCCTCCTGCAAATAATAATAATGTCACAAGAGCTGATAAATTTCCCCTTGCTAGACCTAATTGGGATAATAACAATCCAGCACACACAGAGCTAATATGGAAGATTTAAGTAACATGATAATAAGAGGAATAAGGGAGGCAGTTCCCAAAGCAGTAAAGCTTTACGTATAGAACAGGAGAGGGAGGAATCACCAGCTGCCTTTTGCAAAGACTAAAAGACACCATGAGAAGGTAAGTAAAGCAACAACACCTCCAAATCCTAGACCATTCCAAGGGAATTGGGTAGAGGAAGAGGGGAGTGGAATAGAGGAGATTGGAATTGAGATTCTCGGGGAAAAGGAAGAGGGAATGTAGGAGGTATGGGATGGGAAGAAAGAGTCAGAAGATGCTTTGGGTGTGGCCAGCCCGGGCACTTTAAGAAAGATTGTCCTGTCCAAAGAAGGGATGTGCAAGTATATAATATGATGGAGGAAGATGAAAGTCAATATTAGGGATGTCAGAGGCACTTTATTTTTTGGTCCCATGGAGAGCCTTGGATAAATTTGGTAGTGGGACCCAAGGAGGAAGAAATAGTGTTTTTAGTAGATACAGGTGCGGCTTGTACCTCAGTCTCGGTATTAACATCAGAGATGAAGCTGAGTGGCCAGACAATTAAAGTTTCTGGAGTAAAAGGAGAGGGATTTTGAAGTGCTCAAAATAATGCCTCTGGAAATAAGTATGAAAAATGAGGGGAAAAGAATAAAAATAGAAATGTTGTATATACCAGAAGTAGGAGCAAACCTGATGCCTTGGGAGCATTACAAATGAGGTTAGAATTTGGGCAAGACATCTTTATGAGAATATTAACCCCAGAGGAGGAAGAGAGAATAAAACCCTCTATGTGGGTAAAAGAAGGGAACCGTGGGTGCCTCCAAATTCCCCCCTTGAAAATTAATTTAAAGCAACCAAATGAAATTGTGAGGCAGAAACAACATTCCATATCAATGAAAGGTTTGCAACCCGTAATAGAAGGCTTATTAAAGGATGGCCTCTTGGAATCTTCTATGTCACTCTATAATACTCCTATCCTGCCAGTAAAGAAATCTGTTGGGACCTATCAAAAGGTACAGGATTTGCGACTCCTAAACAGAATTATCTAAACAAGACATCCAGTGGTGCCTAACCCATACACTTTGATGGGACAGATACCCCCGAATCATCAATGGTTCAGTGCAGTGGACCTAAAATATGCCTTTTGTGCATGTCCACTAGACCCAGAATCAAGACCAATGTTCACATTTGAATGGGAGAATCCATACACTGGGAAAAAATAACAATACCAGTGGACTGTGTTGCCACAAGGATTCACTGAGTCCCCTAATCTGTTTGGACAAGTATTAGAACAAGTCTTGGAGTGTTTGGTATTGCCAAAAGGAACCAGTCTGATACAGTATGTAGATGACCTATTACTCTGTTTCCCCGAAAATAAGACATCCTCCTACAATAAACTCAATCTGGCTTTTAAGCACATGTGCTAAAATAAGCCACCCCCGAAAATAAGCCCTCCCCAAAAATATTTAAAAACAGAGCTGGAAATCAGGTAAGATGGCAAAAGGAGTCCCATCTTGCTCCATGCACCCCAAATTATAAGACCTCCCCAAAAATAAGACCAAGCACTTATTTAGGGATCAAAAAAATATAATTCAGGGTCTTATTTTCAGGGAAACACAGTAGTTTCAGAGAAAAAGAACGTAGAAGCCACCCAGGCCACTAATATATTACTAAATTTCCTGGGTGACCAAGGATTAAGGGTGTCAAAAACCAAGTTACAGTATGTAGAGAGTAATATATTTGGGACATTTAATAAGTGAAGGGAGTAGACAAATTAATCCCAACAGAATAGAAGGGGTGGCCTTGCAACCCTTACCCAAAGTAAGAAGGAATTTAGGAAGTTCCTGGGACTGATAGGATATTGATAACTATGCGGATTTGACCAAACCACTCTATTCCAAACTAATAGATACAGAGCCATGGAACCTGAAATGGGAAGGACATGAGAGAGGGAGTTTTGAAAATTTAAAGCAAGCTTTAGTGAAGGCTCCAGTGTTGAGCTTCCCAAATTTAAAGAAGCCCTTTCATCTTTTTGTAAACACTGAAGATGGAATAACATGGGGGGTGTTGACTCAGAATTGGGCAGGAAAACGAAAACCTGTAGCTTTCCTATCAAAAATAATCAGGGGTGAAATGTAAAATTTGTTACTACCGGTTCTGTGGGCGTGGCTTGGTGGAGGGGGTAATGTGACTGGGTGGGTGTGGCAAACTTTTTTTTTTTACTTTTCAAAGCATTTTTTCTGCAAATGCAAAAAAAATGCTTTGAAAAGCATCTGCCAATCAGGAACACAGCTGGGATCATCAGAGCCTTTTCAAAGCATTTTTAAACCACCTCTTCCACTGAAAAGATTGCAGAAAAAAATGCTTTAAAAGTCTCTCTGATGATCAGGCAACTCAGCTGGGATCGTCAGAGAGACTTTTAAAGCATTTTTTTCTGTAACCTCTTCTGGGGAAGAGGTAGTTAAAAAATGCTTTGAAAAGCCTCTGAGATCCCAGCTGAGCCGCGTGATCATCAGAGATTTTTTTTTTTACTTTTAAAAGCATTTTTTCGGTGGAAGAAGTTGTAGAAAAAATGCTTTTAAAAGTAAAAAAAAAAAGCCTCTGATGATCGTGCGGCTCACCTGGCCATGGTGGTGGTGGTGGGGGGGGCACAGGGATTTTTGCTACTGGTTCTCCGAACCACCCGCTGCCATCGCTACTGGATCAGGTGATCCGGTCCGAACTGGGAGTATTTCACCCTGAAAATAATGGATCCAGTAATCAGATGATGGCCCATTTGCATACAGGCAATAATGGCTACCACTCTCTTGGTGCAAGAGAGTAGGAAATTGACCTTTGGGGGAGCACTTATAGTAAGCATCCCACATCAAGTAAGGACCATCCTTCAGCAAAAAGCTGGGAGATGGATTACTGATTCCAGAATTTTAAAATATGAGACAATATTGATGCAGCAGACTGATTTGGTACTAACTATTCATCATAACTTGAACCCTGCCCAGTGTTTGGCCAACACTAGACAGATAAATCAGGAAGGGTTAGAGCATTACTGTACTGAAGTGATAGACATACAAACAAAAGTAAGGCCAGATTTAGAAGAATATCCTCTTGATCAAGGAGAAATGCTATTTATTGATGGATCTTCCTGAGTAGAGGGAGGAATAAGAAAAATTGATATGCAATTATAAATGGACACACTAAGGAGCTGGCAGAATCTGGAAGTCTCCCCTGTAATTGGTCTGCTCAAACTTATGAGCTCTATGTTCTGAATCAGGCACTTAAATTGATGGAGGGAAGGCTTGGTACAATTTATACCAAGCCTTCTAAATACAGATTCTAAATATGCCTTTGGTGTGGTCCATACTTTTGGGGAAATCTGGATGGAAAGGGGTGTGATTAATAGTAAGGGAAAGGAGTTAGCCCATGATGGATTAAAACAAATAATGGAATCACTACAATTGCGCAAGAAAATTGCAGTGATGCATGTAAATGCACATCAAGAAGGGAGTTCTTTTGAGATAATTGGAAATAGAATAGCTGATGAGGAAGCTAAAAAGGCATCAGATATTGAAAGCATGAAGGTGTTAGTATCAACTGTGGAACAAGTAAAGGAGATCCCTGTGTTCTGAGAGAAAGAGGAAAAGGAGTTGAACCAATTAGGGGGACAATAGGGATAGAAAGGAAAATGGTTTCTTCTGGATGGAAGACAAATAATCAGTAAGCCTCTGGCAAAAAAGGGGGTTTGCTGGAAATATTATATGAGGGAAGTCATTGGGGAATACAGGCAATAGCAGATGAAGTATTGAAACATTATGGATGCAAAGGAATTTATACATTAGCTAAGCAAGTCATTGACTATTTTGATGTTCTTAGGAAACAAGGATTGTTGGTGCAAACACCTCTGTTGGAGTTTCCAATCCACAAATTCCAAATCGGTGACTCTTTCCAAAGCTGAAAAGACAAAAAACGCACACCCAGGTGAGAAGGATCTTTCCAGGTGCTGCTGAAATCCAAAACAGCTGTCCAGATGGACCCATTGTATCAGAGTGAAAAGACCATGGAGGCCCCAACAGAATGGGAAAACATTCCTCAAGCAGACCCACTGAAGCTAACTCTAAAGAGGAAATAGAGTTTAAAGAATTATTAATCTGTGAAATTTGTCTGAGCAAATAGCTGGTGAAGAGATAATAGAACTAAATCAGAGGAGGTGGGAAAAAGACTTGGTCAAACCCCTATCACTTCTGAGGAAGTTACATAGAGACATTTGCTATCCTTAGCTGGGAATTAGCAAGCAGAATCGTGAAAATTGAAAAATACTATGCAGTGGTGAAATGTAAAATTTATTACTACCGGTTCTGTGGGTGTGCTTGGGTGGGGGTAATGTGACTGAGTGGGTGTGGCCAACCTTTTTTTTTTACTTTTAAAACCATTTTTTCTACAACTTCTTCAGCCGATGGGGGGGGGGCTGCAGGGATTTTTGCTACTGGTTCTCCGAACTACCCACCGCCATTGCTACTGGATCGGGTGATCCAGTCCAAACCGGGAGTATTTCATCCCTGGTACTGTGGATGTGTTGGTTCTGTGACTGCAAGTGTTGATGCAAGTGCTGCTGCTGCACCCATTGTCCAAATTGTGCCCCAGTACACAGAGACTGTAAGGAAGAGTGCAACATTGTCGTTATTGAGGATCTGATCCCAGAATGATGAGCCTTTTCCAAGTGTCGGTGTTACTGGGAATTTTTAGAACTTTACAGGGGCTGTGTATTTTAGATGGCCCAGGCAATTGGACAATGAATAACCAGGCTTTGCAATATAAAAAGTCTGAGGCCCCTCAGAACTTGAGTTGTTATAACTTATTATCTTTATACTGCAATCAGCTAAAGGAAATTAGGCAAGCATTGCACCAGAGATGTAAGGACCAGCAGAACCTCAGCTTGTGTAACAACATACAAGGGATACAATGTAATCAAGGATACACCCAAGTCAGTTTTTCACTTATTTTATGAGGAGATGACGAAAGGGGATGAGTTAATGGCAGAGATAGCTGATGCTAACATAGCTGAAAGAATAGAATAGAATAGAATAGAATAGAATAGAATAGAATAGAATAGAATAGAATAGAATAGAATAGAATAGAATAGAATTTTTTATTGGCCAAGTGTGATTGGACACACAAGGAATTTGTCTTGGTGCATATGCTCTCAGTGTACATAAAAAGACAAGATACATTAGTCAAGAATATAAGGTACAACCAGTGGTGGGATTCAAGTAATTTAACAACTGGTTCTCTGCCCTAACCATTTTGCCAAACTGCTCAGAAAGTTAACAACTGGTTCTCCTGAAGTGGTGCAAACTGGCTGAATCCTACCACTGGGTACAACACTTAATGATAGTCATAGGGTACAAATAAGCAATCAGGAAACAATATCAATATAAATCGTAAGGATACGAGCAACAAAATTACAGTCATACAGTCATAAAAAAAATCTAATAAAATAAGTTGAAGGAGATGGGTGGTGGGAACAATGAGAAGATTAATAGTAATGCAGACTTAGTAAATAGTTTGACAGTGTTGAGGGAATTATTTGTTTAGCAGAGTAGCATTCAGGAAAAAGCTATTCTTGTATCTAGTTGTTCTGGTGTGTAGTGCTCTATAGCCTCGTTTTGAGGGTAGGAGTTGAAAGAGTTTATGTCAAGGATGCAAGGGGTCTGTAAATATTTTCACAACCCTCTTTTTGACTCGTCCAGTATACAGGTCCTCTATGGAAGGCAGGTTGGTAGCAATTGTTTTTTTCTGCAGTCTAATTATCCTGTGTCTGTCTGTGTCTGTCTTGTTGGGTTGCAGAGCCAAACCAGACAGTTATAGAGGTGCAGATGACATACTCAATAATTCTTCTATAGAACTGGATCAGCAGCTTCTTGGGCAGTTTGAGCTTTCTGAGTTGGCGCAGAAAGAACATTTTTTGTTATATATATTAAATGTAACAAACTGTTTTGTCTGTGAAGGTACAAAAGTGGGAGGAAGGTGGCCATTGGTGGCCAATGAGGTAGATCTAAGTAATACTAGCTGGAGTTAGGACTTTAATTTTATCCAAACTCGAATTGGTGCATGGGTATTAGATAACAAAATAATAGGGAAAACATGCTTCCAAAAAACAGAACCTGGTGAAGATGTAGGAGATATGGTGTGTGAAGGAATCTTGGCTTGTAACTCCAGTAACCAACCAGAATGGCGGAGTAGAACTAATAGAACAATGGCAGGAAAAACATTTCCAGTAAATGGAAAGGACTGGAAGGAATCACCAGAATCTGTCACAAAAATATAAGCCAGTGGCACCAGAGGGGTTATACTGGATCTGTGGGAAGAAGGCATATGCACACCTGCCAATTAATTGGAGTGGGACATGTATATTAGGGACCATATGCCCTAATTTTTTTCTAATACCTATCCAGAAGGGAGAGATTTTAGGGGTACCAGTATATGATGATGCTGGAGCAGCTGGATATAGACCCAGGGTAAAGCGGGGAGTAAAAGATAAGATGCAGAGTAAGGCAAAAGAGAGACTAAAGAAGTTGATGAGGGATAAAGTACTGAAAGTCTCGGCGTGGGCACTCTCAGATTGGCCTCCAGAGGGGATAATCACAGTATATGATCCTGCGACATGGGCAGCGGATGGAATTTATGGGTACCACACTCCAATATATATGCTAAATAGGATAATTAGGCTGCAAGCTGTGGTAGAAATCATAACTAATGAAACTGCATTGGCCCTAGATCTAGTAACTGAAATGAATACGAAAATGAGAACAGAGATCTACCAGAACCAATTAGCCATAGATTATTTGTTAGCAAAAGAAGGAGGAATGTGTGGTAAATTCAATTTAACGAATTGTTGTCTAGAAATTGATGATACTGGAGAAGTAATTAGACAGATAACAGATCAAATGAGAAAGATTGCCCATGTCCCTATACGAACTTGGACTGGAATCTTGGATGATGGAGGATTTTTAGGTGGAATCTTCAGAAATTGGAAACAAGCCCTATTTATGGTAGGCATAATATTCTTTGGGCTTATGTGCCTGCCATGTTTAATTCCTGTAATAAGAAGTATTGTACACAACACTGTGGAAGGAATGATGAATGTAACTAACAAAATAAGCAAATGATGATGTTAACAGAGGTAACTGAACATACTGCAATTATGAAATATGAACATGCTGAAGAAATTAGGGAAATAAGCCTGGATAGCTCAGCAGACTAAAAGCATTGTGATTAACACCAACTGTCTGCAATTACTGTAAGTTCAAATCTCACCAGGCTCAAGGTTGACTCAGCCATCCATCCTTTCTAAGGTAGGTAAATTGAGGACCCAGTTTGTGGGGGCAATAAGCTGACTTTGTATAAATATACAAAAGTATGAAGGCTATTGCTTAACGCATTATAAGCCCACCCTGAGTCTCCGGAGAAGGGTGGCATATAAATCAATTTTTTTAAAAAAAGGGAAAGTTTGAAACCTTTCAATAAGAAAGTTTTATTTTTGCAAATGAATAAAGAATAGAAAGGGTGGATTTGTAGGAAGCAATGAAATTCAAAAATAAAATCATTTGTATTACCAACCGTTAGGAAGTAGTGATGCTAAAACAGCACATAGCTAGGAAATTTGGATGATAATAGCATGTAAAACAAATGAGGGCGGGAAGGGGGTTAATATATTCCTAATAGGTGCCTCGGATTAGTTGTAACCCCAGAGGACCTATCCAATGGGACCAAAGGGGAGGGAATGGGGCGTCGCAATAGGGTGTATAAAATCTCTTGCTTTTGAATTCAGGGGTGTGGCTTTTGTATTAGAACTTCCTGTTGAAGCTTCTAGCCAAGACCCCACCACACTTTTCAAACTGCTTTTTTTTAAAAAAAAATATTTTGGGTAAATAAACTTCTTTTCTTACCAATCCAAGTTTTTTGTGTGTATGGAATCATTTGCAACATGGTTGAGTCAGTTTGTGGGTTGTGAGATTAAGGAATTTTCATTGTGTCTTCTGACTGCTAGTTATTTAAGGGTGTACTCTGCTAGTCTTTTGCCTGTCTTCCTACATAATGGCTGTTACAGTGTATGATGCACTGTATATTGTAGATGAGCCCTGTTTTTCTATTTGAGCCTTTTGCTTTTTTGGTTTACTTAAGTTATTTTGGAGGGCTTTGATTGATTTGTGTGCTACAGTAATGCTATGTACTTATACAGTTATGTACTTATATTACTTATACTGCAATCACATTGTGTCATATGGTTATATCAATGTAATGAAGGAGTAATGATTAGGAAACTCCTGAATTATGTTTACATCTTTACTGATATAACAATATTGAAAAATGAATTATACCTGTAAAAAACATAACCTAAATAACACCATATTCAACTTTCATATAACCTGATTTATGTAACCTGTGACTAGGACATGCGCAAACATTATATTCTGGGAAGGATAAGGGAACTGTGATGCTTGTCTTGTGGAAATAGATGTTTTGGTACATTCTAAGTTGGGTCAGGCTGACCTAAGCTCTATTGAAAAAGAGGAAGAGACTAAATGATCAATTGAGGAGAACAATACTAATCATTATGAAAACATATGTAAAGGATATTTTTGGAGGGTAATTTTGGAGGGGAGCTCCAGGGCGGAACATGTGAAGAAAGCCCAAATATTATATAAGACCTGAAAACAGTACCATGTGAGGGCGTTTGTATTGCTGAGCATCGAAAATTATTTAAACCATGTAATCGAAGTGGTCCGACATTCTCTCTCTTTCATGGGAGAACCCTTTTGCAAAAGCCTGAAAGATATATACATACACACACACACACACACACACACACACACACACACATATATATATATATATATATATATATATATATATATACACATATACATATACATACATACATACATACATACATACATACATACATACATACATATATATATATATATATATCTTTTGTTAGGATATGGTGTATGCCTAACAGGTTGTCCGGGCAATATATGGATATTATATGTGTTCTATGACTTTAACATGAATATGTATTATATAACTTTAAGTAGTACTGCTGAGTCATTGTAATGCTGAATCATTGTAATGCTGAGTCATTATATCCTAATTGGATAAGCTCTGTTGTAACTGTATTTAAGAAGGGAGCTGAAATGTAGACACTGATGTTATGGTACCATCATGTGTGGAGATGCTATCCTCGTAGATGGATCTGCTACCATTGTGGTTTGTTACCAGCATGAACTGCTGTTTTGTATGGTAAGATTTTTGTATCACTGGACTGATTTAACTGGCAAAGACTTGGATTGATTAAAGACTATGAGATTGTTTTGATACATCAGTTTGTATGTACATTATTCATTGCTCTCAGCACCCTTTTCCTGTGTTCTACGCTCTGCTGGTTGGTTAACACAACAATATCCTTAACAGCTTTATATATATATTTTAAATAAATCTGCTTTTTATTTGTTCATGGTCTCTGTTTCACTTTTTATGAGGTTTGCTGTTTTTTTAAATCTCACAATTGGTGACTGAGTGGAACTTGAAGACTTCCTTCTGGGGTGGAATTTTTACCTGGGGACCAGGGATACCATCGCTGATTTTAGTGATCCGGGATGGGTAATTCTTTTCCAGAGGGAATTGCTCTTCTTTAACCTGATGTGACGGGGACCTGAACAACTGAGCAGGGAAGTCTGAGCCATGTGGGACCAGGATTATAGTGCACTGACCCATAGTTAGTATAAGTATGGGGTACTTATAGGATGTCTCACTGGGGTGGTCTGACTCCTTGAATGTCTGGTGCTGTGTGTATGTTGAGATGCATTAGACGTGATTAGTACTCACATTGAACATGCTAACCTGAGCTTTCCTCTGCGGTTCCATTTTCTGGGTGACTAGAGTGGCCAGAGGCTAAGCGTGTTGAGTGGATTTTTAAGGGAAAAGGAGCTCAAGGAGGGAGGTATCAGCTTTAACTATAAATAGATAAGTAACTATGGGGCCCCGACATGGAATATTTGTTAAGGATCCTGAGAAATTTACTGAAGAAAACATAAGGAAACTCTTTCTATGTCCTTCCTATCCCTTTTACTATGTTGATGGGGGGAAGTTTGGTTGAGTTCGTATACTGCACAGGATAATAATGTACTTAATTATTGTTTGAAGAGATAGGACATCCCCAGGGCAGAAACAGGTAGTCCGGTGCTTAAGGGGATAGAACAACAGGGGTAACTTTAAGTAGGAGTGAGAAGCTCACTAAAACAATTAGGGAAGAAATATCCAATGGGAAGACTCAGATGTTGGGACTGACTAAGGATGATTTTGCTTCATGCTGTTATAGGTGGAAGGAGTAGAAATGGTATACAGATCTTTATCATTCTTGAAAGAGGCAGAAAACTCTGAAAGAATTAGGGTAAAGAAGAAAAGTTATTGTTCTTCCTACCTGAGGTTAAATGGGAATAATTTATCTTTGATTAATGTGATGTGATTTCTGTTAACCATTCTTGGATGCATATTTATACTTGAAGTGATAGTGATATGTGTGTGCCGGCAAATTAAGTGAACTTCTTGGCTTGAGCTTGGAGCTGTGGAAAACAGGTGGTGGTTAGGGCCCGAAATCATGTTTTTGATTAGAAACCACATCCTAAGCTTTTCCACTGCTTGAAGAATAAGCTACAAGATGAAAAGGATGGAAACAAAATGGCAATCTGAAGGGATGAAACCTTCCCAGGTTTTATTCCAGGTCTGCAAATGTTGTTTAATGGTATGTATGTGTGAAGGTGTCTGTGTGTAATAAAAGTTGCTTTAGGCAATAGAGCTCATTGGCTTATATAATAATAATAATAATAATAATAATAATAATAATAATAATAATAATAATAATAAAAAAAAACATCAGGTTGAGAAAGTTCTAGAGAATGAGAAACTCAAGATCTTGTGGGACTTTAGGATTCAGACTGACAGGCACTTGGTCCACAACACACCTGACATAACGGTAGTTGAAAAGAAAAAAGTATGGTTCATTGACATTGCAATACCTGGTGATGCACGGATTGAAGATAAGCAGCAAGAAAAAATCATAAAGTACCGGGACTTGCAAATCGAAGTTGAGCGACTATGGAAAAAGAAATCATGTGTTGTTCCGATTGTAATTGGAGCCCTTGGAGCAATACCCAAAGGGCTACCCCGCTATTTAGAAATTCTAAATTTACCGGACTTGAACATTTTGACTCTACAAAAAAACCCCTTACTCGGAACAGCTTACATCCTCCGACGATACCTTAACAGTTCCTAGGTCCTTGGTTAGGACTCGAGCTGCTGAGCTATTAACCAGCCTCAAAGACTGTGAATCTCACTACAGATTAACCAATAATAATAATAATAATAATAATAATAATAATAATAATAATAATAATAATGCTCCCTGAAATAATTACACTGACTAGTTGGCAGGGAGAAAGCATGTGTGTATGTTAGTGTACACTAAACGGTCTGATTGCAGTACAAATGTGAGTGTGCGTGGGAAGCCCTCACACAGGAGTGATAAGATGATCCTGACACTTGTGAATTCCTGTGCGCTGAACCCCCCTTCCCCCCGAGAGATCTCCTTTTGTATAAAGAAACAGTAAGTGGCAAGGGTTTATTGTTGTTGTGAAGGTAATAGCAAGTGTTCGAATGAGAAAGAGAGGGATGAGAAAGATCCCACGGAGAAGTGGGAGAATTAGAAAGAGGTATT
This sequence comes from Masticophis lateralis, assembly GCA_030761175.1. Taxonomy (NCBI): domain Eukaryota; kingdom Metazoa; phylum Chordata; class Lepidosauria; order Squamata; family Colubridae; genus Masticophis; species Masticophis lateralis. Next base: position 79,120,937 of record JAUDYJ010000004.1, read on the forward strand.
TGCGATGTTGAATGGAGAAAGGAGAAGTATTTTTCCTCCCTGTATTTCCCTTCTTTTTGTCTTGAATGAGAGAAGTAGGAAAGGGGGGGGGAGGTGCGGTTTGTTTTCCATTTTATACATTTTTTTTCATTTGCTGAGTCTGTCTGAGAGAGCGGAGGGGCGAATGGGTGACTTGATCCTTCAGCATTACTTTTGACTGCATATGGCAGCTACTCAGATATACTGTATTTCCTGTCCTGCTCTGGATTGCGATTTTGATTTTATTTTTTTTCTGTGAAATGTTTGAGGTGTTTAAATAAAGTTATATAATAGAGAAGTGACATTAAAGTTTGAAACAATTATTTTTCGGAGTAGAGACCCAAAATACCTCCTTTAGGTAATTTTTTTTTTTTTTTACTTTTCAAAGATGTTCTTTTTATCACCCTCTTTTATGTCTTTATATCTGTGCATTTGAATGCTAAAAAGTTAAGATTTCTAGGATAGCCTGGATATTGAATAGCCTGGTGAATAGTTAACTATGTTATTTTAGCTTAGTTTTGCCCAGATAAGAGAATGGATTTTGAATATTTAAACCCAGAGGTGGGAAGGAAAGATTTATAGGTATATTTATCTAAAATGCTAGATCCCACCCTAATGGATGTTCCCTTGAGGGAAGAATTACTTACTAGTAGAAGGTAGAGATAGACTTTTGGTCTGGCTAGCTAGGAAGTTACCTGTAAGTTAGTCTGTACAGACTTGTGAATTAAATCAAGCTTTGTATTTCTCTGAAGCTTGTGGAAATAGTTTAGCTGACTTCCTCAAGAGGGGAAAGTTAAGTATTTATTGATGATACCTGTAGGAGAAATTGCTGGAAGAAAAGCCATGGGAAGTTGTTTGGAAGGAATGTGATGAAGAGAAGTTTGAAGAGTTGAAAAATGATACAGGCTCCAGTGTTGAGTTTGCCTGATTTAAGGAAAATCTTCCACTTGTTTGTAGCAGTGGAAGATGGCATAGCCAAAGGAGTGTTGGTTCACATATGGGCTGGGAAGAAGAGGCCTGTAATATTTTTGTCAAAATTGATGGATCTTGTATTAGCCCGTGTGCATACAAGCTGAAGCTGCCACTGCACTTTTGGTGGAGAAGAGTAGAAAATTAACCTTTGGTGGGGCATTGGTGGTGAGTAGTCCACATCAGGAATGGACAAACCTGATGCAGAAAGCCCAAAGCTGGCTCACCAATGCTAGGCTTTTGAAATATGGGGTTATTTTATTGTCTCAAGAGAATTTGGTTCTCTTGACTGATAGGAATTTAAATCCAGTTGAATTCCTGTCAGGGGAGAAAGAAAAGAATGGGACAATGAGGAATATAATTGTGTGGTTATTTATCGATGGCTCTTCCCAGGTGGAGATTGGGAAGAGGATGAATGGATATGCAGTAGTGAATGGAGACACTGCCGAAGTACTGGAAACTGGAAGGTTACCATTTGAATGGTTAGCATAAACACGTGAAGTCTTTGCTTTATTACAAGCATTACAATTGTTAACCAATGAAGTAGGTAATATTTACACTGATTCAAAGTATGCTTTTGGTAAAATATGGATTGAATGGGAATTGATATCGAGTAGAGGGAAGGAATTAAAACAAGTTGATGTTTCTAAGGTTTGCTATTATACATATTGAAGCACATAGAAAGGGAATCTCTAAACTAATTGTGGGAAATAGGATGGCGGACAAAGCAGCAAAAAAGGCAGCATTAGTAGGGGAGGCATAAATGATTTGATCCCTGCATTGGATTTTGATGTGAAGCCTGTATTCACGGATGCTGAGGGAAAACAAATGATGGATGATGGGGTGCGTAAAGTAGCTGGTAAATGGATGACTAAGGAGGGGGTGCAAGTGCTTAATAAAGCAGTTATGTGGAATGTGATTGAGAATGTGCATGAGGGAACTCATTGGGGAACCCAAGCTCTTATTGATTTTGTTAAACAAAAATATGTTTGTAGGGGTATGTATACAATAGCTGTGCAAGTATTATGAAAGTGTGTACATTGTGTAAGGATTAATAAGAAGGCGATGCGTAAGCAGATAGTGGGAGGTAGAGATTTAGCTGTTTGGTCTTTTCAATGAATCCAAGTAGATTACGTTGAAATGCTGGCAGTGGGAACTTACTGGATGGCTTGAAGCCTTTCCTTGTGCAAAGGCAAACGCTCAGATGACTGTTAAAATCATATTGGAACAAATAATACCCAAATATGGATTGGTTGATATTATTGAAAGTGATAGGGGTACACATTTCACTGTCCAGGTAATAAAGGTAATGGAGCAATTGGGAATTGATTGGCAATGAAAATATTGGCAATAGAAACATTCAGTGAAAAGGTTAATGTTGGAGCTCCAGATTCTTTGGACAAAATGTTTGCCTTTATCTCTTTTCCATCTAAAGAAAAGATGTTTTACCATATGATATGATATTTGGTTTATCCTACATTGGGAGTATGGGACTGCCTAGAATAAAGCTTAAAGATGTCTTTCTTAGAAAAAATATACAGGGACTGTCCCAGTGTTTTGTTTTGTTTTTTCGTTTAAGGTCTAAAGGACTATGGATACAAACTCCACCTCTTGATTTCCACGTGCATGATTACAAAAGTGGTGACTGGGTGCTGATAAAATCAATAAAGGAAAAGAAATTACAGCCAGTGTGGGAAGGACCATTCCAGGTGTTATCAACCACTGAGTTGGCTGTGAGGACCAAGGAAAAAGACTGGATTCATTACTCATTACTCCAGAGTTAAAGGACCAGTGGATTTGCCTTATGGATGGATTGTATTAATAGATGCAACAAACCTGCTTATATTAATCTTCAGAAGACAGATATCCAACAATTGATGGAGCTTTTCAATGACTGATGGATTATTTTGCCGACGAATGGAACTTTGGACAGTTGAACTTGAACTGAACTGAACTGAACTGAACATTTGGTTGGGAGTAATAAACATTTTTATTATGTTATTGATTGTATTAAGAAAGGAGACAATTGGATGGTCAATGCTATGGTATCCGGTGGATATAAGTTCCCTATGATTGACTGAAAGACTTGAAGTCTAATGGTAAGCTTTTAAGCTTTTACACATCTAAAACGTACTCTAAACAGGGGGCCTAGTCCAGTAGGAAAATGGGGTTTGTTGTGGTAATATTCATTACTTTGTGGAATCTTATACCTCAGACAGGAATGGGGACTTTGGCTGAATTGCCTAGTTATCCCATAATATGGAGCAGCTGTGTTTCCATACCAAACTTGAGCACCAATATTCCCTGATGCAGAAACCATTAACCCTGATAGAAACTACAGATGAAGCTGGGATTTGTATTAAGTCATCTTTTGATAATGGTGTACCTTTGGGAAAATAACTATATGCAATAGTTTCCCAGTATATGGATCTTTCAAATAGAATGGAATTCTTATACTATCAATACACTGATATGGTAATTATACTCCTTCTTATAAGAAGTTTAGGATTATAGAGGAAGGGCTACATTTACCATACATTGAATTGAAAGCTCCCTCCAAACTTATGTTTTTATTGGAAATATAGCATTGGCTAAATTACCTTTTATATGGAAAGGTAAATGCACTGTTGGATATCTTAAAGCACCAACACGGTATATTAGACAAGTGAGAGAGCCTAATAAGAAGGAAGGGAATATTTTTCTGGACTTGATGAAAGTAGCTCTCAATAGTTCATCCTTTTGTATAAAAAGGGAGACTACAGTCTCTGATATAATGTCAATATGTTTTGTGGGAATGCCAGTTCCTGGGAAGTTTTTATTTGAAGAAGCACAAATCACCATAGAACCTATTAATTATAATTTATGACAAGTGATTTGGGAGTCTGCAAAAGCCTACTAAATGGACTAACCAGAGGAAATTGTAATCGAAGTGAAAACTATATTGCCAGTTTATGATTGTGAGATATATAAACACCCTGAGAAAAAGCAGGAAAGAGTAATATATGTTCCTGTGCCTACTGAACGTGCATTCCACTGTTCTGAAGTAGAGGAAATAGATGCTACAGGCCAGGTTTTATATTTGCCTAGGGGGTAGTTTCTCTTTTGTATGCCTATGCTTATATATCCACACTTGTAAGAGGTGGTCCTTGTACCATTGGCCGTTTAACCACATACAAAGGACATAAATCATAACACAAAATTCTATTATGAAATGATGAATGCTACTCTTTATCATAGTAACCATGTTCCTCAGAAAGTGGCTACAAAGGTGGATACACATGAAGCACATGTACATGAACATGGACATAAAGGAATACCTAAGCCGGAGAAAGAACCACATTTATTTATATACGCTCCTGTAGAACCTATTAAATGGCATATAACACCAACAGAATCTTATGACCATATGGGGGATGGAGCATATAGGTGTAAGAGAGCTACATTACATGATGTAATGATGTGGTATGATATTAAAGAAAGTATAGGATGGACTCAGTAATGTTTCCATGGATGGCTACACAATATAACCAGTTGCAACTTGGACATCTTGCCTGTGCTTTAGCAAAACGTATAAATGAAACACCATCTGCTATTGCTGCATGGGCTGATGAAATGGGAGAAATCAGAAAATCTCTATTACCAAATCGTATGGCTATAGACTATTTGTTGTTAAGGATGGGACATGGATGTGAGGAATTCCAAGATATGTGTTGATATATCCGATAAATTTATTTGTTTGTTTGTTTGTTTGTTTGTTTGTTTGTTTATTTACTTATTTATTTATTTATTTATTTATTTATTTATTTATTTATTTATTATTTTTTATTTATTTATTTATTTATCTATCTATTCTATTTATATGCCGCCCTTCTCCAGAGAGTCAGGGCAGCTTACAATGCGTTAAGCAATAGCCTTCATACTTTTATATATACCTGCTTAGTAGGTCTTTCGCCCCCCCCCCCAAGCGGTGTTCCTTTTTATACAAAGTCAGCTTATTGTCCCCACAATCCAGGTCCTCATTTTACCTACCTCAGAAGGATGGAAGACTGAGTCAACCTTGAGCCTGGTGAGATTTGAACTTGCAGTAATTGCAGGCAGCTGGCAGCTAAATGCTATTTAACAGTGCTTTAGTCCGCTGCTCCACCAAGGCTCCTTGGCGGATAAATCACAATTTCTTAAGTCTAAACTGCAAAAATTGCATACCATTACTACACATTAACTCATGTAACTGAAAACACTGCTTTTAAAGGAATTTGGGATTTGTTAACCTCATGGTTACCTAGTTTTGTATGGTTAAAGGAGTTGTTTGTAGGTATCATTATCATTGTAATCGTATCTCTTATTTCTTGTATTTGTATCAAATGTGTACCTGTATGCTGTGAGTGTTGGAAACATTGTTATCGTGTAACAAAACAGAAGGAAATAACAGGAGGATCACTTGGAAGATTAGGAAGACAGGAAGTATCAATAATGTTACAAGACATACGCAATTTACAGGAATAAAAATGATAAAAAGGAAAAGGGAGGATTGAGAGAAAAATGAATTATTCCTGTAAAAAACATAACCTAAGTAACGCCATATTTAACATTCATATAACCTGATTTATATAACCTGTGAATAGGACATGCGTAAACATTATATTCTGGGAAGGATAAGGGAACTGTGATGCTTGTTTTGTGGAAATAGATGTTTTGGTACATTCTAAGTTGGGTCAGGCTGACCTAAGCTCTATTGAAAAAGAGGAAGAGACTAAATAATCAATTAAGGAGAACAATACTAATAATTATGAAAACATATGTAAAGGATATTTTTGGAGGGGAATTTTGAAGGGGAACTCCACGGCGGAACATGTGAAGAAAGCCAAAATGTTATGTAAGACCTGAAAACAATACCATGTGGGGGCGTTTGAATTGTATTGCTCAGCATCGAAAACTGTATTTAAACCATGTAATCGAAGTGGTCCAATGTTCTATCTCTTTCATGGAAGAACCCTTTTGCAAAAGCCTGAAAAATATATACATATACATATACATATACATATACATATACATATACATATACATATACATATACATATACATATACATATACATATACATATACATATACATATACATATATATAAATATATATATAGGTCTTTGGTTATTCGGGTCTTCTCCCGCGTAAAATTGGAAGTATCTTGGCGACGTTTCGACGAAGTCTCATTCGTCATCTTCAGGCTGGTGTTCTCGGCTTTGTTCTTCCAGGAGCAATATATATATATGTATGTATGTATGTGTGTATGTATGTATGTATGTATGTATGTATGTATATACATAACCCACCCTTATTGACTCGTTTGTCAATAAGGGTGGGTTTCCAAATGGCTGGTAGGCGGGAGGTATCGTCTCGTTTGTTCATGCTGTGTGGGCGTTTTTCTATCTTGATCGCTTCTCTGATTATTCTGTTATTAAAGTGTTCAGTTTTGGCGATAGTTCTGGTCTTTTTAAAGTCAATTTCATGTCCTGTGGCTTTAAAGTGTTGGACCAGGGAAGAAGTTGGTTCCTCTTTTTTGACTGAGTTGTTGTGTTCTTCAATGCGTGCACTTATTCTTCGGTTGGTTTGTCCGATGTATGTGGTGGGGCAGGCGGTGCATGGGATTTCATATGCTCCTTGAATTTCTAACTCAATTTTGTCTTTGGGGTTCCTTAGGATGGTGGATATTTTTCGGTTTGTGCAGAATGCTGTCTTGATGTTATGTTTGTGAGGATTTTGCTTATTCTGTCTGTGGTGCCTTTTATGTATGGGAGGAGGGCTTTGCCGTGTTCTTGTTCTCTGTCTTGAATTTTAGTGGGGGTTTCTTTTTGGATTAGGTTGGTAATCTTATTTCTTTGGAATCCATTGGATGTTAGTACGTTAGTGAGTGTGTAGTTCGGTTTTTAGGTGTTGTTCTTCAGCTAAGCATTTTGTTCTGTAGATGAGTGTCTTGGCTACAGAGTTGATCTGGGCTGGGTGGTGGTGTGAGAGTGCATGCAGATAGCGGTTTGTGTGTGTTTTCTTCTGGTAGATAGTGTGTCCTAGGGAGCCATCAGATTTCCTGTAGACTAAGACATCCAGGAAGGGAAGTTGGTTGTTCCCTTCTATTTCCATGGTGAACTGTATTTTGGGGTGTAGGCTGTTGAGGTATGTGAGGAAGTTGTCCAGTTTTTCTTTCCCATGTGGCCAGATTATGAAGGTGTTGTCTACGTATCTGAGCCAGAGTTTTGGTTTGTGATCAGATTTTTCTAGAGCTTGGGTTTCAAAGTGCTCCATATAGAGGTTGGCAATGACAGGTCAGAGGGGTGATCCCATGGGTGCTCCTTCTATTTGTTCGTATTTTTGTCTGTTATAGATGAAGTATGTGTTGGGTGGGCAGTGGTTGGTCAGATCTAGGATGTGCTTGGAGGGGGTTATATTTGTTTTGGATAACTGTCAAGGCTTCTTTGATTGGTACTTGGGTAAAGAGGGATATGACATCGAAGCTCACAAGTAGGTCACTGGGCTGTAAGTTTTGTTTCTTTATGATGTCTATGAACTGGAATGAGTTTTTTACGTGCGAGGTGATGGATTCTGCATAGGGCTGTAGTTGTTTGGCGAGAAATTTGGCTAGGTTTTGTAGAGGTGAGCCTATGGAGCTGACTATGGGTCTAAGTGGGGTTCCTTCTTTGTGTATCTTGGGGAGACCATAGAGCTTAGGGCATCTGGATGATTTCTCTCTGGGAATCTTTGCTGGATCTCTTTGCTGATGGGGGAGGCTTTTATTTTGGATCTGGTGGTTTTTTCCAGGTAGGTGGTGGGGTCTGTGTTTAGGGGTTTGTATGTGAGATCGCTCCTGGAAGCATGAAGCCAAGAACACCAGCCTGAAGATGACGAATGAGACTTCGTTGAAACGTCGCCAAGACACTTCCAATTTTACGTGGGGGAAGACCCGAATAACCAAAGACCTACATACAAACACCCGCGAAAACCTCAGAAAACATATATATATATATGTGTGCATATGTATATATGTATGTATGTCTTTGGTTTGAACACTTCAACAACAGAATAATCAGAGAAGCCATCGAGATAGAAAAACGCCCACACAGCATGAACAAACGAGATGATACCTCCCGCCTACCAGCCATTTGGAAACCTGCCCTTACTGACAAACGAGTCCCTAACACGATGAATGACACCAGACCCACACTCACGAGAGCCACACAGGATGTCACCACCACACATCCAGGCAGAAATCAGACTCAAACCCACACTGATAATGAGGCATGACCAAGGACCAGAAGCCAGACCGCAGCTGCATCATTAGCCACTTTAAACCCCTCCAATCCATACATGAAGCAGACTGATACCCACCATGAAGAGCTCTCATGGCCACAAACACAAAGCTAAACAACAACAATGCAGCTCACCAGCTCAAATCTCCCTGCAACTCAGACTAAGCTGAGCACAACCAAGCCCCCACCCAAACAGAACACACCCCCAGCCAATCAGAGCACAACCAACCCCCCCATCCAATCAGAGCACAGCCAAGCCCCTAACCAACCAGAACACACCTTCACCCAATCAGAACACAGCAAGCTCCCACCCAATCAGCTCACACACACACCCCCAACAGTTAAAAGGAAGAGACAGCTGCGATCTCACATTGCTCCTGGAAGCACGAAGCCGAGAATACCAGCCTGAAGATGACGAATGAGACTTCGTCGAAACGTCACCAAGACACTTCCAATTTTATGCGGGAGAAGACCCGAATAACCAAAGACCTACATACAAACACCCGCAAAAACCTCAGAAAACATATGTATGTATGTATGTATATTTCCTTATGCCAGGGATTTTCCTACGTATATCAAGATGTTTCATAGCCTAATTTTCAGTGAAATCTCAATTCACCAGCTTTTAGGCCTTCCTAAACATTCCAGCAGCTATTTGCTATCTGTTTGAATTTAAGAGGGAGACTGGAATAGATGTATTTCTACCTTGTTAGGTTTTGTCAGCCAGCCACACCCACTTTTCTTAATTCTGCCCTGTAACAGTCAAATATTTATTATTTTATTTTCGTAGGTCTTTATGTGTATATTTCTTTATGCCAGGGAGACTGGAATAGATCTATTTCTACCTGCCTATCCAACACATACTTCATCTATAACGGACAAAAATACGAACAAATAGAAGGAGCACCCATGGGATCACCCCTCTCACCTGTCATTGCCAACCTCTATATGGAACACTTTGAAACCCAAGCTCTATAAAAATCTGATCACAAACCAAAACTCTGGCTCAGATACGTAGACAACACCTTCATAATCTGGCCACATGGGAAAGAAAAACTGGACAACTTCCTCACACACCTCAACAGCCTACACCCCAAAATACAGTTCACCATGGAAACGGAAGCGAACAACCAACTTCCCTTCCTGGATGTCTTAGTCTACAGGAAATCCGATGGCTCCTTAGGACACACTATCTACCAGAAAAAAACACACAAACCGCTATCTGCATGCACTCTCACACCACCACCCAGCCCAGATCAACTCTGTAGCCAAGACACTCATCTACAGAACAAAACGCTTAGCTGACGAACAACACCTAAAAACTGAACTACACACTCTCACTAACGTACTAACATCCAATGGATTCCAAAGAAATAAGATTATCAACCTAATCCAAAAAGAAACCCCCACTAAAATCCAAGACAGAGAACAAGAAAACGGCAAAGCTCTCCTCCCATACATAAAAGGCACCACAGACAGAATAAGCAAAATCCTCCACATACATAACATCAAGACAGCATTCTGCACAAACCGAAAAATATCCACCATCCTAAGGAACCCCAAAGACAAAATTGAGTTAGAAAATCAAGGAGTATATGAAATCCCATGCACCGCCTGCCCCACCACATACATTGGACAAACCAACAGAAGAATAAGTGCATGAATTGAAGAACACAAGAACTCAGTCAGAAAAAAGGAACCAACTTCTTCCCTTAAAGCCACAGGACATGAAATTGACTTTAAAAAGACCAGAACTATCGCCAAAACTGAACACTTTAACAACAGAATAATCAGAGAAGCCATCGAGATAGAAAATCACCCAAAAATATTGGCAGGATATAAAAATAATGATTGAGGAAATAATGAATTTAGAAATAGAAACAAATCCAGAATTCTTCCTCTTTGGTATGATCACAACGCAATACATGAAAGAAATAAAATATCTCAGTATACATATCTTGACAGCTGCACGAATATTGTTTGCACAAAACTGGAAATTAGATAAACTCCCAACAAAAGACAAAATTATCTCAAAGATAGTAGAGTGTGCCGAAATGGATAGATTGACGATGGTATTACAAGATAGGGAGGAAAGTGATTTTTATCTTGTGTGGCACAAATGGTATAAATGGCTGGAAAGTAAAATTAGCACAAACCTAGAAGATGAAGATTTGGGTGAAAGTCTAATAGTAACAAATGATTAAGAAGATAATATAAATATATTTACAGTGTAAAAGATTTAAACAAATGAATTTAATATTACTCTTGCACTAATATAGAAATTAAGACACTATTTACTCTGTTGATGACAAACATATATGTAAAATGTCACAAATGTGGCGTAGGTTTTGTGGGTGGTGGGGTTTTGGGTTTATTTGTTTGTATATGTATTGTCTTTATATCTTTGTTTATAATCAATAAAAAAAATTTATAAAAAAAAGAGATAGAAAAACGCCCACACAGCATGAACAAACGAGACGATACCTCCCGCCTACCAGCCATTTGGAAACCCCCCCTTATTGACAAACGAGTCCCTAACACGACGAATGACACCAAACCCACACTCACGAGAGCCACACAGGATGTCACCACCACACATCCACGCAGAAAGCAGACTCAAACCCACACTGATAATGAGGCACGACCAAGGACCAGAAGCCAGACCGCAGCTGCATCATTAGCCACTTTAAACTCCTCCAATCCATACATGAAGCAGACTGACACCCACCAGGAAGATCTTGCATGGCCACAAACACGAAGCCAAACAACAACAATGCAGCTCACCAGCTCAAATCTCCCTGCAACTCAGACTAAGCCGAGCACAACCAAGCCCCCACCCAAACAGAACACACCCCCAGCCAATCAGAGCACAACCAACCCCCCATCCAATCAGAGCACAGCCAAGCCCCTAACCAATCAGAACACACCTCCACCCAATCAGAACACAGCCAATCTCCCACCCAATCAGCTCACATCCCCACTAGCAATTAAAAGGAAGAGACAGCTGCAAACTCACATTGCTCCTGGAAGCACAAAGCCGAGAACACCAGCCTGAAGATGACGAATGAGACTTCGTCGAAACATCACCAAGACTCTTCCAATTTTACGCGGGAGAAGACCCGAATAACCAAAGACTTACACACACACACACACACACACACACACACACACACACACACACACATATACATATACATATACATATACATATACATATACATATACAATAAATCTGCTTTTTACTTGTTCATGGTCTCTGTTTCATTTTTTATGAGGTTTTTTTAAATCTCACAAATATGTACGATGAGAAGATACAATGGCCCGTAGCCACTAAAAGTACTATTTTGACCCAGAAGATCCCCAAGTCTTAATCAATGCATTTTCAAAAATTTAAAGACGAGAGTGGGAAATTTTACACTTTTTCCCCTTTTTACTTTCCCTTCCTCTTAGCTATGTATTAAAATGTAGTTTATAAATTAGAATTCCTACTATTTTGTATATTTTCATCATTTGAATAATTCCAAAACAAACCCCCATTTCTCAATAGGCATTCCTTCTGTTATAACAGGATGACCACATGCGGATGGCAAAAATTTAAAGAATCTTTAGGGAGCAGATAACTAACTCTTTGGTGCCATCTAGTGTTCAGCTGGAATTTTGCAGGCCAGATTTGGTACCCTCCAAATCAGAACCATTTCTTGAAACTGAAGAAGGTTAGAGTTGAAATTATTTATTTACCACACAAAAGAAAATTTTACAGATGGAAAAGCAGGTCTTTTCATAAAAAATTGCCTGGTTGGATCACTGACTCATTCAGTAACATCTGACAGAAAAAAAAGTGGAGGAAGTGTTTGGTTTGCCTAAAATGTATTCTGAAGTCTGAGTCACTAATCCTTTTTGGAATGATAAAGAAAAATTGGGAAGGATTTGTACTAGGAGGAAAAAGCAATTATCTGAAAGGCAGTTACAGCTAAAAATGTTTCACAGTCTTCCCAATTCAAGAGATATTTTCGATTCTATATCTCCCTGATACTATTCTTCACTTAAAAAAATGTTGCTAGCTTACCACAGATGGTTACTTCTTTGGCATAAGAAGTTGAGAGATGATTGATGTTTGGCATTTGTTGAAGGACTTTCCTGGTCTCATGAAACAGCTGAAGTACGTATCTAGCATGTAGTTGCTGCAAAGCATCATATATGAAGACAAAAACAGCATATTATGGCATCCAGTCACTAAAGTTAAGTGAAAATGATGTTGTATGTCTGAGAAAAAAAATATTTATAGGATATTTAGAGGCCCTGCTTGCTCAAAGAACAAGTGGCCAAGATCTTTAATGCTATTCTAATAAAGATCTCTGAACTGTACCTGGGCAATACTGATTGCAACCAGTGTATTACACCACTCCTTTAAAAAATGACGTGCTAAATAGTTTCAGCATGTTTGTATCCAAAGCCCATGATTTGGATTTAGAGCCAAACAAGGAAATGAAGAAAAATTCCAGAAATTATGATGGAGCCATGCTGGCTCAGAAATTCTGGGAGTTGAAGTCCACAAGTCATAAAGGAGCCATAGTTCCCCGCTGCTGTACTAGAGCCTTCTTTGATTTGACCCTATCTATATGTATTTCTTCAAAGACTATCATAAGGGATACTTCATTTTCTCATTTTGTTATTATCATGATACATTGTAAAATGAATTGTTAAATTACAGGTAGTCCACGACTTACAACAGTTTACAACAGACCATTCAAATTTACACTGAAAAAAGTTCTTATGACAGTTTTTCACAGTTACAACCTTTGCAGCATCCCCATGATCATGTGATCAAAATTTGGACGCTTGGCAACTGCTTCATATTTACAACTGCTGCTGTAAGAGTCAAGTGATCCTCTCTGGCGACCTTCGGCCAAGCAAAATCAATGGGAAAGACTGATTCACTTAACAACCAGGTGATTAACTTAACAACTGCAGGGATTCACTTAACAACTGAGGGAAGAAAGGTCATAAAATGGGGCAAAACTCATTTAACAAATGTCTCACAACAACAGAAATCTTCGGCTCCATTGTGGTTGTAAGTTGAGGACTACCTGTATTAAACCACTGGTGTTAACTTGCCTGTTGATCTTTGAAAGCCTGAAGAAGTACTTCAGTATCAGCAACAGTGAGAGGAAAACAAAGATGAGGCCCATGATAAGAGGTTGGTACTTCTATTATTCTTTCATACTCTATCATGGCATGATCTGAGATTGATATGGCATAATCACTACTAGTAGAGAAAAAGTTGGAACTGATTTCTATAAAGGAAGCAGAAAATGCAGCTAATAAATATCTGGTTAATAATCATGTTCACAGATAATGGCTTACATGTAGCATTTACTCCTACTCTGAACAGACTCTAGGCTAAGACAGACAATGGGAGTGGGAGGAAGAGGAGAACTTATGCAGTTCTTATGCTAAGAACTTATGCAGTGTAGTACCGTACGGCTTTGCATGTTGGACTAAACTGACCTTAAGAGTGGAACTGCAAATTCTCTTTTTCAGTCTTTTAAAAGTTTGTTTTTTTGTAAGAGCAGTTGCTAGATGTAATTAATGCTACTTTCAATAAACTATGCTTGTTGCTTTTAACCACTTCATCGTGTCTGACTCTTGATGACTTTATAGGCAAGTGCTCTCCGTGCTAGCCTGTCAAACATGACATTTTTCAATTGTAGTATGATAACATAAATTCAATAATCTGTAAACTATGTATATTTTTTTCATGGATAGAATTACAAAAAAATATTTGTTTATAGCATGTTCAGAGCTACAGTATATAACAGTATTTCTCAACCTTGGCAACTTTAAGATATATGGGCTTCAACTCTAAGCATGAATGGCTTGGAATTCTGGTTGTTGAAGTCCACCTATACACTACAGTTTCCAAGGTGCAATTGTAAGTCTTCCCCGCAAAGACTCACAATTGTACAGCCAGATTTTTCTTTGTTCCCCCTCCATTTTTTTCCTGGGAGCCCTCAATTGTAGAAACTACAAAAAGGGGTATCCCCATGATCAGTATTTTTTCTTCCACCAGAGAACACCTATTTTCACTACAGTTCACAAATCTCACAAACTAAACTTCCTAAAACTATAAATATTAGTGAGCCACAATTTCTAGCATTCCTCTATTAGTCTTGTTAGCTGTGACTGGTGGGAGTTGCAGTTCAAATTTTGGTGAGCTTCTTCTCTTTTGTGTGAAAAAATAATAACAGAAATATAGAAAAATAATTACAAAAAACCCTCATTAATAATTAAAGAGAAAAAAAATTAAAACCAGATTACAAACATTGCCAAATATAACTTTTCACAGGAACATTTTCTTAGGAACACACTTTGGCATATTCAAAATTAGGTAATCATGAAAATATTTTAGCATGAATCTGAAAATAAAATATTTGTTATTTTCTATTTGCTATTGATTCTAAGATTAATGAAGCCTTTTATGAGAGCTAGAGTTCTTGATATCAATATTAAAAATAAATTGAGCAGGAAAGCAAAGTTCTTCTCCTATACTACTGTGGTTATAAACTATCAATTCCTACTTTAATTGACCATTTAGTTGGAAAAGCACATGCACTTATCCAATTTTTAGATTTTTTCTTCAAATACATAAAAAAAGTTTTCATTTGCATGTATGGATCCTGAAGATAGAGGCTCTGAAGATAGTCACAAAAATAGTACTGATATCTATAGATTTGTCCATGGTTGACTTGTCATTTTTCTAAGAAAAATATGCCAGTGCAATATATTAAAAGCGATTTAGTTTTCTAAAATCCTCACCTGGGTCTGTCTTATTGGTCCGAGTAAAACTGTCCAGCATAAACGTGAAGAATTTGGAGAGCTGAGTAAGAAAACATCTGTTAATTATTAATCAAAATCACTGATTTATTGCACATTTACCAGGGATCCACCTACTAAAACTCCCAGAATTCCTCAGCCAGCCACGCTTATGGTCAGTTGAAGTCCACAAATTTAAAAGGGACATAGTTCCCCACCCTGTACTAGAATGCTTGACAACATCCCAAACCTCATACTTAGTTTTAATGCTATCCCTTGCATGCATGAAACCTTTTCCAGCTCAAAAGACGTAAATATAAACAACTCCTACTTTGTGCATTAAAACTACTCTACTTCTCTATCACTCCCCCCCCCCCATTCCTGATTCATGCACAGAGCAGATGTTAGATCGGGAGGAAGCAACTCTTGGTCCTTGCACTACACCCCCCCACACACACATATAATTTCCTGTAGTCCTTGGCCCCATTACAAAAGCTTCCCCTGCAGTCATCTTAGATGTATGGCAAGAATACACTGTACAGATAGTCCTAGACTTATGACCACAATGGAGCCCAAAATTTCTGTTGCTAAGTGGGATAGTTGTTAAATGAATTTTACCCCATTTTTCAACCTTTCCTGCCACAGTTATTAAGTGAATAACTGCAGTTGTTAAGTGTTGTGGCCTGCTGGCGACCAGCAGAGCTGGCAGCAGAGTCAGACAGTGAGGAGGTTGGGGAGGAACATGGGCCAATCCTGAGGGCTGGGGAAAGCTTGGACGAGGGCTCTGCGTCAGAGGCAGAGAGGGAGATAGCAGCGAGGCAGAGGAACAGCTGGAGCCCATTCGCAGTGTGCACATGTGCAGAGCTGCCAGAAGACAAGAATAACTCAGAAAGCAGGGTCAACTTGGAGTAAAGCCACACCTTGGAGATGATTGGCCCCTCCAATAGGAAACAAAAGAGGACTGAACGGGGAGGGGGCTTTTGCAGGAAATGATTTGTTCGTTCGATAGTTGCAAGAGTGGAAAGTTCTGTTCATGACTCTAAGAAACTCTGTGCCAAGTTTTGCATTACTCTGTGTTTGGAAACAAGTACATAGCAGCTTGCCAAACAAGATAAGGTGTATGATAAATATTCCTTTGAAAAACTGTTTGGACAAATCTTGCTGACTGTGAATGAAAGTAATTCACAGTCGTGTAAATAAAAGATGTTTTGCTGGGACCAATTTCTGCTTCCTGCTTGTTAAGGGAGCCTAGATCAGAACATTAAATTAATCTGGCTTCCCCATTAACTTTGTTTGTCAGAAGGTTGCCTTGTGATCACATGATGCCGGGACACTGCAACTGTCATAAATATAAGTCAGTTCCCAAGTGCCTAAATTTTGATCATATGACCATGGGGATGCTGTAACGGTATTAACTATGAAAAATGGTGATAAGTCACTTTTTAAAATGTGTTGCAACTTCAAACGGTGACTAAATAGCACTTAGCAATAGCACTTATATATTGCTTCACAGTGCTTTTACAGCCCTCTCTAAGAGATTTACAGAATCAGCATATTGTCCCCAACAATTTGGTCCTCATTTTATTCACCTCGGAAGGATGGAAAGCTGAGTCAACCTGAGTCAAATGAACTGTTGTTAGTCAAGGGCTATCTGTATTGGCTTGCTTGTTACAAGGAAGGTCAATAATGCCAGGAAGAGAAAAGAATAAAAGCAAAGTTCAAGAGATGTTTTTTTTTCCTCTGGCCTTTCTCTCTCTTCCTCCTATGTCCCAAAGAAAATTCATATTGCTGCCAGAGTGTAGAATGAGCAACAATGTTGTGTAGTGGTCAGGGGTGATATTCACTTACCTTCGCTACCAGTTCGCAAATGTGAGCGTGCACACAGGGTCTTCCATGCATGCACAGAGTGTTAAAAATGGGATGTGATGATATCTGGGTGGGTGGGCAGAGCCTCCTGCAGCCACAACTACCGATTCGCCAGAACAGGATAGAACTGGCTGAATACCACCACCGGTAGTGGTTAAAGAGCAAGATTAGAGAGATCTAAATACAAATCTTCACAATAGTCCAATTACAACACCCAAGTTGTATTTGTAAAGAAAAAAAATTGGTGGCAGGAGAAGAGCTACATTCATATATACCAAAAGATAAGTGAGCAAGTCCAAAGACAGTGTGTATCCTGTCTAGGACATTCAATAATATTTTTTGTTCATATTTTAAACAGTCTAAGATTTTACAGAGCAACTCTAAGCACATTGCAGATACAATTTAACATTCTGCCATGTGCTCAAAACTGTGCTCTAAAATGTTCCATTATTTAAATACTGTAACATATAATATATGAGAACAAACATTTGCACTAAATCTTTACAATACCGATAGAGTTGCACATGCAGAACATCCCAAATCCATATCTTCAGCATTATCCATTAGAACCGGAAAAAGTCCTTCCTGTTACCTTGCAAGCCATCCACAATATTGTGCTATATTCGCCAATGTCATAATTTGATTTAAGGCCAGCTCCAAGGTCCTTAACATTTGCATTCCAGACTTGATTAAATACCAGAAGAATCTGTGTCCAATATGCATTTTAATAAAGTTAGCTTTTAGGAAGGGGTAGATCAGGGGTGAAATCCAGCAGGTTCTAACAGGTTCTGGAGAACTGGTAGCAGAAATTTTGAGTAGTTTGGAGAACTGGCAAATACCACCTCTGGCTGGCCCCAGAGTGGGGTGGGAATGGAGATTTTGCGGTATCCTTCCCCTGCCAGGCCCACCAAGCCACACCCACAGAACTGGTAGGAAAAAATTTTGAATTTCATCCCTGGGGTAGATGTTTCCAAATATATGAAAGTAACGTTGTTTAAAATCCACTTGCAAAAAGGATGTCATACAATAATACGGTAAAAAGTTTATAAACTTTATAAACTTTCTACTATATTATTATTGTCTTGAGATACCAGTTCACAAAGCCAATAATATGGCATTATTTTGTAAGCCTTAAACTATATAAAAATATTGACTGACTTCCGGGTGGCAAGGCAGGCGTCATGGACGATCAGCGCTGATCACCAGCCCCGTTATCTGTTAAACCGCAAAAGCCAGCAGATGGAAAACTTCCCCTTCGGGGGAAGAAGGAAAAGTGAGCTTTCGGGCAGAGGTAGAGCTCCCCTAGAGCCCCAGAATACCAATCTGGGACTCGTAGGGTGAGAGCACCCTCAGAGTCTGAATCATCTCCGGATACGGGACGCTTCTGCTTTAATGCAGAACAAGACACTATAACCATCCCTGCAAGCAGTAATCAACATCGAAATAATAAAAGCAGGCGGAGTGG
Organism: Masticophis lateralis; assembly: GCA_030761175.1. Classification (NCBI taxonomy): domain Eukaryota; kingdom Metazoa; phylum Chordata; class Lepidosauria; order Squamata; family Colubridae; genus Masticophis; species Masticophis lateralis. Next base: position 79,139,364 of record JAUDYJ010000004.1, read on the forward strand.
AAGCAGGAGCAACTGAAATAGCAAGTATTGGTCTTTAACTTCAGAACAATAATCTTTCTTCCCTTGAAATTATTTTAAACATGGAGGAAAAATGGCATCTGAATGAAATTGAGAGGAAGAGAAAGTGAACGGTAGAAAGAGCCTGAATATGCCATTTCGGAATACCTAAGAGACTCTGCAATTGGATAAAAGAATTATAAAGATATAAAAAGGAAAAATTAAGTTTGAAATCACAGTTTTGATTCCTTCAAATAGAGAAGTGATTTTTATATAAGGACTAAATTAAATCAAAACTTACCTTGATGAGACTTATAGGGGTGGGAAAGTGAAAGTTATTAACTTAAGAATGACATCTAAGTCAGTGAAAACTCTTGTCTCCAAAAGTGCAGGTGTCTCGCCGGTACAGCAGTCAAAATCACAGGGCATGATGCCACCCTCAGTATTTCCTACACAGTTACAATCACAACCACCACTGACATTAAAGGATTTACAGGAGGCTTTAAAATCTCAAACCAAAGCAGTAGAAGTTAAAATGGAAGAAATGAATAGTAAGATGGAGCAAATAAATAATAAAATGAAGCTAATAACAAAAGGGATGGAAGGAATGTCAGAAGAAGTGGGTGAAATTAGAGAAACTATCAATGGTAAGAATAAGGAAATGAGAGAAGATATTGTAATGGCATTTCAGGGGCTGGCTAAGTATATTGTGGAACTGGATGAAGTGGTGGTAGAAATTAGTCAAAGTAATATAAAATTGGAAGATGATATAATTGATGCTCAAAATAAGATGGAGAGGCTTGAAGAAGACGCAGTAATGTCTCAATATAGAGATAGGGAATTTGCATTGAGAGTAAGAGGAATGAAAGAGAATCAGCAAGAAAATCTGAGAGAGATATTTGCAAAGGCTTTTGCACCTATAATGAGACAGAAACCTGAGGAACTTATAATGGAAATTGATAAAATATTTCGTGTCAGCTCCGGGATTGCGAGGCAATTCAAATGATTCTAAATGAGATTATACAACTTTTTATGACAAGAGATTTAAAGTGAAAGACCAAGAGGTTGTAATAATGAAAGAAATCCTCCCAAAAATTCTAAGACAAAGGAAGGAGTTTGCTTTTTTGGCAGATGAACTAAAAAACTGACAGCACCTGTTTAGATGGGACATACCAGTTAGAATAGTGGTGAACTATTTAGGAACAAGATATCGATTTAATACAATGTTGAAAGCAAAAGATTTTTATAGCAATGTATTGAAAGCTGGATCCCCACAAAGCTGGATTCCGGAAACTAAAAAGACAAATAAAGAAGGGACAAGGCAGAAACAGATACAAGCTGAAGGAAGGAATTCACTGACTGCAGAAGAAACACAACAATTAGTGGATATTGAACAGCCACTAGTACCAATAGAAGAAGTAAAGGAACAAAGAGTGACAAGAGCTGCATCTAGATGTAAACAACAGGAACAAGAGGAACAACAATTTAAAATTAAAGCCCATGAAGTTACTAACAAGGTATTGGGAGGAGCAAAACCAAAGAGACAAGGTATATATGGACCTGCAGGATGTGCTCCAGAAACTTCAAGTTACAAAAAATGATGACTAAATTTCTAACCTGGAATGTTAATGGTTTAAACTCACTGCAAAAGAGGAAGAAAATATTTCATTATTTGAACCAATATAAAAATGATGTTATCTGTCTGCAAGAGGCTCATATTAGAACAAAAGATCAGAAATATTTAATAAACTCTAGATTGGGAACGCATTTTATTGCTTCGGCATCAAATAAGAAAAATGGAGTAGTTATATATTTTAAAAAGGATTTAACAGCTAAATTAATTGAAGCTGACACGCAAGGAAGATATATTATAATTGAACTTTTAATAGAAGGGAAGAAATCACTTGTAAGTGGAGTATATGCACCAAATCAACAGCAAGAAAAATTTTACAAACTTTTATATAACAAGATAACCCAATGGGATTATAGATCTTTTATTTTAATGGGAAATTGGAATGGAGTTTTGGATACACAGAAAGATAAAAAAGGACCCTTCCAAGGTATTCAAAGTCGTGCTAAACTGCCCAAATCTTTTTTTGAGATGATGGATGATCTTGAGTTGAGAGATATTTGGAGAGAGCGAAATCCTGAAGAGAAAGATTTTACCTTTTTCTCCGATAGACATCAATCCTTTTCCAGGATTGATTTTATATTAATCACCAATGATTTCTTTTCTAGGGCAAAGAAGATTAAGATATGTCCAAGGATGTTAGCAGATCGTAGTTCAGTTTGGATGGAATTGGAACAGGGGAAAGGGGCCAGAAGATCTTGGAGGTTAAATGAAAATTTGTTTAAATATGAGGAAAATGTGAAAGAATGTAAAAAACAAATGAAGGAATTTTTTGTTATGAATATACATAAGGGCGCTCCAATGGAAATGATTTGGGACACAAGTAAGGCTTATATGAGAGGAGTTTTAATATATTTGAATAATAAATATAGACGCAGAAAGGAACAAAAGAGGAAAGATTTAGAAGAGGAGATAAAGAAGAAAGAGAAAGTACTTATTTTGAACCCAACTGATAAGAAAGTGAAAGATACAATAAATTTGTTGAAAGGACAGTTTAATATATTAATGGCAGACCAGGTGGCAACTAATTTATGATATGCCAAATTTAATACTTTTTATAATGCTAATAAACCAGGTAGATGGTTAGCTTATATGTTAAGGAAAAAACATAAATTACGAACCATAGAGAAAATAGAGTATAAAGGAAAAGAGGACTATAAGCAAGATACTATTAAAAAGGTATTTGCAGAATTTTATTCAAAGTTATATGCTAGAAATACAATTCAAGGTTTAGATATAGATAGATACCTACAAGAAGCAAATATTCCTAAAATTACACAGGAGCAAAGGGATGGAATGAACTATCCAATAACTTCTGAGGAAATTATATTAGCAATTAAACAATTAAAAGTGGGTAAAGCACCAGGAACAGATGGTTTGACAGCTACTTATTATAAGAGCTTACAGGCTGAAATGTTGGAACCTTTAAAGGAGTTATTTAGAACAATTCAGATGGGAGGAGAAGTGCCTCCATCTTGGAGGACAGCTTTTATCTCACTGATTCCAAAGAAAGATCAAGATCTTAGCCAACCAAAAAATTATAGACCAATCTCACTTTTAAATATTGACTATAAGATATTTGCTAAAATATTAGCAAATAGATTAATGCAGGTTATGCAACAAATAATTCATAACGACCAATCAGGATTTATAAATGGGAGACAAATGAAATATAACATAAGACAGATTGTAAATTTACTGGATTATTTGGAAAGAAATAACCAAGTTCCTGCAGCGCTGATTTTTTTGGATGCTGAGAAAGCATTTGACCAACTGAATTGGCAATTTTTACTAAAAGTATTAAATAAGATAGAATTCGGGGACTTTTTTTACAGTCCATCAGGGCAATATATCAGGAACAAACAGTCTAAATAATAATTAATGGTAGTTTAATGGAAATTTGTAAAATTGAAAAGGGAACAAGACAGGGTTGCCCCCTGTTGCCATTATTGTTTGTTCTAGTATTGGAAATACTACTGATCAAAATACGTGATTCAAGCCAAATTAAGGGGATTAAAATAAAACATCAAGATTATAGATTAAAAGCGTTTGCAGACGACTTGCTTATTATATTGAGCCAACCAACTAAATCGGTTATCGAATTAATGGATATAATAACACAGTATGGGCAAGTCTGGATTTAAGGTAAACAAGAAAAAACTAAAATAATAGTAAAAAATATGACTATAAAAAAAGTGCTAGAAAGATTAATGGGATTTGAAATAGTTAAAAAGTTTAAATATTTGAGAGTATGTATCACAGCTTCAAATGTGAAATTATATAAAAATAATTATGAATTATTATGGCAAAAGGTATAAAAAGAGATTAAAAGATGGAATAAATTTCATTTGTCACTGTTGGGAAGAATTACAGCGGTGAAAATGAATATCCAGCCAAAATTCATATTCTTGTTTCAAATGATACCAATACTTAAGAAAGATGCGAACTTGAACGAATGGCAGAAAGGTATTAATAAATTTATTTGGGCAGGGAAAAAACCAAGAGTAAAACTTAAGATAACGGAAACCTAGGGGATTTAGAGGAATAATTCTGGGATTGATAAATTTTATTAATAATTGACTTTTTTGAGTTTTTTAGATATTTGGACACTGGAATATTAGAGATATATTGAATAATTTTAATATATTAATTTGGTACAAAATGACTGAGTAGGAGACAATAAAGTTCTATGAAGAAATGTTAATGATGGCTAAAAGTTTTTATGAAAACGTGACAAAGAATCATAAGGAGATGATGGGATTGTCCAAAGATAAAGAATTGAGTGTAAAAGATCCTCAACAAATGGTGAGAAAAAATGAACAAAATATTCAGAAGATAGATGAGAAATCAGAAGGAATGGTGGAGGAGACAAATCAAAATAAGTTACAAGAAAACAAAAAAAAAATGAAAAGACAATGATAAATGCTAAGAATCAAATAAATAATTCCTTAAGAGCTTACAATAGCACAGAGAAAAAAAAGATTTCCTAAAAATAATGAAAGGGTTATGGATGGGCATCCAAATGATGCAGCAGAAGGAGATAAGGGGTAACGCAGAGGAACATTCAGTCTAAATAAAAATATTAGAAAGAAATATAGGATCACAAGAGAGAAATATAAAAGTATCACCAAAAAGACAATAAACTATGAAATTCTAAAAAGGCTGAGAGATGACGGATAGACATATGATATCTTGTAATACTGTAATTGAATTAAAAAGTAATAGAAACAAATAGAAAGTATAAATTGGGAAAATAGTAACACATATATAGATATATAATAGAATTTATTATAACCATAAATATACTAAGGTTAGAAAGATTGTGATTAGGCATATTTAAATGTATTATTATGATTAACAGTATGCAAAAACTAGATTGGAATTTATTTATTTATTTATTTATTATTTATTTATTAATTAGATTTATATACCGCCCTTCTCCTTATGGACTCAGGGCGGTGAACAGCCGAATAAAAAACCAATACAAAAAAGTTAAAATATTATAAAATAATTATAAATTTGGCTGAAATTTAAAACAGATAAATATTAAAATAAATCAAGTCTAAAAACTCTAAAAGATTTTAAAATTAGAAGGGATCAGGCTAGACTGGCAAGTTGGAAAAGATGGGTTTTCAAAGCCCGACGAAAAGTCCGGAGGTCGGCAATCGTTCTCAGTTCTGGAGGAAGATCATTCCAGAGGGTGGGGGCTACCACAGAGAAGGCTCTCCCCCTGGGAGTCGCCAGCTGGCATTGTCTGGCTGATGGCACCCTGAGGAGGCCCTCTCTGTGGGAGCGAACCGGCCGGTGGGAGGCAATTGGCGGCAGAAGGCGGTCCCGTAAGTACCCTGGTCCTAAGCCATGGAGCGCTTTAAAGGTGATTACCAACACCTTGAAACGCACCCGGAAGTCAACCGGCAACCAATGCAGCTCACGCAAGAGAGGTGTCACGTGGGAGCGCCCCGTCGCTCCCATAATCCCCCACGCGGCCGCATTCTGTACCAGCTGGAGCCTCCGGGTGCATCCCAAGGGGAGCCCCATGTAGAGAGCATTGCAGTAGTCCAGGCGAGACGTGACGAGCGCCTGAGTGACTGTGCGTAGGGAGTCCCGATCTAGAAAGGGCCGCAACTGGCGTATCAGGCGGACCTGATAGAAAGCCCTTCTGGCCACAGCTGTCGTATGATCCTCTAAAGACAGCCCTGGGTCCAGGAGGACGCCCAAGTTGCGCACCCTTTCCATGGGGGCCAATGATTCGCCCCCAATAACCAACGATGGAGTCAGTTGGCTATATCGGGATGCCGGCAGCCACAGCCACTCGGACTTGGAGGGGTTGAGTCGAAGCCTGTTTCTCCTCATCCAGACCCGCACGGCTTCAAGGCACTGGGACATCACTTCCACGGCATCGTTGGGGTGGTCTGGGGTGGAAATGTATAGCTGAGTATCATCAGCGTACTGATGGAACTCCACCCCGAAACCACGGATGATCTCGCCCAGCGGCTTTACATAAATGTTGAACAGAAGGGGCAAGAGAACCGACCCTTGTGGCACCCCACACACTAGGCGCCTCGGGGTCGACCGCTGCCCCCCTGTCAACACAGATTGCGACCGGTCGGAGAGGTAGGAGGAGAACCACCATAAGACGGTGCCCCCCACCCCCAATCCCTCCAACCGGCGCAACATGATACCATGGTCGATGGTATCAAAAGCCACTGAGAGGTCTAACAACACCAGGATAGAGGAGTACCCCCTACCCTGGGCCCTCCAGAGATCATCCACCAACGCGACCAATGCCGTTCAGTGCTGTATCCAGACCTGAAGCCGGACTGGAGCGGGTCTAAATAGACAGCTTCATCCAGGTACTGGGGGAGCTGCCACGCCACCACACTCTCAACAACCTTTGCTAGAAAGGGAAGGTTGGAGACTGGATAATTTGCCAAAACAGCTGGGTCCAGGGAGGGCTTCTTGAGGAGGGGCCTCACCACCGCCTCCTTCAAGGCGGCCGGTAGGGCACCCTCACTCAGAGAAGCGTTTATAATCTCCTGGAGCCAGCCTCATGTAACCTCCTGGGAGGCCTGTACCAACCAGGAGGGACACGGGTCCAATAAACATGTGGTTGCGTTCAGTCTTCCCAGAATCCTGTCCACGTCCTCAGGAACCACAGGATCGAACTCAGCCCAGATAACACTCTCAAGACCTGGCTCAGTCACCTCACCTGAACTAACCCAGTCAGCGGCCAAATCATCCCGAATCTGAGTTATTTTATCATCCAGATATTGAACAAAGTCCTCAGCACGTCCCTGCAAGGGATCCTCCCGTGCTCCCAGATGGAGGAGGGAGCGGGTCACCCTAAACAGGGCGGCTGGGCGATTATCTGATGACGCGATAAGAGCGGTAAAATAGTTAGATTTCGCCGCTTTTATCGCCACTAAGTAAGTCTTAATATGAGCTCTTACTAGTGTCAAGTCAGATTCAGAGCGACTGGCCCTCCAACTGCTCTCTAGGCGTCTTTTCTGGCATTTCATCTCCCTCAGCTCCTCGGTAAACCAAGGAGATAAGTGAGTTCAGTGCCGGGTCAGAGGCCGCAAAGGCACGACACGGTCCAAGGCCCCACTGGCCGCCCTATCCCAGGCGGCCACCAGGTCCTCAGCCGAGTCGCGTGTCAGTGTCTCAGGAAATGGCCCAAGCTCCATCTGGAACCTATCAGGATCCATCAGGCACCTGGTGGTTCCGCCTCCCTGCGGTGAGGTGCAGCGGTCAGAAAGTCAAGTCGAAGGAGCGAGTGGTCAGTCCATGACAAGGGTTCCACTCCTATATCCCCAATGTCAAGATCACTCAACCACTGACCAGAGACAAAAACTAGATCCAGGGTGTGTCCACCAATGTGAGTCAGGCCCTGAATTACCTGGGTCAGGTCCATGGCCGTCATGGAAGCCATGAACTCCCGGGCCATCTCAGATGTTTCACCGATAGATGGCAGCTTGAAATCCCTCATGACCATAAGCCTGGGGGTGTCAACCGCCACCTCGGCTACAACATTGAGAAGCTCGGGCAGGGTCGTTGCCACGTGGCAGGGAGCCAGGTACGTGACTAACAGACCCATCTGCCCACCAGGACCCCACCTCACAAAGATGGACTCACACCCAGCTATCTGAGGTACAGTGGCCTCCCTCGGACCCAGACCTTCCTTAATAATGACTGCTACTCCCCCACCCCTACCCTGGGCTCTCGGCTGGTGGAATGCAAGGAAACCTGGTGGGCACATCTCCACGAGGGGAACCCCCCCTCGTGGCCCAACCAGGTCTTGGTAATACTGGCCAGGTCCGCACCCCCCTCTTGAAGAAGGTCACATATGAGGGGGGCCTTATTTACCACGGACCTCGCATTGCATAACAACAGCCGGAGCCTCGGGTCCTGAGACTCTAAACAACCCGGGGAACGGGAATAGCTCGGGGGACCGGGGCAAGCAATCGCTCGAAGACAGCGAGTGCGTGCCCCCACTACACGATATGGTCCCCTGCTCTCGCCATATCTGCCCCTCCCACACAGCATATTTATAGCACAGCCCTCAACAGAGCTTTTAAAGATTACAAATTCATGGGACTCAGAGATATAATCCCGGGACTGATTAAATTTTATTAATAATTGGTTTTCTTGGTGTTTATAGAAAACTGAGATATTGGAAATATGGTGGAATTTGAGTAATACTTAAAATATTAAAATATTGGTGACTTAACAGGGGTCAACAAACACAAATGCCTAGCTGACAAAGACCACCTGAAAACTGAATTACACACTCTCACAAACATATTAATCTCTAATGGATTCCAAAGAAACACAATTACCAACCTAACCCAAAGGGAGACACCCTCCAAGAACTGAGACACAGAACAGGACAACGGCATCACCCTCCTACCTTATATGAAAGGCACCACAGATAAAATCAGCAAAATTCTCCACAAACACAATATCAAGACAACCTTTTGCCCTGACCAAAAATAGCCAAATTCATAAGAAACCCCAAAGACAAGATCTAGCTAGAAAACCAAGAAGTGTATGAAATACCATGCAAAATCTGCCCAGCCACATACATTGGACAAACCAATAGGAGAATAAACGCACACATCGCAGAATACAAAAACGCAGTCAGAAAAGAAGAAAAAACTTCCTCCCTTTTCCAGCACCTTAAAACAACAGGACATGAAATTGATTTTGAAGGAACCAAATTGATCTCCAAAACTGAACACTTCAGCAAGAGAATAATTATGGAAGCCATCGAAATAGTGAAACACCCCAATAATATGAATAAACGTGATGATACTTCCCACCTCCCGGACATCTCGAAACTAGCCCTAATCAACAGAAGAGTCCCAGCCACAAAGATTAACACAGGACCCAAGATAACACATGACACCACCACCAATCATCCTCACCTTTATTGACTTGTTTGTCAATAAAGCTACAGGACATGAAATTGACTTTAAAAAGGCCAGAACTATCGCCAAAACTGAACACTTTAACAACAGAATAATCAGACAAGCCACGAGATAGAAAAATGCCCCCACAGCATGAATAAATGAGATGATACCTCCCGCCTACCAGCCATTTGGAAACCCACCCTTATTGACAAACAAGTCCCTAACATGAGGAATGACACCAGACCCACACTCACAAGAGCCACACAGGATGTCACCACCACACATCCATGCAGAAAGCAGACTCAAACCCACACTAATAATGAGGCACGACCAAGGACCAGAAGCCAGACCGCAGCTGCATCATTAGCCACTTTTAACCCCTCCAATCCATACATGAATCAGACCGACACCCATCATGAAGAGCTCTCATGGCCACAAACACAAAGCCAAACAACAACAATGCAGCTCACCAGCTCAAATCCCCCTGCAACTCAGACTAAGCCAAGCACAACCAAGCCTCCACCCAAACAGAACACACCCCCAGCCAATCAGAGCACAACCAACCCCCCATCCAATCAGAGCACAGCCAAGCCCCTAACCAATCAGAACACACCTCCACTCAATCAGAACACAGCCAAGCTCCCACCCAATCAGCTCCCACCCCCACTAGCAGTTAAAAGGAAGAGACAGCTGCAATCTCACATTGCTCCTGGAAGCACGAAGCTGAGAACACCATCCTGAAGATGACGAATGAGACTTCGTCGAAACGTCGCCAAGATACTTCCAATTCTACACGGAAGAAGACCCGAATAACCAAAGACCTACATACAAACAGCCTCAGAAAACCTCAGAAAACATATATATATATATATATAAAATTTATTTCTTTCAAAGGGAAAGAAATCCTAACTCTGAAACAAGTCCCAAGAAGGGTTAGAGAACAAAGAAGAAACTACCATTTCTTATCCTCACAACTGGTTAAATATAAGATAGTGTTTAGATGGCTCATTCCTGAAGCTGATCTCATGGCAAGAAGAGAAATTTAGAATTGATAAGTTGGATAAGGAGCAAGAATTTTATGAACACTACTTAGTGGTAGAGGAAGAACAAGATAGTAGAGAAGATATAGAAAGCAAAGTCAAGAAGAACAGCAATCAGAAGAAAAAGAATCAGATGAAGACGTAAGAGAACAGATGGAAATGGAATGCCAGGAAAGAGAAGGCGTGAGGACAAGAGCACAAAGAGAGACAAGAGCAAAGAGAGGAGCAAGACTTACACATAAATAATAACATGGAAGAAGAAATTAAGATGTTATCAATCAACATCAACGGAATGAACTCTCCGACAAAAAGAAAACAAACCCTGACAAAACTTAAAAAACAGAACATGGACATTAACTGTCTCCAAGAGGCCCACATTAAGAAACAACATGGTAGTCTTCTAGAATTTCCTAAAATCGGGGAACTCTACCTGGCCCTGGCACAGAAAAAGAAGCGGGGTATAGCAGTATATATAAAAGAATGGCTGAAATCAAAACAGATCTAAGCTGATGAAGAAGGAAGAATCCTATTGATAGAAATAACAAGTCAAAAACAAATGTTGCTTGCAGTAATTTATGCACCAAATACTAATCAGAAAGAATTTTATCATAAAGTATATAGGAAAATTATAGAGTCAGAACAGGAAAATATTTGCCTAATAGGAAACTTCAATGCAGTGTTACATCCTAAGAAAGATTATACAAGCAATAAAAAAATCAAGAAGAAGAAAAGAACACTTCCAAACACATTCTTTGAAATGGTACAAGAGTTAAATTTACAAGACATATGGAGAGAGTTAAATCTAAAGAAGAGTCAATATATCTTTTTCTCGAATCCCCATAATTCCTGGTCAAGAATTGATATGATCTGGATGAATTTGGAACTGAGAAGAGATATAGAAGAACTAGAGATAATGACAAATACTTGAGCAGACCATAACCCTTTAAAAATGAAATGGAAGGGACAAAAAAAGAGAAGAAGGTGGACATTAAATCAGAGGATCCTGAAAGAAAAAAAATATGTACAATGATGGAAAAAGAACTCAAATTATTCTTTAAAGAAAATATGAAAGAACAAACAATGACGCAAAACCTATGGGATACAACTAAAGCTTATATTTGGGGTTTAACAATAGCTTACATGGCACGAAGAAATAAAGAAAAGAAGAAACAACAAATGGTATTGCAAGAAAAACTTAAAGAATTGAAATTGATATTGCAAAAAGAACTCCAAAATGACAAAATCAAAGGAGAAAAGGATTTAGTAAAACACAAAATAAATTTAATGATACAAGAAGAAATGGCACAAAACCTTACAACGGCGAAACAAAACTTTTTTGAACATGTAAATAAACCGGGGAGATGGTTGGCATACAAACTGAAGAAAGAGAAGGAGAAAAAAACTAATACAACTGTAAGGTGAAAATGGGAACCTTCATTACCAGACAGAGGGGGAAAAACATCATCCAAAAATTCTTCAAAACCCTTTATAGCCAAGAGGAAGTACAGGAAGAAAATATTAAGCAATATTTAAATGAAAGAGATCTGCCCACAATACCGGATACAACAAGGGAAATGCTGAACAATAAAATTACTATGATGGAAATGGAGGCAATTAAAAAACAGAAAAATAATAAAACACTGGAACAGGATGGAATCCCTGCAGAGCTGTACAAAAAAATCCAGGAACCACTTGAGATACCAATGCTGGACCTGTATAATGAAATGCTAGAACAAGGCAGATTGCCAAAATCATGGATAGATGCACACATCACATTAATATTAGAAGAGGATACAGACAATCAGCAGATCAAAAACTATAGGCCAATTTCGCTACTAAATGCTGATTATAAAATATTTGTCACAATAATTGTGGGAAGGGTTAAAAAAATACTAAATGAAATTATCCACCCCAATCAAAATGGTTTTTTACCAAACAGGCAATTGAGAAACAATACAAGAATAATAATGAATATGCTGGAATACTATGAAGCACATCCTGAGAAGCAAGTAGCACTGATATTTGTGGATGCACAAAAAGTGTTCGATAACTTAAACTGGCAGTTCCTCATTAATCAATTAAACATCGTGAAATTTAGAGACAAATTTATAGGGATAATCAAGGCGATATACTCCACCCAAACAGCAAAAATAATAGTAAATGGGGAAACAACAGACACATTCAATATAGCCAAAGGGGTAAGACAGGGATGCCCACTATCTCCTCTCCTATTTATCTTGTCATTAGAAGTATTATTGACACATATTAGGCAAAAACAAGAAATAAAAGGATTAAGAATAAAAAAGGAAGAGTATAAAACACAAGCCTTTACAGACGATTTGGTCTTTATTATAGAAGACCCATTAGGGACAGGAACTACATTAATCTAAGAAATAGAAGAATTTGGCAAAGTAGCAGGGTTTAAAATAAATAAAGATAAAACAAAGATCATAACTAAGAATCTTACTCAGAGCCAGAAAGAGGAATTGGAAGAGAAATTGGGAATCCAGATAGCTAAGAAAGTGAAATATCTCAGAATTTGGCTAAATGCTCATCTATAAAAGAGGACAACTATAATAAATTATTACTACAAATAAAAAATATTTGGATAATTGGGTGAAATTACAACTATCACTAATTGGAAGAATTGCCACAATTAAAATGAACGTATTAGCTAAAATTTTATTCCTCTTCCAAACAATACCAATCAAACTAGGAAGGAAGTTCTTTGAAGAATTAAATAAAGTAACATTAAAATGTATTTGGTTAGGGAAGAAGTCCTGAATAAAATTAAAACTCCTACAGGATAGTAGAAACAAGGGAGGCGACTTCTGGTGGCAACAACATCGTGAGTGGGGTGAGGAATGGCAGCTGCCATCTCTGGAACCCCAACCTTTTCTGATAGAAGCTCTTTATGAGCTTTCCCGATCCCGTAGAGATTGGGAAACAAGAGGGGAAGTCTTAAAGCCCCTGGATGCAGCGCTAGCGTCGGAGAAGCAAGACAACCCCCCCCCCAAATCTGTTGGAGAAGAAGTCTGCATTTTGGGTGAACAGGAGCGATGGTGGCCACCTAGAGTGGAGCTAAATAGTGGAAGCGGTTTCGGATGGCGGAGCAGAGTGGAGAACCCATATAGACCAGCTATGACAAAGAGGAACGCGGAGGAGAAGGGGTGCGATGTGACGAGATACTCTGTAGCAGCGATCGAGGAGAGAAGCGCACATTCTAGAGTAGAACAGTAGCGGAAAGAAACATAACCCTGTGGAATGACTAAGCTGCTTTTTGGAGAGCGTGGAGAGCATGGAACTCTAAGACTTTTAAGACGCTGAGAGAATAAGCAGAGTGGTGGTGGTACAAGGCGAAAGAAGATCACAACTTAAAGTTAAAAGATTGTTGAACTTCTGGGCAAGTTGAGGAAGATAAGCTGCCTTTTGGTGCCATTGAAGACAGCAGTGACTAGACGGAAAGGGAGAGAAGTCACCTCGAATAGAACGTGGGAGTAGCCATACTTAAGTCACTGCAGAGATTGAACTAACAACTGGACTAACAACATAAAGTACGATTAAAAAGGGGGGGGTAATCTTTCTAAAGTTTCTATTTATTAAAAGTGGTAATAAAGTATAGATTGCATATATTGTATACATAGTAAATTAGGAGACTCTTTAAACTGTTAACAGAACTATTTATCACAATCTAAAACTTGCAGAATTTACAACTTACATTTGAAAGCCGATTTATATATTTATTACATTTATTATTCTATTTATTATTCTACTTAGCAATTTATTTAAGCCATAACTCTTAAACATAGATCGTATTACGAATGTTCAGAACCGGGATAAGGAGGAAGGGGATTGAATGAAATTTAACTAAGACTCTTGATTGATACTGTAAAATATAATTGATTGAATACTAATTAATTAATGATTAATTAAAGTTGGCTGTTTAATAACTGACCATTGAGGGATCAAAGTGTGATTAAAGTGTGATAGCAGTTAAGAAAAGAAGTAATATAGCAGCAGAAGTTAAAGAAGCAGAGGATAGAGAACAAGCTTATAAAAACTTATATGTTAGCCTGGGAAAACTTCCCCTGAGTATTAAAGATGTCAACAACATCAACTATAATGAAGACAGGGAAAAAACCATCTGTAAATACCACAATGGTGACAACGTCACCAACACAACAAAAAATATTAGATAGTATGGTAGTAAAAGAAAAGGAGAAAGAAAAAATGAAATTGACATTAAATGCTATGCAAAGTATGTTTTTGATGAAACAGGAAATGCTGCTAAAAACACAAGAAAAGATGGCAGAGAACCAGGAAGAAATGAGATCACTTCACACAGAAATTAAAAATGAAATTGGAGAAGTAAGGGGAGACATTAAAAATATGAATGAAAGAATTGGAGACATTCAATGATCAATAACTGAAAATGAACAAAGAATTAGAAAAGCAGAAACTAAAATAGACTTAGTAGAGATGAAAGTAGAGAAAATGGAACAAAAATCAGATCAAATAAATAAAGAACTGTCCGACTCCCTAGCAACTCTTGAGATGGAAAAGGCTTCATATTTTCTGCGATTTCAAAATATATCAGAAGAGAAAGATGAAGATCTTGGTGATAAGATGGCAGAGATAATAGCAGAAATAATAGAAAAAGATAAGCAGGACATACAGGGACAAATAGACGAAACCTACCGGGTCTATACAAACTATATAAGAAAACATCAGCTGGCAAAAGAAGTTCATGTCAAATTCTCAAAAAGATCAACTAGGCATGAGGTATACATGAAATCGAGAGGAGGGACGTTGACATACAAAGGTAAGGAAATTATAATCTTAAAACAAATACCCCGAAGTATTAGGAATCAGAGAAATCAATATAAATTCTTAACAAACCAGCTGAACAGACACAAAGCAGTCTTTAGACGGCTTATACCAGAAGGGATCCTGGCTACTTGGGAAGACAAAAAATACAAAATAGATACATAGAGAAAGCAAGAGAATTTTATGATTCACATTTTAACCAGGAAGGTAACCAGGACAGCAAAGAGGAAATAGAAAGTAGAAGCCAAGAAGAAGTGGAATTAGAGGCAATACAAGAGAAGGAAGTAAGGACAAGACAAGAAAAAGAAAGAGGGGAGAGAGAAGGAGCGAGGACAAAAACATGGATGGAGACAAGGAATACAAAAAAACAGCCACATTAGAGAATGGAAGAGGCCCTGAAACTTTTTTTGGTAAATATTAATGGCCTGAACATACCAAAAAAACGATCTCAAATTTTTACAAAACTGCGAAAAATAGGAGCAGATGTGATGTGTCTCCAGGAAGTACACATAAAAAAAAGCATCAAAAAATCTTAGAAAACTCTAAATTAGGGAAATTATATTCCTCGTTGACCTTGAAAAAGAATAGGGGAGTGGAGGTATACGTTAGAGATTGGATCCTTTCGAAATTAAAATATGCAGATGAAGATGGTAGAACAGTCATGATCAAATTAGTATTGGAAAATAGGAAACTACTGCTAGTTGTAATACACACACCGAATCAGAACCAACATGGATTTTTTAAAGATATACACAATAAAATAGTGGAGCTGGAATATGAAGATATCTGTTTAATAGGTGACTACAATGCGATAGTAGACGTGAAAAAAGAATACAAAAAGGACAAAAAGAACAAAAAAAAGAGACTCTTCCTAAAGAATTCTTCGATATGTCTAAGGAATTAAACTTGAGGGATGTTTGGAGGGAAACCCACGAAGACCAGACCCAATTTACCTTTTTCTCACACCCCCACCAATCTTGGTCTTGAATTGATATGGCGTGGATGACCACAAATATCAGAAAAGGGGTGGAAAAAATAGAAATAGAACCGAATCATTGGGCAGATCATAACCCAATATTGGTAAATTGGAAAGGAGTTAAAAAGTTTAGAAGATGACTATGAATCAAAGGATTTGTAAACAAGCAGAATTTAAAGAAATGTTAGAAAAAGAATTAGACTTGTTCTTTAAATTAAATAAGAAAGAGGATACCTCAATTTAGAACACATGGGATACTGCAAAAGTGTATATAAGAGGTTTGATCATAGCTTATACAGCGAGGAAGAACAAAGAAAGTAATCAACAGTTAAATAAACTTCAGGAAGATTTAAAAAATAAAGAATATGAACTCCAACAAATTCCCCAAAACAAAAAAATAAAAGAAGAATGAAAAGCAATAAAACACAATTTAAATTTGATGAACCAAAAGGAACTAGGACAGAAGATTAAAATGGCCAAGCAGAACTATTTCGAATTTGCGAGCAAAACAGGAAGATGGCTGGCATACAGACTGAAAAAGAACAGAGATAAAAGAATGACATATCAACTTAGAGATCTAAAGTGGGAAACACATTACAATAGGAAAGGGAAAAAAGAAATTGTTCAGTCATTTTATACTGATCTATATAAACAAGAAGAAGTAGAGGTAGAAAAGATAAAACAGTATATACAAGGAGTGGAGATGCCAACAATTCCAGAAGAACAAAGAGAAGTATTAAACAAACTGATAACCATGTTAGAATTGAATATAGCATTGAAAAAATTAAAAAATAATAAAACCCCGGGACCGGATGGACTTCTGGGGGAACTATATAAGTCTGTGCAGGAAACTATAGGAGAGAGTATGTTGGAAGTATACAATGAGGCCTTAGAGAAGGTACAAATCCCATGAATCTGGACGGAGGCAATAATCACCATCATTCCCAAGGAAGACATCGACCCTCAATTAATCCAAAATTATAGACCGATATCTTTATTAAACCCAGACAACAAAGTATTTGCCATAATTATAGCAGAAAGGCTTTAAAAAGTATTGAACAATTATATACATTTGGACCAAAATGGATTTCTGCCGGGCCGCCAAATCAGGAATAATATGAGAATTATAATAAACATGCTCGAATATTATAAAGCCCACCCGGAGAAACAATCTGCGCTGGTTTTCCTTGATGCCCAAAAAGCATTCAATAATTTAAATTGGGAATTTCTAAAAGAACAGTTAAAGAATATGCAATTGGGATCGAATTTGGAAAACATCATAGGGAAAATATATACAAACCAAACAGTAAAGATAATTGTGAACGGTGATATAACTGACCAATTTGACATAACAAAGGCTGTCCACTTTCCCCTCTATTGTATATCCTATCCTTGGAGATCTTATTAAAAAAAATTAGAGAGGACCAAGAGATTAAAGGACTAAAAGTGAGACAAGAAGAATATAAGACCCAGGCTTTTGCCAACAATCTAGTTCTCATAGCAGAAGAACCATTAGAAGTAATTCCGAAACTCCTTAAGAAAATAGAAGATTACGAAGAAGTGGCCGGGTTAAAAATAAATAGAAATAAATCCAAATTACTAGTTAAAAATTTGACGAAAAGTCAGGAGACAGAGTTGGAAAAAAAGATACAAATTCAAGTGACTAATAAAATTAAGTATTTAGGTATTTGGTTGTCACCAAGAACATCCTCTATAAAAGAAAATAATTATGACAAACTAATAACATGGATAAAAAAAGATTTGGACAATTAGAAAAGTTTACAAATTTCATTGATGGGAAGAATTTCCATTATTAAAATGAATATTGTACCAAAAATACTGTATTTGTTTCAGGTGGCGCCAATCAAATTAGGGAAATTTTTTTTTGAGAACTTAAACAAGATAACCTCTAAATTTATATGGCAGGGAAAGCGTCCACGAACTAAACTAAAATTACTCCAAGATTTCAAGGAAAGAGGTGGAACAGCACTCCCTGATTAGGAACTTTATTACAAGCGGCAGGATTATTATGGATTAAGGATTGGATGGAGTTGAGTAATAGTAGAATACTTACTATTGAGGGCCATGACTTACAAACGGACTGGCATTCCTTTTTATAGGATGGAAAATATAAGTCACATACTTATTTTCAGAGACATACACTGAGAAATGCTTTACTATTAACTTGGTTAAAAATTAGAAAACAACAATATATAAATATTCCGTCTTGGTTCTCACCTTCAGAAGCTTTAAAACACCCAAATCTAACAGATCCCAAAAATATACTGAGATATAAAGATTTAATTGATTACCAAGGAAAGCTGAAGTCTAAACAACAACTGGAAATAGAATTAAATAAGGAAATTGACTGGTGGACCTTTTCCCAGATACAATCCAAACATAAAAAATATACTAAAATGTATCAAATATGTAAAGAGAAACAGGAATTAGATATCATTATATTAGACTCTGGAGAGAAATTGATCAGTAAAATTTATAAATTTCTGTTAAGGTACAAGATGGAGGATGAAACAGTTAAACATACAATGATTAAATGGATGCAAAATCTCAAGTACTCAATAGAACTAGATAGATGGGAAGAATTTTGGCAAACGAACATAAAAACAACTCTGGCGGTGGCATTCAAGGAGAACCAGCTAAAGATGTTTTATACGTGGCACATATCTCCAACGAGATTGGTTAAAATAAACCCAAAAAATAATTCGGCGTGTTGGAAATACAAAAATCCACAAGGCACTTTCTACCACCTATGGTCTACATGCCCGGCGCTGAAGAAATTTTGGTCAACCATCAAAAAATGACTAGAACAAATTACTAAATTACAAATTGACAAGAGACCCGAAATCTTTCTATTAGGAATTTTTACAAAATCATATTCGAAAGAAATAAAATATCTGTTAATACACATACTAATGGCGGCAAGGATAATAATATATGCTAAAAATTGGAAATTGGAAAAAAACCCAACAGAAGAAGAAATTATAGATAAAATTACACAATGTGCAGAAATGGACAGATTGATGAAAGAATTAAAGGAAAAAGAAGATACTGAATTTTACAAAGTTTCGAATAAATGGTATCATTGGCACAGGGCAGTGACGAAAGAAACGTAGTCAGAAATTATATAGTACCAAGGTACATTTGTGTATATAACCACCCTCTTATGTGTGAAGAATCTAGAAAGTGAAGATTATATATAGAACATTAAAATAGAAGTCTTAGAGACAGATCAGAAGAGAGGGTAAAGAGGTAATATGAAATCATTAGATTAAGAATTAAGGGAACAAGTGTAATTATATTAATGGAAGATCTCCATGAAACAGATGCTTCAAACGATTGATTATTTACAAATGTTTAGTGTACAATGTATTTTTCTATGTTTTGTTATATGTGTTGTGTTTTTTTTCGTATTATTTGTTAATAAAGTTTATAAATTAAAAAAAAGAAACAAGGGAGGCTTTGACTTCTGGATTGGGAACTCTACTACCATGCAGCAGCCGTGACATGGCTAAAAGATTGGATTAATCTAAAAAACAAAAGGATATTGACAATAGAGGGCTATGACTTGCAACATGGCCAGCCTGCATTCCTTTGGGAAGGGAAAAATAAATCACACTCCTACTTCCAAAGACATCAAGTAAGGAATGCCATGCTATGCGTTTGGGAGAAAAACCATTATATTAAAATTCTAATCAGATTATCAACTATGGAAGCAATGATTTATCCCAATGTACTAGATCTAAATAACATAGTAAGATACAAAGAGATATTGGATGAGCAAGCAAAATTAAAGTCTAACCAAGAACTAAAATCTCAAGGAATAGAGATAGATTGGTGGCCATATCTCCAGATTCGGACAAGATATAAAAAAGATCTAGAACAATTTGGCTTCTACAAAGAACAGCAAGAATTAGATAAAATATTACAGGGGATGGAGGAGAAAATGATAACCAAAGCTTATAATTATTTTCTAAGATATAAAATGGAGGAAGAAACGGTTAAGGAGACCATGATAATTTGGGCTAAACATTTTGGTTATAGCACTGAATTAGAACACTGGGAAAAATTATGGGAGATAAATTATAAATTAATAATGGCAGCGGCCTACAAAGAAAGCTTGTACAAAATGTTCTATCGTTGGCATTCACCCATGGCAAGATTGACCAAAATGTTTCCGAATAGACTGGCGGAATGTTGGAGGTGTAACTATAAACAAGGAACCTTCTTCCATATGTGGTGGACTTGCCCTAAAGCTAGGAAATATTGGGTCAAAATAAAGCAATGGTTAGAAGAAATTACGAAACAAAAAAATGAGCTGAAACCAGAATTATTTTTATTGGGCATAAGAGAAAATCTATGTTAAAAAATCCAATATATTATACTCCATATAATAACCAATATATATATAGATATAGATAAAGAAGTGAATATGGAACAACCCCAAGTGGGAAAAAAATAAGTACAAATTGGGAAAAAAGTATTATACATACTGATACAGTGGGGCAAAAAAGTATTTAGTCAGCCACCAATTGTGCAAGTTCTCCCACTTAAAAAGATGAGAGAGGCCTGTAATTATCATCATAGGTAGACCTCAACTATGAGAGACAAAATGAGAAAACAAATCCAGACAATCACATTGTCTGATTTGGAAAGAATTTATTTGCAAATTATGGTGGAAAATAGGTATTTGGTCACCTACAAACAAGCAAGATTTCTGGCTCTCACAGACCTGTAACAACTTTTTTAAGAGGCTCCTCTGTCCTCCACTCATTACCTGTATTAATGGCACCTGTTTGAACTTGTTATCAGTATAAAAGACACCTGTCCACAACCTCAAACAGTCATACTCCAAACTTCACTATGGTGAAGACCAAAGAGCTGTCAAAGGACACTAGAAACAAAACTGTAGATCTGCACCAGGCTGGGAAGACTGAATCTACAATAGGCAAGCAGCTTGATGTGAAGAAATCAACTGTGGGAGCAATAATTAGAAAATAGAAGACATACAAGACCACTGATAATCACCCTCGATCTGGGGCTCCACGCAAGATCTCACCCCGTGGGGTCAAAATGATCACAAGAACGGTGAGCAAAAATCCCAGAACCACACAGGGGGACCTAGTGAATGACCTGCAGAGAGCTGGGACCAACATAACAAAGGCTACCATCAGTAACATACTATGCCGCCAGGGACTCAGATCCTGCAGTGCCAGACATGTTCCCCTGCTTAAGCCAGTACATGTCCAGGCCCGTCTGAAGTTTGCTAGAGAGCATTTGGATGATCCAGAAGAGGATTGGGAGAATGTCATATGGTCAGATGAAACCAAAGTAGAACTGTTTGGTAGAAGCACAACTCCTCGTGTTTGGAGCAGAGAGAATGCTGAGTTGCATCCAAAGAACACCATACCTACTATGAAGCATGGGGTGGCAACATCATGTTTTGGGGCTGTTTCTCTGCAAAGGGACCAGGACGACTGATCCGTGTACAGGAAAGAAGGAGTGGGGCCATATATCGTGAGATTTTGAGTGCAAACCTTCTTTCATCAGCAAGGGCATTGAAGATGAAACGTGGCTGGGTCTTTCAGCATAACAATGATCCCAAACACACTACCTGGGCAATGAAGGAGTGGCTTTGTAAGAAGCATTTCAAGGTCCTGGAGTGGCCTAGCCAGTCTCCAGATTTCAACCCCATAGAAAACCTTTGGAGGAAGTCGAAAGTCTGTGTTGCCCAGCAACAGCTCCAAAACATCACTGCTCTAGAGGAGATCTGCATGGAGGAATGGGCCAACATACTAGCAACAGTGTGTGCCAACCTTGTGAAGATTTACAGAAAACATTTGACCTCTGTCATTGCCAACAAAAGATATATAACAAAGTATTGAGATGAACTTATGATATTGACCAAATACTTATTTTCCACCATAATTTGCAAATAAATTCTTTCCAAATCAGACAATGTGTTTGTCTGGATTTGTTTTCTCATTTTGCCTCTCATAGTTGAGGTCTACCTATGATGACAATTACAGGCCTCTCTCATCTTTTTAAATGGGAGAACCTGCACAATTGGTGGCTGACTAAATACTTTTTTGCCCCATTGTACATAAAAGAATATATTATAATTATAATGTGCATGATAAGGTTAGAAGAACGCTGTATATCAGAGTTGGTATTCAGCCAGTTCACACCAGTTCATGCGAACCATTGGCAGAAATTTGGCCAAGGTTGCCAAACTGGTAGTGATAGCTGGCTGGCCACGCCTCCAAACTGGTTCCCTGGTCACCGCTCGCTCACCCCACCCACCATGTTTGTCACTGCCTTGTTCTTTGCGCACATGCATCCCATTGCCTTGCAAGTCCAATGGGATGCGCATGCGCAAAGAACATGGCAGTGATGGCAGCAGCTTTTTCCGTGACTTCCAGTAGTTTTCGGTGGCCTGTGGCCAGCCGCCACCATAGCTGCAAAGCAGTTCTCAAAGGGCTGGGGTCTGCCGAAAACTCTGGTCAGCTTGCCTTCCGGACTCTGGACCAACCACCACAGAAGGTAAGCAGCCCGAACAAAGATGCGGTGGTGGGGGAGGAAGCGGGGCTAGGGCTGGAGCCGCTAAAGGAGGGGAAACGGGGGTGACTGGTGAAGGGAAAGCAGGGATAGATAGTGTCAGGTTCCCAACAGTAGAAAAAGAAAGACATAAACCTGTCTGTTGTTGCCTTCTTTATTTACTTCCTGGCACGTACTGACAATCAATAAAGAACTTCTTGTTAGGGCTACTGATCCATGCTCCCTGCCACCTTTTATATCTTACACACCACCCACCCATTTGTGCTCATCCACCCAATCACATTCACAGCTACACCCATGTGACCTGGAAATACAGACATATCACTTTAAACAGCATCCGCCACACCTTCTCCCCTGATCTACCCATCCTCCTGCCAGGAAATGTCATACCAGGAGGGCTCGATCCCCCCTCCATCATTCCTAGGGAGTAGAGGAGCCAAGGAGGGGTTAGAGGGGCCAGGGAGAGCAGCATCTGCCTCCCCTGCATTTCTGCCACTTCAGTTGGTGATGTCATCATCACATGGCTGCCCCTCAGCTGTTTGGCGGCTGCATGGCTCCCCAGCAGCATGGCCACGTTCCCCAGGCTGTCTGGAGCGATCCCAGCATCGGAGCAGGTGAGGGGTGACATGGGAAGGTAGCTGGAGTCTCCTGGCATCTTGGTGAGTCCTGCAGGGTGGTGGCTCTGCAGGCAAATGTCCAGTGTGTTCTCCCTCCCAAATGGCAGCTCCGGGTCAGCTGGCATGCCGGAGCTGACAGATAGGTGGAAATTCCAAAAAAATTCCTACCTTTTCCTACCGTGGGGGTGGCTAGATGGGGGGGGGGGGTCATGTGACTGAGTGGGTGTGGGCATGAGTGACATCAAGTTGGCCACTCCCACTCAGTCACATGCCCTTCCACTTAGCCATGCCCACCGAACTGGTAACAAAAAAAATTAAACCCACCATTGATGTATATTAGCATTGTGTAAAAAACTGTCCACAAAATATGTTGGTTGTTAAAGGAAAACTGCAAATAAAACATATACCAAAAAAAAAAAACCAAAAAGAGTGAATCATGTAATTTGAACGCAACCACTCACTGCTTTCACCCACACATTCACTAATTGAATGTGAGGTCATTAGTGCATGAGTTATCTCAGTGTGGGGAAGGCCATGGGGAGGTCTAGTGATGGAACAAGCCCCCTCAAGACCTCCCCGACCTATTGAGATAACCCCCTCTCATCCTGCCACACTGGACTCACTTATCTTGCAAAGATCTGTCTCCTCTCAGCTGCATTTTCTTTGTCTTTGAGGGGAAAGAGAGCAAGATGATTTCCCTTCCAGCATCTGTTCAGCTTGCAAATGTTTTTCACACTGAGAGTGAAAAGTTCTCACTCGACTTCAGGCACCCATCTGCTTTTGCAGAGAATGGGTGCCTGAAGTCACATGAGATCACAGCCCCCAGAACATTTCACTCCCGGTGTGAAAAGCATTTGCAAGTTGACCAGACTCTAGGAGCAAAATGCATGGCAGAATGGGAAGGGGGAAGCAGTTGTGGGGAGCAGGGAGGAATAGGGTGAATGTTGCAGTATCTCTGGGGTCATTCATAAGGGCAAATGACTGCTGTGGTGCTGCAACATTTGTAATTTCAGGACTTTGTGGTAAACACTTGAGGGGTGTTATCATGTAACTTCAAATAGCCACTAAGTGAACTGTCATAACTTGAGGATTACCTGTACACACAAAACTAAGAGACGTAGGAACTAGGGAGAACGTTCTCTGAAAACATGGTATACTTGATTTAACTGTTTGTGGCAAAGAAATGTTGTAGAATACAAACCTGCATCTGTGCTTGTTCATCTGCATATTCAATTGATTGGAAAATAGTCAGGGAATATCGACGCCTCATTTCTAGCCGGGCCATGTAAGACCGATACCATCTTTGAATAAGGATAGTTGCTTCAATAGCTGTCAAAACACGATGTGCCACCAAAATAAGATTAATTGGCTACAACTAATTAACTATGCAGATTTTTGGCTCGAGTTTTAAAATGAATGAAATTCATGGAGCCTCTATTTCATATTTGTTTCTCTTACATGCTTTCTTGAAAAATACAGAAGGGTAATCACAAAGGTTATAAATATCACTGCATCTCAAACACAATGGTAATTATGTTGTAATTTGTAGGTAATGTTTGAGATCCAGTGACTTTTTGCATCATTGTAAAAAGTAGATACACAGATTGGCAGATAGTACCAGAGGCGGGCTGCTGCCGGTTTGCACCGGTTCAGGCATACCAGTTGTTAAGATTCTGTGCAGTTCAGCTAACTGGCAAATCCCACCACTGGCTGCCCCCCCATCCACACACACCCCACTCTATCTCACCTCGCCTGCCTTGGCCAGTGGCTAGAGTCATGCCCGCACGCGACTGCTCTCTGGCTCCTTCGCTTCCTCTCCCAGACCACGTGGCTCAAGTGATCTCTGTGCCTTCCCCACTCTGCTCACTGTGGTTACCCATGAAGGTAAGGCACTTGAGCCTGTTTCTCGCCATCCTTCTGCCTGCATGCTATCTGCTCGTCCTTTGCCTCAGGTCAGGGGATGTGCCTGTCCCTGGCTCTAGCCTTCCCCAGGGCCTCCACCCATATGCCATCCACTTGCCCTTCACCTCGGGTTGGGGGATGCAAAAGTTCCTGGCTCTGGCCTTCCCCGGTGCCTCTGCCCACATGTCGCCTGCTCACCCTTCACCTTGGGTTGGGGGACATGCCAGCTGCTGGTCTTTGCTGGTGCAAGAAACCTGCAGCTGCCACCTCTTTACTGGTGTGAGAAGCCTGCAGCCACTGGTCTTTGCCAGTGCGAGAAGCCTGCAGCTGCTGGTCTTTGCCGGTGCAAGAAGCCTGCAGCCACCACTCCTGGCTGGCAAAGAGGCGGCTGCTGCAGGCCCTTCATGCTAGCAAAAATTGTAGCTCATACTGAAAAAGAGCGGTGGCTGCAGGCCAGTGGTCAGGGTGGGGTTGTGTGCCCACCTGCACCAACAAAGGCCGGAAGTAGCCCCCCATCATTTCCTGCTGCAAAAACCTTTTTAAAAATCCTGATGTCAGGCAGTGAGACCCAGCAAGAGATGAGGTGTCAGAGAATCACCATTGCTGTTGCTGAACAAAGGTAAGTGTAAGTCTCCGGCCACCGCTGCTTCAGCCCACCTGCACCGCCCCATCTTGTCATAAATGACATCGAGTTGACCATGCCCATTCAGTCATGACCCTTCCCCCAGCTGTGCCCACTCAGTCTTTAGGACAAACCAGTTGTTAAATTAGTTGCCCACTACTGAATAGTACTGAATAGATACAAGATTAACACAGAATCTTCAGGCTTTCATTAACCTAACTTTTTGTAAATGAATACTTCTAATTTTTCAAACCTGAAGACGTTAGTAACCTAAACAATGTGTACTATATGTTTTAAAAGGTGCTAACGATTATAGAAATACCTAACTAAGTATACTGTAAGTATCATTAAATTCAGTCCTAGCAAAATTAAATATTGCTACTGTGTAGAACAAAAGTCAAAAGGCATACAGATGTTATCATATTAAACAAGTTGTAACCAGTGGTGAAATGTAATTTTTTTCTTTTTTCTTTTTAACCTAAACACATGACTAAAACCAAACAACGAACAGACTAACTGAGAGTTAAACTCACTCTCCAATTAATATTAACTAATATCATCCTAGCCAAACAGTGAAATATAAAATTTGTTACTACCAGTTCTGTGGGTGTGGCTTGGTGGTGGGGGGGTAATGTGACTGGGTGGGCACGGCCAACCTTTTTTTTTACTTTTAAAAGTATTTTTTCTACCACCTCTTTGGCTGAAGATCAGGAAACTTAGCTGGGATCGACAAACGCTTTTAAAAGCATTTTTTTTCTACAAACTCATCGGCTGAAGAGGTTGCAGAAAAAAATGCTTTTAAAAGGCTCTGACAATCCCAGCTGAGCCGCGGGATCATCAGAAGCTTTTTTTTAACTTTTAAAAGCATTTTTTTGGCCGAAAAGGTTGTAGAAAAATTGCTTTTAAAAGTAAAAAAAACAGCCTCTGATGATCCCGTGGCTCAGCTGGGCGCAGGGAACCACCTGCCACCATCACTACAGGATTGGGCGATCCGGTCCGAACTGGAAGCATTTCACCCCTGGTTGTAACCTGCCCTATACTATAACAGACTTGGCAGAGGAATGTGTTGCCCTTGGAGCATTACTCTTATCATTGCTCATAATTTCATTATTCCAATTCTCGTTCAAATAGAAATACTGCTTTGTTATTAAGATGATAAATCAAGACTCAAGGGATCTTATCAATGATGCTACCAAAGTACTTCCCAAGAGGAATTGCCCATATTCAATATGCCTGAAGGAGCAAACTGAAAGATTCAGAATACAGCAGGTACCTAAGGCACTGCAAAACTCTCCAAGAATTCATGTAAATATCTGGTGTTGAAGGGAAATATTGTGGTCACGTATGATATGGTAAGAAATATCTATAAGTTAGCGAATGAAATTCTAAACTATTTGAATGTGACTCACATCTTGCATTCACCTCTTCCAATACTTAGTGACTAGTATACCTTCCTCTTTCTAAAATATATTAGTTTCATGATCCTTTTACTTTTCTATCTTTTGATTTTATTTTCTTTGGATAGTAAAGCTTTCCTGTCTTATCTGTGCTCAACTCAGATATTCCATTTCTCAGTTGAATTGTTACAATCACTTCCCTTCTAATACACTCTACAAGCCCCACTCTACCATATGCAGAAGCCACCTGGGATGAAAACCATAAACAAGTTATCAGACAGTCTGTAATTTCATTGGGAGGATTTTTCTGTTTCATGGTTAACCTTGAATTTTAATTTATTTATTTGGAATTTATATTGCCGCCTACTTGCACATGGCAACTCAAGGCGGCTTACTGGAAAAACACAATATAAAAGAAATAAAAATTAAATAATAAGACTTATTAAATTAAAACAATATTTCTTCAGAACTATATGGAAGTACTAAAATTGAAGATATCCAATCAATGAAAGCATTCAAATTAATGTTAGAGTGATAATGGACATAAAGGATATAAAAAAGAAAATTAATCTTCCTTCCTCCCTCACTTCCTTGTACAACATTTGGTGTCTATGTGAGCAAGCACATGTACATATAGTAACTTCCTACAAAATCCTTATGGAGTAGATCTTCATGCATGCTTTTCCTTCATACAGGCAACAGACATCCTTGGAATGGCTACACAAAATCCTCATGTATACTTTTAACATGAAAAGAGATTCCATTGAAGTCTTCTTTGCTTTTTTCCTCTCCCCTTTCAAAAGCTTTACAGTTATCAGTTGTAAATATGGGACCCTTTTTCATTGTACTGGTGAGTACATTTGCAAAACATTTTCTTTTGGAATAGTGAAGCTATATTATTATAATACATTTATTTTGTTATATGAATAAAACAAATGCAATTCCAGTATAAAGTATTACAGAATATGAAACTGAATAAAAATTCCAGCAGGTTACTGTTTACAAGCTTGCTCTTCTTTTTCTCTTGTACATTTTATTTTCTATTTGTATTATACAATTATTTTAAAAGGGTTTCTTTACTGTCATATACTGGTTTTGTAGTGCTTGCTGTGTGTTTATTGGAAGATGCAGGATATAAGCGTGTTTCAGGAAATTAATGAATTTTCACTGCTGTTCTTACAGTTACAGTTTTTCCAGTTTTGCGGGGTTTTTTGTAACTGCTTCTAATTTTATTATATTTTTTTTATCTCTACCTCCTTGTTAGATACCTGAACTCTTAGGGGAAACAGCTAAGCTGTTTAAAATTAATAAGTAATATAAATTACTGAAAAGGCAAATGGAAGAAGATAAGATAAATGAGTACAATCCAATTCTACTTGAACCTATTCAAAGGTTTGGCAAAACTTACTCCCAGATACGAAGGAACCATGGTAAGGAAAATTGATATAACATAACAGTAACACCTTTAAACAAATGTCAGGACTTCAAATAAAAGCTCTTGATTCTTGATCTTAATGTGCCTTCTATGCCAATGATTCTCAACCTTTTATAACTTGCATCTCACCAATTACTTTGTAAAAATGCTGGATCACACTCAAAACAATAAGGTATGAAAACAGAGAGGTGGGTCTACCTAGATAGTTATATATTTACCCACACACATGCACAAACAGAATATAAAATAAATGACAAACATATGCAAATCGTACAACCACAAATTTACAGATTAAGAAACAGTATAATAGGATTTTTGTTGCCATAGAATGATTGCATTGCACAAGCACGTTTTACCTTTTTTTGATTTACTTGTTTGGCTTTTTGTACCAGAAGTGCCGCATCCCATGACTCAGTAAAGTAAAGGCTGAATTGCTGGTTTAAATTGTCCTTATTCTGGATGAATCCTTAGTTGATAGCGATCCAACTGCACCTCTTTATATAAATCACAATATGCTGTAATAAATCAGTTATTTTCCCTAATAAAAGAGAATGCAATGAACATTGATTTTCTATTGTCAGCTGCTAAGACACAATATAACATAATTGCCTGAGTCATCCGTACATCAGTGAAAGTAGGAGGGTTCACTGTTCTGTAGCTATTGTCCTGTCAGCTTAATGCGGATGACTCTTTTTACATCCCAGGATCAGAGTCAGGCAGAGAATTGTCATGTAATTATTGAGGGAAAAAGTTCAATGCAATTATATTGTAGTTCAATACAATTATATACATATGGGCAATGGATTGTTTTCTTAATTATTTTTTTCATCTATCCCCAAAGTGAGGCATTTCAGTAGGATTATTAATGAATAAGTGTGACCAAGGCACATAAAAGCAGGAATGAGCAACCTGTGGTCCCAGAATCATATGGGCCTCGGAGTCCTATTTTTCTGCCCTCAGAGACCCTTGACTATAACTGCTGAAATTTGATAGCAGTTTCCCACCATTTTGTAATGCAGGCATTTCACAGCTTTTTAAAAAGCTCCAGAAATATCAGATAGGCCCATACTATTTGCTGATACTATTTGCCATCTGTTTTATAAGCCTCATATCCACACACACACACACACACACACACACACACACACACACCAATATTAAGCTTTTCTCACAGCTGGAAAGAAACCCTTCACCAATATCAGATTTAGGGTTTATAGACATAGCCTAGCTACACTACTGCCAGATCAGACCAGTAGCAGGAACAGACAACACCATAATTCAGTAATTACCCATTGACCATGAAGTTCCTGACTATTTAAAAGTGCTGCAATGAGCAGTTAGTTGGTTACTTTGCAAAAGTAAGGCTCTATCTTTAACTAAATCACTGCTTATCAGTCTCTAATATTTTTAAAGCTACCTTTACCATAGCACAATGTAAGCACATTGTTTTTCACACTAGTTCTGAAAATAGTTAGTTGCTGCTTTGAGGTCGAATCAAAACATTTTTTTAAAAAATAATAATTTTCTCTGAGTTCCTCACTTACATTGTGTAGAAAGTCAGCCCCGTCCCCCTCCCCCCAGAAGAATGAAATATTTTGCAAAATATTAAAAAGGCAGAATATTATATTTCCCTAAAGGAGAAATGGAGAAAACATGCTCTAAAAGACAGAAAGCAGACTCAGTCTTTCTTTTTTTTTTTATTGAAAAAGTTTTACAATACAATTTTAATATGCCTTCCCCCCAACCCCTCACCCCAACAACCACCCCCTCCCCTCCCCCCTCAGCCCCCCCTTCCCCCCCCTGACTTCCACTATTAAACAATCATGTATTACAATCAACAACCAACAACTTTTTAGGTGAGATCTGGCCAACAATAAAACAATTTTAAACTTATTTGGTACAAAAAATATTCTAAACTTTTAAAATCGATTACCACCCCCCCCAGATATATAACCACATGAATCATTTATAAAAAATCATAGAAAATTTTCGCATACAAAATTTTTTTAAAAAAAAAAATAATAAAATAATGTTGGGCATCTTAAGTTTTGAATTAAAATATCATATAAATCCCAAAATTTACTCTTAATAATATTTCTTAATCATGCAAATATAAAAATCATCATTAAACAGAATAAACAAAAAAACATCAAATAAGATAACCAATTTAACCTTTTAAAATAGAAAGAATTAAGCTATTTTTAAGAAAAATATATCAAATTCAAACAATACCTCATCATAAAGATATAAATCCAATTATATATTTAATAAACATTATTATGACTCAAGTGCTACTTGAAATTTCTTACTTTGATATTTATTCTGCATGTATACTACCCATTTCTTCCACTCCTTAGTAAAAGCTTCATGGGTCCTATCTTTCAGGTATGCAGAAATCTTAGCCATTTCTGCAAAATTAGACATCTTCAAAATCCATTCCTCTATAGTAGGTACACTATCCTTCTTCCAGTATTGTCCAATCAGTAATCTAGCTGCAGTAAGCATGTACAAAATTAATCTCGTTTCGGCTGATGAACAGCCCTTAACTATTCCCAACAAGAAAAACTGAGGAGAAAATTCAAGCTTCTTCCTCAAAATGTTCTGCATTACCCACCAAAGTTTAAGCCAAAATGCTTTCAATTTTCTGCACGTCCACCAAATATGAAAATATGTTGCATCCAAACAATCACACCTCCAACATTTAGGTTGAACATTTGGATACATGCATGATAACTTTTTAGGATCTAAATGCCACCTATAAAACATCTTATAAAAGTTTTCCCTCAAGTTCTGTGCTTGTGTAAATTTAATATTCTGGACCCAAATCTTCTCCCATGTTTCCAACATTACTGGTTCTGCAAAATTCTGTGCCCATTTTATCATACAGTCTTTAACTAATTCACCCTCTGAATCTCTTTCTAACAGTAAATTATACACTCGCTTAATATGCATATTACACTCGCTTAATATGCATCGGCCCTTTACATTTTATCTGAGTCACCAAATCTTCTTCATGTAACATTAGTCCAATTTTCTGATCTTCTCTCCATCTCGCTTGTAGTTGATAATACTGCAACCAAGTTAAATTCACTCCTTCCAACAGGGTATTCAAAGGTTTCAAACTCCATCTGCCCCCATCATTAAAAAGTATCTCTTTATACTTATTATATTTTATGTAATTGAATTTATATTTTTAATATTTAGACTTAATTTTAAAGAGAAATGTACTATGAAATGTACTGAATTTGATAATTTTGGATTTTTATTATATTTTATATAATTGAATTTTTAATTTTAATATTTAGATCTATTTTTAAAGAGAAATATACTATGTAATGTATTGAATTTGATAATTTTAGATCTTAGTTTAATATTTAGACTAAATGTTAAAGAGAAATGAACTATGTATTGTATGATTTTGATTTTGATATTTGGGAATTATAGTTAATGTTATTTACAGTATTTGTATGATAATTCAATTTAAATTTTATGATGCTTAAAATTATTTTACTAGATTTTTTAAATAGATTGTTAAGAGTTGAGGGAATTAGCTCAAATGGTATATATTGGTTTAAAAGAAAAACTTTTTTATTACTTAAGGTTAAAATTGGTTTTAAGATAAGCTTATAGTTTTTTCTTAGAGGGATCTCACCTTTAAAAATTGTTAAATATGTTAATGTTGATGTTTGTCTAATAGCGGAAGTCAAGGGGGGGATTGGGGAGGGATAGGGGGGATAGGGTGGGGTTGGTAGGGGGTTGGGGGGGAAGGGGTTTTAAAAATAAAATGTAATGTAAAAGTTTTTTAATAAAAAAAAAAGTATCTCTTTATACAACAACCCCCCGAGTGACTTTATATTTGACATAATCTGCCCAAGATCCAACCACAAAGGTATTTTGTAATCCAATTGAAGCTGGTGCTTCTTCCAAACTCTCATCAAAGCATGTCTTAAGATATGACTGTTGAATACGCTGTCTCTCTTATCTTCATAAAGTAAATATGCATGCCATCCAAATTGCAAGTCGTGGCCTTCTATATTCAAAATTTCTGTTTTGGTTGTTCCAATCCAATCTCCAACTTGTGTCAGCACTGCAGCCTCATAATATAGACGTAGGTTTGGAACTTTAAGGCCACCTCTTTCACGAACATCTTGCATAATTTTAAGTTTAACTCTTGGTTTTTTCCCATTCCAGATAAATTTATTTAAACCTGCTTGCCATTCCATCAGAGACTTATCACTTTTAAGCACCGGAATCATTTGAAACAAAAACAGAAATCTAGGTAGAACGTTCATCTTAACAGCTGCTATTCTACCAAGCAAAGATAGTTGCAGCTTCTTCCATGTTTCAAGATCCTTTTGAATCTTATGCCAGAGTTCCTCATAATTATTTTGAAAAAGTTTTATATTGGATGCTGCAACTTGAACTCCTAGATATTTCACCTTTGTAACTATTTCAAAGCCTGCCAACCTTTCAAGTTCAATCCTTTGTGGTTCCAACATATTTTTAACTATCATCTTAGTCTTTTTCTGGTTCAGGCTGAAACCTGAAACCAGACCATATTCCTCTATAATGTTTTTCATCTGTATGATTGATTCCAAAGGTCGTGTTAGGGTAACAACCAAATCATCTGCGAATGCCTTTGTTCTGTAATCTTTTTGCCTTACCACTATTCCATTCAGATTGTCCGAGTCCTGTAGAGCATTCAACAGCACTTCCAAAGTCAGAATAAACAGTAATGGGGATAATGGACAGCCTTGTCTTGTTCCTTTCTGTATGTTGAAATTGGTGGTTAAACTGCCATTTGTTCTTGATAAATTGCCGAAATCGCTTGTATAAACTGGTCCCCAAAATCCATTTTGTGCAAAGTCTTTTTTAGAAAATCCCAACTGACTCGATCAAAGGCCTTCTCCGCATCCAAAAACACCAGCACCGCAGAAGTCTGTTTATTTTTCTCAAGATATTCCAATAAATCTATGAGTTGCCTGACATTGTCCTTCATGTATCTACCTTCTATAAAACTGCTTGGTCTTCATGAATCACATCTTGAATAACTGGCATCAGTCTGTTGGCTAATACTTTAGCATAGATTTTGTAATCCGTGTTCAGGAGAGATATTGGTCTAAAATTTTCTGGTTTTACAGATTCTTCTTCTTTAGGTATCAATGAAATAAAAGCCGTCTTCCACGAGGGAGGTATTTTACCCCCCTGCTGAATATTACAAAACAAATCCTTAAGATGCTCAACCAATTCCGCTTGTAAAGTCTTATAATATACTGCTGTCAAAACATCTGTCCCAGGAGCTTTAGATAATTTCAGTTGTTTTATTGCAAATAAAATCTCTTCAGATGTTATAGGTCGATTCAGTCTATCGCTTTGTATACTTGAAATTTTTGTAACTCTCATCTTCTGCAAATAATCATCAATAAAGTCCTTTTTAATATTATCTGCTTGATACAATTTAGAATAATAATCTAAAAAAGCTTGATGTATTGAATTCTGTTGAGACACTTGTTTCCCTTTGTACTCAATAGTATTTATTATACGAGAACTTTGTTGTTTTCTCAGAGTATAAGCCAACCATCTGCCAGGTTTGTTAGCGTTGCAAAAAGTGTTATGTTTAGCATATTGCAGATTAGTTGCTGTCTGATCAGCCATCAGTATTTGAAATTGATCTTTCAAAAGTTTTATCGTTAACTGTAGTTTCTCATCGGTCGGGTTTTTAATAAGCAATTGCTCTTTCTCCTTTATCTCTGTCTCCAATTCTACTCTTGACTTCTGTCGTATTATTCTATATTTAGAATTCATGTGAATCAGTACACCCCTCATATAAGCCTTACTTGCATCCCATACAGTCTCAATAGATGTACCCTTATTCAAGTTAATATCAAAAAATTCCTTAACATGTTTTTTAAGATGCTGTCAGCTTCTCAGTGCTGACATAGTAAAGAGGGGGTTAAATTCCTGTGAGATTATTAAGAGAGAGAGTGCCGTAGAGTGATTTAGATAATGACCAATAGGATAAGGAAGCAAGCCAGGAAAGGGAGGGATGATGGAGCAGAGGTCATTTCCTGGCTGCATATGAGTCCGTGACGATGTTGTTCTAACAAATAAAAGTTTTTTTTCTTTATTATCAAAATGTGAAAAGTATCTAAATTTCGTTCAGACAACTCTAGCGTGACAGACAGCCAGGAAATTTTTTATCTTCCTGTTTTTTTTTTAAAACAAAAAGAAATGCTCTCTTCAAAAGCTTTTCGTCTAAAAATATTTATGCATTCCTAAGCTACGTTGGCAGACCTTCAGATGTCTCCGTGGGTAAACAACCCTTATCAGACGCCATGGAAGAAACAATCTCCACCGGAGGTTTGCCTCAGAAAAGGAAAAAATTATGATGCCTTTTGCTGGACTCCAATCAAGTGGCAGGTAAGGGGGGAAGGTTCTATGGCTCTCCAAATGGCAGCATAGCCCCCCCCACACACACACACACAAGGAAAAAAAAAAGATGAGAGAAGAAAGCTCAAAATGCACGCAGGGCTTCCCTCCCTGCTCAGCAAGCAACCCAGCCCAGCCACGGCATCACTCCCCTGCACCCAAATGGGAGATGATGAAGAAGCCCAAAGGCACCGTGGGCAGGCTCACAGACCCCCACAATGGGAGGAGAGGCCACTGAGGGTGGAACCACCCCGATTCAGAGGGAAATTTGATGGGGATCCAGACCTGCTAGCTCAATTTCTCGATGCAGCTGAGATTTACATCGAGCGCTACGCACACCTTTACCCTTTCCCCAGGGCCCTGGTCAGTGCCATCGCAGAAGGTCTGGAGGGAGAAGCAAGGAGCTGGTCAGCAGCCCAGTACAAATATAGGGCCCCCCAACTGCAAGATGCAGATGGTTTCTTACAACTGCTGCGAGCCCGTTTTGAAGAAACAGGGGACAATCCCTATGTAGAAGATGAGCTCAGGCACCTGATGCAGAGGGGGAAGCCTGTCCAAGAACATATCTGTGAGTTCAGGAAAGTTGTTGGGACTTTACCTCCTTTGCCTGAACGACTGCTAGTATACTTCTTTAGAACAAGCTTAGATAAGCAAATCGCCCAAGTGACTGCTTATCGAGATATTCCGAACCGACTGTCTGACTGGTTCCGGATAGCGACACAAGTTGAGAGAGGGCTACGTGCCAACAACATGCTAAAACAGCTGGACCAGGAACCATCTATCAGACCAGAAACTACAGCATCACGGGCCACCCAGAGGCCATCCACCCCACGGAGTCCACTGAGGTGCCACAAGTGTGGGGGAGTTGGGCATTTGGCAGCAGCGTGTGGAACCCCGGGGCCAAAAACAGGGCCCCCGGCCAAGGTACGACTGGAACGAGGACCCGGGCACACCACCAAGGCACCATTAAGACTTTCCCCGACTGCAGAAGTTTTTGCCCATCTGACTGAAAATAGGGGGAGCTCCGACGATGCGAATCGACCCCCCGAACTGTATGAGGGCGATGACAATGGTGAAAACGACCCAATGGTGAGCACACCCATCCACCCTTTTCTTTTCCCCATATGCCTAACAGCCCCAAAAACAGGTACCCAAGGGACTTTTAAAGCCTTAGTAGATTCGGGTTGCACGAGGTGCATGATTAACCTACCCACAGTCCTAAAACTGGGGATCCGGGCTAAAAGGCTCAGCCACCCAATCTGTTTTCAGCAAGTTGATGGATCCCTACTAGGGGGGGCGGATGCCACACATTTGACCGAGCCGGTGAAGCTGGAGCTAGGGGATCACTGGGAAATGATTCGGTTCATAATAGCCCCCAAGATGACCAACCCAGTCATACTGGGACTCTCCTGGCTGGACAAGTGGGGCCCCACCATCTGGTGGCAAGAAGGGACCCGCAGACTGAGGATAGCAAGGGGACCCCACCCCCTGCCACCACAACCAGAGAAAACGGCCCCTCCTCCCACCCAGGGGGTCCAACCCCTCCCTCTAGAGGGACAAAAGACGCCTCCAACACAGGTGCCCAACCCGCTCTGTAAAGGGACAACAGAGCAACTGGCGGCCACCTCCAGCACCTCCCACGGCCAGAACCAGATCCCAAAAGAGTACCAAGACTTGGCAGAAGTATTTAGCGAGACCGAGTGTGACGTACTACCACCCCACCGCGACGCCAATTGTGCTATCGAAATCATCCCTGGTTCGAAACTACCAAAACCTAAATTGTACGCCATGACACCCCGTGAAATGCAAGAACTACGAAAGTACATAGACAAGAACCTACAAAGGGGTTTTATTGAACCAGCCAAACCACGGGTAGCGGCACCAGTTTTCTTCAGGGAGAAGAAAGACGGCTCCATGCGTCTGGTGGTCGATTTTCGCGGGATAAACTGTGTCTCCGTGCACAACTTATACCCCCTACCCCTCATGAAAGACATGCTAGCTCACTTGGCCAAAGGGAAGGTTTTTACCAAACTAGACCTTCGTGAAGCCTACTACCGCATACGCATCAAGGAAGGAGACGAGTGGAAGACAGCATTTAATTGCCCCCTAGGAAGTTTTCAATTTAAAGTGATGCCTTTCGGACTACAGGGAGCACCGGCGGTGTTCATGCAACTGATAAATGAAGTTTTACATGATCACCTTTATAAGGGGGTCCTCGTCTACCTGGACGACATTCTCATTTACACAGAAACCATAGACGAACACATACCCCTCATCCGCCAGGTGCTCGAAAAACTGCTGAAAGAGAACCTTTATGTCAAACTGTCGAAATGCGAGTTCCACCAGTCACGGCTAGACTACTTAGGTTACCGAGTGTCCAATGAGGGGATAGAAATGGACCCAGCCAAAGTACAATCGGTCCTTGACTGGCGCCCCCCACGCACCCGCAGACAACTGCAAAGCTTCTTGGGGTTCGCGAACTTCTATAGACAATTTATCCCCTCTTTTGCAAAAATTGCCAAACCTCTAACCGACCTCTTAAAAACAGGGAGCCCAGCAACAAAACCTCGCCCAGGACAGCCTCTACAGTGGAGCCCGGCCTGCCTACAAGCCTTCGAAACACTAAAAGAAATGTTTGCAAAAGAACCAGTCTTGAAACATCCTGACCCCAACCAGTCTTTCGTCATCCAAACAGATGCCAGCGACGTGGCAGTGGGAGCTGTTCTACTCCAAAAGAACAGCCAAGGGAACCTTCAGCCCTGTGCTTACACTTCCCGCAAATTCACCGACACAGAGAGACGCTGGGCAGCATGGGAAAAGGAAGCGTTTGCAGTGAGGTGGGCGCTGTTGACCTGGCGACATCTGCTAGAAGGAAACCAGACACCGTTCGAGGTTTGGACTGACCATAAAAATCTGGAGGCCCTTAGGACCCCGCGGAAATTATCACCCAGACAAGTCCGATGGGCCCAATACTTCAATCGGTTCAACTTCGAGCTGAAACACATCCCAGGGGGGAAGAATTTTCTGGCCGATGCCCTCTCCCGAATGTCCCAGTACAACAGTGAACGGGAGCAGGTAGTGAATGCCATCATCCCCTCGCCTCAAGGAGTGGGTCAAGTAACCACCAGACACCAGCATCGCGACCAGCAGGGCCAACCAGCGGGTGACCTGACGACACGGCTCAAAACAGAGACATTGGCGGACCCCTGGTTCCGAGACTATCAGCATCTCTTGACAAGGAGGAATGACATAGCATGGAAAGGGACAAAACTTTACGTCCCAGAAACTCTACGCACCCTAGTCCTCAAAAGGAGCCACGATGTTAGACCAGCAGGGCATTTCGGTTTTCTAAAGACTCTGCACTTAGTACGAAGACAATT
The DNA here is from genome assembly GCA_030761175.1 of Masticophis lateralis. Lineage (NCBI taxonomy): Eukaryota > Metazoa > Chordata > Lepidosauria > Squamata > Colubridae > Masticophis > Masticophis lateralis. The sequence continues at coordinate 79,177,604 of JAUDYJ010000004.1, forward strand.
TTGGTGGCCTCACATGAGGAAAGACGTGGACAGCTATGTGAAGAGCTGCACCATCTGTGCCACGATGAAAACCCGACCAGGAAAACCTCCTGGGTTACTGCAGCCAGTAGCTGAACTGACAAGACCATGGGAGGAGATTGCAATGGACTTTATAGTAGAGCTGTCGAAGAGTGGTGGAAACACAGTGATCTGGACCGTAATAGACTTATTCTCCAAACAGGCACATTTCATACCCTGTAGTGGGCTACCCTCAGCCCGCCAATTGGCCAAGCTGTTTGTGAAACACATCTACCGCTTGCATGGAGTACCCAGAAGAATCATCTCCGACTGAGGTGTCCAGTTCACAGCGAAATTTTGGAGGGAATTCCTACGATCCATAGGATCATCCCAAGGTCTCAGCTCAGCATTTCACCTGAGCACCAATGGCGGGGCGGAGAGACTGAATGCCATGATAGAGCAGTACTTGAGGTGCTATGTAGACTACCAACAGTCGAACTGGGCAGACCTCCTATCTTTTGCGGAGGTTGCATACAACAATGCTGTTCACAGTAGTACAGGACTAACCCCATTCAAGGTAGTGAGCGGTATGGATTTTGTCCCCATGCCAGAATATCCCAGGGAACCCCCTTCTTCAGTCAGTTTGAACGATTGGATGGCGATGCTAAGAGAATCCTGGGAGAACGTCAAAAAGGCATTAGACAAGGCGGCACAGGCTTATAAGAAGCAAGCAGATAAGCACCGAGCCCCTCAAAGACCGTTCCGAGTAGGAGAGAAGGTCTACCTCTCCACCAAGTACTTGAGACTCAAACTCCCAACTAGGAAATTGGGCCCGAAATTTATAGGACCATTTCCTATAGTAAAAATAATCAACCCGGTCACGGTACAATTGCAGTTGCCCCGGTTACTAGGAAGGATACACCCCGTTTTTCACAGTAGTCTTCTGAAGCCTGTGGTGGGGTCAACTTTAAGGCCGGTGCCACGTGATCCCCCAGGGCCCTTGATCATTGGGGGCCAAACTCATTATGAAGTACAGCGAATTCTTGATTCGAGGTGGCACAGAGGCCGCCTCCAATACTTAATTAAGTGGAAGGGTTACCCATCGTCAGAAGCATCATGGGTGAAGATCACGAACATTCAAGCTGACCGCCTTATAGCTAAATTCCATGCAGATCATCCAGACAGGCCGGGAGGGGGTGGGACACAGTCCCAGACGGGGTAATGGTATTAGACCTGTTGTTTTATCTGGTGCAAGTTTTGCTGAAGAATGAAGGGAGAGGGGCCGGATGTCAGCTTCTCAGTGCTGACATAGTAAAGAGGGGGTTAAATTCCTGTGAGATTATTAAGAGAGAGAGTGCCGTAGAGTGATTTAAATAATGACCAATAGGATAAGGAAGCAAGCCAGGAAAGGGAGGAATGATGGAGCAGAGGTCATTTCCTGGCTGCATATGAGTCCGTGACGATGTTGTTCTAACAAATAAAAGTTTTTTTTCTTTATTATCAAAATGTGAAAAGTATCTAAATTTCGTTCAGACAACTCTAGCGTGACAGATGCATAATATTCTTTTCATGTCTAAATAAATTCTCGTTCATTCGCCAAGATCTTCTCTCCCTCTGGCCAAAGTCCATCTCCAGCCATACCAAACTATGATCCGTTAGAGTTCTAGGAAATATTTTTGTTCTGGCCACTTTGGGCAATAAATCAGGAGTAACCAACATAAAGTCAATTCTTGAAAAGGATTTGTGTCTATCAGAAAAAAAGGTAAAATCCAACTCCTTCGGATGATGAATTCTCCATACATCTTTTAATTCCAATTCTTCCTTCAATGCAAAAAATGTTTGTGATAATTTATTCCCCTTCTTGGCCAACGTCTTTTTATCAAGATTTGTATCAATCACACCATTCCAATCACCCATAATAACAAAAGACTTATAATTCCACTGCAATATTTTAGTATTCAATAATTTATAAAACATTTCCTGCTGCTGGTTTGGGGTGTAAATCCCAATAAGAAGCATCGAAGCGTTCTGAACATTTATTTCAACTGCAATATATCTTCCTTCATCATCCGCTTCTATCAGTTTAGCTGGTATTCTTTTAGAAATATATAAGACTAATCCATTCCTTTTCACAGAGTTAGAAGATATAAAATGTAAGCCAAGTTTTGAATTTGTCAAAAATTTTTGGTCCTGGGTTCTAATATGAGTTTCCTGCAAACAAACAACATCATTTTTATATTGCTTCAAATAATGAAATATTTTCCTTCTTTTCTGTGGTGAATTTAAACCATTCACATTCCATGATAAAAATCTTAGTGTCATTTTGGGGATGACTGAAGCCCTTTGAGGGCTCGCCTAAGATTCTGTTCAACTGCAGATATCTTCGGTCTCGCCCCTCCCACTGCTTCAGAGTATAGTTTCTTTCCATTTGCACCACTCTCCTCCTGTGGAATCCTGGACTTCTGCTGACTTTGTTTCTCTAATCTTTGCTTCTCTGCTGCCCGAGTTATACGTTGATCTTTCGGTTCTTGCAACAACAAATCGAGGTCCGGCTCCACTTCTCTTGTAGCTCTAGACTGCTTTGATTTTCCCTCTGAAAATTCTACAAAAAGATCCTCTGAGAGACCTCCTACTGCTTCCAAAGTCTCCTCCCTTGCTATCTCTAAAATTTCCTGTAATTCTTTTTGCTGGATCAGTTCTTGAGTCCCCTCAGCAATATCCTTCTCTTTAGAAATTTCTTCAATAGATAACAATGTAGATGAACGTGGGGGTGTTGAGACTTTTTTAAGAACATTGTTAAAAAAGTGTTCTGCTTTTTCCACAGAGTTAAGGCGGTATCTCACATCTTCATATCTCAATATAATACCAACCGGGGCATCCCATCTAAATGGAATCTGACGCCTTTTTAATTCATTTGCCAAAAAACCAAAATCTTTCCGATCTCTTAACATCTTAGGTGGCAGCTCTTTATAAATCCCAATTGGATTCCCATCATGATGAACAGTGGTGTGGAAAGAACTTTGCAAAATATCATTTCTCAATCTTCTATCAGTAAAGTAAATCACAACATCTCTTGGCAAATTTCTTTGTCTCGCCACACGCGAATTAACTCTGTACAGCTTGTCCACTTTTTTATCAATTACATCTGGATCAACTTTTAAAATCTTAGCCAATATGTCCACACAAGCTGCCCTTAGATTTTCTCTGTTATCTTCCTTTAAGCCTCTCAGTCTTATGGCAAACTCCATATTCCGAAATTGTAACATTGTAATCTCATCCTCTAGCCTTTGACTCTTAATCTCCACTTTAAAAAACTGGTCATTTACTGCCTTTTTATTAGCCACCACTTCAAGATTTAAATCATCAACTTTTTTCTCAACCGCCAGCAAAGCATCTGTAAAAGCAGTAGCCACAGTAGAAACATCCTGGCTTAATTTGTCTGTTTTTCTTCCAACCTATCCAACATTTCTTTTTGATTTTTCCCCATCATTTCATCCATTTTACTCATTTTTCCAGAAAGCTCTCCCAGGGATTTATGTATATCAAATATGAAAGTTTTCAGATCCTCCATCCCGCTACCTTGTGGCTGTCTCTGAGCTGGTACTAATGGCGTAGCTGACTTTTCTTTTGTTTGATGTGTGGGGGATTCCCCCCCCCCCGCTTTCTTTGAAGCCATGCCTGAACAGAATTTAAGTCTTTGAAAAAAAGAAAATCTTCCTCCTTTTCCTGTCTTCCCCAGCTTTACAGAAAAGGAATCAAATCATCAAAACTTTCCAGTTAGAAATCTTACTAATACAGTCAGTTAAAATTACAGGCAGGCTTAGACAAATTGTTGCACTTTCACTTTTCCCTTTCACTTGTTCCACTTTAATCAGCCGCCATTTTCAATAACTTTCACACAGAGACAGCTCAATTTCAAAGTTAAAAAAAGGATCCTTAGATATAGTTAAAATTCTGAAGAAATAATCCAGATCTCACCAAATCCTTTGCTAATTAGAAGAGTGTGTATTGTAGCAAGTGGAGTTGCTCTCGTCGTCTCGCTCCATTTAAAACGGAGATCCCTCGCCACTTGGAGTTCCAGCAGCCTGAATAGGGAGACCTTTCACAGAACGCTTGCCAGGGCAAAGGAGAAACCCTGGCAGCGCTTCTGAGGTCTCAACCTCACAGCTGCCTACTCTTATCTTCCCTTCCGATCGAAGGGAAGATTTCCAAGCCGCCTTCAGTTGAAAAAGCGGCTCTACAGGCAGCGGGGGCGGCGGCCATAAATCTAGCCACCAGACAACGACGAGGACACCACAGGAAGTCTCAGACTCAGTCTTTCTTAATAGCTCCCAGCAGATATTTTGTGCCCATTAAGAAAGATTGGGTCAGCCTATTCAGAAACCAGCCCCAGTTTCTTTGTCCTAAGCAGAAATCAAGGAGGCCAGCTTTTAGAAATGCAGGTAATCCATTCAGAAAGACTGGATCAAGACAGAAACTCAATTAAGCAAGAAACAAAAGGTTGACAAAATTAGCTCAAAAACCTGGCATTTCCTCTTTTGCCTATAGAGCCAGCTAAAACCCTTACATAACCCCTACATGACCCCCATAGGAATCTGACAATAGCCAATAGAATATTAAAGGTTATATTCTTGCACAGGAACAGGAAACTCAAATACAAAGCCCAAACACCCTCTACTCTCAACTCCATTTTGTTAGCTGCCCAGAATCACATGTGGTTCTGCTTCATCAATAAACCATCTTTCCAATCAGCCTCCGTGTCTTTCTCCCAGCTTGGAACTGAACAAGATGGATTTTCTTCCCAACAATTTGGCACCCAAGACTTCAAACTAACCTGACCAACGGACCTCACCTGGATAAGCCTCCACCTTGATGACAACAGACCCATTGTGTCTGTGGGTGGGTTCCCCCGGACCTTGGCAGTTTGGAGCAAAGGAAGCTTTGAGTTTTGAGCTCAAAGGCTGCTTGGAAAGAAGGTGAGGACATCTAAATTTTAACTTTTAAAATTAAAAATTAAAAGCCCAGAAAAGCAAGGGAAATGTATGTATGCTTGTGTGCGTAAGTGAGAGGATGCTTCTTCCAGATAAAGTGGGACCATTTGGATGTCCACTGGATAACTTTATATTCACTATATTCTAAAGATATTCTAAAAGTAACTATATTCTGAAGGCAGGAAATACCGCCAGCTAGAGAAAATACAATGTCAGCATGAACTCCCTTGATACTCTAAGTGACCCCCTAACTTGTCAGAAGAAAAGGGAGCATCCTCATGAAACATAGTCAAGGGTGATTAGGCCAGAGAATAGCACCTGGACGAGAAGCAAATATCAAAAGAAGAATTTGTACTTTAGCCAGTTACAGAAGAATAATGATTGTTTGGCAAGGATGAGGTAAAACTTTAGTAATTAAGAGATGTCAAAATAACAAATGTATGTTAACCATATAGGGAAAGTTGCTGTGTTATCAGAATCCTTTGTTTAGGAAAGTATATAAGTGTTATACAAGCATGGAGACGTTACTCAGAGCCAAGATTGGCAAACATGGCTTTAGAGTCTTTGCGCAAATAAAACCTCTCTCTCTGACTGACCCATGTTGCTTGGTCACTTCATTCCATAACACAATCACAGGGGCATCCTGCTCCCTCTGTGCCTTTCCTAACAGCAGAAACACCTGTTCTACCAACAGACCCTAGAAATTATGGGGGATTTGCCAGAATGTAGGACCTTCTGTTAGGGAAAAGGGAGAGGCTGTGTGAAAATGGAATGGAAAAGTGAATGAGAGTTGAACTTGGGCAACCAGTTGGGAAGTCATTGAGCAAAGCCCTATGTTAGGAGGTGCTCATACCCATCTGCTTAGGAAAAGCAGCAGGTCCTCCCAGACCCCCGGGGGTCGAAAACTGATGGCTGTGTTAGGAGGTGCCCATACTTGTCTGCATAGGGGGCAGCAGGTCCTCGCAGGCCCCTTTTTGGCCTGAAAACTGATGGCTATGTTCCCTGGAAAGGAGGTGCCTGTACTCTGTGAGGGAACCATGGTCCTCCCGGACTTTTTGTTGTTGTTGTTGTTCTTGTTCTTGTTCAAAAACTGATGGCTGTGAACCAGCTAATCCAAAATGAGCCGCACATTGGAAGGGAAACATGGGAAGCTGTAGTTCAAGGTTTGTGACAGGAACCCCGCCCCCCCCCCCTCCAGGAGATTTGCTCATGGAATGGGATGAGAGGCAACTGCCTATCCTGGCTGGAAAGAAGAAGATGTGAGCAAAGAAATTGTGTAAAGATTGGCCTTTGCTCAGGGACAAAGCTGGAAAACCAATTTGACTAAATAAAGGTACTTAAAAAGAAAAGGGAAATATATAAATAGGAACATTGATAATATGTTTGTTAAGATTTGTCCCTTCCCTAATTGGAGTTAACTGAGATTTATGGTGGGAATGACCAGGGTGTGAACCTGAGATTCTTCTGTTCTTTTCTTTCTCTTTTCCTTGTCTCTTATGTTTGTGTCTGACAAAGTTTTTTTGTGTTAGGTAAATGTAACTGTTAAATTACATTTGTTAGAAAGAAAGAAAAAAAGAAGTTAAGCAATGAAAAGAAAAATATATTCACCCTAGGTTGCCTGGCCAGCAAAACAGGGTGAAGAGAACTGTATCCCTCCCCCCCCCCCCACTTCTTTCTTTTCTCCCTGTAACATTAAAACAGCCCAGGTTTATCAGGAGAGAAAGTTGAAGCTCATTCAGAAGAAAATGTTGTTTCTTTGTTTTCATTTACTGTATGTCCTGTAAGGATTTTTATCTGTCCATCCATTCACATCCTGAAGCATGTGAATCCTTCTTCTTTTTCTCATCTGTGGTGTCCCCATTTTGTTGTGACTGGTTTATCTGTTTAACAACTGCAGTACTGATGTGTTTTTTCTTCTCAAACTCTGCCTGCAAGCTATCAATCCACTGCCACTCCACCTCTCCACCTCTTATCCTCCAACAATGCCTTTCCTGGGAGGGTCACCCACAAATGGGGGAGGACTCCCTGTTCTCATGTCTTTTAGCCCTGCACAGCCGACTCTGCAACTTGTGGAAGCAGAGCACACTAACCCAGATGCTGCCTACACACACACACACACACACACACACACACACACACACACACACACACCATTCAGAATCAGAATGAGGCTATCCCTTCACCTACTTCCACACAAAGATTCCCCTAGGCTGCTTCTTGCTCTGTGGCATTAAGGCCCAAGTAATCATACCTCTCTGCCAATTCTATGGGGGAGGGGCATACCACTCAGACAATTAATATGCCCCACTGAAGAGGTAGCAGAAAAGACATTTTGAAACTTCAAGCCCTGATTGTGACTCACAAATGATGCTGCCCAGTTGCCCAGTAAAGCAGGATATGTTGCACTGGTGGTTGTCTCATTAGTAGGGGTCCCAGGGCTCATTGTGGGCAATTTTAAAATATTAATAGCCTGGATTGCACACTGACTAACCTCAATTTGGCCTCACAAACCCTGGATGCACTAAACTAAGAGCCAAGGCAGGATCAGGAAGCAACCCTTGGAAATGGGCAGCCAGTAATTATTTTTGGGGCTTGTGCTTGCTAAAACCTGACTGGAAGCTCACAGAACATCTGGAAATAATTGGCATAGAAAATTGGATACTGTAAGTTTCTCTCCAGAACTTTTGCCCTGGCTGCTAGATCTTCATGGGTTGAAAACTCTCCTTTTAGGAGCCACTGAAGTGATATTTTTCTGCTGCTTCTATCAATGCCTTCCCCTTTGCATTAAAAAATTAAAAGCACCCATCAAGCCTCCCTGATCAGATCAATTCCTAATCTTGTGCCAGTAAAACTGTGTCACTCTCATGTATATGGCCCAAAGGGGGGACTGTAGAAAGTCAGCACCTACTCCCCCAGCCCTCAGAAGAATGAAATATTTTGGGAAAGATTAAAAAGACAGAATATTATATTTCCCTAAAGCTTTCCGGTCTTATCTGTGCACAACTCAGATATTTCATTTCTCAGTTGAGTTGTTACAACCCTTCTAATATACTCTACCAGCCCCACTACCATATGCAGAAGCCACCTGGGATGGAAACTATTAAAAAGTTATCATATAGTCTATAATTTCATTGGGAGAAAGTTTCTGTTTTACTGTTCACCTTGAATTTTTATTTATTTATTTGGAATTTATATTGCTGCCTACTCGCACATGGCGATTCAAGATAGCTTACTGGATTTCAAACTTGGTTTCAATATGTGCAACTATAAGCCAGATGGAGAAAAGATCAGAAAATTGGTATTATACAAGGTGATGAAAATTTGATAAAACAAATTAGGGACCAAAGTCAAATGCAAATTAAAAGGTATAATATATTAATAGAAATGGACTTGGAAATAGAATTAGTTAAAGATTGAATGATAAAATGGACACAAAACTTTGAACAACCAATAATGATGGAAACATGGGAGAATATATGGGTAAGAAATATAAAATTTACGCAAGCTCAAAACTTGAGAGAAAATTTTTATAAAATGTTTTATAGGTGGCATTTAGATCCAAAAAAGTTATCTTGTATGTATCCGAATGTACAACCCAAATGTTGGAGATGTGATTGTGAAGATGCCACTTATTTTCATATATGGTGGACATGTAAAAAGGTCAAAGCATTTTGGATTAAAATTTGGTGGATTTTACAAAATATTTTTAAAAAGAGGATAAAATTTGTACCACAGTTATTTTTGTTGGGTATAGTTACGGACTGTATGGTAACAGAGACTAATGTGATTTTGAATTTAATAACTGCAGCAAGATTATTGGTGGCTCAATATTGGAAGAAACAAGTTTTACCTACTATCCAAGAGTGGACATTAAAAGTAACAAACTTAGCAGAGATGGCAAAAGTTTCGGCGTATTTGAAGGACTATTCAAATGAAAAATATGTGAGAGAGTAGAGAAGATGGATAGACTATACTCAAAGGAAATATCGGATTAAAAAATTGCAGATAGGTTATGAATAAACATAAGAATGTTATGTTATTATATAATTAAATTTAGTGTGATGTATGGGGAATTAAAGTATTAGAGAGTTGTAAGATGTTATAGATAATTAGATTATGTTGTTTTATGATTGTTGAATAATATAATCTGTATCTTGTTTTGGGAAGTGGGGGGGAGGGGGGAGGGTACGAGGTAAGGGAGGGGGGTGGTGGGAGGAAGGGTGGGGAAGGGTTGGGGAGGGAAGGGGGAGGGGGGGTTATGTATGTAAAATTTTGAAAAATCTTTCAATAAAAAAAAAAGATAGCTTACTGGATTGATGCCAGACAGGCATCAATCTTTTTCTAGAATTGACTTTATTTTAATTACAAATGATTTTCTTTCTAGGGTAAAGAAAACAAAGATTTGTCCCAGAACATTAACAGATCATAATCCGGTATGGATGGAATTAGACTCTGGAGAAGGATCTAGGAGGTCCTGGAGATTAAATGAGAATTTGTTTCGATATGAGGCAAATGTGAATGAATGTAAAAAATTAATGAAGGAATTTTTTAAATTAAATATGCATAAGGGTACACCTATGGAAATGGTCTGGGATGCAAGTAAGGCATATATGAGAGGAGTTTTAATAAATTTAAATAATGTATATAGGCGTAAACCGGGGAAAAAATGGTGAGAATTGGAAGAGGAAATAAAAAAGAAAGAACAGGCATTAATAGGGAAACCAGATGATAAGAATATAAAAGAAGGCATTACAATACTGCGAGGGCAGATTAATATGTTGATGTCAGACCAAGTGGCAACGAATTTGCAATATGCTAAACATAATACTTTTTGTAATACAAACAAACCTGGCAGGTGGTTAGCATATACATTAAGGAAAAAACAAAAATCTCGTACAATAGAAAAAATAGAATATAAAGGTAAAGAGGTATATCAACAGAATATGATTAAAAAAACATTCTTAGACTTTTATACAAGGTTGTATGCTGGTGACAAAACACAAGGTACTGATACTGATAGATTTTTACAGGATGAGAATATATAATTACTGATGAACAAAGGGGAAGATTGAATTCATTGATAAATTCTGAGGAAATTCTCCTTGCAATTAAACAATTAAAAAGTGGAAAGGCTCCTGGAATAGATGGATTAACAGCAGTCTATTATAAAAATCTTCAATTAGAAATGGTGGAACCACTTAAGGAATTATTTGTTAAAATACAAAGGGGAGGAGAGGTACCATCTTGGAGAACAGCTTTTATTTCTCTGATTCCGAAAGAAGATCAAGATCATAGTCAGCTTAAGAATTATAGACCTATATCACTATTAAATATAGATTACAAGATTTTTGCAAAAATCCTAGCAAACAGATTAATGTCAGTTATGCAACAAGTGATTCACAATGATCAAACTGGTCTTATACAAGGGAGACAGATGAAAAGTAATGTAATACAAATCGTTAATATACTGGAATATCTGAGGAAGAACAACCAGGTCCCCGCAGTGCTCATTTTTCTGGATGCAGAGAAAGCGTTTGATTGATTGAATTGGCAGTTCTTAGAGAAGGTAATTCAAAGGATGCAGTTGGGGGAGTATTCTATAAAATCAATTCAAGCAATATATCAGAGACAAACAGCACAAATAATAGTGAATGGTAGTTTAACAGAAATATTTAAAATTGAGAAAGGAACAAGACAAGGGTATCCCTTGTCTCCACTATTGTTTATTTTAACTCTGGAAATTCTATTGAATAAAATACATGGCACAGATAATATACAGGGTATTAGGATTAGGAAACAGGATTACAGACTATGAGCATTTGCGGATGACCTGGTTGTAATTTTAACCCAGCCAGTAAATTCAGCTATAGGTTTAATGGAGATAGTTAAGCAATATGGCCAGGTATCGGGATTTAAAATAAATGTAGGGAAAACAAAGATGATAACTAAAAATATGACTGCAAATCAAAGAGAGGAATTAGAAAAAGTAACAGGTTGTGAGATAGTGAAGGTGGTTAAATACTTAGGAGTTTATATTGCAACATCAAATGGGAAGCTATATAAAAATAATCATGAAGTGTTATGGCACAAATTACAAACAGAAATGGACAAATGGAAGAAATTACAATTATCTCTGTTGGGAAGGATAGCAGTAGTTAAAATGAATGTTTTGCCTAAGTTCCTTTTTCAAATGATACCAATACTTAAAAAGGATGCAAATTTGGAAGAATGGCAGAAAGGTATTAATACATTTGTTTGGGCTGGGAAGAGACCAAGAGTTAAATTAAAAATAATGCAGGATATACGTGAAAGAGGAGATTTGAAAATGCCTAATTTAAAATTGTATTATGAAGCAGTTGTCTTATCGGCAATTAGTGATTGGATTAATTTAACAGAAGAAAGGATATTGAATATTAAGGGGTATGATTTGATGTATGGGTGGCATGCTTACCTAGTTTATGATAAGAAAGTGGACAGGATTTTTAAAAAATCCATATATTAAGGAATGCTCTTTTGCGTGTCTGGAAAAAATATCAACATAAACTAAATGACAAGATACCTATATGGGCAGTACCCAGACACGCGATAGAGAATATAAGTATAGAACAAAGACGGGATGTAATTACATACAAAGAACTTCTGACCACAGAAAGGAATGTATTACAGTTAAAGTCTTTGAATATATTAAGAGAGAAAAGAGTAATTCATATTTGGTTTCAGTATGTACAGTTACAGAACAGATGGAAAAAAGATCAGAAAATTGGTGTTACACAATTTGAGGAACATCTGATAAAACAGATTAGAGACCAGAGGTCGATGCATATAAAAAGATTGTATAATATATTGATAGAAATTGACTCGGACACAGAGCTAATTAAAGATTGTATGATAAAATGGGCACAAAATTTTGAAGAGCCAATAATGTTGGAAATTTGGGAAATGATTTGGGTAAAAAATGTAAAATTTACACAAGCTCAAAATTTGAGAGAGAATTTTTACAAAATGTTTTATAGATGGCATTTGGACCCCAAAAAATTAGCTTGTATGTATCCAAATTTACAACCTAAATGCCGGAGATGTGATTGTACTGATTGGATAAAAATATGGTGGATTATTCAAAATATTTTGAAAAAATGGATAAAATCTTTTCCACAGCTGTTTTTCCTAGGCATTATAAAAGATTGTACGGTAATAGAATCTAATTTGATTTTGAACTTGATAACTGCAGCAAGACTTCTGGTAGCGCAGTATTGGAAGAAGGAAAATCTACCATCCATTGAAGAATGGACATTAAAAGTAACAAATTTAGCAGAAATGTTGAAAATTTCAGCATATTTGAAGGATCATTCAAATGAGAAATATATATTAGAATGCAAAAGATGGATAGATTATATACAAGGCAAATATCGGACTAAAATATTTCAAATAGCTTATGAGTAAAGAATGAATAAAGAGTTTATATAGTATTGAAAGTTAATATAGTCATAGGGAGTTAAAGGCTCAAGAGGGAGATAAATACAGATTATTACCTTATATTAGTTTATGATTGTTAAATGGTATACCCTGTATTTTGCTCTGGGAATTGGGGGGGGAGGGTTGGGGAGGAGAAGGGGGGAAGGGGGGAGGGAGTGGGAAGGGGAAATCTATGTAAAACATTTTTTCTAAAAATTTTCAATAATAAAAAAAAAAGATAGCTTACTGGAAATAAAAACTTTCTCCCAGCTTGGAACTGAACCAGATGGATCTTCCTCCCAACAATTGTTTTCTTTCACTTCTAAAGCACTTAAACATTTTTCCCACTTCCACAATCTGCAAAATTACATAAAATCAATTGTTTCCTTCCCAAAGCTTCTATGTTCCTCAAAAATCTTCATAATTATTATCTGTCATGTTATATATTTGTACTTATTACATTACAAAGTAAACAAATAAAAAAAAAGATTTCACCTAACAGTTTCAGATCCTATTTTTTGCTATGCTACCAAAACTTAACAAAAATAATGAAGCAGCAGGCCAAATGGATTCAGGAAGAAGGAATTAATAAGCAACTACATGGATTGGAAAGCAGTCACCATATACTATAATGTTTACAGCTTCATCTAAAGGTGGTATTTGTGTACTCCAGAACTCAAGAGGCCTTCAGAATTCCTCAGCTCCTAAAGATGGGGAAGCTTAATTGAAGCTTTTCTGTGATAATCAATAAGCTGCCATAAACAAATCTTGCTAGAATTAATGTGACTGTGATAAGTTTTTTTTAAAAAATTACCTAATTCAAATGTGAAATATATTCCTGCTGCACTGATGACAGAACCAAATCAGTATTATCAATTAGAATTAGACCTAATCAATTAAATCAATTAGACCTAATATAACCAGTAAGTTTATTATTGTTCAACCTATAAAAACCTACTCCTTAAATGAAAATCATGACATAGATATAGAAACCTTTTGGTTACAAAAACATCCAGTTCTCTACATTTATCATGAAGCATTAAGAAGAGCTTTATAGACAATAGGAGCTGCTCCCTAGCCGTGACTGGTTCTGTCATCTCTTTTGGGCAACTGATTTTCCCCCATGCATATACGGTGCATGATCTAGACCAGGGATATCAAACTCAATTTCATTGAGAGCCACATCAGCATTGTGTTTGACCTCAGAGGGCTGGGGTGGACGTGGTAGGGGTGGGAGTGGCCATGGTGGGCATTTGACACAGGCTCAAGATGCTTTTTTCCCCTTTTGCAATCAAAACAGCTATTCCAGACAAAGGGAGATTTCTGGTATAAATAGTCTCAGTTCCATAATGTAGAGATTAAAGACATGTAGAGTCCCCAGCTGCTATGGGGCTTGACTCTTTTGTATAGGAGCAGATCTGAACATGTGCATAATATTGTCAGAACAGAGACAATCAAAAGTCTAATGTGAGTTAAGACAACCTAAACAACATCCAGGGTGTTGTATTTATACTTACTGAGTTGAATGATAAATTAACATTTAGCATCTTTAAATACTTTTAAACAAAACAATTCATTTCTCTTTAAATCATCCATAGCAGGGGTGAAATTCACTTACCTTCCCTACTGATTTGAAATGTGTGCATGCGCAGAGGCTTAAAATCATCGCAAAAAAGCGAAGTCATGATGTCTGTGCAGGTGGGTGGAGTCTTCCACAGCCGCCGCTACCGGTTCTCCTGAGCCGGATAAAACCAGCTAAATTTCACCCCGATCCATGGCTCCTTTTTTGTCTTCTTCATGTATTAATTCGTCTGCCTTATTTATGGCATTTTCCATCCCCAAATAACAAAATTGTACACTCTTTGTTATTGCAATATCAACTCAGGTTTTCCTTTTCCCTATTGAATCTGTCCTTTGAAATATTAACTAACTCTATGTAGAATACTTTAGCTGACCCACCTATTTTTCATTTTTAATAGAGTTCTTTGAAAACATTAAAATTTTATTCCAGATATCCATTATAAAGAGGAACACCGTACAACACAACAAATTCATCACAATATATTGCTAAATGTCTAGAGAGATTCAGAAAATATGCATGCTGTGTAGAAACATTTCCAGGTCCATTTGGACTACAACCGGATACACAATTAAATCTCACTGACTTCACTGAGTTTTATGCATACCTGATAAAAGCTGCCTTCTATCTGTCAGATTTGCACACTATCCAATCATAATATGATTTGATTTTGACTCTGTGTGTAAATCACAATCTAGAAATAACCACTGGATGTTTTCACATGACGTACTACATTTAAAAAAGATCTTATAGCTTGTGCATACTACCATATCCTACATTCAATCATGTTCTGTATTTAAGTTTTTAGGCTCACTATATTGTTTGCAAACCATTATGAGGGAGATAACACAATCCAATTGTAAGTCAAAACCAAGAAAATTACATTACAGTCACAGATGTGAGCAAACTCTTTGGATTAGGCCTGTGCCATATTTTTAAACTGGATGAAACCAGGAATCATGTGTAAAACAGCCAACAGGAAGGAAAATAGAGTACATGGGGCTGAGAAAGAAACATATAAAATGTGCCCCCCGCACCCCATTTTTGGCCACCAGACTGCTGTAGGCCATGGCTCACATGGTTCACTTCCAATCTGCTTGCTTTTTTGCTCTAGTGCTCTGCACACTGTAATTCATGCACCTCTCAGAGAGTCCATCCACTCAGCCAGTGTTGCAGGGGATGGGGTCCCCTGGGAAGTTCCAGCATGGCTCTGAATTCAACCCTCGTAGTAACCTTAAAAGGGTAAAACCCGGAGCAAGTGTGGCCAGCACTGCAATGGTATGGCAAATTCTGGGGCTCCGGGAAAACGCCGATATCTCAGCCATTTCAGGGGATCCCCAGGGATCATAGCTGTCCTGTAGGGACAATGAAGATCAGAGGCACAGGCTGGTATGAACAGGGAAGTTGCAAGGAGCCTGGATAGCTCAGCAGACTAAAAACATTGTGATTAACTCCAGCTGTCTGCAATTACTGTAAATTCGAATCTCACCAGGCTCAAGTTTGACTCAGCCTTCCATCCTTTCTAAGGTAGGTAAATTGAGGACCCAGTTTGTGGGGGCAATAAGCTGACTTTGTATAAATATACAAAAGTATGAAGGCTTTTGCTTAACACATTGTAAGCTGCCCTGAGTCTCTGGAGAAGGGCGGCATATAAATCAATTTTTTTAAAAAAGGTGCCAGCATTAGCCTCCGACCCAGCGGCAAGGGAAGACAGCCATTAGGAGCTGTCAAATGCGGAGTGGCCACATGCAAGAAGAGAAGAAAAAAGAATGAGATGATCATATGGGTGAGAAACTGTTGTCTTGGAAAAAGATTCCTTTATATATTTAACTCCTGAACTTTTAAAACTATTTTACTTGAGAGAATTGACAAAGAGGAGAGAGGGGAATGGAATAAGACTACCTCCCCACTTCCAGAATAGTGATGAAGGAGCAGAAGCCATTAATACAGACTGATTAATGAAAGCTGAAAAATTAAATTAAATGAATTGAAAGCAGATTGGACAAAAAGGTGAATGAACTGTACTTTTAAAATTTGAGTTTTGTGACTGGAGTCCAAAACGGAAAGAAGGAAAGTAAATATTTTTAAGATTTTTAAGACTATTTTAAGTGGATGGCACTGCCATCTAGTGGTGACAGAAAAAACTAAAAAGATGTATTGAATAAAGGAGAAGATGAGAGTGGAATGACCTTGGAAAATGTTTTGGAAACTGGCAAGAAGTTTTTGATAAGAAGTTGTCTTGTCATTTTGTAACAGAAGAGGGAAAAGCTGGGCTGTCTGTTTTCTGTTTTTCCCCTTTTTTCCCTCTTGCCTGCTGGATTTAAATTTTGGAAGACTTTGCAATAGTGTTATTTTGAACATTTGGAATACTATTTTGTCATCTCCAACTTGCCCTTTTTTCTCTATTCTTTTGTTGTGTACCCCCACCGCTCTTTCTTTTGTAGAGGTATTTGCTTCCTGGATTTTTTTTTTTTTTTTGGATGATTGGAAGGGTTTTTGCTTTTTCTACTTTCTTTTCTTTCTTTTTTTTTTTTGTGAGACTATATCTTATACTTTTTCTATTTTTTATTGTTTGGTTAGACATTTTAAGCAAATATCTTGACTTTGGAATTTTTTTATTGGTGGATTTTTTTTTTTTCAAAATCTTTATTGATTAAAAATTATAATACATTTCTGTCATTTCCGGTTTCATGATATTATTATACATAAACAAGTATACTTTCATGGTATTTACATTAATGCATTATTATTATTTGCATTATTTACATTCCCATTCATTGCTTTCATCCACATGCCTTTTGTCGGTGAAATCCTCATGGGTACATTATATAAGACTATCATACAAATACCTTTCCAATTTTCATTCTTAATTTACAATTCACTAAGAGTATAACAACATATATTGCTCATTCAAATTAACTTTCATATTCAATTAAAAGTATCATTATCCATTTTGTCTTTGTTTGATCCAATCGTACCATCTATCCCATACCCTAGAATATTTTGAGCTTTCCTCATTTTTTAATTTCTGCGTTAATTGATCCGATTCCGCACACAAATATATCTTTTGTATTACTTGCTGATCGTTTGGCAAATATTCCTTTTTCCATACTTGTGCATTCGCTATTCTCGCCGCTGTAATTATATGGTGTATTAAGTATAATCTTTTCTTTTCTAATGTTTTGTTTGTAAATTCCTAATAAAAATATCTTGGGGTCTAGTCCAGTATTTTCAGGAACTATACAGTCAAGAGGAGATATCAGATGTGAAAATAAAACAATACTTGGAGGAGGATAAGACCTCAGTAATTACGGAAGAGGATAGAGAGATGCTAAACAGAGAGATAACTAAAAAAGAATTACAGGAAACAATTAAAAGACAGAAAAATAATAAGACACCAGGAACAGACGGGATCCCAGTAGAATTATATAAAAGTGTAGGCGAGATTTTGAATTCAATTCTCCTGGAAGTATATAATGAAGCCCTGAGAAAGGCAAAAATACCAGAGACTTGGAGAGAAGCATATATTTCATTGATCCCCAAGGAAGAGACGGATACTACCCATATAAAAAATTACAGACCTATCTCATTGCTGAATTCGGATTATAAAATTTTTATGAGTCTACTGGCCAACAGGATAAAGATAATATTAAATCAAAAGATACATGTAGACCAGAACGGATTTTTACCAGGTAGGCAAATAAAAGATAACCTGAGGACAGTTATAAATATAATTGAATATTATGATAAACACCCAGAAAAACAGGCAGCCTTAATCTTCCTAGATGCACAGAAGGCATTCGATCGAGTTAACTGGAAATTTATGACCAAACAGATAAAAAATATGAAATTTGGAAAGAACTTTGAAGAATTAATTTCATCAATATATACTAACCAAAAGGCAAGAATATTAATTAATGGAGAAGCAACCAATTTCTTTGGAATAGGTAGAGGAGCAAGGCAAGGATGTCCTCTTTCACCACTATTATTTATTTTAACCCTAGAAAATTTGCTTCAAAGGATAAGAGCTAACGAAAATATTAGGGGGCTTAAAATAAAAGGAGAAGAATACAAGGTCCAAGCCTTTGCAGACGACCTTGTATTCTTTCTGGAAGATCCTTTAGCAACTGAACCCTATTTAATGAAAGAAATTGAAAAATTTGGAAAAGTAGCCGGTTTGAAAATTAATAAGGATAAGACAAAAATAATAACAAAAAACCTAACAATGAAACAGACAGAGGAATTAGAGAAACAATCCGGACTAAAAGTAGTTAAGAAAATAAAATACTTAGGAATAAATTTGACAAATAAAAATATAGATATAAAGAAAAACAATTATGATAAATTGGTTCATCAAATTAAAAACGATCTAGAAAGGTGGGGAGGACTAAATATTTCATTTTTGGGAAGGATAGCTGCACTAAAGATGAACATCCTGCCGAGGCTCCTCTACGTATTCCAAACCATTCCGGTGAAATTAGAAAAAAGTTTTTTTATCAATTTGAATAAAATTACGACAAAATTTGTATGGGAAGGTAAAAAGCCTAGAATAAGCCTGAACACACTACAGGACGATAAATTTAGAGGAGGGTTTGGGTTTCCTGCGTGGGACAAATATTACAAAGCAGCAAGCCTGCTGTGGATAAAGGAGTGGGTTAACCTAGAGAATCAACGTTTACTAAAATTAGAGGGGCGTGATCTAATGATGGGGTGGCACGCCTTCCTGTGGACTTCCGGGAACAAAAGTTATCATCATTTTAAGAACCATATAATTAGAGGTGCCTTAATCGATATTTGGCTGGAAATAAAAAAAAAATGTTATAAGAAAGTTCCCGGGTGGTTTTCCACTGTGGAGGCGGTCATGCACCCAAACACCATATCCTTTCAAAAAATTATACAATACCGAGATATATTAGACTCAGACGGGATATTAAAAACACGCCAGGAACTCAGAGATGGGGGAATAGAATTAGATTGGTGGCCCTACCTTCAAATACAAAATAGACACAGAAAAGATAGGGATGAAGGAGGACTCGAGTTAAACCCAAATAGATTAGACAAAATTCTGGAAACGAAAGAAGGGAAGAAGATATCTAAAATATATAAATATTTATTAGAACTGGAATTGAGTAAGAATTTAATTAAAGGGCAGATGATTGCCTGGAACAAAAACATAGGCGGAAATATCCAATTAGAAGAGTGGGAAAGAATTTGGGAAAATAATATTAAAATGACAAAGTCGGTAAGTTATAAAGAAAACCAATATAAGATATGGTATAGATGGCACTTACCCCCGTCGAGGCTAGCACAAATGTATCCCAACTTAGACTCAAAATGCTGGAAGTGCAAACAGGCTAGAGGAACGTTTTACCATATGTGGTGGCTATGCCCCAAAACTAAGGCATATTGGGAGAAAATTAGAATGTGGATAATATTGGTGGATTTTTTATTTTTGTTCTGACTTGGTGTCTCCTTTTCTCCTTTTTTTATTTTTTTCGTTTTTGGCTTTTTGGATGGTTTTTCATAATCTTTCAACCTTTTCTTTTTATATGGCTTAAGCCTATGTGAATTAGGGTATCAAGAACCTGAAGAATCTGATTGATTTGGGAGCAGATATGGAATTTGAATTTGGGATTTAAATAAAGGAATAGCTGGAACCTAAGAATTGGATTATTTGGGTTACAAATTGGGTGGTGTGATCTGAAGAGACAAGATGAAGAAAACAGCACAGCATTTATCATCACCATCAATATCAACAGTGCCGGGCACCACAGGGCAAAAGACAACAGAAACTGCATCACAGCAAGAGAAAATTAAAATGGAATTTTAAAATATGCTGCAGACTATATATGAAGATCTTAAGACAAGATTAGACAAGGTAGATGGGAGAATGGAAAAAATGGAAGGAAACATGGAAAGATGGAAGGAGAATTGAAAGAAGTTAAAGAGATGATAGGGAAAAATGAATGATTGCAGCAAATGGAAGAAAAAGCAGAAGCAATGGAGGAAAAAGTTGAAGAGAGTTGAAGAGATGAACTATAGACTTACAATTACTGATAAAAATCAGGAA
Organism: Masticophis lateralis; assembly: GCA_030761175.1. NCBI lineage: Eukaryota > Metazoa > Chordata > Lepidosauria > Squamata > Colubridae > Masticophis > Masticophis lateralis. Next base: position 79,197,693 of record JAUDYJ010000004.1, read on the forward strand.
AAACAATTATAATTCTGGAAATGGATAAAGCTGATTATTACTTAAGATTCCAAAATATTGAAGAAGAAAGAAAATTTAGTAGAGAAAATTGCAGAAATAATGGAAGAAAGTAAGGAAAGGATATTAAATGGGATTGATGAGATATATAGAGTGCACACAATATATGCAATGAGAAATAATTTGCCTAGAGAAATTCACATCAGATTTACTAAGAAAACATTGAGAATAGAGATATTGCAAATGATGAAAAACAGAACAATAACACACAAAGGGAGAGAAGTAGTGGCACTGAAACAAATTCCAAGAAGAGTGAGAGACCTGAGAAAAGGACATCAATTTCTTATGAAATGTTTGATAAAGAGAAGAATAAATTTTAGATGGTTGATTTCAGAAGGAATATTGGTGAACTGGCAAGAACAAAGATACAAATTAGACTCAATAGAGAAAGCAGAGTTATTTTATAAACAACACATAGATGTTCAAGAGGAAGAAAGATTGAGAGATGAAAAAGGGGATGGACAACAGGAGGAGAAGAAAGAACAGCCAAGAGAGACAATGAGAGAACAAAATGAGAGAGCATTAAGAGAAGGAGCAAGGACGAAAGAAGTTAAAGAACAAAGAGAGATAAGAGACTAGATCGACAAAACAAGTAAATAAGAAATGGAAGAAGAAATTAAAATAATATCTTTGAATATAAATGGACTAAACTCAGCAATAAAAAGAAGAAAAATATTTAACAAATTAGAGAAGTTAAAATTAGAAATTGTATGCTTACAAGAAGTACATATTAGAAAGCAACATAAAAAGCTTTTGGAGTGAATAAAATTGGGGACATTGTATACAACATTGGCTTCCCCAAGCAAAAGAGGAGTAGTATTTTACATTAAAGAGACAATCCAATCCAAACAAATATTCGAGGAAGAGGAAGGAAGAGTATTAATAGTAGAAATTGTAATGAATTACAAAAAACTATTACTTGTGGATATATATTCTCCAAATGAAAATCAAGAAGAATTTTATGTAAAACTACACAAGAAGGTACTAGAACATGAATATGAGGATATTTCCATAATAGGAAATTTTAATGCGATTGTTGATAATGAGTTAGACTATAAATCTACAAAAGTGAATAAAAAACCAAGGAAGACACTTCCAAAAGCACTCGATGCAATGATAGATGAACTAAGCCTGCAAGATGCTTGCAGAAAAAGAAAACTAAAGGAAAAACAGTACATATTTTATTCAGATAAACATACGTTATGATCAAGTAGATATGATGTGGATGTCCACAGATTTAATATTCAAGATAGACAAGATTGATATAGAAGCAAATATATGAGCAGATCACAATCCAATAATGATGATATGGAAAGGACAAAAAAAATGAGATGGATATTAAATCAAAGTTTATTAAATGAGAAAGACTTTATACAACATATGGAAAAAGAATTGACTTTTTTCTTTAAAGAAAACAGAAAAGAAGATACATCATTACAAAACATATGGAATACTAGTATATAAGGGGCTTGATAATGACTTATACAGGGGAAAAATAAACAGAATAGACAAACTCAAAAGAAATTGGAAGGGGAGTCTAAGAAATTAGAGAAAGAATTGCAAAAAACCCCACAAGACAAAAAAATTAAAAATTTAATGGATTTGGAAAAACATAAAACTGAACTTAATTGAGAATGAAGACTTGGCAAGGAAAATAAAATCAACAAAGCATTTTTTTTGAAAATGCAAATAAACCAGGAAGATGGCTGGCATATAAAATGAAAAAGGTAAAAGAAAGGAAACTGATAACTCAATTAGTAGGTCAAGATGGGAAGATATGTCATCGAAATGAGGAAAAGAAAAAATAATTGAGGAATATTATAAGAAATTATATCAACAAGAACAGATATCAGAAGAGAAAATAGAACAATATTTGGAAAAAGCAATGACCGCCAAAACACCAGAGAAATTCAAAAAAGCACTAGAAGAAAGAATATCAATGATGGAATTGGTGGAAGGAATTAAAAGGCAGAAAAATGGAAAAATCCCGGGACCAGATGCACTATCAGCAGAGCTATATAAATAATTGCAAGATGTACTAAGTGATACAATGTTACAAGTATTCAATAACTAATTAATAGAAGCCAAGGTGCCAAACTCATGGATGGAGGCATACATACCTCTTATACCAAAAGAAGAAACAAATTTACAACAAATAAAGAATTATAGACCAATTTCACTATTAAATACAGACTACAAAATATTTGCATCAATTATGGCAGAAAGATTGAAAAGGTTACTAAACGAACTCATACATTCAGACCAAATGGTTTTTTGCCTAAAAGGCAAATTAGAGACAATATACAAATTATATTGGATACATTGGAATATTATGAGGTACATTCAGAGAAACAAATGGCATTGTTATTTTTAGATGCACAGAAAGCATTTAACAATGTGAATTGGCAATTTATGACTATACAATTACAAAAGATGGACTTTGGTGATAGATTCATTAATATGGTTAAGACTATATACAAAGACCAATCGGCAAAGGTAATAATAAATGGTGAAATGTAAAAAGAAAGTAGATATCAGAAAAGGAACTAGACAAGGATGTCTGTTATCTTCATTGAAATACAAGACTATTGACTTTGGAAGTACATGATTTGCTACTAGGCTAGCATGCTTTCTTATAGTATGGAAAAAATAGGATACATGGATACTTCCACAGACACTGTGTAAGAAACAGCATGTTAACAGGGTAGGAAAGAGTGAAAGAGAAACATTATAGGGAAATACTAATGTGGTTTTCAACAATAGAAGCGTTGACAGATCCAAATATGATAAACATGGACAATATTGTTAGATATAAGGACATTTTAACAGAGAAGGGAGAACTAAAACAGAAACAAGATTTAGAAAAACAAGGGATTGAGATTGCTTGGTATGCACGAGTGCAGATACAATAAAGATATGATAAAAATTTGAAACAATATGGTTTTAATTTGGGGAAATCAGAGTTAATGACTGGAAAGAATGAAAAAATGATTATAAGGTTGTATAATTATGTACTGCAGATTAGATTAGAAGATGAAGAAGTAAAAGAGATAATGATAACATGGGCGAAAAACTTTGGTTATGCAATAGAATTAGAGAAATGGCAACAACTATGGGAAAGGAATTATAAATTGACTATGGCAACTGCATATAAAGAAAATTTATATAAAATGTTTTATAGATGGCATATGCCACCAGAAGGACTAGCAAAAATGTTTAAAGATAAATCAGCCAAATGCTGGAAATGTTTGCATTTGCCAGGATCATATATGTGGTGGTCATGTACAGAAGCAAAAAACTATTGGACTAGAATACAATATGGTTAGAGGAAATGTTACATAAACCTATAGAATCAAAACCAGATATTTTTCTATTGGGTGTTTTGCCAGAAAGATATAGCAAAGAAGAAGTACACTTAATTATACATATAATAACAGCAGCAAGAATTGTATTTGCACAAAAGTGGAAGACAGAGAAAATTCCTTCAGAAGGTGAAGTAATAAAAAAAGATTTTAGACTGTGCGAAAATGAACAGATTGACACTAAGAATAAAAGATAAAGAGGAATCGGTGTATTTCAAGCCATGGGAAAGATTCTACGTATGGATGGAAAAGAAATATGAATAACAGTTGATAGATAAATGATATAGATAATAGAAAGTTAGAGGGATAAGATAAAAAAGATAGAAACTCAGATGATACAAGAGTAAATGAAAAGAGGGGATGGGGGAAGAACATTATAAATATAAATATACAATTATGAAATGACTGGGTAAAATGGGAAAGAAATTGAAAAGAAAGTATATATTATTAGAAAATTGGAGTTGCTCGGATACCAAATAAGGGAAATATTGCACAACAAAGGAGAAAGAAAGGGAAGAGGAGTAGAGGGAGAGAAGAGAGAGAGGAATGGAAAAAAGGGGAAGGAGAGAAAGAAAGGATAGGGGACAAGAGCGGGAGAGAAGGTGAGAAAGGGGGGAAGAGGGGAGGAGTGGGGGAGAGGAAGGGGAAGTAGGGGAGGGAAGGGGAGGAGGAGGAAGAAAGTAGAAGAGGAGGGGAGGGAGGGAGAGGAAAGAAAGAAGGAGAAGGTTTCTTGTGAAAAGAGGGAAAAGAGAGGGTAGAACAACCCCAAATGTAATTAAAATGTCTTATTTTTATGCTTTCATTAGAAAAAATATGTATATATGATCAATTATGGATAAGAGAATGTACGTTTACAATATGTGTATAAAAAATAAAAATAAAAAACTTTTTTCAAAAAAAAAGGGGGGTAAAATCCATGCTATGCACCAACTTATTGTAAGCCTCTTTGGCAAATGGTAGCAGTTTAGCCCAGTTGATCTGCTGATAGTTTACATAGTATCTTAAGTATTGCTCCATCATTGAATTAGCTAACTTTGACACTCCATTAGTGCTGGGATGAAAGGCAGAGCTAAGCCCTTGTGATGAACCTTCTTGCGCACCCTGTCAGCCCTGCCACAGCTGGCCAGGGAATTGCAAGTGGAGAAAGAGGGGGGGAGGAGGAGGAGGGAAGTCTCCACTATGGATTCGTTCATTTCTCAGCCAGCCCAGATTTCCAAAAGGAAGAAAGAAAAACGGATAACGAAAAGCTCCAAAGAGAGTACGCAGGGCTTTCCGAGAGAGTGAGAAGGAGCAAGAGATAAACACACACACAAAGAGAGAGAGAGAGAGAGAGAGAGAGAGAGAGAGAGAGAGAGAGAGAGAGAGAGAGAGAGAGAGAGAGAGAGACTGGCTGATAGATGAGCATCTTTGGCGAGAGCTGAATCTGTCTCTGTCCCCCTCTCTCTCTTTCTCTCTCTCTCTCTCTCTCTCTCTTTCGCTGCCTGACTGGTGGGAAACAGCGGGCAGCTACTTCCGGGTTGCTCTCTGCCTCAAGAGACAGGGAGAGAGAGCTGCCAGGGTGAGTGGGGCAGGGAATGGGCTCCAGGAGGAGGTGGGGATCCAGTCTCCCTCATTGTGAAATGCGCTTTTACTATGCTGCAAGGTGCTGTGAGAGCAGCTGGCCGGCCATGGAGGGGGTATTGGGTCTTCCTCCTGCCCACACCAAAGGAAAGCCAGCTGGGACTTCTTCCCTCCTACCCTTCCCCCTTCTCCCCACTCAATCCTACTTCAGGACAGAAGAACGCTCACTGGAAATGCATGTTGGGGTGACTTCGGAGCATTTCTTCTGACCCTCCAACACTGTTGTGGCCCGCCAGAAGTCTGTGCAGATTGTTTCTGATCTCGACGATGAGGAGGCTGGTGTGGTGTTGCGCCAGCAGCCTGTGCAGCTGGCGCTCGAGTCAGACAGCGAGGAGGTTGAAGAAGATGTGGTGCCAGAGGCAGAGATTCAGCCAGGGCCTTCAGAATCTCCAGAGGCTCCTTCAAGTGAAAAGGATGAAGTGGAGGAGCCTCTTCTCAATGCGCGAGCACGCAGAGCTGCCAAAAGGCAGGAGTGGTTACTCAGGAGAAGGTCTCCTTGAGAGTAAGGCTTGGGGCTAATTGGCCACTCCCTTAGCCTATTTAAGTTTGCACACAGCTTGTAAACATTGCAGGAAACAATGCATGTTTGCTCGATGGTCATTGAATGTGGATTGTCTTTGCAAACCTTGCTTCTGGGCTTTCTGCCAACTCTCATAAGACTTTACCTTAACTGTGGACTTTCTGGCAGGTTGTTAAGGATGTTTTAATTAACAGCCTACATCTGTAGAAAAAAATGTTTGAAGTAAATTGAGCTTTGTTCATAGTTTGTGTGTGCTACATTCCTTGAGATCCATAGCTGGGGCAGAACAGTCGCTTGCCTGCAACTCTCTGCACTCCTCCAGGTCTGGCTTGCTGATGTGGGGGGGAGACCTGATGCCTCTGCTGCCCCCACCCCATAGCCCCCACCATTGCTGCCCGGGAAAGGCACAGGAAAAGAAAGCAGGCAGAAAGCAACCATATAGCTCGGGCTGGGGTGAAAGAGCAGAGATTGGGGAAGATGGGCAATGCGTTTCAAAGGAGAGCTGGGCCACACCTCTCTGCCATCCAACACACCAATGAGGGCACTTCTGCCAGGCCATCGCTCCCCCCGGGCTGTTGAGCTCGGTGCTTGGCGGGGGAGGAGAGCACTTCCTCACGCCACCCCTTCTTGTTCTTGGTCCCGCCAACAAGGGAGGAGGAAGGCCAGGCTTGGGGGATGGCCCCCACGCCGCAAGATCCACTGCCACTGTTCTCTCCAGCCCTTTTTGCTGGCGGCAACAGCAAATTTACCATGAGAAAGGTGGAATGCTGTTGCCACGCAAAGGCAAGTGCAGGGGTGCTTTGCTCCCGCACTAAGGCTCCAACATTTAAATAGTATAGCTTAATAATAAGCCTGATGCAGTAGCTCAGGGTTGGCTTAGCCTAGTATGGGCTTTCAAAGAATAGTCAAGCATTCACCTCTGAATACTCATATATTTTGTGTCTTTAACAAACATAGAATTTCTTTAAAATTGAGATTCATGGAAGATCCCAGAAATGATGGAATTGGGTTAGACCTGTTGGAGCATAAATTAGCCCCGTTCCCCCCCTGGGTAATTGCACTTGATTAGAGATGGATGGATCTTGTTTTTCCATGTTGTATACTTTAAAGAAAGAAAACCTGAGTGTATTCTAATAAACTTTTATTATAAAAATAGAAAAAACTAGCTAACTACATTTTACCGGCAGCTTATCTCATAGACGAACAAAGGAAGTATAAATTAGGAAATTAGAAAAGAAAGAATGTAGACATGCACAGTAGCTTAAAATTTCACAAGACTAGTCTTATCTCTGTTACTATAGATAGGTGATAAAGTTCTCTGGCAGGCTACCGTAACACTCAGAATGGACGCTCAGCTGGCAAACACATAACACAGTGACAACCCCTTCTTTGTCAGTTGAGCAGAGATCAGGTATAGCCATCAGTTAAGGCACATCTTCTTATGCAGATACTCATGCTGAGCTGCTGGAAGCAGTTTGTTGAGCATATCAGCAATCTGATCATGTCTAGGCACATACTGCAATTTTACAAAACTTTGTTTCACTAGTTGTTTTATATTTTTATAACGGATGTCAATGTGTCTGGACCTAGAACCTGTGAAACGTGATTCAGAAATATAAACCACAGATTCATTGTCTACTATCATGGTGATCGGTCGGATTGGGTGTGTCCAGATATCTGTGACAAAAGCATCACACCACATTAGAGAATTACATGCATCTGAAACACAAACATATTCAGCCTCGGTAGATGAACAAGAAACAAAATTCTGTTTTCACACATGCCAGTAAACAGGACATCCATTTAAGAACAACATATAACCTGAGGTACTTTTATGTGATTTCTTATCACTCGCCCAATCAGAATCTGCATAACAACATAATTCTGCATGATCAGTATGTGTCGGTTCTAACAATAACCTCATATTTTTAGTGTGTTTTAGGTATTTCAATAATTTCTTAACACATGTCCAATGAAACACATGTCTTGCCTTACTTACGTGTTGGGACAAGAGATTAACACTAAGTGCAATGTCGGGTCTAGTCCAACTACTAATATACAACAGTGAACCAATAACTGAACGATAAAGTGTTTGATTCTTGAACCCAAGACTTGGTTCATATGCCAAGTTGTGAAAATCTGTTTGCATGGGTATGCGTACTGTATTAGCATCTTTCACGTTGCAATGATACAAAATTTGCTCAATTTTATCCTCTTGTGAAAGACTAAACCCCTTCTGAGTTTTGACAACCTGAACACCTAAATAAGTGTTAACATGACCTAAAGATTTCAATGTAAAATATCTCTGCAAATTCTCACTCATTTGCTCATTTGGACCAATAGAAACAATATCATCAACATAAACAAGAACTATCTCATATATATTATCAGATCTTTTTGTAAACACGCATTCATCTGTTTTGGACTTAATAAAGCCCATTGAATTTATTTTGTCAATAAGACTTAAGTACCACATTAAACCAGACTGTTTCAGACCATAAAGACTTTTGTGTAGAAACCAGGTATCCCCTTCTTGCTGTTGGAATCCTGGAGGACCTTTTACGTAGATCTCCTCATCTAGGTCAGCATGTAAATAAGCCATGTCAACATTGAACTGGAAAGCTTCTAAACCAAGGACAGTGGCGATGGCTAAAGCAATTTTTAAACTTTCAGTCCGGACTGTCGATGAGTAGGTATTTGTGTAGTCCTCAGGATAAAGTTGAGCGAAACCTTGAGCCACAAGTCTGGTCTTGTACAATGACTCACCATTTGGCTTCTTTTTGATTCTGTAGACCCATTGAGTGCCAATGACTCTTTTGTTTGCTGGAGGGTTTGCAGGCATAAATACCTTAAGTTTCTTTAGACTGTCCATTTCAGCCTGCATTGCCTCATACAACTTCTCTTGCTCTGAGTCAGGAAGATGCTTGATTTGTGTGAACTTATCAGGAGGAAGTGTAACATTACAAATCAAAGGCAAGGGTGCTTTTGTCAGTTGCCATGAATATCGCTCTGGAGGGATCCCCTTTGAGGCCCTCTTGGAACGCCTCGGAACAGCTGTCCATTGTTTTTCCGTTTCATCCTCATCTTCACCATCGTCGCTAGTGTCAGCATCGGTGGCTTGTGAAGACGGAACATCAGGTTGAGAAGAACTAGTGGATGGAACATTTATATGTGAATCTTGATCATCAGGCTGTGAGGCATCAGCAGCAGCATCCTAGGAAAATAAACACCAGGATCATTGGAATGAATCCTGGACCAGTCAACATCTTCCTCAAAATTGGCGGATTGGGAAATCACTATTACATGTGTGGAGTCAATAAATTTGCTCCACTTTGAGTTATCATCAATACTCATAAATCTCATCCTCTTTGCTGCTGGACCTCCTTTCTTTCTTTGAACTAATAGCGTATGAACCAAAAATATCGGGCTTGTACCGATACAACATGAAGAAAGGAGTATGATTTATTACACTACTCCAAGTACCGTTGACAATGTAATTTGCATATTTAATAGCTTCACCCCAGTACGGGATACTGAGGTTGGCATCTTCTAGGAGACAATGCATCATGGTTTGCCGAACCCCATTTTTCTACCACCCCATTCTCAGCTGGGGTATAAGGAGCTGAGGTCTGATGAAGAATTCCATTTTTTTTTATGCATCCAGTCCTGAGACATGAATTCAGCACCACGATCACTTTGAATTCTGGTGATGCTAACTTCATGTTGGGTATAAACAGGAGCGGCAAAGTCTTTAAAGATCTGAAAGGTCTCAGATTTTTATTTCACAGGATATATATATCCATATCTAGAGTAATTATCAACAATTGTTAGAAAATATTTTTTACTACCAAGCATTGGCTTGAAAGGACTTACTATGTCAGTGTGTACCAAATCAAAAATGCATGTTGATAGGCGTGTAGCGCATTTTAGAATGGCTGTTGCTTTGGATTTGGATTTTTTGCAGACAGCACAATCCAAAAATTCCTTATACCTATTTAGATCCAAACCTCTCGCAAATTCTGGCATCTTCCTACGAACACGGAAACTGGCATGCCCCAATCTTCTATGCCACTTATGGATACTCCTGTAATGCAAAGGTTTACCGGTTAATGATTTTTTTGTCAGTTTTATCAGGGACCTCAGGTTTGCTCTGAGCAACCTGTTTCCTAATTTTCTTTTTGTTGGCTTTAGGAGCCTTTGGAGTAGCAACAGGATCTCTCACTGGAACATCTCTCTCTGGGCCTGTGCTCTCCTCTTTTGGAGTTTGTATACTTGCCTGTGCTTGCAGTTTGGACTTGGCTTTATGTAATAAACATCACCAATTAACATGGTTTCAGCAACAATATCTCCATTTTTAACTACATAACTTGCTTTTTCGAAGTGGTGGACCTGGAACTTTGATACTCTGGACAAGTGGCTCTGACTAAGTAAACTACTATTTGCTGTTGGTATATAATAAACATCAGGAATGAATACATCAAGTTCTTCAACATAAACAGTTCCTTTTCCTATGACCTGACAAGGATGATTTGAGAAAGATTAGAGTTCACGTAGTTCAGGTAGTTCAGATTCAGGCTTGTGCATCTCTGTGTAAAGCTCCTTTCTGTAGGTAACATGCAATGCTGCGCTATCCAAAGTGCAGAGAAGTCGTCTGTTGTACTCTGGATGATGTTGTGGATTTTTGGTTAAAGCCAATGTGGTGAGTGGAGCTTGTGGATCACGCCTGGGACCACAATGACCTTATCTTCTGCCTCTGCCTCTGCCTCCTCTGTAGTCTGTTCCTCTGGGCTGGTACGTCACGGGAGCTGGAAATCGTTGGGGACAAAAATGGTGGGGGTGTCCCATATGTTACAGATGTAGCATCGTGGAATCCTTGGAACATAGGCTTTTCCTTGGAAGGGGCGCCTCACTGGAGTTCTTGATGCAGGTGGTCCTCGCAAATGTGGTGTGGCTAACATAAGTGCCTCTTCTTCGGGTAAAATTCTGCATACATGATCCACTGTGCATTGAGCAATAGGCATTTGATTAATCTTTGTAATGGCATCCTTCTATTCATAATTCAAGGAGTTAATAATAATACTGATCATTTGAAAATCATCAATAGCCTCTTTCGCCCAATTCTTTTCTCATTCCTTTCATTTTAGTTAAATGTTCTCCAATAAATTCGCCAGGTTTTAATCTCAAACCATGGAACTCAGACAAGAGCAAACATATAGATTCAATTGAAATGGGGCAGTAGCATGTTTCTAATTGGGCCCAAATTTGTTGGGCGTTTGCATCAGGTGGAAAAATAACCTGCAGTTCAGTATCCATGGACATCAATAATGTTGTGCATGCTTTTGTATCCAAATTTCTTATCTCAGGGGCCCATGGCTGGTCAGGAGGATTAAACACCATGCAATGGGTACCTTCTCTATGGAGCAAAAGTCCAACCTCACTGACCCATGCCTTATAATTTTCTCCTGATGGCTTTAATTTCGAATCACCAGCCAGTTGAACAATAGAAGATGCCTGTTGAGGAACATGCTGGCTGTGCTTGTAGTACTTGTGGTGCTGGAACAGGCAATGGCACTGGTTGTGCAGGCTATGCAACTGTAGGCGCTTGTACTTTTTTTTTTTTAATTTGATTTATATGCCACCCTTCTCCAGAGACTCAGGGCGGCTTACAATGCGTTAAGCAATAGACTTCATACTTTTGTATATTTATACAAAGTCAGCTTATTGCCCACACAAAGTGGGTCCTCAATTTACCCACCTTAGAAAGGATGGAAGGCTGAGTCAACCTTGAGCCTGGCTCAGATTGAACTCGCAGTAATTGCAGGCAGCTGGATGTTAACTACTGCCTTAGTAGGAGGCATTAGCCTCCTACGCCACTCAGGCTCCTTTTAACTTGAACCTGAGGCTGCTGTATTGGAACGTGCTGCTGCTGTATTGCAGCTGCCACTGGTGCTTGAGCTGCAATATTAACATGGCCTGCTGGAGCCGCTGGCACCTGTATTTGCTGCATTAAGTGTTGCTGTACTCCATCTAAAATAGGAAAAACATCACCAGCACCACCAGGGGGTGCTAAAAATTGAGCCTGCGGAGGTACAGGTGGTGATGCAGCCTGTAGAAATGATTGATTTATAGGCATCGTTGAAAAAGTTTGCTGTAATTCTTGTAACTGCTCTTGCAGCTGATATAATTCAGCTTTATCTTGTAAACTACTTCCACTAGCAGATGGTGCTGCAGCTTTAGTTTTAGGCATCACAGAAAAATCTGCAGCTTTTTCAGCATCATGTGTAACCTGAGGAGGTACAACATCACGAGCAAATTGTGATGTAGACATAGCCTTCTGTTCCGATTTGCCTGACTCGAAACCCTCCTATGGGAGTGATTTTGGCTTCGAAGCGGCGGCAAAATGGAGGACTCGGGAATTTGAAAAACACTAGAGTCCTTCTTATCTGGCTTAAGCAAGGAGGCAAGAGCTTTCGTCTGGTGCAGCCCATGTTCTAGAATCTCTATTTGATCAAGATAGCTTAGCACAGCCTTCTCATGCTGGGTTTGTTCAGGACTAAGAGGACAATAATGAATTTCACCTATCTCTTTGGGAAAAGAATGCCCAGCCACTTGTGGAGCTTTAGATTTGGCACCAAGCCTTTCAAATTCCTGGGCTTCTTTAATAAATTCATTAGTAATTAATTGAGGGCATGTAGAATCAAAAGAGGGTGTCACTGACCTCGGTAGCACATCGTCTTCAAGAGCAGCTTCCCCAACAGCACCTTCTTAGAGCTTGGTTGCTGAAGCAAGTGGAGTTTGAAAAGTTGAAAACGTCTGTAAAATTCTTTCCATTGCTTCATCAGAGAGATTTATGTCTTCAGCAGACAGTGCCCTGTGTTTGTTTTTCTTCTTTCTTGGCATATTTGCTGTAATTAATTAGCATTCCTCGGTCGCTGGACTAACTATCTGCCTAATAGCCTATACACTTTTCAGTAGAGCAACAGCAAAGAAAAACATCGTAAATCAAACCATCCCATGCTACCATTGTTGGAGCATAAATCAGCCCCGTTCCCCCCCCCCCCCGGAGTAATTGCACTTGATTAGAGACGGAGGAATCTTGTTTTTCCATGTTGTATACTTTAAAGAAAGAAAACCCAAATGTATTCTAATAAACTTTTATTATAAAAATAGAAAAAACTAGCTAACTACATTTTACCGGCAGCTTATCTCATAGACGAACAAAGGAAGCATAAATCAGGAAGTTAGAAAAGAAAGAATGTAGACATGCACAATAGCTTAAAATTTCACAAGACTAGTCTTATCTCTGTTACTATAGATACGTGATAAAGTTCTCTGCCAGGCTACCGTAACACTCAGAATGGACGCTCAGCTGGCAAACACATAACGCAGTGACAAGAACTATATAAGTTACTTTGGAAATAAAATAAGACTACTATGTGTGCAAGTTCCATTCTTCTTCCTGGGTATTCCATATTGGATCCATCTCGTCTGCAAGTACTCAAATACCAGGGACTTAGAAATGTGTAAAAGCGGAGAAAACCAGAAGCATCGCAGTGATACTGGCTGGAAAGTAGCGGGCTCCGATGAGCCTGGGGAAAATCCAGCCAGACAAACTGCTGTCGGGGGGGTCTGAGGACCGGAACTGTCCTGTAAGGATGGTGAAGAAGGAGAGGCATCTCAGACAACTGGGGGGAACAGGCAGGTTCCCCGGGAAGTTGGAGAAAATTCTTTGATACGGTGGCGGGGGCAGCGGCATTTGCAACCATCACAATGCTGGGGCAACCAGACTAAGAATTGTGCAGGAACAAGGTTTTGGACAGAGTATTGGTACCGGGTGAGTGATTGGTCAACTCACAGATAATAAAGAAACAATTTGAATTTTTTGAAAAGAAACCCAGTTAATTAGCAGCTAATTAGCATTGGGGAATTTTAATGGAGGGAGAAGAACCTGGCGGAAGTAAAAACACAAAAGCCCAAAACGGAGTTTGACATTTGGATTTGGAAATTTGATTTCAAGAGTTTAAAAGTGTTACAAGAAAAAGAAACCCGAAAGAAAAGAGTAAATGATTGAATAAAAACTTTTATGAAAAACTTTCAACTTTAAAGGAATACAGAAAGTCTTAAAATAAAAAAAAGCCTTGAAAAGATATTTAATTGGATCTCAATTAATTCCTCTCAGCCAAGGCTTCTGGTAGCCAACTGTTTATGATGTTACTTTGCCCACGTTCTTTTGCAATTATATTTGTATTTTGGTCTGCAAATAAAAGTTATTATTACAACATGGTGATGGATCTAAATTAGAGTTTAAAACTGAATTTGGAATATATAAAAATTAGGAAGAGAAGGAAGAATTCAGAGAAATATTAGATAATTGGATTTATTACACAAATTGGATATTTTGTCAAACTGTTGCTTTGAAGCTTGTGGATTGAAGAGAGACATCTACTGGTGGAAAAAAGTACTACATTGAACATTTTGAAATTTGGAAAAAATACGCTGATCTTGGATAATTAGCTGTGAGAAATTCTAAGGAGGATTTATTTTGCTCTTCAGCTCTTTGACTTTGATAATCAAAAAAGCAGATAAGTAATAAAACTTTAAATAGGAACTAAAATCTAAGCAGACATTAAAATGTGGCAGGAATTAATTGAACTGGTTAAACGGGTATGTGTATCATTTGATTTGGACAGAAAGAAATCAAGAATTTTGTTAGAACATATTCAATTGGAGAAACAGCTTACCAATGAGAAATAAGAAAGCAGCACTGAAGATAAAGATAATGATGAACAATTAATTGATTATATTGGCAGTAATAATGAAAAAAAGAGAGAGCAGGAGGGTCTTTCAGTTAAAGGGTTTCAATAGAATAAAGAATTATTGGAAAATATACGTGAGAAGGAGAAACAAAAGACTGAAATTAAAGAAGATTAAGATTAGGAGGTAGGGCGGATGGTAATATTGAATATTGATTATATATTAAATATGAAATATGAAAAAGGAAGTAGAAAAGGAATATAAATGGCAGAAATTGAATTATATAAATTAAATTTGGGGAAAATAAGTATTTTGACTTGGTCAATACTCTATTCAAAAAAAATGTATGTTTGTTTGTCTTTTAAAAAAATAAAAAAACTTATAAAAAAGAAATGTGTAAAGATATTCACTGTGAAGTTGATTAGCTAACATTCTAAGGGGACAAAACTTAGAATGAGGCTGAATGTCACAGGTGAAACCTGTTTTTTAAAAATATGAGATACATGTAAAACAGTGAGATTTAATCCTATCCTCTAGGCGGCATCTTAACCTTTTTTGACTATGCCCGCAGGGGCTTCTGAGAGCAAGCATAATGAAATTTGAAATAAAAGCAAATTTAATGCAAATTTGAAGGTACATTATTCTGATAGTAATATTTTAAAATATTAGCACTAATAATTCAAATTGAATTTTATCTTGAAGTAAGGAAAAAATATGCCACTGATTTTGGGAAGAAATGACTTAACAATTATTGTTTTAATGAATATTATATTTTTCCACAGAAAATCTAGAATTAAAATTCAGTGAAGCTTGTTTGGTTTTTAAGAATGGTTTGATGTGTAAGACATGAAAAACCAACCTTGATAGAATTATTTGAAGGTTCCAAAAATCCATTCAATAATAGTTCTAGAATCTTAGGGTGTGGAATGAGAATCAAAATTGTCAGGAGGGCGGCGGGGTCAACTGTCATCATGAATGGGTGTGCGAGCGGGGCACCCCATGAAGCACAGTCGATTTCTGTCTGTCTGGGGGGCTTTTAGAAGCCGAAGTTGCCTTGGAGGGGCAACGGGAAAGCAAGGGCATTCCTTTGATCAAATCCGGACAGCGGTCCATGTTGGTGGTCGGCAGTAATCCTTCTTGAAAGAGGACGGAGAAGACAGCCTTTAATGGCTGAATCGAAGCGTTGACAGCTGATCGGAGTGAGCGGTGGAAAGGCGGAAAGAACAGTGGAGGTTTCTGCTGTAGCTTTGTTTTGATTCTTACAAAGTGAGTGAATTTCTCCAAATTGATCTAAGAAGAAAAGGGGGCTCCAGAAAGAAGGAGGGAAGAGATTCTCCCCCCCCCCCCCCATTATGGAAGCCGCAAGACCAAACAAAAATGGAGTAGCCACAGTTCCACAGTATAAAGAAGGAGCAAAGGGAGAGCTGTTGTGGCTAAAAAGAAAAAGTGGAGAGGTTGATCCAGACTGGAATTTTCTGGAATTCACAAAATAAGAGTTGTATAGAGTTAATGCTGAAAATAATCTGAGTGGTTTTCTTAGAAAGTGGCTATAAAGAGTTAAAGAGGGAGACAAAATGGTTTTTCCTCTCAGGTGACAGAGCATTTTGAAAAGGGAAACAAGATGCAAGGGAGACACCTACTGGACGAAGAGGATATATAACTGAAAGATTGTAAAAGTGAAGAATAATACCTCTTTGTGACATTAGCTATGTTTTGCCTTTCCCTCTTTGTTTTTTTTTTGGGGGGGGGGGGGCTTTGGATATCTTATACTTTACAACTTGGTTGATTAGTAGTGTTAAGGAGTAGTTAAGGAGACAATGGTCGTATGGACCAAAAATTTTGGATACAACATTGATTTGAACAATTGGCAAAAACTCTGGGAAAGAAATCGGAAATTGACCTTAGCCACATCATACAAAGAGAATCTTTATAAAATGTTTTACAGGTGGCATCTTCCTCTGGCAAGATTGGATAAAATGTTAAGCAACACATCCCAAAAATGTTGGAAATGTAAACAATTACCAGGCACATACTACCACATGTGGACCTGTAAAAAAGCAAGATTTTGGTTACAAATTCAGATGTGGCTAGAAAAAATGGTTGGACAATGTATAGAATTCAAACCAGATCTATTTCTATTAGGTATTATTACAGAAGGCTATAGCAAAGGGTCAATATACCAAATACTTCACATCCTAACAGCAGCAAGAACGGTGTATGCACAGCAATGGAAAAGTGAAAACACCCCTTCAGAAAAGGAGATAATAAGGAAGATATTAACATGCGCAGAAATGGATAGACTAACGTTAGAATTAAAAAACAAAGGAGAGACAGAATATCATGACACATGGAATAGATTTTATCAATGACTGGAAATACGAGGTGGGAGTCGGAGTAGAGAGACAGGTAGGAAGGAGAGATGAGAAGGGAGGAAAATATAGAGGGAGAGAAGAAAGGAGAGGAAGAAAGGGTGGGGAAATAAGAGTAGGAGAGAGGGTTAGAAAGAGGAAGAGGGGAGGAGTGGGGAAAGGAAGGGGAAGGAGAGAAGTGGGAGGAGGAGGAAAGAAGAAAGTTGAAAAGAATAGAAGGGAGGGGAGGGTAAGAGGGTAGAAGGAGAGGAATGGTTGTTGTGAAAGAAGGGAGATATGGAATGGTAGAGGAACAACTCCGAATGTATTTTAAAGTTTTAGGATGAAGAATGAACCAATATGGAAACCAAAAGATAATATGTATTATAAGAATGAAGAGATTGTACATTTATATATGTTTTATGAGAAATAAAAATAACTTTTATTTAAAAAAGATCCTATTAAATGCAACGTTACCTTTCACACCACCAATATCATCTTCTATCACAATTTCTCTTGATCCTAGATCATATTCCAGAAACATTTATTTAGACAAATTCCAGCTGCACCAAGAGAATTAGGACTGGTGTGTAGTGTTAGAAAGATTATCCTTCTGGGTTCAGCTCCAAGTGGGGAAAAAGACACTGGAAACATGGAGACTGCTTGGAAAGATTATTTAATGGTGGACAGGATCACATGGTTTGTTCCTGAACAGAAAAGGCCGCAAGATGCAGCGAGTTCCCCGGTTTTATGCCCTCTCTGGCTTTGAACTTCCTGAGGCCCCCAAAGAGTATCCTGATTGGTTGTCAGACTCCCAGGGGCTAGGGTCTTAGCTAGTCTTGCTGGCTGATGTAATCTTCCCAGGTGCTATGTGGTGAGTTTCTGTTGCTAGATGGGTCCTATTGCATTAGTTTCTGTTGCTAGATGGGTCCTATTGTGTTGCAGGTGATGGTCCATTGACAAAGATGGGAGGGAATTGAGTTTCTGCTTCTGGCCCATTGACAAAGGGTGGGGGGGTAAGAAGGTGGGAGCCGCTTCATCTTTAAAATGCTTTTCCATTTCTCATCCAGGGAAACATAATATTCTGCCTTTTTAATATTTCCTAAAATATTTCATTCTTCTAGGAAAGGGATGGGTGCTAACTTCCTACAGTAGCATCATAGTTTGTTGGACTGTGTATTTATTTTCTCAATATAGGCGGATTTGTTTTGACAAATAAAACCCATCCACCGCCAGGCAAAAGCCACAAATCACCCAGAAATTACCTGCTTTCTTTCAATGCATCAAGAGGTTTTGTAAACAAATCTTGTTTCCAGCAGAATGCATGGAATACAGCATGAAATCAATAGACCCTTCAATTGCCTTCTCGGGTGTACCTTTACCTCTTTTGCATTTATATATATAGATCTCACATCCAGATTTTGGAAACGGCATTAGTCACGCTAGTAAATGTTCTCTGGCGGGCCAGGGATGGGGGTTGCTCCTCCATCCTGGTCTTTCTTGACCTCTCAACGGCTTTCGATACGATCGACCATGGAATCCTGCTGCAGTGGCTCAGGAAGATAGGAGTGGGAGGCATTGTTTTGCGGTGGTTCTCTTCCTACCTCTCTGGTCACTTGCAGTCTGTTTGGGCAGGGGGTCAGGGATCCTCTCAGAGGCCCCTCACTTGTGGGGTGCCTCAGGGATTGGTTCTCTTCCCCCTGCTCTTTAACATCTATATGAAACCGCTGGGTAAGATCATTCATGGTTTTGGGGTGAGGTATCATCAATATGCTGATGATACCCAGCTTTACATCTCCACCCCTGACCACCCTAGTGATGCCCTTTCCATGATGTCCCATTGCCTGGAGGTGGTGCGGGTTTGGATGGGGAGGAACAGACTCAGACTCAACCCCTCCAAGACTGAGTGGCTGTGGATGCAGGCATCTCGGGATCTGGAGGTTCCAACTTTAACGATCGGGGTGGGGAGACTATTACTCCCTCCAACAGGGTTTGCAATCTGGGTGTCCTCCTGGATTCTCGGCTGTCCTTGGAGCACCATCTGACGGCCGTAACCAGGGGGGCGTTTGCACAGGTATGTCTTGTGTGCCAGTTGCACCCTATTCTAGACCGAGATGCCCTCGCCATGGTCACTCATGCCCTCGTTACCTCGAGGTTGGACTACTGTAACACCCTCTACATGGGGCTGCCCTTGGGATGCATCCGGAGGCTCCAGCTAGTCCAGAATGCGGCGATGCGGGTAATTACGGAGGCCTCTCGATACTCCCGTATAACACCTCTCCTGCGTGAGCTGCACTGGCTGCCAGTGGCGTCCCAGATTGTTTTCAAGGTGCTGGTGCTGACCTATAAAGCCCTTCATGACTTAGACCCAGGGTACTTGCAGGACCATCTCTAGCCGCTCTCCCACCGTCCTGTGTGCTCTCTCAGAGTAGGCCTCCTCAGGGTGCCATCAGCCAGACAATGCTGGCTGATGGCCTCCAGGAGGAGAGCATTCTCTGTGAGAGCCCCGACCCTCTGGAATGATTTACCCACCGAGCCCAGGACAGCCCCCGATCTCCTTTCCTTCTGTTGTGAGCTGAAGACGTGGCTCTTTCGTCAACTTAACTGATCTGTTCTGGGGGTACATTGTTATAATTTTAAATTGTTTTAATCGGGTTGTTCATTTTAATTTTATTGTGATAATGTTGTTTTTGTAAGCCATCCTGAGTCCCTTGGGAGAAACAACTCCTCTCCCTCATCCAGTCTGTAAAAAAAAGGGCTCTATACTAGGGATAGGAAAAGCAGCTCAGACAGCCAGGCACACTAATGTACCTCTGTTGTTAACAATCTTCCTGAATCTCAGAGAAAAAGGTCTGCTTCCTAGTAGACCGAAGTATGAGATGTTTAATTATGTAAAGAAACACTTTACCAAAGTAAAGAACAGAGAAAGTGTATTTTCTAGGGGAGAGATAATGCTATCTTTGCTTGACACAAGTAAGAATAGCAAAGTATCTCAAAGCCTTTTAAAAGACTAACAGAGAGAAAATAAACAGGAAATATATTTGGAACCACAGCTTTGTAAAGTTTTAACTCTAGAATGAAAATAATTAGAATTGCTCCAATTTGGTATAGTAATGAAATAGCTATGAAGTACCCCATTTTGCTGTATGTTTGCCACAAGATTGGTTTGATTTTAAACAGTAACTAGTTTATATTTAAGTATTTTTGAGTCAATAATTTGCTACTTTGCTTAAAGCAGAGAGGAAATCTCAATCCTATCCCAAACAGCCTTGGCAATCATCTGATTTTAAGGGAGATGGTGTTCCTGGGAAGGGGAAGCAATAGAAAAAAGCTGTGTTTGTGACTTTTGATAACTCTTTTAGAACCATTTTAGAATAGGGACACAAAGTGAACTAATTAGAGGGATGGAAGGCATGTTGAAAACCCCAAAGACATCCAGATCCTGAGCTATGTAGGTTGTAATCGTGCCAATCACCACCATAAATTATAAACAGAGCCTCTGATAGCTCAACAGGCTAAGTAGCCTGTTATTAACATTCAGCTGTCTGCAATTGTTGCAAGTTCGAGGCTCAAGGTTGACTCAGTCTTCCATCGTTTCTAAGGTAGGTAAATTGAGGACCCAGTTTGTGTGGGCAATAAGCTGACTTTGTATAAAAAATATACAAAAGTATGAAGGCTATTGCTTAACGCATTATAAGCTGCCCTGAGCCTCCGGAGAAGGGCGACATATAAATCTAATTTTTTTAAAAAAACAAGATCCAATTGCTCATTAGTGCAACTCCCAAAGTAAAGTTAACTGGGCAAAATGGCTGACTTTGGGTCTCTCTCAGCCCAACTCACCTCACAGGATTTTTGTTATGGGGAAAACGGGGAGGAAGGCATATTATGTATGTTTGCCCTCTTGTTATATATAATAACAAAGGTGGGGTTTTAAAAAGCTAAATCTAAAATCTTAAAACAAAATTTACCTGTTACTATTCAGACCATTGCATTCTGAGCAACTATAGCTTCTAAAATGATCTTCATGGACTACCTCCTGTGCAACATATTGCAATAGTCCAATTTTTTCTTCCTTCCAATATAATTGAAAGAAACAGCAGATACTATTTTATAAAGTCATGATTGGGGGGGGGGGGGGGAACAGACAC
Organism: Masticophis lateralis; assembly: GCA_030761175.1. NCBI lineage: Eukaryota > Metazoa > Chordata > Lepidosauria > Squamata > Colubridae > Masticophis > Masticophis lateralis. Next base: position 79,218,502 of record JAUDYJ010000004.1, read on the forward strand.
AAAAACAAAAACAGGATGATAGTGCAGTGACAGTGTTGTGAGGTCTCAGGACTGATCAGTCAAAATGTAGCACACACTTCTTTTCTCTAAACCATTCCAATTTGTCCCTGTGAGGATAAGAAGGGTATTAGTTTCACTGAAAGCTTGTTTATTTCAATCAGATAGCTAGGCAAATGGAATTCAGCTAATGTGTATAGATGTACTCTTACTTGAAAGGAAGTTAGAATGAGCAAATTACTTTTTGAACCAACTGCAATTGAGAAATTAACTTATATTTATGAATGTATAAACCTCTTTAGTCAGATAACTAATTAGGGTAGAAAGGCAAAGCTACAGCTTGTATAACATTAACAAAATACAGATCTAAAGCAAAATAAAAACAGGACATTTTGATTTTTATTCTTTACATAAAGTATTTTGTACTTTATTAAACATATTTCTGTGCTGCCACAATCAAAGATTCTCACCATCTTTTTGTTGAAAATACAATTTAAAATATTTGTTCTAAAAAAATTAAAATTCAACAGTGCAAACAATAATAAATACAATGACATCAAATTAAGAAAGGCTCTTCAGAGTAGCTCATTCTTCAAAGTTTTTGAAAATCAATAGAGCTGGCCTTTTCAACATTGTGAGTCTTTTCCATTGTGTTGGCATTGCTATAGAAAAAGAGTGGTCCTATATCAAGATCTCCCAGAGAATCTCCCCAAAATGTGGGATTTGTAGTAGATTTCCTGATAGGTCTTACCAGTCAGGCCCTACTGATTGGAATACCAATCATGTAGGTATGTGGTTGCCAAGCCATAAATGCTTTATCAGTTAAAAAAATATTATTGTATTTTATTATTATGATTGGGAGCTTATGATTGAAGACAAATTCCTTGTGAATCACACTTGCTCAATAAAAGATTTCTAATTAAGGTCAGCTTAAATCGGACCAATAAATTTATTGGCAACCAATGCATGGTCTGCACAACCTGTGCTATGTACTCCCAGCTCTGGAAGCCTCAAAATATAGAGGCTGCTGATGTAATTTTTGACTACTATTTAAGAATAGTATTGTCTAAGATAAGTTCAGTAACTGCTAGCAACGCTGTGCAGAGTACACTAGGGAAAAATTAGAAGAGATTGCATCAGTCATATTTGAAACCCTTTAAAACATAGAATAGGGATACTTACATGATGCTTTCTTATACAGGTTCCATAGTGTAGTGGTTATCACGTCTGCTTTACACGCAGAAGGTCCTGGGTTCGAGCCCCAGTGGAACCACCTAACTTTTTAAAGTGTAACTTCTAAACTAAGCTAATATTACAATTCACAATTTACACAAATTCCATTTCTAAATAAACTAGTAATGCACAGCACCATCTCTCATTTTCTGCATAAGCGATCACCTGATCTGTTCAGCCTTTATTTCCTACTCCAGGATGCAAACCCTAATATAACTTCAAAGGTGGCAATTTTTTTTGCTGCAGTCATGGCTGAAAAAAAAATGGGGGAAAAGACAGGTAATCCCTACGGCAGAGGATCACTAGTATTGACAGTACAGATTGTATCCAAGGTAGTAGATGGTGTACTGTCCCATGATCTATTTACATTTGTAAAATCTACCCCCTTTTATGTGTATTTTAATTTGGTCTTTGACCGTAATAAAAGCTATATATCTGTCTGCTTACGGTGCCACTCATCGGGATTTAATATTTTTTTCAATCTCCAGGATGTTATTCAGCATCAACAATTGTCCCGGATCCTGGAATCTTATTACCAAACGGTTACGGCAATGGATCAACACGGGGTTATCCCTCTAGAAATCTTGTAATCCAACACCGCTTTTCCTTAAATATTTGCGATCGAAGCAGCGAATAATCGATCTCAAAATTTATGCACAAGCCAGTCAGAGCATTAAAACACTAGTAGGAGTTCTACACATGCTCACCAACAGATTTAACTAGTACTATTGCCTTTTTATTCCGGCTGACTCATTGTATCGAAGTTCGAAGCTCCTGATTTATAGCCAAAACGCTCATTCTCAGCTTCTGTTCCCAGGAAGAGCCGAGATAATAAAACATATAAGATCTTTGCACCACAACTCGCGTTTCAAGATTGCCGGGGAAAAGATAAGGATTGAGAAGGCCTGATGGTGGAACAAGCCCTGCATTGAACGATTGTCGTCTTCCCGCCTTCCCTCCAGGGTTTGCCTCTGGGGATATGCAAACGTATCGCAATCGTAACGTGCAAATTTGGAATCTACCAGCTCATCATTCTGTGCTTATCGCAGAATGGAAGGAGGTGTCGAGGGTGGCTTAAGGCTTGCGCGAACCATGGCAGAATCGGACAGTATATGCTAACAAACGAGTCAGCTGGGTGCGGCACAAGCAGGCGCTTCTCTCCCAACCGCGAGAAAGAAGCTGCAGTTTGCCACGCGGGAGTGAGGACTACGACGGCTTCCTCATGTGCCCACCCAAAAGTACAGCCGCCCACGCGCTCCGCTCGGGCTCCAGAAAGTGTGAGGAGGAGGTGCTGGGCGAGATGGGGAAACTGCGCGCTGCGTCGCTTTCGCGGCTTCTCAATTCATTCCTGGGGAAAGAAGGCGACCCTGTGCGCAGGCACGAAAATAGGGCTTTCTACAAGGAATGCAATATTTCAAATGCGGGAGTGGAGGTGGGGAATCGATTTCTGCAAGTCGCTATATGTGCTTGACGCTGAAAGAGACTACAGTTCTATGCTTTATAGGCGGAGATAGGGACCTCCCAGTGGAAGCCTTGGTGCTCTCTGAGCCTGGTTGTTTGCTTTAGGTAGTAACATCATCAGTGCCATGATAATGTGCAATAGTGCATTGATGATGCTACCTGGTTGGGTAATGAAATGTTTCCAAGCAAGCAACCAGGCTCAGAGAACACCAAGGACTCCACAGTTCAACCCCGAACTAAAGATACTCTCTTCTATTGGAAAGATGCCCTCTGTTGTAGAGAAGTTTGGGGGGTCATCCAGTCCAGTGCTGACCAAGTGGACAGAGTTGCTAGGTTTCCTGATCTCTGGCTCACAATTCCCTAAAGAACATTCTGGTAATCTCTGATCCTTTCTATCCACTTGTCATCTCTCATCTCTGTTCATCTCTCAGATTTGCCAAGCAGGAATTACAATTTTTTTCTCCTAATCCATCTCTTGTTTGCCTCCTGTGCCCCAAACAGTTTCTCCTTATAGGTAATTATTGCAAGGGAGCAATTAATTATCATGGACCTGGGAATTGACTGACTCATTCTTCTTGGCATCCTGAAGCTGTTTATTGAGTAAGCATGCATTCTTGTGATATTTTTGAATCAGCAGATCTGATTGCTTGGTTAGCTTGATTTCACTTTAATTTCAATCACATTTTGCTGCCTGAAATATTTACATCAAAAAATTTTGTATGTGAATAATTATAAAATTGGATACCCCGATAAACTGATAATCAGATGCTAAAGTCTTCTTAAATATTTGTTTTTGGCTTGGTTTAAGATGTACATAGCCTCTGTGACTTGTAAATCATGTCTTAATATGTGTCAATTGCAATTTACAATAATGACAGTATTAAATAAATTGTTCTAATTTTTATGAGAAATAAATATTTGAGTGCCATGTATGCAGCTTGACTCACACCATTCCAAGGTTTTTGGGTGGATTTTTTTTTGGCCCAAAATAAGTTTGTTTCAAGCAAGGGCAAACTTATTAGACGGTTGACTCACCATACAGTAGAAATGACATGGAGCTCTATTCTGTTCAAACCGGAGGTAATAACATTTTCATAAGTTTCATAAGTTTATTTGTCAAACATATATAAGATAACAGGTAAAAGTATAAACATAATTTGAATACATTGAAAGAATAAATAAAAAGGAATATTAGGACAGGAACGGTAGGCACGCTGGTGCACTTATGCCTGCCCCTTAATTTTGTAATGGAAGATTCCTAAGACCATTGTCTCTTGGATTTCTGTTTCAGTGCCAGAGGATTGTAGGAATCACCTTGTGAGTGTGAAGTACATGGTTACAGCCTTAACATGAATAAGGTGCTCAGTACATGATAATTTACTGAAAGGACTGGAGTGATATGCAGAATAACACCATGCTCTTTGGGCATAACACAGATCATAGTTTAATGAAACAAATTATTGTTAGGAAAATATTAGCTATGTACAATAGCAGTTGTATGTATATATACTCTTTTCTAGCCTGATGGAGAGCTGATACATAGTGTCTGAATAAAAGGTTAGGGCAAGAATGCCCTTAATTAAGCTTGACTTAAGTGTCCATATAGTCATTTGATAATACCACCAAAGTAGTGCTTTCTTCTGGAATTTTTTTTACAACTTCCACTATAGCTTCCATTCTAAATTCTAACCTTAGGTTTCCTAGTGATTTCCCATTCAAGTATTAGCTGCTTTGTCTTGATGTAACTGTCGTCACATCAAATGGATGCTGTTGCCATTTGAAGACACATCTTTACTTAAAGTATATTAACTGCTAACCTGTTCCAGATGGTATCAGTCTTTCCTGTATTTTTATATGAATCGATTAGATTTCTCCACCATGGTCATTTCAGTTGTTTCTTTTTATCATATACATAGCAGTGTTCATTTAGGAAAAGACATCAAGAAAGATTAAAATAAAGCTAAAGAAAGATAATAAGTCTGGTTATTATTGGTGGGTATTTTTTTCTTTTTGCAAAAGATGAATACAATACATGCATGTCTATATTTAGATCATTTTAAAGAGCATTGCCCTTGGAGATTCCTTCAAAAATGAACTTGGCTTACCATAGTCAATTAAATCTCTAAGAGATAACATGGATAAGGTGCTTAATGGGGCTATGTTTAAGTTAATCTTCCTCCTGTTCAGAAAGCTATACCATTCACTGAGCAGGTACTGCTGGAAGTGAAATCAAGCAAAGATGTATTTCCAGCTAAGAAATGTGGCTCTGTTTCTTTTCTGCTTTGAAGGTAAGCACTTCAGAATGTATTCTATTATATAATGATATTTTTACTTGTCATTGATTATAATTTATACTGCTTCTAATCCATGATCCTTTTCTGTTCCTAGGTTAGACACAAAGTTTTACATTTTTCATTGCTGGACTGGAAGATTTTTCTTAGACCTTGGATTTTTAAGTGTGTTTTGTAAAGTAACCATATATGACCAGGTGTTTGTTAAAAATGGAAATGATGGAAAGATGAGGATGTTGGCAAAACATATGATTCAAAGAACTGATGAGATTGAATAAAAATCTTTTTATTATAATCAAAGTGTATCTTTATATGATAAAGATACACTATAAAGTGTATAGTAATATGTTTTCATCTTGTCAGAACTGCTTAGCTTTGAAAGCAATATGTAACCTCTTGAAGAATATGACTGATTTAAGATTATATATAGAATCTACCACCACAAAAGGCTAGTGACAGATTATGTGTCATCAAGTCATTGTTGATTTTTAGTTAACCACCAAGATAAACCTTCTACAGGATAATTGGTTCTCAATCTGACCCTTTAGATCTTCCACTAATGCATCCATTATTGAAATTAAGTCTATCCACCTTACTGCTGATTATCATATTTTCTACCTTTTCAGCATTATAGATTTCCCAGGAGATCTAGGTCTTTGCATCATGTGTCCAAAATACCATAATATGAACTGGTTGTCTGTGCCCAAATGAGAATTCTGGGTTGTTTTGTTCAATGATCCATTTATTCGTATTCATGGCTGTCAATAGTATTCTCAGGAGTCTTCCCAAACACCAGTGTTCAAAAATGTCAAAATACTTTTTATCTTATTCTTCAAAGCTCAACTTTTGTTTCCATGGAGTGTCACGAAAAGAAAAAATGCCACAGTTCTGATCTTTCTAGCTATAAACAAGACACAGCATCAGAATATTTTTTTTCTCAAGCCTTTCATTGATACCCAACCAAGTGCTTATTTGTGGTGTATTTCTTATTTGCTGGATTCTTTATTTTTGATAATCCTGAAGCTATCTATACTTAAGTATTTTTACTGTCAGTTCAAAAGTTGGTTGTTGTAGCTGTTGCCATTACTTCACTCTTTCTACTTTATATTTAATCTTACTCCCATTTTTAATGTGCTCACTGATTTTGATTATGTCTGAAAAAAGGCTTAAAAATATAAACGAGTTAGCCCTCTGTGAATGATAAATGTATAATTTACACTGATTACTTGATCTGAATCATTTGCATTTTCAGACCAAATTATACATTTATCATTCACAGAGGGCTGGCTGGGATCTCTAAACTAATAGCATTCTATTTTATATTTTTAAGGCTGATTTCAGATATCTTCAGGACATTTTTTTTAAAAATCATGTACATATAGAAAGTAGAATTTAATATTTTAAAATCCTCATGAAAGATATTACATTTCAATTTGGAAGCATTTCCTGACCTTAATTCACCCTTTTGTGCAATAGTGACTTTTACCAAAATATTTTATATATCTTGTCCCAAGGCTACTTGTGCTGAGCAGCACCAATAAAGGGGCTCTAAAAATAGATGTCATATAGTTGAAATTCATACTGTTCATTACTGATGCATTACATACCGTGTTTCCCCAAAACTAAGACCTCCCTGGATAATAAGCCCAATTGGGCTTTTTAGCGCATGTGTTAAAATAAGCCCCCCACCAACTTACTTACACTGATGCACAGCCGGTCCCACCATTTCCTCTGGTTGCTGCACAAACAACACAAGGTGAGGAGGTGAGGGCGGGGGGGCGGGGGGGAGAGGGGGACATGCCCTCCCCTCCCTGTTCTTTGTGCCGGCCAAGCGGCTGGCCGTTGCTGCCCTGACATCCCGCCACCACTGCTGCCTTGTAGAACAGGAGTCTGCAAGGCTTGTGCTGTTGTATGCATGAACTGCAGCACCACTGTGAGCTTCATCATACCGGCACAGCTGGCGTCCTGCTGCTCACAGCTATGCCAATATGTCGAACCTCACGGTAGTGCTGCCATTCATGCGTGCAACAGCACAAGTCTTGCAGAGTCCTGCTCCATGAGACACTGGTGGCAGTATGATGAGTCTCACAAAGACTATTTCTGACATGTGGGGCCAGGGAGAAGCAAGACGTGTGGAGCGAGACATGGTTCCCCTTGCCATCCTTTCTCCCCTCACCTTGCCAGCCATGACAGGGCTTCTGCCCCTGGCTTAGCCACCTGCCCTCTTTAAGGGTGCAATTTGGTGGTGGCAAGTGGGGTGGTGAGAAGCATGATGCATGTCTTACCTTTCAAGCTCTTTCACATTCCTCGCCATTGTGTCTAGGGAAACGTTGTAAAAAAAAACCTCGTGAGTTCAGTAAAGTTTTTTTTACAACATGTTTCCCTGGGCACAACGGTGAGGAACGCCACAGAGCTTGAAAGGTAAGACATGCATCCTGCTTCTTGCCCACCCCACTTGCCACCTCCAAATTGCATCCCTAAAGGGGGCGAGAAACTAAGTAAGGGACAGGAGCCCTGCCATGCCTGGCAAGGGGGGGGAGGGGAGAAGAGATGGCAAAGGGAACCATGTCTCGCTTCACATGTCTCGCTTCTCATTTGCCCCACCTGCCACCCCTTTTGATAACAAGAGCGGGGAAGGGAAGCAGCCAGGCTGCTGTTGCCATTGGGGTGGGACAGGACTTGTTGGTCCATGAGATGTGTTTTACCTTTCAAGCTCCGTGGCGTTCCTTGCCGTTGTGTCCAAGGAAACATGCTGTAAAAGAAAACTCGCGAGTTCAAGAAGTTTGATTGAACTCGCGAGAAGGGTTTTTTTTACAACATGTTTCCCTGGAAACAATGGTGAGGAACGCCATGGAGCTTCAAAGATAAGACATGCATCCTGCTTCTCACGCGCCCACTTGCCACCTCCAAATTGCATCCCTAAAGGGGGTAGGTGGCTAAGCAAGGGGCAGGAGCCCTGCCATGCCCGGCAAGGGGAGTGGGAGAAGAGATGGCAAGGGGAACCATGTCTCGCTTCACATGTCTCGCTTCTTCCTTGCCCCACCTGCCACCCCTCTCAATAAAGAGTTCGAGAAGTTTGATTGAACTCACGAGAAGGGGGTTTTTTTTTTACAACTTGTTTCCCTGGAAATAATGGTGAGGAATGCCATGGAGTTTGAAAAGTAAGATGCGCGTCCCACTTTTCACCCGCCCCACTTGCCACTCTCAACTTTCATCCCAAAAGGGAGCGGGTGGCTAACCAAGGGGCAGGAGCTCTGCCATGCCTGGCAAGGGGGAGAGAGAAGAGACGGAGCCATGCCTTACTCCACACATCTCACTTCTTATTTTCTTTTGAACCCTTGAAATAAGGGCTTATTTTGGGGGTGGAGGAGGCGGTGACCATGGGACTGGATGTTCCGCCACCACCTCCCCTCCCTATTCTTCATGCCGGCCAAGCAGCTGGCTACTGCTGCCCTGACATGTCCCACTGCCGCCTCATGGAGCAGGATTCTGCAAGGCTTGTTGTACTGTTGCACACCCGAACTGCAGCACTGCTATGAGCTTCATCATACTGGCACAGCTGGGGAAACACGGTATAAATACAGACACAGATACAGATCCAAAATCTTAATTCCAGTCTCTCAACATTATGTTCCTTGATGATTTGATGCCTAAACATATTTTTTTTCTTTGGGTACTTTATTGCAAAACCTTTTATCTGAAATTAATGGCAGCCTCTGTCAAAACATTTGGGAATTCCCCCCCCCCCCCAACTTATTCTGGTGCTTTCTTTACTTTCATGTAATTCTAGTAATGCTCTGCTTAATGCTACCCTGATATGCAATCATGTTTTTACTCATCATTCATAGTTAAAAAAAATATTTTAATTGCTTATTGGCATTTGTTGTTGTTAGTTGCGAAGTTGTGTTCAACCCATCGTGACCCCATGGACAACTTTCCTCCAGGCCTTCCTGTCCTCTACCATCCCATTTAAGTTCACACTGACTTCTTCAGTGACTCCATCCAGCTACCTCATTCTCTGTCATCCCATTCTTCTTTTGCGCTCAATCGTTCCTAGCATTAGGCTCTTCTCCAGTGAGTCCTTCCTTCTCATTAAGTGGCCAAAGTATTTCAGTTTTATCTTTAGGATCTGGCATTCTAAAGAGCAGTCAGGGTTGATCTCCTCTAGGACTGACCGGTTTGATCGCCTTGCAGTCCAAGGAACTCGCAGGAGTCTTCTCCAGCACTATATTTCAAAGGCCTCAATTCTTTGACACTCAGCCTTCCTTATGGTTCAAGTTTCACAACCATACATTGCAACTGGGAAAACCATAGCCTTGACTATACGCACTTTTGTTGACAGTTTATTGGCATATTATTCTTTTATTATAGCAGTGCAATAATTTTCTACATTCTCATCACTTCCTTTATTAACTTTGTGTCCCAGGAAGTCCTTTCAGGTCATTTATATTCTCTTATCCTTTATAGTTATCCGCTTATACTTTCAGTTCAATTTGACATGCAACTCAGGGAGGAGTCCTCCTAAGTATCTCCCTTGATATAATTCTTGCATGCCTACAATCTTTCTGTGCTATATGGAAGAATAGTGGATCTTACATACTCGACTTTTTAATCCCTCCACCAAAACCACAAATCCCTCCCTGCAGCCTCCCTTGACGAAGACCACAGGATTGCAACCTTCCTGGAACGCCTGTTTCTCCATGAATTTCCCCATGCTTAATCTGTTTCCCAACCTTTTGCCCAGTTCCCCTTTTTCTAGACTACCTTTTGTTCCTTTTTTATTTCTTAACCTATATTTCTTGTTTCCTTACAATCCTTGCAGCATCAGCATAATAAATTGAGGCAAGCGGTTAATTTCTCCATTATATAACTAGACTGTGTTGTTAAAACTGTTAACTAATCTGCTTGCCCAAACTGACTTGTTTATCAGAATTACAGACACTTCCTGTTTTCCAATTGTGATCTTTTTACCTTTAATGTCCCCATGTCCTCCTGAACTTTTAAACACAAATCTCTCAAAAATTGCTTTCTTTGCAAAAACAATACTATCTCCATCAGTTTTTTACATGGACCAAGCAGTTAAAAGTAGTAATGGGAAACTGGTACTTTCAGACTTGCAAGATTCTGTTAATGTAGCCTTACAATAAAGTAGAATTAGTGCTTCATGTTGCATTTTCTGTCTGGTTTACTTGAGAGGGCTGACAACCACTTTCTGAGGATTCACCATTGATCAATGTAATAATCGTGCAGATGATTTCTCCACCATGGTCATTTCAGTTGTTTCTTTTTATCATATATATAGTAGTGTTCATTTAGGAAAAGAGATCAAAAAAGATTAAAATAAAGCTAAAGAAAGATAATAAGTCTGGTAATTATTGGTGGGTATTTTTTCTTTTCATGCAGATAATTTTAAGTGCAAATTTCTTATTAATCAGAGTTGGAAAATAAGGTGGATACTGGCTTGTAGCCTTATGTGATTTTTTTAAAATGGTATTTAAAAATCATCAGCCAAAATCTACATTTCTATGACATCTATATAGTTTGCATAGGACCTCTCAGGCATAAAAAACATAAAAATAGTGGACTTCTTCCCTCATATCAAAACAATAAATAAATTGATATGTAAAAGGAAGAGAAAGATGAATCTGCAGTTTTCACAGGTACTTATAAAGAGTGTAACAAAAAAATAAAGAACTCTAATAGTATTTTAAGCCTATGTTTGAATGCTTAAAATGACCCATTTTTATGGATCTGGAAGATTTCCTGGCCAACTTGGAAAACAAAGTCATTGAAATTTGCTTTGAATTGGAAGCTTGTTGGGCAGGACATGCAATGGCATGGATGACATTTTGTGAGATGACCTTGGTTTCTTTCAAGTCTGTGACACAATCAGAGTCCTCTGTATGATGCTGATGATGTAAAGCAGGGGTCCCCAACCCCTGGGCCACACACCCATGCATGCACACTGGCCTGTCACTCAAAAGAGTGAAGCTATGTGTTGTGCACCAGCCTGCTGCTCACATGGCCTAGTCCCCCTTTCTCTCCCCCCCCCCTCCCCACATTGGACTGCCAAGCTGCAAACGTTGGGGATGGCTGATGTCTAGTGAATCTATGTGCCTCCTGGTTGTATGTGTGGCCAGAGACATCATGGGTACAGAAGGTAGTGAATGCATCCTTCAGAGAGGAAGAAATATTTCTGATCCCATCCTCAAAAAGCCATCCTGTGCCCCCACAGTCCTAGATGTTTAATGATTGAGTTTATTACAGGGGTGAAATGCTCCCGGTTTGGACTGGATTGCCCGATCCACTAGTGATGGCGGTGGATGATTCGGAGAACCAGTAGCAAACATCCCTGCCCCCCCCATGCCCAGTTGAGCCACGCAATCATCAGAGACTTTTTTTTATTTTTAAAAGCATTTTTTCTACATCCTCTTCAACCAAAAAAAATGCTTTTAAAAGTTAAAAAAAAGCCTCTGATGATCGTGCGGCTCAGCTGGAATTGTCAGAGGCTTTTAAAAGCATTTTTTTACAAGCTCTTTGGCCAAAGAGGTTGTAGAAAAAATATTTTTAAAAGAAAAAAAAGTCTCTGACGATCAGGCAACTCAGCTGGGATTGGCAGAGGCTTTTAAAAGCATTTTTACAATGGTTTTAAAAGTTAAAAAAGAAAAAAAATGGTTTTAAAAGTTAAAAAAAAAAGGCCACCCCCACCTAGTCACATTATCACACACACACCCCACCAAGCCATGCCCACAGAAATGGTAGTAACAAATTTTACATTTCACCACTGGTTTATTAGTAAGGTTCTCGAGAAGGTAATTGTACTGCAACTATGGAGGGTTCTGGATCAGAACGAAATGAGGGTCCTAAATCAGTCATCAACTGATTTAGGAAATTAATCCCTAAATGGGAACCTAAATGGTTGACAATAGGCTTTCAGGCCCAAGTCAAGGTACTGTTGGCCACAATTCGGATCTGATCCTGGTGCTGAGGCTGATGAAGAATATCGGACATGAGGTTCAGGTTTTGTTTCTTTTTATTGAAGAACTCCAAGAAAAGGGGTCCTGTCCAAAATGCCAAGGAACCTCAAACAATAGAATTAAGAAAGCTTTATACATTTTCACTAAAGCAGCAGGTGGGATAAGGCAGGATATATAAGAAATATCATCTAATAAACATTTTAGTAATTATTCTATTAGTCTCTAGCTGTCCCTATTCCTAAGGCTTGGCTAATGAAAACATCGGGAGTTATCTAATACACATTCTAGTTCCTCCAGTCCATCTCTATTCCTAACTTCTAGCTGAGGTCTGTCTAACTCTTTGTTTCTTTTATCAGCTTTCTAACCATCCAGAATTGTTACAAGCTTTACAATGCATATTCCCTGTTAATAAGCATCCTTTGTTCTTGCCAGACAAACTCCACATATACAAATTTCCTGGTCTCCTTTCGAGTGTGTGTCATAATCTTGTCTTGTTTTAGCAGACAGACCATCATTCCCCCCCATCTTTGAATCCGAAAATTATTTAATTTTCCAAGATTCACCTAACATCAATATCTGTGTACAGAGAGACCCTGTAGTTTTCTTACAGGCAGAAAGGCAAAGCAGAAGGCATTGTAATCCACAACAGGTGATTACGAGAACAATGATTATAGCTACCAGGGTCATTATTAGGGTTCTTAACCAGCTGAAATCAGATAACCATCCTGTCAGCCAATGCCACCAGCCTTCCCATTCTTTCATGGGGGTGGGGGTGGGGGGGCTGGGGTTGCAACTATCCTTGCTATATGTTCAGGTTTTGGAATTCCTCTAATTTGTCTGGAATATGTCCAATTAACACACACACACACACACCTCCTTTGGATACCAATACCTTATCTAGAGCCATTCTATTCCGAACTATTATTTGTCATATGACTTCTTGTTCTTTTACTGCAGCAATAAAAAGCTCCCCGGTCTCATTAGCTAGGCTCCACCACTGCCTGTATATGATACATGGCATTACTGAGGGACCAGAGCCCATCAAACCAGGTAAGGGTTAGTAGTCCTTCAGGGGCTTTCTGGATTGTTCAAGGTCCCTATGGTTTCTAATCTTTCCTTCAGATAAAGTGGGTGTAATATAGCTGGGTGTGAGAAACCCAGCAATATAATAAATTATATGGTCTTATCCAGACAGTTACAAACCTAAGCTTCCTAGCCTTTTTCTTTCCTTTTCTCCTGGTGCTTTTGGGACTATGTACCCAGGCATAACTACCAAATGTTCTTAGGTGAGCCATTGAAGGTTTTCTTCTGTATAATAGGAAATATGAAGTTTCATTTAAAGCAACATTCCATATCCTGTTTATTATATAATTTGCTGTGTTCATGGCTTCCCCTCAGTATACTCTTGTCATTCCTGCATCTGCTAGCAGTGAGTCTTTCATGATTTGCCATACATCATTCTGTCTTTCAACCACTCTGTTTTCAGCTGGCGAGTACAGATTCGTATGTCTATGCCTTATGCCTAAACTCTGTTTCCCTGTCTGTTTGCAACTGGCATACTTTACAACCATATCTTCGCTCTACAAGTCTTATCCATTGCTTAAATTGTTGCAATACCTCTGTCTTGTTTTTTAGCAGATAACAAAACCCATATCTCATGTAGTCATCCACTATGACTAGGGTATATCTAGCTCCTCCTAAAAAGGGTGCCATAGGGCCAATCAAATCAGCATGCACTAACTGCAAGACTCTGTTTGCCTTGTGCTTTTTTTACTCATAGGATACACCCTGGACTTTGTCTCTTTACAAATAGTGCAATCTAAGTACATCTTGCATTGCTTTAGTTTAAGTCCCTCAGCTAGTCCTGGCATCTTCTGCAGTACTCTAAAACTTGCATGCCCCAACCTCCTGTGCAATAAATGTACACAATTGTCATGTGTGGGAGTGTTTGTAAGTGTTTGTGCACAACTATTCTCTTGCCTTCCTAGTATGTACAGACCATCTTGCTTAACCCCTCATGCATGAATTCTTCCACCTTTCCTTATGGAGTATTGTCCTCCAGCAAACAGTATTTCATACCCTTGGGTGTCTAAACTGGAAATACTCAACAGATTATGATCTAATTTATTTATTTATTTATTTGTTTGTTTCAATTTATAAACCGCCCTTCTCCTTGCAGACTCAGGGTGGTGAACAGCCAGGATAAAACATGATATACAAAAATTAAAACAATTTTAAAATATTAAATATTTTCGGCCGACAATTAAAACAATCCAATTTAAGATCAGTTCCAATTTAAAACAGAGGATGGGATCAAGCCAGCCCGGCTAGATGAAACAAGTGGGTTTTAAGGGCCCAACAAAAAGTCCGGAGGTCTGATATCCTGCGTATCTCCGGGGGTAGGTCATTCCAGAGGGCGGGTGCCGCCACAGAGAAGGCTCTCCCCCTGGGGGTCGCCAGCCAACATTGTCTGGCCAACGGCACCCTGAGGAGGCCCTCTCTGTGCGAGCGTACTGGCTGGTGGGAGGCTATTGGCGGCAGAAGGCAGTCTCGCAAATTCCCAGGCCCTAAGCCATGGAGCGCTTTAAAGGTGGTCACCAACACCATTCAGGTACATACAGTACATTGTCTAATATTTCCCTTATCTCAGGTACGTAGACTTTACCTTCCCCTTTAACAGCAGATCATTGTCTATTAGCCAAACCAACAAATGTTTGCTTAGCTGATCTTAAGACAGAAAATGTTTGTGGGCCATTTGCAATATGCTGACTTACCCCACTGTCCAACCAACCAGGCATTTCTAGTGTTTTCAGGCACTGTTGCTGCCAGGTGTGTGTGTGTGATTATTTAGTTAGTTAGTTTGTCAAACATACAAGGTAACAGGTATAAGTATAAACATGGACATGAACATAGGAAATAAGTACAAATAAATGGGGACAGTAGGGCAGGGGCGGTAGGCACGCTGGTGCACTTATGCATGCCCCCTTTACAGACCTCTTAGGAATGGGGTGAGGTCCATGTAAGACAGTTTAAGGTTGAAGCTGTGGGGGTTTGAGGATGTAACAATGGAGTCAGGTAGAGCATTCCAGGCATTGACCACTCTGTTGCTGAAGTTGTATTTTCTGCAATTGAATTTGGAGCAGTTTACCTTGAGTTTGTATCTATTGTTTGCCCGTGTATTATTGAGGTTGAAGCTGAAGTAGTCATTAACAGGTAGGACATTGCAGCAGACAATTTTGTGTACTATGCTTCGGTCAGAGTTCCAGGTTGTCCAAGCCCAAAATTTCAAGCCTGGTGGCATAAGGGATTCTATTGTGAACAGAGGAGTGGAGTACTCTTCTTGTGAAATACCTCTGAACCTGCTCAATTGTATTAATGTCCGATATACAGTGTGGATTCCAGGCAGATGAATCCACACTGTATTCGAGAATTGGTCTGGCAAAGGTTTTGTATGTCCTAGTTTGCAGTATAATGTTACTGGAGAAGAAGCTTTGCAAAATTAGGTTAACAACTCTTAATACCTTTTTGGCAATGCTGTTACAGTGAGCTCTGTATGTAAAATGACGATGAAAAACCATTCCTCATGTGTTGAGTAGCCCTATGCCCTTGTTTCGCTGCTCCTCTGTTTCTCATCTCAGGACAGTGTCTCTGGAGATGCTCTATAGAATCACACGTGAAACAACGTTTCACTATGTAAACAGTCTCAGCTGCTCTGCTTGCATCATGAGATGTTGCAGATCTTGGCCTGTGCTGAGCATTATCTCCTTTCTTTCCTAGTCACCTTTCAAGCTGTTTCTGTTCTTCCTCCAACAATTGGCCAGTCAAATATGCCATGGTTAAGTCTCTCTCTTGCATAGACTCTAGACTAGTCACAAAAATGCCCCATGAAGTGTCTAATCACACACCACATATACCTTGTGTGCCTCAGTAAATGTCATTCCTCTTTCCTCTAACTCCAGGGATGCCTTTCTCATAGCCTGCAGATGTGTGGACAAGCTCTCCCCAGGATTTATACAGTCTCCTTGCCAGTAACACTTTACTGTCTGCAGTCTCTCTAACATACACACTGTGTAATACCTCCCAGCATTCTTTCACAGACTGGAGACCCCTCACGTGTATTAGCTGACTGTCCTCTTAAGCCAGAATTATGCTGGCTAATGCCTTTTCATTTCTTCTCCAGTCCCCATCTTCCAGGACTGCTGGTAGATTAGTAACTATAATCCACAACTCTTCCCTTTACAGGGACATCTCCATCTTTACACTCCAGGAGAGGTAATTTGTCTCATACAGCCGAGAAACCATGAAACCTCCTCCCATTATCATAGCAGTTGATCAGTGCTTAAATCATTACCCTGACAATCCAAGATACCAGGCCTTCCACTTTTAGTGACTTATGGGTATCAGAAACACTTGAAATGGTCCCTTCCACTTCTCATCCAGGGAGGTAGTTGGTCCCTACATCTTTTCAAGCACCTAGTCTCCAGGCTGAAATGGATGCACTGAATAATCTAATCCGGGGTACCAGTTTTCCTGCACATAACAGGAAAGAGAATTCATAACCCCTCCTCAAGAAGCCCTCCCTGGACCCGGCTATTTTGGCTAATTATCGTCCAGTCTCCAACCTTCCCTTTTTAGCGAAGGTTGTTGAGAGTGTGGTTGCGTGGCAGCTCCCTCGGTACCTGGATGAAGCTGTCTATTTAGACCCGCTCCAGTCCGGCTTCAGGTCTGGATACAGCACCGAAACAGCATTGGTCGCGTTGGTGGATGATCTCTGGAGGGCCCGGGGTAGGGGGTACTCCTCTATCCTGGTGTTGTTAGACCTCTCAGCGGCTTTTGATACCATCGACCATGGTATCATGTTGCGCCGGTTGGAGGAACTGGGGGTGGGGGGCACCGTTTTACGGTGGTTCTCCTCCTACCTCTCCGACTGGTCGCAATCTGTGTTGATGCAGGGGCAGCAGTCGACCCCGAGGCGCCTAGTGTGTGGGGTGCCGCAGGGATCGGTCCTCTCGCCCCTCCTGCTCAACATTTATGTAAAGCCGCTGGGTGAGATCATCCGTGGTTTTGGGGTGGAGTTCCATCAGTACGCTGATGATACTCAGCTGTACATCTCCACCCCAGACCACCCAACGATGCCGTGGAAGTGATGTCCCAGTGCCTTGAAGCCGTGCGGGTCTGGATGGGGAGAAACAGGCTTCGACTCAACCCCTCCAAGACCGAGTGGCTGTGGCTGCCGGCGTCCCGATATAGCCAGCTGATACCATCGCTGGTTATTGGGGGCGAATCATTGGCCCCCACGGAAAGGGTGCACAACTTGGGCGTCCTCCTGGACCCATGGCTGTCTTTAGAGGACCACACGACAGCTGTGGCCAGGGGGGCTTTCTATCAGGTTCGCCTGATACGCCAGCTGCGGCCCTTTCTAGACTCCCTACGCACAGTCACTCAGGCGCTCGTCACTTCTCGCCTGGACTACTGCAATGCTCTCTACATGGGGCTCCCCTTGGGGTGCACCCGGAGGCTCCAACTGGTGCAGAATGCGGCCGCGCGGGGGATTACGGGAGCGATAGGGTGCTCCCACGTGATACCTCTCCTGCGCGAGCTGCATTGGTTGCCAGTGGACTTCCGGGTGCGTTTCAAGGTGTTGGTGATCACCTTTAAAGCGCTCCATGGCTTAGGACCAGGGTACTTACGGGACCGCCTTCTGCCGCCAATTGCCTCCCACCGGCCGGTTCGCTCCCACAGAGAGGGCCTCCTCAGGGTGCCGTCAGCCAGACAATGTCGGCTGGCAACCCCCAGGGGGAGAGCCTTCTCTGTGGCAGCCCCTACCCTCTGGAATGATCTTCCTCCAGAACTGAGAATAATTTCCGACCTCCGGACTTTTCGTCGGGCCCTAAAAACTTATCTCTTCCAGCTTGCCGGTCTAGCCTGATCCCTGTTGAATTTTAAAATTTTTAGTGTTGTAGGGTTGTTGTATTTTAAGTATTTAATTGTTTTAATTTTCAGGCAAAGTTTATATGGGTTTTATAATTTTTTTTAACTTTTGTGTACTGTTTTTTTATTCAGCTGTTCACCGCCCTGAGTCCGCAAGGAGAAGGGCGGTATATAAATCTAATAAATAATAATAATAATAAATAATAATTGGTACAAGGTCAGTTCGCCCACCTGTAGAATGGACCTCTCTTAGGAAGGGATATGGTCACCCAAAAAGGGCCTCAAAGAGGCTCAAGCCTGTTTGCTTTCAAGGTTCACACAATTGTTACACAACCTTAGCTGTGAAATATGGGCCACAATCTGACAATGTATTATTTGGCAGCCCAAACCTAGGAATAATTTCTTTCAGTAGGACTTTTGCTACTTCATAGACTTTATTAGTCCTGCAAGCAAAAGCCTCAGGCCATCCTGTGAAGGTACATACTAGTACCAAAACATGCTTAATTCAATGAAGTCTATTTCCCAAATGCCCCCTGGGTAATTACCTTTAAGTTGGACTCCTGGTGGTGGGTGCCTGCCCACTTTTGGATTAGTTCTGGCACAGATCAGGGAAGCTACTACAGCTTGGGAGGCAGTGGAATAGAGACTCTTGCCTACTGCATAGCGTGTCACAAAGTCTACCAGGGCTGTTGCCCCCCAATGTGTGCTAGCACGTATTTGCAATAAAAGAATCCTTAGGGGTGTATTTAATACGAGTAGAATAAGTTTGTCCTCTACCTTCCATCACCCATCATTCTCCTCTCTGCCTCCAATTGATGTGGCCCATGTTATGTTTTTGAGTGTATAAGAGAGTGGAGAAGTGGGTATGGAGAAACTGGAATTAGGGAAGCTGTTAATTCTGAGTGTTGTAGGGTGGCTTCCTTAGTAGCCCTATCTGCATCCCCTTTTGTGTAAAGGATGTCTTCCTTAGAATGTCCCTTGACATGTACTGTATGACTGCTACTTGTTTTGTTTGCCAATATAATTCTAATATTGATGATCCTTTTGCATTTAATAATCTTTCCTTCCATAAGGCTTCATAGGCATACAAGACTCCAAAGGCATATTTTCTATCTGTGTAAATATTTATTGTTTCTCCCACATCCAACTGTAAGGCTCTAGTTAAAAGTAACCAATTCAGCCAGTTGGGCAGAAATGTTTACTGGTAATTGGTTGGCTTCTACAACTTCCCATGGTGTAAGCACTGCATATCCTGTCTTTCTCTTGCTTTCTACCATAAAGCTACTACCATTAGTAAACCATTTGCAGTCAGCATTTGGGATAGGCTGATCACTAAGATTGGGTCTGCTGGCATAGACTGAATTCACCACCTGTACACAGTCAAGATGCAATTCAGAGTCCATCTGGAGCAGAGTGTAGCTGGATTGAGAATATTGCAAATCTCTAATTGTATGACTGCAGAGTCAAGCAAAAGAGTCTGATATTTTGCTTGGCAGCCACCTAGTCATCCAAAATATTCCCTTTACTACCATAATCTCTTGAATCCCATGTGGGACTTTTAATATGATATGTTGTCCCAGTGTTAACTTTTGAGCATCTTCAACTATGCTTGCAACCCATTCCAATGCCACGCCATCTATCTGATTATAGAAATATGGCATAGGTCTTTGCTATGAGCCTAGTTTCTGGGTGAGAACTACTGCAATACCTTTCCACTCATGTACAAAATGTCGTATGCTGCTCACCCAGCTGGTTCGTACCACTGGAAACATGACTTGGAGACAGACTGCGAGGTTGTAACCAGGTTTACTCCGCATTTCTTGGTGAAGACATATACGATCATTACAAGTAACATAAAGTCGGCGTTGGGAGCGGCTGCCTCCCCACGCCTTTTTAACACAACTCAAATTAGCCCGGGAATATCTGTAGCCAATTCCCATTATTTCCGGAGCGAGCCTCCTCTTTCCCCCTGGTAATTGAGCACGTCTTGCTCCCTATACTCATCTCCCTGTCCCGGCCATGGAGTGACCAGCCACCTATGAATTGACGTTCTCACACCCTTCCATCATCATTGTGCACAGCTGCGGCTACACACACACACACCCCATCGCCATGAGATGTTCACGGATCGTCGTCGGCTGGTAGGTCTTTCCCCCCTCTCATCGATGGATCCGCTGTAGGGTCCCCCCCATTCTATGTCGAGCCGGCTTGACGCTTGACACAAAGAGAGTAAATGGTCTAGTGGGTTCTGAAAGCCCCAATCCCAGTGCCCCAATAAACCCACTCTATTTGGGTGAATGTTTGTTGGCATTCTCTAGTCCAGTGATGGCTAACCTTTTTGTTGCTGTGTGCCAAAGTGTGTGTGCCAGCACCCATAATGCAATGCACCCCCCTGCGCATGCTCGCACACCCCGTCATGCCCCAGTGCATGCATGGTGGCAGACAGCACAAAAGAAGCGGGATGCCTGACGCTCAACTGTGCAGTTCTGCAGCCTTTGCAGAGGCAGTGGCGCTGGCAAAGTTATGTAGGCAAGCCACGTGCCTCACCAGCACAGGCCATGCCCGAAATCCCCCAGCCGGCTCTGCGGGGATGCACAGCTGAGCATCGGCTGTCCTGCTTCCCTTGTGCTGGCCACCACCATGCACACTGCTGATTGGCCCGCCAACAAGGGTGGCGGTCATTATAAAGGAAAGTCTTGATCCAAGGGAGGCCACTGTACTTCAGATAGCCGAATGTGAGTCTCTCCTGGTGAAGTGGGGCCATGGTGTGCAGATCGGCCTGCTGATCACGTACCTGGCTCCCTGCCACGTGACAGCAGCCCTGCCTGAGCGCCTCAACGTTATTGCCGGGGTGGCGATTGACACCCTCAGGCTTTTGGTCATGGGGGATTTCAACCTGCCGTCTATCGGTGAGGCGTCTGGGTTTGCTCGGGAGTTTATGGCTTCCATGACAGCCATGGACCTGACACACCTAATTCTTGGCCCTACTCACACAGGAGGACACACTCTGGATCTGGTTTTTGTCTCTGGTCAGTGGTTGAATGGCCTAGATGTTGGGGATATAGTCATTGAACCCCTGTCATGGTTGGACCATTCTCTCCTGAGGCTAGACTTTCTGACTGCCAAACTCCGCCGCAGGGAGGCGGAACCGACTAGGTGGTTCCATCCCAGGCGCCTGATGGATCCCGATAGATTCCAGAGGGAGCTTGGGCCAGTGCCTGTAACTCTGGCTCATGATTCGGCTGAGGACCTGGTGGCTGCCTGGGATAGGACGGCCGCCGGCGCCCTGGACCGAGTCGTGCCTTTGCGGCCTCTGATCCGGCGCCAAATCTGCCTGGCTCCTTGGTTCTCTGAGGAGTTGAGGGAGATGAAGTGCTGGAAAAGACGTCTAGAGAGTGGTTGGAGGTTGAGTCGATCTGAATACGACCGAACACTAGTTAGGTCCCATGTTAGGACCTATTTTGTGGTGATAAAAGTGGCAAAGTGTAATTACTTTTCCGCTCTTATTGCATCAGCAGATAATCACCCAGCTGCCTTGTTTAGAGTGATCCGCTCCCTCCTATATCAGGGAGTGTGGGAGGACCTCTTGCAAGGGCAGGCTGAGGATTTTGCACAGTATCTGCACGATAAAATCGCTCAGATTTGGGAAGGCTTGGACTCTGACTGGGTAGATTCTGGCGAGGTGACTGAGGCCGGTCTTGAGAACGTTATCTGGGAGGAGTTCAATCCTGTGACTTCTGAGGACATGGACAGGATTCTGGGGAGGTAAAACGCAACCATATGTTTATTGGACCCGTGTCCTTCCTGGCTGGTACTGGCCACTCAGGAAGTTACACGAGGCTGGCTCCAGAGGATTATAAATGCTTCTCTGAGCGAGGGTTTCTTGCCTGCCGCCTTGAAAGAAGTGGTGGTGAGGCCCCTCCTCAAGAAGCTTTCTCTGGACCCGGCTGTTTTGGCAAATTACCGTCCTGTCTCCAACCTTCGCTTCATTGTGAAGGTTGTTGAGAGTGTGGTTGCGCGACAGCTCCCACAGTACCTGGATGAAACCGTCTATCTAGATCCGTGCCAGTTCGGCTTCAGATTTGGATACAGCACTGAGACGGCATTGGTCGCATTGGTGGATGATCTCTGGAGGGCTCGGGACAGGGGTTGCTCCTCTGTCCTGGTCCTGTTAGATCTCTCAGCGGCTTTTGATACCATCAACCATGGTATCATGCTGCATCGGTTGGAGGGCTTGGGGATGGGAGGCACCGTGTTGCAGTGGTTCTCCTCCTATCTCTCTGACCGGTCGCAGTCTGTGTTGGCAAGGGGGCAGAGGTCGACCTCAAGACGCCTTGTTTGCGGGGTGCGACAAGGGTCGGTCCTCTTGCCGCTCCTGTTCAACAGTTATTTGAAGCCGCTGGGTGAGATCATCCATGGTTTTGGGGTGCGTTGCCAACTGTATGCTGACAACACTCAGCCGTACATCTCCACCCCTGACCATCCCAATGATGCCCTCAAAGTGATGTCCCAGTGCATTGAAGCCGTGCGGGTCTGGATGAGGAGGAACAGGCTTCATCTCAACCCTTCCAAGACCGAGTGGCTGTGGATGTTGGCGTCCCGGTATAGCCAGCTGGTGCCATCACTGGCTATTGGGGGTGAGTCATTGGCCCCCACAGAGGGGGCTCGCAACCTGGGTATCCTCCTGGACTCACGGCTGTCCTTGGAAGGGCATATGGCAGCCGTGGCATATGTCCTTGGAAGGGCATATGGCATATGGCAGGGGGGCCTTCTATCAGGTCCACCTGATGCGCCAGTTGCGCTCCTTTCTGAATCGGGACTCCTTATGCACAGTCACCCATGCACTCATCACATCTCGCCTGGACTACTGTAACACTCTCTACATGGGGCTCCCCTTGGGGTGCACCCGGAGGCTCCAACTGGTGCAGAATGTGGCCGCGCGGGTGATTATGGGAGCGACAGGGCGCTCCCACGTAACACGTCTCCTGCGCAAGCTGCACTGGCTCCCAGTGGTCTTCCGAGCGCGCTTCAAGGTGTTGGTTCTCACCTTTAAAGCGCTCCATGGCATAGGGCCAGGGTACTTGCGAGACCGCCTGCTGCTACCGATAACCTCCCACGGGCCAATATGCTCGCACAGAGAGGGCCTCCTCAGGGTGCCATCAGCCAAGCAATGTCAGCTGGCGGCCCCCAGGGGGAGACCCTTCTCTGTGGGGGCACCCGCCCTGTGGAAAGAGCTACCTCCTGGAATTCGATTGATCCCGGACCTCCGCGCTTTCCGAAAGGGTCTGAAGAATCACTTATTTCAACAAGCCGTCCTAGTTTAATAGGTTTTAATGGGGTTTTTAAATTCTTGATTATATTGATTTTTGGGTTTTAAATTGGGTATTTTTCGATTTGTAGATTTGAGATTTTAAACTGAAACGCAGATGATTTAATTAATTTATTTTAGTTTTTTAATTTTTATATTATATGTGTTTTAATTTGGCTGTTCACTGCCCTGAGTCCCCTCCAGGGAGAAGGGCGGTATATAAGTTGAAATAATAAACAAACAAACAAACAAACAAACAGGGATTCTCTGGAGCGTGGCTGCAGTTGCTGGCACCACAGATATTCCCCCCACCACCAGGACCTTTCTCCTCCTTGGGATGGCAAACCCCTAGGTTTGACAGCAAGGCTGGCAGGAGGAGGAGGAGGAGCCTCCACTGCCTCTGCAAAAAGGCAGCGCTGCTGTGACAGTGCGAACACCTTCCAATGTGGATCTTGGGCAGCGCAGCTTCGGGGCCTTTCCTGATGCTGATGGCCAGGCAGGCAGGCAGGCAGGCAGGCGCAGGGGAATGGCTGGCCACATGATACTATACACACAGGTTGCGCAGCACTCCCCTGAAGTAGGCAATTCTGGTACAGTTCCTTATTCAGTCCCTCTCAGAAATGGTAGATCAGCAAGCATTCAGACCAGTCTCCCAAGTGGCTGGCCAGGTGGCGGAAATCTTTTATTATTATTATCTTTATTCATTAAATATGAAACTCAGTCAACTGAACATTCAAAAATGCATCACAAATACCATTGACTGGTGCTAATGGTTAATACAGGTTGCTGCCAGCATCCTAGGTATCAACCAAGTACCTTCTTAAGATGTACAATGTCCCAAGTAGCACAGTTTTTTGCAGTTCTGCTGGTGTTATTGCAGAAAGCTGCAATTTGCTGATGAATCTTATAAAATTTTAGGACATGGTACCAAGTGTCCTGATGATAATGGGTATCATTGTTACATGTTTCATCTATAATCACGTAGTTTCGATGGCCAGGTCGCAATATTTCATGATTTTTTTCCAGTTTTTTTTTCTTTGACTCTGGCATCTCCTGGTACCGTGATATCAGTAAATTGTATGTTTTGATTTTCGACAACTGTGATATCTGGTGTGTTGTGTTCCAAATGACCATCCGTCTGTATTCGAAAGTCCCACACAATCTTCACCTTCTCATTTTCTATAACTTTTTCCACTTTATGTTCCCATGACTTTTTGGATACAGAAAAGTGTATTTTTTACATAATGACCAGTGGATTAATTTAGCAACTTGGTTGTGTCTAGCTGCTATTATTATTGGTTAATCTGTAGTGAGATTCACAGTCTTTGAGGCTGGTTAATAGCTCAGCAGCTTGAGTCCTAACCAAGGACCCTAGGAACTGTTAAGGTATCGTCGGAGGATGTAATTTGTTCCGAGTAAGCTGGTTTTTTGTAGAGTCAAAATGTTCAAGTCCGGTAAATTTAGAATTTCTAAATAGCGGGGTAGCCCTTTGGGTATTGCTCCAAGGGCTCCAATTACAATCGGAACAACACATGATTTCTTTTTCCATAGTCGCTCAACTTCAATTTGCAAGTCCCGGTGATTTTTTCTTGGTGCTTATCTTCAATCCGTGCATCACCAGGTATTGCAATGTCAATGAACCATACTTTTTTCTCTTCAACTACTGTTATGTCAGGTGTGTTGTGGACCAAGTGCCTGTCAGTCTGAATCCTAAAGTCCCACAAGATCTTGAGTTTCTCATTCTCTAGAACTTTCTCAACATGATGTTCCCAGTGGTTTTTGCTGTACTCAAATCCAAACTTCTGGCACAATTTCCAGTGAATGATCTTAGCAACGCGGTCATGGCGTTGTAGGTAGTCGGTTTGTGAAATTTTGCTGCATCCACTGATCAGGTGGTCGACTGTCTCATCTTTCTCATTACAGAGGCGACATTTGCTGTTGGTGGTAACATGTTGAATTTTTGCCTTCATGCAGTTTGTGGCTAGGGCTTGTTCTTGGTTGTGTCTAGCTGCTATTATTATTATTATTATTATTATTATTATTATTATTATTATTATTATTATTATTATTATTATTTCTTTTATTTATTAAACATGAAACTTTATTATTATTGTTGTTGTTGTTGTTTATTGTTAGTAGAGGGTCTTACCCCTTTCCCAAGTCTTGGAAATGATGCAATACAGACACACATATATACTACCTCCACACTCCTCTAACAAAAATGGACAATTGAGTTTCACAAATAAATCCAAATATTGTACCTCTGCCTGTCTCTTTCGTTTCTCCAAAATTGCCTGTAGTTGCTCAATAAGTCCCATATTATGAGGACCCTGAGGTGGCCAAAAGTCACCTGGATTGCCCAAGGGACTTTGAGGCCAGACAGACATATAATAATGAGAAAAGACTGCCTTTGATCCTTATATCTAATTTCTCTAATATCTCAAAATTAGCCAAAATACAACCCATTGGTGTGTCTTTGGGCAGGTTCTTTTTGGCAACTCTGTTTTCCCTTGACTGGATGCCTTTTTGCTGCCAGTTTCCCATTTCATAGCTGGATCTCAGGCAGATGCCCCCTTATCCTGTGGAACATCT
Organism: Masticophis lateralis; assembly: GCA_030761175.1. Classification (NCBI taxonomy): domain Eukaryota; kingdom Metazoa; phylum Chordata; class Lepidosauria; order Squamata; family Colubridae; genus Masticophis; species Masticophis lateralis. The sequence goes on from JAUDYJ010000004.1 coordinate 79,244,292, forward strand.
TCTGTCCAGTCTTTGCTTTTGTTTGCCTTTTACTCAGGGCTGGATCTCAGGTGCATACCCCTTATCCCCTGGGATGTCTCGTGTCTAGTCCTTACCTTTTCCAGAAATTTTGTTTCTTTCTTTTTCTCCACTGGTGGTTGTTCCTGCTCCTCTGTTTCTTCGGGGCTTCAGCCTTTGAGTTCAATTAAGATGTCACCAAGGATTTCACCAAGGCTGGATGTTTATTTAGACCAGACTTGTCAAACTCAAGGCCCATGGGCCAGATGCAGCCCATGATGGGTTTAGATCTGGCCTGTAGGGCTGCCCTAAAGATGGTGAGGGGCCATGGCAGCAGGGCCCCAGCCCAGCTGGGTGTGCCCCCTGGGCACACAAAGGAGGCAGTGAGTGTACAGGGATTGGGGATGCCTGGTATCTCATTGGCCCCTTGGCTGCTCATTGACTGGCAGCAATGGCCAGCTGGATGTGAGCCAAGATGTCCAATAAGTCGTGCTTGGCCCTGCCCCACGTGCACTCTACTTGCACACTTCATCCTTCTGCTGCCCAATGGGTGCCCCTCCCCCTTTCAGCCTCTTATCCTGGGGATGGTGAAGCTCTTCTGTGGATGAGGCTTTAGGCTTGCCCTGGTCTCACCTTCCTCTGCTGGAGATTTCCAGATCCTTTTGCAGTCTTACCTAGCCCCCCATAGTGAGCAATGTCGAGCCAACCACGTCAAGCCAGCCACGCCCACCCAGTTATGCCTATCCAGGGCAACTATAATGGAGATGTGGCCCTCAATTTAATTGCGTTTGACACTTCTGATTTAGATAGTGGCTCATTGCATTCAATCAATCTATTCTATGCATTGGTGAGACATGCAGATTTCTGCAACATCTCTTGCTTTTCAAGCTATCCACTCACAATCAAAAGACTCATTTCCTTGAAACCTTACATCTTTCAAGTATTCATTGTCTTTGGCAATGTGGTAAAATATATTTTAAGCCTTTTTTTTCTTCCCCTTTTCTAGGTTTTTCTGCTGAAAATTAGTAATTTTGGAATCTTTTTGATATAATTGAAATAAAAATCCAGAATGAATAATGTATTTTATCATGTTACAATATTGAAAATTTCTTCTGTTAACAACTTTTTTTGACTCGATTATTTCTCCTAAACAGGAAACCTTTTATACTCCATTTACCAGAATTCGGCAACTTGTAACTCTATTTTCAAGGAAAATAAATGCTGTTTTTCAATTCTATGTATTAAAAATGTCTGTTTGAACAAATCAAATTATACATATATTTTATCCCTATTTTATCTTTTTTTTAAATAAAAAAAACAAGTTTTATTGGTCTCCCACCCCCCTCCCATTTGCCCACATCTTTTTTGAACAGAGCATTGGCCATATCTTATCTTATGCAATTAATCAAATTCAAATACATTTTACTCAATTACAGTTTTTGCCAAAATCTTTCCCACCCCCCTTTTTAATCATGTCTCAATATTTCTATGCTTGCTTACATAAACAACATCTTCATTTGCCCTTAAATTCTAATTGCTATATTTGTTCTCTTTTATTCTTTAAACAATTTATTTATTTTATTTATTATTGTGATTTATATGCCGCCATTCTCCCTGAGGACTCAGGGCGGCTTACATACAACAGTCATCAATACAAATCACAGTAAAGCAATTAAAATAAAATTAAAACCCCCATTAAAACCATATTAAAATTATAAAATTATACAACTCCTCGATCAGATTATTGCTGGAACAGCCATGTCTTTAGTCCGTTGCGAAAGGAGAGCCATGTCTTTAGTCCGTTGCGAAAGGAGAGGAGATCGGGCGCCATCCTGAGCTCGGTGGGCAGACTATTCCAGAGGGTCGGCACTCTGACACTTCCCCCTGGAGGCTGCCAGCCGACATTGTTTGGCCGATGGCACCCGGAGGAGGCCCACTCTGTGGGACCGCATAGGACGATGGGAGGAAGGCAAGAGATGGTCCTGTAAGTACCCTGGGCCTAAGCCATGTGGGGCTTTATAGGTAAGCACCAGCACCTTGAAACGGAGAGCAACTGGTAGCCAGTGCAGCTCACGCAGGAGAAATGTAACACGGGAGTAATGAGGAGCCTCCGTAACTACCCATGCAACCACGTTCTGAACTAACTGGAACCTCTGGATGCATCCCAAGGGCAGCCCCATGTAGAGGGTGTTACAGTAATCCAACCATGAAGTAAGAAAGGCATCTCAGTCCAGGAAAGGGCGCAACTGGCACACAAGACGTACTTGTGCGAAGGCCCCCCTGGTTACGGCTGTCAGATGCTCATTGAAGGACAACCGAGAATCCAGGAGGACACTCAGATTGCGAACCCTATCAGATGGGGTAAGAGTCTCCGCACCAATCACTAACAATGGTATCTCTAGATCCCGAGATGCTGGCACCCATAGCCACTCAGTCTTGGAAGGGTTCAGTCTGAGCCTGTTCCTTCCCATCCAATCCCGCACTGCCTCCAGGCAGTGGGACATCATGGAAAGGGCATCCCCAGAGTGGCCTGGGGTGGAGATGTAAAGCTGGGTATCATCCGCATATTGGTAATACCTCACCCCAAAACCACGAATGATCTCACCCAGTGGCTTCATGTAGGTGTTAAAGAGCAGGGGGGAGAGAACCGATCCCTGAGGCACCCCACATGTGAGAGGCCTCTGGGAGGTTCTCTGGCCCCCTGCCAATACAAACTGCGAGCGGCCCAAGAGGTAGGTGGAGAACCACTGCAACACAGTGCCTCCTATCCCAAACCCCCTGAGTTGCGGCAGTAAGATACCATGGTCGATCGTATTGAAAGCCGCTGAGGTCAAGAAGGATCAGGATGGAGGAGCAACCCCCATCATGGGCTCACCAGAGATCATTCACTAGGGCAACCAATGTCGTTTCTGTGCTGTGACCGTGTCTGAAACCAGATTGGTAAGGATCCAGGTAGTCTGTTTCCTCCAGGAAATGAGGGAATTGCTGTGCCATCATGGTCTTGACAACCTTCGCTAAGAAGTGGAGGTTAGAGACAGGACGGTAGTTGTTAAGGGAATCCGGATCCAGGTTAGGCTTCTTAAGGAGAGGTCGTACTACCGCCTCTTTGAGTACAGTGGGTACAAAACCCTTCATCAGTGAGGCGTTAACTGCCTGGATCCAGTCTCCGGTCACCTCTCTGGCTGCAGAAACAAGTCAGGAGGGACACGGGTCCAATACACACGTGGAGGCCCCCAGCCGACCCATAATCCTGTCCACTTCATCCAAGGAAACAGGCTCAAACTCAGCCCAGAAGACTTCACCAAGACTAGCCCCGGTCTCCTCAGTGGATTCTGCCCAGTCGGAGTCCAACTCGGTCCACATTCAAGCAATTTTATCTTGCAGAAACTGTGCAAAATTCTCAGCTCGATCCTGCAAGGGGCTCTGGATTGAATCGTGCCTATGCGGCCTCTGATGCGGCGCAGATCCTGGGTGGCTCCATGGTTCACCATGGAGCTCAGGGAAATGAAGCATCGGAAAAGATGCCTGGAGGATGGTTGGAGGTCCTCCCAATCTGAATCTGACCGAACACAGTTAAGAACCTATATTAGGTCTTACCTTGTGGCGATGGAAGCAGCGAATCATCAATATTTCGCCGCTCTCGTTGCATCTGCAGAAAACCGCCCAGCCGCCCTGTTTAGGGTGACCTGCTCCCTGGTTCAGGAGGGTGCGGGTCACCCTAAACAGGGCAGCTGGGCGGTTTTCTGCAGATGCAATGAGGGCAGCGAAATATTGACGTTTCACTGCTTCCATCGCCACAAGGCCACCCAGGCCACCACTAGGGCCTCAGAGGAATCGTGGGTTAAGGAGGCGGAAAATGACCCTAGCTTCATCAGGAAACTTTCGGGTTCCATCTGGTGGCTGGGGCGGAACCAACTCACCAGTTCCGCAACCCAGCGGCAGGGTATGGTGATAGGAAAGTCTAGCCTAAGGAGGGAATGATCGGTCCATGACAGGGAGTTGATGGATAAAGACCCCTCCCCCTAATCATTTATCCACTGCCCAGAGAGAAAAATCAGGTTGAGTGTGTGTCCTCCTTTATGAGTTGGGGCCTGTACAATCTGACTTAGGTCCATGGCCGTCATGGAGGCCATGAACTCCTGCACCAACTCAGATGTCTCCCCAGCCTCATTCTTTATCTTAATATGTTTATATGAGTTCGGGATTGCCTTTCTCTCCTTCAGCCTTTTTCCTTTAATTTTAACTCTATTGTTTTTCATTCTCAATCTTTCCCCATTTATTTCTCTTCTCTTCATATTTGAGATGTATTTTCCCTTATCCATTTTTATTCTATCACTGTTGAACCCAGTGTCATCATCTTTATCTTTTTTCAATTATTTCCTTTTCAATATTATCTCCTTGTTTCTCTTGCTTCTCATTCATTTTTTCTCTTTCTTTTCTTTTCTTTTCTTTTTTGCAATCTAACCAACCCTCTACTTATTTATTTATTTATTTATTTATTTATTTATTTATTTATTTATTTGATTTATATACCGCCCTTCTCCTGACGGACTCAGGGCGGTGAACAGCCAACTAAAAAACCAATACAAAAAAGTTAAAATCGTACTAAAAACAAATATAAATTAGGCTGAGAATTTAAAACAGAATAAAACTCTAAAAATTTTAAAAAGTAGAAGGGATCAGGCAAGTCCGGCAAGTTGGAAGAGATAAGTCTTCAAAGCCCGACGAAAAGTCCGGAGGTCAGCAATTGTTCTCAGTTCTGGAGGAAGATCGTTCCAGAGGGTGGGGGCTACCACAGAGAACGCTCGCCCCCTGGGGGTCACCAGCCAGCATTGTCTGGCTGACGGCACCCTGAGGAGGCCCTCTCTGTGGGAGCGAACCGGCCAGTGGGAGGCAATTGGTGGCAGAAGGCGGTCCTGTAAGTACCCTGGTCCTAAGCCATGGAGCGCTTTAAAGGTGATTACCAACACCTTGAAACGCACCCCGAAGTCAACCGGCAACCAATGCAGCTCACGCAAGAGAGGTGTCACGTGGGAGCGCCCCGTCGCTCCCATAATCCCCCACGCGGCCACATTCTGTACCAGCTGGAGCCTCCGGGTGCATCCCAAGGGGAGCCCCATGTAGAGAGCATTGCAGTAGTCCAAGCGAGACGTGACGAGCGCCTGAGTGACTGTGCGTAGGGAGTCCCGATCTAGAAAGGGCCGCAACTGGCGTATCAGGCGAACCTGATAGAAAGCCCCCCTGGCCACAGCTGTTGTATGATCCTCTAAAGACAGCCGTGGGTCCAGGAGGACGCCCAAGTTGCGCACCCTTTCCGTGGGGGCCAATGATTCACCCCCAATAACCAACGATGGAGTCAGTTGGCTATATCGGGACGCCGGCAGCCACAGCCACTCGGTCTTGGAGGGGTTGAGTCGAAGCCTGTTTCTCCCCATCCAGACCCGCACAGCTTCAAGGCACTGGGACATCACTTCCACGGCATCGTTGGGGTGGTCTGGGGTGGAGATGTACAGCTGAGTATCATCAGCGTACTGATGGAATTCCACCCCAAAACCACGGATGATCTCACCCAGCGGCTTTACATAAATGTTGAACAGAAGGGGCGAGAGGACCGACCCTTGTGGCACCCCACACACTAGGCGCCTCGGGGTCGACCGCTGCCCCCGTCAACACAGATTGCAACCGGTCGGAGAGGTAGGAGGAGAACCACCGTAAAACGGTGCCCCCCACCCCCAATCCCTCCAACCGGCGCAACATGATACCATGGTCAATGGTATCAAAAGTCGCTGAGAGGTCTAACAACACCAGGATAGAGGAGTACCCCCTACCCTGGGCCCTCCAGAGATCATCCACAAACGCGACCAATGCCGTTTCAGTGCTGTATCCAGACCTGAAGCCGGACTGGAGCGGGTCTAAATAGACAGCTTCATCCAGGTACCGGGGGAGCTGCCACGCCACTGCACTCTCAACAACCTTCGCTAGAAAGGGAAGGTTGGAGACTGGACGATAATTTGCCAAAACAGCTGGGTCCAGGGAGGGCTTCTTGAGGAGGGGCCTCACCACCGCCTCCTTCAAAGCAGTTGGTAGGGCACCCTCACTCAAAGAAGCGTTTATAATCTCCTGGAGCCAGCCTCGTGTAACCTCCCGGGAGGCCAGCACCAACCAGGAGGGACACGGGTCCAATAAACATGTGGTAGCGTTCAGTCTTCCCAGAATCCTGTCCACGTCCTCGGGAGCCACAGGATCGAACTCAGCCCAGATAACACTCTCAAGACCGGGCTCAGTCACCTCACCTGAACTAACCCTGTCAGCGGCCAAATCATCCCGAATCTGAGTTATTTTATCATCCAGATATTGAACAAAGTCTTCAGCATGTCCCTGCAAGGGATCCTCCCATGCTCCCAGATGGAGGAGGGAGCGGGTCACCCTAAACAGGGCGGCTAGGCGATTATCTGATGACGCGATAAGAGCGGCGAAATAATTAGATTTCGCCGCTTTTATTGCCACTTAGTAAGTCTTAATATGAGCTCTTACTAGTGTCAAGTCAGATTCAGAGCGACTGGCCCTCCAACCGCTCTCTAGGCGTCTTTTCCGGCGCTTCATCTCCCTCAGCTCCTTGGTAAACCAAGGAGATAAGCGAGTTCGGCACCGGGTCAGAGGCCGCAAAGGCACAACGCGGTCCAAGGCCCCACTGGCTGCCCTGTCCCAGGCAGCCACCAGGTCCTCAGCCGAGTCGCGTGTCAGTGTCTCAGGAAATGGCCCAAGCTCTGTCTGGAACCTATCAGGATCCATCAGGCGCCTGGGGTGGAACCACCTGTTCGGTTCCGCCTCCCTGCGGTGAGGTGCAGCGGTCAGAAAGTCGAGTCGAAGGAGCGAGTGGTCAGTCCATGACAAGGGTTCCACACCTATATCCCCAATATCAGGACCACTCAACCACTGACCAGAGACAAAAACTAGATCCAGGGTGTGTCCACCAATGTGAGTCGGGCCCTGAATTACCTGGGTCAGGTCCATGGCCATCATGGAAGCCATGAACTCCCGAGCCATCTCAGATGTTTCACCGATAGATTGCAGATTGAAATCCCCCATGACTATAAGCCTGGGGGTATCAACCGCCACCTCGGCTATAACATTGAGAAGCTCAGGCAGGGTCGTTGCCACGTGGCAGGGAGCCAGGTACATGACTAACAGACCCATCTGCCCACCAGGACCCCACCTCACAAAGATGGACTCACACCCGGCTATCTGAGGTACAGTGGCCTCCCTCGGACCCAGACCTTCCTTAATAATGACTGCTACTCCCCCACCCCTGCCCTGGGCTCTCGGCTGGTGGAATGCAAGGAAACCTGGTGGGCACATCTCCACGAGGGGAACCCCCCCCTCGTGGCCCAACCAGGTCTCGGTGATACCAGCCAGGTCCGCACCCCCCTCTTGAAGAAGGTCACATATTAGGGGGGCCTTATTTACAATGGACCTCGCATTGCATAACAACAGCCGGAGCCTCGGGTCCTGAGACTCTAAACAACCCGGGGAACGGGAGTAGCTCCCTTAAGTGCTTCCCTTATTTTTTACAACATCTCCCTTAATGTCTCATATTCATCCTCCCAATTCTCCATATTTTCAATTTTAAAAGGCTAGAATTTTTAAGCTTGTTCTTTTCATTTACATATACTTCAGGTTTCAAAGTCCATATAATGTCTCTTTAAAAAAAAAAAGTCCACTTCAAATATTTACTTGAGCCAGCATAGTTTAGTCTTTGTCTCTTTAACCTTGCTTCAGCTGCACAAATATGCACTCCCACGCCTCTCTCTCACATTCTTTCTGCCAACAAATGTCTTTCTCCAATTCACTAGTCTTCTGGCAACAAAGTCTCCATTTTATAGTCCATAAGAACGCTTACTGTCTCTTTTCCAAATTAAATCCTTTATTGTTTTAAAAAAATGTTTTTCTGTCTCATTTTTCCTTGTCTTATTCTTATTTTTTTTCAAATCCAATTATAAATCCAGGTGGAAGATTCCTTTTAGGGCTTTAGGTTTGATTTTAAAGTTCCCTTTTTCTCTCTCTCCGCTTAAATTCCCCCTCCAGCAGCTGTTTCTCTGATTCACAATTTCCATAACAAAATAGCCATCTTGCAATACACAAAAGCATTCACTGTTATTAAATTCTTCTGCTGTTTAAAACGTTTTTTTAACTTTTTTTCCTTGTCTTATCCCCCCACCCCCACCCAAATCCAGTTTTAACTCCGGATGGAAGATTTTTTCCAGGCTTTAAGTTTGATTTTTTTTTTTATTTTTTTTTCCTTTCCACTTTCATCTCTGTGCTAATTAGCCGCCAATTTACTGCTACAATCTTTTCAAGCTGTCAAAGATTTTTTTTCTTTTATCTGTGAATTGGCCCATCACTTACCCTGTGACAATACTCCATTCAATTACTGCTCATTATATTCCCTCTTTCTGATTGTGGCCGTTCTAGCTTGTGACCGCTCCTTAATGTCTGCCTTCCTTCACCGATGGGTTGAAGACTAAACACCTGCACTTCAGGGAACTTGCTCATTCCCTATCCATGCCAGCCAGTGTCTTCTTTCTTCACTGTCTCCACAAATCAGCTATGATCCCTGGGGATCCCCAAAATCTTTTAAAAGGCTCTGATGATCCCAGCTGAGCTGCGCGATCATCAAAGGCTTTTTTTTTACTTTTAAAAGCATTTATCGACAGAAGAAAAAATGCTTTTAAAAATAAAAAAAAGCCTCTGATGATCGTGCAACTCAGCTGGACATGGGGTGGGGAGCAGGGATTTTTGCTACCGGTTCTCTGAACCACCTACTGCCATCACTACCGGATTGGGCGATCCAGTCCGAACCAGGAGCATTTCACCCCTGGCTTCATATATCTGGAGATGGCAAAAATAATCACTTTCAACTTTTGAAAATAATTAGCAGCTAGTTTTCTCTGCAATAATGCACTATGCTTCTGAAGGCTTATCTAAAGTCAACTGGAATTTTAAAATAATAATTGTATCATTTGCATATAGCAAATTTTGGCATCTGCTATTTTGAGAGGCTGGAGGTTCAAATTTGAGAATCTCTTTGCAAAGGGACTCATATTTAAGTAGCACAGGAAAGAAGCTAAAATACAGACTCTCCTATATGCAGAGATTTGATCTGATTCTAGAATCTTTGTATAGTTTTAAATAAGGAAAACAGGCACTGCTCAATGTTGTCCCATAAAAGAGGTCTCAAAATTAAGTTGAACCTTTAAAGTCCACAAATATCTCATACAGAAAAAGTGTACACCTATCAATATCTTTATCAGGCGATGTAGAACTAAAACTTGATCTGTTCAGGAGCCACTTGGACAATTATGACCATTCCTTAGTCTGAGGATATGTTTCCAGGGAAGTTTATCTAAAATACTAAAATTCTTGTGTTTGTAACAAAGGTTACAAATGAATGAAACAGTGCATCATAGGACAAAATCTTTTGAAGTAAGATACTTCAAATGGGCTCACTTACAGAATGCATCCAAAATCCAGGACCCATAACTCACATGGAGTTTAAGTTTGGCAACTTTTATAAAACATCTTATGACATAATACAAAATGTTATAAAACATTTCCTCTGGTCATCTTCTGATGTTTGACTGTACTATACAGTTCAACATGAACTACTTTCAATCTTAACATCTGAATATCTCATTGAATCTTTAAGAACTTTTCAAGTACATTGGAAGTGCTGCTGTTGAATAGTGGGCAGAGAGAAGTAGGACACTTGTAGCCAATTCAAACGCTTTATTTAGCTCCAATAATAGCAATTCCAAACTGAGCAGTGGCAGCTCCTTTTTAAGTGAGCTGTCCACGGCTTCAGCCACTGACGTGCACTTGTTTTTCCTGTGCTGACTCTGGGACCACTGATTGGTTCCTACGTCAGTCTATTCAATATCTAACACCCCTCCCCTCTAGAATAGTGTTACCCAATCAGGATTTGTTCAAGCAATGTAATCCTGTAAGTAGGCGGGTCACTTGTGGGTGCAACCTGACTTGCACAGCTCAGTTTACTCAGCAGCTCCGGCTGGAGAGGTTGGATCTGTTGTCTCTCCTGTGGGAACTCCTGGAACCATTTCAAACTTGTCTGGTGGCGCAGCCCTTTGTTTTTGGATTATTTTTTTTTCAAAATTTTATTGCTTTTATGAAAGTACATAGTATTACAATTCTACTAGCATTGGATAGGCAGTGTTTATACATAAATATAGAATATATACATGGTGTCTCTTAATTTACTTATTCCTTTTATTAGTCACACCATCTTTTACTCCTTCCTTTATTTTGAGCTTGTATAGCGTAGGGGGCTAATGCCTCCTACTAAAGGCAGCAATTAACACCAGCTGCCTGTAATTTCTCTGAGTTCAATCCTAGCCAGGCTCAAGGTCGACTCAGCCTTCCATCCTTTCTAAGGTGGGTAAATTGAGGACCCAGTTTGTGGGGGCAGTAAGCTGACTTTGTATAAATATACAAAAGTATGAAGGCTATTGCTTAACGCATTGTAAGCCGCCCTGAGTCTCCGGAAAAGGGTGGCATATAAATCAAATTAAAAATAAAAAAAAAATATTTTTTTTTTATCATCCATCCATTTATACCACCCTTCCCAAACAGAATAATAGTCAGAATTTTCATTCTCATTTATTTCATGGGTTAGTTTACTCATCTCCGCGCAGTCTAATACTTTCCTAATTATATGCTCTTCTGGTGGCAATCCCTTTTCTTTCCAGTATTGTGCATAAATCAGTCTGGCAGCTGTAGTAATATGTATTATTGGATACTTCTTTTTTTTCCTGTAGGCCCTTTTTAATATTCCAGGAGAAATATTTCCGGTGCCAATTCAATATCTTCTCCAATTATTTCTTGTATCCATTTCCGAATCTTACTCCAATATCTTTTCACTTCGGGGCATGTCCACCACATGTGAAAGAAGGTACCCTGGCGGTGATCACATTTCCAACAATTTGGGTTTATATTTGAATAGATTTTTGCTAAACTTGCAGGGTCTAGGTGCCACCTATATAGCATTTTATATTTATTTTCTTTGTATGTCATTGCTCTAGTCAATTTATAATTCTTATTCCAAATATCTTCCTAATCATTCATTCAAATTTATACTGTGCCCAATGTTCTTCTCCCATGCAGTCATTTGATTTTTGACTGCATGGGAGAAGAATGGGAGCCCTATCATAATCCAATAAATAACTGTATAATTGTATAATTTGGCCAACATTTTTCCCCGTTCCCATCAAGACCTTGTTGAATCCATTGGATTCTATTTCTATGCCAAATTCCTCCTTATCTTTTTGATATCTAGACTTTATTTGTAGGTATGGCCACCAATCAATATTATACCTTGTTCTCTCAATGAGTCGTTGGATTTGAGGTTTTCTCCGCCATCGAGAATGCCCTTATACCTACACATTTTCTCCATTCCCAGCATATTGGGATATATCAAAGCCTCCATTGTAGAGAGCCATTTTGGGACTTTCGTAGACTGTCGCTGCCTGATCTCAGTCAATGTTTGTATTAGTGTGTCTCTGATTTTATGCCTATGTAAGTATGTTTTCTTTTTCTTCTCTTTGTTCAATAAATGTGCGTGCCACCCTTTCTGCAAATCGTGGCCTTCCAGGGTTAGGATCCTTTTGTTTTCTAATGTGGCCCACTCCCTTATCCACATTAAGTTGGCTGCCTTATAATATATTTCCGAATCGGGAAGTCCAAAACCTCCCCTGTTCCTTTTCTCCTGTAAGATTCTGAATGAGATCCTAGGCTCCCCCACCTGCCCCACCAAACAAATTTCCTGATAATTTTGTCCAGTTCCGGAAAAAAAAAATTATCCAAATTTACCGGTATTGTTTGGTACAAATATAGTAGTTTAGGCAGGATACTCATCTTAATCGAAGCTATCTTGCCTAGGAGTGACAGTTGTAATTTCCCCCATCTATCCAGGTCTTGTTTTATTTTTTTTATTTTTTTATTGAAAAGTTTTACAAAAATACAATAAAAAAACATTTCCCCCCCAACATCCCCCCACCCTTTTCCCTTCCCCCCCCTCCCTTCCCCGACTTCCCAGAGCAAAATACAGGGTATTAGAAAAGAAAAAACAATCATCATCTAGATTAATCTAACTATCCCCAAATCAACAAATCCCCCCCTGAAACCTTAACTCCAATATAGTTAACACAACATCTTTTTACTTTCATTCATACGCAATTTGATGTCTTCTCATTTGATACTTGTTCTGAATATAGTTAATCCATTTTCTCCACTCCAAAATATATTTTTCTTGCATATGATCTTTCAAATATGCTGAGATTTTTGCCATTTCAGCTAAATTTATTACTTTCAAGGTCCAGTCTTGTATCGTAGGCAGAGAGTCTCTTTTCCAATACTGTGCTACCAGCAGTCTAGCTGCTGATATTAAATTTAAAATCAATTTCATCTCTAATACTATACAATCAGTTGCTATACCCAATAAAAACAATTGTCGGGTAAATTTCAACCTCTTTTTCAAGATATTCTGCATTACCCACCAAATTTTTATCCAAAATGCTTTGATCTTCTTACAAGTCCACCATACATGATAATACGTTGCATCTTCACAATCGCATCTCCAGCATTTGGCTTTTACATTTGGGTACATACATGATCCCAATTTCTTAGGATCTAAATGCCACCTATAAAACATCTTATAAAAATTTTCTCTTAAATTTTGTGCTTGCATGAATTTAACATTTCTAACCCAAATCTTTTCCCATATTTCCATCATTATTGGTTCCTGAAAATTTTGTGCCCATTTAATCATACAATCTTTGACCAATTCTGTTTCTGAATCTATTTCCAATAATGCATTATACAACCTTTTAATATGCATAGAACTCTGGTCCCTAATCTGTTTTACCAAATTTTCTTCATTTTGCATAAAACCAGTTTTTTGGTCCTCCCTCCATCTGGCTTGAAGTTGACCCTATTGAAACCAAGTATATATTATCCCTTCCTCCTTCAATGACTCTAAAGACTTCAATTGTAGTTTATCCCTTTCATTAAAAAGAAGCTCTTTATAGGTAATCACCTCCAATTTTTGTTCTATACTTATATTTTCTATTGCATGTCTAGGATTTGCCCATATAGGTATTTTGTAATTTAACTTATATTGATACTTCTTCCAAACCCTTAACAAAGCATTCCTAAGTATATGACCCTTGAAAACCTTATCCACTTTCTTTTCATATAATAGATAGGCATGCCATCCATATAACAAATCATATCCTTCTACATTTAATATTCTTTCTTCAGTTAAATTGAACCAATCACTGATTTGTACTAGTACTGATGCTTCATAATATAGTCTTAGATTAGGCATTTTCAAACCTCCTCTCTCCCGAACATCCTGTATAATTTTTAATTTAACTCTAGTTTTTTTCCCTGACCATATAAATGTATTAATTCCTTTCTGCCATTCCCTCAAATTTCCATCTTTTTTAAGCACTGGTATCATTTGAAATAAAAATAAAAATTTAGGTAATACATTCATTTTTATTGCTGCTATTCTTCCCAATAAAGATCATTGTAATTTTTTCCAGTTTTCCATATCTCTCTGCACTTTTTGCCATAAAACCTCATAATTATTTTTAAATAACTTCGTGTTAGAGTCTGCAACAGTTACGCCTAGATAGTTAACCTTTTTAACTATTTCAAATCCCATTATGCTTGCTAGCTCTTCCCTTTGAGTGACTGACATGTTCTTAGTTATTATCTTAGCTTTATGTTGATTTATTTTAAATCCAGAGACTCTACTATATTGTTCTATTACATCCAACATATATGGAGCTATTTTTGTAGGTTGACTTAAAGTCATCTGCAAACGCTCTTAATCTATAATCTTGTTGTCTAATTACTATTTACTATTCCTTGAAGTTTATCAGATTTATGTATCTTTTTCAACAAGATCTCTAAAGATAAAATAAACAACAATGGAGATAAAGGACAACCCTGACATGTTCCCTTTTCAATCTTAAAGTGATCCGTTAAGCCTCCATTGACAATTATTTGTGCTGTTTGTTCTTGATATATTGCTCTAATCGATTGTTCTCCAAATTGCATCTTATCTTGTTTTATTTTCTTAATTAAGGGCGCATAGTTACCTTCCTTTAAGGATGAACATCTTGGTGTTATCCAGATTCCTAGGTACTTTATTTTTTTAACAATTTGCAATCTCAGCCTTTTCTCTATCTCTTTCTTTTGCACCTCAGTTACATTTTTGGTTAATATTTTAGTTTTAGTTTTGTACAATTTAAATCCTGATACTTCTCCATATCTGCCCAATTCCTTTAAAATTTTTTCTCCTGATTCTAATGAGTCCTTCAAAATCAAAGCTACATCATCTGCGAATGCTTGCATTTTATATATCTCTTTCCTAATCTTCAGGCCTTTAATTTCATCATTGTTTCTAATTCTTTTTTATTGAAAAGTTTTTAAAAGTTTACAGATATATCCAGTGGTGGGATTCAATTTTTTTAACAACCGGTTCTGTGGGCGTGGCTTAGTTGGGAGTGTGGCCTGGTGATCATGTGACTGGGTGGGCATGGCTAGCTGGTCATGTGACCAGGTGGGCGTAGTTAGCTGGTCATGTGACCGGATGGACGTAGTTAGCTGGTCATGTGACCGGGTGGGCGTGGCTATGTGCATAGAGATTACTCAGAGGGCTGAAAAAAGTCATTTCTGACTGGTCCTCACACTTTTGACCGGTCCTCGCACTTATGACCATCCTCACATTTATGCCCGTTGTGGCATTCTTAACAACCGTGTCAGTCATTTCACAACTGTTTCTCTACACCATGGTGACAAGATAGGGCAAAAAACGTAAAATGTGAGGACAGTCGTAAGTTCGAGGACTGGTCAAAAGTGCGAGGACCAGTCAAAAATAACTTTTTCAGCCCTCTGAGTAGTCCATATGCACAAAAGGACTACCCAGAGGGCTGAAAAAAGTGATTTCTGACAGGTCCTTGCACTTATGACTCATCATCATTTATGCCCATTGTAGCATTCTTAACAACCATGTCATCATTTCACAACTGCTTCTCTACTCCATGGTGATAAGATAGGGCAAAAAACGTAAAAAGTGAGGACAGTCGTAAGTTCGAGGGCTGGTCAAAAGTGCGAGGACCAGTCAAAAATAACTTTTTTGCCCTCTGAGTAGTCCATATGCATAAAAGGATACAGCAATAGAGAGGGATGAAGGAAGGGAAGGGAAATTAGAGTAGAAGTGAGGGTAAGAGAGGGAGGAAGAGAGGAGGAGAAGGAAAAAGGAAGAGGAAGTAGGGAAGAGAAGAAGAGGGGGAGGAAGAGAAAGTAAGAAGGAAAGAAAAGAGAGAGGTGGTAGGTTTGAGGAGAAAGATTGCTGTACAGTAAAAAAGGTGAAAGGGAAGAAAGCCAACCCAAACAAATATAAAGATATTAAGATAAAGAATGAATTGTTAAACTTTAAAGAATAAAAGAGAACAAATATGAATAAATAACAATAATTAGAAACACACATACAAACATACAATGTATTTTCTTTGAACAGAGTATTTGGCCGGTTCACAAATTTAAACAGTGTTTAGTCATTTCAATTAAATTTACAATTTCTATATTTCCTTTTTGCCATATTTATTCCTCATCTATTTTTGTAAAAAACCAATATTATCCTTCATCCTCATCTCTAATCTTAATCAAATTCAATTTTTTCCCTTCTGTTCTATATTATACCCCTTCCCATTGTCATCTATTTTTATATCCATCCTCACATTGGTTAATTATGTAATATTACAGTTGTTTAATATAAATTCAACATTTTTATATAAATCAATTAGTTATATAACTACCTTTTTTGTATATTAATCAATATGAACATGAATATTCTAATTATTTCCATGCAATCCAATTTCTTACAAATCAATTAATTATATTTACCAATAATAATAAACCAAATAATTTCCCCCATATATTCCTCCAAACCACAACTTAACCATTTCTGCTTTCAACACAATATACAATTAATAGTATCTCAATTATTACAATTCCCTAGTTAAATAGAGCTTTTTTTCTTTTGTTTAAAATCTTGAACTCTCCTCTTTTGCCCTAAATTTCCCATTGTTTGCACCTACCGTTTTTGGTGAGGAAAAAGAAAAGCAATCTGTCTGCCTAATTTTCCAACATTGCAGCAACAGCAAAGCCAATTTACTTTCAGTTTCCTTTTTCAGCAAAGCTAGCTCCAGCAAGCAGCAGAGCTCTGCTCCAGCAAGCAGCTCCAGGAAGCAGCAGAGCTCTGCTCCAGCAAGCAGCAGAGCCCTGAGCAAAACAGCTGAGAGTCGGGAGCCGATCTAATCAAGGGCTAATTAGCCTATGCTGAAGCTCCGCGGGCCAATAAAATTACAAAAAAACACCGAACCCTTTGTTAAATTGCTGGCTCGCCTGCCCCTTGCCCACCACTATTTATTGGCAATAAATAGTGGTGCAGAGGGGCGGGGCAAGGGGCAGGGCGAGCCAGCAATTTAACAAAGGGTTCAGCCGAACCCCCTAGAACCGGTCGAATCCCACCACTGGATATACCCCTTTCCCTCCCTCCACCCTCTTCCCACCCTCCCCCTCCCACACTCCCCCCTCCCTACTTCCCAGAACAAAATACAGGGTATAACATTCAACAATCATATTCTAATATAATCTAATTAACTATAGCCTCCTACATCCCTCTTGTACTTTAACTCCCCTTTTACTAAGCTAAATTTACATATTTAATAACATCTCTATTTATTCATAAGCTATTTGAAATTTTTTAGTCCGATATTTACTCTGAATATAATCAATCCATCTTCTCCATTCCAACCTGTATTTCTCATTTGAACAATTCTTCAAATATGCTGAAATTTTTGCCATTTCTGCTAAATTTGTTACTTTTAGTGTCCATTCTTGAATAGTAGGCAAGTCTTCCTTCTTCCAATACTGTGCCACCAACAATCTTGCTGCAGTTATTAAATTCAGGATCAAATTAGTTTCTATAACCGTACACTCTGTAATTATACCCAACAAAAACAACTGTGGAGTAAACTTTATCTTCTTTTTAAGAATATTTTGGATAATCCACCATATTTTTATCCAAAATGCTTTAACCTTTTTACAAGTTCACCATACATAAAAATAAGTAGCATCATCACAATCACATCTCCAACATTTAGACTGTAAATTCGGATACATACAAGCTAGCTTTTTAGGATCTAAGTGTTATCTATAAAACATTTTATAAAAATTTTCTCTCAAATTTTGTGCTTGTGTAAATTTTACATTTCTTACCCATATTTTTCCCCACGTTTCCATCATTATTGGTTGTTCAAAATTTTGTGCCCATTTTATCATACAATCTTTAACTAACTCTGTTTCCGAATCTATTTCTACCAATATATTATACAACATTTTTATATGCATCTGACTCTGGTCCCTAATTTGTTTTACCAAATTTTCCTCGCATTGTGTAATACCAATTTTCTGATCTCTTCTCCATCTAGCTTGTAATTGTACATACTGAAGCCAAGTTTGAATTACCCTTTCTTCTTTTAATACACTCAAAAGCTTTAACTTTAATATATCTTCCTCTATGTTAAGAATTTCTTTGTATGTAATTACATCCTGTCTTTGTTCTATACTTATGTTCTCTATCACGTGTCTGGGTACTGTCCATATAGGTATTTTTTCATTTAATTTATAATGATATTTCTTCCAGACACGCAATAAAGCATTCCTCAATATATGACTTTTAAACATCCTATCCACCTTCTTATCATACACTACATAAGCATACCAACCATATATCAAGTCATACCCCTCAATATTCAATATTCTTTCATTTGTTAAATTAATCTAATCACTAATTGTTGATAAAACAGCTGCTTCATAATATAATTTTAAATTAGGCATTTTCAAACCTCCTCTTTCACGTATATCTTGCATTATTTTTAATTTTATCCTTGGTTTCTTCTCTGCCCAAACAAAATTATTAATGCCCCTCTGCCATTCATCCAAATTTGCATCCTTTTTAATTATTGGTATCATTTGAAAGAGGAATAAAAACTTAGGCAAAACATTCATTTTAACTACTGCTATTCTTCCCAACAAAGACAGTTGTAATTTTTTCCAGTTATCCATTTCTGTCTGTATTTTATGCCATAACAATTCATAATTATGCTTATATAATTTTCCATTTGAAGTCATAATATAAACTCCTAAATATTTAACCTTTTTAACTATCTCACATCCCGTTACTCTTTCTAATTCTTCTTTTTGATTTATTGTCATATTTTTAACTATCATCTTTGGTTTCCCAATATTTATTTTAAACCCAGATACTTGACCATAATGATTAATTATCTCCATCAAACCTGTAGCTGATTTCACTGGTTGAGTTAAGGTTACAACCAAGACATCTGCAAATGCTCGTAATCTGTAGTCATAATGCCTAATCTCAATGCCCCGCATCTTATCTGAATTACGTATTTTATTCAACAATAATTCCAAAGTTAATATATACAGTAATGGGGACAGGGGGCACCCCTGTCTTGTTCCTTTTTCAATTTTAAAGGTTTCTGTTAAACTACCATTAATTATTACTTGGGCTGTCTGTTCCTGATATATTGCCTTGATAGATTGTGTAAAATACTCTCCAAACTGCATCTTTTGTACCATTTTCAATAAAAACTGCCAATTCAATCGATCAAATGCTTTTTCAGCATCCAAAAACATAAGCACCGCAGGGACTTGGTTGTTTGCCTTACATTATTTTTAATTTGTCTCCCATGTATAAAACTAGATTGATCACTATGAATCATTTGTTGCATTACTGACATTAACCTATTTGCTAATATTTTAGCAAAAATTTTATAATCTGTATTAAGTAATGATATAGGCCTATAGTTCTTTGGCTGAGTATGGTCTTGATCTTCTTTCGGAATCAAAGAAATAAAGGCTGTTCTCCAAGATGGTGGTACCCCTCCTCCCAGTTGTATTTTATTAAATAATTCCCTAAGGGATTCTACCATGTCCAGTTGTAAATTTTTATAATAAGCCACTATCAATCCATCTGTACCGGGGCCATACTAACTTTTAACTGCTTAATTGCCAGGAGAATTTCCTCCTCAGCAATTGGTTGATTCAACCTTTTCCTTTGCTCCTCTGTAACTATAGGAATATTGTCCTTTTCCAGATATCTATCTATATCTGTACCTTGTATTTTATCACCAGCATACAATCTCGTGTAAAATTCTAAAAAAGGCCTTTTTAATCATATTCTGTTGATATACCTCTTTACCTTTATAGTCTATTTTCTCTATAGTATGGGATTTTTGTTTTTTCCTCAAAATATATGCTAGTCATCTACCAGGTTTATTTGCATTACAAAAAGTATTATGTTTAGCATATTGCAAGTTAGTTGCCACCTGATCTGATATCAACATATTAAACTGCCCTCGGAGTAAGGTGATTGCTTCTTTGGTTTTCCTATCCTCTGGGTTATATATTATATTAAAAATCTATAATCCCTTCTCACTTCCCTCACTCTCCTGGGCACCTGTTTCAGATTTAACACCTCTTTTCCTCTGTATGTTATCGGTTCTTCTCTCACCATGTTATACAATATATCCTTCACTTTTTTTCTCGCAAATCTGACATGTACTTCCCTAGGAAGCCTGTTCCTCCTTGCATAATTCTCCTGTACTCTATAAACGTCATCTAATTCTTTGATTATCTCTTGCTTATCTTGTTGTAATATTTCCGCAATTAGTTCTGCCATCGTCTGTCCCAGGTCCTTCTCTTTGTCTTCAACTATATTTTGGAAGCGTAGATAGAAAGACGCTCTGTTCATCTCTAGTTGGATTACTGAGTCCTCTAGCTCCTTGTTTTGCACCATCAGTTTCTGGTCTACAGGATCTAAATTCTTCTCGTTTTGTTCTATCCTGGTTTCTGCCTTCTTGTATCCTTTGTTCATTATTATGTATTGAGACTTGAATCTCGTTCATCCCCTGGTCCAATGCTTGGATATCTGTCTTTAATTCAACATGGTTGTTTGACATCTTCTCTTGCATTATCATCTTCTCTTGCATTATCATCATGGTTTCTTGAATTAGAGTCAGAGTTGATTGCATGGCTAGCATAGTCGGTGTCAGTGTTCCAATACTGACATAGAAGCAATGAGGAAAAAAGTTTGACATTTCACCTAGAAAAGCTTTCGGTGAATTCAGTCTCCTGGGAGATGTATGGGAGGGGTGACATTCCTGTGTGCTGAAGAGACAGATAAGAGAGAGTGATCTGGAAGACAGCCAATGGAGAGCAGTTTCTGGGGAAAGAATAGGAGGGGTTTTGGATGGAGGGGCCAGTACTGTCTGCATGGTTGTCGGGTACGGATGCATCGCTCAATAAAGAGAATATTTCCTAAAGTTTGTTGCTTGGAAATTAACTTATTTCGAGGATGAAACCGAAACTCCTGACAGTCGGTATTACTGTGGATTTTTCCACTTTGGACAACCCTTCTGTTGATTTCTGTGTTGCTGGTGAGGTCATGGTTATCGTGGGGGTGGCCATGACCTCACCAGGCTCTTTGGATTATTACTGCCTTGCCTTCGGAAAGTGTCTGTGGAGTGTTTTCGACTTCTGGAGCTCGTCGAGGGATCTCAAATAAGTGGTTGCAGACTCTATTTGGGTTTGAGTCTAGTTGCTGTGTTTGGTCTGGTAGTGTGTAGGGCCTGGTCTACTTCTGTTATTTCTCGGTGGTGTCTTCGCTCTCGCTCCGAGGCCTCTGCCTGTGTATTGTGTTCCTTCCTTGTTACTCGGCCTTGGAGCTGGTCTATGTGTCTCTTCCACCCTCAGCCATCCTCTGTTTCTACCCTGTAGGATAATGGGCCCGTGATTTGGGTTATTTGTGCGGGTACCCATAGGGAGTTCCCACTGCACTACTTTGTGTATACTCTGTCCCCCACCTGGAACAATCTACAGTTGCTTGTAAAATCTACAGGAGTTTCCGCATTGTATTGGAGGTGTAACCTGTCCAGCTGGGATCTCAATTTCCTTTCCATTAATAAATCCGCTGGACTTTTGTGGGTGGTTGCATTCAGCATTATATGTTGTATACTTAATAGCGTATCTTTTTTTGGTTGAATTTCCCTGGGCCCCATCCTGGCTAAGTCTCTTTTGTTGTTCTCACCATCTGTTCTGCCTGCCCGTTCGTTGATGGGTGTCCAGGCATGGATAGTGCATTCCTTATTCCATGGTTTGCCAGGAATATCTCAAATTGGTTTGCAGTAAATTGTGACCCGTTATTGGAGATTACTATATCTGGTAACCCGTGTGTTGCAAATAGTCTCCTCAATACTTTTATGACAGCTTCTGTAGTGGTCAATGTCATGAGGTTAACCTCCAGCCATTTAGAATATGCATTGACTGTGATTAGAAATGTGTTTCCTAGACATGGCCCCGCAAAATCTATGTGTATGTGGGACAATGGTGTCTTTGGGCTTTCCCAGTCATGTGTGGGTGCAGTGTGTGGTGTTGGCCATGATTCTTGGCATGCCGTGCATGTTGTTACCCATGTCTCTCTCTCTCCTTATCCATCCCTGATCACCAAACATAGCTCCTAACTAGTGCTTTCATTTTAACTATCCCTGGGTGTCCTTTGTGTAATGTCTCTAGGATGTCTCTCTATAATATTTTTGGTATAATTACTCTATCCCCCACTCCCACAACAGGCACCCCTTCAGTCTCGATAGTTCAAGTTGGCGCATTTTAAATGGCTTGAATTCTTCGTCTACTGTTATCTCTAGCCATCCCCTCCATCCCCAGTTCAAAATGCACACCAATGTCGTCTTTCGCTGTAGCTCTCGCAATCTCTGCTGCCATGATCGGTGTGCTTGCAGGAGTCTCTATCAGCAATGTGGTTGTCGCTGGAGCTGAGTCTTCCACTGATTCCAGTAGTGGGCATCTGCTGATTGCATTGGCGTGCTCAATTGTCTTTCCAGGTCTATAGAGCAGCTGGTAGTTGTATATGGTGAGGAATTCCATCCATCTCGTCATTCTTGGTGACCATATGTGCGTTGTGGGTTGGTTTCCTGCGATGATTCCCAGAAGTGGTTTGTGGTCGGTTATTATTTCTAATTTCCTGTCGTAGATGTATTCGAGAAATCTTTTGATTCCAGCAACTGCAGCCAGCACTTCTTTGCCCAGCTGGCTATAGTTCCTTTCCGGTTTGGATACAGTCTTGGAGTAAAAAGCAATGGGGGCTTCTCTTCTGTTCGGCATGCAATGGCTTAGTATGGCTCCTATTCCAAAAGGTGAAGCATTGCACGTCAATCTTAGTGCTAGGTTTTTGTTATACTGAATGAGAACACTGTCAGATGTTAATAGTTTTTTTATTTGACTAAATGCACTTGCTTCTTTCCATCCCCATGTCCAGTCCACCTTCTTATCGAGTAGCTGGTGAAGCGGTTTGGCAATCAGTGCTTTCTGTGGCAGGAAAATGTTATAAAAATTTAATAACCCCAGGAATGCTTGGAGATCTGTCTTATTGGTAGGGGTTGGGGCTTCCTAGATTGCTTTCAGCTTGCCCACAGTGGGGTGAATGCTGGAATCAGCAACCAAATATCCTAGGCATTTATCCTTCTTTACTTTTAACCCCACCTCCTGAAAACGGCTTAACACTGTCCTCAGTCTTTGTTGTAATTGATCCTTGTTAACTGCTGATATAAGGACATCATCGAAGTATGAGTCTATCTCTTCGATACCCTGTAGGAGGCACTCCATTAGACTCTGGAACAGTCCCAGGGCCATGCTTACTCCAAACTGCAACCTTTGGCATTTGAATGCCCCTCTATGCATGATGATAGTTTGGGCCTCTGCCATGGCATCATCCACAGGTAGCTGTTGAGACGCCTGGGCCAGGTCAAGATTGGTGAATATGTTTCCTTGGCCCAGGGAATGTAGTAGATGTTGTATAACAGGTACGGGATATGCGCTCTGCTCTAAGGCTTTATTTAATGTGTATTTAAAGTCTCTGCACAGGTGCACTGACCCATCTGGCTTCGTGGGGGTTACTATGGGGGTTTCCCACTTGGCATGATCAGTCAGCTCCAAAACCCCCTGAGCAACGAGTTTATCCAATTGCTCATCTGTTTTGGGCCATAGAGCAAATGGGCCAGACAGGGGCAACCTTGGGGTCTAAATTGAAAGAGATAGAGGCACCAGTGTACTTGCCCAATTTTCCATCAAAAACATCCACAAATTCCATCAGGAGGTAATCTTCCCAGTTGTTGTCTTTGATTCGGTTGATTCCTGTCACTGCTAGACCTACGGGTTTGAACCATTCCAAAACCAGCAGGCTAGGTCGGTCCCAGTCTACTATTGTAAGCAGAAGTTGTCCTTTGAAATTTAAAAAAGTTATGTTGAAATGTCCGATTCCCAGCACTGGAATTCGGTTTCCCTGATAGTCCTTAAGTATTAGTCTCTGTGACTTGAGTGTGTGGGTTGTGATTCCTGGTACCAAATTCTTGATTGTTGTCCAGGAAACCATGGAAAGGTAAAACCTTGAGACATCCTCCATCTTGCATGGTCTCCCTTTGATGTGCATGGTCGTCACCATTTTCTTCACTTTTCCCATGCTCGAATGTCCCACTATTATTGTCTGGTGCATTTCCCCTCTCTTGGAGATGGTGTCCTCACTGTGTCAGTTTCTTCCGGATTGATGTTTTCGGCCACTCATCTGGGAATTCTTTGAATGCTGTAGAGGGCTAGATTGCTGGGGTCTGCGGGAAACTGGCTGGGATGCTCTGCAGGCTCTTGTGATGTACCCTTTTCTCTCGCATCACTGGCAGATGGCATCTTGGAACTTGCATTCTGTCTTGGGGTGATTTCCCTCACATCCAGCGCACCAGAACCTTTTTCTCTCCTTCTCTGGGTTTCTCACCTTCCGGTCCGAATGGAGTTGCTGTATCTCTTCTTTGTCTCTGTCCTTGGAGTCCATCTCTGCGTCCTCATAGTGTATGGTAGTGGCTTCTCTTGCTTGCAGCAGTTTATTCATTTTTTTCATCGCTGCTGCAGATGTTTGTGAAGCCTCGGTCATTGTTGCTTCTTCCATGGCTTTATGGAATGTGACTCTGGGCTTTGCTAGCAACCGGCTTTGTAGGGTGAGGTTGCATAGCCCCAACACTAGCCAGTCCTTCATGGCTTCATCCATATTGGAGAATTCACAGGCGGTCGCAATTTCTCGCAGGTTTGCGACAAATTCGCTGATGGATTCCCCTGCTTTTTGGTCTCACCAGTAGAATTCATGTTGCCACACAAGTGAAGATTCCTGCAGAGCATAATGTGCCCTTAGTATTCTTTCCAGCACTGGCCAGGTCATGGTTTTTAACTCTGCCGATGAGGTGAGGACTTTTGCCATTTTATAAATGGCAGCTCTGCAATGGGTGAGGAAGAGTGCCCTCTTTTTCTGTTTGGAAAGACTCAGCAGGTCGTTGGTTTGCAGGAACATGTGAAAACAGTCCCTGTAGGAATCTCAGTCTTTTCCCGCGGGGTTGAATGGTGCGGAGGGTATGATGGAAGACATCTTGCGTTGGCCCGTTGATGCTAAAGTCAATGGCCAATGATTGCCATGAGGAGTGTTTGTTCAGCCGTCGGTGTCCTATTGTTCTTCAGATCCCACCCTCATCGCCAGTGGAGAGAAGAAGCAGGACACTCGCAGCTGATTCAAATGCTTTATTTAGCTCCAGTAATAGCAATGCCAACTGAGCCATGGCAGCTCCTTTTTAAGGGAGCTGTCTGTGGCTTCAGCCACTGACACACACTTGTTTTTTCCGCACTGATTCCAGGACCACTGATTGGTTCCTATGTCAGTCTATTCAATATCTAACAGCTGCTATTGTTGAAGATTTTGCTGTCCCCAGCCTCCTAGAGAGGCTCTGGAGGCTGGGGACAGCAAAATACGTCACTTCCTGTCTCACCGGAAGTTGGGAAATGGGCCCTTTATGCGCATGCAGGGCAGGGCACATAAAATTATGGGTGTGGGCACACATGCACATGAATCTCCCTCACCCCCCCTCTCCTGGCACGCAATGGCAAAAGGTTAGCCATCACTGGCCTATACCATTTCAGACAACTGGCTGTCTAGTGTCTTCTTAAAAATCTCCAGTAATGAAGCATCTACAATGTCTGAAGGCAAGCTGTTTCACTGGTTAATTGTCCTCACTGTTAGGAGGTTGCTTAATTTTAGGTTCCTCCTTCCTTGATTAGTTTCCATCCATTGTTTCTTGTCTTGCCTTCTGGTCCTTTGGAAAATAAGCTGACTCCCTCTTCTTTGTACAGCCCCTCAAATATTGGAATACTGCTATCATGTTCCCTCTAGTCCTTCTTTTTTTTAGACTGGCCATACCCAATTCCTGCAACCATTCTTCAAGGTAGTATTTTGTCTCCAAGCCCTTAATCATCCTAGCTGATCTTCTTTGCACTTTTTCCAAAGTCTCAAAATCTTTTTTATAGTGTGGTGACCAAAACTGGATGCAGTATTCTAAGTGTGGTCTTACTAAGCTTTAAAAATTGGTATTACTGATAATACTTCTCATAAAAAGGTGGGGTTTTCAATAGAGCAGTGATTATCACCATCTTGACTTTTTGACACCTTCCCCTCTTGCAGATGCCTTGGTTTAAGGTGTTAATTTAAATACACAGGACTTTCTTTGCTACCAGGAAAGTTATATGTGTTTTATTAGAGCAACAATTAAGAGTAATTGTTATTAAGAATTGCTGTCCTTAGCTTTTGAAGAAAGGGAAGGGAAGCAAGCCAGGACTCAAGCCAGGACAGGAAAAATATACTCTTTATAGAACATTTCCAAGTTTAATTTACACCTCAGCCTTTTAATGTTATAAAACAGAGATCCTGCTCTAACCATTATTTTAAATAGCTTATGCTGCTGTTTGGGTTAATTATGTTTTCTTGTCTGGTGAGTATCTTTTAAGTGCCTTATGGGTTGCATTGTCAACAAACAATGCCGGCCTGCTTCATATTCCCTTTTGGAAAAAGCCTTTTGAGAAAGTATTTGGCACAATACTTAGTGCCAAATGAGTAACCTTATGATTTATCCTTGTACTTGTTCCCAATTTCCATCCCTCCCTATCCAATGCTTTGACTGTGTTTTGTTTTTTGTTTTGCTGTTTCCTCACTTCTGGGGCAAAATCGCACCTATTAGTCATGCCGCCATTGTCACTTGCAGAGGTAAGTCTTTTGCATTTTTTGCCTGCTATATAAGCACCTTTGGAATTTTATTCTGTGTGGATTTTTCCACCCCACTGAAAAATGTGGTATTCTGGATTTTAATCCAATGAATTTCATATATGATGGATCAAATTGCAGTGTGATTGAGGTTATTTGCATAATTTTATTTCTAAGGAAATGATGGAAATGAAATAATCAATATCCTTTGGGTGATGATACGATTTATGCAGTGACGTCTTGTCCAAGTGATCAATTTGTATCATCTGTCTAATGATATCATCATGCAAATTGAAACCAAAATTCCCCTGTATTCTGATTTATAATTTTGATTCAGTTTAATTCAACCTTAGAGCAGCATATCTTTTTAAAAAAGAGTTTATTTTTGGAAAGGCTATATTTACAAACGTGATTTGCTGAGGGCTTCCCACCCAAAAAAAAGAAATAGCATAGCAAGCTGCCACTTCCTCACATTCTCTTCCATTCCTGCCACAATTAAGGGACTGGTTCTTTGCTACAAAGGTGAGTCATGTGACTTTATGCCTTTCCCTGTTCTTTGTTATGATGCCATCAGGGTGCAGGCGCTAACTCCATAAGGCTAATTTTTATACAATGACATCCTTGGCTTTCATGTTTTGTGCTTTTCTTTATGTTTAGAATCTGCTCGCCTACTCACACTGTGTATTCTGCTGCTTTCCAGTGGTTTTCTACTTAATAAGCAGAAAGGAGAGGCTTTGAGAGGTTTCACCACTTCCTATCCAGCACAGCTAATAAAAAATGTTAAATAACAATTATCAATCCATTTGAATAGCATATTCAAGAATGTTTCAGAAAGATAATTACAAACAGATGCAGAGGTCAACCCAGGTTAAGAAATTAATGTAAGGAATTACTCTGAGTCATGAAATAGCCCCACAATTTTGCCAGTATTTTCTTTTCATTATTGATCAGTCTGGACAACTAACATAATCTTAATTTTCTAATGTATATTTTTCCAGGAAACAGTAATTTGGTTGGCCCTTCTCTGTAGGAAATTTTATATCTAAATCAATGCTTTTTAAACCTGGCAACTTTAAGATGGGTGAACTTCAACTTCCCGAATTCTCCAGCCAATGTGCTAGGAGTTGAAGTCCACCCATCTTAAAGTTGCCAAGTTTGAAAAACACTAATCTAAACATTCTGAACAAATGGTGAACTCAGGTTCCAGATTGGTTTTATCTGGTTATGTTATTCTGGGGTCCTTTCTTAGGTTTTCATTTCTTTTGCCTGATAGTCTGCATTCTTTCTACCTTAACTGAATTGTTAGCAATACGAAGCTGAATTGAAATAGGGCAACATTCAATACATTTTGATTCCTTTTTACTTTGGATTTTGTAGGAAAGACTTCTTAGTTTAGTATTCAAAATTAAATAGGCAAAATAGACTGCTCTAGGTACATCAAGGAAGGGATGCGGTGGCTCAGTGGCTAAGATGCTGAGCTTGTCGATTGAAAGGTTGGCAGTTCAGCGGTTCGAATCCCTAGTGCTGCATAATGGGGTGAGCTCCCGTTATTTGTCCCAGCTTCTGCCAACCTAGCAGTTCAAAAGCACGTAAAAAATGCAAGTAGAAAAATAGGGACCATCTTTGGTGAGAAGGTAACAGCGTTCCATGCGCTTTTGGCATTTAGTCATCTCCATGATCACAGAGATGTCTTTGGACAACACTGGCTCTTTGGCTTTGACACAGAGATGAGCACTGCGCTCTAGAGTCGGGAATGACTAGCACATATGTCCGGAGGGGAACCTTTACCTTTATCTTTAGGTACATCAAGAGTAAGAGAAAAGTGTTTGGAGATCTCTAATTTTATCAACCTCTGACTGTTTTAGTAATTCAGATAATCTTTTTGTTTCAAATTTGGGTATTTCTCATTTAGCAGCCACAGTTGGGATCAGCAATTCCATCTTTAAGAATAACAGTTGCTAAGTGACCCTGCGTGCTTATCCTTTGCTTTACAGACCTGTGAGGGTTGTAAATGCAAGAATTGGAAGTAAAATTAGTAAAGTAAAGTAACAATAAAGTTCTTTAATGCCATCATAACTGCAAACAGTCACTAAACTGTTGCTAAACAGGGACTACCTTTATAAGCTTCTCAGTACTCTGACTGGCCACATTAGATGAATAGTAGGATAACAAATAAGTGAAAAAATTAAGCAAAGTCTACTTTGAACTTTACTACCCCAAGGTTTTTTGTGATTAATCCTTTCTGAACAAAATGAAAACAGCACAAAGTTAGATGTTAAGCAGACAGCATGTCATGGTTGATTCACTACACAGCCCTACTTGCAACAAGACAACTGTAACAGAAGTGGGAAGGGAAAGCATTGGAATGTAAGGGAGGTTTGGGACGTAAATTTGGAATGCAAGTGTGCTGACTGGAAGCCTGAGACAGACCCAACACCTCATGATTGCCAGTTGGGGAAGTCCGAGGCAGACAAATTGTTCCCAAAATAAAGAGAATGCAAATGATTGGTGGACAATGGACAATGGAGAAAAGGGATAGTTTTCCTATGCTGATTTCCTGTGAAATTGGTAGAACTAGCTTTTCTACTTCTGTAACCACATGGAATCTTTAGTATATTCTTGGTTAAAGAAAATGTGCCAGGAGTCCCTTTTGTTGTCTAACTACGGTTGACATTAAGCCAGTTCTCCCCCCTCCCTCATTCCTGATTCTGCCACCCAACAGGCAGTTAAGCCTCTTTCCTCCCCCCATTCCTTATCCTGCCTTTCTGCCAGTAAGCAAGCAGTTAGGCTGCCGTGGCTGGGCCTGGACAGCTATTTGGTGCAGTTGCTATGGTTATGGGATTATTGTAATTGGATCAGTAGTGACTTAGCCACCGTGAACCACCCTAGTACCATCACTAATGATGAGAAGGAATCAACAAAATTTCATACCGGATCAGTCGTTGCCCAGATCAATAAGGATCGTGTCAGATGCTATGGCTCCTGGATATCTGTCAAAAAAAGGGCTACAGGGCTCAGTTGTTACTGCTAGAGAACCAGGAGATGCAACTGCAAAGCAACTAAAACAAAAATGGAAAACTTGGACAACTGAAGAAAATTGAGAAATTATCAAATATTATTACCAGGCAGAACCAACAGCCAGGGGATTTCAAAAAAGAATGATGCAACTATGGAAGGAAAAACACCTGGAAAATGACATAACTGAACAAAGATTAATGGATCAAGGGCACTTCGTTGGTAATGAAGTTTTCATAGATGTGGAAATGCAACATCTAGAAATATTGGCTAAAAAGAAAACAACAAGTAATGATGAATAGGCTAAAGAAACTGTTCCAACACCTGAACAAACTGACCAACCAGTGGAAGAAACCAACATACAGGATGAAAATCTTCCTGTGCAACAACTCAAAAGTGTAGAGCTAAGTGATCTAGCAAAAATGCTGAAAGAAAAGATTGAGACCCACATCAAAGAAAACATAGAAAGAAAAAGACTACCTACCATTTGTGAAGTGCATATCAAACGAGTGAAAGATCTACTAACTGCTGTGAACAGCATTTTAACGTCCATCTCATCCAGCACACCATATGAAACCAACCAACTAATGTATAGCACAGCTGCCATTATAACTGCAGAACTGGGTTATAAAATGCCAAAAAAGAAACCCACTGGAACACCAAAGTGGAAAATTCGACTTGAAAATAAAATAAAAAAACTTCAAGGGGATGTCAGCAATCTGAAATACTTGAAAGAAGGAAAACTAAATAACAAAAAGCTGAAAAATAGTTTACACAATAAATAGAACCTGGAAGAAAAAACAATCACAGAAATCATGGAAGAACTAAAACAACGTGTAATAGCAACAGCAAAGAAAATTGAAAGATGCAAAGAATGAATTAAACAATATTGTGAAAATGTCCAGTTTAGAATAAACCAACACCTCTTCTACCGGTCCCTTGATGAAAATTGAGTCCAAACTAATGTTCACCCACGTAAAGAAAAAACTTTGAACTTTTGGAAAGAACTGTGGGAAAACCCAGTGGAACACAACAAAACTGCCTCCTGGATCAAAGATATTTAACAACAAACAACACAAAACAAAATGGAAAATATTGTAATAACAACTGACATGGTTGCAAAACAAGCAAAGAAGGTCAAGAATGCACCTGGCTTGGACGAACTGCATGGATACTGACTAAAATACCTGACCAGTCTCCATCATCGCATGGCCACTTAATTTGATCAAATGCTTCAAACTGCAACAAGCGAAGAATGGTTAAAAGCTGGTCGAACATACTTGATAAAGAAAGATCCAGAAAAGGGTACAGAGCCAAGCAACTATCGCCCAATTACTTGTCTGCCAAAATAGTTTGTATCTAGTAGAACAAAAAGGAAATTATAAAAAATCAAGAGGAACAAAAGATCAGCTGCTCATTGACAAAATGGTACTAAAAATGCAAAATGAAGAAAAACGAATTTAAATATGGCATGGATTGATTACAAGAAGGCATTTGACTCATTATCCCACAGCTGGATTAACAACTGTCTGGAAAACTTTGGAATCAGCAAAAATATTTGTACACTTTTGAAAGCAAATATGCAAAAATGGAAAACAGTTCTAACAGCAAATGGGGAAATTGGTGAAGTCAACATCAGATGAGGATAATGCGATGTTGAACAGTAGTGGTGAAAGTGGGGACTCGCTTTCACCACTACTGTTCAACATTGCATTAATTCCACTGACAATAATCCTACAAAACACAAAACTGGGATACCAAATCTCAAGCCAACATGGCAAGATAAACCATCTACTATACATGGATGACTTAAAAATGTATGCAAAAAGCCCCACTGAAATCAATACTCAACACAGTTCAACAGTTCAGCAGCAACATCAAAATGAACTTTGGACTTGAAAAATGTGCTATATTATCAAGCAAGGAAAAATGGAAAAAAATAGAAGGAATAGAACTGGGAAATGGAAACATAGTAAGAGCATTAGCAAATGATGATGGTTACAAATACCTAGGCATATTGGAAGCAGATAACATCTTGAATGAAAAAGTCAAAGAGTCAACACAAAAGGAATAAATCAGGAGGGTCCGCAAAATATTAAAATCAAAGCTGAATGCTGGAAACATAATTAAAGCCATTAATACGTGGGCAGTTCCAGTGATACGCTACTCAACTGGAATCATCAATTGGACTTTGGCTGAACTGGAAAACCTGGACCGGAAAACACGCAAACTTTTGAATATGTACAATACTTTACATCCACAAGATGTAAAGCATTGTACCTGCCAAGAAAATTAGGTGGCAGAGGACTATTGCAAATCCATCAAGCTATAGAAGAAGAAAAACGAAGTTTGAATGATTATGTGAAGCAAAGTACAGAAAAATTGCTGCAGGCTGTGAAAACGGAGAACATTATAAAAACAACAGAAACAAAGGCAAATATAAGGACAAACAGCTGGATGACAGATTAAATAGATGGAAAACCAAAGCTTTGCATGGACAGCACATGAAAAACATTGAAAGAAAATGTGATGACAACTTTACATGGGCCTGGCTTAAGATGGGAACCATCAAGAAAGAAATGGAAGGTTTAATACTGGCTGCTCAAGAACAAGCACCACAAACTAATGCCGTGAAAGCAAAGATACAAAAATCCACCAACAATCCAAACTGCCAACTTTGCAACAACAAAGTTGAAACTGTTTCACATTTAATATGTGAATGCAGCAAAATCACACAAATTGATTACAAAGCTAGACACAACGGAGTTGATAAATTAATCCACTGGTCATTATGTAAAAAATACGAATTTTCTGTATCCAAAAAGTCATGGGAACATAAAGTGGAAAAAGTTATAGAAAATGAGAAGGTGAAGATCGTGTGGGACTTTCGAATACAGACGGATCATCACTTGAAACACAATGCCAGATATCACAGTTGTCGAAAACCGAAACATACAATTTATTGACATCACAGTACCAGGAGATGCCAGAGTCGAAGAAAAAGAACTGGAAAAAATCATGAAATATTGCGACCTGGTCATCGAAACTACATGGCTATGGATAAAACATATAACAGTGATACCCATTATCATCAGGACACTTGGTACCATGTCCAAAAATTTTATAAGATTCATCAGCAAATTGCAACTTCTTGCAATAACACCAGCAGAACTGCAAAAAACTGTGCTACTTGGGACATTGTACATCTTAAGAAGGTACTTGGTTGATACCTAGGATGCTGGCAGCAACCTGTATTAACCATTAGCACCAGTCAATGGTATTTGTGATGCATTTTTGAATGTTCAGTTGACTGACCTTCATATTTAATGAATAAAGATAATAATAATAAAAGATTTCCGCCACCTGGCCAGCCACTTGGGAGACTGGTCTGAATGCTTGCTGATCTACCATTTCTGAGAGGGACTGAATAAGGAACTGTACCAGAATTGCCTACTTCAGGGGAGTGCTGCGCAACCTGTGTGTATAGTATCATGTGGCCAGCAAGGTAGAGATTGACCTGTTGGAGTTCCATGAGCACACTGGGAGTCTCATCACCCCATGGAAAAGCTGAAAGCCTGAACCCACCTGGAATTTAGTTGATTTATTGTGGTCCCTGGGATGGCAGCAGCCATAGTCTTAGGCCTGGCATGGTGGAAAAAATGGAGCCAATCTGTTGATTAGGATAGAGACAAGTGGTGGATGCGAAGGAAAGTAACCAACCATCAGAGTTAGTGAAAGTGCTAAGAAGCCTCAATGCATTTATGGTTAAAAAAGTAAAGGATTTATTCTCTAAACAAGCCCATTTATTTATTTATTATTTATTTATTTATTTATTTATTTATTTATTTATTTATTTATTTATTTATTTAGTCAAGTATGTATTAGATAATATATATCAGTATAAGCATGAATTGAATACATAAAATGAATACAAATAAAGGGGACATTAGGACAGGGATGGTAGGCACGCTGGTGCTCTTATGCACACTCTTTACAGACTTCTTAGGAATGGGGTGAGGTCAAGAGTAGGCAGTCTTAGGTTAAAATTTTGGGGATTTTGGGATGAAACCACAGAGTCAGGTAGTGCATTCCAGGCATTGCCCACTCTGTTGCTGAAGGCATATTTTCTGCAATCAAGTTTGGAGCGGTTCACTTTAAGTTTGTATCTATTGTGTGCTTGTGTATAGCTGTGGTTGAAGCTGAAGTAGTAATTGACAGGTAGGACATTGTAGCAGATAATTTTATGAGTTACGCTTAGGTCATACCGAAGGGGGCATAGTTCTAAGTTTTTGAAGCCCAGAATTTCACGTTTGGTGGCATAAAGTATTCTGTTTCAAGCAGAGGAGTGAAGGACTCTTCTTGTGAAATATTTCTGGACACGCTCAATTGTATTAATGTCCAATATGCAGTGTGGGTTCCAGACAGACGAGCTGTATTTGAGAATTGGTCTAGCAAATGTTTTGTATGCTCTGGTTAGTAGTGTAATATTACCGGAGTAGAAGCTATGGAAGATTAGGTTTACAACTCTTAATGCCTTTTTGACGATATTGATACAGTGGGCTTTGACACTTAGATCATTAGATATGAGTACTCCAAGGTTCTTGACAGAGTGAGGGTCATCTACAAGGTTGTGTCCACTCAGCTTGTATTTTGTGTTCTGATTCTTTTTGCCAATGTGTAAAATAGAGCATTTGTTGGTTGAGATTTGGAGTTGCCAATTGTTTGACCATTCTGACACAAAGTCAAGATCTTTTTGAAGGGTAGCAGCATTGTCGGTGGTGTTAAATAGTTTTACATCATCGGCAAAGAGAACGCAGTTGCTTATAATATGATCACAAAGGTCATTTATGTATAGTATCAAGAGTGTTGGCCCTAGAACACTGCCTTGGGGGACACTGCTATTAACAGGTGCAGAATTTGATTGGGCGCTCCCTATTTTGACCACTTGTTGTCTGTTTGACAGAAATGCAGCTATCCAATTATGTAGAGGTCCGGAGCTGCCATAGGATTTTAGTTTTAGAAGTAGTTTGTCATATACCACTTAATCAAAGGCTTTATAGAAGTTTATGTAAATTGCGTCTATTGCTTTGCCCTGATCGAGATTTGTAGTCCATATAATTTTGCAATGTAGAAGTTGTAGATTACAGGATAATTTTTTTCTGAAACCAAATTGTTTGCATGCTCTAGGATCCCTTCTGCTCGGTCCCTGGCTAAACTTTTCATACAACATATGTACCGGCGGCTACATGGCATTCCAATATATATAATTTCAGATCAGGGAGTGTAATTCACATCAAAGTTTTGGCATGAATTCCTGAGCTTCTTAGGCACCTCCCAGAGTCTTAGCTCCACCCATCGTCCTCAAACAAACAGAGCTTTTGAATGTTGGAGAAATACCTTCAATGCTATGTGAACTACTAACAAGACAATTGGGCTGAACCTCTACCCTTTTCTGAGGTGGCATACAATAACTCTACACAGCAGCATGAGGTTTACCCCCTTTCGAGTGGCCACCACCACCGAATTTGTGCCAATGCCAGAGTTCCCTCAAGAGACACCTTCAACTTTGTTAACTGAATGGATAAGTACTTGGAAAGCCATCTGGTCCATAGTGTACAAAGTGTTATAAGCAAAAAGGGAGGCACAGAAAGGGCAGGCTGACAAGAAGAGAGCATCTCAGAAGGAGTTTAGAATAGGGTATGAAGTGTACCTGTCCATGAAATTCCTGGAGTTGGGGCAGCTCTGCAAGAAGTTGGGACCTGAGAACGTAAGTTCTTTCCCAATCATCCAGATTGTGAATCAGTGATGGTGGAATGGAAATTGCCAAAAACCCTCAGGCACATTCACACAATGTTTCACTGTATTTGTTAAAGCGCTTCCATAGTTCACCACTGAGGACGGCAGTTAAGCTGCCACCCCCCCTTTTGCCTCCATGGGTAGATAGAGAAAAAGATTTCGAGGTGAAGCAGATCCTTGACTAAGAAGTTGCAGTACCTAATCTTATACAAGAGCTTTTGCTTGGCAGAGGCAGAGGTTATGAATGTACAGGCGCTTAGACTCATTCAGAGGTTCCACGCTAGATACCCATACTGAATCCAGTAGGAAAACCTGTACAGAGGCTCATGGTGTAATATGTGTCTGTTTGTTTCCTTGTAGGATTAATCTTGTTTCTGGAGGGTCGGCATAGTTCCCAAAACAAAGAGACTGCAAATCAGTGGTGGGTTCCTCCTGGTTTGGCCCGGTTCGCGAGAGCCGGTAGTGGTGATGATATGTTATCACCAAACTGGTTCTCTGTCTTCAGGAGCTGGGCCCTCTCACCCGCCCTGGTGTTATGCCGACCTTATATTTCTTCTTTTTTCACCCAGCTGAGAGGTGAGGCAGAGCGGATTGCCGCACCTCTCCTGGGCAGATTTGCAACGTGCTTGCGCAAAGCGCAAGTTTGGCGCGCAGGCGAGCAAACTAAGCATGCACACGGTGATTATGCACAAAGCGCGGGCACAAAAAGAACCGGTAGTAAAGCCGGTTAGAACCCACCCCTTGTGCAAATGATTGGTGGACAATGGACAATGGGAGATCCATGGGGAAAAGGGAAAGTTTTCCCATACTGTTTTCATGCAGAATTATTAGAATTGGCTTTTCTACTTCTGTAACTCCATGGCATTTTTACCGTGTTTTCCTGAAAATGCAACCTACCTTGAAGATAAGCCCCAGCCTGTTTTTTTATGCATGTGCCTAATATAAGTTCTATCCCAAAAATAAACACTAGTGAAGGGGGTTGGGAGTGACCAGCATGGGCTGACGGTGTCTGGCAGCAGCAACAGCTCACACAGCACAAGTGAGATGAGTACCTATGCAAGCAGCAGGAGGAAGCATAGGTGGGGGGAGGCAAGCGATCTGGACCTGCCCCTTGAGAAAGCTGAGCATCAGTGGGCTGGAGCAGTGGCCAACCACAGGGGGCTCATTTTCGCACAGTGACACCGGCAGCAGGCAGAGGCAGAGGCATGGGGGAAAGGCAGGCAACCTGGACGGGCTGCACGGGCTGCGGGAAAGCTGAGCAGTGGTGGGCCAGAGTGGTGACTGGCTACAGGAGGCACATCTTCACGCAGCAACACCAGCAGAAGAGGCAAAGGCACGGGTGGAGGGGAGGTAGGAGATCCACTGCCGGGACTAGTCCACTGCCGAGTTGGAGACAAGCGATCCAGAGAGGTGGCTGGCCACGGGAGGCTTATCTTGGCATCTCTCAGCTTGCCTGCAGCCCGCACAGCACATTGGGTTTGCTTGCCTTCCACTCTGTGTTTTCCATTCTGTGCAGCCCCAGAGTGTGCTGACTCAGGGACAGGCAGGCTGCAGCTGCTGCCAGATATCGTCGGTCCCTGCACGTTTGCTAGCTCTTTGTGTACACCAGGGGGCGGGGCACTAAGCCAAGCTGATCACCCTGAAATCATGTTTACATGAAAACAAGCCCCAGTGCTTATTTTGGGGCCCAAAAGAAAATAAAATTGGGTCTTATTTCTGGGGAAATAAGATAGTAAAGTTATACACTTGGTTAAAAAATGTCTCAGGACTTCCTTTTGGCTATCTAACGTAGTGGGATGGTTGACACAGGCGCTCATTCTTTCCACTAATTGTACTTCATAGCATAACTACATTTCAAAAAAAACAAACCCGAACTGTAAAGTAGATACAAAGATATCTGAAGAAGGTATGATTAAGCATAAGGACTGAATTTAAATTCTCCAGAAGGACAAAACTGTAGCAATACTATATTACCTTTCTTCTATTATACCTGAATATTCCTCATCCTAATAATCTAAATTATTTAATGCAAAATTTAACACTTGAACCTATACACCAACAGACATACAAAGACATACATAATATAATACATAATTGGATATAGAGTTCACTAAATTGGTATGGGAATATAGATTATGTACCATTTGTTTAGCAACTGCTCAATTTATTCTCAGACTTCAGCACTGTTATACTAATGTCACCTCTATGCAATGTAAATGGCTTAGTAGAGTTGGAATTAATAAAAGGTGTAATATTCCTATGGTAAAGATAAATGGGCATGACCTTGGGAAACAGGGCGAAGAGACATAGCCATGGGAACAGTCAGATAAAAGGCAGTTTAGAATTTGAGCAGAAGAAGAGGCTCAAGTTTGGCTTAAAGGTGATGGAAGGGAGATATGTTCTCTCAGACTTGCAGGAGTCTTTTAATGTAGCCTTACAAGAAAGTAGAATTAGCTCATCCAAAACTGTTTCCTGTCTAGTTTATCTCATAAGGCTGACATTAGTCTTGCAAGTCTGAAAGTACATCTCTTACTCAGTCTCCTTTACAGCCTAAGAAACTCTGTATGTGTATGTGTCTTCTGAGCCTCTTGGCCCATTACATTTCAGCTGCGGGCTAGTTGCCTTTTATCTGAAGGTTGACTCAGCCTTCCATCTTTTCAAGGTCAGTAAAATGAAGATCCAGATTATTGGAGTCAATATGTTGACTCTGTAAACTGCTTAGAGAGGGCTGTAAAGCACTAAAGTGGTATGTAAATCTAAACACTATTGCTGTTGCTATCTGACCATTTTCTTGGCGGGTCTATGACAACTCACCATGGCCAACTTGCCATGGGACAAGAATTACACTAATATCAAAGAAATAATGGAAAGGAGGAACAAAATGAAATGTGAATAACAAAAATTAAAATAATGCTTTAATTATTTTAAATAATTAAATTGAATTGTTGAATTGTCCCACAGCGAGTTGTCCTGTGGCAAGTTGGCCATGGTGAGTTGGCTGCAGTGAATTAACCATGGTTAGTTGACTGTGACAAATTGTCCCATTCCATTTCTTGCCGTGTCTTTTCACCCTGTCTCTCAAGATCATGTCCACATACCAATTGTCTGTCTGTTAAACTGTCTCTCTGTCTCTCAAATGTATATGTTTGTGATTTCAACTATTTTTACAATCACACTTTCTTTTTTATTATACTAGTATAATAAATACTAGTATACTGTACTGGCTCAAATAAAGCAGTTTAATGAATTCTTGGCTCAAATGAGATGTGAAACAAAATATACTCTAAGTTGAATTGGCCATCCTTTTGGTGTGATCAGGACTTAGAATGCCTCATATTCTCTCTGTTGTACTCAAGCATGATTCTCTCTGCGTAAAGTGATAAATAGCATTGATCAATATGAAGAGTGCAACACTACGCTCTGCAAACTTGTACTTCCCAAATGTTTTTGATTATACATCTGAAAGGTGCCATTTGAGCAGAGTTGATATAGTCCAATGGGAATTTAGGAAGTAAGAAAGAATCTGCTTATGCTCTGTATATGCAAAGTTGATGCATTATTCTGCACTATTTTAGGATGACAATCTAGAGCACTGGCATAGCAAAGCCTGTAAATGTGATTGTCAAAGAAATCCAAACTCAGTGTGGTCCACTGAAACAGACAGTCTAGATTGCATGCCAGGTAAGTACCACCTTTTTATTATTATAACTCAAAATCAGCCTATTCAATTTAATATTGTTCATATTGAAATACAGTACTCATAATTATCGATCAGGATCTTCTTGAAAATTTTATGTGACTTGTATTATTGGTTAGATTGGGTCAAGCTTCACATTCCCAAAGACCTGTAGCAAATGCAAATATATCCTTAAACTAATTACAGTTCTTTAACTTCACTATTTGCAAAGTACTTTTCAGAGTATAAGACGCACAAGAGTATAAGACACAGCTTAGGTTTTGGGGAGGAAAATAGGGGAAAAAAACCCCAGGTATTCATCTGGCTAGCGTCCTTAGTCTGGTCAGCTTCAGCACATTAGTTTTCTGGTTTTGAGCATGCATGCTTTTTATCCCCTACTTGAGAATTAAAAAAAAGTTTCTAAAGCACAGCCGAGAGTCGGAGGGAGCAGGCAAAGCACAGAGATCACTTCACTTGCTAGCGCCTTGCTAGGGCTGAAAAAAAGCTTTGAAAAAGCTACATTCGGGGTATAAGATGCACCCAAATTTTCAGCCTCTTTTGGGGGGTGGGGAATGTGCGTCTTATACTCTCAAAAATACGGTATTTCCTCTATTACATACAGTATGGATTCTTAAAGTGTCAATTATATATAACTCAAAACAAAAGAAGCTGTAGTATAGGGGAAAAAAGCTTGATACGAGGAGAAAACCCTTCTCACTCTGAATTGACTTTAAAGTAAATAGTAGCAGCATTAAATAATTAATGTACTTGATTTGAAAATCCCCAGACATCTGTTTGATAATTCTTTTAGTCTACTGCAATTTTCTACAACAGAAGGCTACCTCTTAAGTATATTACAGCTGAGTTATCTAAAGATTAGAGTTACTAAAATTAAACTTGCTTTGCCTGCAAATATTGCAGCCTGCCAGTCTGGAGGTGTTTTAACTCATTTTAGTCTTTGTTGTTTTAATACTTCTATACATGTGAATGTTGCAAATTTTGTGAAAACCTCTATTATCCAGATGGCTTCAGAAAATACCTTCACTACAGAAACCACTTAACCATTTAAAAAAAAAAGACAAAACAGAAAACCAGAATGTTACATCCAGTACAGGAGCTCTTGTGAAATGAGAGGAAACATTCATTTAAATTCTATTGATATTAATTCTGTGAATTAAACAAGAAGAGTAAATTGATGGTGGTTCATTTGTAAAGATTTTAGATTTAGAATGTACAACTCCATGTTCTTCCAAGTTGTCAGATGATTGAACTAAAATACCTCCTTATATAAAGTTCTAGATTTTATAGACTTTGCCGGTCTATATCCTTTCAATAGCAAATTATACTCAGCTGTAAGTGTCCTACTTGAAAATACTGGTTGATAGTATTGTGGGCCTTGGTGATTTTCTAATGACATAACTTCTACTTCCCTGCTTGAAAGTGTGCAAAATTAAATCCCCAAACTTCTCCAAATCCAAAAGAAAATAAGAAATAAAACTTCAATCATTCTTCAATGTCTCATCCTGTTAATAAAATTAAGTGTAGTGCTTTCTGGAATTGGATGCAGCAAAAATTAGATCTTTTGACTCTAATCTGCACTGATTCCTCTCCATGTCTTCTTTGTCTTCTTTTACAGAGT
This sequence comes from Masticophis lateralis, assembly GCA_030761175.1. Lineage (NCBI taxonomy): Eukaryota > Metazoa > Chordata > Lepidosauria > Squamata > Colubridae > Masticophis > Masticophis lateralis. The sequence continues at coordinate 79,284,729 of JAUDYJ010000004.1, forward strand.
GCCCCTATCATAAGCCTCTTGGTTTTGAATCAGCAGCTGTCACTCCAGATCAGATAAGCTGTTCCAATCCAGAGCAGTACACTGGGTGGTATGCTTCATGGACTGCAAACAAGGCCCGACTTAATGGACAAGGATTTGGGTAAACTGCATTACAAGACATGTTTTCTACCAATAAACTATACAAAAGATGTTTTAACCTCTAAACCTTTGTTATATAATATATGGAGGCTAACAATGACTTTTAAAATATATATTTATGATCCCAGAATAATAAATATTTCCTTCCATTAATAGTTGCTGGGAAAAATGTGTGGAGGTTACTGTTTCTGTCATTGTGAGCTTCTGAGAGGTATTTAGATACTGTCAGAACAAAATGGTGCATTAAATAAGGTTTTGTGTTGTGCTGAATCATGTTGTGATGGCTGTTTTTCAAGTTCTTCCTTTATGCCTGAGATATTTCTCCTTTTCCTGACATTATTCTATTACATGAATAATGAAAAAAATAAAAGCAGCTTTGCTGCTTATGAAGCAGGAAGAGGGGGAACTAAAATCAAAATCTATATTGAAATAATAACTTTGTTAGACCAGATGAAGATTTATGAAGCAGTGTGCAAGAGAACTTTTCATAAGAGATTAACAGGGTCAGTGACATTTGCACCCGATAAATACAGTACTCTTAAATTGAGACTATTTCATAAAACACGATACAGCTTAATGTGATTTTCTTATATGGCATTTTATTTGAACCTAGTCACCGAGATTTATAAGTCATAAGCTTGGCTTTGCTGATTTGTGAACCTACCAAAAAAGTTAATTTTAAAAATAATGATCAAGTTATGTAGTTTACAGAAGAGGAAACTGAGTCTAATCAGACATAGAGGGCATGGTTGATATCGTGGTGTGATCAGACACAGAAAGCATGTCTCCGTGTCTCTGTGCTGAGTTCTCCCTGTTGGTGGGCTTTGAAAGGAGTCAAAGCTGCCTTAGAGGGGCGGTGAAGCAAAGAGGAACTCCCTGCGAGGTCTCGGAGAATCGCAGCTCACCTGCCTGACCTGGGGCTTACTTTCCCTCTCAGCCACAATGAGAAGAGACAGCCTAAGATGGCTGCCATGAAGTTGGGACAGCTAATGACCAATTAAGGTTTGAGCTTGAGCAGATTTTGGTGAACAGTGTGGAACTGGGTGAGAGGATTTTTTTTAAAACCTGAAAGTTAACCCCAAAAGAAAAATCTAGGATTTACTTAGAACTATCAGTTAAAGCAGTGATCAAACACTTTGAGAAAACTACCAGACCAGAAGGAAAGGATTAAAGAGAGAGAAAAAAATTATTCAAAAACGTAGGAAATTGGACTCTTAAATTGGGAAGATGTGACATTTGGAAGGCAATTTAAAATGCTGGAATTACTGATTTAAAAAATTAACACTGCTTCTATAATTGAATTACAATTTAAAATAATTAAAACCGGATTTTTAGTAATAATATTGAAAGTTAACCTGAGAGTGCCACCTGCTGGTGAAAGGAAAATGTACAAGCCTGGGAATACCCATTTAAAGAACTGTGAAAATATTTACTGGACTAAATACATTTATCCTATGACCATTGGAGATTTAAATGTGAGAAAAAGGAAGACACTTAATTAAAGTGACCCCTGAATGTTAAGTTATATGGCTGACTCTATAAAGGTGACTTAAAGAGGTTTGGATAACTCCCTGGACTATGTAGATGGAAATGACTGACTACTTATGGAACATAAAGAACTGTGATTAGTGTTTACTTTGAAGAGCAACCTCAGGTTTGAACAAATAGTTCTTAGACTATTGGCCAAAAGTGGAATTTATTAAAACAAGATAAGATGCAACATTAGGAGGAAATGAGTGGAACTTTGAATGAGATGGACTGGATGTTTCAAAGCATAAAGGATATGATACAGAAAGAACAGAGGGCGATTATGGAATTAATGGATGGCATAGATAAAAAATTGGAAAATATTGTACAAATGACAATGACCAATGACCAAGATGCCCAGGAAAGGAAGGAGCTACCAGAAGGAATAGAGGGAGAAACAGAATTGAGGAGTCAATGAAAAGAAGATAACAAGGAGTCATCAATAAAATTAATAATGTTTGATGAATCAAATCAGGGAGAAAACATTCTAAGAGATCTGAGAAGAGAACGGGAGGAGCAGAAAGATACTTGGTGAAGGGAGACAGGGGTCCAGGCTGATAATTTCAAAGCCAGAAAATGGAAGAGGGTAGGGATGGGAGAAAAACACTTAGATTGACTAGGCAGGATGTAGACACAGATACAGACAGAGATAAAGATTTAAGAGAAGAATATGGGGGGCAAGTCAAAAAAAGAATAAGAATTAAACTATTGATGAAGGACAAGAGATGATGGATAGGAGGCAGATAGGAAAAAGAAGAAAGAAAAATCTCTCCCCCGCCTTTCTTTCTTTTTTTTTTTTTATAATGGAGGCAGGAGGAGAAATTAGAAGAGAAATAGGAATGTGTTCAATAAGAGATTGAGGGATTACTTGTATATATACCTTTACATGATGAAACAAAAGTAATAATAAAATGGGAAAATTAGATTAAATGATGGTATTACTAAGTAAGCTTAAATAACACTGTGATAGATAAACAGTGAGCAATTAAATAATGAAATGAACATATTTTAATATAAACATGTGTATAACTAGAATTATATAGATTGGATGAAAGCAAAGCATACGAATAGATTTATTTTGTATGTTTATTTTATTTTATTTTGTATGCATTATTACCACTCTATAAAGGCCTAGTAAGACCACACTTAGAGTACTGCATCCAGTTTTGCTCACCACACTATAAAAAAAGATGCTGAGACTCTAGAAAAAGTGCAGAGGAGAGCAACGAGGATTATTAGGAGACTGGAAACTAAAACATATGAAGAATGGTTACAGGAACTGGGCATGGCTAGTCTAGTGAAGAGAAGGACCAGGGGAGACATAATATCAGTGTCCCAATATTTGAGGGGCTGCTACAGAGAGGAGGGGGTCAACCTATTTTCCAAAGCACCTGAAGGCCAGACAAGGAATAATGGATGGAAACTGACCAAGGAGAGGTTCAACCTAGAAATGAGGAGGAACTTTCTGACAGTGAAAATAATTAACCAATGGAACAGCTTGCCTTCAGAAGTTGTGGAAGCTTCATCACTTGAGACTTTCAAGAAAAGATTGGACTGCCATTTGTCAGAAATTATGTAGGGTCTCCTGCTTGAGTGGAGGGTTGGATTAGATGACCTATAAGGTCCCTTCCAACTTTGTTAATCTGTTTAAATAATATTGTGATTGGCATTAGAATAGTATATTGAAACATTGAATAATGAAACAATGGATACTATTTTAATATAAATAGAGTGAAATATGGGAAATATGAATAAAAATATATTAGAAATGGGAAATTAGAGATTGAATAATGGTATTATTTTGTTTATTATGATTTTCAGTGGAATAAAAGTGAAATAATGAGTAATAAAATTATGAAAGAATATATTTTAATACAAACAGGTGTATTAATGGAATCATATAGATTGGAAGAATGTAAAGAATATGAATAGAATTAATTTGTATGTTTAAATAAATTGTGATTGGTAATATAATTGTATATTTAAATATTGAACAATGAAGTAATGAAGGATAGTATTGTAATACAAAAAGAACATCTTTTAATATAATGGTGACATGAATAAAAGTTAGAATAAAGACAGAAATAAGAGAAAGGGGGAATATTAGTATACATATTTTTATAAAACAAGACAAGTGCAATGATAAGAGGGAGGTTTAGAAACTGAGCAGCGGTAGCATTATGTATGTTTAAACAATATGAAATAATGAAAGATTATAATTTGATATAAATGTGTATTACTACTAGAATAATATAAGCCGGATGAATGTGATATAATCAATAATATTATTTTATCTGTACTGAAATGTATGGCACCCAGGTGTCACAATGTTCACACATTGATATGTATATGTAATATAAAATAAAAACTTGATAAAAAAAAGATATAGAGGGTAAGGATATTCCCAAAGTTGCTAAAATTAAATTCATCATTCAAAAAACTGCATAACACAGAGATAGGGAGCAAAATCCATTATATTGCTCTCTCAAAACTGTCCTCAAAGGATATGTGTTCCAGAAGTAGCTCACTTTTCATAGCATTATGTGATGAATTTTCTCATTTACTGTTAAATACGTCCTATTTCACACACACACACACACAAAACCAACATCTGAGTATGCAAGGCAGTTGAAACTTGTAGCTTCAACAGGACAACAAGTGATCAGAGGATGAAGGAAAGTAATTGTTTACATGAAATAATTATTTCCAGGATTCAGGAAAGCTAGCATGAGGCTTCCAAACATCCAGAGATCAAAAAAAATGCAATGGCTGACTCCAAGAGCTCCACCCTGCAGTGAGTGGTTTGGAGGTGTCTTATCAGGATCATTATCTGGATCATTGGACCTGCATTTTTTTCTGCTTATTTTGATCCAGGTTCTGGCCATTTGCTGGCTTCAGATTCATCTCTTGACTCATCCTCTAAAGATGAGTTGTTTATGGATGCTGAGTCAAAATGTATGCCTTATAAAGATATGTACTTGACTATCAATGCCTTCCTTCCATAATTCTTCTAGGTGTGCCTGGCTCTCCAAATACCAAGATACAAACCAGTGGCTGCAGATTGACTTGAAGGAAATTAAAGTTATTTCAGGAATAATTACACAGGGAAGATGTGATGCAGATGAATGGATGACAAAATATAGTGTGCAATACAGGACTGATGAGAATCTGAACTGGGTTTATTACAAGGACCAAACAGGAAACAATCGGGTCAGTATAAGATCCCTTCCCCCTTTCTGAAGAAGTCCCAGTATTTGTATCTATTCCAATAGCATATATTTCAGCTTCAAGGTGAATAAAGAATGCAATTAAATCCTTTCCATTGACTTAAATTTGAGACTACAATTACTATACCATTTTGGACAACTGACCAATCTGGGATATACATGTATAAAAGCAGACCTCTTCTGAACACCCTAGATTATCAGTTGAATATATTATGCCTTTATTCACTCCTTTCTGTCTCTTAATTTTATCAACGTTGTCTCATGCATTTCCATTAACCCAAATCACTTAGGACCTTTCCCAGTGTATACTTAACTATGGTAAGAACATGGTCTTGCAGTCTCTTTTTTTTCCTGCTGTGTCTTTATGTTGTTATCTTCATCTCACCCCCAACCAATACTTGAGTCAGCCTTAAGTTAACCTTAAAGTAATTAAGTATTTAAAAATAGTTTGCCACTTAAACAGGCAAGAAACTATGGAAGTTTTATTATGGGTATGATCTGGCATACTTCATCAACCATTTAGTCAATATTCAACCAACAACTGTTGGCCACCATAAGTTGATGCAGATGTGCATTCTCCTCTGCAATCTCTGGTCATTGCCCTTCCAGGCTATTCAAATTTGACTTCCTCCTGCCCCACACTTGCCAGAACTCCAAGAAAATGCCCATCTTTTATCTATTGTGAACTGGTTTGGAAAGAGGGACCAGCTTAACTAAAAGATGGCAGGTGAAGAGTGGGGTGAGTGGGTAGTAGCTGCATATTGGAGAATGAGGAAATTCCCACCAGACTATGCAACATGGGCTCATTTTGAACACAAATGTAGTACTCTTTCAGAAGATTATTAAATTGTGTTTAAAATAAACTAACAACAACTGGCAGGTATTCAAAAGAAGCCTGAAGACAGTTTTAGTGCACTTCTAAAAGAGCACTTAACCTGTAATTGAAAATAGCTCAATAAAGGAGCTAGGGATGAGGCCATGTAATAATATGGAATAAAGTGAAATATTTTAGGATCCAATCTGCGTCAGTCACCAGGACCAGAGGTTTTGTCTTCCTGGCTTTTGGACTCTTCAGGGAACTTCTCGCTAACAGAGTGTATACTTTGGGCTGTTCCGTGTGTGGTATTTATATTTCATTTTTTTATTTTCATTTTATTTGATTTATATACCGCCCTATCCCGAAGGACTCAGGGCGGTGAACAGCCAAACAATAAAAATACATAAATACAAAATTTAAAAATAGCATAAAATTGAATTAAACACTTTAGCCCAAGCAAATTAAAACACCCCAATAATTTAAAACCAATTTAAAATTGTACATATTAAAAGAGAGAAAAAGATTAGGCCAGGCCCGCCTGGTGAAATAAAAAAGTCTTAAGAGCGCGGTGGAAGGTGCGCAGATCCGGGATCCTCTGTATCTCTGGGGAGAGCTCATTCCAGATAGTAGGTGCCCCCACAGAGAAGGCTCTCCCCCTGGGGGCCGCCAGTCGGTATTGTTTGGCCGACGGCACCCGGAGAAGCCCCCTTCTATGAGACCGTACCGGCCGGTGGGAGGCTATTGGTGGTAGCAGGCGATCCTGTAGGTAACCAGATCCTAAGCCATGGAGCGCTTTAAAGGTGGTAACCAAAACCTTGAAGCGCACCCAGAAGACCACCGGGAGCCAGTGCAGCTCCATGCCATGTCGCTCCCATTACCACCCTCGCGGCCACACTCTGTGCCAGTTGGAGCCTCCGAGTGCTCCTCAAGGGGAGCCCCATGTAGAGAGTGTTACAGTAGTCCAGGCGGGAGGTGACGAGGGCATGAGTGACTGTGCGTAGAGAGTCCCAATCCAGAAAGGGACGCAACTGGCGGATTAGGCAAACCTGGTGAAAAATCCTCCTGGTCACGGCCGTCAAATGCCCTTCTAAAGGCAGACGTGAATCCAGGAGGATGCCCAAGTTGCGAGCCCTCTCCATGGGCTCAATAGTCAGTGATGGTGCCAGCTGACTATATCGGGACGTCGGAAACCACAGCCACTCAGTCTTGGATGGGTTGAGCCTGAGCCTCTTCCTCCCCATCCAGATCCACACGGCCTCCAGGCACCGGGACATTATTATTATTTTATTATTATTTATTAGATTTATATACCGCCCTTCAAGGGCATCACTTCAAGGGCATCGTTGGGGTGGTCCGGGGTGGAGATGTACAGCTGGGTGTCATCAGCGTACTGGTGATACTTCACCCCAAAACCACGGATGATTTCACCCAGCGGCTTCACATAAATGTTGAACAGAAGGGACGAGAGGACCGATCCTTGTGGCATCCCATATACCAGGGGCCTCGGGGTTGACCTCTGCCCCCCTATCAACACAGACTGCGACCGGTCAGAGAGAAAGGAGGAGAACCACGGCAGCACAGTGCCTCCCACCCCTAACTCTTCCAACCTGTGCAGCATGATACCATGGTCGATGGTATCAAAAGCTGCTGAGAGATCTAACAGGACCAGGACAGAGGAGCACCCCCTGTCCCGAGCCCTCCAGAGATCATCAACTAATGCGACCAATGCCGTTTCCATGCTGTACCCAGGCCTGAAGCCCGACTGGAATGGATCTAGATAATCGTTTCCTCCAGGTTCTGGGGAACTGTTGCGCAACCACGCTCTCAACAACCTTCACCACAAAGCGAAGGTTGGAGACCGGACGATAATTAACCAACATTGCTGGGTCCAGGGAAGGCTTCTTAAGGAGGGGCCTCACCACCGCCTCTTTCAAGGCGGCAGGAAAGTCACCCTCACCCAACGAAGCATTTATAATCCCCTGGAGCCAGCCTCAGGTCACCTCCTGGGAAGCCAGCACTAACCAGGAGGGACACGGGTCCAATAAACAAGTGGTTGCATTCAGTCTGCCCAGAATCCTGTCCATGTCCTCAGGGTCACAGGATCAAACTCATCCCAGATAATATTCTCAGGATCTGCCCCAGTCCCTCCCCCTGAGACCATCCAGTTGGAGTCCAGATCTTCCCGAATCTGAGTTATTTTGTCATACAGATACTGAACAAAGTCCTCGGCTCTACCCACCAAGGGGTCCTCCCGTGCTTCCTGGTGAAGCAGGGAGCAGGTCACCCTAAACAGGGTGGACGCAATATCTGATGACGCAATAAGAGCAGCAAAATAACTACATTTCGCTGCTTTTATCGGCACTAGGTAATTCCTAATATGAGATCTTACCAGGGTCCGGTCTGATTCAGAAAGACTGGCTCTCCAACTACTCTCTAGGCATCTTTTCCAGCATTTCAACTCCCTCAGCTCCTCAGTAAACCAAGGAGCCAAATGAGATCGATGCTGGGTCAGAGGCCGCAAAGGCACGACCCGGTCCAGAGCTCCAGCAGCTGCCCTATCTCAGGCGGCCACTAGGTCTCAAGTCGAGGCATGTGCCAGAACCTCAGGAAATGGCCCAAGCTCCGTCTGGAACCTGTCAGGTTCCATCAGGCGCCTGGGGCAGAACCATCTTACCGGTTCCGCCTCCCTGCAGCGGGGTGCAGCGGTTCGAAGGTCGAGACAAAGGAGAGAGTGATCTGACCATAACAAGGGCTCGGTAGCTATATCCCCTATCTCAAGGTCACTCAACTACTGCCCAGAGACAAAAAACAGATCCAGTGTGTTTCCCCCCGTGTAGGTAGGGCCATGAATTAACTGGGTCAGGTTTATGGCTGTCATGGAATGCATGAACTCCCGAGCCACCTCAGATGCCTCATCCACTGACGGCAGGTTGAAATCCCCCATGACCATAAGCCTGGGGGTATCAACTGCCACCGCGGCGATGACGTTGAGTAGTTCAGGCAGGACTGCTGCCATGTGGCAGGGAGCCAGGTACGAGCTCAGCAAATCCATCTGAACCCCATGACCCCATTTCACAAGGAGGGATTCACAGCTAGTCGTCTGAGGAACAGTGGCCTCCCTTGGTCTCAGACCTTCTTTAATGATAACTGCTACCCCCCCTCCCCTCCCATGACCTCGGCTGATGAAATGCACGGAAACCTGGTGGGCACATTTCAACGAGGGGGACCCCCGCTCCTGGCCCAGCCAGGTAATACCTGCCAGGTCCTCACCCCCCTCCTGAACAAGATCACAAATGAGGGGGGCTTTATTTACCACGGACCTGGCATAGCACAGCATCAGCCGAAGGCCTGGGCCATGAGGGTCTGTGCAACATGGGGAACGGGTGGAGCCTTGGGGTCTGGAGCATGCCACCACTCGTAGACAGAAAGTGCGCACTCCCCTAACATGATATGGCTCCCTGTTCCCACCATATCTACCCCTCCCACCTACAGTATTGACGTTCAAGCCACTATCTGGATGAGCTTTAAACCCCCCCCTCGGCCCCGGGTCCCCCACCCCCCATGCCGCGCTTCATGGCCAGACCCGACCCTCCCCCTTGTAGGTTATCCCCCATACCCACAACCCGAGTTCCAATCAGACCCTCCCCCTCCCTGGGACCCCTTAAAAATTTAACTAAAAATTTTGATTAAAAAAACCCTCAACCCCCTAGTTTTCACATGCCACCTCTCTGGGTCCCAAAACCCATCATTGAGGTGGGCCCTCGATAGTGAGGACGGCCACATCTGCGAGAGGGGGGAGTTTCACAGGGCAAGAAGATCCGTTGACGTGTACATCTCCAGGTGCTGCGATGGAGGTATGGAGCTTAATCAGAGGACTCGAAAAAGATGTAAACATGAAGCCATTGTTCATTGATGTACCATTGGTATCTCTACTGTCCTCCCACAACAGTAGGAGGGTCCTGACGATTTCTCCAATGGGAACAATTTCCAGCCCACCCTCTCACGGCGGGATCCCCAAAGGGCCATAGGTCAAAAGTACTTCTCACAATGGTGAACGTCAAGATGTAATAAAGGCCCCCTCAGCAGTTACATCAATTTGGCTAATCCATGGTCGGAGGAAAAAGTTTATCAGTTTATCAGTTCCTGGGTCCCGCCAGGGGCAAGATGGAAATTCTTGGGATAGTCTTGTGCTCTAGATCATAATCGAGTAAGTTCCAGGTGGAAAATGGAAAGAAGGGAAGAGGAAGGAGGAACGGGGAGGTGGGGGAAGAGGGGAGAAGAGAGAGAACTCCTTCAGTCAATCCAGGGCAGATAATAAATCCATTTTTTTTGGTGCACACAGTTTCCTAGGAGGGGGGGAGGAAAGAAGGGTCGGTATCCATGCAACAGGGAGACCTCTCCGTGGCTCACCCAACCTATTTTCCTCAGTTCTTCCGGGATGACAACCAGCTTCCAGACCTCAGCCTCCAGTGCATGCCATAGAGGGCCTCCAGGTCCTCTGCAACCACCAAAGATCCTCCGGGAAGGGGTCTCTCATCTCTAAACCCGAAGAGCCGCTCGCGTCCCTCTCAGTTCTCACCCCCCCAGCAAGCCCCTTTTGCCGGTCATAGGGCTGAGAAAACAGCGTCCAGTACTTCAATGGGGTGTGCCATGACCCAATTTAATATCAAGGTCGACCACGCCATCCCTGCCCAAGCCATCATTCCCGGTTTCAAGGGGCCGCTGAGGAAGTTTCCGAGTGGGCAGATGGATAATTCAGCAAGCTGCCTGCCACTCATTGCCTCACTGCCACTGCCATTTCATCATTCATCTTCACTGTTGCCAGCACGGCCACAACTCTCCGCCAGTGCCCCCGACTCTAGGCAACATCCAGGGGCATCCGGAGGCGAGGGAGATCACAAAAACCCTTGCCCTGAGCTCCACCACTTGAAACCGCCGTCCCCGCTCAAAACCGCCGCCCCCGATAAACCACCATCCCTCCACTCTCGGCAGCGTTGGAATGGCACGGCTGCAGCTCTTCGTTGCCATTTCCGACTCCAGGAACGCCCAGTGACGAGGGAGGTCTCAAAACCCTTGCCCCTAGCCTGTCTGACCGAAACAGGGGTCACTGGTGACTGAGTGCCCCTGTGGTACCCCCTAGGGCCCCAAAATGCCCTCCACAAGCGCAGCGCCTCACCACGCAGCTGCCATCTTGTGCATGCTCATTCAATTAAGAATCATACATATGGTTATAAACCATATATATGGTTTATAAAGACATGGGGGAGGGGGAAAGCTAATCACCAGATTGCAAGAACACAAGCGAGTGGTCAGACAAGGAGACCTGAACTCATTGGTAGCGTCACACTGCAACGAACAAGGACATACATTCAATTTTGCAGCTACTAAGATTGTTGGTCAAGCGGATACAAAAACAGGCAGGGTAGTGATTGAAGCCTGGGAAACACCCTCTCCCCCCCCCCGTCAATCAACAGGAGTGCTGATTTACCACCAGCTTATCAAATACTTAGGAGGCGAGGACTTGGCAGCAGAAGCAAACAACAGCCAATACTTAATAGCCAGCCATCACACCCTAATCAACAACTAAAAAGCCACATACACCATATAAATACCACACACAGAATAGTCCAAAGAACATACTCTGCTAGAGAGAAGTTCCCTGAAGATGGGCTCCAGCACAAGTCTGAAACCTCAGAAGACAAAAACTCTGGTTGTGGTGACCAACCCAGATTGGATCCTGCAATATTATCCTGCGTAACATATATTAGCCTTCTTTCGTGAAATATTTTAAGCCAAGCACAATGTCAGTCACTTATGACCTTTATATTAGAATTTTTAATACGAGGGATGAGGGAAGATGCTGAGTATTTTTAATATTTTTAACATGAGGGATGAGGGAAGATGCTGAGTACAGTACTAACACAGTATATAAACATATTTTAGTCAAGGAGAGTTAGGTTCTTCTCAAGCACAATTTAGTAATTGTTTTTATGTTAGTTGTTTCTAGGCACAAACTATCAGCAACCTAACTGGGCAAGTCAACTACACAGCCATTTAAGGCAGTATAATTGTTTCCAAATTTTTGGGTGCAAAATTAGAAGAATGTTAAGTCTTAAGCTCTCTTTTTTCCCTTGCTCTCCTACTTCATTTTCTCTAGATTTTTTATGGAAATTCAGACAGATCATCATCTGTGCAGAACCTTTTGCGCCCACCCATTGTTTCTCGTTACATAAGGTTGATACCCCTTGGCTGGCATGTGCGCATTGCTATCAGGATGGAGCTGCTGGAGTGCATGAATAAATGTGTTTAAACTTCAGAGTCATCTGGGAAGAAACAGTTTTTTAAAAAGAAAGATATAACTAATTAATACAACAAATACATTCACTGACTATGAGTTCAGTGTCTATTAAAATTATACACCTTATCCAATACCTCCTGTGACTTATATTCTCTGCAGCTTCAGGAAGTTAATATAATTATGTATATTAATAAAATAAATCAAGATGGAATAAATTGGAACCTGTATTACATTTTTGAATCCAGGATCTTACACCTCAGTAAAAGGAAAGCCATATGTTTCAGTGCACATAAAAATGGCTTCTACAAAAAGAAATAGAGATTTCTAACAAGTTAACTAAAGATGACTGTAAGTTCTGGTAGACATAATACAATGTATGTTCTTCAGAGTTTTAGTGTGCATTCACTGAAGATATTCCCCATTATGTTACCATTTCCCAAAAATAGAGGAACAAAAATGAGACAGACAAATGTAGATCATCATTCCATTCTTATGTGAGGAACTGTGGTAGCATTTTATTGCCGTGCTATACCGCCAGTAGTCCTGATTTAGTGATCACAACTGGGACTGGCAACTCAAATCATTATTCAAAACAGTAATTAAGTGAAACCAAAACTGCTCTTACGATTTTGCTTCAGCTTTCCTTTGCTTTACAGACCTGCAAAGGTTGTAATTATGAGGATTGGTCATAAAGTTACTTTTTAATCATTTTTCCAACTGTGAATGGTTGGTAAATGAAGTACTCACTAGATGAGGACTACCTGTGTAGTTTTTCCTAACCTGGGAATATTTAAACATGTGCATTTTACAAATTCCAAAATTTCACCTTATATGGCCAAGGAGGAATGCTTTCCAGAAGTTTCTGCAGTTAAAAAATCATACTGTTTGGAGAGTCTTATTTCTATGATTGGATAAACCAACCAAGTGAAGACCTTCACATGTATTAACCTTTCCCTAAAGATTGCATTTTCCTTCTCTGAACATTTTTCTTATCAAAACAATCTGTTGAAACCAATTTTAATTTTAAGAGAAAATTCTATAAATATACATACAGTACATGCATGCACACACAGACACACCCTTCTGTATCTCTTCCAACTGTAAAAGGAATGCTATAAAATATGGACCTAGGCTTTCTGCAATTCTGTATTGTATTTTCATTTAAATTCAATCAGATTATAGGACAGCATTACTTATAATTTATTAGTGGTATTTTAATCTTTATACTTCCTTACACTTCCTTTCAGATTTCTATTAAATTAAGTATGACTAGAATGTCCTAGATTTCATAAAATATTGGTAGAAGTATGGTATTCTTCTAGTAATAAATGAATATTCTGGCTGCTAATGAGTTAGATATTATGTGTATCATATGAATCACGTCATGTAGCTAATATCAATAATACTACAATTTTCTTTTAATTTTTTTAAAAATTTTTTAGACATTCCAATTTACAAATCTAAAATTACGCATTTAGATTTGTGTTTATGTAGTAAATTCAGTGAGTGATATTGTAAGCATATAGAATAATTATCCTACAGGAGTTGGGTGAAATAAATGTCACATAGATGTACAGAGGTATTTAAATGATTATTAATAATTATTAGTCATAATTATTGAACTTTTAAATGTAAGATCATTCAATTTAATAAAGACAAAGCTAATTTTACTGATCTGATGTTTTCTTTTATCTTGGATTAGCCATGAAATTACAGTGTATTTATTTTTTTATACAGTAATTTACTATGAAAGCAATGTAGATTTAAATAAAAGTACTTCTAATTCTTCTCTCTACAGTTTTTATTACCTTTTCAAATAGCTATGCTTTAAATCAACAATCATGTCTCCATTGTTAACACCGTAATTAGGTCAGGATTTTTTAAATAGACCAATTCCCTGAATATATCCTCATTTTGAACCTAGAGGTGTATGTGCCTTTGTTGCTCAGCTGAGTTCCATATCCACATTGATAGCATAGAAAGTTACAGTGAGGACCACTCTGACCATTCACTGTGACTGAATGCAAATCTTACTAGCTTTTAATTATCTTAACTGAACAGAAGTGATTTCTTGCAGTAGATGGTTTATGGTTCAGTAGGGTTTCACTAAACCAACTTTCTAGAACAGTGATGGCTAACCTTTTCCAGACTGAGTGCCCAAAATGCAATGTGCACATGGCCCCCCTGCACAGGCCCCACCCCTGTGCCTCTGCAAGGGCACATGAACCATCGCCCCAGTTCAGTTGTTACACATGCGTGCATGCCTCCCACCAGCCAACTGGTCATCGGGTCTCTGCCACACATGCACGACCCCATGCATGCGTGGCAGAGACCCAATGACCAGCTGGCTGGTGGAAGGCATGTGAGCATGTGCGGTGGAGCTGAACTGGGGGACGGCCCACGTGCCCACAGAGAGGACACTGCGTGCCACCTGTGGTACGCATGCCATAGGTTTGCCATCACAGTTCTAGAATATAGGCAATCCTCAACTTACAATGGCAACTGAGACCAGAATTTATATTGCTAAGTGATACAATTATCAAGCAAGAGTGTGCAAGAGGGAAGGGAATTCCAAAGACCAGTCATAAACACTATTCAGTGCATTACAGCTTCAAATGTTGCTAAACAAATAGCTGTAAATTGAGGACTATCCGTACCTAATAAAGGGTGCTTATTATTATGTAGTTCCTTGTATGACATTACTGTCATAGCTACCAGTCATAGCAGCAGCAGCACAGAGGAAGCATTTTCTTTATAACTACAAGAAAAAATCCCACTGAAATTTGCAAAGTACCATATTTTAATCCCACAGGGTTAAATCTGTCATTAGGAAGTTGACATGATTTTGGGCAAGGAGCAGAGGACAGAGATTGAGATCAAAGCTATGGCCATCCTCTCCAGATTTATCTGGTTTTCCCATTAATTTTTGCTCATCTGCCTCAGTGGTACTTTTCTTACCTGCTCTTTCCAACCAAAAATACTTTGCTCAGATTGAGATTTGTAGATTAAAAAATAAAGAAGGGTGGGAATTTAGTTGGCGCAACTAACCAATGAATAAGAAGGCAAGGAGTAGGATTTGGAGCACCACCCATGCCAACATTTATTGGATCCCATAGTCACTGTGGTAACAGTTTTAAAAAAATAATTCGGAACCATAGTTTTAAGGTGGCAGATAAATTATACTATTGCTACTTCTATTATACAGTTTATTGTAGTTTTGGAAATTCATGCTGATGTTTTGCAAATCATCCAAAGGGCTATCAGGGAATCCAAATCTGGCTTTTGGTCTATTCTTGCAATGCTTGATACTTAAGTGTTAAATCTTTTGCTGTACCCAGAGATTACAACGTTCAGCACTGACATCCTTCACAGGTTCCCAACACTGCCACCAGCCTGGATATCTTGGGTTGCATAGTGAATATCAATAGAAGCCTGAAATTCAATAAGTATTTTGGAATAGATGGATCTCTCATTAATTTTGTTTGGAATGCAGTGTTTTCTGAGGCACTGAACGCTTGGTACTGAATGTTAGAACAAGAATTCTATATTACAAATGAATGGTTCATGTTACATGATATCAAACCAGGATGAATTGTTCCACAACCTCACATAAAAAAACCTTATCTACCATTTGTATGATTCTACCATATCGTAAGACAACCTTATCAAAAGGGGCCAAGTTTAAATGAAATAATCACATTATTAGCATATGATCATTTAATCATATTCAAATTCAACCTTTATGACATTTCATAGGTATTTAAATTGACTGCAATTTCTAGTCAAAGAGATTTGGCCAACTTGGGAAATGATTTTTGAAAAATCTATTTTTAGCTATAATGTAATCTGAAATATAAGTAAGAGAGAAGACAATTACTGTATAGTAGTAACAAAAACTCTCCATTCCTAAATACATATATCCCAAAAAACCTGCATTTTTTAAGTCTTACATCCTTAGAATCAGGGGGGGTAATGTTACCTACATAACATTAATTATGTTATGTAGGTAAGAAGTAGTGTTTTATTAAGCTGTGTCAGGCATGAAAGATATGGTTTTATTTCGTATGAATACATGAACATTCCAGAAAAGAACAACACTGGAAAAGAAGAGGCATAATATGTTGTAAGCCAAATGTTCACTAGTATTAACAAAAAATGATATTTTCTGGCACAAACACAGTTGGTTTCTTGTTAAGGATCATTTTTTATCTTTCTTCAGTTAAATATTGCCTTTTTTCCTTTGTTATGCAGTATAGAGATAAAATGCAATCCTATGTGTACTTTAGTGAGGAATCTGATCCAGAAGTTTTGCCCTTTGGGGGCAGGCTATGACATAGAAATGTATATTCTAACGAAGTGTGTGTGTGTGTGTCTGTCTGTACACAGATACACACACAGACAAATATACACACACATCTTTCTACTAATTTCCAGGAAAGGTGAATTGGAGGGATACGTACAGACAAATACATTTGAATTAATTGTGCTTCACAGTGAAGTTTTGGTTTGTATGGTGCATGTTGGTATTTTTCAGCTTGGTTCTATTGTAAACTTGTATAAAAGTGAAACAATAGATTGTAAGTATACAACAATATCTGAGTTCAGTTTTGTATGCTTTACAAGTTATTTTATTGGATAAGTGGAGATACTTCCTTTCTTGTTTGTGAATTAATTTTGCCCTGTTAAACATATGGAGTTCATATGCATTTTGTCCAGTATGCTGATTATTCAGCGTATTTTGAGGGCTGGATCCAGACCTCTGTAAATGCCTGAATTGTGAACAGTCATGCTTGTCTGAATATTGAAGCTCAATAGATGTAAACCTGTGAGGATTTTGAAGAAATATAAATGTGTAATCAGCAAAAGTTTCAATTAATGTTTCTGGTAGTTATTGATTAAATTTACAGATACTTAATTTGGCTGCCAAGACACTCCCCCCGCCCCCCAAGTTTTGTGACTGGAACAATGTAACCTTAATCACCAATTCAAAAATGTCCCATTATTTACTTTCCTAAACTTAGTATTTTATACAAAACAATTTTTTTTCCCAACCGAATAGTTTTGTTCTGATATTGAATAAATTTACAGATACAGGTAATCCTCAATTTACAATCATTTGCTTAATGACTGTTTAAAGTTACAATGGCACTGAAAAAAGTGAATAATGACTGTTTTTCACATTAACAACTGTTGCAGCCTCCCCATGGTCAAAATTAGGATGCTTGTCAACTGGCATGTATTTATGATGGTTGCAATGTCCCTGGATCATGTAATCATCTTTTGCGACCTTCTGACAAGCAAAGTCAACAGGGAAACCAGATTCACTTAATAACTGTAGAGATTATTTAACAACTGTAGCAAGAAAAGTTGTAAAATGGAGCAAAACTCAAACATCTTGCTTAGTAACAGAAATCTTGGGCTCAATTGTGGTCATAAGTAGAGGACTATTTGTTTTTAATTTGGCTGCCAAGCTCCCAACCCCATGTTTTGTGACTGGATCAATGTATCCTTTATCACCGATTCAAAATTTTCCAATATTTACTTTCCTACCATAGTATTTTATACAAAAATGTGATTTTTTTGCAGCTATTATGTTATCATTTGTAGTGCTTCCATTAAAATAAAAAAAGCTTCCCAACCATTAAAAAACTGAACAGAATAAATGAACCCAACTGATTATGTTATAGAAAAGTAGCAATAATAGCAATAGCACTTAGACTTATATAGTGCTTCATACTGCTTTACAGCACTCTCTAAGCAGTTTACAGAATCTGCATCCTGCCCCCAAGAATCTGAGTCCTCATTTTACCAATTTTGGAAGGATGGAAGGCTGAATTAACCTTCAGCCAGTCAAGTTTGAATTGCTGGCAGTAGGAAAAAGTAGTCTGCAATACTGCATTCTAATCACTGCACAACCATGGCTCCTTAATTCTATGTAAATAACTGTTACACATTGTAAATTGCTTGGGCTAAACATAGGCTGCATCTATATTTGAAGTAAGATGACCATTCCTAATTGGATACATAATGCAAGACATGGGTTTCTTCAATGCAAGACATTGTTTCTTCAAGATGCAAGGTTTGCTTTGCCAATATAGAACAGATTCCCATTTTCTGAGCATTGCCAGAAAATGTTTCCTTCCTAGATTCAAGAGTACGGGACTGGATGCTTTATTGAGAAAAGAGATTAAAATAGCTGCAGGCTGTAAAGTGCAGACCAGCATATGTGAGAGGAAATCTAGGAACAGAACACCGTGTGCAGAAAATGTCAAAAAGTGCTGCTAAAAATTACTCTGAATTATATATTTCATCTATTCCCCCCAAAAAATTAATTTTCTAGAAAATAAATTAATCCTATTTTACTAAGTCTGATTCAGAAGCATAAATGAAGACATTATAAGAAGAAGTTTAAAATAAAATAGGTTGAAGTTTAACAACAAAAAAAAACCCCTACAGCTGTAATAATTCTGAAGACTTCTAGCAATTTGGTTTTGTTTTCATTTCTGATAAACAATTCACCATAATGTGTTTTTCATCGATAAGGCAGAAATAATTGAAATAAACATAATATTAATAAATAAAAATAAATGATGTTATTGAAGGTTGCAAAACAAAACAATTAGCAATGGGGTGGAGGGGTTTCCTCAGCATGATAAGTCTGTTAAAGAATCCCAATGTATACAGTATTTCATAATCCAATTCCTTCATAATCCAATGAAAATGTAAGAAAAGACAATAGGAGTAATGAAACTCGATTTCTAGCCTTGGAGAAGTGCAGATGTAATTTCTTAAATTAATAAAATCTGGAGGGGGCAAGAGATTTAAAATTCTAATGCAAATCTTTTTTTAAAAATCTACTTGTAGTAAAATAGCACTTATGGATAAAATATAACCCTCAAAACATCAAGTCTAAAGAAAGATGTAGCAATAAATGCAGTGCAACAGCCTTTATTAAAATGGGCTGGGGGTGGGGAGGGGGAAGCTACTGCTCACTTTCAACAAGAAAATGTCAGTGTGAAACTGCATCTGGATGCATATCTACACACTGATACTTATGCACCATGGTTGAACATCTTGGCTGTTGAACTGGAAATGAGAATATGTCAGAAACTGATGCCGCAAAGCTTTTCTCTGGATAATGAATTTTAAAACAAGCATATGAGTTATTTATTATAATCTGGAAAAATGCATCTGTCTAGTTCTAAATTTATGGTCAATTAAATAAAGTACACTTGCCACTGCCTTAGCTGAACCTCTAAGCACAATCTATAAGCTATCTTTCAGAACCAGCTTCCTGCCCGATTTATGGTCATTAGCCACAGTCATACCTATTTTTAAAAAGGGAGACTCTAGTCTAGTAGAAAATTACAGACCAATCTCTCTGTGTTGCGTCACCTGTAAGTCATGGAATCGATTATAAACCAATCCATCACCCACCACCCTCCACTTTCTAACAAGCAGTTTGGTTTCAGAAAAAATCTGTCCTGTAATCTGCAACTCCTACACTGCAGAAACATTTGGATCACACATCTTGACCAGGGTGAAGCAATAGACGCAATTTACATAAACGTTTGCAAAGCCTTTGATTCAGTGGTGCACAAAAAACTATTACTGAAACTAAGTTACAGCATCTCTGGACCCCTGCACAAGTGGATAGCCACGTTCCTGTCAAACAGGCAGCAAATGGTCAAAATAGGAAGGGCCCTATCAAATCCAGCACCAGTTAATATTGTCCCCAAGGCAGTGTCTTAGGATCCACACTCTTTCTACTTTATATCAACAACCTATGTGATCACATTAAAAGCAGCTGTGTCCTCTTCGCCAATGGCGTAAAATTATTTAACACCACTGACAATGCTGCTGCCCTACAAAACGACCTAGACTATGTGTCAGAATGATCACGTAATTGGCAACTCTAAATCTCAACTAACAAATGCTCTGTCCTACACTTTGGCAAAAAAAAATCAGAACACCAAATACAAGTTAGGAAGAAATGATCTCGTAGATGACCCTACGAGTCAAAGACCTAGGAATACTTATGTCAAATGATCTAAACCCCAGAGCTCACTGTAACAGTATTGCCAAAAAAGCCTTAAGAGTTTTTAACCTTATTTTGCGAAGCTTCTTCTCTGGTAACATTGAGTTGTTAACTAGGACATATAAAACCTTTGCCAGACTAATTCTCGAATATAGCTCGTCTGCCTGGAATCCACACTATATATTGGACATTAATAATATTGAGCGGGTCCAGAGATATTTCACAAGAAAAGTACTCCTCTCCTCTTCTCACAATAGAAACCCTTATGCCACCAGGCTCAAAATTTTGGGCTTGGACAATCTGGAACTACACCGCCTGTGGTCCGATCTAAGCATAGTACACAAAATTGTCTGCTACAACATCTTACCTGTCTTCAGCTTCAACCTCAATAATACATGGGCAAACAATCAATACAAACTCATGGTAAGCTGCTGTAAACTCGATTGCAGAAAATACGCCTTCAGCAACAGAGTGGTCAATGCCTAGAATGCTCTACCTGACTCCATTGTTATATCTTCAAACCCTCACAGCTTCAAACTTAAAACTGTCTACCGTGGACCTCACCCCATTCCTAATAGGTCCGTAAAGGGGGTGTGCATAAGTGCACCAGCATGCCTACCATCCCTGTCTTACTGTCCCCATTTATCTGTATTTACTTCCTTTTTTTCGTGCTTATGTTCATACTTATACTTGCTACCTTGTACATGTTCGACAAACAAATAAAATAAAATAATAAATAAATAAAAATGTCATTATTCAGTAATACCATCCAGAATCACTCTCTGAATAAGATGGACGGTCTCCAAATTTGATATATTAAAAAAAACCAAAATAAATTTTAAATAAAAATGCACATTAAAAAGGTGGTGCACCCAGTGCATGTGAGAACTAGGATATTCAATCAATACTGAACAATGTTAAATCAATATTTTTCTAAAAACAAAACAAAACAAAATAGAACAGAATAGGACATGGGCTATGCAGAATAATGTAAAACATCCAAGGTCCATTTAATCCAGAGAACAAACCTTTACAGAACATTATAGCTGCCTCTCCAAGACACTGTAAAAAATCTGAATTGGAATTTTGAATGTGGTTGAGTATATTATTAAATATTGAGTAATTTAATGAAATATGTTGTTTATACTTTAAAAGTTAAATGAATTTTTGTCTTCAGTCCATCCACTTTCGGGAATACATTATTGAAAAATGAAATATACTCTTTGACAGACACACACATGCCAAATTGCATGGCCTTTGCTTCTGTTGTCAATCAAATGTCACTTGGTAATTGTGGTTCATCCCAGTATTGTTTTGGACTGCTAATAATTTATGATCAAAGTAAGGCAAATACATTCTGAATATCCATAAGACGATGTACTGCACTAAGAGAATATACAGGTGAAACTCAAAAAATTAGAATATCATGCAAAAGTTCATTTATTTCAGTAATGCAACTTAAAAGGATAGACTCATTACATGCAAAGCGAGATCTTTCAAGCCTTGATTTGTCATAATTTTGATGATTATGGCTTACAGCTCATGAAAACCCCAAATTCACAATCTCAGAAAATTAGAATATTACATGAAATCAATAAAACAAGGATTGTACATAGAACAATATTGGACCTTTGAAAAGTATAAGCATGCATATGTACTCAGTACTTGGTTTGGGTCCCTTTTGCATCAATTACTGCCTCAATGCGGCGCAGCATGGATGCTATCAGCCTGTGGCACTGCTGAGATGTTATGAAAAACCAGGATGCTCCAATAGTGGCCTTCAGCTCTTCTGCATTGTTCGGTCTCCTGTCTCTCATCTTTCTCTTGGCAATGCCCCATAGACTCTCTATGGGGTTCAGGTCAGGCGACTTTGCTGGCCAATCAAGCACAGTAATCCCATGGTCATTGAACCAGGTTTTGGTACTTTTGGCAGTGTGGGCAGGTGTCAAGTCCTGCTGGAAAATGAAGTCAGTATCCCCATAAAGCTCGTCTGCGGAAGGAAGCATGAAGTGCTCCAAACTCTCCTGGTAGATGGCTGCGTTGACCCTGGACTTAATGAAGCATTGTGCTTAATGAAGCACAATGAAGTGGACCAACACCAGCAGATGACATGGCTCCCCAAATCAACACAGACTGTGGAAACTTCACACTGGACTTCAAGCATCTTGCAGTGTGTGCCTCTCCATTCTTCCTCCAGACTCTGGGTCCTTGGTTTCCAAATGAGATGCAAAAGTTGCTCTCATCAGAAAAGAGGACTTTGGGCCACTGAGCAACAGACCAGTTCTTTTTGTCTTTAGCCCAGATAAGATGCTTCTGACGTTGTTTGTTGTTTAGGAGCGGCTTGACAAGAGGAATTTGTCAATTTGAAGCCCATGTCCAGGATCCGTCTATGTGTGGTGGCTCTTGATGCACTGACTCCAGCCTCAGTCCACTCCTTGTGAAAGTCCCCAACACTTTTGAATGGCCTTTTCCCAACAATCCTCTCCAGGCTGCAGTCATCCCTGCTGCTTGTGTACCTTTTTCTTCCACACTTTTCCCTTCCACATAACTTTCTATTAATGTGCTTTGATACAGCACTTTGGGAACATCCAACTTCTTTTGCAATTACATTTTGAGGTTTTCCCTCCTTATGGAGGGTGTCAATGATGGTTTTCTGCACAACTGTCAGGTCAGCAGTCTTTCCCATGATTGTGATTCCTACTGAACCAGACGGAGAGACCATTTAAAGGCTCAGGAACCCTTTGCAGGGGTTATGGCTTAATTAGCTGATTAGAGTGGGACACTTTGAATCTAGAATATTGAACCTTTTCACAATATTCTAATTTTCTAAGAGTGTGAATTTGGGGTTTTCATGAGCTGTAAACCATAATCATCAAAATTATGACAAATCAAGGCTTGAACTATCTCGCTTTGCATGTAATGAGTTTATCTTATATATTAGTTTCACCTTTTAAATTGCATTACTGAAATAAATGAACTTTTGCATGATATTCTAACTTTTTGAGTTTCACCTGTATATTGGCTGATATTTTTGCTTTCAATAATTGTGTGCTTTCTGATGGTTACCAGATAGATATGTGTAAACTTAGATTAAAATAAATATATATAGAGATAACCATTATGTAAAAATAAGAAAGCACTGCCTGCTGATAAAAGCTTGCACTGGTTTCTGTTTCCAGCAAATGGGAATAACCAAGGAATGAGAGTATATGAACTTGAGTCTATCCTAGTGCATAAACCATTTCCAAATAAGAGAGCATCCCATTTCCAAATAAAATGAATAAGAAAGAGTAGCTATGATGAAAGAAATGAAAATTTGGATGTAATTATAGCTGGATTAATGGGAATTCATAGGCACTAGGGATTGATGTCAATCTAATCACACTTCTTCCCCTCGCTTCACCTTTAAGGAGGAACCTGGAATATATATGAAGCATTAGATTATGCTGGATACACTTTGTGATTCCCTGAATTGGAAAGGTTAGAATGATTCTGTTCATTTCAGTAGAAAATTTCACAAAATGGTAAGACCCAAGTCATATGAACTAGTTTATGCCAGACAAAATTGGGAAGCAATACTCATATCAAATGGGGAACCAAATAGGGTAGTTTCACAACTGGAGGTAGCTGCTAGATTGATGGCAAACTACACCCCCTTACCCTCAGCTCGCCATCCATCCATCCATCCCTTAGTTATCATATTGATGCATTTATTCTCATTGTGGTTGTCATTATTTTATTGTTATTTTACTTCTGTTCTGTTTGCATGCCTTTCATTTTTCTTCCTTTTTATTATTGTAAATTGCCTGGAGTAGCCTTACCATGAGATAGGCAGCAAATAAATTTAACAAACAAACGAACAAACAAATATCATCAAGTATTTTGAATGAATGGTATCAAATTCAGGTGTTTACACTGTAAACTAACATCACTTAGTTCTTTAGGACAAATGTAGTCTCAATTTCTATTTCTGTGTAAACAATAGAGTATTGCCCCTGCTAATGTTTTCCCTGACACAGGGAATGAAATGTATGGAAAAAATGCTTTCACTATAACTCTATAGAGTTCAAATGTCCCACTCAGTATATGGAGGTTGTGATATAAAGAAGGAACAGAAGGAATCAGTCCCAGGTTCTCTGTGCCTTATACAACACGCAGCAATCATGCACGAGTAAGATTATTTTTACTTTTCAACTGAAATTCATAATCAGGTCTAGACTTGCCATAAGCAAGATGAAATCAAAGTCGTCAAGCAAAAGTACATGATTTTCTATATGTCACAATCCATCTGTGCATTTTGCGTTCTTTGCCATTTAAGACTCTGATAAATCAATAAATATTCCATTATAAAGGGGATGTAGCAAAAATGAAATACAGAAAAAAAGATCAAGAATTTTTCTAGTGATCTTTGCTCACCAATTCAGCTGATAGAGGATAAATGGTCCCAAATCACCTTATGGGCTTCCATGACTGAAAGTGAATTTCAATTTTACTTCGGTCTTTGGCTCATAATACTGGCTCTCAAATTTAGCACATATGAAGATGTAAAAATGATAAGAGCATGCTGCTTACATTACCCAACTATGTCCTATTCTATTTACAGTGAACAAAAAAATAATCCCTATTATCTGAACTCAAGTCATTTCATGCTATTTTTAGGAGGTTCATCTATACAATGTAATCACTTATATTAAAATGCCTAAAATCAGAAAAGAAGGGATCAAATGATCAGAAATGAAAGAAAATAGATGCATGGAATGCAATAAGGACAATAGGGATGACAATCTCACTTTTTTAGTGCAAACCTGCATTTTTATTAAAGGCATATTTTGGCAGGCCTATTCAAAAATACATTGTGTTCAGTAAAAATGAAAAATCCCCATGCTGATAAGTAAAAGTTAAACACAGAATAATTCATCCCTTTTTATTACATAAATAATAAAAATTATACAGGAATTAAAAATGGAATGCATGCCTGAAAACAATCCATTATGATGCAACTACAATATGATACGGTATGTTCCATAAAGATTTGCAGCTGGCTTATTAACATGGTATGAATCTTTTTCCAAATATTCAACATATCTGCAGTTAGTTTTAATGCAATGATTTACATTTCTACTAAAAGAAAGCAGGACAGATTTTCAGTTTGTGCATCTGAGATTCTCTAAAAAAGAAATAATGAATACATAATTTTAACCACATAAAACGGAAAAGCTACTTTCATAAACGGGTACTATAATAAAGCTATAAAGGTGTTCAAAAATAATTATACCTCCAATTTTATTCAATACATCTTATCAAATATTTTGACATGAAAATCTAAGCAGTCCTATATTTCCAGATATATTAATAGTGAGCCAAAGCTCTTTTTTCTTGCAGTTAATTATTTTTATATTTCCTAAAGAATTTCAAACTGATCAAACTGTATCAAGTGAATTATTTGCTGCAATCACAATAATTTGTCTAAAACAACAGAGGTAGCAAAAGTGAGAGACTTCCAATCACCTGAGAACCAGTATTTAATGCAATTAAATATTAGAAAGCCTTCTTTGCTAAAACTCATTAATGTAATGCACTCTTTTTCAATCTGGTGTTCTATAGCTATAATGGAATGTTTTCCCAATATTTCAAGTCAGAATGGGTATGCTGGTTGGGAATTCTCTCAACTATAGTCTAACACAAGAGCTCCCAACCTTTTGGGCACCAGGGACCAGTTCCACAGAGAGAGGTTTTTCCATGGAACGGAGGAGTGTATGCTGCCTGCATCCAGAGGATGGAGCTTCACTTGTTTATGTGGCCCAGTTTCTGGAATACTGCGGCCAAGTTTCGGTCCACAGACTGGGGGTTGGGGACCCCTGGTCTAACACATTTAGATAGTGCCTACTTGTAGAAAGCTGAAATAATCCTTTCTCTGCTTTTAGAATTACTATTGATTTACCAGGGCATTGTATTTTCACAAATAGTGATGTTTCCTTCATTTTCAGAAAAAGATCTGTGCATTACATTTTGCGAATAATTTTTATAAAAAACTATTTATTTGATTTATTTTTAAGGAAAGTTGGAGACTTAAAAGAAGAAACTCTGCTCAAATCTAAAAATGATTGATTCAAAAATGGGACACTAGATACCTATTTATTTTCCAAGGAGAAAAAATAAGTAACATAACAACTGAAATAAATGTAAAATGAAGGAATATCTAAGCAATGTGAAAATATGCTGAGCTGGTTTAAAATGAATTGGAAGCACGATTCAGTATCTGTAAAAAGCACCTAGTTTTACTGGATTCTTAGATTATAAAAAGAATGAAGCAAGCCTCAAAATGCTAATGTCTAGGAATGGATATACTGATTTGAAAAGGAAGTTGATTTGCTAACAGCATTCTAGCCAAAGCAGAATGCTAGCCAAAGCAGTTTAAAACTATTCAGTTATACATTTGGCAACAATCATCTGACAAAAATGTCTGGCTGTATAAACTTGATTTACATTTATCAGAAGTAGTAGTAAAATGGTAATTTCATGGATATCATGGGAGCTTTTATCATTCATAAAACTATTTAGAAATAGTTTCAACATTTTTCTGTTTTTAAAAAGAAACAAAACAGGATCCCAAAGTAGTTATGTTAACTATTTTGAACAAACATCAGACTTCCTATCCCCAGCCTTTGATTCTCTAATATAAATTACGTCATGAAGGTTTAGAAACTCTGCAATGCAATATTTTAAAATTTTATATGAATGGCAGGATAAGCTCTTTTATAAGGATCATAACAGTGAAATTAAGAAAATATACTAGGAAATAAAGAGTCATTATCAAGTTCATTTGTCTTAGAGACAACCATTTTTATTAAAAACTATTGAATATCAGTTATCAGAGGATAAGAGAATGGCTTTTGTTGCAATTTGCTACAAATTCTCATGTACAAGCCAGCTTTATATTTTTTATGGAAGATGGTTTTTATGGAAGATGGTTTTTAAATAGACACTTTCTTCTAGAATAGAAAATAATATCACAGTTTATCTTTTCAAGACTGCAAATAAGGGAAATAAAATGTTTTGAAAATTACTATATCTTATTTTTCTAAGCCTTCCTCAATGAAATATACTATATATATATTTGGCACAAAGAACTTCAGTACACTTCGGAGAAAATTCACTGCATGAAAACAGTTTCTTAATACCAAACATAACATTATTTACAGCAAACACCAAACAAACAAGTAAAAAAACAAACAAACAAAACCCCCCTCATTGTCACATTTTTAATCAAGAATGTTTAGCCAGGTCATTTTTTCCTCACTTATTTCATATATGCTAAATGATTTCCAAATAAATACTTTTTCTGTCAATTCCTTTTGCAAAATTAAATTGTTTTATAAATAAGGGATTTTTTTTTAACATTTATTCCTCCTATCATGATTTTAAAATAGTTTTGAAACAAAATTCCATTGAAGTGTCAATTGTAATTGAAATATGCAGCATAAAAATAAAAGCTGAATGTATTTATGGCAATGGGGAAACAGTTACCAGTGTGGATTATGAAATACTATTTCTTTGGCTGATATGATAGAGAAAAATGGGAAATAGAAAAGAGAATGAATGTGAAATAAAAAGGAGTTTTATTTTTAAAATTACATGAAATATTAAATATTTTTCTTTGTAAGGATACAACTTACCTTAGTTTTCCAAAATTTCTGTGGAAATAGAGGGAAAGCTGAGCTCAGTATATCTGAGAATTTAGAAACAAAGAAATGGGAAGCCTTGTGATATATAAAATTAAATATAAAATATGTTAAGCAGGTGAAACCATCAACTCTTCTGGACTGAGTTGTAAAACTCAACCCAGGTTAAAGCTCCTGTTCTTCCCAGGAGGTGACGTGAGGCTGGCTCCAGGGGATTATAAATGCTTCATTGGATGAGGGTGGCTTTCCCGCTGCCTTGAAAGAGGTGGTGGTGAGGCCTCCCCTCAAGAAGCCTTCCCTGGACCCGGCAATGTTGGTTAATTATTGTCTGGTCTCCAACCTTCGCTTCCCCAGCACCTGGACGAAACGATGTATCTGGATCCGTTCCAGTCAGGCTTCAGGCCTGGGTACAGCACGGAAACGGCATTGGTCACGTTGGTAGATGATCTCTGGAGGGCTCGGGACAGGGGTTGCTCCTCTGTCCTGGTCCTATTAGATCTCTCAGCGGCCTTTGATACCATCGACCATGGTATCATGCTGCACCGGTTGGAAGAGTTAGGGGTGGGAGGCACTGTGTTACGGTGGTTCTCCTCCTTTCTCTCTGACCGGGTGCAGTCTGTGTTGGCAGGGGGGCAGAGGTTGACCCCGAGGCCGGAAGTGATGTCCCGGTGCCTGGAGGCCGTGCGGATCTGGATGGGGAGGAATAGGCTCAGGCTCAACCCATCCAAGACCGAGTGGCTGTGGTTTCCGACATCCCAATATAGTCAGTTGGTGCCATCCCTGACTACAGCGGGTGAATCATTGGCCCCCATGGAACTTGTGCGTCCTCCTGGATTCACGGCTGTCTTTAGAAGAGCATTTGACAGCCGTGACCGGGAGGATTTTTCATCAGGTTCGCCTGATTCGCCAGTTGTGTCCCTTTCTGGATTGGGACTCCTTACACATGGTCACTCATGCCCTCGTCACTTCCTGCCTGGACTATTGCAACACTCTCTACATGGGGCTCCCCTTGAGGAGCAACCGGAGGCTCCAACTGGCGCAAAGTGCGGCCGCGTGGATGGTAATGGGAGCGATGTGGCATTCCCATGTAACACCTCTCCTGTGCGAGCTGCACTGGCTCCCGGTGGTCTTCCGGGTGCGCTTTAAAGTTTTGGTTACCACCTTTAGAGCTCTCCATGGTTTAGGACCTAGTTACCTACGGGACCGCCTACTACCACCAATAGCCTCCCACCAGCCGGTACGCTCTCATAGAGAGGGGCTCCTTCGGGTGCCGTCGGCCAAACAATGTCAACTGGCGGCCCCTAGGGGGATAGCCTTCTCTGTGGGGGCATCTACTATCTGGAATGAGCTCCCCCCAGAGATAAGGAGGATCCCAGATCTGCGTACCTTCTGCTGTGCTCTCAAGACCTTTTTATTCCACCAGGCTGGCCTGGCCTATTCTTTTCCCTTTTTCTCTTTTAATATGTAAATTTTAATCTGTTTTTAAAGGTTTGGGGTGTTTTAATTTGTCTGGGCAAAATTGTTTAATTCAGTTTTTTTCTGTTTTTAAATTTTGTATTTATGTATTTTATCGTTTGGCTTTCATTGCCCTGAGTCCTTCGGGAGTAGGGCGGTATATAAACTAAAACTGTTTTTCAGGCAATGGCAAAAGTGCCCATCCCATGGTAATTCCTTTACCAATTTATTAATCACTCAAAATGTAATGAAAATGAGATTAAGGGATGGAAAATAATCTTTTGAAAAATATTGTTTATACTAGAAAATATATGAAATATTATGAAAAACTTCTTAACGGTGTAAACAAGATTCAGAAAGTAGAATTCTACTTTCAAAAATCTGTTCAGCCATGCTTCCATATATTTCATTGGCAAAAGGGAACTTTTGCAAATTATTAAGTAAAGCTTTTTGATATTTTTAAAATCTGCTCTGAATATATTATGTGCAAACTTTGGTTTTCTTTTTCTAGAAAAAAGAAAATATACAACAAACCTTCCAGGAAAGAGTAAGTAATTATTGATATACACAACTATAATAGATTCTTTTGCTCCTTCAAAACTATCAGAACACAAATCGCCTAAACTAACTGCACTGTTCTTATAAAAGTACAGAGAACAGCAATGCACTTACGTAATCTCAGTGAAGAAAAAAGCTCACACTTATTATCACATTATAGCTGAATGCATAATAGGCTTTGCTCTTCTTATAATGTTGAGAAATCTCCATTAACCAATAAGGAGGGGGGTTTTTTTGGGAGGGGGGAGAGACATCTTTGCATATTTACAAGTTTAACATATATTACAAAGCTTGGATACATAAATTAAATATAGTGCAAGACTTTTGAAATGTTCTTTCTATTAACAAATCTGAATGTACACATTACTAAAAGAAATAATTTTCTTTATGGAACACCCAAAAAATAAAATTCAAACATTCTCAAGTTTAAGCTTAAAAGAGGTATCCTTACCTGAAACATCTAGTAGTTCAAATAGCAATTCTCTAGTATATCTAATTTACTACTAAATGTTTTCTGTTAAACATCTATGAATCAAAAGAGTTATAAGTAGTCTTATAAATTGTGCAAATTACTAGCAAAGTAAGAAGTATTACTCTGTAATTTGCATACAAGCCAAATAAAAACTATTTGCCATATTCAAACAGCGCTATTTGAGTCTGGAATTCTTTTACTGGAAAACGTAGCTATGTAGCCAGAAATATTAGGAACAAACACCGGAGGCGACTGTATTAAATTACAAGACACCCTATGAATTAAAGAAACATAATTGACTGCCTGAGTCACTCTGTCATAGTCTGCACTGTGTTTTCCACAGATATTAGCCATGAATTTTATACATTATTATATACTGCCTATTTTCTATACAGCAAACTAGACAGCAACAATCACCACTGAAAATTTTGGATTATCTAATGGAGTAAACACTGTGTTCAAAACTTTGAAATTTAAATATATATATATATATATATATATATATATATATATATATATATATATATATATATATATATATACACACACACACTGTATTTTCCTGCGTATAAGACTACTTTCTAACACACAAAAATCTTCTCAAAAGTCGGGGGTCGTCTTATATGCCAGGTCTCATTCTCCTGTAACCAGGCAGACCAGCCCATAAGTCTCTGACGAGCCTTAAATGGCTCTGAGGAGGGTCGTTTTATAAGCCCAGTTGTCTTATACGTCGGAAAATACGGTATATATAAATTTACCAGATTACATCTTTTTATTCATCTGTGTTATCTATTACTAATAAGTATCACCAACTATATACTGTCCAGATCAATTTTTTATGGAGTTGATTCAATAATATATTGTATACATTTGAGAGTTAAAATGTATTGTTTTGACACTATTGTCTTCATTCTTTTTTCACTGACCAACTCCATATTGAATGAAAAATAATTTCCTGAGTATTTCTTATAAACAAATAAATATTAGCTAGATTTAGAAGTCCATTTTAAAAATTCCTAAGATTTGATAAGAAATTAGAAAATATCATACACACTGGGTGAGTGAAACATGTTCACAGAAGTATTCTTATAAGTAATATGGGAGGATTAAATTACATTAGAAATGATTTTTCCCTTAAATATCAATATTTTCTTTTTATAAAACCTTAGAAGCAAAATGGAAGTGCGACAGTCTCTCTTACACTTCTGTATTGTATCTTACTTTCTGTTTAATACTATTCCAAACAAAGTGCAGAGACATGTTAAATTAAAACCTTACACCATGATTTACAGTGCTGTGTCATGCCAACTTTGGTTTGCCACTGGCATCGCTTGCTATGGCTCTTTGGTCTTCACCCCATGTATTAAATGGAAGAGCATCAGCTTTACTTTCTTGGTATTAATAGGTTTTCCTGGGTGGAAGATTGCAAGCACAATAGATGTCTACCTCCATTATGCAAATGCTTATTTCACACTGATACGAATGGGAAAGCTATATATATATTTAGGAGAAGTAACACTATTGTTCATATTTTATGTTTTTAACTTTTAATCTATTACCTCAATCAAACTGTCTACAGGAAATCTTAAAACTATTATTTTACTTGTGGCATTATAATGGGATGTATTCAGTGTTGTTGTTCAACTGACAGAAGGTTCTTGAGTTTAAAAGCTTTTATTAGCAGAAAAGGGAGGAAGGGCGGGGACAAGAGCCACAAGGAGAAGCAACATAGCACACTTGATTCCTTTTATTGGATCATGAACCTCTCATCAGCAGAAGATCAGCAGTGGATATAGCCCATATCACTGCATTTAGGATGGGAGTAAAAATCATATTGTTATACTTCAGTACATATTTAGTTCCTATTTATTGTTAAGTATCAATACTGCACTTAATATCACAAATGTATAAAAATATGGCAGATAGTGTCATAACGATACTTTAAGTAAATATTTTTTAAAAAACCAATTATTTATTATATAAATATATATAGTCACATACACATACGCGCGCACACACACGTATTTATAATAAAATATTCCTGATGTAATAAATGTTAATTTTTGTAGAAACTACTATAGCTGTTTTCACTTCATCACAATGTTCCATACAGCTCCAAATAATGTTATAACATAAAATGTGATATAACAATAAGGTATTAGATAATAAATATTACAAATCTTATCAAATATGGAAGTTTTAAAAACAAATAAACTAAAATTTTAAACCATACTAAGGATACAAATATATCAGATAAAACCTATTTAGGTTTTTTTAAAATTTAGGCAGCAATATTTTTTAAAAGGGCATACATCTAAGTATTTTTTTTAAGTTCCCCAAAGTGCCGAAATAGTTTTCAGACAAATGTGCATATTAAGCTGGAATGTAAGCTGAGAGAAAAGGGCAAATAGTTTGTTCTTCCTGAATTGCACATTCTTTTGCTATTATAATGTGTGAATGGCAATTTATAAAGTTCATTTTGCTATACAATCCCTATTGATGTGGTAGTAGTAGCTACACAAACTCCATATTGCACACTCTTTTGTAAAGCTGCAAATACAATCATTACTCCAATCACTGGCATCACCATATCCCTCAATCAACCCCTGTAATATCACTTTCTTGGATACAATTACAAAGCTGTCTCCTTTAAATCATTCAGATTTGGCATTCGAGATCGGTTTGTTCGGTTATACGTATGCCCATTTTGCCCACTTTTCGAAGCTATCTGATCAGAGTATGATGATGTCTCACTGGCACTTCTGTTCCCTGGGGAAACGTGCCAGCTTGGTTCCATCTGGCTTGTGATCTGGAGGGCTGCTCTGCCTTTTGATTGAGATTCTTGGCGTAGGTTGTTGCTGCTGATAGTGGAAGCTTGACTCATAGGATGAATTCGAACTTCAGAAAAAGAGGTTTTAGCTGGCTGATTTGGTAAAGGCTGGAATCGGGCTTCAGAAGGAATTGAGTGGTTTGAGGAGGAGGAAGAAAGATGTAACAGCTTGCGTAAAGATTTTAGAGGCTGACTCTGAAAGACAGAAAGTAGAAAATGATGGGTTTTATTTGTTCTTTATTTCCCTCCTTACTTTCCTTATTTTTGTTAAGCACTAAAGTATTTTGCATATTGATATTGGATACTAAACTGTCAATTATTCAATAATTTGGTTTGCAGTCTTTAAGCGGTCATGGACAATTGGAGTTCTTGGAATTCACTAGAAACTGTCAGATCCCATAGATCCTATAGGGATGCTGCCATTCTAGTAAGGAAAGGGGCCTGGGTGCATTCTTTAGTTTATAGCCTTTTTCCTGATGCCTAGGTATCCTGTCCTTTTGATTTAGCTTCTTGGGAATGTAAGGAGGAGGGCCATCTGTTTTGCCTCAGTTACGAAGCCTCCAGAAACTGTAGATATTGCTTCCTTTGTCCTGCAATCCCTTTTCTTCAATAAAAGGTTCGTTTTGAAATGTTAATAGTTTCAAAAGTTTTACTTTCTTGAAAGGAGAGAAGAGGCAGACCTAACATAAAGCAGGATCTGCAAAAGTGGTCAACCCGGAGAAGCTCTACTCTTCTATTGGGGGACCTGCAAGCCATGTTTGAGCAAAGCGGCGAGCATGAAGAAGGAGAATGCTGGGGTGAAACCTCTACCACCACCCAGCCGGATGCAATCTCTGTGTGCCCCATTGAAGACCTTGAGGCCATTTTGGAGGACCCCAATAAGCCGAGATAGTCAATCGGAGTTGGGAAGAAAGACAGCTGGGACAGAAGAACCAAAGGCCCTTACTCGAAGCGGCTGGCAGCCAGGCTGGAAACGTGAGCTGGAAGCCCTCTGGGACCAGGAGGAACTGGATGAAGAGCCAGCTGGAGATGATACACTGAAAAGACATGTCATGCCTTTGGTGACGGAGGCTTTTGAGAATCTAAGAGCCCGGGGGGGAGCTAGACAGTCGCAAGAGAAGAGGCGAGGCAGCAGCAACAGCTGACGGAGCCAGAGCTACCACCCCGGATCTCACAGCCGCAGATCAGGTAAACGAGGCTGTGGGAGCAGCAGCCATCCCAGCAAGCCCAATCCGTGCAGTGGTGGCTCCTGCAAATGTTGCAGGCCAGCCAAGGGCACCACAGCTGGAAAGGAACACCCCCCCCCCCCAGGAATGAGTATAATGGCGATGCACAGCAGTTGGGTGCATGTCCTTACGTACATTCAGGAATACAGGTGGGATTTCCAAACCCAGGGTGTCCGAGTCTAAGTCATCATCCTGGTCCTGGAAAGGGCGGCAGCCTGGTGGATGGTGACCCTCCACAATGCCAATGCCCCAGAGCTGCAGAACTTCTACCGTTTCATGATGGCTCTCCGCCATCATTTTGAGGACCCTCTGGCAGATTGAAAAGTCCGCGACTACATCAGAATTGTGAAGCAGGGCTGCCGGCCGCATACCAAGAAATTTTGAGGCTTCACCTGTTGAGTAGACTGGCTGGAAGACATCCTGATGAGCTGGTTATAGGACAGACTGAATAATGACCTCTACCATGCCTGCCTAACCTGAGGAGACCCAAAGCACCTCTACGACTAGTACATTCTGGCCAAAGAGGTAGAGATTGACTTGGCCGAAAACCAGTACCAAGTGGAGAGAACCTGGAAGAGATCCTCACCCCAGGGAAAGTGAGAGCTGTTCAAGCCACAAACTGCCCTCTTGCCGTAACCATCTGCCTGTTTCAAGTGTGGAAGGAAAGGGCATCACACAGCTGCGTGCTGCTCAAAAACCTGAGTGTCTATCAAGTAGAAAACCCATGAAAGCCACTTCCGTGGGAAAGACCGCACTGAGAAGTGGAGAGGCCATGAAGTTTCACTCCTTCACAAAACCGGGGAAGGGAATTCTGGCCTCACTAGGAGAAGACTTGGGCCTGTTTGAAAGCGACCCTGAAGATGAACCTCTGGTAAGCGAACCAATCATACCAGTCACACTGCCCCTAAGACTATTAACCTTTAGCAGGAAAAAGAGAGTAAAGTTTTCAGCCCTCCTGGACTCAGAGTATACCCGATGCTTAATAAGCCCAACCCTGCTGGGGACATTGGGCATCCACCTGCGTATTCTGCCAATTAGATGGGTCAGTTGTGTGTGTGTGTGGGGGGAGCCAGCTACGTTTGCCACAGAGCCCTTGGAAATAGCCATGGGGATCCATGATGAGAGACTCACATTTATCATGGCACCTGGAATGGAGTGGCCACTAGTTCCGGAACTCACCTTGTTGAAGAGGTGGAACCCCAGAGTAAACTGGAAAGAGGGGACCCTAAGATTCCAGTGGGGAGTGACCAGACTAGATGACCGAAGGGAGAAACTGGGGAAAAATCCAAATAAAGAAACAGCTGTGGCTGGGAGGGCTGAGCCAGCTCAGGGCACTCCCCGGGAATACAAGGACGGCTCCAACGAGCCCACCCCCCAGACTGTACCACTGAGATTCTCCCAGGGGCCAAGCTACTGAAACCAAAATATACAGCATGTCCCCCAAGGAACTTGAGGAACTGCAAGCTTTCATAGATAAAAATCTGGCCAGGGGGTTCATCCAACCAATACAACGTAAAATTGCAGCATTGGTACTGTTTTGAGAAGAATGAATCTTTGCGCTTACAGAAATTTGAACGCTGTAAGCGTGGAGAATGTGTATCCCCGTCCCCTCATGAAAGATATGTTAGTCCACCTCTCCAAGGGAAAAATCATCTCAAAACTGCACTTGAGGAAAGCCTACTACAGAGTCAGAATTAGGGAAGGGGACAAATGGAAAACAGCTTTTAACACACCCTTAGAGTGTTTCCAGTTTAAAGTGCTCCCATTTGGACTATAGGGAGCTCTGGCAGTATTCATGCAACTAATAAATGAGGTGCTCCATGGGCACCTATATAAACGAGTTCTGGTGTACTGAGATGACATCCTAATATACACCAAAACTAAAGCAGAGTACATAAAGCTTGTCTGGGCAGTCCTGAATAAATTCCGTGCTGCAAGGTTTTATGCAAAGTTGTCCAAATGTGAATTCCACAAGAATAAAATAGACTACCTGGGGTACAGGAACTCCCACGAGGGCGTGGAGATGGACACAGAAAAAGTGCAGGTGGTGATTGAGTGGGCCCCTCCCTGCACATGCAAGCAACTGCAAAGCTTCCTGGGGTTTGCCAACTTCTACTGGCAATTTATTCCGGTATCCATGCAAATTGCACTCCCCATCACTAACTTGCTGAAAACGAAAGGGGGAGACAAGCCGAAACTGAAGCAGCCCCTGAATTGGACCATGGAATGCCAAGTGGCATTTGAAAAAGTGAAATGACTGTTTTCAGCCAGTGCCAGTGCTAAAGCACCCAGATCCAGAAAAACCTTTTGTCATATAGGCAGATGCTAGTGACATTGCCGTCGGGGCTGTCCTGTTCCAAGAGAATAAGCAGGGCCAACTACAACTTCTAAAAAATTAACAGACAGAATAGAGATCGGCTATCTGGGAGAAAGGAGGCATATGCTGGAATCTGGAGGGCTGCTGGAACATGTTTGCAGTAGTGCCTCTTGGTTTTATTTTATTTTATCAATTTTTAGTACTTCCATTGGATCATTTTTTATTTAACTAATATTTTTTGGAAGAGATAACAATGTAGACCAGGAGTGGGTACTAAATTTTTTTACTACTGGTTCTGTGGGCGTGGCTTATTTTGTGGGCATGGCTTGATGGTCATGTGACAATTATTTAGGATTTAGCAGATGTACTGGTCTACCAGGCTTTTAACTGCTTGCAGAGCTGTACTGATCTACCCATGTATTTTTGCAGGCACCGATCTACTCATTTGTTTTCTTTTAACACTGATCAGCTGTAGGGCAGCCCTTTGAAGCTCATGGCAAGAGTTTAAACAGTTTTTTCCCTCTAGCCATCAGCTGGGACTCAGGAGGCAGTAATAGATTGGGGGTGGGGCCAAATAAAAGTAAGAATAACGCAGGGGGTGGGAGGGGGGCAGGGGATGGGGGGGCAAAACCGGTTTGGTGACTTCATATTGTCACTGTTACCGGCTCGGTGGAACCGGGCGGAACTGGGCGGAACCCACCACTAGTGTAGACCGTAAAACAGACAATTTTTTTTGTTTTTGCTGGGGACTAATAAGGCATGGGAAAAAGAAAGAAACGCTATGGCATCAGCCTGGGATCTCTCCTACCAGTGAAAACTGCAAACCAACCTGTTCCGGCTGGCACCGCAGGTGTCCCAAGACAGTCTTCTTCTAGACCGCCAGCCCCGCGATCTCGTGAAGCCGTTTTGACAGAGTAAGTCAGCTGTCTGACGGCTTCGAAGTCTCTCCTTCAGGAAAAGGAGAGCAGAGCAGTTTGGTGAGGGTAGAGCCGCCAAAAAAGCCCCTAGGAGCAATCCCAGGGGCTGGAAAGGTGAGCTGCTCGGTCAGCCAAACGAAACTCCGGATCCGGGACACTTCTGCAAGCGCAGAAATAGATGCCGTGACCACCTCTTCAAGCAACCAGAAGTTTAAAAAGTTTCCAAGCGCAGGCAGAGCGAAAACAGGAGTACAGGCAAGAAAGATCCATGCTTAACTCCGGATTACATTGTTGCTACTGAAGCCAATTGAGAGAGGAAGTGAATACTTAATGGCATCCTTGCTGTGACTGTGGAAAGTGAAAGTGAGTAACGAAAGTGTTTGCTGAGACTTTTGCGTTTTAAATTTGAAGTGAAGCTGCTGGAAATAGAGAACTTGGGGTAGGAAGATTACTTTTGCTTTTAAAAACCAGCAATTTAAACCTGCTGAGAGCTACTTTTGTGACTTTGTGTTGGCAAAGGGGGGTGAAGAGGAAAAAAGATCCCTTTTAAAAAAAAGGAATTAAGATGGCTTCGAAGCAAACTAAACCAGCAGTTCCAAAAGTAGGAGGGGGTTCTCCTACAATTTCTATTGTGACACAAAAGGCTCAACTTCCGGTTGAACCACAAAATAGGGAAGCCTCTATGAAAGACCTTAAAGACTTTATAAAAGAAGCTATGAGTAATCAAGCAGCAATGATAGAGGGAAAATTTGAGAAATTTGAGGAAGAAATAAAAGAAGTCAGAGATGTTGTTGCAAAAAAGCATGATGAGATAAGAGATGACATTCTACTGGCAGTTTCAGGCCTGTCTAAACATCTTATTCAGCTGGATGAGAGAGTGGAAGAAATTAACGAGGCTAATTTAAATCTGGAGACCAAAATGGGAGAAATTATAACTAAATCTGAAAAGCTGGAAAATGAGGTGACCATGATGCAATATAGATCTATGGAGTTTGCTTTGAGATTGAGAGGACTGAAAGAGAATGGTCGGGAAAACTTAAGAGACAGATGTGCAGAAGCCATAGCAGCAGTGACTGGAACAAGGAAGGAGGACATAATAATTCAAATTGATAAAATCTGCAGAGTTAATTCATGGATGGCAAGAAATAAGAACCTGCCAAGAGATGTGGTGATTTATTTTTTGGATAGAAGAATCAGAAATGATATTTTGCAAGCCTCCTATAGCAACAAGGTACAGGTGTCTGGACAGGAAATTAAGATACTGAAAAAGATTCCTCCTAAAATGCTGAGAGACAGAAAGGACTTTGGTTTTTCTGTGGATGAGCTGAGAAGACAACAATTAATGTACAGATGGGATGCCCCAATAGGCCTAATAGTGAATTATGGTGGAGAAAGATACCGTCTGAACACTGTTTGGAAAACAAGAGATTTTTATATTAATGTACTAAAGGCTGGACATCCATCCTCATCTGGGGGGAGCAAAAAGGGAAAAGAGAAAGAACAACAGATACAAAGTTATGCAGAGGCGATGGCAAAAAGGAGTGAATAAGTTTATTTGGAATGAGAAAAAGCCAAGAGTCAAACTGAAAATTATGCAAGATGTTCGTGAAAGGGGTGGCCTTAAACTTCCAAACCTACGATTGTATTATGAAGCAGCAGTGTTGACACAAGCGAGTGATTGGTTTAGAATGACAAAGACTGAAATATTGAATATAGAAGGCCATGACTTGGAATTTGGTTGGCATGCATATTTATTTTACGAAAATAAAGTTGATAAAGTGTTCAAAAGTCACATACTCAGAAATTCTTTGATGAGAGTATAGAAGAAGCACCAGTTTAAATTGGATTACAAACTACCTTTGTGGTTGGATCTTGGTCATATTATACGGAATATAAAGTCACTTGGGGGGATTTTATATAAAGAGATCCTTTTTAATGATGGGGTAGATGGAAATTAAAGACACTTAACACTCTGTTGGAAGAAGGGATTAATTTAACTTGGTTACAGTACAACCAACTTCAATTGAGATGGATGGAAGATCAAAAAAACGGTTTAATGATGTATGAAGAGGAATTGGTAAAACAGATAAAAGAGAAAGGCCCAATGCATATTAAGAGGGTTTATAATATTTTGTTGGAAAGAAACTCTGAAAATGAACTGTATGATCAAATGGGCACAAAACTTTGCAGAACCAGTTATGATGGAAACATGGGAAAAAATATGGGTCCAGAATGTTAAATTTACTCAGTCACAGAACTTGAGGGAAAATTTTTATAAAATGTTTTATAGGTGGCATTTAGATCCTAAGAAATTGTCATACATGTATCCTAATGTTTAGCCAAAATGTTGGAGATGTGATTGTTTAGATGCTACATATTATCATATATGGTGGACTTGCAGGAAAGTGAAGGCTTTTTGGATCAAAATTTGGTGGGTTATGCAAAATGTTTTGAAGAAGAAACTTCAATTTTCTCCACAATTGTTTTTATTGGGTATAGTTAAGGACTTTTCATTGAACGAAACAAAACTGATATTATATATGATTACAGCAGCTAGGTTATTGATTGGTCAATATTGGAAAAAAGATATTTTACCTACTATTGAAGAATGGACTTTGAATGTGGCCAGTTTTGCAGAAATGGCAAAGATATTAGCATATTTAAAAGACCGGACTCAAGAAACTTTTGTGTGGGAATGGAAGAAATGGATAGACTATGTGCAGAATAAATATCAAACAAAGAAGTATCAGATAGCTTTTAGCTGAATGTTATGTAGAAATTTATAGTATATACAGGGTGCAGAGTAGTTGGGGGGAATTATGATATGACTTGGAAAAATTGGTTTTATGCAAAATGAAGAAAATTTGGTAAAACAGATTAGGGACCAGAGTCCTATGCACATTAAAAGGTTGTATAATGTATTATTGGAAATAGATTCAGAAACAGAACTGGTCAAAGATTGTAAGATTAAATGGGCACGAAACTTTCAGGAACCAATAATGATGGAAACATGGGAAAAGATTTGGGTTAGAAATGTTAAATTCACGCAAGCACAAAATTTAAGAGAAAATTTTTATAAGATGTTTTATAGGTGGCATTTAGATCCTAAGAAATTGTCATGTATGTATCCAAATGTACAAGCCAAATGCTGGAGATGTGATTGTGAAGATGCAATTTATTATCATATATGGTGGACTTGTAAGAAGATCAAAGCATTTTGGATAAAAATTTGGTGGGTAATGCAGAACATTTTGAAAAGGAGGTTGAAATTTACTCCACAATTGTTTTTATTGGGTATAGCAACTGAATGTACAGTATTAGAGATGAAATTGATTTTAAACTTAGTATCAGCAGCTAGACTGCTGGTAGTACAGTATTGGAAAAGAGACTCTGCCTACTATAGAAGAATGGACTCTGAAAGTAATAAATTTAGCTGAAATGGCAAAAATCTCAGCATATTTGAAGGATCATACACAAGAAAAATATATTTTGGAGTGGAGAAAATGGATCAACTATATTCAGAACAAGTATCAAATGAGAAGACATCAAATTGCGTATGAATGAAAGTAAAGAAATGTTGTGTTAACTATATTGGAGTTAAGGTTTCAGGGGGGGGATTTGTTAATTTGGGGATAGTTAGATTAATTTAGATGATGATTGGGGTTTTTTTTCTAATACCCTGTATTTTGCTCTGGGAAGTTGGGGAAGGGAGGAGGGAGGAAGGGAAGGAGTGGGGGGATGTTGGGGGGGGGAATGTTTTCTTTGTATTTTTGTAAAACCTTTCAATAAAAAAAAAAATCTGCAAACCAACCAAGAATTGAGGAACACTTTGCTGGCAAGAGACCTGTAAGTAAAACTAATCCCCTCCATTTATAGCCTTTTTCCTGATGCCTATGTATCCTGTACTTTGATGTACTTTCTTAAGAATATAAGGGGGGAGGGCCATCTGTTTTATCTCAGTTCCGAAGCCTCCAGCAAGAGATGCCTGGGAACAACTTATCACCTTCTCAGCCTGCACTTCCCAAAACATCTTTGCACCTGTGGATTGTCTTATTCAACATCAGATTGAGGGGAGGGGTTTCTAACTGCTTTATCTAACTGAATTGCCCAAAAACTAGAGATCCTGCAATCCCTTTCCTTCAATAAAAGGTTCCTTTTGAAATGTTAAAGGTTTCAAGAGTTTTAGTTTCTTGAACGGAGAGGCAGACTCTTACAGAAACTACAAATAGTAATGTAAAGGATTGATTTCTAGAAGTGTAGGCAAAATTGTAAAAAAAAAAGGGGGGGGGGAAGGGTAGCCTCTGGGTAACATAGAATCCCACAATGCCTTGTATAATAAACACAAAATTTGGTTAGGGAGGGGATATGCATTTGCTTTCTGATTTAAAAATTGTTAAAAGACAAAAAGAACCTTAATCCTCGCAGTGATCATTTGCAACTTCTAAAACGCTCTTTTATCACAAGTTCTGTGTTCTACCTATTTTGGGAGGGAATCTCTTGCCTGTCATGTAAAGCCTGATAGGCCCCTTGAACAGATGAAAGTTGCACAATCTAGCATTGGCTGATATACTAAGTGCCTATTAAAAAGGTACTAAATAATGTTAAAGTTGAGTTGGTTTGAAAATTTAAGATGGTTTGTATAGCCGTTAGTTTATGTCAGTAGTTACTGAACTGTTTCACCTAATTACTTCTTTTCCTGGTCTCAAATAATGTCATTATCCCATAAAGATACCAGACTGTGTTATTTTACACAACTGCCTTGGAAGCTGCAACCTCAAACCCTTGACTCACAAACAAGAAATTTACAAATACTTCATTACTTCCAGAACATGACCAAATTATCCCTTGGAGGTAATTATTCTCAATTTAAAAACTATAGATAGTCCCTGACATTCTGACCATAATTGAGTCTGGAAATACAGTCACAAACCATTGCATTTGAAAATCACCTTAAGTAATCTTCTGGCCTTTTTCACAGTCGTCGTTAAGTGAATGTGGCAGTTGTTAAGTAAGCCTATTTATTTGAAGGGTTGGGTTTTGCCAGCTGACAAAAAACACTGCAAATCCCAGTTCTTGACTGCAAACTGCCACAATGACATGTGGTCCTGTGATTATGGCATGTGTGGGATATGAGCCAATCCTCAGGGAACTTCTCTCTAGCAGTGTGTGTGCTTTGGCCTATTCTCTGTGAGGTATTTATATGGTGCCTGGTTATTGTGGCTTGGGGTGCTGATGGCTTGCTATTAAATGGATGGTTGTTTTTTTCCTGTGCTGTCAAACTTTTACCTCTTAAGTACTTGATAAGCTGGTGGTAAATCAGCATTCCTGTTGACTGATAAGGGGCCTGATCCCCAAGCTTCAATCACTTCCCTGGCTGTTTTTGTCTCTGCTTATCCAACAATCTTAGCTGCAAAATTGAACGTATGTCCTTATTTGTTGCAATGTTGTTTATGTAGTAGCTGTATTGTAGGTGGTATACTGACTGGATCACATTCTGCTAAAAGTTAAAAAGTTGATTTTAAGCTTTCAGCTTTAAATGACTTGACATTAAATAACCTGAAGGCTTACCTTCAGCCACACAAACTTGTCTGAAGTTAACATCTCCAACCTATTCATTTGTTCACTACTGTGAACAGTCAGATTACTGTATATCACTAACAATATGTCTTTTCAACTGGTTCTGTATTTTTAGAATAAATTACCCAGAGATGTGCATCCAGTACATAGCTCAAGGATCTAAAATGTCCTGAAGCAGAATGCCTGTCTTCACTGATTTTTATTATTACTCTTTATTGCCAAATTTGTTTTGTTTTGCAAGCTACCTTGACTGAAATACTTTAAGTAAACAAATAATATAAGCACATGGTTGGAACAATACTTTGTTGTTGCTCAAGAAAAAGTGAGGGACAATTCTTATTTATGAACTTCATACTGGATGTAAGGCAGGTGATAATTCTATCTGCTCCACTGATATATATTAATGGCTAGATGGTTACATTAAAGGTAAAGGTTCCCCTTGCACATATGTGCTAGTCGTTCCCGACTCTAGGGGGCGGTGCTCATTTCTGTTTCAAAGCTGAAGAGCTAGCCCTGTCCGAAGACATCTCCATGGTCATGTGGCCAGCATGATTAAATGCTAAAGCGCACAGAACGCTGTTATCTTCCAACCAAAGGTGGTCCCTATTTTTCTACTCACATTTTTTACGTTCTTTCGAACTGCTAGGTTGGCAGAAGCTGGGACAAGTAACAGGAGCTCACCCTGTTACACAGCACTTGGGATTCGAACCGTTGACCTGCCAACCTTTCGATCGACAAGCTCAGCGTCTTAGCCACTGAGCCACTGCATTCCTACAGATGGTTACATTATACCTACCTGTGAGGTAAAACATACCTCACAGTTCTGTTAAAAGTGCAACACTGAAATTGCTTCTTTTGCCAATTTGATAAAAGCACCAAGACTCTGTGGGCATTGCTGGTAAAACCTTTTAAAATGATGTATAAAAAAATTCCAACTTAGCTCTGGGTTAATGAACTAATAATCAAGCAGCACTTGTGATGATTTCAGTTTGAGATCCCAAGAAAAAAAAGTTCAAAGTTACTCTGTTTTATAACTTAGAACAATTATTCACCTGCCAAATGACTTAAAATGAAATGAAGCAGTATTTAAACTTACATGTCCTTGGATTTCTGACATCTTTTCAGAATGCCAGTCCTTCTGCCTGCTGGCTGGATGATTAGATGTGTGAATAGCTTTTTGTATTGCCAAAAGATCCTGACTTTCGCTTCCAGGCATCTGTAACATGGAATGATATCTATTCATTAATTCCTGGGAACAAAAATTCTAAGTTATGTCTCATCTAACACTTCTCCCTGCTTCTCAGATCAAAGCAGTGCAAGTGAACCCATTATTGCTATGCCCTATTAAGATCACCATATTAATAATATATTTGTAGATGCCATGCATATTTTTATAACCTCCACCCTTAAGACATTCACATGCTGTTAGTTAAATACTGCAAAAGAGA
The DNA here is from genome assembly GCA_030761175.1 of Masticophis lateralis. Taxonomy (NCBI): domain Eukaryota; kingdom Metazoa; phylum Chordata; class Lepidosauria; order Squamata; family Colubridae; genus Masticophis; species Masticophis lateralis. The sequence goes on from JAUDYJ010000004.1 coordinate 79,329,256, forward strand.
GAGGGAGCAGTTAATTACACTGCTGTGTTTCACCCTCATTTTCAGGACATTCCATATTGCTTTTAAGATCATGAGCCATTTTCACAAAACCTATGTTTTTTGCTAAGGAAGAAATATAAACAGTTATCAATTAATTTTGCAGTACTTTTATAAGGAAGAGTATTTTCCCTTATTAAAGAAATAAGAATTAGCTTAAAAAGTTATGTTTACTAATCAGAGAGACTGCTAAATAATGCAACATGTCAGCTTCAGAGAAAAACTTTGGCTGAATATATCTTCTGAACAGTTTAGTCATCTAACAGGGAGTAGGCAATAGCTGGCTAAGACTCCTTTCTCAGCAAATAAAATTTAGGATTAAAAATTGCTAATCCATTAAATATAGAGGGATTATCTTTTATTTTGCCAACAACATACAATAAGATAATTGACTATAGAGAAAATAAAAGCTTTCTAAAGTATTCTATATCCGATGAAATTCAACCGTGGCTAATACATTGTGTGATCCTTTTATTTAGGTAAAGCAAAGCAGTAAGGTTTATAAATAAAAATATTCCAATTGAAAAAATAATTGCACGCTATATTCATACTGATTATAAAATAAGTTGTCTTTTATGTTTTATTAGAAGTTTATTTCTAATCCTGATGATAATATTATTCATAATGTTGCATTTCCTTGAGTTTTGGAGGAAAAAACTTCCAGGTTCCCTGAATTTGTGGAATTGGCTCAAGATTCTTAATTTGTGTGGAGAGTATGATCCCCTGAGAAAAATCAACCTTCCTTCCTTCCTTCCTTCCTTCCTTCCTTCCTTCCTTCCTTCCTTCCTTCCTCTCTCTCTCTCCCCCTACCTACCTACCTACCTACCTACCTACCTACCTACCGTTTTATACACACACACACACACACACACACAAAATAGTGGTAAGTAAAATAGATGTACTATAGCAAGTTTTTTCAGTGCTATCATTTTTAAAAAGAGTGACTACAGGATTCTTTTTCAAAGAAGAGCTATGCTTTAAATGATTCTTTGAAATAAAAAGAGGAAAGAGAGATTTCTTGATGCTTGGATTCTCTATCTTGATAGATTCTGTCTGCAATATGAGATACAAAAACGAATTGCAAAAATTAATTCTAATTCAGGAGAGTTACCCATGCCTCTTATTTATTGAATTATATACGAAAGCTTCAATGATCACAGATGTTTAATCTAACTTTTTATAATTATGTCAAGATAAGACTAATTGCTCTGCTGAATAAGAAAAAGCCTCTGGAAGAAATAATTTAAGCTTAACTGCCCATGCAATATGCTGTAAGAATGTACCTATCAAATATATATATTTAGTAAGTTTAGAATACATTACTTTGTGTGTTTTAAGTTTTGTATATGAACTAGGACTATTACTATTATCAAAATATTCCAAATGTTCATAAATAGGTAATTAAGTGCATATGTATCATTTTACTTCAACAACATGGGTTTTGTATAATTTTTGTTAAAGGTTCAGCAAGCCTGGAGAGAAACAGAAAAAAACCATATACACGCAATTTTTAAAAAACTATGTAGGTTCATAAAACAATTATCTCTCAATGGAAATACAAACTTAAAGCTATATTTTTCAAAAGGCTAATTAGAAAATAAGACTTATTAAATGGATGGGTCTTATTTAGGAATAAACACAAAGAATTTCAAAAAAATATATGCAGTAACTAAATTATATAGGAACAAAACTAAGGAATCCTTTAATGATTTATCTGCTGACAATAAAAAAATTCCAGTGCACTTCATCTCTAATTTCCAAGTCTTCACTGTAAATCAACATATTTAAAATAATAGATAAAAAAAGGTTCTTCTGCTTAGTACAATACTTGGTTATTATTTACTTAATATCAATTTACAGAGACACCCATCTCACAATCACAGTTCTTCTCTTACATGGATGGAGAAAAGAGGAAGGGATATTAATATGAAGTAAACTGGTGGAAGGATCATAGAAATGTTTTCATTTTTAAATAATAGTTGCTCTTTTTTAAACCACTGTTGAAATAGCTTATATGCTTCTTTGAAAGCACTGTTATCCTAAAAGAACAGATAATAATTGCAGCAAACCAATTTTCAATGAGAGAGGCTCCTTTTTCAAGGGCATAGTACTTATTATTAAATTCATTCAAAATCCTAAAACTTTTCAGAATTTTATTCATGGCTACAGCATGGCATTTTTGTTTTTTAAATCCTTTTTGACAATAAAGATAACTTCCTCTCCCTTTAATTCCCCATCTTATACCAATATATTTGAACCCTACTTCAGTTAACCCTGTTTCTGATCAAGTGAGCTATAGCTCATGAAAGCTAACATCTTGTAATAACATTTCTTAGTTTTAGAAAGTGCTACCCAACCCTTGGGATATTGAGCTCTGTAAGTAACTAAAATTGAACTTTGTTTTAAATGAACACTCAAACATTTCATCAGCTACCTTAAGCCATTTATATCAAGAATCTCAAACTAAGAGACAAATATGGGGAAACAGACTACAAAATAAGGGCATTAGCTTGGCCTTCCCTATCTCATCATGGAGAAAATCTATTTGTCATCACTGGGAGCAAAAAATGACTCAATGTCACATAATCAATCAATCTTCTCTTGGAAATACAACTTTTTCCTGATGGAGTTGAGAACCAGCAGGCCTACAGAGATAGCTATTAAACAAAAACCATTTGGCACTACAGAATGGTCAGAACCTAGAAACTCTGAATCAGAGACTCTGATTTGGCTTCTAGCTATTTATCAAGAAAATCAGCTGACATCAATTGCTTCATTATTTATTTAATATTTAATTTTATTCATAAGAGGTCATAGAAATGTACTTCTCATGTTAGGGGCTCAGCAAGTAGGATTGCCAGAAATTTCACAATAATCTTCAAATCCTTTGTATTTGCCAAATCTGGTAGCTGATACCTCAATAAGCAAGTTGTTCTTCCCTACGGAAGACTAAAGTAGTCAAGCAAAATGTTACAGAAAACATGAGCTACTTACTGACTGAGATTTCTTCTTTTTCTTTTTTATTGCCCTGAAAAAACTTTGTTTTTCTTTTTCCTTTAGTTGTTCAGAATGAGCATCTTCAGGATTTTTCCTTAATGTGGAGAAAAAACCCAGATAGATAGATAGATAGATAGATAGATAGATAGATAGATAGATAGATAGATAGAAGATAGATAGATAGACAGACAGACAGACAGATATAATAAACTTTAGCATAATGAAGTACACACGGCACAATCCTATAAAAATGTAATACTTTCAAAAGAATATGCATGAAAAATCGGCCTGAGCGCCGGGCTGGGCCAGGAGCGCGGTGGTCGGCGGCGGCGGCAGTCTCCTTCCTGTCCTGGCTAATGCCTTGGGGCTGGCCAGCCAAGGCGGGGATCCCGGTGAGTATTGCGGAAGACTGCGAGGGGGTGGGGGTGGGGGCGGAAAGATGTGCAAAGGCCGGTCCCGAAAAGGTCAGGGAAGGGAGAGACCAAGAGGCGGCGCCCGCAAGATCCAGCTTTGGAGTTGGCAGCGAGGGTCTCTGCGGGAATGGCTGAACATCCACCAGGCCCCGGAAGGTCTTGATGAGAGGGAGAAGAAGTGGACTGAGTCTCTGGCCAAGTCCCCCTGGGAGAGAGGACCCCAGGCCCCTTCTGATCCCTGCCCTGCCTTGTCCTTCAACAGGTCTGTTTGGCTTCACTCTGCCTCCTGAGCTGTGGAAACCCCCAGAGTAGAATGTCCCTCTGTGCTAATGTCCCATCAGCAGTGCTAATGTCCCATCAGCAGTGGGACATTAAACTGGGAACTTGCCAGAATACTGTTTGGGACTGAGAATTCTCAACACTATATTTCTTGGCTTTCTGTGATGAATTCTAGGTACCAATTCTGATTGAAACATTTGCACTGATTAACACTTGAGTCTTTGTATAATCTGCATGATGTCTGAATTGAGAAAAACTATATTTGCATTAGAATTACTAGCTTCAATTTGAAAATACTTCATGCAGAACTGGCTTTCCAAATAAATTTTGTAGACATATTATGATTCCTAGAGCAATCATACTTTGTCTGATCTAGTTGTAACAGTGAAGTATACTTACTTGAAGGAAGAAACGTTACATAATATATTTGAAATTGGGAGAGACAATGTTAAGGTGACAATTTAGTAGAGAGCTGGGGTAAAAGTTATAAAAAAAAATAAATCTGGCCTGTCTCATCCTTTTTGCTTACAGGAACAAACAGCAAATTAAATCTTAATATTTACTTTAATATATATTATCAGTGTACTTCTCTTTTCTAATATACACAGACATTGTACTATTTCTCTTCAAGGCAAGGAATATTATGCCAACTGCAGAAAAATAGGTAGTAGAAAGCAAAAGAAAAAAGAGATCTGATATAACAGTAAATAAAAGTAAATGAATACTACTCACTGCCAAGCTCTATTTAGCTGGTTTTATTTATTATTTATTTATTTATTAAATTTATATACTGCCCTACTCCCAGATGGGACTCAGGGCGGTGAACAGCCAAAATAAGATACAATAATATAAAAGTTAAAAATCATTTAAAACAAATTAAATAATTTGGCTCGAACAGTTTAAAAATCCAATTGTAAAAATATGAACTTGACCTGGCAGAGGTAGCAGTCAATATTTTATTATCACATGAGGACTGAAGCTACTTTTTATAATTAAGTCTACTGGCCCTATCTACCCACTTGGGCTGACTGTTCCTGCTGTTCTTTTAATAGTTTCATGGACACTTTGATTTTTTTTTTCTATTGGGCAAAAATTTTCTTAATTGATATTTTAAGCATTTCATTTCAGGTAACTTTCAACATATCTCCACACCACTCTGCTCTCCATTTTCTATTTATGCCTCTTTGATTGCTTGGAATGATCAAGAACAGCTTCTCATCCTGATTCACAGATATTGGAATGAGGGGTGACCTACTTTCTTCCCTTTAAACTCCATTCCTGAAGGCTTCAAGACAGACTTAAGAAATCAAATATCTCACTCTTTTCCTCCAACGATGAACTGTCTCAAAGAAGAGTCTGAAAGAAAGAGAGCTGTCCCCAGGCTTCCCTTTCTAGTTGCCAAACCAGAAACAAAATTGCTGATGACTATAGAAGCTTTTTGGTAAGGCAAGTCAGGTGGTTTGAATTTATGAGAGTTCTGCAAATGGAAATGGAAATGGAGCTAGGCCATCTTGGACATTGATTATGACCTCCAAAACATTATTGGCATTTGGGTAGCATTTCCAATACTTAAATATTCCTGCTGTACCCGTCCCTAACTCTGTGTGAGGAATCCAGAATGTGCTCCATTTCAAACTGTTCTTTCCCACCCACCGGGATGGGAGATGGTAGCACAGCAAGGTGTTCCTGAATCAGCAGGGAACAATGGAAAACTCGGGATGAGCTGGACTCCGACTGGGTAGATCCAGCGGGGATGACGGGGGCAGGTCCTGAGAATGTTATCTGGGATGAGTTTGATCCTGTGACCCCTGAGGACGTGGACAGGAGTCTGGGTGGACTGAACGCAACCACATGTTTGTTGGACCCATGCCCCTCCTGGTTACTGCTGGCTTCCCGGGAGGTGACACGAGGCTGGCTCCAGGGGATTATAAGGGCTTCATTGGGTGAGGGTGTCTTTCCCGCTGCCTTGAAAGAGGCGATGGTGAGACCTCTTCTCAAGAGGCCCTCCCTGGACCCGGCAGTATTGGCTAATTACCGTCCAGTTTCCAACCTTCGCTTTGTGGTGAAGGTTGTTGAGAGTGTGGTTGCGCGACAGCTCCCCCAGCACCTGGAGGAAACGACGTATCTGGATCCGTTCCAGTCGGGCTTCAGGCCTGGGTACAGCACTGAAACGGCATTGGTCGCGTTGGTTGATGATCTCTGGAGGGCTCGGGACAGGGGGTGCTCCTCTGTCCTGGTCCTGTTAGATCTCTCAGCGGCTTTTGATACCATCGACCATGGTATCATGCTGCACCGGTTGGTAGAGTTGGGAGTGGGAGGCACTGTATTACAGTGGTTCTCCTCCTTCCTCTCCGACCGGTCGCAGTCTGTGTTGACAGGGGGGCAGTGGTCGACCCCGAGGCCCCTTATATGCGGGGTGCCACAAGGATCGGTCCTCTCGCCCCTTCTGTTCAACATTTATGTGAAGCCGCTGGGTGAGATCATCCGTGGTTTCGGGGTGAAGTACCATCAGTACGCTGATGATACTCAGCTGTACATCTCCACCCCAGACCACCCCAACGATGCCCTTGAGGTGATGTCCCGGTGCCTGGAGGCCGTACGGATCTGGATGGGGAGGAACAGGCTCAGGCTCAACCCATCCAAGACCGAGTGGCTGTGGTTTCCGACGTCCCGATATAGTCAGCTGGTGCCATCGCTGACTATTGGGGGTGAATCACTGGCCCCCACGGAAAGGGCTCGCAACTTGGGCGTCCTCCTGGACTCACGGCTGTCTTTAGAAGAGCACCTGACGGCCGTGACTGGGAGGATTTTTCATCAGGTTCGCCTGATTCGCCAGTTGCGTCCCTTTCTAGATCGGGACTCTTTACACACAGTCACTCACGCCCTCGTCACCTCCCGTCTGGACTATTGTAACGCTCTCTACATGGGGCTCCCCTTGAGGAGCACTCGGAGGCTCCAACTGGCGCAGAGTGCGGCCGCGCGGGTGGTTATGGGAGCGACGTGGCGCTCCCATGTAACACCCCTCCTGCGCGAGCTTCACTGGCTCCTGGTGGTCTTCCGAGTGCGCTTCAAGGTTTTGGTTATCACCTTTAAAGCGCTCCATGGCTTAGGACCTGGTTATTTACGGGACCGCCTGCTACCACCAATAGCCTCCCACCGGCCTGTACGCTCCCATAGAGAGGGGCTCCTCTGGGTGCCGTCGGCCAAACAATGCCGGCTGGCGGCCCCCAGGGGGAGAGCCTTCTCTGTGGGAGCACCTACCATCTGGAACGAGCTCCCCCAGATATACGGAGGATCCCGGACCTGCGCACCTTCCGTCGCGCGCTCAAGACCTATTTATTCCAACAAGCCGGCCTGACCTAAGTTATTTTCTCCTTTTAATTATAAATTTTAATTTGTTTTAAATTATTGGGGTTTTAATTATCAGCCAAATTATTTAATTCGTTTTATTCTATTTTAAACTTTTGTATTGAAATGTTTTATTTATGGCTGTACACCGCCCTGAGTCCCCCAGGAGTAGGGCGGTTTATAAATCTAATAAATAAAATAAAATAATAAAATAAATATAGCTTTATTTTCAAAAGCAGCAGCAAGGAAATATTTACAGGGTAAAATTTGTGCAAAAATGGAGAATAATCCCATAAATCAACACATCATTTGTAAGAAGCTTGTAGTTGTTCTTGGAATTTGTGTTGAATTGCCTCAGGCTTTTTATAGAATCAAGACAGTCAGAAAAATAGAAGGGCACTATCCATGTGAGTGTCAAAGGAAAACAGCTGAATAGTGGTATGAACAGAGTTTTTTAAAGCAAATTTCACAAGTCATAAAAGTTCCAGCAATGTCTTGCTATAAGTTAACACAGTAGAGAATGTACTACTTAAAGTTAGCAATGAGGACCCAGATAGTTGGGGACATATGCTGACTCTGTAAACTGCTTAGAGAGGGCTGTAAAGTACTATGATGCGGTATATAAGTCTAAGTGCTATTGCTATTAGTAATTTCTATTTCCCTATCCCAGGAGTCTGCAACCTTAAACACTCAAAGAGCTGTTTGGACCCATTTTCTACAGAAAAGAAAACACCGGGAACCACAAAACCTGGGTGGACGTGGCCAACTCAACGTCACTCACTCCCATCCAGTCATATGACCCTCCCCCCATCACACCTACCCAGCTTTTGTGGCTCCTGGTGTTTTCTGTGGGGAATGGGTATTTCTCTCTTTCTTTCTCTCTCTCTTTCTTTCTCTCTCTCTCTCTTTCTCTCACTGTCTCTCTCTGTCTCATTCTCTCTCTCTCCATGCTCTCCTGCCCAACTTCATGTGTCGAGTGACTGGAAGGGGAGGGTGAGGGACAGGGCCAGCCAATGGTGGGATCACCTGACAGGGAGCCACATCAGAGGGACAAAAGAGCCACATGTGGATCCGGAGCCGCGGGTTGCCAACATCCGCCCTATGCCACTCTATATGGTAAGCTGAAGACAGTTGAAACTTAATAATCAATAGTTTAAACAATACACACAATAACTTGCTATGAACTGTGGCCATTTGCTGCAGATCTGGTGACTCAAAAGTCTGTAGATCCAGAATATCTGTTGAATCAGGAAACAGGCCATCTCAGGAGTAGAGAGGCCACAACACTGAAGTGTGCCAACTTAAAGAACTGAACAACAATGACTAAAATAATAGTGAGATATTAATAAGAGATAAATTACTTAGAAAGTCCAAGGAAATTGTACAAGACCCCTATGTGCCAGAGAGAAGCTGCAGAAAATCAGTGCTATTTTGAGGCTTCTCACAGTGATAGGTATTGTTTGATGAGTCATACATATGTACTGATTCATAACCATTAGAAGTCAAAGGAATTGTTAAATTTCTCAACTGCCAAGCTAATTGGTTATCATCCCCGAATTACAAAATCTCCACTCCCAAGAAATGAACATATTCTTTTGTCAAGCCCTATGTAGCTGGCAAACTAAGAAAGCAAGAACTGTCCAGATTTTAGGAAAGCATCTTGAATACTATTTCAGAAAAAATAGCAGAATCTTGAAAACTAATCCTTATGTGCTTAGGATGTAAGGAATATGACATTAAAATGAAAGAAATATTATGCCCAGTTGATTTTATATTGGGCAAGCTTATAAGAGGTCTGAGGATATCCCAGATTCTGAAAATCTAGGGTATGACTTCCAGAAGATAATGCTAGGCCTGGAAAGTATCATTAATAGTAAAAAGGTCAGTTAAAAATGTCATAATTTCATTTGATGAGTAAAGCATGTAAAAATAGAATGCCAAGGGTAGGAGGCTGCCTGGAAATTGCAGGAAGTAATTTGATAAAAATAGGATTGCCAACATGATCTCCAACCCAAAATAAGACATCCCCAATAATAAGCCCAATTAGGCTTTTGAGCGCATGGCAATAAGGCCAAATGTTTATTTCAGGGTTCAAAAAAATATAAGACAGGGTTTTATTTTCAAGGAAACACGGTATATATATGTATGTGTATGTATATATACACATATACACATACATACATAATAAAAAGACAACAAAAACCATTCAACAAGAAAAAATGATTTCTGGAAGGTTTAAGAAGGAAAAAGAGAATAAATGTTGATCTCATCATGGTCCCAATGAATATGTAGAGCAGTGGTTCTTAACCTGGGGGTCGCGACCCCTTTGGGGGTCGAACGGCCATTTCACAGGGGTTGCCAAAGCCCTCTGATGCCCCCCCCTCACGCCTTCACTCATCCTCACCCTCTGTCGGATCGCCGGTCCCATTCGCTTATCCCGCCCACTCCCAATCTATTGCTGCCTCCTGAGTCCCAGTTGATGGCTAGAGGGGAAAAACCTGTTTAAATTCTTGCCGCAGGGCTTCAAAGGGCCTCCCTACAGCTGATCCATGTTAAAAGAAAATAAATGAGTAGACCATGCCTGCAAAAATAAAAAAACCAGCCTCTTTCAGCTTCAGCATAGGTTAATTAGCATAAATTGATTTGATCAGCCTCCTTGCTCTCAAGGCTCTTTGTGCAGGCTCTTTTGCAAGCTCTGCTGCAAAGCGTGCTGGAGAAGTTTTGTTTTCCCTAGCTGAAACGAAACTGAAAGTAAAGCAGGCTCTGCCGCAACGTGACAAAATGAGGCAGGGAGAGAGATTTCTTTTTCTTTTTCCTCACCAAAAAAGGTAGGTACAAACAATGGGAAATTTAGAGCAAAAGAGGAGATTCAAGATTTTAAAACACAAAAGAAAAAAAGCTCTATTTAACTAGGGAATTGTAATAATTGAGATACTATTAATTGTATATTGTGTTGAAAGCAGAAATGGTTAAATTGTAGTTTGGAGGAATATATGGGGGAAATTATTTGGTTTATTATTATTGGTAAATATAATTAATTGATTTGTAAGAAATTGGCTTGCATGGAAATAATTGGAATATTCATGTTCATATTGATTAATATACAAAAAGTTAGTTATATAACTAATTGATTTATATTAAAATGTTGAGTTTGTATTAAACAACTGTATTACATAATTACATAATTAACCAATGTGAGGATGGATATTAAAATAGATGACAATGGGAAGGGGTATAATATGTAAGAGAAGGGAAAAATTGAATTTGATTAAGATTAGAAATGAGGATGAAGGGTAATATTGGTTTTTTTTAAAAATAAATGAGTAATAAATATGGCAAAAAGGAAATATAGAAATTGTAAATTTAATTGAAATGACTAAACACTGTTTAAATTTGTGAACCGCCCAAATACTCTGTTCAAAGAAAAGACATTGCATGTTTGTATGTGTGTTTCTAATTATTGCTATTTATTCCTATTTGTTCTCTTTTATTCTTTAAAGTTTAATAATCCATTCTTCATCTTAATATCTTTGTTTGGGGTTGGTTTTTTTCTTTCATCTCTTTTATTGTACAGCAATCTTTCTCCTCAAACCTACCACCTCTCTCTTTTCTTTCCTTTTTACTTTCTCTTCCCCCCTTCTTCTCCTCCCTACTTCCTCTTCCTTTCTCCTTCTCCTCCTCTCTTACCCTCACTCCTACCCTTTTCCCTTCCCTTCCTTCATCCCTCTCTATTGCTGTATCCTTTTATGCATATGGACTACTCAGAGGACTGAAAAAGTTATTTTTGACTGGTCCTCGCACTTTTGACCAGTCCTCAAACTTACGACTGTCCTCACATTTTACATTTTTGCCCTATCTGGTCACCATGGTGAAGAGAAGCAGTTGTGAAATGAGTGACATGGTTGTTAAGAATGCTGCACCGGCATAAATGTGAGGATGGTCATAAGTGTGAGGACCAGTCAAAGGTGCGAGGACCTGTCAGAAATGACTTTTTTCAGCCCTCTGAGTAGTCCCTATACACATAGCCATGCCCACCTGGTCACATGACCTCCAAGCCACACGCACAAAATAAGCCACGCCCACAGAACCGGTAGTAAAAAACTACAGTTATGAAGTAGCAACGAAAATAATTTTATGGTAGGGGGTCACCACAACATGAGGAACTGTGTTAAAGGGTCATGGCATTAGGAAGGTTGAGAACCACTGATGTAGAGTGTAAACCTCAAGTCAATCCATTGGAATCATTAAAAAATGCAAGGTAGAGGGCTGATAAATTTAGATTTGTTGATGTGTAGATGCAGTGTTTTCATGTGTTCTGAACTGGCCATCAATTATATTTCAATTAAGTTTGGAAGGTAGACAGGTTTAAAGGTATAACTGATCTGCATGAAATAAGAAACTCAATAAAATTACCAGAATCTATTAAACCCTGTTGGTAATTTCTGATTCCAGTCCAAATTTTCAGTGTGACCACTGGATGAATTAATAATCTTAAATGAATTAATCATTTAAGAAATTAGGAAATGTTGATTTTTTTTTATATTAACTTTTCTACTTCTATATAAACTAACTGTGGTTTATATTTTATAAAGAAACTTACTTACCAGGAATCAAAAGCTGTTTGTCTCTTTGAATGGCTTGTTAAATTACTGCTTTCTGCAGGCAATGCAGGTATTCTGTTTGAGGCACTATTGTCTAGAAATGTTCCTTCTGGGCGTGGAGATGGGACTACAAGAAGAAATGTAAGGTTACACTATATACATTCTCAATTATCTCTTTTTAAAAACACAGTAAGATGGCACCTATTCATGCTTGGCAGAAGATTATATAGTTTACTTAACATGTGATGTTGAAATTTGCTTCTGTTTATTTCAATGTTAGATTATGAATCATAATATTCTATCACTGTTGAGAAAAGAACAAAGGTTTAAAAGAATTTTGATTTCTGTAGTGTAGTAGAGGAGTTCTTAGTACTTTAAGTTATCTTAGTGGCTGAAGTTGGAAGAAGATTATAGCAATTCATGTTTTGATAACTTTTGGTTTCAATCCATATATAATGTATTTTATGCATAGATATCAATGAAGATGATCTGGTTGCTGAATATGCGTTAAGTAGAATGAAGAATTGTTTTTTAATTTTATTCTTCTCTGATTTGAACTCTTGCGATTTAACTCTGCCTCCCTTTAAAACCCAAGGAAGTTTTTTTTAGAAAATTAATGATCATTGCTTTGCTCTGTGAAATTATTTCCAGAGAAAGGAAATGACTGTAACCATTATTTTTTTAAAATGTCTATCAAACCTAAATTTATCCAAATACAAAAGAATCACCAATGAGAAGGCAAGAAGGTCAGTGCAAACGTATCAGATTTTTCTGCAGAAAAAATTTATATTTCTATATAAAAAAATTTATATTTCTATAAATATAATCAGATGCTGATTATATTTATAGAAATAGCACTTAAGATTTATATACTGCTTCATAGTGCATTCAGCGCTTCATAGTACATAGTAGCTAATCCTAAATGCTGTAAGTATTGCACCCAATAATCTGGGTTCTAATTTTATCAACTTCGGAAGGATGGAAGACTGAGTCAACTTTGAGCCTGTCAGGACCGAACTGCTGGCTGTGGGCAGTCTGTCTGCAATACTGCCTTGTAATCACTGCATACTTCGTATTTATTTTCTAGTGACCAGTTTTTAGTCCAAGATCAATAAGGCCCAATCATTATATATATTAGGAATCTGAAATATCATATCCACAGGCAATTCTTAGATGGCATCAAAATTAGATTAAACATTTGTCAATATGCAAAACTAGAAAACAAATCATTTTAACAATTCAGTCCTTCTACAATATCATGCCATAATTCAATAATAGATGCATATGTGGCTGAAAGGTTTAGCAAAAAATAATATATACCAGTGTCCTGCAGTCTTTATGTTGTAGATCAGAGGTGTCAAACTCAAGGCCTGCGGGCCAGATCTGGCCCATGGAGCCATCCTGGAAACAGCAAAGGACTGGCCCGTGGTGACTAAGCCAACGAAAATGGAGCTCGCGAGGGCTGCGCGCGGCCTTCACAATCTCTGTTTTCACTGGCAGAGAGTTGCAGGAGGCTGTCATAGCAGAAAATGGAGCTTGGGAGCCCATTTTTGCTTGCAGAGCACTCGGGCCACCATAGTCACGAGTGACATCAAGTTGGCCTCACCTGGCCATATCCACCCTCGGCCGAGGTCAAACGCAACCCTGATGTGGCCCTTGGTGAAATAGAGTTTGACACCTGTTGTAGATTATATCATTTCCCTCTTTAATCATTACAGTTTTATATTCAGAATTTCATACCCTTAAGGATAAGAATGCAGTTAGTTTAGATAGTGACCTAAATCACATAATTAAATTGAGCCTTAACTATTCTAAGTCTCAGTCATAGGCTGGCCAGTCCTTCTAACAGAGCAGACTTTTTCATGTTTATAAAGTTCAGGCAATCCTTCAAGCCATTATGATTAAGACACAATTAGCCTAATGTTCTTGCCTTTTATTAGAACTCTGTTTTAAAGTAGAATTAAACTTATAAGTTAAATTACCTCTGTAAAAACTACCAACTCTTCTAGGTACAGAATCATTATACAGAAGTCTATTTTCTTTTGTGGAGGCTCCATCATCTGGGTGTTGATCACGATACATTCCACCCTTAATAAAATAATAAGATAAATTTATTAGACCAAAGAAACTTGATTGAATCTGATCATAGCTTGTTAAAATAAAGAATAAATTCCATATTAAAAATGAAAGCTGCATGTTATAATCATAGAGGTAGCCTGCTTGATATATTCAGATTAATGACTAATTCTCATTTATCCCTCTAATAAATGGTTTTTGAGTGAAGAACCAATATAAACCTTTTTAAAAATGACAAAGGAATATAATCTACCACAGTGGATGTTAAATATACCAAATCCATTAGATTGCCAATGGAGAATCTTATTATATGATAACATACTGACCCTTCAATTGACCCTTGAATTTTGTTGAAAAAATATGCAATCCCAAACATTATACATAATTCAAGAGGCCATGGGTACCTGGAAAGATTTACAAAAGATGGGCAATCCTCATTCATTTAATAACTACTTGTAAGTTTATTTGATTTATATAAGATGCACATCTCACATAAGTGATTCTGGGTAGCTTCCAATAAAATTGCTGCAAATTAGATCAATATGTATATATTTTAAAAATTGAAATCTAATTAAGAAAATAAGGTATTTTAGAATAAAAGCACCTGATTGGAACTAATTATCTTTTTCTGTAAAAATGTCTTTTGACACATAAAATATAAATGATTTTAGCTAATCTTACCTAAATTATTTCAAGTGATAGTTGTTCAAACATCATCTTGTACTTAAAGTACATTTTACGTGGAAACATTTTTGTAATATATCAAATAGGCTTTATATTGTGCAAGAGTTTATTCTGAACAGTACAAATTTTTAGATCTATTATTCTACACTTCAACGTCCAGCAGTATTTATGCTGCTTTCTGATTTTTTTATACTTCCTGTCTACAACTAACCACATTATAATGGTATTAACAATATTCCATTCCCAGTTTATTACAGATGTTAATGTATGTATTACCATCCATTTATAGTAATAGTCTCTTTTGGAAAAGAGAATCGTGTTATTAAAGTATTACAATATTCAGCTTCAATGGTAGAAAACCATAAAACAATTCGTTCCCAACATATAAATAAAGGCAACTCAGGAATTCCTACTAAAGCATTCAATTCCCAGTAAAAAGAACATATATTTCTCAAATGTATTTCTCTCCTATTTATTCTAATTTAAAACTCAAAGATTCATAAATACTACAGTATGATGAAAATGATAACATGCGTGGTGACATTATAATGGAAGCCCTGCTCTGTATTTGTATCCTCATAGCAGGAGTTTATGTTGTGATGTCAGAGTATATCCCAAAGGAGGCAACTGGACTTTCTTGTTTTTTCTTTGAAGACATTTCGCTTCTCATCCAAGAAGTTTCTTCAGCTCTAGCAGTAAATCCTTCCATTCCCCACTATCCTGTCAGAGCTGAAGAAGCTTCTTGGATGAGAAGCGAAACATCTTCCAAGAAAACATAAGAAAGTCCAGTTGCCTCCTGGAAAAGCACCTTCGGGACAACCATGACTTGGATGACCGAGAATCTCTACAGATTGTCAGAGTACATGTTTCATCATTTGACCCCTTTTCCTCTTCCCCTGCATGCACTGTAACTGACACACTCCTTTGCCACAGGTTTAGCCAATTCACCTTCAGACAAACAGCAGAAAAAGAAAAAGAAGATAAAAACTTCAGAAAAAGAAGACAAACAGCAGACAAGGCACATCAGGTAGTTATATTTTCTGGCCAGAAGTTGTCTACAATATAAATATAAATATTTTATTAAGCTTGCAAGAGAGCAAGTGCCTCCTTAATTTTAATTAATAAAATTTGAAGGGTATTTATAACCCCCCCCCCCCCCCAAATACCCTTAAGGGAAACTACTATTCAGTTTCTGGGTAGCCTTTGTGACACTTAATATTCAGCATTACAGATTCTAATTTCAACAGTAATATATCAATAGGCGTAATTTATTTTATATAATAAAGTAGAGGTTAATAGTATATACAATAAACTCTGGGGGTGGAGTAATTGACGAGAAAAAAAAGCTGAAAAAATATGGATTCCTTGGGCAAAAATAAAAGTTATTTTTAATAACAGGCAACCATACAGTACAAAACCATGAATGGTCCCGATCCCTAACAATCAAGAATTCGACTAACCCTATTGGAATCTTCTGTACAATCTTCACGTGAAGAGCCAACAGATCTTGTAAGAGACTTATGCTGCACCTGTGGAGATAACAGTTGCAGGCTGTTTGCTCTGGCTGCCATCCCTTGCCCTACGCTTAAGCCACCCTCTGAGCCCTTTGTCCTCACTCTGTCCCGGCTCACATACATAGAATGTCTATGAGGGCGCTGCTGTGAAGAAAAGGGACTTGTGTAGCCTAAACCATAAGAAAAAGATTCATGAGGAGCAGATGCAGAATGTAACTGGCTTCCATCCATGTGATCTGGCAATTTTAACTCATCCATTGTTTTGGAATGTCTTGTAGATGGTCTTCGTGATTCCAGTGTACCATCACTTCTGTTATTTCTCCGGGAAGGACTGAGCAAAGTTCTATTGTCAGCATGACGAGCAGGTGTTGGTGTAGTAGGAGAGTTTAAGTCCAAACAGCTGGATGGAAAATACCTACTGCTATTTGATTCTGAAACTTGAATTCTGGCTTCAGACAAATTACCCACAGATTTGGAATCAGTCAGAGCTCCATGACTTTTTGATTTGGTGCGATATGAGGGGCTCTTTGAAGATTGTGGAATAGTATCAATATAACTGTGACGGCTATGCCTTTCACCCAGTTGTAGTGTGCCAGTTTTGTTCTGTGAACCTTCCATAAATGAATGACGATTATGCTGTGATCTGGAATTTGACTTCAGGTATTTAGTACCAGGACCATCTGAAGTTTTGGGTTCTGAATTAAAATCAAATTCAGTTTTTGTCTTTACTTCTTTTGGACTGAGAAGATGTGGTATGTTGTTATTAGCTAGATCCTTACTTCCAGATGAAGGAGTATTGTTTGTCTTTTTTGACAGCATTGGACTGTGAGAGTTTACTGGGAGATTTCCATTTAAAAAGCTTTCATTTGTTGAAAGGGCATCTTCTCTTTGAAGTCCCACATTCTGTAATTCTTTGCTGTTTGATCTGTGATGAGACTGCACAGCAGTACCTTTGCCAGATTGATTTCTATATTATGAACAGACAAGAAAAGCATTTAAAAAAATTAAAATACCAAATTAGTTAAAAACATCTTTATAGTCTTGATATAGAAAATAAACATTATGTGATCATATTTCTTCACAGTATTATCCAATAGCCCAGATGACTAAACTATGGCAACTGTTCTAAATTGGCTATATTTTGGATCTCCCAAAATTCAAGGATTTGACACACTTATGTCATACCACTGCTAAGGCAGAATTCTTTAACTAAGTGATTGTATCGATAAGCAATAGATTTCACCAAGTACTTCATCCAGAAAATATATGGGCTTTAGGGCCATCTCTGTTTAGTGTAGAAGTGAATCTGATACTCTGAAGTATCAAGAGAGAATCTTATCATCCAGAAAGCAAACCAAATCTAGGTTGTTCTACTTTTTTTTACTGTATGGAAGACACCAAAAAAGTGCTATGTTTGATAGTGGCCTAATTGTATTACTTAATTTTAGCAAGTTATATCTGAAATAATTAGAATGCTGACATTATTATTTCCAGTCATGTACCTGCTAGTTAAAGTGTTGCTATCTCCATGGTAAGGCTTTCTTTTAGTTGACCGTGAAGGTGAACGATCTAACATTCTCTGAGTTTGAAATGATGGATGGTTCAGACACTGTTCTGTTAAGTATCGGTCAGCTGGATCCAGTTTCAACAAGTTCTTTAGGTCAAATATTAAGAATGAAGAAACATAACATAGTAATAGATATGGTTGCTGCTACTTACAGCATAACTTTACAAATATATGCAATTGAAAATTATTTATCATTCCCACTCTTGCATAAAAATGTTGACTCTAAAATCTGTTCTTAAACAAAAAAACATCCCATGGCAATCTTCTATAATATAAGGTATACGTTTATATGCGGATTTACATAATTCATAAAAATTACACAGCAAGTTTCTTTTGCTATATGGTTGTAAGAAAATCTTATAAGACCTTGCTTTATCTGATTTTTCACATTTATTACATCATTAACAATATATTAAAATTATTTAATGGGTGCTATTAAGGAAAAAAATTCCATAGAAAATCTGAAAATAGTTCTACCTTGCTAAAAACATGCAGTTGTGTTGATTTCAGGGGAAACAGGGAGGAAATGGAAAAAAAATCCTATCTCTGTGCCTTCCACATACCCATGTCAAATGTTTGAAGTAATTATATTTTCAAATTATTCATAAATAAGATTATGCAGGACTATTAACATGCATATAGCTAAATTACAGTCCTCTCCCTCCCTCCCTCTCTCTGTTCTGTAGATTTAAACAATCAACATTCCTACCTTCATAAGGTCAAGTAAAAAACCACTTAAAATCCCCAAATATCTCCTTTCCAATGATTGTGGATGGTTGACTGCAGGAAACTGTAATACAGGTTACATATAACTCACATAGAGAACTGGCATTTACCAATTATTAAAATTTTGTTAGCATTATATCCTAACAAAACAGGAAAAACAAAAATGTTAAAGGTAAATTAAATGATAGCTCAAAGATAATTTCCTTGTCAGACCAACAACAAACTGTGCTATTGATGATGTAGGATTAGACTCCCTATGTTTCTTAAAAAGCTAACAGCTGCTTTATTGTAAGGAGATACAAGTAGTCCTTAATTTTCAACCTCAGCTGGAACTTGACTTTCTGTCACCAAGAAATGTGGTTGTAAAGCATGTGGTTGTAAAAGATGACATCACATGACTGTATGTGGTTGTAAAGCATGACATCACATGACTGTATCACTCATTTAGTGACTGAACTTCCAGGACTTCCCCTTGCCATTGACAAGCAAACTTGACCAGGTTTGGACCCTCCCAGCCCTGAACCTCAATAAAGTAAGGAACTGCTTCCAATCCCCGCATCTCATATCTCCCTTCATCTCTGTTCATTTGCAGCCCCAGAACTGCAGCACACCAAGAAATCTGCAATGTGGCAAGTAGCCCCAGAGCTGCGGAGCCCAATAGTATGCTGCAAAATCATCATGCCCAGGAAGCTCCAACAGCTCAGCACAAAGCCACAATGTCCCAGGAAGCATTCCAAGATGCACTTGCCACCCTGTACTCCAAGGCCCATCTGACCTTTGCCACATGATCTCCTTGGCCCTTCACAAGGTTGCTGCTGGCCCTGTGAGGCCATCTTTCCCAGTCTCACAACAACAAACGTGCTATTTGGAGGACACAGAGTGCAATTTGGAGAGTAGAATGAACAGCTTTAGGGTACGGCCAGGTTGGGCATGCCTTATCACCAATGGCAAGAAGATGGCGAAGATCAGTTGGGCAAGGCAGGGCCTGTGGAATGCAGGTAGGGCTTGGGGCTTTGTGCTGTGATGGCTGATCATGGTTTGAGACTTGAGGCAGCATTTCTCAATGGCAGCTGTGACACTGGAGCTGAATTAGTAACTTTGAAAGGTTGTTGAGTGAATGGTTGTAAGTCGAGGACTACCTGTATTGAATACAAGCAATATTTATCCATTTATTTATTCTAATGACTGTTCAGTCTATTAATTAATGAATTGTAATGTGCAAAATTTCTCCAAACATGAATTATGAAATGCTCCAATCTGGATTTTTCAAAAATCTTGTAAACATGGAGACAAGATAAAAAACATTTCCAATGATCACAACACTATTAACATGTGTCATAAATATATCCTTTGCCATACCCGTAGAAATGAAAATACACATTAATTGTATAAAAGCACTCCCTGTACTTTTTCTCTTATCTTTTATCCTTGCTTTTGTCTCTCTGTTTGTCATTCAGTTCTAATTCCATTTTAACTATTTTTTCATATGATTTTATGATTTTTTTATTTGTAAACCACCCAGTCATTTAGATAGTGAGATAGGCAGTGTTTAAGTTTGATAAATAAATAAAATAAAGAACAGTATTGGTAGAATTTTGGTAGAAAGACTTCATGCAGATTCACTACTAGAAAACATGCACGATACATTTAAGCTAAACATTACCCGTAGGCCATGGAAACGGGGATTGCTGTAGAAAAGCTTCATTTGTTCCGCAGGAAGTGGTCCTAATACCTTCTGAATTGTAAAAAGTTGATCAATTTCACTTTCACCAGGAAACAGTGGCTGCCCATCACTAAGTTCCCCCAGAATACAGCCTACTGACCACATATCTACAGACTTGCCATAAGGGGCCCTGGAAAAAAAAAAAGCATATTGTGCTATTGCTCCTTGATCTCATATTCCTATAACGTATTTAAGTGTTTTATCCTGCATTGGTTTTTAAAAAATAGAATCAGTATCAAAGATCTTCAGACATAAAACACAAACTTCTTTTCAGTAGTTTGCTCTTTATTATAGATGCAATAGTCACAAGTGCACTTTTAGCATATGTGAAAAAATACAGAAACTCTACATTTTTTAAAACAGATTGGACCAACTGTCCTTGACTTTTTAATAATATTCACTCCAAGAAATAATGGCTCTGAAGGACAAAATTAATGTTCTTATTTATTTTTTTCCAAGGACTTTAGAGTTAAACTGAAAAGGTAGAAATTAACATGCAGATTAAAATATATTCTTTAAATCAATCTTGTTTCCTAGTGACTTCATAGACATATCTGCATAATTTTCTTGAGAATACATTAAAAGATTTGACTTGTGTTCTTCCATTTTTTATTCTCCCAATCTATCCTTTGTGTCAGTATCTACTAATATAACAGAATGAAATTATTCAATAATTATGTATGATTAGCTTTAGTTTATAAAGGTAAAGGTTCCCCTTGTACATATGTGCTAGTTGTTCCCGACTCTAGGGGGTGGTGCTCATCTCTGTTTCAAAGCCGAAGGCGTCTGAAAACGTCTCCCTGGTCATGTGGCCACATGACTAAATGCCAAAGGCGCACGGAATGCTGTTACCTTCCAACCAAAGGTGGTCCCTATTTTTCTACTAGCATTTTTTACGTGCTTTCGAACTGCTAGGTTGGCAGAAGCTGGGACAAGTAACGGAAGCTCACTCTGTTATGCGGCACTAGGGATTCAAACTACTGAACTGCTGACCTTTCGATCAACAAGTTCAGTATCTTCTTAGCCATTGAGCCACTGCATACCTTAAAGCTTTGGTTTATAGTTTGGGTCATAAACTTCCCTAGTTACTGTGAAGACTACATTTTAGATCATTATACCAAACTTGTAATTTAAAGAAAGGTTTTCAATATGCATTTGTCCTATTAAATCATGGAATACATAAATTAATCATTGTTAATAAGAGATATTGAATCATACTTTCAATTTCCACAGGCCATCTTTGTTCTATTTAAAAATATATATTAGCAATATGATCTTTAAATACTATACTTTAAAAGAAAACAAATCCTCAATTCAACTCTTGTTATCAATTGACAAGGCAATTGACAAGAACAGCTAAAGTAATAATGAACTGGGCTTATTAAACAGACCAATACTGAAGAGTGTAAATGTATATTATATATGTATATTATATATATAAAATACACGACAAACACACAAACACACACACACACACACACACACACACACACACATATATATATAAAATTATAATTATGTCACATTATTTATAAATTCTAAGTTTACTTACCCTAGCAAGAGTTCAGGAGAACGATACCATCTGGTGGCAACATATTCTGTATAGTTCGCATTGCTACCTTCTGACAAATTCCGTGCA
The DNA here is from genome assembly GCA_030761175.1 of Masticophis lateralis. Lineage (NCBI taxonomy): Eukaryota > Metazoa > Chordata > Lepidosauria > Squamata > Colubridae > Masticophis > Masticophis lateralis. The sequence goes on from JAUDYJ010000004.1 coordinate 79,350,859, forward strand.
AAACCTTCATTAAAATAATATTGAAGTGATCTTAATGTGTTGGTAATTCAGTAATTTATTATCTTTTTAATTCTGAAATTCCATATATGGATAAGGTTTTTAAAAGATTAAAAAGAATTAAACACTATAACATACTTATTAACCAGAAAAAAACCATGACCATTTGAAATTAAATATTAAAAGGAAATGCAAAATTCATTTGTACTTGATGGTTACTTTATATATCACCATGTACATTCAGGTACATTAATGAAATGAAATATTAAAATTTCAAATCCAAATTATATGTGTATCAACATCTAGTTCCATGATGGTGAACCTATGGCACATGTGCCAGAGGTGGTACACAGCGCCCTCTCTGTGGGCACATGAGCTGTCGCCCCAGTTCAGCTCCGCCGCGCATGTGCGTGCGCCTCCCACCAGCCAGCTGGTCTTTGTGTCTCTGCCACGCATGCATAGGGGGCGGGGCACATGTGGGGGTGCACACACATGCGTGGGGTGCATGTGTGGGATACATGCGCAGGGACACATGCGCAGCGGGTGCACATGCATTGCATTTTGGGGGTTCAGGCACGTGCGTGCTTTGGGCACTCAGTCCAGAAAAGGTTAGCCAGCACTGATCTAGTTCTTTGGACAGAATAATAACTTCACAGGATATGCAATTTACATGGTTTGATCATGGTATGTGCCATTTTCACATTAAAACTGTGAATTTAGATAAGTGCTCAGGTGACTAATTCTACAGTTGTGAATGAGTGGAAATTACCTCAGTCATGAAAAATGAAATGGAACCTGAATCACCATAGCATAGTAGTAGTGTGCATTTGTTAAAAGTGTTATATTCTTAATGTTCTTCAATTTTCTTAGTATCAGAAAAATGCACATGTGCTTCAGCAGATGCTTCTAATTGAGCAAGCAAAAAGCACAATATAGAATACATAGGATGATATACTTGCAATCTTTAGAGTCTCTTATGTATAGCATTTTTCCAGACAGCTGGAAAAAAAAGATACACTGTCCAGCTAATTTCTAGTATTACAACAAAAAGTATTGGCACTTATTCTCAGGGTAATATGTTTTAAGGCTACAGCTTTTAAAGTCAAAAGTTGCCCTAGTTAATAGATAAACTCACTAAGTGCTTTATCTAGCAGACAGACAGACAGGCAACCTATCTTTCATTGTGCTTGAACAGTCTTTCAAATACCGTATTTTCTGGAGTATAAGATGGACTTCCCCCCGCTATAAGAGGCTGAAAATTTGGGTGTGTCGTATAATCCGAATGTAACCCCGTCAACCCACCAGCCCCCCTCCTTCAGCCTCCGCACATCCTCTTCCTGGCTGCAGAGATTGCCACCGACAATGGCTTGTGTTTTTGGGCTCCATGCATTGCGTTTTCAGCCTACAAACTCTCCATTTGAGAGCCCTTCAAGACTGTGGGGATCACCAAAGCACATCGCCGCCGATCGCTGCCTGAAAACACGATGTGTTTGGAGAGTGAAAACGTGATGCGCGGTGCCCAAAATGGCTGCTTCCTTCTCTTACTCCTTCTGCGCTTTGCCTGCTTTAGTCACTGGAGCTCCCTCTGACGATCAGCTGTGCTTTTGAAACTGTTTTTCAGCCCCAACATGATTCAGCCCCAATCTTCTGTGCTTTGCCTGCTTTTCTAATTGCTGCTCCCTCTGGCAATCAGCTGTGCTTTAGAAGCTGTTTTTCAGCCCCAACCTCAAAACCAGCAAGCAAACTAATGTGCTGAAGCTGACCAGGCTAAGGACGCTAGCCAGATGAATACCTGGTAGGCATAATTTTTTCCCCCTATTTTCCTCCCCCAAAACTAAGGTGCGTCTTATACTCCAGTACGTCTTATATGCCGAAAAATAAGCTAAGTTTCTCTGCCATTAATAATCTCTTTTACTGAAGCATTTCACAGTTTTTTAAATTTTTGACTGACCTACCTCAATGGAGGCAGCACTCTAAGACACTAGGAAAAATACTAAAAATACAAATAGATTTCTTGTGTTCTAGTTATACAGGTAGTCCTTGACATCTTACTATTTAACAATGGCTTAAAGTTATAACAGAAAAAGTTATTTGACCTGTGCTCACATTTAGGACTCATGGTCATGTAGTCATAATTGGGGTATTTGGCAACTCGCATTTACAATCTGTTGTAGTATCCTGTAGTCATGTGATTGCAATTTGCAAACTTCCACTGGGAAAACTGGATTTACTTAATAATTGATTTGATTAATGATCATGGCAACAACTGCTGTAAAAAATTATTCAACTGTTGTTGAATAATTGGATCTTACTTTCCTTATGATTACAATGACTTACAATGGAAATTCCAGTCCCAATTATGGTCATAAGTCAAGGACTACCTATACAAATATTAATTTTAGTATCAGTAAAACTGCATTTCCCAGTAATAATAACCAAAATATTGCTAACCAGTAGAACACTACTGTTTAGAACACTGAATTGATAACCAGATAGCATACTGAGATGACATGATGGAATGTGTTTTGGATTCCCAAGATGGAGGTCTGCATTTCAGAAGAACAAATGATAGCAAAGTTTAGATAATTTGGTTGGGAAATAAAGGGTCAAGACAGCTCCTCCATCGGGGTGAAATACTACTGGTTTGCATCAGTTCAGGCGAACCGGTAGTGATAAAAGCTACCGGTTCGGGCGAATCTGTAGTGATAAAAGCTACCGGTTCAGGTGAACCAGTAGTAAAAAAAAAGCTACCAGTTCATCCGAACTGGCATTTCCAACAATCAGCTGTGCTGTGCGATTTATATTTGCTAGGAAGCAGGAAATCCTGCTTTCTAGCGAATCTAAATCGCACGGCACAGCTGTTCCCACCCTCACTGTTCTACTTACCTTGTTAAACCTCCTTTTTCTGTGCAAAGCATGCATTTGGTGTGCACTCTGCATGCGCATGCATTTGGTGCACACTGTGCATGCATGCGCATGCAGCATACTTTTGGCGCACGACGCACATGTGCAGGCCGCGAATCAGTGGCAATCCATGGAGGATTTCACCACTGTCCTCCATGGAAGTTCTCAAGAGTATATTTTTAATGATGCAAGTAGTTTGTTTTTAGCTTTGAAGACTCTGTCTATGGGTGCAGAACAATGAAGGAAACTGCTTAGGAAAAAACAGTGTAGTTTTCTCTGTTTTTTAGTATTTCAGTATTGTATTAAACTATAATTTAAAAAGTTATTTACTGTCATAAAATAATTCAAATGATAAAGAATTGTAATAAAAATATCTAATAATAAAGCCTTACCAAAGTCACACAATTTCAAAATATCATTGTGGCTTATTAGAAGATTTTCTGGCTTAATATCTGAAATATTTAAACACACAGCAAAAAGTTAATGAATCACAACATATACTCTGTTCTGCATTAACAGGTAACTGAAACAGTATAGCATATTATTTATTTACTGCATTTATACTCACCTTTTCTCCAAACACTCAAAACCACACATTTTGGAAGGGAGGGTTCCCCTAATTTTAATTCCACAACAATAGCCTTAAGAGATAATTGGGCTGAGAGAGAGTGACTGGCCAGAAGTTACCCAGCTAGTTTTTATGCCTAAGAGATACTTAGAACTCATAGTTGCCTGTTTCTAGGCTAGCACCACAGCAAACTGGTTTTCTTTCAAATTCAGAACATTTTTGTAAGGAACCTTCAGTAATAGAGATATAATGGCCGAACTTCAAACTGAAGTTGTGGGTGTTCCAACACCAAGGGGTTGAACCACCATTTGTCTGAAATGATATAGGGTTTCCTGCTTGACGAGGGAGTTGGACTAGAAGACCTCCAAGATCTCTTCCAACTGTTACTCTGGTGAATTTTAGTAGATAATGACTTCTCACTTTCCAGAAGTTACTGAAGCATGATCATAGAACAACCAATAGAAAGTATATTGGAAAAATAGTTACTAAACTATTTTAACTATTTTAGTAACTAAATGTCTATACTAAAAGAAAGCTTAATACTAGTCTGGAGAAAATATTTAGTTTTTAAACCTGAAGTTCAGTAACAGATTAAATTCAATTATGAATACATTTTAGTGAAGTTACAATTACAAAATTTATAAAGAATGATCAGAATAAAGAAATGTATTAATGATAAAGAGACACGAGCAAAATGGAAATCACAAATTATTCATAAAGAGTATGTTATTTAGATTCATTAAAATCGGTGGGATTTCTTAGCTAATTCCCATCAATTTTACTTTAGAAGTGCATGTGTGTTTTACTTATTATCGTAAAGAAAATTTTGCCTTGTATTATTTTAAATTAACAAATAGATAATTAATTTATAATAATTGGTGAAATCAACTTCCTTGCTAAAACATATTTATGCTTTCAGGAAAAGATACTTAAAGTTTAATTTACTTACCTCTATGAACAATATCATTTTTATGACACCAATGAATTGCTTTAATCAGCTGGTAGATATAACTTTTTACTTTTTCAGGAGGGACTCCATTTGGCATTTCTTCTAGCAACTCAAGCATATTCTATGTTCAACATAATTAAAGAGAGAAAGAACTAAATTACAAACTCTGCAATTTAAGATTTATCCACCACCTAGAAATGTATTAAACAACCATTAATGGCTTGTAATAGGGTTCTCTTATACAAGAAGAATCAAAAGAAGCATTCAACATAATCATGTAATTTATACAATATAAAAGGCAAATAAAAATAATTTCTAAAAGCAGCAAAGATTTAACAATGCATAAAACAAAGCACAATAAAACCTAAAGCAGCAAATAATCTTCTCTATTAAAATAACAATCAGCAATGATATTATGTTATAAATCTGTACATCTGTACACTATAGAGCAATTCAATTGGTTTTAAGAAAATGGATATTCACCAATTTCCCCCTAAAAACAATGTGTTTGTTTGAACTTGGTTTAACTATTGTGACAACTTAGCCACTGTAGTTTATAAAACATAACTATAACTTATACATTAGCTTATTACATAAATCTAGGACTATTGCTTCATCAATCAACTATATTTAAAAATGCTATTCCTTACTTAATATATAAAACAAATTATATTTACTTTCCAGTGAAAAAGATAAAATATAGTTGAAGGTTGTTTTCGGGCATAAAGAAATAAAACAGGATAAACTATTCCCCCCAATGTCAAATTTTAAGTTGATCATAAAGAAAAATTACTACAAAGACTTAATATTACTAAGACTGCTATAGAATACTAATGACATTGTATAACAGGGCTGTCAAACCCAGCCCAGTTTAGCGAAGGGGAAAAAAGTCCCAATACGTAACGTAATGCCACCATGACAATGCGAGTTTGACACCACTGTTGTATAACATTTTTATATATAAAACATGTTTGAAGTTTAACAGTTTGTATTCAGGAACACCTTAGCATTTTTTTTCCTAAATAAATAACTTACTTTCTCTACATATTCAAACACCAAATACAATTTTCCTCTTCTTCTAAAAGCTTCTTTTAGTTCTACAATATTTTCCTGCTTCAAAGTACGAAGCATTTTAAGTTCTCGTAAAGTTGTCTCTTTGACCTCTTCATTTTCTATAAGTTAAAGAGTGAAAGGTTGTAAAATATATGCAACTCTTTTCCCAAAACCTGTAGAAAACTCTGTGATCGCTAAGAGCTGACAGTGACTTGATAGCACATAATCAATCTTTAAATCCTTTCTGAGAAACAAACTGTCAGCCTAAGTAGTCTTGTTCAAAATTTCACAAAAAGCAAGTTTCATACTACATTTCATACTAAGCTATAAAATAGTTTCTTTTATTTTGGCTTAGTATAATGGAGGTTATTTGGCTAAATCATTTTAATTCAGCCACTATGGATTATTCAAACAAATCACTTACTTTACATAAGAGTCTAGCAATAAATATTTATAATTCTTATAAACTGATTATTAAACATATTCATCAAAATTATGAAAAACAAATTTAATTTGAATTTCTATTCCCCTTAATAAAAATGCAAAAACATTGTGCACTATTTAATACATTTCATTGGTGAGATATGACTATTATATTGATGAAAAAGCAATATTACATATTACAACATTTTATCTATACTGAAATAGTATTTCAAGAATATTACATTTTACCTATTAACAAATACTATTAGTATAAAAAATGTTTTATAGCAGAGTAACAGTGAATAATAAATCCCACAATTTATCTTCCTCTTCTAAACTATTCTTCTATGGCTGCCTTATTTTTCAATGTTTTTATTTTTTTATATTTATTTTTCAAATTTCTTAACTACCCATTTCCCTCAAAGAACGCTGTTGCTGAGATGTGGTGTATAAGTATTACTCTAAAATTCTGCCTGAGATAAAAGCAAAAATATTTTTTTGGCATTTTTTAAGGAAAATACATAATCCAGAAAAAATGGTAAGTGCCTGTGTATTTATAGTCCCAGGTAAATAGAGAAATCCTTACTTGTTGTGCAAAATATGATCCCAAATGGGGTACTGCACTGAATAGAGACCTTTTGCTTAAAGTTATATTGTAATATTGCTAAGTATAAATATTAAAACAATGGCTGGTACAGTTCTATTTACTGAGAATTTATCCTGAGTAAATTTGCTAAAAGAATATTTTTACACTGAAGATAAACTCCTTTTACAAGCATTAATATACTAAAGAGTTTCCAAAACCAAGCCAAAGTAAAATCAAGAGAGTAAAGGCCAAATAGAAAGATAGGAAGATAATTTGCATAAATGTTAATCTCATGCTTTTATAGTGAAAATAGCAATCCAGAAGAGGGGTACCAACAACTCTGGAATTAGGCCTTTGGTGCCAGTCCATACTACTTATAAGACAGAGGGAAAAATATTCTTGCTGAAATTCATTTCATTTTTTTTTCTGTTCAATTGTGTCCAATTCTCAGAGACTGCCTGGACAAGTCCCTACAGTTCTTTTGACAAGGTTTTTCAGAAGAGGTTTGTCATTGCCTCCTTCCTAGGGCTGATTATGGTTAAGTGACCATACACGGGTCATTAAGTGGACCGAGTCCCAGATCAGGAGCATGGGGTGCCCCTGGGGAAGGGAATGAGTATGCAGGGGTGCAGAAATGGAACACGGATCTTCAGGATCTGAGCTCCATTTCTCCACCCTGCCAAAGAAGCTCACTCAGCCCCCAATAACCAGAGGAAGCCCACTTGGAAGGCAACAGCAGCTTGCCACTGCCCTGCTGGCTTTCCCACTGACTTTCTGGAGAAGCCAGCAGAGAAGATTGCAAATGGCAATTATAAGATAATGGGGCATTTGGCCACTGCCCCTAAGTGTGAACAGGCTGTCAAACACCCAGTTCACAGTCTCATGACTCTAGGGGGTGGGTACATTTTATGATGGCCAGAACTGCTTTCCAGGCTGTAAAGCACTCTTTCCAAGGCTGCCAGAACTTTGTGTGTTCATTAAATGACCAGTCATAAGTCAAGGACTACTTGTACACCAAATTGGCTCTCAATTCATTTCAGGTTCAATGCAAAATGAAAGAACATTTGTTATTTTATTTATTTATTTATTTATTAATCGAATTTCTATACCGCCCTTCTCCTTCCGGACTCAGGGCGGTGAACAGCCAATTTAAAACCAATAACAATACAGTGAGTTAAAATGTACTAAAAGTCCATATAAATTTAGGCTGAAAATATATCGAATAAAACATTTAAAACTCTAAAAATTTAAATAATTTAAAATAATTTAAAATTTAAAATATTTAAAAATAGGAGGGATCAGGCAAGTCCGGCAAGTTGGAAGAAATGAGTCTTCAACGCCCGACGAAAGGTCCGGAGGTCAGCAATAGTTCTCAGATCTGGAGGGAGATCGTTCCAGAGGGTGGGGGCTACCACAGAGAATGCTCTCCCCCTGGGGGTCGCCAGCCGGCACTGTCTGGCTGACGGCACCCTGAGGAGGCCCTCTCTGTGGGAGCGAACCGGCCGGTGGGAGGCAATAGGTGGCAGAAGGCGGTCCCGTAAGTACCCTGGTCCTAAGCCATGGAGCGCTTTAAAGGTGATTACCAACACCTTGAAACACACCCGGAAATCAACCGGCAACCAATGCAGCTCACGCAGGAGAGGTGTCACATGGGAGCGCCCTGTCGCTCCCATAATCCCCCGCGCGGCCGCATTCTGTACCAGTTGAAGCCTCCGGATGCATCCCAAGGGGAGCCCCATGTAGAGAGCATTACAGTAGTCCAAGCGAGACGTGACGAGCGCCTGAGTGACTGTGCGCAGGGGGTCCCGATCTAGAAAGGGGCGCAACTGGCGTATCAGGCGGACCTGATAGAAAGCCCCCCTGGCCACAGCTGTCGTATGATCCTCTAATGACAGCTGTGGATCCAGGAGGACGCCCAAGTTGCGCACCCTTTCCGTGGGGGCCAATGATTCGCCCCCAATAACCAACGATGGAGTCAATTGGCTATATCGGGACGCCAGCAGCCACAGCCACTCGGTCTTGGAGGGGTTGAGTCGAAGCCTGTTTCTCCCCATCCAGACCCGCACAGCTTCAAGGCACTGGGACATCACTTCCACGGCATCGTTGGGGTGGTCTGGGGTGGAAATGTACAGCTGAGTGTCATCAGCGTACTGATGGAATTCCACCCCAAAACCACGGATGATCTCACCCAGCGGCTTTACATAAATGTTGAACAGGAGGGGCGAGAGGACCGACCCTTGTGGCACCCCACACACTAGGCGCCTCGGGGTCGACCGCTGCCCCCCTGTCAACACCGATTGCGACCGGTCGGAGAGGTAGGAGGAGAACCACCGCAGAACGGTGCCCCCCACCCCCAATCCCTCCAACCGGCGCAACATGATACCATGGTCAATGGTATCAAAAGCCGCTGAGAGGTCTAACAGCACCAGGATAGAGGAATACCCCCTACCCCGGGCCCTCCAGAGATCATCCACCAACGCGACCAATGCCGTTTCGGTGCTGTACCCAGACCTGAAGCCGGACTGGAGCGGGTCTAAATAGACGGCTTCATCCAGGTATCGAGGGAGCTGCCGCGCCACCACACTCTCAACAACCTTCGCTAGAAAGGGAAGGTTGGAGACAGGACGATAATTTACCAAAACAGCCGGGTCCAGGGAGGGCTTCTTGAGGAGGGGCCTCACCACCGCCTCCTTCAAGGCAGGCGGAAGGACACCCTCACCCAAAGAAGCATTTATAATCTCCTGGAGCCAGCCTCGTGTAACCTCCCGGGAGGCCAGCACCAACCAGGAGGGACACGGGTCCAACAAACATGTGGTAGCGTTCAGTCCACCCAGGATCCTGTCCACGTCCTCAGGAGCCACAGGATCGAACTCAGCCCAGATAACACTCTCAAGACTGGGCTCAGTCACCTCACCCGAACTAACCCAGTCAGAGGCCAGCTCATCCCGAATCTGAGTTATTTTATCATCCAGATATTGAACAAAATCCTCAGCACGACCCTGCAAGGGATCTTCCCGCGCTCCCAGGTGGAGGAGGGAGCGGGTCACCCTAAACAGGGCGGCTGGGCGATTATCTGATGACGCAATAAGAGCGGTGAAATAATTAGATTTCGCCGCTTTTATTGCCACTAAGTAAGTCTTAATATGAGCTCTTACTAGTGTTAAGTCGGATTCAGAGCGACTCGCCCTCCAACCACTCTCTTATTAGTGCAAAAGACCCTCTTCTAGAATCCTTAAAAGTGAAACCAGAATCAGGAGTTATTATTTGCTAGTTACTATTTCTTCAAGGATCTAGAATCATACACAGTTCAACTACATATTTTTCTGAATTAAATTTCTGCTGATATGTACACATAACAGACTCTGACTCAGCTATCTAGATAAGGAATAAATAGTTTATCAGGAAACATTTCAGATTATTCAGATTTATTCTGAATATATAGTAATCAAATCATAGTGAAATCTATCTGAAACATGTTAATACCATAGTAAGAATAATTTAAAAATGCTGGCTATATTTTCTAATGAAACAGAAGCTCATTAATAAATTCAGTGTTTGTTACTGTAATCTCACTTATCTGGATGTGCCAAGTTGAGAAAGGCAGGTCTGAACCAATACAGACATGTACAAAGCTTGCATATTAAGGAGTATCTCTACCATCTATCCAAGAAGTTTTGAAAGAAAACTCTGATCTCTTCATAGTTGACACAGGACAATACATTCTTAAACTCCTACTCCTGCACTATTCCAAATCTTGGATAACCTACTATCCAAGATTTAATTAACCTATTTAATTAACCTATTAATTAAAAAAGTAAATGCACTATATATTCAAATAGAAAAAAGTACCTTCACTGTCTTTGAATTTTTTAATGGCCACAATTTCATGTGTCTCCTAAAAAAGAAAGAAAAAATATCTTCACCAGAAAGGATAGTCATATTTTTAGTTAGTAAATGCCTGATACCATATTATGCTACAGATTTCTAGTCATGCATAGAGTTGCAATTTGAAGCAGAACTTTTATAGTAATTTTTAAAATTGGAGAATAGCTTTCTACCAAATTATTTTAACATTATTTAGTTTACACTTGGTGAGCAGGCTTTTGTTCTTGCTGGTAGTTTTCAAAGCAAGTGAACAAAGTTATTTCTGCTATTGTTTTGTATACATGCAAGGAAGAAAACTACGAAAGTACAGTTAATCACTAAATGATTAATTATTAATCATTTTAAATTTTATTTTTATTGTTGCAAATCTTCTCAGTACATATTATAAATTTTAAAAATTTAATAATCCAAAAAATATTTAAATCAGATTCTAAAAATACCAATTGGGCTTTTAAAAATGAGTTTACTGTAAATTTGAATACTATTCTTAAAGTATTTTTGTAGCAGGCTGGCTACAAAAACTCTCAGATTTTCCTTTCTGGAATGGGAAAGGAGGCAAAATGTGAGCAAAAATATAACTACAAAGTTTAAAAAGCAGTGCTGCGGGAAAAACTATCTTGACTCACCTTTCTATATTTTATGTATCAGCTTTACCTTACTGGCATCTAGTTCTTTCTTAACTTTTGAGGAGAGAATAAAATTTAGTCAGGAAATCTGCTCCTATTTTCTACAGAGATGACAGAAGCTTGGCATTAAATTTTCTATAAGAGCCTAGTCCTCACCACCATCCATCTTTGCAACTGAATTACATAAATTATTTTAATACTGGTTCTTATAACAGAATGCTTAGTTAAGGTGATAATTGATCATCTAGATTGATCTTCAGTAGTTTAGCACAGACCAATAAAATTAATACTTGGCTGGAAGGAGATCAATGTTGTGAAGAGCCCAACTTGATTCAGAAGGGATTTTATATTTATTTCTAACAGGAAACCATCTTCATTTTTTCCCATATAATGACTTACACATTTGGAAAACTCACTATACAAAAAAATTTAAATCCACAATATCATATTGAAACTTGATGCCCATAACCATTTATAGAAATTTTCTCTTTTGTTTTCATTTACCTATTGTTCAAAGCAAATATCGCTTTCTTGGGCCTGAAACCAGATTTATACTTGTACACTTGTGAATGTTTTGTTTGTAAAATAGATACAGTAACCCAATGCTATCTTGCATTTATCCCCTCAAGATGGCATGCTGAGTCGCACAGTGATCTTTTTCTCCTGTGATGACCAGCTGATTCTTCTGCCAAAGTTGGGTGGCATTGCTCCCCAGACGTGAACAGGGAACCCAGGATTGATCCAAGATGACTTTTGGACAACTGTGGACCAGGGGTGGGTTCTACTTACCTTTACTACTGGTTTGCAAGGGGAATGCACGCACACACACTTCTGCGCAGATCGTCAATTATGACGTCCGGGCCGGTGGGTGGAGCCTCCCACTGCTTTTACTACCGGTTCTAAAGAACCGGACAGAACCGGGAGTAACCCACCACTGCTGTGGACCTACCTGAGAAGACAAATCTTGAAAATTGCAGTTTCTGGTAGGAGAGGCCAGAAAGTCAGGTTTCCATCTTTTCCTATCATCTGATCACCTTGGTTTTAACTGCACTTTTTAAAGTTTTAAAGTTTCTTTTTTTTTTATTATTCTTAAAAGTTAATGGACTGGTTGAATGCTAATTTATTCTAACTCCTTGCCTGATTTTAACATGAATTTTTCTCTGTTCTTTGTTTCACTTTGCTGCTCTCAGTAATTTTTGCTTTCTGTATGGAAATCACAACAATTTTCTGGGTACTGAAAGTGACTGGATTTACATTTATAGTGTATTTTCACTACAGAGACTCTCACTCTCAAAAAGTTTTGGTCTTATTTTTAGACCAAATTTCCCCCTTTTTTCTTTAACTATTTTAACTGTGAGAAATATCATTTTAAGGTTCTCTGCAACTATCCTGTTAATTACATTTAACTCCCCCAATGTCAGCTAGCCTGCTGTTAGCTGCCATGGGGGTGGGGTCAGTGGAGAATTTTTCATTGCAGCTTTGTAACTATGATTTGGGCTTTGCTTATCTCTCCAAGGTCATTTTTTCTAGCTCTGTTATGCAACAGCCAGAGTGGCCTAGCTACAAGGATGTTTGGCTTTATAGTTTGTTTGAATTTGCTCTTTGTGCGCTTTTGCCTCAGATCTTGCCTGAAACTTGTTGCATTCGGTTCTCTCCTAGTAAAAGCACCTTTTCTCTGAATCTATGGAGCCAAGAGTTTTTCTTTCCTAGGAAATGGAGAGAGGCAGCCCTGACTCCTGTCCTTGAAGAACTGGTTAGTTTTGATTGCTAAGCTATAGTAGGGTAAACAATGCACCAACCTAAAGGTTTGAGAAGACTTGGGGGAAAATGTTTTTTAGCCTACAAGTTCATATTGAAGACTTCGGTAAAAAGTTTGATAATGTAACAATGAATTTAAATCAACCCAAAGAGGATACTCCTAGTAAAAGTAACTGCAACCAAACCAGACTTATAACAGAAGCTTGGTTTGAAAGTGGTGGATGTATTTGAGAAGGCTAAAAGGGATAAGGACTTTACAGAATCGGAGTTGACAGACTCAAGTAGTGATAAATCGGAAAATTGATGGTAATTGGGGAATGGGCATATTATATTGAACTGAAAAAAAAATTCAGCTAGATTTTTTGGGGGGAGGATTGATGTTATGTTTTTGTTTACAGAGAGATTTTCTGAATGACAGAAGCTGTGGAGATACTCATAGCAAAGCTTTATGACTTTGGGGAATAAGATGCAATTGTTGCAAAACTCTCTAATCAAAATTTTAAGGAAAAGCTTTATTATTAAGAAGCAAACGAGGATATTTGATCCTGGATAGATCAGAGATAACAGTTGTGGTTTATTTATTTATTTAGCGTATGGCAATAGTTGTGGTACTTTGTAATAGATAAGAAGTAGTAGTAGGCTTTCTACAAGTTAAATACAATAATAGAGTGTTAATAGAGGATTTTGCTTTTGCTTTACTGTAAACTGCTTTGCTTTTATAAATACTAGATAAAAATAATAGGTCAAATAAATTGCAAATAGATATAGAAGTTTATAAATTTGGGCCTGCTTCACAATGGGGTAAACTAACATTGTTGCAATATATTTATAAGTATTCAACTGGGGGAATAATACATTTATATGTGTTTTTGTCTTTTGTCCTTTTTAGCGCACTTTTTTCAAAGTTATATTTATTTATTTATTTTTGGTAAAAAAAGTTGTTTAGTATTACTGAGAATTTATTTTGCATTTATCCAAAGGAAGAAGGAGCTTGTATTCAGGCTTATTTCCTACTAAAATAGGAGATAAAAGAATAAATGACCACTAACAAAAATCCTATAGAATCCTCCCTATCAATCTAGGATTGCCAAATCCAATTTACAACTGTAGAGGTTCTTATGCCTGATTAATGTATCCATATATATTCTTTAATATATGTCTTCAAGAAGCAACACTCCAAGGAAAAGAGATGAGAAGAAGAAAAAAGAAGTACTGAAGAGGACTAGGATAAAAAATACATTAATCCAATTAATAATTGCTAACTAAAATTATGTACTTTGACCTAGGATCCACTTTTTAATGGTTCATCCTGACCCAGCTCTTTGGGCAGGGAGAAGAAGTTTCTTCACTTCTCTGTGCTTCTTGTCTTTTATCTTTATTTATTATGTTTTGTTAATTTTATTGTAATTTTTTAGATTGTTGTGAGCTGCCCAGAGTCACTGAGAAATGGATGGCATACAGGTTTAATAAATATTATTATCTACATGTATCAGATGATGTTTCTCTTACACATAACACACTCTTGCACCACAGATGTATGTAAGTATACACACAGTCACATACATGCAGAAACTTCTCTATGGAAATATGAAAAATTATGGAAAGTAAGAGGATAAGTTAAGAGTAGGAGATAACTGCATTGGGTACATAAAAAAAGAAGGGTTAGGGTTAGGGTAAGTTGAAGTGATGGGAAGAATAACATGATAGGGAAAGATAGGCATTATAGAAAGAGTAAATTCGCCAGGCAAACAGCGCCCCCCACCCCCACCAAGCAGAAGCTAATCTTCAGGTTGATCTTTAGTACATTCTGTGTAATTCAGACAATATATTTTATCTAAGCAAAACCTTTTATATTTTTCTATAGTTTGAGAATATAGATTATTATCTTTATATTTGAAAAATAAAATAAAGAACATTGCACATTATTCACAAATCCTAGAATTTAGAATACCAATTTAGCCAAAGTTTTAAAGTGGAAATTCAGGTTTTTGAATCAAAACTCTGAAAAGGATATTTTTAGATTGGGTTTAAAAATAATTAACAGAAAAAATCATTTAAATACAACACTTTTGGTGTAATTCTCTACAGCAGAGTTGGATCATTGAGATCGGACGTTGTGATACCTGAATGTCCCTTCTGGGCACGCTGCTGGAGAATCCAAAGTGTGGGTTATTCAATAGTCTATTAGCTAGAGACTGAGTGTATGTTCCTTTAAATTTTCTGATCACATCTCCTGGGCTTGGCTGAGGTTCAGTTTTGTTCATGAAGGCAGAATGATGAGCTCAAATAAGGAGTCGACACTCGGGCCATCCGGACCTGAAAGACAGAAGCTCAACAGGGTGGGTTGGATTCTCCAGCAGTGCGCCCAGAAGGGACATTCAGGTAAGACAACATCCGTTCTCCAGCGTGCTGCTTGGAAAATCCAAAATGTGGGATATACCCAAGCTAGTCCAAAGTAGGGAGGGCAGCTGACTGGTCCCGGGTGGCTGCCGATGAGTGAACCGATTGTAATACGCGCCATCCGAAGGATGCTTCAGCCGAGGCAAAGGAGTCGACCTTATAATGACGAATAAATGGAGACAATCTTGTCCATATGGCTGCTCTGCATATCTCAGTAGCGGAAGCCTTGTGTTGCCCAAGCCGTGGTGGTAGAAGCGCTTCTCGTAGAGTGAGCCAAGATTCTCCATGGTAGAGGTTTGTTCTTGAGTGCATACGTCTTACAGATGCACACCTTTAGCCATCGTCCAATGGTGGAGGAAGAAACTTTCTTGCCCAACGAAGCCGGAAGGAAAGAACCAAAGAGAGCCTCTGATCGCCGAAAGGGGGCAGTCCTTTTAATGTACCTGCAGAGGGCCCTCCAAATGTTCAAGGTATGCCATTGTTCCTCTAACTGATACCTCGGATTCAGGCAGAAATCCGGAAGGACAAGCTCCTGTGCGCGATGATATAAGGACTTTACCTTGGGCAGAAAGGAGGGGTCCATCCACAGGACAATTCTATTCGAATGGGAGACGCACAGATCGTTTCTCACAGACAGGGCAGCAAGTTCTGAAATCTGGTGTGCAGATGTTATCTCCACCAAGAAAGCAACTTTGAGTATCAGAAGACGAAAACCGATGGAACCCAATGGTTCGAAAGAGGAAGACGTAAGAACTTGAAGAATCAGAGAAAGGTCACGTGTAGGATAGCGGTGAACCACGGGAGGCTGTAGGTTAGTAGCCCCCTTCAGGAAGCTCCGACTCCTCGGGTTGTGCTACAGAAAACGCTTGTTGCCACTGGACAAGACCGTGTGCAAGGCCACCACTTGCCTGCGAAGCATGTTCGGGACCAGACCTTTGTCGAACCCTGCTTGTAAGAATTCAAGAACATCAGACACCGATGCTGTAGTCAGGTTGGTGTGCTTTGTCGTGCACCAGGAACAGAATGAGCGCCAGGTTGCATTGTAGATCCTGGTCATAGATGTGCGCCTAGAAGCCTGAATAGTATAGATCACCCAACCTGAGAGATTGTCCTTCTGTAGGAGGATCCTCTCAAGTGCCAGATGGTCAACTGGAGCCACTGAGGCTCTGGGTGCAGTATGACCCCCTGGCTGAGAGAAATCCTGTCCCCTGGAATCCTCCAGGGATGGGTGACAGACAAGCTCACTAGGTCTGCGAAACAGGACCTGTGAGGCCAGTACGGGGCAACTAGCAGGATCTCCGCCTTCTCCACCAGCATCTTCCGAAGTACTCTCAGTATGAGCAGGAGGGGTGGAAAGGCATAGAGTAGACCCGGACACCAAGGACAGTGGAGAGCATCGAAGTCTTCAGCCTTGGGGCACGGGAACTAGGTGAAGAATTGTGGCAGCTGAGTATTGTTCGGATGTGCAAACAGATCAAGGACCAGATGTCTGAACTGATCTGACAGCTCACAGAAGAGAGAGGGGTGGAGACGCCACTCTGCGTGATCTATCTGCTGCCTGCTCAGCCAATCTGCTTGGAGATAATGTGTGCTTCTCTGCCCAGGAGAGTAGTTTTATCGACTCTTCCGTGAGGGGCATGGACCGAGTGTCATCTTCACAGTTCATGTGTGCTTTTGCGGTCATGTTGTCCGTGAGGATCAGGACATGTCAGCCTGCTATGAAGGAGTGGAAATGATGAAGGGCAAGCCTGACTGCTTGCAGCTCCAGCCAGTTGATGTTGTTGAATAACTCCGCTGGCGACCATCGACCCTGGGCAACCTGGGAATGAGAATGGGTGCCCTACCCTAGCAGGCTCGCATCCATTGTGAGAGTCACTCATTGAGGTTCTTGAAACAGACATGTGCATGGCCCTCGACGTCCACCAGCGAAGGGACAGGTGTACCTCTGACGTGAGGTGAACCCGTGTCCTGGAATTGCTGCGGCAAGTTCTCTGGTACGGTAGAAGGTACCACTGTAATGGCTGGAAATGAAATCTTGCCCAAGGAATGATAGTGATGCACAAGATCATCTTCTCTAGTAATCTCGACAGGAGGATTAGTGGCACAGACTGGAGCGAGAGGACCTGAACCACCAAGGAGTGGATGCTGAGGCGCTCCTCAAACAGAAAAACCTTGCCTTGCACAGAGTCTATCACTGCACCCAGATGGAGGATGCAAGTGGTTGGGTGAGTCTGGCTTTTCTCCAGATTCAGTGAGAATCCGTGTAGGACTGGGTCACAGCATTGGGATCCTGCAAAGCTTGGTCGGCAGAGGATGACAGAATCAGAATATTATCCAAGTAACAGAGAAGTCTGATGGGTAGCTGTCTGAGAGAGGCTGCCAAGGTTGTTAGTATTTTCGTGAAGATCCTGGGGGCCAATGACAGGCCAAATGGCATGGCCTGATACTGAAAATACCGATTGGCATATGTGAAACGGAGGAAGCTTCGATGTGCCATCTGGATGGGGATGTGGAGGTAGGCCTCCTTGAAGTCTATTGACATCATTAGATCCCCTGGTCGGATGCAACCCACCATCGACCTGAGGGATTGCATCTTGAACTGGTGGTACACTACAAACTTGTTCAATTCTTTGAGATCTAAGATCCCCCTCCAGCCCCCGAAATTCTTGGGCACCAAGAAAAGATAGAATAGAAGCCGGTCCCGTGGTGCTCCGGGGGAACCGGCTCTATTGCACAAATGTCCAGGAGGTGTTGGATTTCTGCATTCATCAACCTCCTCTTCTCTGGATTTGCTGAAATGGGGCATTGGATGAAATGGGTCGGGGGATTGGAGCGGAATTCTAAGATAAGTTCCAGTTGCATGGTTTGGAGGACCCAGACGGCCATTGTGTCAATTCCCATTGGTCTCTGAAATAGTGAAGAGGGCCGCCAATGGGAATAGCAATTTGATAGTCACTTCCCCCTTCTGAAGGGCCTATTGCCTGTTCCTCTGAAAGGACACTTAACTGGGGGTTGTCACTGACCTTGCTCCCGGAAGGTGGATCTATCAGAGGACCTGTCGAACCCTTGTGTATAGGATCAGTGAGAGTAGGACCCGCTGGGTCCGATGTCAGTCTGAAAGGGCGGCCGCTGAGAACACAGTGTATACTGGCAATCAGCCCGTCTATACAAGGAAGGCATCACCTTGTGCTTATCTTTGTCTTCCACCAGGATTGGATCTAGCGCATCGCCAAAGAGGTTGGATCATTGAAAAGGAGCTGATGCCAGCTGCCACTTGGATTTGATGTCTACTCTTCAATAGTATAGCCACAGGAGTCGGCAAGAAATCACCACTGAAGTTAGGGCTCAAGAGGCAAACTTCACAGTATCCAATGATGTGTCGGCCAAGTATTCAGTGGCCGCCACCAACTTATTTATGTCCTGGTGAAGCCTCTTATCTTCAGGAGCCAGATGGTCCTCAACTGGCGGAGCCAGATTAATGAGGTGCAATTAAAGGAGGAGGCCGAAGTGGCCGCTTTAATCACCCAATCGGTTGCCTGGTGAGTTTTGTGGAGGACAAGCTCCGCCTTCTTGTCTTCTGTCCACAGACCATCTGCAATATCATTGGTTAACACAGAAGATGATGTTAAATGAGCCGTGGGCATCTACAGAAGGCAGCTGCAGCAACTCCTGAAAGCTAGGGGCTGAACAATAAAGTTTCTTGTCTAGACCATTCAGCACGCCCAAGGAACCCAGAACTGCCCATGGTGCTGAACTACTTCAGAAAAAAGTTGTGGGCAGGGTATAAAATTCTGTTCTGCCCTCGGAACAGTGAACAGACCATCATGTGGACGAGAAGCAGTGGAAGAGTCAGGTTGGCCCTCAGAGGCAGCCAAATTAGTTGTAACTTTGGCCTTGTGCAATAAAGGCTTAAAGAGGGACGGATGGAAAAGCCTGGTAAGTGGCGGTCTGTCAAGTAAGAGACCCTTGTCCTCTAAAAACTCTGACTCTCTGTGGTCGTTATTCTCCCATAGGGATTCCTCACTATGGATGGTATCCTGATAACAGGCATAATCTTGATGGTGGTCCATTTGAGCTGGGACCAGCAAATGAGAAGTTGGCTGTGATGCAGAAATGTGAGCTGTATGAAGAGATCCCGCTGCTATAAATCTAGAGATAGTCTACACAACAATAGTCTGGATATCAAAGGGCAGACTTGACTGGAAACCCTCCACTGCGCAAAGACCAGCTACGGTGGGGGTAAATGTGGCCTCTGGAGTGGGCCGGTTAGCAGATCATTGGGAGGGAGGAACCTCCTCTGTACGAAAGGTTGCCATTGCGGGAAATACCGGAACACCCTCGGTAACAACTGGCTGTCTTGCTACAGCCAAATCATGGCCCTGAGGGGCATCCGGTAATGTGCCAGACCCTGTGCTAGATCCCGGGGCCACTGCACCAAATGCTACTGACCTCTGAAGACCCAAGGACTGGATCTTTTGTTGTGCCAGTTCAAATTGTCATTCCAAGGCTCTATGCTTCCGCTGTTCAACCTTGTCATTGGCAGACAACTGCTTGGAGGCCCGTGCAGAAGATGACGCAGACACAGGCAAGGTGTGTGTAGTGCGTTTTTTAGAACCTCTGGATTTCTGCTTAGCAGGTGGAACGACTGTTGGGGGGTTGTAAGATTGCTCCAGGTCTGATGATAACTCTAAGTCAGCCGTGGTATGAATTTTAGTGTAAAGAATAGATGAGAGGAAACAACAATGTCCCTTCCTCTATTGTTTGTTCGTTTGTTTGTTTGTTTATAAAATGAGGGGGGTTGCCCCTAGGAGGCGTGTAACTTCACCTTCAATGTAAAGTGCCAACAGGAGGTCCAGAATCCCCCATCAGGTCTGCAGTCAGCAATACACAAAATCTATGAAAACTGTCAAAGACAAAACACAGCCTAGCAAGGCACTGGAGTAAAGGTTACCCCTGAGTGCCACTTCGCTAGTGCCCCCAAGGTGGTAACAGGAGAAAACACTCAAACTTCTTGCACCTTGGCAATGTGGTTGGAAAATCAGTTAGTGAAAAGGGTGCACTCCTCCGTGCCTCTGTGGTCGGCCAGGTAGATTTGAAAATGGTGCAAGGTAGGAAATCTCTCCTCAGCGCCTCCGCAGTCATCCTGTCATTGCTCAAAATGGTGGGAGGCGGGAACCTGTTCCTCAGTGCCTCCACAGCCAGCCAGTTAGTCATCAAAATGGCACGAGTCGGGAAGTCTTTTCTCAGTGCCAACACTTTCTGCCGATGAGCCGAAGAAATTGGCGCAAGATTGGGAGACCAATCTCAAACGCCTCCGCGGTCAAGTCAATTTGCGCGAGCAATTAAACAAACGCTCCCAGCACAACAAAGCAATCAGGAAACACAGAGTGTGCCCTGTCAGTTGGCAGTGATTCTGGAGCCGCCCCGGAGAGAGAGGAATAAGTGGCGGTGGCGGTTGTGCCGGCAAGCCAGGGAACCAGCACACACACCGGCAGCAATACAGAAGGGACAGATATGGCCCCAAATGGATAGAGCTCTGAACAGACAGCTGCCTCAGACAGTCACGGGCCAGGGAAGCCAGCCTGGAGCCCCAGGACAACTCACCATCGCTGGCAGCAGAGAAGAATCAATAACGGGAGTTCAATTTCAAGGCAATAACAACTCCTCAAGAATAAAAGGTATCAAAGAATCCAAAGTGTAGAGAAGAAATATTCTATTTGCCAGAGCAAGCCAAAAAACCAGTCTCTTCAGCTCGACTGAGTGAATAAAACTGAACCTCAGCCACGTACAGGAGGCGTGACCAGAAAATTTAAAGGAACATACACTCAGTCTCTGGCTAATAGACTATTGAATAACCCACGCTTTGGTTCTCCAAGCAGCGCACTGGAGAATATGGCAAAATAATAGTTTTCATAATGAAAATTAGTTTCCTTTTTCTTTACAATTGAGCAAATTTCTCTTTTTCTGCAGAAAACAATAATTTGGCAATCTGAATTAAACTGTAACCCATGACAACAAGAAACTATGTAAAAACCATGGATAAGCATTTTAAATGAAGGACCAAACTATAGGTAGATTTAAACAAGGAAAGGGAAGAAACAGATTCTCATTCACAATGAACAGTACACAAGCCAGGGCAACTTGCAGGCAGATGGAACCGAACATGGTCTGGGAAAAGCAAAACAAAGATAATAAAGCACAATGTAGATTGTTTTACTTACCTTGTGTCTGCACTTAAGCACAACACCATAGGCTCCTATAGCCCAAAATTAAAAAAAAAATCAAATTTCAACATTCATATGTACATCATAGAAAGTATTATACATGTATTTAAAAAGGTAATAGTAGTAGTAGTAGTTGTAGTAGTAGTAGTTGCAGAAAAAATTACTGGGAACACCAACTGACAAAGTTCTTGAGAAGGAACAAGTCAAGAGGTTGTGGGACTTTCGAATCCAAGACATGCCTGACATAACTTTTGTGGGGGAAAAAAAGTCTGGTTCATTGATATTGCAATATTAGGTGATGCACAAATTGAAGAGAAACAACTAGAAAAAATAACAAAATACTGCAAATTGAAATTGAGTAATTGTGGAGGAAGAAATCAATGGTTGTACCAATAGTAATAGGAGCCCTTGCAGCAATACCCAAAAGGTTGCCTAGATACATGGAATTAACATAACAGCTTTAGATCCTTGGTTAGGATCTGAACTGTTAAGTTTTTACCAGTCCCAGACTGTGAATTGAATTGAAGACTGAATCTTAAATACTACTACTACTAATAATAATAATAACAACAACAATAATAATAATGAATATTGAAATAATGTAATAAAACCATAAGCAGAATGCTGGCAAGGAAAAACATTACATGATTTCCTCAAAAGATAGAAGAGAAAGTGATATAGGTAATGGTTTACAAATAGAATATTAAAAAAAGAAAATGAAAGGTTTGATTTTTAGCTGCCCAAAAGCAAGCTATTCGAACTAATGCAAACAAAGCCAGAACTAAACAATCATCAAATAATTAAAATACAGATTCTGCAAAGCAGAAGAAACAGTAGTTCATATATTCAGCTCCTTGCAAGAAAATTGTAGAAACTGATTATAAACAACAACACAATATAGTCTTCAAAACGATTCCTGAAACATCTATTAAAAATACCATGTGCATTAATGAAAAGTTGGTGGGAATATTTAATTGAAAAAGTAGTAAAAAATGAACAGATTGAAATATTGTGGAATTTCCGAATAGAAACTGATAAAGCGTTAGCTCAGATTTAACTGTGGATGAAACGACAGGGTGAATAATTGATCTGGCAATATCAGGGGATAATAGAATAGAAGACAAAGAATTGGAGATCACAGAATCAAGATCTGAAAATTGAAGTTAAAAAATTATGGCATAAATTGATCCCAGTGTTTATTGCCACACTTGGTGAAAATCTTGGATGACACTTAGAAAATCTGTGCATTAATAAAATTTCCATCTGCCAATTATAAAAGGCCACAGTGCTTGGATCTACACATACAGTATATTATACTGATACATTACCACATCCTAGGTCCGTGATGGCAAACCTATGGCATGCTTGCCACAGGTGGTATGTGTAGGCATATCAGTGGACACACGAGCTTAGCTCTGGTGCACATGCATGCTCTGGCCAGCTGATTTTTGGGCCTTCTGGGCCCACCAGAAGTAGGGAAACAGATTGTTTCCTGCCTCTGGAGGGCCTTGGGGGGGGGGGGGAGGCCCTTTTTTCTCTCTCACCTAGCTCCAAAGCCTTTCCAGGAGGAGTCTGGGGAGAGTGAAAATGGTCTCCCCACCCCTCCAGACGCCCTCCAGAGGCCAGAAACGGTCCATTTGCCAACTTCCGGTGGGACGGGAAGGCTTGTTTTTTGCTGTTCCCAGCCTCCAGAGCCTCTCTAGGAGTCTGGGGAGGGCAAAAATGGCCTACCTGCCCCCCAGAGGTCCTCCAGAAGAAGAAAATGGCCCGTTTGCCAACTTCCAGTCCCACCAGAGGTTAGCAAACAGGCTGTTTCTGGCCTCTGGAGAGCCTTGGGGGGGGGGAGAGGCTGTTTTTGCCCTCCGCAGACTCCTAGAGTCTGGAGGGCAAAAACAGGAGTTTTTGCTCTGGAGTCAGGTGAGAGAGAAAAATGGGCCTACCGGGCCGTCACGTGCCAGGAGTGGGGAGAGTGGGGGGGTTGCATGCGCATGTGGGGGGGCACATAGAATTATGGGTGTGGGCACACACACACGTGACCCCAACCCATCTCACCTGGCACGCGATGGCAAAAAGGTTAGCCATCACTGTCCTAGGTTCTTGGGAAAAATGTACTGATAAAAAGCCAACACCATGTAAAGAACTGGCACCTATGATTTCATGTTGTTGTGTAGAGATTGTAGAGATTATTATTTAGGTTAAATGTTGCAAAATTTTATTCTTAGGTTCAAGTGAAAATTGACTAGTAGGTTTTTAAGAAGCTTGACATTCTTCCTCATTACATTTGATTAAACATAATTTAACTGAATGTGTGTGTGTTCACATATTTTTTAGTATAAATTTTAAATATTTTAATTTCAGAGAACAATGCAGGTGTCTAAGCATTATCTTCCTTAATTAGAAAAAAAAATACCAATTTTGAATGATTGTAGCATAAAGCAGCTGAAGCAACAGACCAAATTTCAGAAGTTCCATTTTAAGAAGCATTGGTGAGCAAGAATGCTTTAATTATTAGAAAATTAAATAGTATTTACACCAAAACACTTCTAAATGTACTCAGGGATAAACACAATAGAATTAAAAATTTTCAACTGTATATCTACCACTTAGTTATCCACACATATACAATCATGACTTACCAAAAACAGTATTTGTATTAGGAATCAACATTACTTTTTAAAAATGTGTGCTTGCAGAGGCATGGAAACAACAAAATTTTCTGTGAGAGTTTTGAAACTCAGCATTATAGTACAGCTTGAAACTCAGTTGGACAAGCAATCAAGATCTTTCTTAATTTTGAATATCTCATATATAAAAGGGTGTGCCCTTTCTTTCCCAGGCTTCAAAAGAAGAAAGAAAGCTCTCATAAGATTAAAAAACTGTAACAAATTGTTGTTCCATTCATTTTATTTTGTCCTACTATAATATCAGTCATTTAGATTTTCCATTTTAGTTATATATCAGGAATTAACAGCAGAACAGCAGAAAACATGAGTCAGAAGTTCTATCACGCCATATCAGTAATTAGAAAAATTGTATATTTCTAGCCATGGCAAAACAAAAACTGCATTCTATAATCAATGTCTCACCTACTTCTTTCTAGTTATGCTCACATCTCTTCTCAAACCCCAATTAAATTTATTCATGAATATATGCTTACCTTCACCTACAACCCCAAGGATCTCAAATTTATTCATCACATTACCAATATTAGGAATCTTCATGAAGACAAATTCCTCATGGAACACCAATTGTACAACATGGCCAGAAAAGACCAAAATATTTGCAGAAGTCAAGTCTGTAATGGTTGGTAGGCTTTAGCACATTTATGTTCTAAGTTTGTAAAGAGATTCCTGCAAAGAAAATAAACATAAAATTGGTATGAGCTAAAGTAATTTCACAAGATTCATACTGAATGTACAATACTACTTACATTCAATACATTTGACTAATAGTTATATTATAATGCATAAGCCATCAAAGTCTATAATAACCACCAAGGTCTGATACAGTTCACACCAGGGTTTTAAATATATAATGCATAAACCAGAAAGACAACATTCTTTCATGTATTCCATCTTCAAAAAAGAAAACAAAAACAGACCCAGGAAACTACAGACCAATCAGTCTAACATCAATGTCTGGGAAGATACTGGAAAAAATAATAAAAAAACCAGATCTGTGAACATCTAGAAACAAATAAAGTTATAACTAGTAGACAGCACGGGTTTGTTAAAAGCAGATCATGCCAAAACAATCTTATTTCATTCTTTGACAAAGTGATGAAATGCTGTGGACATAGTATACTTAGTATTTAGTAAGGCATTCAACAAAGTAGACCACAACCTACTTCCTGGTAAACCAGAAATATGTGGGATAAACAGCATCATCACCAAATGGATGTGTAACTGGCTGACAAACCATACTCAATGAGTAGTTCTTAATGACACTGTATCTACAAGGAGGGAAGTAAGCAGTAGGGTACCACAATATTCCGTCTTAAGGCCCAGTACTCTTCAACATAAATGACTTAGATGAGGGAATAGAAGGGAAACATCAAATTTGCAGATGTCACTAAGCTGGCAGGAATAGTCAACACCCCAGAAGACAAAATCAGGATGAAAAAGATCTTGACAGACTTGAACAATGGGTCCTATCCAACAACATGAAATTTAATGTGGAGAAAAGCAAGGTTTTATACCTAGGCAGGAAAAACAAAAGGCACAAGTACAGATTAGGTGAAACCTGGCTCAGTAGAAGTAACTGTGAGAGTGAATGTAAGGTCTTGCCTCTCCAAATCTTTGTGAGAAAGCAGGACTCTTGAAACTGAAGTTGTTCCAAAAGGAGTTTTTATTGAAAAACAGCAATTTAAAGCAGTGCAAACGAAATCCCTCCCACAGCACAGCAATGCAGGAAACAAGAAACTTCATGTAGAGATCTCTCCAAGCAGGAAATAGAAACATAAACTTCATATAGAGATCTCTGCAATCCTTCCCCCTCCCACCAGATTGCCAGCATCCCAACAGAAATATATGGGACCTGACATGCCACACCCCTAGAAAAGTGGGAAGTTTACCTGAAAGAAAACAAAGAGTGAAGGGGAGAGAAAGAAAATATAAAATCAGCAAGGTTTGTTAAGGTACAATTGATGAAATATATGTATTAATTTAGGGGCATGCACATGTTTTTTGTGAACCTATTCATTGTGTGAGAAGGGGAGTGTTTCCAAGCCACCAGGTACTGAGTGGCTCTGTGGAATTTCCTAGAGTATAGAATTTCTTGAACTTTGAAATGATGTTCACCCTCTACCGTAATAGGGGGTGGAACTGGGGTAGTAGCCGGATGAAGGTCAGAGGTGACTTCAGGCTTCAGCAAGCTACAATGGAAAACGGACTTGCCATAATGATTTAGGGAGTTGTAATTCCACTGTGACAGGGTTAATAATATGAATGATGGGGAAAGGCCCAGCTTTTTAGACTGCTGCAAAATTTTAGAAACTTGCTGGAAAGGTAAACTTTATTACCCACTTTGAAAGGTCTAGGTTTTATTTGTTTCTTGTCTGCTTGTGCTTTATAGGCAGTCTTGGCTTCATCCAAGGCTTTGCAGACCACCAGCCAAATGGTTTGCAAATGATTGATCCACTGTTTCAATGAGGGGATTTCTGGTTCATGTGAGGTAACTCAGGCATAGCACTGAATTATTTCCATGTGGCTACTCTGAATGGGGTAAAACCTGTGGTAGTGTGAACTGCATTATTATAGGTCACTTCTGGAGAAGGCAATAGCTCGGTCCAGTTGTCCTGATTAATAGTTAATAAAACAATGCAGGTACTGTTCCAGAACTGAGTTTGTTCATTCCGTGGCTCTTGTTTGTTTGCGGATGATGAGAACTAAGTCCCTGTTCAGTTCCAAGTAGGTCCAAAAAAGCTTTCCAGAACTTGGATGTGAATTGGACCCCTCTGTCTGAAATAATGCGTCGTGGGGCCCCATGCAAGCGGTATATGTGAACCAAAAACAGTTTAGCCAAGGCTTTGGCTGTAGGGATCTTTTGGCATGGGACAAAGTTAACCTGCTTTGAGAAAAAGTCTGTGACAACCCAGATCACTGTGTTTCCAGAACTCTCGGATAATTCTACAATGAAATCCATGAAGATCTCTCTCCATAGTGCTGAAGGGTAGGCCACTGGCTGCAGTAGACCAGATTTTTTCCCCTGCCTGCATTTAGCGGCAGTGCAAATACATCCTCCCGGTAAATACTTCAAAGTGGAATTGAAGCTTTGGAAGTATTGTGCCCATCGGACCTATTTTGGGGAAATTTTCCGTGGCGTTTTGAATGCTTACAAGTTCTTGTGGTCGGTCCATACTTGGAAAGGTATTTTGCTTCCTTCTAAGAAATGTCTCCAAGTTAGGAGTGCCCACCTGACTGCAAAAGCCTCTTTTCCCCATATTGTCCATCTCTGTTCAGTTTCAGTTAACTTCCTAGAGGTGTATGCATGTGGTTGTAATTTACCTTCTTCATTCTCTCGGAGTAAAACTGCACCGACTGCCACATCACTGGCATCGGCCTGAATTACACATGGTTTCTCTGGGTCTGGGTGTTTTAACAGAGGTTTGGCCAAGACCTCCTGCACCAATTTAACATATTGAGTCTTAGTTTCAATATAAATCAATATGTTATCAAGATAAACCAAAACTCTCTTATACAAATGCTCATGCAGCATCTCATTAATTAGCTGCATGAAAATGTCAGGAGCTCCTTGGAGCCTGAATGGCAAAATCTTGAAGTGAAAACATCCCAACAGATAATTAAATGTTGTTTTCCATTCATCCACCTCCCAGATCCGGATCTGGTAATAAGCCTCCCTTAAGTCTAGTTTGGAAAAAATGGCCAGATGGGCCAGTATATTCTTATACATTAAAATAAGGCAAAATGGTACAACGGGGGAAATAAATGTATTAAAAGAAATATTATTGTTGCTCCAAGGTACACAGGAAATGATGGCAAAAGGATCATAAGGAGATAAAGGAATTAATACAAGACGTAGTTGTAAGACCAGAAAATTACGAGCAAAGGGGCATTGGTCCTACCTGACACGCTCCTTCTCAGGGTGCGGGGAAGATCATTCAGGACTGGGTAATACTCTTGCTTCTCTGCTTGGAGACCGAGTTAATTTTTCTTAGCCACACCTACCCTGCCTGGGTGCTCCCCAATTCAACGAAGGCGCAGCAAAGATGATGATGATGAGGAGGCTCACAATCTGCAAAACATAAGACCCTCCCGGACCAAGGACCAGATGGTCACCAAGGTGGGGCTGGATGATCTTCCCGACACGCTGAGAAGGAGTGTGTCAGGTAGGACCAACGCCCCTTCTCCATTGTGGTGAGGAAGATCATCCAGGACTGGGACTTACCAAAGCCGATTAGTCGTATGGGAGGGAAGCCGTCTGGTCCCAAGTCTCCTGTTGCGTGTGAGCGCTACGGAGGATGCCGTTGGTCAAGGCTGACCTATCCGAAGAGCAAGCGTCCACATGCAACAGCAAGGGCAGGGAAAAGAAGACCAATGTCTCCCCCCACCTACCCGATGGAATAATGTGCGGTCTACATTCCAGGCATGGTTGTGGCACAGGGCCATGCTGTGAGGCACAAGGTTTGAGGTGGTCCAGAAGAACCCCTGCAAGGCAATGGCTGTCTGACTCCAGTTCTCAAAGTTGACGGTCCCAGAGGATGCCTGAAAAACAATAAAAAACAAACGCCTTCCCCACCCAAAGGAGGAGGATCTCCATGGTGAAATGCAGAGAGACCGCAGACTGTCAAGCCCTGCCCAGCCACCTGCCGAGTTGGATAAGACCGTCGCCAAGAGGCGGCGGAAGGACCACTGAACATCTCTGTCCCCAAGAATCCACCTTGGACAAAGTGAAGGTTTAACAGGAACTGCTCCTTGCAGACTGGCCCCCGGCCAGCCCCACCATCTACAGGGGCCATCAGGTCGCCATGTAGACCACTAACCCCCCCAAAGCTGTCAGGGTCCGGTGATGTGGCTGAGCACCACTGGAAGCCGGTCAGCCACTCCGTCCCGGAGGGAACAGCTCTCCATGGTTATGAGGGAGAAATCCAACCTTCTGCCAATATTGGAAACAGGGGACCACCCATCCACAGCGGGTTCCAGATGCCTCCCCTGATAATATCTTGCAGTGGAGAGACTCCAGCATGACACAGAACCAGCGTGTAGCCCCCTACTCAAACAGGATCATGAAACAAAGGTTGACTGGGCAGGCTGTAATTGCCTGAAGCACACTGGGGAGAGAAACCACCAAGTTCCGGACTCACAGGGCCCAGAGCCAAGATAGGTGGAAGGGAAGTGACAGAGTGCCCCTGGAAACCTGAACGGAGGATATGTAGCACATGTCCCCATCGTTGCCTACCTGAGGGCAAGGTTACAGTAGTTACCATGTGTTGTGGCCCATAGAACCAGGTCAGGATCAGGAAGTCAGTCCCAGGAGCTGTAGTCATGATCTGAGAGGGCGTTGGCTGGGAATACCAGTTTCTCTATGCGTGGAATCTGCACAGACTGAGCCTCATGGAAAACCAAAGAGTCTTATCTCCCCTAGGACCAGGGAACCTGTGGCATAGTGGAGGACACGCGAATGGGAACTCAAAAGGCTTCACAATGCAGTGTACAGATACGAAGCCCAGGTAAGCCAGAAGAGTCATGCCAACCCAGAGCTACAGAAAGCCTTAAGAGTCAGCATTCTGTCTAACCTACCTGCCTGTGGAAAGGAGGCAGCAGGCAATGAGCCCCACACCAATTAAGCCTTCCCTGAGAATTGGAAGCCAGCCACATCTAGGCTCAGCTAATCCTTGGTCTGCCTGGAGGCCCAGGAATGGGAACCAGCAAGGCAGCTTATAATGCCTGTGTAGAGAGGAAACCCTGGGCAAGGGAGATGTGTTGGTCCGACACCGAGCACCTGAGCTACAGTGACAGGAAGCCATTCAAGTTATGAGCTCCCCCCCTCACACTCATCAGTGTGATTGGAAAGGTCCACCATCTGTGCCAACAGCTGACCTTTAACGGCACGTTGGTCGGTTATGGAAATAGAAACACGTCCCCTGAATGTGTAGGATAAGCGATGGTAACCCCTCCCCAGCCATACTAGTTGAAAACTCCCTACTGTGGGAGGTGCAGCTCCTCTGCCTGACTATGGGAAGGCAGGAGCATCCATTCATTGGCTGGACTGCAGGCCTGCCCTAGATCGGCCCGAAGCCGGAGTCCGGAAGTCTAGCTGGGGAAAAGCAGCCCCGGAAGGTGAGAGTCCCTAGTAACCTCACGTGAGTATCCTGTAGAACAAATTGGCTACCTGCCAGGCATGAAGAAAGGGCCGATACATGGAACACCATTCCCGGCATTGTAATCCGTGTCCTGCCAAAGGCCTGAGGATGACCAGAAGCTACTAACATCCAGAAACTACTGGTGGCTTAGATACCCGCTCACTTAGGTAAGCAGGAAGAATACCATCAACCCATTGGGCAGTGTGGGTGCCAACAAGAGGCCACATAGTACAGCATCGGAATAAAGGAACGGCAGCCAGAGGAACGTTCCGCTATGGTTGAATGAGTGAGGAAGGATGAGACCTCCCATGCCCAAATTGACCGCCCACCATGTGACTCTTGGGAAGGTCAATCATCTTTGCTGCCGGAAGAGTTGTCTGAATTTGAACAGCTGGTCTCACCTCTGTTGTTATGACAGTCAGCCCCGGTTGAGTGTTTCCCTAAAATAGAACCCTGAAGGGGATCCTAGGCCAACTGCACTTATCCATAATTATCGCCAGCCAATGGCCTGCGAGGCCCAAGGGTGGGTCGTTAACAAGGAAGTGGTTGATGAAAACACAAAAGTTTGTAAAGCCTAGTCAATGGAGGCATAGCTCTCCCAAGGGAACTTAGTAAGGAAGTGAGGGAGAGAGTGCTGGCTGAGAGGTGGCAACAGGTGAAGTTACCAACTGAGCCTCGCTGGACTAGGAACCACCCTCTTGACTACCGTGCTCATAGGATGGCAGCATCCTTTACCAACATATGTAGCCCTGTTCCCTGCCTAGAGATGGTGATGCCGCCCCTTCATGGGACCGCCTCTTATAAAGAGACATCTGCCAATATCCCGGATTGAACTCTCAACCTCCAAGAGGAAGGCAAACATTCTCACTACTAGGCCACTAGGCCAGTCTGGAGAATGGCCAGGAAATGAGAGGTTGCCGGGGAAACTGCCATCAGTTCCAAACTTACATGCAGACAGATTGACTCCTGGGAAGTGCCTGGAGGTCATGTACGATCGCAGGCCGGCCCAGTACAGAGGGGGGCCGAAGTCAAGGCCAGTGACAATATCCCCCTGAAAATTCAAAGGCACTACTTATCTGCAGAAGAGAGATTAGAGCTATTAAGGCAGTAACACATATGTGAAAGGCTGGCTGTCCATGCTGCCTAATACCACCTGATGGCCCAAAGCCAGGTTAATGAAAAAAAGGGGGGGGGAACCGGTTCCTGAAGAGAACGTGACCCCACTCACGGTGTTGTCACCTCAGCCATTTTTGTAGGCAGGCTTAGTACTCCTACTCCTTAACTAGTGAGCCCTGCCCCTCAAGGTTGCCCTGCCCGCCAAGGGAATAATAGTACGAGAAAAGCTTGAGGAAGAGCGGAGCGCTGATGACTGGTAGAGGACTGCGCTTAAAACTAGATCAATTTGCTGTTGTTAGTTAATGCCGCTCATATCTTGTGTCCCCAGCACTGTAAGCGTGGGAAACCCCTTTCTGCCGTTGCTGAAAGGCAGACTGGTTCATAAGGAGCAGCTGCTACTTGCCTCCAATGGCGCTAGGACCGCCCACTATATTGTTACCAGGCAGATTAGTTGACAAGGGACAGCTGACTGAGCGGCTACAAAAGGGCGCCAATATTCCCGCCATTTTACTTCAGGATTTAGAAAGGCTGGCTAGTCCTGCATTTCCACTGGTACGGCTCTAATGGCGCCAAACGCCTCTACTGTGTTATAGTTGAGGGAAACTGGCAATCGAGCTCAAAAGGGGCTCTCCAGCCACAGTTACCACAGCGCTGGGCGCAGCAGGCGCTTACCTCCCAATACAAGGCTGTGAAGGAGCTCTCCCGACGTTGCTGTAACTGCGCAGGGTGCCCTCACTGCACTGCACTACCGTAAAGAGCAGCCTAGCTCACAAGGAACCTAGCTCACAAGCTCCCGCCCAGTAGTCATAACACTGGGCACATCATTCTCTTGTTAGAATGCGGAGCAGCTCTGAGGGAGCGCTCCTGCCATGAAGGCTGTAATGAAGCAGGGTGCTTACCCCAAGTTGCGATCCAGTATAAAGCAGCCTGGCTCGCAAGAGTACTCCTGCCACAATTAATATAGCACTGGTCGCAGCAGCTACATGCTGCCAGTTACAAGGCAGACTGGCTCAAAGGGAGCCTTCCCGCTGCGGCTGCAATGGTTCAGGGCATTTACGCCACTTTGTGATTCACTAGGCAGCAGCCTGGCTCGTAAAGAGCTCTCCTGCCACAGTTGGTATAGCGCAGGGCGCAGCAGTGCTTACCTCCGATTACAAAGAGGACTGGCTCAAAAGAGCCCTTCTGCAGCAGCTATAATGGAGCATGGTGCTTCCGCCTCGTTGTGCTCCAGTCAGAAGCAGTCTGACTCGCAATGAGCTCCCCTGCTCCAGTTAACATAACTCTGGGCGCAGACTTTGCTTGCCTGCAATTACAAGGCGGACTGGCTCGAAAGGAGCTCTCCCACCACAGCTGTCATGGCGCATGGCATTTTAGGCACGTTGCGGTTAGTAAAAAGGCCTCCTGGCCCACAAATCTCTCTCCTGTCACAGTTGACATGGCGCTGAGTGCGCAGACACTTACTCTTTGATTTAAGGGGGACTGACTCGCAAGGAGCTCTCCCGCTGTGGCTATAGGGGCGCAGGGTGCTTTTGCCAGGAGCTTTCCTGCCACCACTCCAATACTATTGGACACATCAGGCACCTTATCTCCTGAGGTGGGCAGACTGGCTCGCCTGAGCTCTCCTGCCTCGGTTGTCATGGCGCAGAGTGCTGTCGCCGCTGTATCTTCGGCGGTTTAGGCAGACTGGCTCAAAGAGCAGTCCTGCCATGGCAGTGATTGCGCTGAGCTCTCCAATGCTCAATGAATGGTAAGGGAGGCTTCCCATAGTGGCTCTAATGTAGCCTGTAGCGCTGTTGCCGCCATTCTCATGTGGAACTAGGCAGCCTGGCTCTCCAAGAGCACTCCTGCTGTGGCTAAGATGACGCCGAACTTGGCAGCCGCTTTCCACATATAAATAAGGCAGAGTGGCTCATCATGAGTGCTCCTGCCACGGCTCTCCTGGCACAAACAGCGCTCGCCGCAATCAGTGTGTCTGGACAAACCAGACAGTGACTGAGCCACTTTCTTTGTTCGCCGACGATTGCCAGGGGTTGCCCATGACAGGCAAGACTCCCTCTGCTAAGCGCGGGACTGGCAGGGGCCTTCGGCTGATTGTCAAGTTGATAGGGAGGAGTAGAAGTGGACCAGTAGACTCACTGATTGCTCCTCTAGCAATCACCGAGCCTCGCTTGGTAAGGAAAATAAGGATCATGAAGAAATTCTAGGAATGTGTGAGTCTCTTTTTCTCAGTCTCAACTTGCTGGAAGACCAAGTCGAACTGGAGAGCACCCAGGCAGGGTAGGCGTGGCTAAGAAAAATTAACTCAGTCTCTAAGCAGAGAAGCAAGAGTATTACCCAGTCCTGGATGATCTTCCCCGCCACAATGGAGAATGACACTGAATAATGAATATGAAATCCAGGAAGTAGAGGGAAAAAATACAAAGAACAGAGGAAAGGACAGGGGAGGAAAAATGAGAAAGGATACAAAAAGAAAAAGAAGATATAGTAAAAGCTGATGAACTAGAAAAGGTAAATTACATTTTAAGAGATCAAAAACAGAAAACATGGAAAAACACCAGTGAAGTGAGGAAAGGATCATTGAAAGGTCTACTGAAGGCTCAACAGAGTGAAGAAGTGATAGAGACAGATGAAATACTTAGATTAAACATGAATGATATAAGACCCCAAGGAGTAATATTGGAGATGTGCCAAGAAGTCAATAAGAGATGAGATACGAAAACAGGCAAGACATGAGGGATAGATGTAGAATACAGTCTAATATAGGAGTTGTTCTATTAAAAATTAGTATAGAGGTAGAAACTAGAAATGGGGAAAATATTATTCTTTAACTTGTGAACTATTTTATTAATGGTTAGAAAATAGAAGCAGAAGTTAGAAATTTAGACTCAAGGAGGATATATAAACAAAGATGAAGTAATTGTAATTAAATAATGAATACTGAATAATTAGGATAAGTAAACACTATGATTTGGAGGATAATGGTTATAATTGTGATGTTTACACGATGTTTATAATGTCTGATAGTATAAATTGATAATAGAGAAAAATGAACAGAGCGTTTAATAAGGATAAGTGAAGACAATGGTGAATAGATTTTGAGAATAACCGTCATAATTATTGTGCATACAAGATTTATTATGTGTATGTAAAAGATTGTACCCAGACAGTACACTGCTATATTAGATAGAAAATTATCTTGAATGCATTTGGGTCAATATTAAAGGGGGGGAGGGAATGACATTGCCATAGGTCTATACTATAGGCCCGTGTTGGCTAACCTATGGCACGCATGCCAGAAGTGGCACGCAGAGCCATGTCGCCTGGCACGTGTCGGGTCCTCATTCCTCTTCCAGGTTTCCAGGGCACGTGTGCGCACCAGCCAGCTACTCTGCGGGTTACTGGTGCGCATGCGTGCAAGCCCCAGAGAATGGATCCTTTCCCCCCCACCCCTTTCACCCGGCAGCAACAGTTGCCAGAAGCAATGGCCAGGGGATTTAATCTCTTTCCCTGGACAGCCTGCTCCAGTGCGGACAGGGAAGCCCCAGACAGCAGATCCTTCCCATCACCCCCTTCCACCCAGCAGCAGCAGTTCTTGCCACTGCCAAAAGCAGCGGGCCGGGACTTCAATCCCTTCCCCCAAAAGCCCAGACTTCTCAGGCCCAAAATAGGCCGGGAGCGCATGTGGGGGACCGTGCACGCGCAATGCAGAACGCATGCATTGGGGAGTACGCAATACGGGGCGCATGTGTGAGGTGTCAAGTGCGTATGTGCATGGGTGGGGGTTGCATTGCATTATGGGTCCTGGCACGCACACGTGTTATCACGCACATAAACAGACACTTCCGGCACGCAACGGGAAAAAGGTTTGCCATCACTGCTATAGGCCAACCAACCAAACAGAGGAAATAGATTAACTTTTTGCTAGTCAGCTAACTAAGGTATGTAGGAAGCACATCACAATAGTAATGGGGGATTTTAACTACTCTGACATCAACTGGGAGACAAACTCTGCACCAAGTGGAAGATCCAACAGGTTCGTAACAAACCTAGCAGACAACTTTGTTTCCCAAAAAGTAGAGAAGGAAACAAGGGGATCAGCCATATTGGACTTAATACTCACTAAAAGAGACGAAATGATAGAAAGTGTTGAAGCTACAGGAACCTTGGTGACAAGTGATCACGCAATATTGGAATTCAACATTATGGAAACACAAGTAGTAGAACAACTCAAACTAGAGTCTTGGACTTTAAGAGAGCTAATATCAATAAACTTAAAGAGAGCTTGAGAAGGATTCCATGGATGAGAATCCTCAAGGGGAAAACAACTCAAGAAGCTTGGGAAACTTTGAAAAGTGAGATTATAAAAGCCCAATCTAGCACAATACTAATGAAGACGAAAAATAATAGCTCTGAAAAGAATGGTTACATACAGAGCTCTCTAACAAATTGAAAGACAAAAGGACAAGTATAAAAAGTGGAAAGAGTGGCAAATAATTAAGGCAGAATATCAGCAAGTAGCCCGAGCCTGTAAAGATGAAGTGAGGAAAGCTAAGACTCACAGTGAATAAAGGCTTGCAACTGAAGTAAAAAATAACAAAAAAAAGCTTCTTCCAACATATTAAAAACAAGAAAAAATATCAAGGAAACAATTGGCCCATTGCTGGGAGAAAGTGGCAAGAAGGTGACAAGCAACAGGGAGAAAGCAGAACAACTTAACTCATTTTTTGCATCCGTCTTTACACAAAAGGAAAAAACAGTCCAACCTATCAAAAACAGCACCACAAAAAACAGATTAGGAACACAAGTTAAAATAGGGAAGAATATGGTAAGTGAACACCTACCTACCCTAGATGAGTTCAAATCACAGGACCAGATGGATAACACCCCAATGTTCTGAAGGAACTGGCAGAGGAGATCTCAGAACCACTGAACTATATAATCTACTTTATATAATTATATAATTATATATATAATGGGACGAGCCATGTGGATTGCTGTAGGATCCAGAAATTCCCGGGACTGGGACCAATTGCAGACGACGTGAATCCAGTCCTTAACTGGGCTCCCTGAGGATTGTGAGTGGATAGAAGTGGGGAGTTATGCCCCCTCTTCCCAATCCCTTGAGTGAGATGGAGGCTGGTGAAACCGACATTCACCTTCCCTGATCCGGGACATGGAGGGAGTATTAGTAGGATGCAGACACCTCCTTACTCACCCAAAGGCCAAACAAGAGGATTAGCGCAGCATTCCGCTCCTGCAGCAGTGGGGCATCAGGCTCAGCTGGCATACAGAATACAACCCCCCCCCTTTTGGGGGCCCTCGCCAGCCTGCCTTCGTGCTATCTCCTGCTGAGAATATACAACCCGGATGGGGTTTCTGTCCTGGCCAAGGATAGATCCAGTGCCAGTGGTATCCTGCACCATCTGTTCCAAGCTTCCAGGGATCCCCCCTGGGCCCCCTCCTATGGCCTAACGATCCTGGCACCGCAGGGTGGACTAATCCAGCAGTTGGTTGAACTGCCCCCCCCCTCCAGTGCAACAAGCATCTCAGCAGCCAGGCCTCCTCGCCTAGGAGCTGACGACACAATCCCCCCCTTTCCAGCCCAGCAAGTTTTACAGCAGCCTGTTGGAATGCAGCAACCAGGAGCAGCCCCACAGCAAATTCTAGCCCAACCAGCTGCAGCTGGGGCCCCTCCACCTGCCAAGCCAATGCCCCCCCTGT
Source organism: Masticophis lateralis (assembly GCA_030761175.1). Taxonomy (NCBI): domain Eukaryota; kingdom Metazoa; phylum Chordata; class Lepidosauria; order Squamata; family Colubridae; genus Masticophis; species Masticophis lateralis. The sequence goes on from JAUDYJ010000004.1 coordinate 79,387,890, forward strand.
TTCAGAGCAACCTTTGACGGACACCAGCCAAGTTAGCTTACTTCCTCAACAGGGTCTGGGTTCATGTGGATCAGTATGGGGACCTATACGAATCAGAACGGGACTTAGTTTCGGCAATCTCAGATGGGATGAATGAAGGGGAAGCCTCTGAATGGATAGCCCAGCTGCACAACAAGGGCGCTGCAGAACTGAATGGTGCTGATGGATTTATCACACTGCTCCGTTCCAGATTTGACGATCCAGACCGCGTAATTGAAAGCGAAGCCACACTAAAGATCATGAAGCAAGGTAATTGACCTATAAAAGACTTTGCATGGGACTTTAGATGAGTCACAGGAATCTGGGCCATTGGCCTGACCGCATACTCCTACACTACTTTAAAGAAGCTATTGACCCAGAAGTCAGAAAAGCCTGTGGGATCCAGGGGGTGCCTGACCGTCTACCAAGACTGGTATACCATGTCCATTGCTCTAGAAAGAGAAATCCACCCCTACAGCCAAACCCCAACAGAGCAGCCGCCTGAGAACATTATCTACAAGGCCCATTTCAAAGGCTACAAACTTCACCCCTCTCAACTGGGGGGGCAATTAATTGCTATCAGTGTGGACAAACAGGACATTGAGCTTCTGACTGCCTGGCCCCTGCCCCAGTTCGACAACGATGCCCGCCACAGCTGCACGAGACAGAAGGGCTCCAAGGAAAGCCCCAGACACCAGCCAATTTGCCAGATAAGCTGTAGAAATTCCCCTCCCCACTGATGAGAGGGATGACCCTCTGGTTAAAAAACCCCTCCCGGCGTAGCTAATGGAGATGAAGACCCCATGGTGAGTGCACCCATCTCCCCCTTCTCAATTAAAGTAAAACTGGTGCTGCCAGACACAGGGAAACAAGCAGAACTGCCAGCAATAATAGATACTGGCTGCACCAGATGTTTAATCGGATTTAAACTGGTGGAACAATTGGGGATCAGGACAACACCCTTAAAGCACCCAATTAAATTTCACCAGATGGATGGAATGTTAATTGGGGGAGTCCCTGCCACTCATATTACTGAACTGATTAAATTAGAGATGGGGAAACATCATGAACTTATACGATTTATAGTAATAGTGACATAAATAAATGCCAGAATCGAGACAGCAGTAGCTTGTTCAGATGGGCCTCCAGGCGAACATCAGATACCTAAAGTGTATGCAGACTTAACTGAAGCTTTCAATGAGGAAGAATGTAACCTCCTCCCCCCTCATCAGCCCACAGACTGCACCATCAAATTTCAACTGGGGGCCAAATTGCCGAAATCTAGAATGTACTCCATGATACCTGCTGAGATGGGCAAGTTGTGGAAGTACATTGACACCAACCTAGCCAGAGGGTTCATTGAGCCTACAAAATCCAGTATGGCTGCTCCAGTACTCTTTAAAGAAAAAAAAAGATGTACATTAAGATTATGCATTGATTTTAGATCTATTAACACCATTTGCATACAAAATATCTACCTCCTCCCACTAATGAAGGACTTGCTGAACCACAAATTGAAAGGAAAAATTTTCACCAAGCTAGAGTTAAGCGAAGCCTACTACCGAGTTCGCATAAAGGAGGGAGACAAATGGAAGACTGCTTTTAACTGCCCCTTGGGCAGCTTCCAATTCTGGGTCATGTCTTTTGGACTCCAGGGGGCCCCTGCGGTCTTCATGCAACTGATCAACAAAATTTTGCATGAGCATTTATATCAGGGGCTTCTTGTTTATCTTGATAATATTCTTATATTCAGCGAAAATATGGAAGACCACATCAAATTGGTCAGACAAGTGCTGAAAAAGCTCCTAGCGGCCAAACTTTATGCTAAGTTGTCCAAATGCAAATTCCATAAGGAGGCCTTGGACTACCTGGATTACAGAGTGTCGAGTCAGGGGATCGAAATGGACCCAGAGAAAGTGAGGGCAGTGCTGGACTGGCAGCCCCCATGCACCAATAAGCAACTCCAGAGCTTCCTGAGCTTCCTTGCAAATTTTTACAGACAATTCATCCCTTCCTTCGCTGAAGTCACACTCCCTTTGACAGAATTGCTATAAACCGGTCCATCTCCCACCAGGCCAAAACCTAGCCAGCACCTAGCTTGAACAATGAACTGCCAAAAAGCCTTTGAACTGTTAAAATGCCTATTTGCGGCGGAGCCAATCATACAGCATCCTGACCCAAATAAGACCTTCGTGGTTCAGGCAGACGCAAGTAACATTACGGTGGCTGCTGTTCTACTGCAAAGGGACTCCCGAAACAATCTAATGCCATGCATTTATGTATTAAGGAAATTAATGGACACTGAGCGCAGATGGGCGGTATGGAAGAAAGAGGCATTTGTGGTTTGGTGGGCTCTCCTGTCTTGGGGACACTTCCTGGAGGGGGTTGAGGAACCTTTTGAGGTTTGGACTGACCACAAGAATCTCGAGGTGCTGAAGACCCCGAGGAAATTTTCTCCCAAGCAGGTTTGTTGGGCTCAATATTTCAAATGCTTTAACTTCAACCTGAAATACATCCCAGGGGGTAAAAACCTTCTGGCTGACTCTCTCTCCCGTAAGCCCCAGTTTGACAGCCGACGGAAAGAGATAGTTCACACCATGATCTCAAAGACTCAGCCAGCCGCCCAAGCCCGCACCAGAGCACAAACGCACCAGGGTTCCAACCTCCCCGAAGACAAGTTGACAGCGGAGCTGAAAGCGGCGCTCTCCACTGATTCCTGGTTCAAAGAAAACCGGGTGGACCTAACCCTAAGAGACAGGTTGGCATGGAAGGGGAGTAAACTTTGCATGCCCAACTTTGCATGCTCCTGGTGCTAAAGATAAGTCATGATTCTCGACTAGGGGGCCACTTAGATTTTTAAAAACCCTCTATTTGACTAGGAGACAATTCTGGTAGCCAAAGATGAAAGCTGATGTGGAAGACGTTAGGAGCTGCACCATCTGCACCACCATGAAATCCCGACCAGGGAAGCTCCCTGGACTTCTCCAAACTATGTCCAAATTCACCAAGCCCTGGGAGGAGATTGCGATGGACTTCATAGTTGAACTCCCTGACAGTGGAGGTAACAGGGTTATTTGGACTGTCATTGATTTATTCTCCAAGCAAGCACACTTCACTGCCTGCAGCGGACTACCCTCGGCCAAAAAGCTGGTGAAGCTTTTTGTGAAACACATCTACAGGCTACATGGAGTCCCAAGGAGAATAATATCGGACCGCAGAGTCCAGTTTACTGCTAAGTTCTGGAGGGAGTTTTTACAATCCATTGGGTTGCTCAACAGGCTAAGCTCAGCTTTTCACCCATCGACTAATGGATCGGCTGAAAAATTAACTCAATGGTGGAGCAATACATTAGGTGTTATGTAAATTATCAACAGGAGAACTGGGCGGACTTGCTACCATTCACAGAAGTGGCTTATAATAATGCAGTACACAGCAGTACGGGGTTGACTCCTTTTCAGATAACTACGGGCATGGATTTTGTGCCGATGCCCGAGTTGCCTAGAGAACCGCCTACAGAGAGCCCTCTGTTGAGGGTTGGGCTATAAATACGCTGTGTGGGAGGGGCAGATATGGCGAGAGCGGGGGACCATATCATGTGGTGGGGGCACGCACTCGCTGTCTTCGAGTGATTGTGTGCCCCGGTCCCCAGAGCTATTCCCGTTCCCAAGGTTGATCGGAGTCTCAGGACCCGAGGCTCCGGCTGCTGCTATGCAATGCCAGGTCCGTTGTAAATAAGGCCCCCCTCATATGTGATCTTCTTCAAGAGGGGGGTGCGGACCTGGCTGGTATTACAGAGACCTGGTTGGGCCACGAGGATGGGGTTCCCCTTGTGGAGATGTGCCCACCAGGTTTCCTCGCATTCCACCAGCCGAGAGCTCAGGGTAGGGGTGGGGGAGTAGCGGTCATCATTAAGGAAGGTCTGGATCCGAGGGAGGCCACTGTACCTCAGATAGCCGGATGTGAGTCCATCTTTGTGAGGTGGGGTCCTGGTGGGAGGATGGGTTTGTTAGTCATGTACCTGGCTCCCTGCCACGTGGCAACGACCCTGCCCGAGCTCCTCAATGTTGTAGCCGATGTGGCGATTGGTACCCCCAGGCTTATGGTCATGGGGGATTTCAATCTGCCATCTATCGGTGAAACATCTGAGATAGCTCGGGAGTTCATGGCTTCCATGACGGCCATGGACCTGACCCAGGTAATTCAGGGCCCGACTCACATTGGTGGACACACCCTGGATCTAGTTTTTGTCTCTGGGCAGTGGTTGAGTGGTCTCGATATTGGGGATATAGGTGTAGAACCCTTGTCATGGACTGACCACTCACTCCTTCGACTTGACTTCCTGACTGCTGCACCTCACCGCAGGGAGGCGGAACCGACTAGGTGGTTCCACCCCAGGCGCCTGATGGATCCTGATAGGTTCCAGATGGAGCTTGGGCCATTTCCTGAGACACTGACACGTGACTCGGCTGAGGACCTGGTGGCTGCCTGGGACAGGGCAGCCGGTGGGGCCTTGGACCGCGTCGTGCCTTTGCGGCCTCTGACTCGGCGCCAAACTCACTTAGCCCCTTGGTTTACCAAGGAGTTGAGGGAGATGAAGCGCCGGAAAAGACGCCTAGAGAGCGGTTGGAGGGCCAGTCGCTCTGAATCTGACTTGACACTAGTAAGAGCTCATATTAAGATTTACATAGTGGCGATAAAAGTGGCAAAGTCTAATTATTTTGCCGCTCTTATCGCGTCATCAGATAATCGCCCAGCCACCCTGTTCAGGGTGGCCCGCTCCCTCCTTCATTCGGGATCGCGGGAGGTTCCCTTGCAGGGACGTGCTGAGGACTTTGTTCAATATCTGGATGATAAAATAACTCAGATTCGGGAAGATTTGGCCACTGACTGGGTTAGTTCAGGCGAGGGGACTGAGGCAGGTCTTGAGAGTGTTATCTGGGCTGAGTTTGATCCTGTGGCTCCCGAGGATGTGAACAGGATTCTGGGAAGACTGAACGCAACCGCATGTTTATTGGACCCGTGTCCCTCCTGGTTGGTGCTGGCCTCCTGGGAGGTTACAAGAGGCTGGCTCCAGGAGATTATTAACGCTTCTTTGAGTGAGGGTGCCCTACCGACCGCCTTGAAGGAGGCGATGGTGAGACCCCTCAAGAAGCTCTCCCTGGACCCAGCTGTTTTGGCTAATTACTGTCCTGTCTCCAACCTTCCCTTTTTAGCGAAGGTTGTTGAGAGTGTGGTTGCGTGGCAGCTCCCCCGGTACCTGGATGAAGCTGTCTATTTAGACCCGCTCCAGTCCGGCTTCAGGTCTGGATACAGCACCGAAACGGCATTGGTCGCGTTGGTGGATGATCTCTGGAGGACCCGGGGTAGGGGGTACTCCTCTATCCTGGTGTTGTTAGACCTCTCAGCAGCTTTTGATACCATCGACCATGGTATCATGTTGCGCCGGTTGGAGGGATTGGGGGTGGGGGGCACCGTTCTGCGGTGGTTCTCCTCCTACCTCTCCGACCAGTCGCCATCCGTGTTGACAGGGGGGCAGCGGTCGACCCCGAGGCGCCTGGTGTGTGGGATGCCACAAGGGTCGGTCCTCTCGCCCCTCCTGTTCAACATTTATGTAAAGCCGCTGGGTGAGATCATCCGTGGTTTTGGGGTGGAGTTCCATCAGTACGCTGATGATACTCAGCTGTACATTTCCACCCCAGACCACCCCAATGATGCCGTGGAAGTGATGTCCCAGTGCCTTGAAGCTGTGCGGGTCTGGATGGGGAGAAACAGGCTTCGACTCAACCCCTCCAAGACCGAGTGGCTGTGGCTGCCGGCATCCCGATATAGCCAGCTGACACCATTGCTGGTTATTGGGGGGCGAATCATTGGCCCCCACGGAAAGGGTGCGCAACTTGGGCATCCTCCTGGACCCACGGCTGTCTTTAGAGGATCACACAACAGCTGTGGCCAGGGGGGCTTTCTATCAGGTTCGCCTGATACGCCAGTTGCAGCCCTTTCTAGATCGGGACTCCCTACGCACGGTCACTCAGGCTCTCGTCACTTCTCGCCTGGACTACTGTAATGCTCTCTACATGGGGCTCCGCTTGGGGTGCACCTGGAGGCTCCAACTGGTGCAAAATGCGGCTGCGTGGGGGATTATGGGAGCGACTGGATGCTCCCATGTGACACCTCTCCTGTGCGAGCTGCACTGGCTACCGGTGGACTACCGGGTGCATTTCAAGGTGTTGGTAATCACCTTTAAAGCGCTCCATGGCTTAGGACCAGGGTACTTATGGGACCGCCTTCTGCCACCAATTGCCTCCCACCGGCCGGTTCGCTCCCACAGAGAGGGCCTCCTCACGGTGCCGTCAGCCAGACAATGCCGGCTGGCGACCCCAGGGGGAGAGCCTTCTCTGTGGCAGCTCCTACCCTCTGGAACGACCTTCCTCCAGAGTTAAGAACAATTTCTGACCTCCCGACTTTCCGGCGGGCTTTAAAAACACATCTTTTTCAGCTTGCCGGCTTAGCCTGATTCCTGTCAAATATTTTATTACTTTTAGAGTTTTTATTATCTTTTAAATTAATTTGTTTTAATCTACAGCTATTTATATTTGTTCTTTTTATGAAATTTTAACTTTTGTGTACTTGCTTTTTAATTTGGCTGTGCACCGCCCTGAGTCCATAAGGAGAAGGGCGGTATATAAATCTAATAAAACTTAAACTTAAACTTAAACTTCTATGTCCCTTACAGAGTAGATGACCTCGTGGAAAAAGGGTTGGGAGAATACAAAAAAAAAGCTTTAGCAGAATCAGTGGAATGATATAAGGCCCAGGCCAACAAACGCCGGTCCCTCCAACCACCGTTCTGAATAGACAATAAGGTGTATTTGTCAACCCAGTACCTAAGATTGAGGGTACCAAGCAAGAAGTTTGGACCCAAATTCATAAGTCCCTTCCCTATAATGAAAGTTATTAACTCAGTGATTGTCCAACTTAGACTCCCTCGCATTTTAGGGGACGTACACCCCGTTTTCCACAGCAGCTTATTGAGGCCATCAGAGAATCTAACCTAAGACCCTTGCCAGCTGCTCCACCCCCTCCTTTGGTGGTGCAAGGGGAGACTCATTATGAGGTGAAGAAAATTCTGGACTCTAGACTCTACAGGGGTTGCTTACAATATTTGGTGCATTGGAAAGGCTACCCTTTGGCTGAAGCTACTTGGGTTAAGAGTTGGGATATGAATGCTGATGCGCTCATGAAACAGTTTCATGACAAATTTCCTGACAAACCGAAAGGTCCTCCTGGGGGTGGGAGAGAGGGGGTTAAGGGGATTGGTGCTAGGTGTTAACCCCTTCTTTTGTGTTTTGTCTGGAGGAGGTGGTTCTTTTTGCAGGGGGGGGGAGACGCCTGTCAGCATTGTGTTGCAATATACTTTTATATGCCTTTTATATGCTTTTGTATGAAATTATACGCATTATATTTCTTATGACAATATATAATCATGTATTGCAATATGCTTTCATATTGTTGTGGCCCTGTCCTCTGAGCCTATCCCATTGGAGGAAGGAAGCTCTGAGCAGGAGGAAGAGGAGCCAGCCAGATCTCCCAGCCCCCCCCTCTGGCACCGTCTCAGGTGCCAGCTGAAAGAGAGCCAAGTAGTGGGGAAACAGGTGTCTCAGATGAGAGTGAGGGAGAGACGTCATTCCTGGACGCACGCCAAAGAAGGCGAGAGAAAAGATTACTGCAGCTGCGGCGTATGAGGAAATAGACCTGAGTCACTGGATTGGAGTCACAGGATCAATGAGTCACTGGACCACACCTAGAGCCTATCTATATAAGACAGGACGGTGGGTCAAGAAGTTTGTGACGAACAAAGCAAAACAAACATAGCAACCTCGTAGTCTTGGAAGCTAGATGAACGGCAAAGCTACGTAGGTGATTTTCTTGTTTGTGTAACCTAATAAAGTCCTTGGCAGACGGTGTGCATATCGCTGCCAAGGTTGAGATAAGAACTGTGGAGTGTGCCAAGTGATTCTTAACCCTCGGCTGGCTGTGTTTTTGTGGGTCTCTGAAGGGGGGGGGACAGATCATCTTGTTCGTCACCCAAAACTCCATCGTTAACCCACGATGGACCAACAGCTGCAGCAGCAGGTACAGCAGATGCTGGAGGCCAATCAACTTCTGCAACAGCAAGTAGCACAGCTAACTGCACAACTTGCTTTGGGAAATGCTCCTGTAGCAGCTCCACCTGCTCCCCTTCCCCGTCCAAGATGCCCAGTGAACATGCCAGATAAGTTTTCTGGACAGCAGGAAATGTTCCCGGCCTTCTTGGGACAGTGCCAGCTGTACATGGCAATGCGGCCGGAGGATTTTCCGGATGACCGGGTTCGGGTGGCTTTTATTATCAGCTCCCTCTCTGGCACTGCCGCCCGATGGGCCACACCCCTGTTGCTGCAAAACAGCCCCTTGCTTCTGGACTATCAGGGCTTTTTGCAACACCTGCGCACCATGTTTGAGGACCCCCTCCGGGTGCAGACGGCAGCGAGGCGCATCAAAGACCTCCGCCAAGGCAAGCGCCCCCTGCAGGACTATATTGCGGAGTTCCGATTGCTAGGCCAGGATTCGGCCTGGAATGAGGCGGTGCTGATGGATGCCTTCCAGGACGGCCTCTGCGATGAGATGCAGGACAAGCTGGTTCGGGTGGAGGCGCCACAGACCCTGGACGCGCTGGTGACCCAATGCCTGCGCATCGATGCCCGCCTACAACGGCGACGGCCCCGTAGGGCTCTTCCGGAACCACCGACAGTGCCGGCACCCCCGCGTTTCATACCGACAGCGCCCCGGACCATACCGCGCTTGGTGGCGACGGCTGAGGAGCCCATGGAGCTCGGAGCAGCCAGACCTCAACTGACGGCCCAGGAGCGGATGCGGAGACGCCAAGGGGGATTGTGCCTCTATTGCGGCGAGGCTGGACATTTCGCCGCCTCGTGTCCCCGGAAGCGGAGTGGATCGCTCAAGCCTGTTCCGGAGCCTCGGCGTGACCAGCTGGGAAACGGGTCAGGCCTGGCTTAGGGGAAACTCTGGGTCAGGCAGGTGACCATGCCCCGCCGGAGGCGGCGGCTGTGGACTGTGAACCCCCTTGGCACCTGATTTTGAACACCCGGGTGTTGTTGGCTAACCGGTCGGAGGGGCTCCAGGCGCACGCGCTGGTGGACTCGGGGGCCACCACGAACTTTATGGACCAGGCCTTTGTGGCCCATTACAAGGTTCCCTTGGTTCCAGTGGACCCTCCGTTGAGGGTCGAAACTATTGATGGGCGGGAACTTGTGGCGGGGCCCATCAACTTCGCTACTCAGCCCTTGCGCCTTGCCATTGGGAACCATGAGGAGGCGATCCAGTTTTATGTGACGGCGGATCTGCACTTCCCCTTGGTCCTGGGGATGGCCTGGCTTCGGGCGCACGACCCTCAGGTGGCGTGGTCGAGAAATGCCATCTCGTTCCCAAGCCTGCAGTGTGTCGACCACCTTCGCCACACCTGTGCCGGCCAGGACGTCTCTGCCCCGAACGTCTCCTTGCCTCCGGAGCTGACATCCTTCGACGACGTGTTCAGCGAGAAGGAGGCGGATCGCTTGCCCCCGCACCGACCCTACGACTGCGCGGTGGACTTGATGCCCAATGCGCCCCTGCCCTCGGGACGCCTGTACTCCATGTCGGAGCCCGAGCTGGCCGCCTTACGGGACTTTCTGGACAAGAACCTGGCCCGTGGGTTCATCCGGCCTTCGACCTCCCCGCTCTCGGCCCCAGTCCTCTTCGTGAAAAAGAAGACGGGGGACTTGCGCCTGTGTTGCGACTACCGGCGCTTGAATGCCATCACGGTACGGAATCGCTATCCCCTGCCGCTGATCCCGGAGCTGATGGAGAGGTTGCGGGAGGCCTCGATTTTCACCAAGCTCGACCTCCGGGGAGCCTACAACCTGGTGCGGATGCGAGAGGGGGACGAGTGGAAGACGGCATTTGGCACCCGATACGGACACTTTGAATATACCGTCATGCCGTTGAGTCACTGGACCACACCTAGACCCACCGTCCAAGACAGGACGGTGGGTCAAGAAGTTTGTGACGAACAAAGCAAAACAAACATAGCAACCTCGTAGTCTTGGAAGCTAGATGAACGGCAAAGCTACGTAGGTGATTTTCTTGTTTGTGTAACCTAATAAAGTCCTTGGCAGACGGTGTGCATATCGCTGCCAAGGTTGAGATAAGAACTGTGGAGTGTGCCAAGTGATTCTTAACCCTCGGCTGGCTGTGTTTTTGTGGGTCTCTGAAGGGGGGGGGACAGATCACATATATGCTTTTCTATGCATTATATTTGCTACAACAATATGCCTTTATGCTATTTCTAAGCTCACATATAAAGTTGCAACAAATTGTATCCAGCCCTATCTAAAACTTTTCTCTCAAGACATGTACAAAGCTCAGGTCGATGGACAACATTATCTTGGTGTAACATTCCTTCTAGCTAGCTACAGCAATGTAACATGCTGCTAGTGAAGAAGAAGGCCTTGGCATTTCAAAATATATCAACTGATAAGCACTTCTAACAACAAAGCAACATGAGAAATGCCTGGCTGGTGAGCTTTCGAGATGGACTATAGAATATGTGTAGGATCCTTTACCACCACCACCACCACCCCGTTTCACCCCTTTTCCCCACCTTTGAGGCATCGCTTCTTAATGTGCTGTAACCTCATTATTGGCTTGTTATTAATCATGTGTTTATGATGTAATTGTACACACCAGTTCTTTGTTTGTACTCAATAAAAGGGGCGACTCAGGTTTTGGCAAGGGTCGGCTTCATCCCAAAGGAAAACCTCTCCGTGTCTTTCCTTTAATTGGCTTTCATGAGCGACCCACCAGAGGTGCATTGCCACAGCATTGGAAGCCATATTAGGCCAGAAGCTCCAATGCTGCCACCTTCTCATGTGTGGGAAAGTAGGAGAGGGGGTTAGTAGACATAATAGCATTCTTCCTGTCAGTCAAGATCAGTGCAATCCAGCATTTGGAGAAGGAGTGATCAGGGTGCTGGATCGGGATGGAACGGAGGTTGATTGGAGCATGTGACCGACTGGGTGGAAAAGGGGATGGTTTCGGGAGCTTTGATTTACTGAAGGAAAACCTGGGCTTTTCAGATTTGGGTTTTCCCAGATGTGCCAGTTTGCCTATTCTAGTAAAGAGAACTTTGGAAAATGCTGGTTTCTGCGTCTTTACTTAGAGTTGGGGGTTTTTTGGAACGCTGACACCAGATGGATTACACCCCAAGGTTCTGAAGGAACTGACAGACAAGATCTCAGAACCACTGAACTATATATTTCAAAGATCCTAGAGCACTGGGGAACTGCCAGAGGATTGGAAAAGACCTGATGTAGTTGCCATCTTCAAAAAAGGGGAAAAAAATAGATCCAGGAAGCTACAGACCTATCAGCCTGACCTCAATACCAGGGAAGATTCTGGAAATGATAATCAAACAACGAATCACCAAACATCTAGAAGCAAACCAAGTAATAACCAAAAGCCAACATGGGTTTGTCAAAAACAGATCATGCCAGACTAATCTTATTGCATTCTTTGACAAAGTGACAAAATTAGTGGATCAGAGGAATGCTATCAATATAATATACTTTATATAATTATATAATTATAATTATATAATTATAAAATACTTTAGTAAAGCATTTGATAAAGTAGACCATAACCTACTACTTGATAAAGTAGAAAAACGTGGGTTAGACAGCATCACCACCAGATGGATTCGTAATTGGCTGACCAACCGCACTCAACGTGTAGTCCTCAATGGAACTGCATCTACATGAAGGGAAGTATGCAGTGGAGTACCCCAGCGCTCTGTTTTAGGCCCAGTGCTCTTCAACATCTTCATCAATGACTTGGATGAGGGGATAGATGGGGGACTCATCAAATTTGCAGATGATACCAAGCTGGCAGGAATAGCCAACACTCCACAAGATAGGCTCAAGATACAGAAGGATCTTGACAGACTTGAACATTGGGCACTGTCTAACAAAATGAAATTCAACAGTGAAAAAAGCAAGCTTCTACATTTAGGGAAGAAAAACAAAATGCACAGGTATCTTATATGTGGTACCTTGCTCAATAGTAGTAACTGTGAGAGGGATCTTGGAGTTCTAGTGGACAGCCATTTAGATATGAGCCAGCAGTGTGAAGCAGCTGCCACAAAAGCCAACACAGTTCTGGGCTGCATAAACAGAGGGATAGAATCAAGATCACATGAAGTGTTAATACCACTTTATAATGCCTTGGTAAGGTCACACTTGGAATATTGCATTTAGTTTTGGTTGCCACAATGTAAAAAAGATGTTGAAACTCTAGAAAGAGTGCAGAGAAGAGCAACAAATATGATTAGGGGACTGGAGCTAAAACATATGAAGAACGGTTGCAGGAACTGGGTATGTCTAATTTGATGAAGAGAAGGACTAGGGGAGACATGACAGCGGTGTTCCAATATCTCAGGGGTTGCCACAAAGAAGGAGTCGAACTATTTTTCAAAGCACCTGAGGGTAGAACAATGGGTGGAAACTTATCAAGGAGAGAAACAATTTTGAACTAACGAGAAATTTCCTGACAGAACAATTAATAAGTGGAACAATTTGCCTGCAGAAGTTTTTCAGATGTTGGATAACCATTTGTCTGAAGTGGTGTAGGGTTTTCTGCCTGGGCAGGGGGTTGGACTAGAAGACCTCCAAGGTCCCTTCCAACTCTGTTGTTCTGTTCTGTTCTGTTCTGTTCTGTTCTGAATATGGAAATTTTATATATAACAAAGAAAATTGCATAATAAGTGATAGTATAATAATAAAAAAGAAAGCAATGGTTTCGGAGCGATTTGCCATTGTTAGTTTGAGCGGTTCAGTAGCAAATGTGAGTGGGGCACCCCTCACAATGGACCCATCAAGTTGACAGAATGAGACTGGAGTTTTTAGTGGCCTTAGTCAAATGCCCAGTTTCCAGACCAGGGTCGGGCTTATTAGGCTTCTCGTGAACCCTGAATGCAGCAATGCTTTAAGTCTCACTTTTCTCCGTATTAACAGTTCTATAGGAGTTGTAAGGGGTTTGACAACCCCACTTACCAAATGGTCTTCGTAGTTGCTCTCTGACTGATTGGGTTCTTCCACCGGAGTGGTTGGAGTTCCTCATACTGTACTACGGGTCTTTAGAGCAGTGTCTCTGGAACGTAGTGGTGGCTTTGGGGGTTTCCCTCCGACCTGTTTCTCTCCTTTCTGGATGGGCATCCTCGCATGGCACTCAGCTGTGCGGTGGCTTTCCTTCCCACAACTGAAGCAGGTGGCTGAGCACAGCGGGGCAGAGTGAGGTTTGGTTCCCTTCCTTCTCCCTTCCGGTGGAGATCTCTTCCAGGAGCAGCTTGCGTGGTACAGGTTTTGAATTTGGTCGATTTCAGCTTCCTCATCCAAGACACACCAGCTATGCAGGCAGACTGGGGCTCCATAGGCAACGCAGGCATTGTACAGGTAATCATTTAAGCCATCTTTGAACCAACTCATGAGTATTTCCTCTGGCCAATCTACTTGGCAAATCAGGTCACTAAACTCTTCAATGTACTCAGCGACTGGATGGCACTCCTGTCTAATGTGCCTTATGCAGTGTCTAGCCTTGCAGTTGGCTAGGGGGTCCTCAAATCTATCTCTCAGGGCTGTCATGAAGTGATTAAAGTTGCAGAGCTCTTGTGCATCTGTATTATGGAGGCTCACCATCCAACATGCAGCTGATCCTCTGGAGCCAGTGTGAGAACCCTGACTTTGGACCCTTCTGTAGGGAGGTCCCTCCTATACTCCTGCATCTAGGTACAAGGAAAAATCTCAGTTGCTGGGGATTCCTGTTGAATTTGACACCAAGATTCTAAGAGATGAAAGCCTCCTCCTGTCAAGTCGCAGGCCTTGCTTTGCGTTGAGCTGTCACCTGGGTGGATCTTCCATGGTGGCAATGGGTTTGCCAGTAGTCTCTGCGATTTCAGTAGATACCCCTGGGGCTAGGGATCCCCTTTGTTCATCGGTAGCCTCCTTTTGCGCTACCTCACCCATAGCACAAGCCGGGTCATCCTGGATCCGCATGCCATGGATGGCCTCCCTCATGCGAGTCATGGCTTCCCTCAGGAGTTAGTTGGATTGGTCTGGGGCTTCTTCCAGTTCATCGTTGTCATAAAGGTCTCCCATCTCCTGCTTCCAGCTGGGTCAGCAGCTCCCACAGATGAGGATGACATCCTTGGTCCTGCTGCTGCAGCCTTCCTACTTCCCAATGCCAATGGACCACCTCGGCTTGGCAGTGGTGCTTGAGGCAATATTTTCCTCGATCCAGGCATTGAGGGCTTCCTTTGCTTGGGTCTTGGGGAGGTTCTCTCCCAGCATTTAGCCTCTTCATGGTCGTACTCTGGGCAGACATGGTGTGCACGGTCCCCAGAGTAGGGCTGTTACCTCTCCGGGTTGACCAGTTTGCAGTTCCTGCTTAGTGTAAGGTCTTGCCTCTCCAAATCTTCACAAGAAAGCAGGCCTCTTGAAACTGAAGTTGTTCCCAAAGGAGCTTTTATTGAAAGGCTTGTGATAGCAAGAGGTCTAGGCAGGAACTAAATCTTCCCACTTAAAAAACAGCAATTTAAAGCAGTGCAAACAAAACCCCTCCCACAGTATAGCAATGCAGGAAACAGAAACTTCATATAGAGATCTCTCCAAGCAGGAAATAGAAACAGAAACTTCATATAGATATCCCTCCAATACTCCCCCCTCCCCCCAGAATGCCAGTATCCCAACAGAAATATATCAGACCTGACAGGGACTTTGCAGTCCTACTGGATGATCACTTAAATGTGAGCCAGCAGTGAGTGGCAGTAGCCAAAAAAGTTAATACAATCCTTGATTGTATAAACAGAGACATGGAATCAAAATTCTGTGAAGTATTAATACCAGTTTATGACTCCTTAGTAAGACCATACCTGGAATATAGCATCCAGTTTTGGTCACCATATTACAAAAAAGATGTTGAGGCTTTGGAAAAAGAAGAGCAACTAGGAGGATTAAAGGCTTGGAGACAAAAACATGAAGAACAGTTGCAGGAATTGGGTATAGCCAGTCTAGAGAAAAGAAGGACTAGGGTGACATGATAGTAATATTCCAGTATTTCAGGGGCTGCCACAAAAAAGAGGGGGTTAACTTATTTTTCAAAGCACTAGAAGGCAAGACAAGAAACCATGGATGGAAAGTAATCTAGAAGAGAAGTAATTTGGAATTAAGGGGAAACAGTGAGGACAATTACCCAGTGGAACAGCTTGCCTTCAGAAGTTGTAGATGCTTCATCACTGGAGGTATTTAAGAAAACACTGGACAACCACCTATCTGAAATGGTATAGGGTTTCCTGCTTGAGCAGGGAGTTGGACTAGAAGACCTCCAAGGTCCCTTCCAGCATTGTTCCAGTAACAAATGAAGTACCCTGCCCCATTTTTTCCAGGCAAGAAAATCATATTCAAGAAAATAATTACCATAAATTCATTATTTAAATCAAGGGGTCTTCAAATCACAATTCAGTATTTTTGAAATGTCAAGTAAGATTCTTAATGTCTATGTCCTTAGATAATATACTGTATACATGCATCAATGTAATGTTTGCCATAGAAGGCAGTAGCATATATGTAAACAATAAATTAGACCAAAAACGTCAGTCTTTTTCACGAAGTTGCAAACATTGGCGAAGACCGACGAAATGGATGATCCTCTCCAACTCCAACAAGGACTGCAGAAGAAACAAAGGGAGAAACCCCACCATGGCAGGAGATGGCTGACCATTAGGCGGGCCGGACTGTCGTCTCAGCGAGCACAAAAGGGACATTCAGGTAGGACAACGTCCATTTTCCTGACAGGCTGCTCCGACAATCCTAGTCATGGGACATGCCCAAGCTTACGATTCCTGGGAGGGAACTGGAGCCATCCCCTGAACTTGGGGGGAAATTACAGTTTGTAAAACACATCTGCCAAAAGAAGCGCGGCAGAAGCAAACACATCCAAACGATAATGTCGGACACATGAGGAAAGGGAGGACCAAGTGGCAGCCCGACAAATGTCCTCTATAGAAGCCTGCATAGCCCAGGCCACTGATGTGGCAGCACTACGTGTTGAATGTGGTAAAATCCCACCCGGTATTGCAACCTCTTGCAACTCATAAACTTTGGAAATACAGGCTTTAAACCAGCACCCCACGGTAGCAGAAGAGACCTTCTGTCCCATCAATGAAGGCAAAAAGGACACTAGTAAAGCTTCCATTTTCCTAAAAGATGAAGTACGACGAATATAGCGCCGCAGAGCCCTGCGGACATTCAAAGTATGCCATTTCTTTTCAAGTGGATGGCGAGGGTCTGGACAAAAATTTGGCAGGACAATCTCTTGTGCCCGGTGAAATTTAGAATTGATTTTGGGCATAAATGCTGGGTCTAGCCTAAGGACTACATGACCTGGGAAGAATACACAAAGGTCCTGATGAATGGAGAATGGCGCTATCTCAGATACTCTGCAAGCTGATGTCACCGCCAGTAGGAAGGCCACTTTCAATGAGAGGTAATGTAAGGAAGCCGAACCCAAGGGCTCAAAGGGCACTGATGTGAGAGCTTGCAATACCAGATGAAGGTCCCAGGTAGGATAACGGTGTATCACTGCCGGACGTAAATTCGCAGCCCCTTGTAGAAATGATCGAATCCTCCAATCGTGAGATAGCAGCTGTTGACCCTCACCAGTCAAGACTGTAGCTAATGCTGCCACTTGCCGTCGAAGGGTAGACGGAGCCAATCCTTTATCAAATCCAGACTGTAGAAATTGGAGAACATCTGAAACGAAAGCTGAAGTAGCGTCCACAAGGTTGGAAGCGCACCACTGCGGAAATATTCTCCAGGACGCGTTGTAAATGCGTATGGTGGATGACCGCCTGGCAGCTTGAATGGTAGAGACTTCAGAAGGAATGTTATCCTTACTTAAGATGATCCTTTCAAGTGCCAGATGGTCAACTGGAGCCAACCTGGATCTGGGTGCTGAACGACGCCTTGGCTCAGGGACATTTGGTCGCGAGGAATGCGCCCTGGTGTCTCCACAGAAAGGTCCATCAGATCTGCGAACCACGCTCTCCATGGCCAATGGGGTGCCACCAGGAGAAGGTCCGCCTGTTTTAGGAGCAGTTTCCAGATCACCCCTGGAATGACCGTAATCAGGGGAAATGCATATAGGAGACCTTTGGGCCACGGAGAGCGGAGAGAGTCATGTCCTTCTGCGCCTGATGAAGGGAAATGGGTGAAATACCGTGGCAGCTGCATGTTTGAGGCATCGCAAACAGATTGACGGTTGGTGTTCCGAATCTGGCTGCAATCTTGTGAAACAGGTAAGGACTCAGATGCCACTCCGATGGAGCCAAATGGCCCCTGCTTAGGTAGTCCGCTTGAATGTTGGACTTGCCCGATATGTGTTCCGCTTTTAGTGAGAATATATGTTGTTCCGCCCAAGACATTAGCCTCTCTGTCTCCGCCATCATCTCCTTGGACCACGTACCCCCTTCTCGATTGAGATGGGCCTTTGTGGCCATATTGTCCATTAGAACAAGAACATGTTTGTTGCTTACTTGAGGAAGGAACTGAGCTAAAGCTAATCTTACTGCACGGAGCTCCAACCAGTTGATACTGTGTTGTCGTTCTAAGGGGGACCAACTTCCTTGTGCCAGGAGCGACTCCATATGAGTGCCCCAGCCATACAGGCTGGCATCCGTAGTAATCGTGACCCACTTGGGTTCTAGAAACAACATCCCGGATTGAAGGGCTGGCGAAACCCACCAGCGGAGTGACTCCCATACCCAATGAGGTACCACGACTTTGCTCATCGTCTCTGCACGCCCTGTCTGTTGGAATGGGAGCAAAAACCACTGTAGGTGACAGGAGTGGTGGTGTGTCCACAGCACCATCTGTATGCAGGAGATGAACTTTCCCAATAGTTGGGACAGCAAAAGAACTGGAACTGAGTTCATTGATAACACTTGGTGCACAAGGTCCCTGATACTGGCCTGGCGGTCTGGAGACAGGAACACACAGCCTTGTCATGAATCTATTATCGCACCCAGGTGGAGAATGTGCGTAGTTGGAGAAAGGTGACTCTTTCCTAGATTGACAACAAAACCGTGACTCTGCAGGGCATGCAGCACGGCCATTCTGTCCCACTGTGCCTGGTCCTGGGAGGCCGATAGAAGCAAAATATCATCCAGATAACAAACTATGCGGACGGAATGCTCCCTCAACAAGACCGCCAAGGCTGCCAAGACCTTTGTAAAAGTCTGAGATGCCGATGATAGACCAAACGGCATGGCCTTGTATTGAAAATGCTTCTCATTGTAAGCGAAGCAGAGGAAGCATCTGTGAAGTGGGTGTATCAGCACGTGGAGATAGGCTTCTTTGATGTCGATTGATTGCATGAAATCGCCCCGCTGGATGCAGCCGAGAATGGATCGGAGCGAATGCATTTTGAAACACCGATACAGCACTTGGAAATTAAATTATTTCGAGGATGAAATCGCAAGCTCTGACACTTGAGTTGCTTGAGGTTCAGAATTCCCCTCCAACCCCCCAAACTCTTGAGAACCAGAAACAATACTGAATAAAATTCGGTCTGTACCTGATCTTCCGGAACCGGCTCTATGGCCTCTATGTCCAACAGATGTTGCATCTCTAGATCCATGAGATGATGCACCTGAGGGAAGGCCGACAAGGGGCACTGGATGAATCGGTTCGGAGGAGTGGAGGTGAATTCCAGCGTAAGGCCAGTGGTGATAGTGCAGAGAAGCCATGCATCCGTAGAATTGTTGTCCCACTGGTGGTAATATAACTGGAGTCTCCTGCCGATAGAAAAAGGGGATAGTGAGTCACTTGCCCCGACAGAAGGTGCGAAATCCGGAGCCCCGGAATGGTCGTTTGAAGCTGGGTTGGCATCTTCCCCAGTCACAAAGAAAGGAGCAATCAGATGACGAGTACTGACCTTGGGCGGAGGATCTTTGAAAATAGGACCCTCTGGGTCCTGGGTCACCATGAACGGGCGGCCGTACATAAGGGGTGTAACAGCGATCCGGGCATCTATATGATGTCGATAGTACTTTCCTTTTATCATGACCTGTTTTATCCGACCAGTTTTATCCACCAATACTGGTTCCAAAGCCGGTCCAAAAAGAGCTGATCCGCCTTTGTAAGGGGCCACCATAAGCCTCCATTTAGACTTCAAGTCAGCCCTCCAATGACGAAGCCACAAAAGGCGTTGTGAGACCACCGTGGAAGCTAAGGCTCTGGATGCAAACTTAGCGGCATCCAATGAGGCATCAGTGGAGTATTCAGCCACTGCAATCAGCTTGGTGACATCCTGATGTATACGGGCCTCTTCTGGAGGTAACCTGTCTCGAAGTTGGCGAAGCCAAATAAGCAATGCCCTAATAAAAAACGAGGCAGAAGTCGCTGCATGGATGGCCTAAGCAGCCGCCTGATGCATCTTTCGAAAGGTCATCTCCGCTCGTTTATCTTCCATCTTGAGACCGTCTCCCACAGCACTGGCTAGAACAGATGAAGAAATGAGACCTGAAACCAGCTCATCAATAGAATTGCAACAAAGTGTCTAGTTCTGGGGCAGTGCAATACATCCGTTTGTCATGACCAGTTGGACCAGAAAGAGATCCAGGTCTGTCCCATGGTCATTGAATCACCTGCGAAAACAAATCTGGACACGGTACAAAGTCAATCTCAGGCTGGGGTAACTTGAATAAGGAGTCATTTGGGTTAGGCTGATTCTGCGACGATGAAGTTGGATCAATCACTTTCCCCATGTTGGTAGCAACCTTCGCCTTATGCAAGAGCAATTTAAAAAGGGCAGGTCTGAAAAGGCCAGGGAAGGCCGGTTTGTCTTGAATACACTCGTCATCGTCAGAAAGTCCAAAGTCATCGAGGTAATCTTCCTCGTGAACTGAATCCGCCAAGTGATGGTATGATTGGGTAGACAATGAAGGCTGAACTCTGGTTGCAACAGGAGGAGCAGAAGACGTACCCGCTGTAGCATTTACAATTGCCTGTTGTTGCAGCCCAGCCTGTAAAACAGTGGCAAAGGCCTGGGACAAAATGGTCTGAAGATCTAACGGCTGACCAGAACTAAGCCCCCCCCCATCCCTCAAGCCCACCGTAGCGTGGGCTGGTATAGTCTCTGGAACCACACTTGGAGCCTGGGGAGGTACAGAAACAGGAGGCATAGTTTCTCCTTGAATGCAGCCTAAATCGTGGCCCTGAGGGACAAGTATAATATCAGCCTGTGGCCAAACCATCAGATTAGGTACTTGAGGGTTTGACATAGGAAGCACTGACGGCAGAACCGTATTGTCCCCAACAATCAAGGTAGGTATAGTCTCAGTTTGCTTAGCGGCCTTAGCCTTATTAAACTGACGCTCCAATGCATTATGGTGTCTAATGGCATCTTTATCCATTGCATCATAATGTTTTGAGAATTTTGAATTTGCCCTTTCTATACCCTTGGTCTTAGCCTTTCTCTTCCCAGCAGGCTTGGAAGTGGGCTTGGGGGATTGGGCTCCATTTGGAGAAATGTCCTGCTCAATGTCTGATGACAGAGCAGAGTCAGCCATAATTGTAACCTAGCCCAAGAAATAGCAAAGGAGAAAATGTAAAGAACTTCCCTTTTTCACAGCACCGTCCAGGTACAAGAAGACCAGGAGGCAATTGGATGCAGGGATATTCGCTACAATACCACGCTTCGCTGCTCGGTCAGCAATTTTCCAAACAAACTATTCAGTCAGAGTGTGCCTCCAAAATGGAGTTCTGAGGCAAGCGCTAGAAAATGGCGGGCATAACACCAACTGCTTAAGCAGAGTTGAGAACGCCGCCGCTAGCAAGCCACACAACAAAATGGCGGGAACCCTCAACCGCCACGAAGCTGCCTCTGAACGTCAAGGTATGCCTCTAACAGGCAGGGACCCTGGAGCCGCTGAATAAAAATATGGAGAAGCTGCAAGGGTGAGGCGGTTCTACCGGCAAGCCTGGAAACCAGCTCCTTCACCCATGGCACTTTAAAGTCAAAGATGCGCTTAGCGCCTTTCAGCTGGCCGCCTTAGATAACAATGACAGATGGGTGGCTATTTCAATTAGCGCCTCTCAGCTGGCCATTGTGTGTGTGTATGTATGTATGTATGTATTTCACTGAAAATTAGGCCTGAAACATCTTAATATACGTAGGAAAATCCCTGGCATAAAGAAAGATACACATAAAGACCTATGAAAATAAAATAATAAATATTTGACTGTTACAGGGCAGAATTAAGAAAAGTGGGTGTGGCTAGTTGACAAAGCCTAACGAGGCAGAAATGAGTCCATTCTAGTCTCCCACATAAACTCAAACAGATAGCATATAGCTGCTGTAATATTTAAAAAGGCCTAAAAGCTAGTGAATTGAGATTTCACTGAAAATTAGGCCATGAAACATCTTAATATACGTAGGAAAATCCCTGGCATAAAGAAAGATACACATAAAGACCTACGAAAATAAAATAATAAATATTTGACTGTTACAGGACAGAATTAAGAAAAGTGGGTGTGGCTAGTTGACAAAGCCTAACGAGGTAGAAATGGGTCCATTCTAGCCTCCCACATAAACTCAAACAGATAGCATATAGCTGCTGTAATATTTAAAAAGGCCTAAAAGCTAGTGAATTGAGATTTCACTGAAAATTAGGCCATGAAACATCTTAATATACGTAGGAAAATCCCTGGCATAAAGAAAGATACACATAAAGACCTACGAAAATAAAATTTTATATATATATATATATAATATTTTTGCTGATAATTCTATAAATAAAGGGAGGCTATATATATATCGTTCTTTCAGATCGGCAACTGCTCTAATTAGCGCCTCTCAGCTGTCCGCCGGGAAGAACAATGGCGGATCAACGGTAAGAATAATCAGCGCCTCTCAGCTGGCTGCCTGAGTTAATAATGGCTAATTAGCAGCCTGGGGCTCACAGCCACAGCCCGAGGCCATAGTGCAGCAAAAGCCGAAGGTTGAATACTCCCATGACACGCAGCTCTCCAATACAGATTAAAAGAATTTTTTTCAAATAGCCAATTGTCAAAGAAAGAAATCAATTTAAAATGACAAAAAACAGCTAAGCAGCAATAAACAGTTAACCCACTAAGCACTCAGGTCTGATCCAATTCACTGAGTGAAAAAGACTGACTGCCTGAGGCAAAGTGGGCAGGACCAGGACTGCAGAGGGAGAAAAAATAATGAGCACTCAGTAGAACCAATCAGAAGAGGAAAACCCATGAGTAGGATTGTCGGAACAGCAACTCAGGAAAATTGTGTTTTAGAGTGTTCACAAAAACATCATTTTTTTCAAACAGCTATTTTTTTAAAGACTTCCATGAATATCTGAAAATTTCAGCAAGAGTTAGTGAGCAAACCAATTCATCTTTCTCTCTGAGGATCATGAGTATTGTTTTTAGCATTAAATAAGCAAGACGTAAAACCATTATTTGATGTTATTTTTTCCCCTGTGATTTATTTTGTTCCAAATAAACATGTAAAGTTACTTTTTACTGACTTTTGAATTCTGTATCTATCTTTATGCCTACACATTAGTTTAATTATAGACTTAAAATGGGAAGATGTGAATAACTTTTGTAAAGGCAGAAGTGAATTTGAAAACATCATGCATGACCATGAAATGGCAACAAAAAATTAAACAGATCATTCTGCTGCCATCTACCACAATCCAGATTTCTGAAGTCCAGATATACTCACCATTAACATTTTCCTAGTGTTATTCCCCCAGGTGCAGAATCTGATTTTTAGATTGATGAATGCCATATTGCTATTAAGATATATATGTCATGTTAATTGTAAGAAGAATTATAGATGTATGTTTCTAATATGGAGAATATGTTTTCAGTTAAAAAATATAATCACATGAATTTAATCTTTTGAAACAAAATTAATAGAAACTTAACATTTTTTTAAAAAATTAAACATTTTTTTAAAAAACAAAAAGAAAGCTTTAACACTTTTTCCTTTTCAACAGTTTTGCGTCAATAAAGAATTTCTTATACATTTTTCTACCTTATTCTAATGTATCTTTTGTACATATACTTCTAATATTAATTTATTTATTTACATGTATACATATAAATACCCATGTACACAATTTTATTTCTACAGTTTTTGTTTCCTCATATTTGCTACTGTACTTCTACTCCTATTTCGACCATTTTTTAATTTTTCCTTGTCTTTTATCTCTCTCCTCTAGCCATTCATACCATTTCTCCCTCACTAAGTAATATTCTATTTCCTCTTTTTCTTGTATCTCCTTTGTTAATTTGTCCATTTCCGCACATTCCAAAACTTTTCTGATCAAATTATCTTTGGATGGTATATTATTGTCTTTCCAATTTTGTGTGTAGATTGTTCCTGTGATAATATGAATAATTAAATACTGTATTTCTTTTTCATATGACCCTGGGAGTATTCCTAGTAAAAATATTTCTGGCCTCATCTCTATATATTGTTTGGTTATTTCTTCTAATTGTGATTTGATTGTAGTTCAATATTGTTTCACTTTATGACAGGACCACCACATATGGTAATACGTTCCCTTTTGCTGCTTGCATTTCCAGCACGTTGGTGAAGTATTGGGAAACATCTTTGCCAATCTGGCTGGTGGCAAGTGCCACCTGTAAAACATTTTATAGGATACAGACATTGTCAGTTTATAATTTTTGTTCCATAATTTCTCCCATTTTTTCAATTCAATGTTATATCCAAATTTTTTCACCCAAATTATCATATTTTCCTTAACCACCTCTTCTTCCAATTTGTATCTTAATAAATAATTATAATTTTTTTTATCCATTTATCTTCTGTGCCTTGGAGGATTTTATCTAATTCATGTACTTCTCTTTGGAATCCATATTGTGTCAAATCTGTCTTATATTTAGATTTTATTTGCATATAAGGCCACCCATCAATGTCTGTACCCTCTTCTTTAATTCCTGCCTTTAATTCCTCTTGACTATTTAACAAATCTTTATATCTTTTCATTTTGTCAATGTCTCATGCATTTGGGTAGATTTGTGCCTCCATTGTGGATAACCATTCCGGAATTTTATCATAGTGATTCTTTTTTATCCCTTGCCATGTTTGTAGTAATGCATCTCTAATTAAATGTCGTTGAAAATAATTATGTTGTCTATTTTTTCCCGCCCATAAAAAGGCGTGCCACCCTCTCTGTGAATTGTATCCCTCTAAAGTTAAATTTCTTTTGTTTCATAATTCCATCCAGTCTTTGATCCATATAAGTGATGCTGCTTTAAAGTAAATTTCCCAATCTGGAAGTCCAAATCCTCTTCTTTCTCTATCTTGCAGTGATTGTATTTTGATTCTTGATTTATTTCCCTGCCAAATATAGTTCGCTATTAATTTATTTAGGTCTTTAAAAAAGTTTTTTCCTAATTGTATGAGTATGACTTGAAGTAAGAATAGTAATCGTGGTAGCACATTCATTTTAATTGATGCTATTTTTCCTAAAAAGATAGTTGTAATTTACTCCAAATTCCAAGTCTTTCTTTATCTGTAATATTAATTTATTATAGTTGTCTTCTTTGATCGATGAACTTTTATTTGTTAACCATATTCCTAAATATTTTTTTGTTGTTGTTGTTTGAATACCATTTTGTCTTTTAATTTTTTCTCCTGCTGCTTGGTGAGCTTTTTTGTTAATGCCTTTGTTTTGAGTTTACTAAGTCCCGCTACTTTTCCATACTCCTCTATATGCATTATTGATTTGGGTCCTGACAGTATTGGTTGTTCTAAAAAGAAGACCAGGTCATCAGCAATTCTTGGACTTTATATTCCTCTTTATTTTCAGTCCTTTTATTTCATTTTCACTTCTGATTTTATTTAACAATATCTCTAATGTTAAGATAAATAATAAGGGGGATAGAGGACAACCCTATCTCACTCCTTTTGCTATTGTGAATTGTTTGGTAGTATCTCCATTTATTGCTATCCTTGCTGTTTGGGTTGATTATATATTTTCTACCATCTTTATAAATTTATCTCCGAATTTCATATTTCTAATTGCAAAATAAGGAATCTCCAATTTAAATTATCAAAGGCTTTTTGTGCATCCAAAAGTACCAATGCCAATTGTTTGTCTGGATTTGCTTCATAATATTCTAATACATCTATTATAATTCTCATATTGTTTTTTATTTGCCTTTTTGGCAGAAAGCTGTTCTGGTCAGGGTGGATGTATTCATTTATTACTTTTTTTAATTTTTCTGAAATTATCAATGTAAATAGTTTGTAGTCTGCATTTAACAGTGAAATGGGTCTATAGTTTTTGATTTGTTGGATCTGTATCTTCTTCTGGGATAAGGGTTATAGTGGCTTCCGTCCATGAGTTAGGTATTCTGGCCTTCAGGAGTGCTGCATTAAAAATTTCTAGCAGTATTTCATCTAATGGTTGTTGACATGTCTTATATAATTCTGCAGGAAGTCCATCTGGACCTGGTGTTTTATTGTTTTTCTGTTTTTTTTCTTGCCTCCATTCATTCTGTCATACTAATTGTTCCATTTAATATCTCTCTGTGTGTCTCCTCCAATTTGACTATACTGTATTCATCTTATCTAGACATCATTTAATATCTTCTTGGGATATATTCTCTTATGTATATAGGTTTTGGAAATAGTTTTTGCCTTATTTTTTTTTCTTCTTTTCTGAAGTGTATCTCTCCTTTCTCATCCTGTAACTGGTGTATTTTTTTTCTCTTTTCAATTTATATGCAAGCTATTGTCCTGTTTGTTGGCATGTTCAAAGTAATTTTGCTATGCTGATTTAATTTTCCATGCCATCTCTGCTTGTGTGGACAGATTAATCTTGTGTTTTATCAAATCTATTTTTTCCTTAATTCTTTTGTTCTGTGGTTCCTTCTATAAATCTAGCTCCCATTTTTTAAGTTCTTTAAACAAATTATTTCGTTCTTGCTTTTTATTTTTGTTTTTCTTCGCTTTGTAGGCAATTGTTAGACCTCTTATATATGCTTTTGTGGTGTCCCACAGGTTTTGGAGGGATGTTTCTTCTTTCGTATTTATCCTAAAAAATATATTCATTTTTTTTCAATCATTTGAATATATTCTTTATCTTTTAATATTTCTTTGTTCAACATCTACCTTTTTCTTTTCTTCTGGATCTTTCCATGTTACTCTTAATGGATTATGATCCGCTCATGTATTAGTCATTATTTCCAAGTCTTCTATTTCCTTTCTAAATTCTGTCATCATCCATATCATATCTATCCTGGACCACGATTGATGTGGACTAGAATAGAATATGTATTGGTTTTTTTTCTTTGTTTATTTCCGTCCATGTATCTTGTAGACATAATTCATGTGTCATCTCGTGAAATGTGTCGGGTAGTGTCTTTTTCTTTGTTTTATTTTTCTTATTGCTTCAATAGTCTTTTTTCACATCTATAATCGTATTAAAGTCTTCAATTAGGCATATATGTTTATATTCTAATTCTTTTGCTTTATTGTGTATCTTTTTATAAAATTCATTTTGGTTGTTGTTTGGTACATAAATTGAGATCAATAATATTGTTTTTTTGTTCTGTTTTTATTTCAATCATTAACATTTTTCCCTCCTCATCTGTATATATTTGTTTTGATTCTAGTTGTTTTTTTAATGTATATTGCTATTCCTCATTTTGTTGTTGTTGTTGTTGTTCTGCTAATGGTGTATACAATTCACCTAATCTTGGGTATTTTAGTAGTTTTCTATACTGATTCTTAATATGTATTTCCTGCAAATTTATAATGTCCATATCTAATCTTTGTAGCTTTGTGAATGCGTTCTTTTAACTGGTGAGTTTAGACCATTTATATTTATTGAGATCATTTTTATTTCTTCCTCCATATTCGTTCTTATTTGTTTGTTGTTCTTAATCTTCTTGTGTTTCTTGTTTCTCTTTGTGTTTTTTCCCTTGCTTCTTCTCTCTCTATTTGTTCCTTTTCCAGTCTCCTTTTTTCTTCTTGTTCTCCTTCGTTTTATTCCATTAAATATTCTTCCTGGCTTTTGCTCTCGGCTTCCTCCCTATTCTCTTGATCTTCCTGTAGGGTAAAATGATGTTCAAAAAACTCTTGTGCCTTATCCAGTGTGTCTATCTTAAATTTTTTCTCTTGCCAGGAGATTAAGATGCCTTCCGGTATCAACCATCGGAACATGACTGTATTTATTCAGCTGTGATATAAGGAAGTTGTAATTTCTTCTCTGGTCTCTCACTTGTCTTGGGGTTTGTTTGAGGGTTATTATTTCCTTTCCTTTGTATAGTATTGATTCATCTCTCATTTTTTTATAGATTTTGTCCTTTATCTTTTTTTGGTGAATCTAACATGAACTTCTTTTGGCAATTTATGCCTGTGAGCATAGTTCATGTGAACTCTGTATACCTCAATATTTCTTTGTATATCAACTTTATCTCTTTGCATTGCCTCTGCTAAAATTTCCGCCTTTTATCTCCCCTAGGTCTTCGTCTTTGTTTTCCATGATATTCTGAAATCTAAGATAGAATGATGCTTTCTCCCTTTCCAGATACACAATTGATTCTTCTAATTCTCTACTAATTGACACATGTTTTTGTTCCATTTTCTCTATTTTCTTATCTGTTTGTTCCATTTTTCATTCCACTGTTTGTTTCTGGAAATATTCTGTTGAATTTTTCCTGTTTTGTCGTGGTCAGTTCTTTTCCCTTGTATAGTTTTTAAATTTGTTCTATACAATATAATTCCTTAGATATAGATATAGATATAGATATAGATATAGATATAGATATAGATATAGATAATTATCACTACAATTATAATGGTAAGTTTACAAGTATACAAATATATATATATTACTATATTTCTCAAATCCTTATTTTCTATATTCTATTTACTTCTATATATCTATTTAATACTATGTAAATTTTTACTTATATATGGAATTATAAGAGAAAATAGAAGCTTGAACACTTATTACTCAGTAATATAGTCTATCTACATATATATCTAACTATAAAGATAAGCAGGTATAAATATAAATTACTCAAAATTAATTTTAATATATCAATAATCTGACGTATATCAATAATTACAAATAATTAATTTTCAAATATCAATAATCAGGTATATATCAATAATTACTTAATCATACAAGATGTTATAAACTTAATTTATGTATTCCACAGTTTTGTCTTAAAAACTTGATTGCTTTCAATTAAACATTTATTTCATCTCTCACAATTATGTTTGGTTTTTAATGTTTTTATATTCCAAAAAGTGAAAGTCTCTTGTGTATATGTGTGTGTATAATTTTTAGTCTTTAATTCCATGTAATCTTCTCCTAGTCTTGCATCATTCTCTGTCCAGTTCTCTTTTCTCCTGTCTGTCCTTTATCCTCCACTTCACTTCTGCCCAATTGTAAAATTTATTGTCAGTATCCAAAAATGTCCAAAATATCCACTTTCAACCGCCTTAATTAGAAATCCCTGATTTTGTTTTCCAGTTCTATTCCATCTACACCTCCATTAAATCCACCACATCTCGAATCACCACTCAAATTCTGCCTTTAATTAAGTCTTTTTCGTTCTTTAAAGTCTTTTGTAAATTTCACAGTCCTATTAACAATAACAATAATGGAATAAATATATTTGATTTATAGTCACCACTTCACTCAGTCCTCAAGATGTATCCAGCTGGGGTTTTCTTTCCTCTTTTCATCTAATACCTCACCTTTTGCGCAGGGGACCACCCTACCCCGAACATGTTATCACCAAGAATGACTAGATGGACAATTTCCCTGGAAGCATACAACTACAGACTAATACACCAGCTGGCCAAAGACATAGGTCACGCAGACACCCTCACCCAGGGCCCCCTCCCAGACCTCGTAGAAGACCCTGCCCCCATCACACCCGTCCTGCTCATCAAGGATTTTGTAGCCAGCCCAGTCACAGCAACTGAGATAGCAGGACAATCGGCGAAGGACAAAACTTTGTTAAAAGTTCTGAACTGGGGGGGGGGTGGCCAGAGGGGCCACTGGGGGAGGAATTCAAGCCATTCGTAACCAAACAATGTGAATTGTCAGCTCAAAAGGGATGCCTGTTATGGGGGGATAGAATGGTTGTACCACACAATCTAACGAAGCAGGTATTAGAGGCATTACATGTGGGGCACCCTGACATTGTCCGAATAAAGGCATTGGCCAGGAGTATGTTTGGTGGCCAAACATGGATGGGGATGTAACAGAATGGGTTACAACTTGTATCCCATGTCAGGAATCCAGACCAGCACCACCTAGGGCACCCATAAGGGAATGGGAGAAACCAAAAGGGCCACGGTCCAGAATACACATTGATTTCACAGGACTGGTCCAGAGTCAAACATTTTTAATCAATGTAGATGCCTACTCAAAATGGCTCGAGGTAATAATAATGACCACCACAACAGCTGAAGCTATTATCAGGATACTGCAGAGAGTTTTCACCACCCACGGGCTGCCTGATGTTCTGGTCTCCGACAATGGGGGACAATTCACCGCAAGGCAATTTGAACTATTTTTAGTGGAGCAGGGAATCCGGCATCCCCTGGTCACACCTTTTCATCTGGCCAGCAATGGTCAAGCAGAATGAATGGTGCGATCAACCAAAGAAACCTTAGCCAGGATGGGGCCAGGAAACTGGCAAGCCAGAATAGACCAATTCCTGCTAGCAGAGCACATAACCCCTATTTCCACCACAAACCGGAGCCTGGCAGAATTATTAATGGGCCGCAAACTAAGGTCCCAACTAGACAAGCTACATCCACATTACAACGCCAAGGCACCCATAGATTCGACCAGCAAGTCCCGGTCCTTTAGCATATGAGACCTACTCTATGCCTATAATTATGCAGGAAACCCATCCTGGGTCCAGGCCAAAGTAATTGCCTTACCGGTTCCCGGTCATACCAAGTGGAGCTAGAAGATGGGAAAACTTGGAGGAGGCATATAGATCAACTCCAGGACTGAATAGGGAACTCTGGCCTAATACGATCCAAGATACTCGGCCCCAAACTGCTTCCAAAACATCCTTAGAACTAGAGAGTACTCTACCCCGAACAGACTCCAAAACAACATCAGAACTCAACCTAGACTTTCATGAACCAAATACCCTACCCTCAAACCAAAACAGGATATGCATATACACGCCTGAGGGACCATGCATCAAGCGAAGAGTTCACAAAGAGGAAGCCTGGGCGGAGTTGGCCATGCCCTGGGAGAACTTCCAGGTGGTTCCATTCACTGACTCAGGAGCGGCAGCAGGTCTGACTGGCCAGGCCACCACTGCTGGTACAAATGAGCTGTACAGGTCAGGTTGCATCCCCCAACACCCCACCTACTTGCGTAATTACATGATGTGAATCTTCATGGATTGGCTAAGTGCCATTCCAGAGGGGAGGGGTGTTAAATATGTAAATAGAGAGTGAAGCCTGGAACATAGGCTTAGCCGGACATTAGCATACTTGCTGCTCATTGGTCCATTCAAGTGGCGGGAAATTAAAAGCAATGTCAGTGACTAGCCTGCTGGACAGCTTCCTTTAAATGAGAGCACTGCTGGCTAGCCTAGCAGAAGTTTTTCCAAACCACAAATAAAGAGCTGAAGTCACTTGCTGGAGTCCTGCCTTGTATGTATGTATGTATGTATGTATGTATGTATGTATGTATTTATTTATTTATTTATTTATTTGTCACTTGCTGGAGTCCTGCCTTTTATTATTTATTTATTTATTTATTTATTTGTTTGTTTGTTTGTTTATTTATTTATTTATTTTTATTTTTATTTATTTTTTATTTATTAATTATATGTATTTATATGCCGCCCTTCTCCCGAAGGACTCAGAGCGGCGAACACAAGTTAAGAAACATGTACAATAAAATCCCATTTTAAACTAAATAACTAATTAATAATACATAATAAAACCCAGAATCAGAGTCAGCTTATTTGCTTGAACAGCCAAGTCTTCAGCTCCCGATGGAAGGAGCGGAGATCAGGAGCCGTCCGGAGCTCGGTAGGTAACTCATTCCAGAGGGTGGGAGCACCCACAGAGAACGCCCTATTCCTGGGCACCGCTAGATGACATTGGTTCGCCGTCAGAACCCTGAGGAGAGCGACCCTATGTGAGCGAACAGGATAGTGGGAGGCAGGCAGGAGAAGATCCTGCAAATATCCCAGACCTAAGTCATGTAGGGCCTTATAGGTGAGAACCAGCACTTTGAAGCGGACCTGGAGAACCACTGGTAACCAGTGCAGCTCACGCAGGAGAGGTGTTATATGGGAGTAACAAGGGGCTCCCGTAATAACCCGTGCAGCTGCATTCTGGATCAGCTGGAGTCTCCGGCTGCATCTCAGGGGCAGGCCCATGTAGAAGGAATTGCAATAATCCAAGCAGGAAGTAACCAGGGCATAAGTGACTGTGCAAAGGTCATCTTGGTCCAGGAAAGGGAGCAACTGGCGCACCAGGCAAACCTGTGTGAAGGCCCCCCTGGTGACAGCCATTAGATGGTCTTCTAGGGACAGCTGAGCATCCAGGAGGACACCCAAGTTGCGAGCCCTATCAATGGGGGCAAGTTTTTCCCCATCCATCAAAAGTGATGGGGTCTCTGAAACCCGAGATGCCGGCATCCACAGTCACTCAGTCTTGAAGGGATTGAGTTTGAGTCTGCTTTTGCCCATCCAGGCCTGTACCGCCTCCAGGCAATGGGACATCACGGAAAGGGCATCTCTGGGGTGGTCTGGGGTGGAGATGTATCATCAGCATATTGACCATATCTCACCCCAAATCATATCTCATTCCAAAGCCACGAATGATCTCACCCAGTGGCTTCATATAGATGTTAAAGAGTAGGGGGGAGAGAACCAACCCAAGGCACCCCACAATTTAGGGGCCTGGGGGTGGACCTTTGTCCCCCCGCCCATACAAACTGCAAGCACTTAAAGCGACCAGAGAGGTAGGTGGAGAACTATTGTAAGACAGTGCCTCCCACCCCCAACTCCTCAAGTCGCTGCAGAACGATACCATGGTTGATGGTATCAAAAGTCGCTGAGGTCAAGTAGGACCAGGATGGAGGAACAATCACCATCCTGAGCCCGCCAGAGATCATTCACCAGAGCGACCAATGCCGTTTCCGTGCTGTGTCCACGTCAGAAGCCCAATTGGTATGGGTCAAGGTATTCTGTTTCCTTCAGGAACTGTGGGAGCTGTTGCACCACTACAGTCTCAACAACCTTCGCGATGAAGCGAAGGTTGGAGACGGGACGATAGTTATTAAGTGAGTCTGGATCCAGGGAAGGCTTCTTGAGGAGAAGTCGAACCACCGCCTCCTTAAGAGAGGCGGGGAAGTTCCCTTCTCTCTTTTTTTTTAATTGAAAAAGTTTTACAAATACAAATTTTTCCCATCCCCCCCCCCAATTTCCCACCCACCCCCTATCCCCATTCCCCTCCCATCCCACCCTTGGCTTCCCTTACAAAAATTATTATTCTTATACAATCCACTAATAATAAACAAAAGAAAAGATGAAATCCAAATAAGGTATACCATGGTTGATGGTACTACTGTACCGTCTCACTTGGACTACTGTAATGCTCTCTACATGGGGCTCCCCTTGGGATGCATCCGGAGGCTTCAGCTGGTACAGAATGCGGCCGCGCGGGGGATTATGGGAGCGACAGGGCGCTCCCATGTGACACCTCTCCTGCGTGAGCTGCATTGGTTGCCGGTTGATTTCCGGGTGCGTTTCAAGGTGTTGGTAATCACCTTTAAAGCGCTCCATGGCTTAGGACCAGGGTACTTACGGGACCGCCTTCTGCCACCTATTGCCTCCCACCAGCCGGTTCGCTCCCACAGAGAGGGCCTCCTCAGGGTGCCGTCAGCCAGACAGTGCCGGCTGGCGACCCCCAGGGGAGAGCATTCTCTGTGGTAGCCCCCACCCTCTGGAACGATCTCCCTCCAGACCTGAGGACTATCGCTGACCTCCGGTCCTTTCGTCGGGCTTTGAAGACTCATCTCTTCCAACTTGCCGGACTTGCCTGATCCCTCCTATTTTTAAATATTTTTAAATGCTTTTAAATTTTTAGAGTCTTAGAGTTTTTATTCGGTTTATATTTTCAGCCTAAATTTATATTGATTTTAGTACGTTTTAACTTATTGTATTGTATTGGTTTTAAATTGGCTGTTCACCGCCCTGAGTCCGGAAGGAGAAGGGCGGTATAGAAATTTAATTAATAAATAATAAATAAATAATAAATAAATAAGGTATCAAATCAGACATTTCTCTCATCTAATCTACCCCCTATCAGTAATAAAGATTTTTCTACATAACATCCAAGTAATAATTATCTACATATATCAATCCCCCTTATTACAAGATAAAATCCAAGACGTAATATCCCCCAATTAATCTTCCCCCCTTTTAAACTATTTCCTGCTTAACATATTCTACATAACATTCTATATCAATATATCAATCTCTGTTTATTCCAAATCTTAATTACCTTCAATTCCTTTACACCCTATATGCTATAACTCTCAACACAACATAACATTTTTCAACTAAATGCTAACTGATACTTCTTTGTTTGGTATTTATTCTGCACATAATCTATCCATTTCTTCCATTCCCAAACAAAAGTTTCTTGGGTCCTATCTTTTATATACGCTGATAACTTTGCCATTTCTGCAAAACTAGCCATCTTCAAAGTCCATTCTTCAATAGTAGGTAAAATATCTTTTTTCCAATATTGTCCAATCAATAACCTAGCTGCAGTAATCATATATAATATCAATCTTGTTTCATTCGATGAAAAATCCTTAATTATACCCAATAAAAACAATTGTGGAGAAAATTGGAGCTTCTTCTTCAACACATTTTGCATAACCCACCAGAGTTTAATCCAAAAAGCTTTCACTTTTCTGCAAGTCCACCATATATGATAATAT
Organism: Masticophis lateralis; assembly: GCA_030761175.1. Taxonomy (NCBI): domain Eukaryota; kingdom Metazoa; phylum Chordata; class Lepidosauria; order Squamata; family Colubridae; genus Masticophis; species Masticophis lateralis. The sequence goes on from JAUDYJ010000004.1 coordinate 79,422,067, forward strand.
GTAGCATCTGAGCAATCATATCTCCAGCATCTTGGTTGAACATTAGGATACATACATGACGGTTTCTTAGGATCTAAATGCCACCTATAAAACATTTTATAAAAGTTTTCCCTCAAGTTCTGTGATCGAGTAAATTTAACATTCTGGACCCATATCTTTTCCCAAATTTCTAACATAACTGGTTCTGCAAAATTTTGTGCCCATTTTATCATGCAATCTTTAACCAATTCGCTTTCTGAATCTCTTTCTAACAATATATTATAAATCCTCTTAATATGCATCGGCCCTTTCTGTTTTATCTGTATCACCAAATCTTCGTCATGCAACATTAAACCAATTTTTTGATCTTCCCTCCATCTTGATTGAAGTTGACTGTACTGCAACCAAGTTATATTAATCCCTTCTTCCAACAGAGTTTTCAATGACTTCAAGTTCCAGCTGCCCCCATCATTAAAAAGTATCTCTTTATATAAAATCCCCGAGTGACTTTATATTCCATATAATATGCCCAAGATCCAACCACAAAGGTATTTTGTAATCCAATTTAAACTGGTGCTTCTTCCAGACTCTCATCAAGGAGTTTCTGAGTATGTGACTTCTAAATGCATTATCAACTTTGTTTTCATAAAATAAATATGCATGCCAGCCAAATTCCAAATCGTGGCCTTCTGTGTTCAAAATTTCAGTCCTTGTCGTTTGCAAACCAATCACTCGCTTGTGTCAATGCTGCTGCTTCATAATATAACCGCAGGTTTGGAACTTTAAGGCCACCTCTTTTCCGAACATCTTGTGTAATTTTCAGTTTTACTCTTGGCTTTTTCTCATTCCAAATAAATTTGTTCAGTCCTTTTTGCCATTCAATCAAATGTTTATAATTTTTAAGCACCGGAATCATTTGAAACAAAAACAAAAATCTAGGTAGAATGTTCATCTTCACTGCTGCTATTCTGCCAAGTAGAGATAGTTGCAGTTTTTTCCAAGTTTCCAAATCTTTTTGAACCTTTCGCCACAACACTTAATAATTATTTTGAAAAAGTTTTATATTAGAAGCTGCAACCTGCACGCCTAGATATTTCACCTTTGAAACTATTTCAAAGCCTGCCACCCTTTCGAGTTCCTTCTTTTGACCTTCCGACATATTTTTAACTATCATCTTGGGTTTTTTCTGATTCAATCTAAATCCTAATACCAAACCATATTCTTCTATAATGTATTTCATCTGGATGATTGATTCCAAGGGTCATGTTAGGGTAACCACCAGATTGTCTGCAAATGCCCTTGTTCTATAATCCTTTTGCTTTATAACTATTCCATTCAAAGTATTCGAGTCCCGTATTGAATTCAACAAGACTTCTAAAGATAAAATAAACAGCAGTGGGGATAACGGGCATCCTTGTCTTGTTCCCTTTTGTATATTAAAATTTGTTGTTAAAGTCCCATTAATAATAATTTGTGCTGTTTGCTCTTGATAAATTGCTGAAACCGTCTGAACAAACTGGTCCCCAAATTTCATTTTTAACGAAATCTTTAGTAGACAATTCCAATTAATCCGATCAAAGGCCTTTTCCGCGTCCAAAAACACCAGCACTGCAGGGATCTGTTTACTTTTCTCAAGATGTTCCAATAAATCTATGAGTTGCCTTACATTATCCTTCATATATCTGCCTCCTATAAATCCAGCTTGGTCATGATGAATCACCTCTTGCATAACTGGCATCAATCTGTTGGCTTACACTTTTGCAAAAATTTTATAATCCGTATTCAAGAGAGATATTGGTCTAAAATTTTCTGGTTTTGTAGGACCATCCTCTTTTGGTATCAATGAAATAAAGGCCGTCTTCCACGAAGGGGGTATTTTACCCCCCTGTTGTATGCTGCAAAATAAGTCTTTAAGATGTTCAATCATTTCTGTTCGTAGAGTTTTATAATACACTGCTGTCAGACCATCCGTCTCTGGAGCTTTAGCCGTTTTCAATTGTTTAATTGCGAATATAATCTCCTCAGATGTTATTCTTTGATTCATTCTTTCCTTTTGCTCTGTAGAAATTTCTGTAATTCTGGTTCCTTCAAGATATTCATCTATAAGTTCATTCTTTATATTATCTTTAAAATATAATTTAGAATAGTAATCTAAAAAGGCTTGTTCTATTAATTTTTGTTGGAAAGCTTCCTTCCCTCCATAATCAATAGTGTCAATAATTTGAGAACTCTGCTGTTTTCTCAGTGTATAAGCCAGCCCTCTGCCCGGTTTATTAGCATTGCAAAAAGTGTTATGTTTTGCAAATTGTAAATTAGTTGCCGTTTGTTCCGCTATAAGCATTTGAAATTGGTCTTTCAAAAGTTTTATGGTTTCTTGTAGTTTTTTATCTAGTGGGTTTTGGATATATAATTGTTCCTTTTTCTTTATTTCTGCTTCCAATTCTATTCTTTTCCTTTGTTGATTTGACTTATGTTTAGAGTTCATATGAATCAATACTCCTCGCATATATCCCTTGCTTGCATCCCAGACAATTTCACTGGGTGTACCCTTGTTTGAATTCATTTGGAAAAATTCCTTCAGATGTTTTTTAAGTTCAATTATATTCTTTTCATATCTAAACAAATTCTCATTCAGTCTCCAGGATCTTCTCTCCTTTTTCCCCATTTCTATTTCTATCCATATCGGACTGTGATCTGTTAAAGTCCTAGGAAATATTTTTGTCTTTGTTGTTTTTGTAAATAAGTCAACTGTAACCAGAATAAAATCAATCCTAGAAAAGGATCTATGTCGATCTGAAAAAAATGTAAAGTCCAATTCTTTCGGATTCTGGACTCTCCATACATCTTTCAATTCCAAATCTTCTTTCATAGCAAAAAAAATCTGTGGCAATTTAACCCCTGATTTTGCCAAGCTCTTTTTATCAATTTTGGTGTCAATCACCCCATTCCAATCTCCCTTAATCAAAATAGATGTATAATTCCATTGCAATATTTTAGCATATAATAATTTATAAAAATTTTCCTGCTGTTGGTTGGGAGCGTAGATTCCAATCACCAGAAGTGGATCATTCTGTTCATTTAGTTCAATTGCAATGTATCTTCCATAGTCATCTGTTTCTATAACTTTAGCTGATAATCTTTTGGAAATATACAACACTACACCATTCTTTTTTTCTGGGCTTGAGGATATAAAATGTAATCCTAATTTCGAACTTATCAAATATTTTTGATCCTGAGTTCTAATATGAGTTTCTTGTAGACAAACAACATCATTGTTAAATTGTCTCAAATAATGAAATATTTTTCTTCTTTTCTGTGGAGAGTTCAAACCATTCACGTTCCAAGATAAAAATTTAACTGTCATTTGTAGTTTCACGAAGTGAATCAAGCATTTTCCGAAGTCTCTGTTCCAGAGCGGTAGTCTTTGGTCTAGCTCCTCCCATGGCTTCAGATTTCTGTGGTTTACCATTGGCCCCCTTCTCTTCTTGTGGTGTAGTGGACCTCTGCTGCTGTTGCTTCTCTAACATTTGCTTCTGAGCTGCTTGAGTTATACGTTTATCTTTGGGTTCTTGCATCAGCAGTTCAAGGTCCAATGCCACCTCTCTTGTATTTCTAGGTGGCCCTTTTTTAGGTTCTGGAAAATCCAAAAAAAAATCATCTGAAAAGCCACCTACTGCTCCTTGAGTTTCCTCTATTGCTCTTTGAGTTTCTGTTGCCTCTAATTCCATCTGCTTACGCTGTTCCTCAGTCTCTCTTTCAAGTTCTTTATCTTTATCACTTTCTTCTATAGTTAACACCGTGGATGAATGTGGAGATGTTGCAGCCGTTTTAAAAATATGATAATAGAAATGTTCCGCTTTTTCAATGGTGTTTAGACAGTATCTCTCACTTTCATATCTCAAAATTATGCCAACTGGGGCATCCCATCTAAATGGGATCTGACACCTCTTCAATTCAGTCACCAAAAATCCAAAGTCCTTTCTATCTCTTAGCATCTTAGGTGGTAACTCTTTGTAAACACCAATCTGATTTCCTTCTACCTGGATAGTAGCAAGAAAGGACTTCTGCAAAATATCATTCCTCAGTCTTCTATCAGTAAAGTAGATTACTACATCTCTAGGCAAATTCCTCTGCCTCGCAACACGAGAATTCACTCTGTAAGCCTTATCAATCCTGCTAAAAATTTCATCAGGTTTTGCCTTTAACATTACTGCAAGTGCATCAGCACAAACTACTCTTAAATCTTCTCTGTTATTTTCTTTTAATCCTCTCAATCTTACAGCAAACTCCATAGATCTGAACTGTATCATTGTCACTTCATTTTCAATCTTCTGGGTTCTGGTATCCACATTAGAAAACTTTTCTTCCGTTACTCTCATTTTAGATTCAACTTCTGAGCTAAGTTCACCCACTTTTTTCTCAATCTCAACCACCGCATCTGAAAGACCAGAAACTACTTTAATTATATTTTGATTCAACTTGTCATATTTTTCTTGTACCAACTCCTTAATTTCCTGTTGGGATTTTTCTATAGTTTCAGCATAATCTCCTAAAGTCTTGGCTATAAACTCTTTCAAATCCTTAAGTCCAATTTCCTGTTCACAACTCTGAGTCTGCATCTGTGGCTTTTCTGGCTTTTCCTTTGTTTGATGAGTGGGGGAGCCCCCCGCTGGCTTAGTTTGTTTTGAAGCCATGCCTCTACACAGTCTCAGCCTTTCCAAAAAAGAGGATTTCCCTCCTTTTCCAGCTTTTCTCCCCAGTTTTATAAGAAAAGAAGTTGAATAATAAGCTTTTCTATTTTCTTATATGTTAGAATGTTGCTTTAAGCAATTTAGAGGCTTCGACTCAAATACTTTCACTTTTAACTTTCCTTTCTTCCGTTAGAGCCAGTCGCCATTTTAAATTACTTCTAATTACTTTCTCCTGTTTCAGTCCTTCTTTTGAGAAATTGTTAACAGGGCTAGCCAAGATACTTGCGCTTTGTAGAATCCGGATTTCACCGTTTAGCTTAGAAGCTTCAGTTGTTTTTTGCTGACGTTGCTCTCGCCGTCTGGCTCTGTTTGCACAGAGATTTCCCGCTGCCCGGAGCCTCGGCGAGCTGGAAAGGGAGCCTCACCCTGAATCCCCAGGGATGAAATAAAGAACCTGGGGGCTTCTCAGGGGGCTCTACCTTGTCTCACCGGCTCTACCCGTATTTCTTGACGAAATTTGAGCTTTCCGAGCCGCCTCTCAGCTGTTGAGGCAGCTCTAACAGGCAGCGGGGCTGGCGGTCATGAAAAGACCATCTCACAATGGCGGAGACGCCAACCGGAAACCCGGAAGTTCCCTTCTCTCAACGAAGCGTTGACAATTGCCTGGATCCAGTCTCTAGTCACCCCCCTGGCAGCCGAAACCAACCAGGAGGGACAAGAGTCCAATAAGCAAGTGGAAGAACTAAGTTTGCCCATAATCCTGTCCACTTCCTTGACAGAAACAGGGTCGAACTCAATCTAGATATTATTCTCAAGACCCACTCTAGTCTCCCGATTGGATTCTTTCCAGTCAGAGTCCAATCCGATCCGGATCTGAGCGATTTTATCATGCAGAAACTGTACAAAATCCTCAGCTCTGCCCTGTAAAGGGTCTTTCCCTCACTCCCTGATTGAGGAGGGAGCGGGTCACACAAAACAGGGCCGCTGGGTGGTTTTCTGCAGATGCAATGAGGGCGACGAAATAATCTCGCTTCGGCGCTTCCATCGCCACTAGATAAGACCTAATATGGGTTCTTAACTGTGTTCGGTCAGATTCAGATAGGAAGGACCTCCAACTCTCTTCTAGGTGTCTTTTCTGACGTTTCATTTCCCGGAGCTCCATGGAAAACCAAGGAGCGACCCGGGATCTGCGGCGGGTTAGAGGCCGCAAAGGTGCAATTCTGTCCAAGGCTTTGGTAGCCGCCCGTTCCCAGGATGCCACCAGAGCCTCAGCTGAATCGCAGGATTGAAAGGTGGGGAATGTCCCAAGCTCCTTCAAGAACCTTTCTGGGTTCATCAGGTGCCTGGGGCATAACCATTTTATGGGTCCCGTCTCCCAGCGGCGAGGGTTGGCAGAATGAAAGTCCAATCTAAGGAGGGAATGGTCGGTCCATGACAGGGGAGTGATGGAAAGTTCCCCCCTACCATGACCATTTATCCACTGCCCAGAAAGAAAAACCAGGTCGAGTGTGTGTCCTCCCCTATGAGTTGGGCCCTGAATAACCTGAGTCAGGTCCATGGCTGCCATGGAGGCCATGAACTCCTGGACTGTCTCTGATGACTTGCTGATCGAAGGCAGATTAAAATCTCCTGCAACCAAAAGGCTGGGGAGTTTAAGTGCCACTTCAATCAAGACATCGAGCAGTGTGGGCAGGGCTGTGGCAACATAGCTGGGAGATAGGTATGTGACCAACAAGCCCAACTGAGCTCCAGGGTCCCATTTCAATAGAAGAGACTCACACTGAGAGACAGTGACCTCCTTAGGACTCAGACTTTCTCTAACAACCTGTTGTGGCCCCGTCCTCTGAGCCTATCCCATTGGAGGAAGGAAGGAGCATGAGGAAGAGGAGCCAGCCAGATCTCCCAGTCCCCCCCCCCCTCTGGCACCGTCTCAGGTGCCAGCTGAAAGAGAGCAAAGTAGTGGGGAAACAGGTGTCTCAGATGAGAGTGAGGGAGAGACGTCATTCCTGGATGCACGTCAAAGAAGGCGAGATAAGCGCTTGCAGCAGCTGAGGAGACGTACGAGGGAATAGACCTGAGTCACTGGACTTGAGTCACAGGACCAATGAGTCACTGGACCACACCCAGAGACTATATAAGACAGGGTGGTGGTTAATGATCTCTGTGACGAACAATAATTCACTCTGGTAGTCATTGGAGCTAAAAGAACGGATTTTGGCAAAGCTACGTATGTGATTTTCTTTCTGTGAACTATTAAAGCACTTGGCAGACGGTGTGCATATCGCTGCCAAGTTAGAGATAAGAACTGTGGTGTGTGCCAAGTGCTTCTTTAACCCTCGACTGGCTGTGTTTTTGTGGGTGTCTGTAGAGGGGGACAGATCACAACCACTGCCACCACCACCACCACCCCGCCCCTTCCCTGGTGTTGCGAATGGTGCAGGACACGAAAGCCTGGGGGGCATAAATCAGAGAGAGGGATTTCCCCCTCTTGCCCCAACCAGGTCTCCAGGTCCGCACCCTCCTCATCAATAAGATCTTGTATGAGGAGGGCCTTATTCATCATGGACCTGGCATTCACATACACCAGACGGAGACCAGGATCTCTGCTCTCATATCCCCAGGAAAGCAGGGTGAGCAGGAGGTATGGGAGCAAGCCACCATCCGAATGCTTCTGGTGTGATGCTCTCCACCCTTACTTCGATTTCTTCTGCCCCCTCCCATCATTATCACAGGTATAGAATGTCCCACCCTCCTCCAAGCATCCTCTACGACCCCCAACCCTCTAACCCGGCGGGACTGTCAGAATGGCATGGCTGCTGATCCTTAAGAGACCCCCCAGTCTCATTTTTGTTATTAAAAACCACCCTCCTCCCGGATCCCCTTAAAATTGGATCTAAAAATCTATTTTAAAAACCCCAGAGCTTCCGTTTTTTAGCATACCACCTCTTGGGGTTCCAAAACCCGTCATCAAGGGCAGCCCTTGATAGTTGAGAGGGCCAAACCTGCGAGAGGGGGGAGTCTCACAGTGCATGTAGTTCCGCAGCTGAGTACACCGTAAACAAAAGAAAAGGCTGGAGGGGTTGAGATACAATCTTCTGAAATGTTGGAGATGGTCATAGTAGAGGGGAAAAAGATGTTATGTAGAGCACCAACATACTAGAATAATAACCGCCCTCTAATAGCGATGACAAATCAGTGAAATACAATTCTGTCCAGGGGGAATAAGGATCTCACTGGCTGCCCCCTCATGACGACCAGTCCAGTGTCCAAGAGAAGATGGACCATTCCCCATCCGGTAAACAGGATTCATAGTGTTAGTGTTTTCATTCCCTTCAATATCTGTGGAAGTCAGAATTAAAGGGAATTAAATTAAAGGGATAGGATGGTACATCAAAGGACAGAGTAATTGCTGATGGAACAATAGGAGTAAAACAGCGAGGGAGAGAAATTCAAGGTGGGGGTGGCAAGGAAGAGGATCTTTCAATTGAGCAGTGGCCATAACTGTGTCTGAGCCTGATGGGGGGGATAATACAAGGGGGGAGATCAATCAACATCCCCCTTCCTGTATTCTTCTGCTCGTTCAGCCACACCAATTCAGACTTCTTCTTTAAAAGATCCTCAGCCTTAGGTGATTACTGGCCCCCACTGAGGATCATAAAAGGGAGTATTTAGATTGCCCTAACTTAGAGCGAATCCTGAGCCTCCTGCATCACCATCTTCTTTTTTGGCAGCTACCAGATGTCATTATCATTCTTACTGCTACCATCAACCACCTTCATTCAACCCCATGCTTAACACAATTTATGTTTGGTTTATGCCAATGCTGTTCTCATCAATGGACTTGGGAAAAAATGGTGAAATTATATCCAGGTGCCAATTAAGTGTTTATAAGGGTTAGAATGAGACAAAATATAATCCACTCAAAATGAAAGACAGAGATGTCATCATATACTAACAAAGGAAAGACTTCTCTCATTCTAGCAGAGCCACCAAAAATAATCTTCCACATTAATATCTGCTAAAAATCTAGTTTCAAGGTTGCATTTAATATGTAGATCAGTGGTTTTCAACCAGGATCCATATGGCTCCCTGGGGTCCCAATGATATTTCAAGGACCACAAGGGAAACAATGTACTGAAACAGGAGGGCCGAGGCATGTGGCAAGGAAACAACAACCCCCACAAGTGTGTTATATTTATTGACACCAGAAAGCATATCAGTTACTGTCCCATGTCAATACCAGTAATGGGACCTGGGCAAAGGAACCATACGGAAAAAAAGATCAGAAAGGAGCCACAGGCAAAAAAGTGTAAGAAACATTGATGCAGATAACAGGAAAGAGATATATCTCCTCTATCTCATAACCCAGAGATTTTCTTTCACTATGTAATATGGAACAGTCTGATATCTAGTCCTTGCTCAGTCTATTTCAACACCAGTCACATTCAACTCCAGCTGACTCCATGGACACATCCAGCTTAGATTTTTGGCAATAATGTTGATTATTGCTGCCTTTAAAAAAACAAAACAACATGTAAATCTATAACCCTGACATTCCTACTGGGCTAAGTACTATCAAATCCAAATTTGCTAAGTTTTTTTTAAAGTAGTTATTGCTAGGACAACACTATAAAACAAGCACAGACAATGAATAATAACTCTTTCATCTACATCATCTTTAAAAAACTGATCATGCAAGCTAATATATCTTGTTCATGGAAAAATATATAGACATCAGCACAATATTTTATTTCTTTTTAAAAATGGTTTCATGTATGTTTGTTTAAAAATAAAAATAATTTTTTTCAAAAAAAAAATATTTTATTTCTTTATTAAATTTATATGGTACCAATTTCACTATCAATCGACTCTGGGTGGCTGACTAGACTAACCGCAATGATAGGAAATGAATAAGAAAGAAAAAAATATAGACAATGTTCCACTTGAGCAATTGATCTCTTCCAACCCTCCATATTGACCTGAAACCCATTATTGAGATTTCAATTATGAGCTGCTTCTACAGAGTATGTCTGCCATACTATAAAGCATTGGAACTGCACAAGTCTGAAACTAGCAACTCATCTCTTGCTATAAAATTGTGTACTGTTATGGTTCTTTGCACAGTCAGTCAAATTGGATTTGGCATTTCATCTACCTCTTGAGCCCTTTCCAAAGACTGGGATGGGGAGATGCTGTTGCTTGATGATGTTAAAGGAATAATTGCAGAATGTAAGCTATTCCAAGTAAAATTGCCTCTTGCAATTGACTGGTGGTGATTTTGTCAATACTGATGTTGTTCAGGTGGTATGCCAGATATTTTAGGATTGCAGCCAAACTGCCTATCACTACTGGTACTATCTTAGCTTTCTTTTGCCACAGCTATTCTTCTTCTATTTGCAGATCTTTGCATGTTGTGATTTTTCTTCAGTTCTTCAGTTCACAATTGTTAAGTTTGGGATCTTGTGTGGCAGGTACTTGCCTGTTTGAAATTTAAGTCCCAGAGTAGAGTAGATTAGATTAGATAAGATTAGATTAACAGAATTGGAAGAGACCTTGTAGGTCTAATCCAGTCCCCCGCCCAAGCAGGAGACCCTACACCATTTCCGACAAAATGGCAATCCAACCTCTTCCTAAAAGCCTCCAGTAATGAAGCTCCCACAACTTCCGAAGGCAAGCTGTTCTATTGGTTGATTGTTCTCACTGTCAGAAAATTACTCCATATTTCTATGTTGAATCTCTCCTTGATTTAACCCCTTTCTGTGGCAGCCCCTCAAATATTGGAAAACTGCTAACATGTCTCCCCTGGTCCTCCTCTTCACTTGACCAGCTATGCCCAGTTCCTGTAACTGTTCTTTGTATGTTTTAGTCTCCAGTCCCATAATCATCCTGGTTATCTCCTCTGCACTTTTTCTAGAGTCTCAACATCTTTTTTTACGGTGTGGTGACCAAAACTGGATGCAGTATTCTAGGTGTGCTCTTACTAAGGCTTTATAGAGTGGTATTAGTTCCTGACATGATCTTGATTGTATCCCTCTGTTAATGCATTTTAGGATTGCATAGACTTTTTTGACTGCCGCTGCACACTGCTGGCTCATATTTAACTAGTTGTCCACTAAGACTCCAAGATCCTTCTCAGTTACTGCTATTAAGCCTGGTTTCACCTAGTCTGTATGTATTTTTGGTTTTTGTTGTTTAAGTGTAAGACTTTACATTTCTCTACATTGAATTTCATTTTGTTAGATAGGGCCCAGTGATCAAGTCGGTCAAGATCCATCTGGATGCACCTGTCCGGTTGGCGCAGCCATCGCTAGACAGCCTTTTATGACTGCCAGCCCCGCCGCCCGTATAGAGCCGCCTCTACAGCTGAGAGGTGGCTTGAAAAACTCTCGTTCTTGAAGAAACGTGAGGAGAGCCGGCAAGAACAGGTAGAGCCCCCTGCGAAGCCCCCAGATTGTTTCTTTGCTTCTGGGGAGGAAGCAGGGTGAGGCTCCCTATCCAGCTTGCGAGGCTCCGGACTCCAGGAACAACTCTGCATCCAAAAGAGCTAGATGACGCGACCAACTTTAGCAGTGAAAAACAACTGAATTCTTCAAACCAAGCAGGGTGAAATCGGGACTTAAAACTAAAAACTGTAAGTATTTGTGTTAGTCCTGTCATTGATTTTAAGAATGGAGCAGGAGTGAAAGTATATTAAAATGGCGTCCGGTTTCAGCGGAGGATTGGACCTCCAATTGTTGTTGCATGAACCTAAAAACCAGCATATAACTCAAGCAGCCTACAAGCAAATTTTAGAAAAACAACAGCAGCAGAGGTCTATGCCACCACAAGATAAGAAGGGTGCCAATGGTAAACCAGAGAAATCTGAAGCTATGGGAGGAGCCAGGCCGAAGACTACCACTTTGGAACAGAAACTTCAGCAAATGCTCTTAGCGCTTCATGAGACTACAAATGACAATTAAATTTTTATCTTGGAACGTGAATGGATTGAATTCACCACAGATAAGAAGAAAAATATTTCATTATTTGAGACAATTTAATAATGACGTTATTTGTTTGCAGGAAACCCATATAAGAATACAGGATCAAAAATATTTGATAAATTCTAAATTAGGTGTACAATTTATAGCTTCAAATTCAGAAAAGAAGAATGGTGTTGTGATTTATATAAATAAAAGATTGTCAGCTAAAATTATAGAAGCAGATGATTGCGGAAGATATATAGCAATCGAATTAAACACACATAATGGTCCAATTCTGATGGTTGGAATTTATGCTCCCAACCAGCAACAAGAAAACTTTTACAAATTATTATACTCTAAAATATTGCGATGGGATTATAGATCTATCTTACTTATGGGAGATTGGAATGGAGTAATAGATCTCAAAAAAGATAAAAAGAGCTTGGCAAAGTCAAGTGTTAAACTACCGTGTTAAACACGGTAAACTACTGTGTTAAACTACCACAGATTTTTTTCGATATGAAAGAAGATTTGGAGTTGAAAGATATATGGAGAGTACACAACCCAAAAGAACTGGATTTTACCTTTTTTTCAAATAGACACAGATCCTTCTCCAGGATTGATTTCATCTTAATTACAGCTGATTTACTTTTAAAAACAAAGAAAACAAAGATATTTCTGAGGACTCTAACTGACCATAGTCTGGTATGGATAGAAATGGAAATGGGAAAGAACGAGAGAAGATCATGGAGAGTAAATGAAAACTTGTTCAGATATGAAAAGAATGTAAATGAACTTAAAAAACAAATGAAAGAATTTTTTGAAATGAATTTGAATAAGGGTACCCCTATTGAAATTGTTTGGGATGCGAGTAAGGCGTATATGCGGGGGGTACTGATTTATATGAATTCTAAACATAAATTAAATCAGCAAAGGAAAAGATTAGAAATGGAAGGAGAGATAAAGAAAAAAGAACAATTACTTATAAAAAATCCGACGGATAAAAAATTACAAGAAATTATAAAACTCACGAAAGATCAATTTCAAATGCTTATAGCGGAACAAGCAGCAACTAATCTACAATTTGCAAAACGTAATACATTTAGTAATGCTAACAAACCGGGCAGGTGGCTGGCTTACACACTGAGGAAACAGCAGAGCTCTTGTGTTATTGGCAGTATTGAGCATGGAAGGAAGTTTTTCAACAAAGTTTAATTAAAGAACCCTTTTCAGATTATTATACTAAATTATATGCCAAAGAACATATACAGATTGAATTTATAGATAAATACTTAGAAGAGAGGAGAGTCACGAAAATCTCTAGGGAGCAAAAGGAAAGAATGAATCAACTAATAACAGCTGAGGAGATTATTTTTGCAATTAAACAATTAAAAACAGCCAAAGCTCCAGGGACGGATGGTTTAACAGCGGTGTATTATAAAACTCTACAAGCAGAAATGATTGAACATCTTAAAGACTTATTTTGTAACATACAAAAAGGGGATAAAATACCCCCTTCATGGAAAGCAGCCTTTGTTTCATTGATACCAAAAGGGGAAGGTTCTACAAAACCGGAAAATTTCAGACCAATATCTCTTCTGAATACAGATTATAAAATTTTTGCAAAAGTATTAGCCAACAGATTAATGCCAGTTATGCAAGAGGTGATTCATCATGATCAAACTGGATTTATAGAAAGCAGATACATGAAGGATAATGTCAGGCAAATTATAGACTTATTGGAACATCCTGAGAAGAGTAAATAGATCCCTGCAGTGCTGGTGTTTTTGGATGCAGAAAAGGCCTTTGATTGAGTCAATTGGAACTTTCTATTAAAGACTTTAACAAAAATGGACTTTGGGGACCAGTTTGTTCAGGCGGTTTCAGCAATTTATCAAGAGCAATCAGCACAAATTATCATTAATGGAAGTCTAACTACAAACTTTAGTATAGAAAAAGGAACAAGACAAGGTTGTCCGTTATCCTCATTGTTGTTTATTTTAACTTTAGAAGTCTTGTTGAACACAATACGGGATTCGAGTACTCTGAATGGAATAGCTATAAGGCAAGAGGAATATAGAACAAGGGCATTTGCAGATGATCTGGTTGTTACCCTAACACGGCCGATGGAATCAATAATCCAGATGAAAGATATTATAGAAGAATATGGTATGGTATCAGGATTTAGATTGAATCAGAAAAAAACCAAGATGATAGTCAAAAATATGACAGAAGGTCAAAAGAAGGAACTTGAAAGGAAGGCAGGCTTTGAAATAGTAGCAAAAGTGAAATATCTAGGAGTTCAAGTTGCAGCCTCAAATATAAAACTCTTTCAAAATAATTATGAAGTGTTGTGGCGAAAGGTGCAAAAAGACATGGAAACTTGGAAAAAGCTGCAGCTATCTTTACTTGGAAGAATAGCAGCAGTTAAGATGAATGTTCTACCTAGATTTCTATTTTTGTTTCAAATGATTCCGGTGCTTAAAAGTGACAAACACCTGATGGAATGGCAAAAAGGAGTGAATAAGTTTCTTTGGAATGAGAAAAAGCCAAGAGTTAAACTGAAAATTATGCAAGATGTTCGTGAAGGGGGTGGCCTTAAACTTCCAAGCCTATGACTGTATTATGAAGCAGCAGTGTTGACACAAGCAAGTGATTGGTTTGGAATGACAAAGACTGTAATACTGAATATAGAAGGCCATGACTTGGAATTTGGTTGGCATGCATATTTATTCTACGAAAATAAAGTTGATAAAGTATTCAAGAGCCATATACTCAGAAACTCTTTGATGAGAGTATGGAAGAAGCACCAGTCTAAATTGGATTACAAAATACCTTTGTGGTTGGATCTTGGGCATATCACACGGAATATAAATATAAAGTCACTCGGGGGGATTTTATATAAAGAGGTACTTTTTAATGATGGGGGTAGATGGCAAACACTAAATACACTGTTGGAAGAAGGGATTAATTTAACTTGGTTACAGTATAATCAACTTCAATTGAGATGGAGGGAAGATCAAAAAACTGGTTTGATGTTGTATGAAGAGGAATTGGTAAGACGGATAAAAGAGAAAGGCCCAATGCACATCAAGAGGGTTTATAACATTTTGTTAGAGAGAGACTCTAAAAATGAACTGGTTAAAGACTGTATGATAAAATGGGCGCAAAATTTTGCAGAACCAGTTATGATGGAAACATGGGAAAAAATATGGGTTCAGAATGTTAAATTTACACAGTCACAGAATTTGAGGGAAAATTTTTATAAAATGTTTTATACGTGGCATTTAGATCCTAAGAAACTGTCGTGCATGTATCCTAATGTTCAGCCAAAATGTTGGAGATGTGACTGCTTAGATGCTACATATTACCATATATGGTGGACTTGCAAGAAAGTGAAGGCTTTTTCGATTAAAATTTGGTGGGTTATGCAAAACGTTCTGAAGAAAAAACTCCAATTTTCTCCTCAATTGTTCTTACTGGGTATAGTTAAGGATTTTTCATTGACTGAAACAAAATTGATATTATATATGGTTACAGCAGCTAGGTTACTGATTGGTCAATATTAGAAAAAAGATGTTTTGCCTACTATTGAAGAATGGACTTTGAAGGTGGCCAGTTTTGCAGAAATGGCAAAGATATCAGCATATTTAAAAGTCTGGACTCAAGAAACTTTTGTCTGGGAATGGAAGAAATGGATAGATTATGTGCAGAATAAATATCAAACAAGGAAGATTCAGAGCTTTTAGCTGAATGTTATGTAGAAATTTATAGTATAGACAGGGGGCAGATTAGTTGGGGGGAATTGCATGATATGACATGATTTGGATTTTACTTTGGGAAGTCAGGGTGGGGGGGAAGGGAGGGTTAGGGAGGGGAAGGGGGGGAAGTGGAAAAATTTGTATTTGTAAAACTTTTTCAATTAAAAAAAAAAATCCATCTGGCTTGAGCCTAACTTTCAGGGCAGGGTTCTGCAACCTTAAACATTCAAAGAGCCATTTGGACCTGTTTCCCACAGGAAAAAAAAAAACACCACAAAACCCTTCCCTTGCCTGACTATTTATTGAGCGGCCAAAAAACTAGCCTATGTAGTTGAATTAAACATTCTGTTTTCTTCTGAAACTTTTCTTTTCTTGGATTTATCCACGGTTGGCCTACAGGGGTTGAAAAGCTCAATAAATCATGTGCTGGCAGGTGTTGCACACTGGCGGTTGTGACACATATTTTGAGTGACAGGGAGTCGCAGCAGAGGGGTGAAAGAGCCACATGCAGCTCCAGAGTCAGTTTGCTGATCCCTGTTCTAGGGTATTAGCTGTCCCTGCCAGCCTAGTATCATCTGCAAATTCGGTAAATTCCTTTTCTATTCACTCATCTAAGTCATTTATGAAGATTGGGCCTAAGTACTGGGCCTAAGATGGAACCTTGTGGTACCCCGTTTACTTCCCTCCATGTAGACGTAGACCCATTAAGATCTACTTGTTGGGTATGGTTTGTCAGCAGTTATGAATCCATCTGGTGGTGATGCTATCTACCCCCCTTTTTCCTAGCTTACCAAGAAGTAGGTTGTGGTCTACTTTGCTGAATGCCTTGCTGAGGTCTAAATATATTATGTCCACAGTATTTCGCTGGTCTAATAATTTAGGCACTATGTTGAAGAATGAAATAAGATTGGTTTGGCATGATTTGGGATTTTAACAAACCCGTTCTGACTGCTAGTTATTATTTTACTTGTTTCTAGATGTTGAAGATCTGCTTTTTAATAATGTTTTCTAGTATCTTCCTGGGTATTGCTGTTAGGCTGATTGGTCTATAGTTTCCTGGGTCTGTTCCCCTCCCGCCCCCCCGCCTTTTTTTTTTTTTTTTTTGAAGATGGGAACCACATCAGCTCTTTCCAGTCCTCTGATAGTTCCCCGGTGCTCCAGATGCTCCAATAGCAATCAGCCAGAATGCAGTTCCTTATTTGCTTATACACAATAGACAGAATCTTACCAGACTAATCCCACACTAATGGCTATATGCTGGGAGATTTTAGGAAGTGAGTATCCTTTCTTCTGCTGTCTCCTAACTGGACTGGACTGCCTCTTATCTCACCTACTTGTTTGGAATGTACTTCCTTCTTCCTGGGAAACTGCCACTTTACTGTAGTCCGTCACATTAGTTCCCCTTCCAAGGGCACCATCTCTCACAATCTTTCATTATCAGGTAAGTTTTGCCAGATGTTAACCAATCTTCAAATTCAACTCTTTGCAGCATGTTGTTTAACTGCTTGGCAATGAGGGGGTATAGAATGTGGTTGACGTTTCTGATACAGTTTGCCTTCACCTGATACAGAGCAATTTTTGATGTTCCTTACCCTTTCTCTACCATTTCTGCTGTTATTAAAAGTTCTTTCATTTCAGCTTCTTTTTCATTCTTAACTACCTTCTTGATCCAAGTTACTTGTTGTATTTCATAACTGTGCCCAGAACTACAGAGTTTTTAATTTGTCAGGTGTTGATTGGTCATGGCATATCTCTACTTACAGGTTGGTAGAAATGTTTGTAATTTGACTGAAACTGGAGGTGCTGGCTATAGTGTGCAATACAAGCTTTGTATATACAGCTCTTCTTGGCTATAACTGTTAACTTGCTGCTTGTTGTTGTTATTGTTATTATTGGAAAATACTCAAGCAAATTTGCATCAACTGGACCAATAACATTTATGGGTACTTATTTTTATATAGGAACACAAGGAAGAATACATACTGGTTCTTCCATTTTCTCCCTTATAAAAGCAGGGCTGTGAAATAGACTGGGATGAGAGATAGTGGCTAGCCTAAAATCACCAATTAGTTTCTCTGGCTGTAAGATAAAGCATAACTTGGGTCTCCCACTGAGTCCAAAACCTTAGTAACTACATCACAGTAGATCTCCCCATAAAACATTCCATAATGAACTGTATCATAGGAGATCCTGAATATGAAGCAAATATTCTCTATTTTACTAATTTTATTACTGAGCATGAGCTGTTATCAGTGATATGATTAATGGGATGGGGACAGGTATATCAAGTTTGGATCAGTGGTTAACATGATTGGTAACTGACAGGTCTGCTGTAGATCTTTTCTCATTGCATTTCTTTTCCTCTCTTTCACATGCACACATACAAAAACCTTTGGCCAAGTTTCCTAAAAATTGAATTGTATGGAATTTTTGAATGAAAGTCTAAGCTTGGTGCCACATTAGTACCATATATATCTACACCAGTGATTCTCAATCTTCCAAATGCCGCGACCCTTTAATACAGTTCCTCATGTTGTGGTGACCCCGAACCATAAAATTATTTTCGTTGCTACTTCATAACTGTAGTTTTTTACTACCGGTTCTGTGGGCGTGGCTTATTTTGTGGGCATGGCTTGGAGGTCATGTGACTGGGTGGGCATGGCTATGTGTATAGGAACTACTCAGAGGGCTGAAAAAAGTCATTTCTGACAGGTCCTCGTGCTTTTGATTGGTCCTCACACTTATGACCATCCTCACATTTATGCCCGTGCAGCATTCTTAACAACCATGTCACTCATTTCACAACTGCTTCTCTTCCTCATGGTGATAAGATAGAGCAAAAACGTAAAATGTGAGGACAGTCATAAGTTCGAGGACTGGTCAAAAGTGCGAGGACCAGTCAAAAATAACTTTTTCAGCCCTCTGAGTAGTCCATGTGCACAAAAGGACTACCCACAGGGCTGAAAAAAGTGATTTCTGACAGGTCCTCGCACTTTTGACCAGTCTTCACACTTATGACTGGTCATGATTTATGCCCATTGTAGCATTCTTAACATGTGACCAGGTGGGCATGGCTATGTGTATAGGGACTACTCAGAGGGCTGAAAAAAGTCATTTCTGACAGGTCCTCGCATCTTTGACTGGTCCTCACACTTATGACCATCCTCACATTTATGCCGGTGCAGCATTCTTAACAACCATGTCACTCATTTCACAACTGCTTCTCTTCACCATGGTGACCAGATAGGGCAAAAACGTAAAATGTGAGGACAGTCGTAAGTTTGAGGACTGGTCAAAAGTGCGAGGACCAGTCAA
Source organism: Masticophis lateralis (assembly GCA_030761175.1). Taxonomy (NCBI): domain Eukaryota; kingdom Metazoa; phylum Chordata; class Lepidosauria; order Squamata; family Colubridae; genus Masticophis; species Masticophis lateralis. The sequence goes on from JAUDYJ010000004.1 coordinate 79,440,772, forward strand.
AAATAACTTTTTCAGCCCTCTGAGTAGTCCATATGCATAAAAGGATACAGCAATAGAGAGGGATGAAGAAAGGGAAGGGAAAAGGGTAGGAGGGAGGGTGAGGAAGAGAGGAGGAGAAGGTGAAAGAAAGAGGAAGTAGGGAGGAGAAGAAGGGGGGGAAGAGAAAGTAAAAAGGAAAGAAAAGAGAGAGGTGGTAGGTTTGAGGAGAAAGATTGCTGTATAATAAAAGAGATGAAAGGGAAAAACCCCAAACAAATACAAAGATATTAAGATAAAGAATGGATTATTAAACTTTAAAAAATAAAAGAGAACAAATATGAATAAATAGCAATAATTAGAAACACACATACAAACATGCAATGTCTTTTCTTTGAACAGTATTTGGGCGGTTCACAAATTTAAACAGTGTTTAATCATTTCAATTAAATTTACAATTTCTATATTTCCTTTTTGCATATTTATTACTCATTTATTTTTTTAAAAAAACAATATTACCCTTCATCCTCATCTCTAATCTTAATCAAATTCAATTTTTCCCTTCTCTTATATATTATACCCCTTCCCATTGTCATCTATTTTAATATCCATCCTCAGATTGGTTAATTATGTAATTATGTAATACAGTTGTTTAATACAAACTCAACATTTTAATATAAATCAATTAGTTATATAACTATCTTTTTGTATATTAATCAATATGAACATGAATATTCCAATTATTTCCATGCAATCAGATTTCTTACAAATCAATTAATTATATTTACCAATAATAATAAACCAAATAATTTCCCCCATATATTCCTCCAAACTACAATTTAACCATTTCTGCTTTCAACACAATATACAATTAATAGTATCTCAATTATTACAATTCCCTAGTTAAATAGAGCTTTTTTTCTTTTGTGTTTTAAAATCTTGAACCTCCTCTTTTGCCCTAAATTTCCCATTGTTTGTACCTACCTTTTTTGGTGAGGAAAAAGAAAAAGAAATCTCTCTCCCTGCCTCATTTTGTCACGTTGCAGCAGAGCCTGCTTTACTTTCAGTTTCGTTTCAGCTAGGGAAAAAAAAACCCTTCTCCAGCACGCTTTGCAGCAAAGAGCTTGCAAAACGAGAGCTTGCAAAAGAGCCTGCACAAAGAGCCTTGAGAGCAAGGAGGCTGATCAAATCAATTTATGGTAATTAACCTATGCTGAAGCTGAAAGAGGCTGGTTTTTTTATTTTTGCAGTCTACTCATTTATTTTCTTTTAACACGGATCAGCTATAGGGAGGCCCTTTGAAGCCCCACCGCAAGAATTCAAACAGGTTTTTTCCCTCTAGCCATCAACTGGGACTCAGGAGGTAGCAATGGGTTGGGAGTGGGCGGGGTAAGTGAATGGGACCAGCGATCCAACAGAGGGTGAGGGTGAGTGAAGGCGTGGGGGGGGGCGTGAGAGAGGGCTTTGGCGACCCCTGTGAAATGGCCGTTTGACCCCCAAAGAGGTCGCGACCCCCAGGTTGAGAACCACTGATCTACACAAAAACACACCTGCAGACTTTTATGCACACAGACACATATATCACAATGTGGACTAATCTAATATGGTGGTCAGCAAAATGCAATATTTGTATTAATAAAAAGTACAATTTTCTTGTATAATAATGGGTGATTGGTAGTAAAATAGTTGTATAATAAAGATAGGAGCAAGAAGAACAAAGTCTGGTAGCTGAAAAGCAGTACTATGACAAGGATCTCTGAATATGGCAGAGCTCATGTTATAGTTCATAGGTGCTAAGACTTCCATCCTAAGAGTGTTTATATTCAATTATGCTCTGCTTCAAAGCAAAGTAGAAAGTTAGAAATCTTCTCAATCATAAACCAATTATCAAAACTGTATCAAGAAGGAATTATCAACAAAGAAAATAGTAGGCAGAATTTGAATAAGTTCAGCATCCAAGATGCAAAGCTTAAACAAGTTAAATGTAACTGAGAAAATATTATATAATTACAAATAGTCTGCAAGTGGAACCAACTTAGAAACCCAGTATCTTTTAACAGGTATATGTTTACACTATGTCACAAAAATGTAGCAGTCAAGCTAATCTATATTTAAACATATTAACATGTGTTTGTGTTCTGGACAAGGTTTAGACTCCAATAATTCATTGGACCAACTGCTATTGGTAGTTTAAAGGTGACTAAATTCCATTGTCTCCATCTCTCTGCTATGCTAAATAGCCAGCTTTTGGTGCAGCCCATCAAGAAAGGTGTGGCTGCCTCTTCACCAGTAATAGAGTTGCCTTCACTCTGCCCTATGTGTTCTCCGATCAAGTGCAGAAGGCAGTTACACTTCCTCATCTTTGACTGGCTGCAGTTGTGTGCCTTCCCTACCCGAAGTCTCAGGATTGTCCTGCTGCAGCTATGCTTCAGCCAAATTCCTCAAATGGCTGTTTGGAGCCATTGGTCAATTCCCCTCCAGACATGCCTGGAACTGGTTCATCCTCATCTGAGCTGACATACGGAGAGATACCTGGGGAAGCATCCAGGGGAGTTATCTCAACTATAGGAGGAGAAAGTGCAGCAACCAAGCAATTTTTGTTTGGTTGGAACTCCTCCAGAGGTTGGATTCCTCAGAAAGACTGGAAGCAAGGAAGCAGACTGTTGATATCTTGATATCTCAGCAGCAGTGTATGCTTATGCCAAGACTAGGATGGATGACCTCCAGAGAGTCCTGCACAAGATTATGTTTTGCTTTCATGATTGAGGAAAGGCATAATGGTCATTTATATGTTCCTATTCCTTTTAATAAAAGAAGTACTGCAACTTTATCATAACAAGAGGCCAACTAGACTTGTTTAAAACTAAGCTTTGGCTCCTTAGGTACTTCAAGTGGTCAATAGTAAGGAAAGACATCAAGAATTATGTTTCATCTTGCCACAAATGCTGCAGGACAAAATCTATACTTGGAAAGCCAGCTGGTTTGCTAAAAGTCTGTAGAGATTCTCAGTCATCCAGTTCATGGTTGTACCAAAGGTGCTTTTTCAGGAGGCAACTGGACTTTCTTGTTTTTTTCTTTTGAAGACGTTTCACTTCTCATCCAAGAAGCTTATTCAGCTCTGACAGGATAGTGGAGAATAGAAGGATTTATATTCCTTGCAGCCAGCTGGTAATTTGCATCCTTTTAGAGGGTTGTTGAAGCACTTTATATGTGTCTTCAGAGTCACCTGTGTAGACAGCTGGTTTGCTGCAATTTGTTCTTTTTGCAGTTGTAATTTACCTCCAGATTTTAGAAGGCCCTCTTCCAATTATTCAATATTAAAATACATCTGTCATCCTTATATCATCTTGCATGAAGTACAGAATCTGAGGAAGTGAAGCAATTATTACAGCAATATTTAAGGTGTTGTACCTCTTACTATTAAGACAATCAGACTTAGAATTTGCCTACATAACTCAGTACATTCCTCCAACAAATCTCCATTTCCAGCTAAAATCCCTGAGAGTTGCTTTCCAGAATTCCTAAATCTGCGGTTCCATGTGTGACAGATTTCTTACACGGGATGAAGTAGCTCAGTTTTCCTAAAAGAAATGTTGGATGTAGCAAAGGCAGCATACAAGCAGACTGCAAACACACATAGACAAGAAGGTGCTAAAACTGCTAAAGTGCGATTTCTACAAAATTTTTGTTCTTTGCCTGATCCTACAAGAGCAGCCAATCCAGGAGTGCTGCTCAGCCCCTCACCAAAACCCAGAAAGTCCCCTCCCGCAGCTGTCACACCCGCTGCAAGGAGTGCTTTCCAGGAGGGCAGCCCTTTCTTCCACCACTCAGCAGCCCCGGAGCATGCAATCCAGCAGCCCGTGCCTGCCCAGAGAGATGCTTGAACGGGTCTGTGGCAGCAAGCAGGAGCGAAGCAAATCACCTTGCACCTGGCCTTGGCCTCCTCCCGCCCGGCTATCCCTTTCCAAACAGCCACCCAACACTTCCCTCAGGCGCAGGGCTGGTAAGCGGCTCTTCTGAGAACTGGAGGAGGGGAGGCAGGCGAGCCGGCAGAGGAGACAGGTTTCAGTTGCTCATTCTGCTGCAACCACAAGTGACTGGCCTTGGCTGCGGCTCACAGGTGTGGTCCAACAGGGGAACCGAAGTAGCGAGGCACTGCCTTCCACTGGCCTTGCCTCCCTGAGCGGAACTATGTAGAAGAGCTTGCTTTGGTCCTGGGGTGCAGTGGCGACAGTATGGAGGAAAGCCGTGCGATCGGAGGCCCAAATGCCACAGCCTGCAAGAAAATCACCACTTTTGGTGCCACCGGCATGATGGGCCTGGCCACCCTGGTGCAAGCCCTGGAGGTGGGTGAGGCAGGGAAGTGGGTGTGGGCCTGGGGGGCAGAACCAACAGGGGACCCACGAAGGGGCGTGCTGTCCCCCTGGCTGTGAAAGGACATGCTCAGGTTGCAGCTGCTTCCTCAGCGAAGTGGTGCAGTGGCTGACAATTGGCGGGAGGCAAGTACCAAAAGATCAGCGCCTTGCACTGTGGCTGCTGCAATGAATATGAGAAGCCCAGCCAATGTTTTGAGCACAGTTAACATCTCCAGCCCAATGAGCTTAGGCCAACCTGTTACCATAACCAGCCATGGTTTGTCCATGACTTCTCCGTTAACACTCACCACACCTGTCAATTTACCAACTCCAATTACTGCTCCAGTGAACATCGAACATCCAGTCATTATCACCTCACTATTGAATTTCCCAACACCAATGACATTAGCTGGCCCTTTAAATATAGCCATGAGACCTGTGGAAAGCATGCCTTTCCTTCCCCAGGCATTGCCAACCTCTTCCTTCAAGAGCAAAAACTTCCTGCAATATTAAAAAGAATAGAAAAGGGGGTTGCTGTGTATTGTTTAATGGACTGCTAAATTGGCCACGCCCACCCAGTCACATGACCACTTAGCCATGCCCACCCAGCCTGTCATTAGGCAAATCAACCTATAGTCTGCCCCCCCAACAGTCTGAGGAACCGTGAATTGGCCCCATTTAAAAAGTTTGAGGACCCCTGACCTATAGGTTTGACACCTTATCTTAGTCATTTATAAGAGACTTAACAGCCCAAAATGAACAAGACTGAATTTTCTGGAGATCAGCATTACAGAACTAGCCAAATGATCTCAGAAGATGAAAGCAGTAATCTGCAGCAGAAAGCAGTAATCTGCAGCAGAAGATGAAAGCAGTAATCTGCAGTTCATTCCCATTGTTGTGACCAAGGCCCAAGTAGTGATTACCAAACATAATTCAGTCCTCAACAAATTTGTTTTAATTCATTTAACAATTAATTCATTCTCAGCTTTGTCCAAAACAAAATTCTTAATAACCAGTCCGTCAGCCTTATCACCAACCTTTGGTGCCTTTGGCAACCTGCCAAAGGCTTTTTTTGGCAAAATCCCCACCAAGTGCTGACAAGAAGCAGGGGAATCAACGTTGCTTTTCTACAAAGAACCCAATGGCTCGTTGCTACTCTTTTAAGCCTTATAGGAGTGGCCAATCATCTTCTGGCCTTACTCCTGAGTTGTCCTTTTTTTCTTCAGCTGCTCTTGCCTTCTGGCAGCTCTTCGCATGCATGCACTAGGAACAGGCTCCTCCTGTTCCTCTGCCTCTCTTCTGCCCATCTCTGGAGGCTCTGGAGTCTGCACATCACTCCCAGATGGCCCTGGTCCCATCTCTGCCTCCAACACAGACCTCGTCCGGGCCGTCCCCTAACTCCAGGACTGGCCCACTGTCCTCCCCAGCCTCCTCACTGTCCAACTCTGCTGCCAGGTCCGCAGGCTGCTGGCGAACCACACTACCCATGCTGAGTGATATGTCTTTTCAGATAATAGTGGGCGACAACATAACTAAAGAAGATTAAACAACGGCTTCCCAGAAGGCTCTGTAATGGCACCTACACTATTCAACTTATACATATCAAATATGCTGGCGACAAGGAGACACAAATTCGGATACGCTGATGATTTGGCTATAGCAGTACCAGAAAAACACATGGAGGTGGCTGACAGTCTTCTGTCCAAAGATCTTAAATTCTTGGGAAAATTCTTCACTGACTGGAGACTCACTCCTAGCACCAATAATTATGTGCTTCCACCTTAACAACAAACTAGCATATGAAGCTTCAAAGGCTTACTTAACAATTACAACTTACTCCCCTGTGATCCCCAGCCAAAGTATCTTGGAGTAATATTGGAATGGACTCCTTCCTACAAGATACACCTACAGTATACAGCGGCAAAAATCAATACTAGGGACAACATGCTCCAGACATTATATGGAATTAAATGAGGAGCTTCAGCTGTCACCCTCAGGTAATCAGCGCTAAGGTTGGTCTACTCTGAAGCACGTACTGTGCCTCTGTATGGCTTAACAGCTGCCATACTAGTAAGGTAGATGCCAGACTCAATGACACTATGAGGACTATAAGTGGATATATTAAAACCATTCTGACTTGTTGATTTCCTGTTCTAAGCCATATAGTACTGCCAGCTTTACGAAGGCAAGATGCATTAGTAAGACAATACAGAAAAAATATGAACAACTCACTCCTATTGGTGCATGCCAACCTTCCTCATTTATCAACTGGAAGACTCACATCCAGGAAGCCCCCACTGACCCTTGCACAACATCTGCCCAACCATTTTAACATTGATTCCCAATGGAAAGCCAAATGGGTCACTGAATGGCGAGACATAGAAAGACATATAAAAGATCCCAAAAAAAGGTGCCAGGCTTTGAACTATCACTTCAACCATGGGCAATCTGGAGCAGGATTCACACCTCACATGGCATCTGCTAGGACTCTCTGTATAAATGGGACACTGTATCCTCCCCCCGGTGTGATTGTTCGGTCCTACATCAAACCATAGATCCCATCACTGGCTGTAAGATGAGAGCATATATCAGTCCAATATCTGATTTTTTAAAAATATGAGCCGTGGTGGAGCAGTGGTTAGAATGCAGTACGGCAGGCTACTTCTGCTGCCTGCCAGCGCCTGCAGTTTGGCAGTTTGATTCTCACCTGCTCAAGGTTGACTCAGCCTTCCATTCTTTCGAGGTCAGTAAAATGAGGATCCAGATTGTTGGGGGCAATATGCTGATTCTGTAAACTACTTAGACGGGGCTGTAAAGCACTGTGAAGTGGTATATAAGTCTATAAACTATGCTGAGCTTCAATGTTTAGTTGGCCTAGACATTGGCATTTGAACACAGATCTTTTAACGTTTATATTTTATTGTGTTTTACTAATCTAGATGAAATATTTTTTTAAAAATTGCTAGTTCATGTATGATACGCTGTACACTAAATAAATCAATATCAGGGAATGAATGTAGCTTTCTGGGAACATGGAAAGAAGATTGAGGTTATTGGGGAAGTAAAAAAGATGACCTTGGCAGTGGTATGTTGAAGTTGTTGCCTAAGCAAAAAACATTTTTAAACTTCAGATTTTATTTCCAGATAAAATTAGGAAGCACTCAGGTAGACATCTCCCTAATTCACTGAACTAAAATGAGGAGGAAGAAATATAGCATAACAAGATTATGTTATTTTAAGCAATTTTAATTAGTTTTAACTTTTCTGTGGACTTGATTTCATGGTGTGGTCTACCTAGTACAGTTGACATCATGGCAGCAGGAAGAGGGAGTATTTCTTTTTCTTACTTTATCAGGAAGTTCCCTTATTTTAGAACAAACTCTTAATTTTGGTCTACATATTTCAGCCCAGGCCATTTTATCAACTATGAAATATTAAAAGTAAAGATAAAGATTTTCAAATGGACCCATATACCAATGATAAACACAGAGGAAGCACATTTTAGTCACATAGTACAAGTTAACATCAGTAGGCATCATATTAGTATGGTAAAATTGCCATAATCATAGGGAGATATTGATTAAATCAACTCGTGGCTTACAAAACACTGTGTATGTTTTTGAGTTTTCTAGAATATTTCATCAGAAAAACATTTAGAATTTGGGGGTGGCAGCAAGGGAGAATGAACGTTGGATTACCTGAACGTTCCTTTTCTTGGCGCGAAGCAATTCATTGGTGGGTTCTATCATTCTTGTTCGATAGGGACTGAGTGTGTACTGTATCTTTAAATTTTGTTCTGGCCACTCCTCCCTGTCTTTGTGACTTGTCAGTTATTTCTCGAAGGTGTTCAACAGGAGCCATGATCTAGGAAAAAGCACAAGAAAACTCCTCCCCATCCCAGACAGCCTGAGAGGTGGGATGAATTGCTTCGCATCGCCAAGAAAAGGAACGTTCAGGTAATCCAACGTCCATTTTCCATGGCAATGCTGCACAATTCATTGGTGGAATATGCCCAAGCAGCCAATTACTGGGAGGGAGGCTGGCTGGACTCCTGGAGCCCGGGAGCATAGACAGACTGAAGCACCCTCCGGCCAAAGGAGGCTTCTGCCGAAGCCTCTCCTGCACTGGCTCCTGGTGGCCTTCCAGGTGCACTTCAAGGTTTTGGTTATCTACTTTAGAGCGCTCCATGGCTTAGGACCTGGTTATATTCGAGACCGCCTGCTACCACCAATAGCCTCCCACCGGCCAGTACGCTCCCATAGAGAGGGGCTCCTCCAGGTGCCGTCAGCCAAACAATGTCAACTGGCAGCCCCCAGGGGGAAAGCCTTCTCTGTGGGAGCACCTACCATCAGGAACGAGCTCCCCCCAGAGATACGGAGGATCCCGGATCTGCGCACCTTCCGTCGCACGCTCAAGACTCATTTGTTTCATCAAGCCAGCCTGACCTAAGTCCATCCTCTTTTTAAATGGAAATTTTAATTTGTTTTAAATTTGTCTCAGCCAAATTATTTAATTCATTTTTATTCTATTTTAATGTTTGTATTTATGTGTTATCTTAAGGCTGTTCACCACCTTGAGTCCTTCGGGAGTAGGGTGGTATGTAAAATGAAATGAAATGAAATGAAATGAAATGAAATGAAATGAAATGAAGCAAAGGAGTCGAATCTATAGTGCCGGACAAATGGAGAAAGTGACGTCCAAGTGGCTGCACGATAAATGTCTGGAATAGAGGCTTGAGTGGACGAAGCGGCTGACGTGGCAACGCTACGAGTGGAGGGGGCCCAAATCCAGCCAGGCAGCGGCTTGCCCTGAGTGCTATAGGCTAAAGAAAGGCAAGCCTTAATCCAGCGGGCAACAGTCTGTGATGACACCTTTTGTCCCATGCATGCCGGATGAAAGGAAACCAGAAGCGCCTCTGACTTACGGAAGGAGGCTGTTCTGACAATATAGAGGCATAAGGCCCTCCTGACATCCAGCGTGTGCCACTGGGTCTCTAATGGATGGCGAGGCTGGGGACAAAAATCGGGTAAAATGATTTCTTGTTGCCAGTGAAAGGTAGAGTTTACTTTGGGAACAAAGGAAGGGTCAAGTCTGAGGACAACAGTGTTGGGCTTGAAGATACATAGGTCACTACAAACCGACAAGGCAGTCAGCTCGGAAACCCTCCATGCCGATGTAATAGCAAGGAGGAAAGCCAGTTTCAGAGTCAAAAAGCGAAGGCTAACTGAAGCCAATGGTTCAAAGTGTGGAGAGGTGAGTGCTCTCAAAACTAGGGACAAGTCCCAGGAGGGGTACCTATGGATGACAGGGGGTCTCAGGTTTGTGGCCCTCCTGTAAAAAATTCCTGATGCGAGGATCATGGGAAAGCAAGTGAGCGTCCCCTGGTCCCAATACCATCGATAAGGCAGCAACTTGTCGCCGGAGTGTAGAGGGTGCTAAACCCTTAGCCAAACCTTCTTGGAGAAAGTCTAAAACGGCAGGAATGGTTGCAGACGTAGGATCAATATGGCGAGAGACACACCAAAGGCAGAATGTCTTCCACGAAGCATCATAGATTCTGACAGTCGAAAGACGTCTAGCTGCCTGGATAGTATGGATGGCTTCACCGGAAATGTTGTTTTTCCTCAGGCGGGATCCGCTCAAGCGCCATACGGTTAATTGCAGCCAGTGGGGGTTTGGATGTAGTACAGCCCCCTGGCTGAGCGATATCCGATCCTGAGGAATGTGCCATGGTTGCTCCACTGAAAGATTCACCAGGGATGCCGAGGCCAGTGAGGTACAACCAGAAGTACCTCTGCCCTTTCTAACAACAATTTGCAGATCACCCCTGGGATGAGAGGAATAGGGGGGAAAGGCATAAAGGAGGCCCGGAGGCCATGGACACCACAGGGCATTGCAAGCCTTGGCTCCCTGATAAGGGAATCGTGTGACAAACCTGGGCAGCTGTGCATTGTCCCGATGGGCGAAGAGGTCCACCAGAGGTTGGCTGAACCGTTGTACTAACTCCCAAAATAGGTCCGGGTATAGCTTCCACTCCAACGGATCCAGCTGTTTTCTGCTGAGCCAGTCTGCCCTGACATTGGCTGTCCCCAAAATATGCTCCGCCCTCAGGGACAACAGGTGAAGCTCCACCCAGTCCAACAGGGCCTCTGCCTCCCTCAACAGAGGGAGAGAGTGGGTACCCCCCTCCCGATTTATATGGGCCTTCGCTGACATGTTGTCCGTTAGGACAAGGACATGGCGGTGAAACAGGGACTGCTGAAAATGGACCAGCGCCCGGTGTACAGCTCTCAATTCCAGTACATTGATATTGTCCCGAGAGTCCAACTGGGACCACCGACCCTGGACCATTTGCTCGAGATGACCCCCCCAGCCGGAGAGGCTCGCATCTGTGGTAAGCACTACTCTGGAGGGTTCGCGAAACAGACAGCCCTATGCATTGGAAGCATCACTTTGGTCTTGGAAGAGCCTTGACCCAGTCTCTGGAAGACCAGGAGAAGCCACTGGAGCGGTCTCGAGTGGCGGAGTGCCCAAGGTACAATTCCTAAACAGGAAATAAATTTGCCAAGCAACTGAGATAAGTTTATCAGAGTCACTCGTCTCAAAGACAGGATATGCTGAACCAACTCCTTGATGTTCTGCTGCCGCTCCTCTGAAAGGAAAATGTGAAGTGTCTCCGAATTGATCTGGGCGTCGGGATGGACGATGGACCTGGAAGGAATTAGATGGCTCTTCTGGAGACTTATGGAAAAGCCATGGAGTTCCAGAACCCGACAGATGGTCAACATGTCTTGCTGTGCTTGGAGGGGGGAAGCGGACAGAATCAAAATGTCGTCGAGGTAACGAATAGGAATTAGTCGAATAGAAGCTGCCACTGCAGCCAATAGTTTGGTGAAGACCCTCGGAGCAGACGAAAGTCCAAACGGCATTGCCCGGTATTGGTAATGCCGTCCGGCACACACAAATCTGAGGTACTTGCAATGTTGAGGATATATGGGAACATGTAGGTAAGCTTCTTGTAAATCGATGGAAGTCACTACATCCCCTTTGCGAATACAACCCAAGATGGTTTTGAGGGATTGCATCTTGAACCTCTTGTATCGGATGAATCTGTTAAGATGCTTGAGGTTCAAGATGGCCCTCCACCCTCCGTAGGACTTGGCTACCAGGAAGAGTATTGAGTAGACTCCCTTTCCTTCCTGCGCAGGTGGGACCTTCTCTATCGCTCCTATTTCCAGAAGGTGTTGTATCTCTGACCTGAGATTGTCCCTTCTGCCATTGAGATGGGACACTGGGGAATGAATGAAAAATGTCCTGGGAATGGTTTGAAATTCTAGTGATAGTCCCACGCCCACTGTCCGATGAACCCAAGGGTCGGACGTGGTGGACTCCCACTGGGAAAGAAAATGAAGGAGCCTTCCCCCAACGGGCAGGAGGGGGTAGGAATCATTTGCCCCGTCTGGTGGAGTGGGAGCCTGAACCTCTAAATAGCCTTCTGGAAGTGGGTTGGAAATGACTCCTGTCACTACTTCCCTGTCTACTAGGAAACCAGTCGAACCCTTGTGAATACGACCTGTTGTAGTAGGGCCCCCTGGGCCCTGAGTCCCCACAAAAGGGCTGCCGCTGACTATAGGGATAAATCTATGTTCCTGCCTGTTGAAAGTCACTGGCAGGGAGACTTCCGGTTGGAGCGAGGGTCGAGGTGGCACGGAATAGAAGCGCTCCGTATTCCGTGCCAATTTTCCAGCATTTTCGGGCCCCGTAGGGGGTGAGATCGGTCCTGGAGTGGACCGCCAAAAAGAGGGATACTTCGGAGGAAGCGGTGTGGAGAGGTGTGGTCTCCCACCGCTCCGAGAAGAGCCCTTATCCCGGGCGCGGGAAGAAGACGGCAAATTCGGCCTGACCAGAGACTCGTCGCTGCAAACTTTTGAAGCAGGAAGCGAAAGAGTGAGCACGGGGTGGAGATCGAAGTGAGCAAGAGGACAAAAGTTGGAATATTGTTTGCTGGCGATTTCTGCGAGGAGGTGATCAGCCCTAGAGTCCGGTGGAGTAGCGGAGAGACAGAGAGACTCAGAAAGAAACAGGCGGCAAATAACGAGGAGAGCGAAGTGACTCAGCGAAACCTGATCCGTTAATATCAGCTGTGAAGGAGACCTCTCAAGAGAAAATACCCAGGAAAAATAAACTCTGGAGTGAGAAGGACAGAAAACAGGACGCTGATTTCTTTTCTTTACTGGATTAAGCTACACCAACGGAGAAAAACAATATAGACAACAACTAGATTGGGGACATAAAGTAAGTGCAAAATAACGACTGCCATCTTTGAACTTTTTTCACTAAGACTTCCCAACCAAAGGAAGAAAGAAATAAACATTGGGGGACTTTTGATGAACTATAAACTGATTAAGTGAAGTCCGTGGAATTTGATGGGAAGAACAGAAGATCTTATGTAATTAACTTTTAAAGGGAAACTTATATATATTTATACTTAATTTCTAATATCTTATTACAATTTATATATTTATATACTATATACTTGTTATATACTATAGATACTTTCAATACATTTCAAACAGAATAGCAAATATTTCAATTGGGTACTTAATATTATAGTAATTATAGTAATTTATAAGCATTTATATCCTAATTAATTTATCTCTAATGATATTAATATTCATCCTTTTAGAAGATTAATGTATTTTGAATACCATTAATTAATAGACATATATATTGAAACTAATCTTGTAATTATCTCTTAATTAATTTTTTTTATAGCAATATTAATAAGTTAGAATTGTTTAGATATTGTAACAATAAGTAAGTTCGATTTTCATGTTCCTTTTTTCTTAAGGGTCTTTTTTAAGTAAGAACAATTTTTAGTAACATTTGATAGTAATAATAATATTAAGAAATTGTTTTAGTAATAGAATATTATCATATAGTTAGATGGTATTATTTAGTATGATATAGTCATATAGTTATATGGTATATTGCAAATTATAGACTTTTGTATAAGAAATTTATAGATTATTAGTCAGAATAATACAATTAATAGTATTGAAAACTACTAGTAAGACAATATAGATTAAGATCAAATTAGTGAATATAAGAAGGCATTTAGGAGAAGAACGACTGAAATAGAAATTATTGAAATTAATTTAAAATTGTAACAACGATAGTACAACAGCAATATAATAAGGGAAACAAAGTCTTGATCAGACTGAAAAACGGATGTTAATTTGGGAAAAAGTAGACAGAATCCTAGAACAACAATATAAAACTCTGAAAGAAATGTCTCAGACTACAATAACAACTGTAAAGACAGGGAAGAAGGCCATCTCAACATCGGCAGGACTAATGGCTTCTCCAGCTACACAGAAAACTATAGAAACAATTTTCCCAGGTGAAAAACAAACTCCGACCATAAATATGCAGACAGTACAGACCACATTGATAACTATACAAGAAACTATGCAAAAAATGCAGGAATGTATGTTTAAAAACCACGAAGAAACCAGGAGAGATTTAGATGAAAGTAAAAATTCAGTCAAAGAAGACATCCAGAAACTAGATGGGAAAATGGACCTTATCCAGGAGATGATTACTAAAAACGACCAAAGGATCACAGCCATAGAGGAGAAGTCTGAACAAACAGAAAAGAAAATAGAATTATTAGATGTAAAAATGACCGGTCTTAACAAAGAACTTGAAAATACAGTAGCGCAATTGGAATTAGAAAGAGCCTCATTTTATCTACGGTTTCAAAACGTACGGGAAGAAAGAGATGAAGATCTGACCCAAATAATGTCCGAAATAATAGCAGAAATTCTACAAAGAGAGAAGGACGAGATCATTAATGAAATGGATGAGGTCTTCAGAGTAAATACGAACTACGCAAGGCAACATAGACTCCCGAGAGAAGTCCACGTACGTTTTGTAAGAAAGAAGGTGAGAGACATTATTTTTAAAATAGCAAAAGAAGAGCCGATATACTATAAACAAAAAGAAATAATAACACTAAAGCAAATACCCAAAAGGATTAGGGAATGGAGGAAAGATTACGGATTCCTCACACTACTATTAAACAAAAAACAAATATTATTTCAATGGTTGATGCCAGAAGGAGTATTAGTTACGTGGAAAGGGAGGAAGATAAAAGTTGATACGGTAGAAAAAGCGCAAAACCTATATGATCAGATTATGGAGCAGGAAGGACCTGAGGACAGAGGCGAAGAGTTGAGGAGAAGAGACCAAATAACATCGAGAAGAGAAGATCAAAGAACCGTATATGTAGAGAACAACAAAGAGAAGGAAAAAGAAGAGGATGGAGAAATCCAGGAAGAGGAGGAAAAAGGAGTAACAACAAGAGCACAAGAACAAGCAAAAAAAAAAGGACAAGAAGTAAAGGAATAAAAAGAAAAAGGACTAAATCCGAAAATGGACAAAAATCTGAAAATCATATCAATAAATATAAATGGCCTCAATTCCCCGATAAAAAAGAACCAAGTATTTAGAAAACTAATTAAACAAAAAGCAGATATAATATGCCTTCAAGAAATTCACATAAGAAAAAACGATGAAAAGTACTTACAATGTAAAAAGCTAGGGAAATTATATGTATCATTAGCTGACGAGAAGAAAAAAGGAGTAGCAGTTTATGTCAAAGAAGAAATAGAAAGCAAATTGAAATATGTAGATAACTTAGGAAGAATAGTAATGATTGAAGTTAATCTCAAAGGTAAAAATATATTATTAGTTGGAATATATGCACCAAATGGCCAACAAAAAGAATTTTATCAAAATTTACATGAAAAAATAATAGAACAAAATATTGAAAACGTATGTTTACTGGGTGACTTCAATGCAATTATAGATAATAAAAAAGATTACAAATGTACTCAGAATAAAAAAAATAGTGAAAAAAATTTGATTCCGAAAACATTCTTATCCCTTATAGAAGAATTAAACCTAGTAGATATCTGGAGATTATATAACCCTAAAAAGGAACAATACACATATTACTCCAATCCCCATAAATCTTGGTCAAGGATTGATATGGCATGGGTCACGAAGACCCTAACACAAGAAATTCAATCAATAGAAATAGGGACAAATGAATGGGCTGACCATAATCCACTAATAATAGAATGGAGAGGATGGAGGAAAGGTAAAGGTAGATGGATGATGAATACGCAAATAGTGAAAGAAGAAAAATATGTCAAAAGAATAGAGGAAGAGTTGAAATGGTTCTTTAAGGAAAACAATAAAAATAAAACATCCTTACAAAACCTGTGGGACACAACTAAAGCATATATTAGAGGAATAACAATAGCCTACAATAGCCAAAAGAAAAAAGAGAGGGAAAAAGAATACAATAAAATTTATAATGAAATTAAAAATTGCGAAGAGAAGTTACAGGAAAGACCAGGAGACGAACAGAGAAAAATTAACTGGGCGGCCGCCAAACATAAACTAAACATACTGGAACAAGAAAAATATATCAATATATTAAAATTCACAAAACAAAACCAATTCGAACACGCAAATAAGCCAGGAAGGTGGATGGCATACAAGTTAAGAAAGGAAAGGGAAAAAAGAATAATCCACCAACTTCAAGATAATGAAGGGAAACTACACCAGAGACCAGAAAAAAAGAAAGAGATAGCAGTTAACTTCTTTCAAAATTTATATAAACAAGAAAAAGTAGAAATAGAAGAAATAAACCAATACTTAAAAGAGGAGCAAATGCCCATATTAACGGAGGAGGAAAGAGAGAGGTTAAATAGAGAGATTACAATAGAAGAGTTACAGGAAATCATTAGGAAACAAAAAAACAATAAAACCCCAGGCACAGATGGACTGCCAATAGAATTATATAAAGAATTAGGAATATCTTTAAATGGGATACTAATAGAGGTATATAACGAGGCACTAAAAGACGCAAAAATACCAGAATCTTGGAAAGAGGCATATATATCATTAATTCACAAGGAAGGAACGGACCCAACACAAATTAGTAATTATCGGCCGATCTCATTATTAAATACAGACTACAAAATTTTTATGAATTTAATATCAAATAGATTAAAGATAATATTAAATAACAAAATTCATTCAGATCAAAACGGATTCTTACCGACAAGACAGATTAAAAATAATTTAAGAATGGTAATAAACATGATAGAATACTACGAAGAACACCCAGAGAAACAAGCAGCCCTTATCTTCTTGGACGCACAAAAAGCATTTGACCAAGTCAATTGGGACTTTATGAAACAACAAATAAAAAATATGGAATTCGGTGAGAAATTTAGTAGTATAATATCCACAATATATACAAATCAGAGGGCAAGATTGCTAGTCAACGGGGAATTAACAAACCATTTTGAAATAGGAAGAGGAGTAAGACAAGGATGTCCACTCTCGCCCTTGCTTTTTATACTAACTCTGGAAAATTTGCTCAGGAGAATTAGATCAAATAAAAATATAAAAGGCCTTAAAGTAAAAGGAGAAGAATACAAGGTCCAAGCTTTCACCGACGACCTTGTATTCTGTATAGAAGATCCATTGGAGACACAAATAAAATTAATGGAGGAAATTGAGAAATTTGGTAAGGTGGCAGGGCTAAAAATTAACAAAAATAAAACCAAAATTCTAACTAAAAACTTGAATAAAAAACAAACAGAAAAATTAGAACAACAATCGGGACTACAAATAGTAAAAAAAGTAAAATAGTTAGGCATAAATTTGACAACTAGAAATATAGCAATTAAAGATAATAATTATGGAGAACTAATACAACAAATCAAAAAAGACCTAGAGAGATGGGGGAATTTAAAACTATCACTATTAGGACGAATAGCGGCGATAAAGATGAACATACTTCCAAGGATCCTCTACCTGTTTCAAACTATCCCAATAAGACTAGAAAATTTTTTTTTCACAAATCTGAATAAACTAACAGCAAAATTTATATGGGAAGGAAAAAAACCGAGGATAAATTTAAAAACACTACAAGACAATAGATTAAGAGGGGGTTTTGGCCTACCGGCCTGGGAACTATATTACAGAGCCGCTAGCATAATGTGGATCAAGGATTGGGTTAGCTTAGACAATCAAAGGATACTGAAATTAGAAGGACACGATTTATTAAAAGGTTGGCATGCTTACCTATGGAATACAGGAAACAAAACATACAAACACTTTAAAAATCACATAATAAGAAATTCTTTAATTATAACATGGTTGGAAATAAAACGTAAACACTACACAAAAATCCCAGGATGGCTAACTACACTCGAAGCAACAACACATCCGAACATAATGTATCCCAACACAGTAACCACGCAGATAATAATAAGATACAGAGACATTTTAGATAACGACGGGAAACTTAAATCCCGCAAAGAACTCAGAGATTTAGACATAAAAATAGATTGGTGGCCATACTTGTTGATACAGAACAGATATAAAAAAGACAGGGAGGATGGAGGAGTTGAAATAAAGCCCAATCAACTTGACAAACTATTAGAAACAAAAGAAGGAAAATTAGTCTCAAAGATTTATAAATACTTACTTGAATTTGACCAAGCAGAAAATATAGTCAAGGGCCAAATGATAGCCTGGGCCAGGAATATTGGAAGGAGTATAAAATTAGAAGAATGGGAAACGATTTGGACAAATAATTGTAAAATAACTAAAGCTGTAACATTTAAAGAAAATCACTACAAGATGTGGTATAGATGGCACCTGGCTCCAGCTAGATTAGCAAAAATGTACCCAAACTGTAGCCCGATCTGTTGGAAATGTAGACAAACCCCAGGAACATTTTATCACCTTTGGTGGTTATGCCCAAAAATAAAAAAATTCTGGACAAAGATTTGAAAATGGATAATAGAAATAACAGAAGAAAATTTAGACTTAAAGCCCGAAATTTTTTTATTAGGTATATTTAAAAAAGAAATTAAAAAAGAAATAAAATATATCATATTACATATAAATATAGCAGCAAGAATAACCCTAGCCCAGTATTGGAAATCAGGAAAGTTGCCAACAGAAGAACAAATAATCCAAAAAATATATTGGTGCGCAGAGATGAATAGATTAACTCTTAAATTAAAAAACAAGGAAGACTCACATTACTATCAAATTTGGAATAGATGGTATACATGGATTGGAAAACAAGGGGAAAAAAATAGATGATAAATATATCGAGAGATTAAAATTAGTAAAATTACACTGTCAACATAAAAACACCATGGTAAATGGAAATAAATGTATATATATGACTATATATTGTATTATTATGATAGAAAGCCTTTGCATAGTAAATAATAGAACAAAAATAATACTGAAATGTACTTTGATTTTAGTTTTAAGATTGTTTTTACGACTTTTGACTTTTTTGTCTTTTATCTGTTTATATTTAAATAAAGTTGATTTTAAAACTTTAAAAAAAAAAAAAAGAAAGTCACTGGCAAGACCTTCCACTTGCCTTCCCTTTCAACCAAAACTGGCTCCAGAGCTACTCCAAAATGGGAAGACCCCCGGTAGGGGGCCGAGGCTAGCTTCCATTTTGATTTGGAATCAGCCTCCTAAGGCTTAAGCCAAAGAAGTCTACAAGAAGTCACAGATGACGCCATAGCCCTAGCTGCAAACCTGGCTGCATCCAAGGATGCGTCTGCAGAATATTCCGTGGCAGCCACTAACTTGTTAAGGTCTTGATTAAGCCTGGTATCATCAGGCAGCAGTCTCCCCTGTAACTGGCGAAGCCAAATCAAGATAGCTCTGTTAAAAAAGGAAGCTGAAGTTGCAGCTTTTATGGCCCAAGCAGCAGCCTGGTGAGTTTTCCTAAAGGAAACCTCTGCCTTTCGTTCATCAGATTTCAGCACCTCCAGTGCGTCCGAAGATAAAACCGCAGAGGAAGAGAGACTCACTACTGGAGGATCTACTGATAGTAAACTAAGAAGGTCTTCCAAAACCAGGTCAGCACAGTAAAGCTTTTTGTCGTGTCCACTAGGGGCAGACAAAACGCCTGGTGAATCCCATTGTCTCTTAATCACGTCCTGAAAGAGTTCAGGACATGGGATAAAATCTTGAAATGGATTTGGCACAGCGAACAAATCGCCATGGGCTGGAGTCCCCTCTAATGCCTGGGCTCCCAGATTAACAATGGTGCCCATATTTGTAGCAGCCTTAGCCTTTCTAAGCAGAGTTTTAAAGACTCCAGGTCTGAACAAAGTGGTGAACGCTGGCCTCTCAGGCACCTGTTCATCATCATCAGAAAACTCAGGCTCAACCTGATCTTCTTCTGCCGAATATGAGTCCTCGCTAGATGTCACTTCCAAGGGCACCTGAGGCAAGGGAGCTGGGATAGGGGGAGGAGGTGCTGGCATTTGGCAAGCTGGTATCCCAGTGTGAAATTGCCTCCCTTGCTGTAGGCCAGAGGATATTGCTTTGGCCAAAGCATCAGTAAATACGGATTGAAAGTCACCCAGCCCTTCTTGAGGGCGGAGACCAGCTTACATGGGTGTGAAGGTCACTGAAGGCCCAGGCCTAGGAGAAATGGCAGTTTCTTGAGGGGGAGCAGGAATGTCACCCCCTGAAGCAAAAACTATATTTTGAGAGGCATGAACGGGACATTCGTGACTCTGACTACCTACAGAGTACTGGCCGGGATTGTCTGTTTCAACACATTCCATTCTGACCTAAACCTGTTTCTGAACTTTTGAAAACTGCCTCTCTAGAATTTTATGCCTCCTCTGCTCTTCCACAGTTTGCACAGTATTAGAAGGCCGATTAGCAAAAGAGGTTGAGGTGGGGGCCTTAGAACCTTTCTTGGAGGTCTTCTTAGGCCTAGGGATAACAGGAACCTGCTCAGGATCCGATGAAAATTCCTGGTCAGCCATGGTAATTATCTAAGGCACAAATACCAGAATGTTAAAATAATTAGGGAAATAGGCAGTAACAGTGGGCAAAAGTATTGTTACCAGCTCCAACAGTCCAAGGCAGAATAAAAATTTCCTTTAAAAATGGCCACCGTTCCACACCAGCAGTTAAAATTGGCGCTAAATCACCCAGCTTGTACTCACAACTCTGGAAGCGTTGATGGTGAGGGTGACAGCAGAAGCACTAGAGACAGCAGTCCCCTAAAGCGCAGCCTCACTCAAAAATAGCCAAAACAAGGAGGAAACCCAATAATGTGAGCTAAAATGGCCGGCTGTGCACAAAATGGAGCCCAAAAAGGGTGCGAAGATCCAAACGGCTCCGAAGTCCTCAGACTAGGAAAATTGCCGCAATTGCCAATGATGGGCTGAGCAGGCAAATGCAAGAGATCAGCAGTCGCTTCAGCGCTGTGAGGCAAATTCCAAGGCAGAGTTTGAACTTGGGGCCCCCGAGCAGGAACTCTGCAGCCGCCAACTAACTTGGGATTGAAATGGCGGTGGCAGGATGACCAGTGGATCAGTAGTCCCAACCGCATGCCGGCGGCCAAGAGAGACAGCGCTCAGGTTGTTTGGAGATCCCTGCGAAGAGAAATTCCACTCGCTGCAGAAAATGAGCTATTTGAAAGTGACAGTCAAGCTGGACTCCCAGCAACAAGCACAGCAGCAGTGAAAGACTGCTGCCTTCACAGCAGTCTCCACAGTCAATCCACGCTCCCACACGTAAATCAATATATACAGTAATAAACAACTATCTACACTATATACAAAAAAATTTATCAACAGCGATTAGAGAAAGAAAAAAACCCACAAGATGAGAGGATCTAAACTCACGTCCCTATACTAAGACTGAGAGAAATAACTGACGAGCCACAGAGACAGGGAGGAATGGCCAAAACAAAATTTAAAGATACAATACACTCTCAGTCCTTATCGAACAAGAATGATAGAACCCACAAATGAATTGCGCAGCAACGCCATGGAAAACAGAAAAAATATAGAAATAGAATTGTTATCTAGGTCCAGGAAGTTTTCAATTTACCTTATATTTGACACAGAAAATCAGAGCAAGGTATTCCAATGAGTGGTACAATCAGATTAGACACTTTTGCAGATTATGGACTTTTTAAAGATTCATTTCAGGCTACTTTTGATACTGCTATTACTTTGATCACCCTGGATTTTCCTTTCTTTGCTAGAAAATAGCTAATAAAATGCAATCTGATGATTATCATGATCTGGTTTGATACTATTAACAGTGATATCTCTTGGACTTCCAGTGGTGACATCATCATGGAGTGGGTGAGGAAGTGGAAAGCCGTAACCAAAACCCAAAAAACTCGGCATCAGGAGCCTTTAAAAAGCAATCTCGATCCTGTAGAGATCAGGTTACAAAAGGGAAAGATCTGAAGCCACCGCTACGGTCGACACGCTATCACCTGGGGGATAAAGGATTAATCCCCTTAAAACTGGTGGAGAGGAAGCCTGCCAGCAAGACGAGATAGGAGTGATGGCGGCCGTATAGAGAGGAAGCAAAAAGTGGATAATAAACAGTTTCTAGTGGCAAAGACACAAACCCAAAGGAAGAAGATCGAAACGAATTGGAGGATTGAAAGCATGGGAGAGAGGAACACGCTAAAAAGATGGGTAACACAGATCCAACAAGCAGTGACAAACTTGGGGGAAGTGCTGCACAAAATGGAAAAAGAGGTTAGCGAGAGCGAAGGAGGGCCCATAATGGAACAAGAAGAGGACTGGTGGCAGAGATAAAACCCCTGGGATGGAGGGAAAGGAAGTAGGTGAAATACGGAGCATTTTACAAGTTAAGGAAAAAATTAAAAACTTTAATTTTGAAATTTCGTGGAACTTAAATTTTGACTGTGACTGTATAGACTATAGACTATAGAATAGAGACATAAAACTAACAAGAAGGAAGGACGTGAGATATACAGACAGACTTGAAGATGGAGATAAAGACAGGGGGAAAAAAACCCTGATGCAATAGCACAACAGAAAAGCACCAGAAGTAAAATTAAAGAAGAGAAAGACTGACAAAGAAGCACCAAAGGAAGAATAAAATATATACTTTTACAATAAATATACATAGGCAGTAAAGTAAGAAAAGAACGTTATTAATTCTATAATTTATTGTATGGTTAAATTACAGAATATAAAAGCAAAAGAAAAGCAAATTAAATACAACTACACTGATTAGAAATATTGTAAAGTAATAATTGATAAATTGCAAAGTAATAATTGATTAGATTGTGTTATTGTTATAGGTTTATAGCGTATATTTGCATAATAGATAAATTTAGAGTAAGTTGGAATGTATATAAGATATAAGTAAAGGTGTGTGTATCTAAAACTGTTTTTGAATAAGCAAAAGGTATAGAAATAAATATAAATATATGCAAAAAAAAGAGAGGGAGAGAGAAAATGAATATTTATATGTTAGTGTGGGAAAACTTCACACGAGCTTTAAAAATGTTAACTATAACCACTTTATTTATTTATTTATTTATTTATTTGTTTGTTTGTTTGTTTGTTTGTTCGATTTATATGCTGCCCTTTTCCGGAGACTCAGGGCAGTTTACAATGCATTAAGTAATAGCCTTCATACTTATACCTGCTTAGTAGGGCTTTCAGCCCCCCTAAGCGGTGTTCTTTTTATACAAAATCAGCTTATTGCCCCCACAATCCAGGTCCTCATTTTACCTACCTCGAAAGGATGGAAGGCTGAGTCAACCTTGAGCCTGGTGAGACTTGAACTTGCAGTAACTGCAGGTAGCTGGCAACTTAAGTGCTACTATAGCGAAAACAGGGGAAAAAAACCAACTACAAATCCTACAACAACAGTGGCATCACCACTACAGCAAAGAACAATACACAATATGATAGGAAAAGAAAAAGAAAAGCTGGAAATGACATTAAATACTATGCAAAACATGTTTCAGATGATTCAAGAAATCCTATTAAAAACACAAGAAAAAATGGTGGATAATCATGAAGAAAAGAAAATGTTTCATACAGAAATTAGAAACAAAATAGGAAAAGTAAAAGAGGATATCAAAAATATGAATGATACAATTGGGGATATCCAACAATCAATAACAGAAAATGAACAAAAAATTTAAAAAATGGGAACAAAAATAGATCAAGTAGAGATAAAAGTTGAGACAATGGAGCAAAAATGTTATCAACTACAGGTGAAACTCAAAAAATTAGAATATTGTTCAAAAGTTCATTTATTTCAGTAATGCAATTTAAAAGGTGAAACTAATATATGAGATAGACTCATTACACGCAAAGCGAGATAGTTCAAGTCTTGATTTGTCATAATTTTGATGATTATGGCTTATAGCTCATGAAAACCCCAAATTCACAATCTCAGAAAATTAGAATATTGTGAAAAGGTTCAATATTCTAGGCTCAAAGTGTCCCACTCTAATCAGCTAATTAAGCCATAACACCTGCAAAGGGTTCCTGAGCCTTTAAATGGTCTCTCAGTCTGGTTCAGTAGGAATCACATTCATGGGAAAGACTGCTGACCTGACAGTTGTGCAGAAAACCATCACTGACACCCTCCATAAGGAGGGAAAGACTCAAAAGGTAATTGCAAAAGAAGTTGGATATTCCCAAAGTGCTGTATCAAAGCACGTTAATAGAAAGTTATGGGGAAGGGAAAAGTGTGGAAGAAAAAGGTGCACAAGCAGCAGGGATGACCGCAGCCTGGATTGTCAGGAAAAGGCCATTCAAAAGTGTTGGGGACTTTCACAAGGAGTGGACTGAAGCTAGAGTCAGTGCATCAAGAGCCACCACACATAGACGGATCCTGGACATGGGCTTTAAATGTCGTATTCCTCTTGTCAAGCCGCTCCTGAACAACAAGCAATGTCAGAAGCATCTTACCTGGGCTAAAGACAAAAAGAATTGGTCTGTTGCTCAGTGGTCCAAAGTCCTCTTTTCTAAGGAGAGCAACTTTTGCATCTCATTTGGAGACCAAGGATCCAGAGTCTGGAGGAAGAATGGAGAGGCACACACTGCAAGATGCTTGAAGTCCAGTGTGAAGTTTCCACAGTCTGTGTTGATTTGGGGAGCCATGTCATCTGCTGGTATTGGTCCATTGTGCTTCATTAAGTCCAGGGTCAACGCAGTCGTCTACCAGGAGATTTTGGAGCACTTCATGCTTCCTTCCGCAGACGAACTTTATGGGGATGCTGACTTCATTTTCCAGTAAGACTTGGCACCTGCCACACTGCCAAAAGTGCCAAAACCTGGTTCAATGACCATGGGATTACTGTGCTTGATTGACCAGCAAACTCGTCTGACCTGAACCTAGAGAATCTATGGGGCATTGCCAAGAGAAAGATGAGAGACACGAGACCGAACAATGCAGAAGAACTGAAGGCTGCTGTTGAAGCATCCTGGTCTTCCATAACACCTCAGCAGTGCCACAGGCTGATAGCATTCATGCCATGCCTCATTGAGGCAGTAATTGATGCAAAAGGAGGCCAAACCATGTACTGAGTACATATGCATGCTTATACTTTTCAGAGGTCCGATATAGTTCTATGTACAATCCTTGTTTTATTGATTTCATATAATATTCTAATTTTCTGAGATTGTGAATTTGGGGTTTTCATGAGCTGTAAGCCATAATCATCAAAATTATGACAAATCAAGGCTTGAACTATCTCGCTTTGCATATAATGAGTCTATCTCATATATTAGTTTCACCTTTTAAGTTGCAATACTGAAATAAATGAACTTTTGCATAATATTCTAATTTTTTGAGTTTCACCTGTATATAAGGAATTGTCTGATTCAATAGCGATGCTGGAAAAGGAGAAAGCTTCATATTTCTTGCACTATCAAAATATAATAGAAGAAAAAGATGAAGACCTGGGAGAAAAAATGGCAGAGATAGTGTCAGAAATAATATAGGAAGACAAATCAGAAATAAAAGGACAGATGGACAAAATCTATCGGGTACAGACTAATTACATAAGAAGACATCGATTGGCAAGGGAAGTACATGTCAGATTTTCAAAACGAACAATTAGAGATGAAGTATATAAGAAATCAAGAGAAGAAACTTTGACATATAAGGGTAAAGAAATTATAATTTTAAAACAAATACCACAAAGAATTAGAAACCAACGCCAACAATACCAGTTCTTAACAACCCAATTGATTAGATATAAAATAATGTTTCGATGGCTGACATCAGATGGGATTCTAATCACATGGCAAGACAAAAAGTACAAAGTAGAGAAAGCAAGAGAATTCTATAACTTACATTTTACACAGGAAGAAGAACAGGAAAGCAAAGAAGAAACAGAGAGTAAAAGCCAGGAAAAAGAGCAAATAGAAGAATTGGAGCAAGAAAGAGAAGTAAGAAAGAGACAGGAAAAAGAACGAGAGGAAAGAGAAGGCGCGAAAGCAAAAAGGCGGATGGAGACAAGACACACCAAAAAACAGTTACACTAGGCAATGGAATAGGCAATTAAACTTCTCTCAGTAAACATAAACAGATTAAATGTACTGAAGAAAAGAACGCAAACATTCACAAAATTACGAAAATCAGAAGCAGATGTAATATGCCTTTAACAGGTACATATCAAAAGAGGATACCAAAAACTATTAGAAAACCCAAAATTAAGAAAACTATATACAGTACATCTTTGATACCAAAAAAAAAAAAAAAAAAAAAAAGAGGAGTAGCAGTCTATGTAAAACAAAGGATAAAATCAAAACTAATTTACACAGACAAGGAAGGAAGAACTGTGATCGTCAAATTAGAAATAGGAGGGAAAAAGTCACTATTAATAGTAATACATGCCCTTAACCAAAATCAACATGAATTTTTTAAAGGAATACATAATAAAATAATAGAATACAATTAGAATATGAAAATATCTGTCTAATTGGAGATTACAATGCTATAGTAGATGCCAAAAAAAGACTATAAAAGTAGTAAGAAAAATTTAAAAAAAGAAACACTACCAAAAGAATTTTTTAATATGGCCGCAGAAATAAACCTGAGAGATGTTTGGAGAGAGACGCATGATGAGAATCAATATACATTTTACTCCCATCCACACCAATCCTGGTCTAGAATTGATATGGCCTGGATGACTGTGGATATCAGGACAGGCGTAGAAACAATAGAGGTAGGAGTAAACAAACGGGCAGATCATAACCCAATACTTATAAATTGGAAGGGGAAAAAAAGATTTAGGAGATGGACAATGAACCAAAATATATGTAAGGAAAAAGGGTTTAAACAAATACTGGAAAAGGAATTAGAATCGTTTTTTTAAAAGATAAACAAAAGAGAGGATACTTCTTTACAAAATACTTGGGATACAACAAAAGCATATATATGCAGATTGACGATTGCATATATAGGGAAGAAAAACAAAAATAGGAGACAACAGCAAGATAAATTATATGAAGAATTAAAAAAACTTAGAATACAAATTACAAAAAGATCCCCAAAACAAAAAAGTAAGAGAGGAATGGAATATAATCAAACATAAAATAAATCTGATAAATCAAAAAGAAATAGTCCAGAAAATAAAGATGGCAAAACAAAACTATTTTGAATTTGCGAACAAAACAGGCAGATGGTTGGCATATAAACTGAAAAAAGAAAAAGATAAAAGAATGATATACCAACTCAGAGACGAAAAAGGGGTAATTCAATATAGAAGAGAAGCTAAAAAGGAAATTATTCAGACATTCTTTTCAAACTTACACAAACTTATACAAAGAAATAGAGGAGGAAAAAGTAAAACAATATATAAAAAGATCAGAAATGGCAATAATCAGAGAAGAACAAAGAGAAATATTAAACGGACCAATAACTAAACTTGAATTTGAATCGGCACTGAAAACAAAAAAACAACAAAACTCCAGGGCCAGACAGGCTACCGATGGAACTATATAAAAGTCTATAGGAAATATTGGGAGAAACCATGTTAGAATTATATAATGAGGCTTTGGAAAAGGCAAAAATCGTGACAACCTGGACAGAGGCAATAACTACTGTTATACCCAAAGAAGATATGGACCACTAGTTAATACAAAACAATAGACCAATCTCCCTGCTAAATACAGATTACAAGATATTTGCAGTAATTATAGCTGAAAGAATTAAAACAGTATTAAATAACCATATACACTCGGACTAAAATGGATTTCTGCCAGGCCGACAAATCAAGAATAACATGAGAATAATAATAAATACATTAGAGTTTTATGAATCACACCCAGAAAAACAAGCTTCACTGGTTTTCCTTGATGCCAAAAAAGAATTCAATAATCTAAATTGGAAATTTTTAATGGGGCAACTAAAATTTAAGTAATTCAGGGCAAAATTTGAAAAAATCATAGGGGAAATCTATACAAAACAAATGGCAAGAGTAATTATGAATGATGACACCACAGATCAGTTTGGCATAACAAAAGGTGTTAGTCAGGGATGTCCACTCTCTCCACTATTGTATATTTTAACGTTGGAGATTCTTTTAAAAAAGGTCAGGGAAGACCAAGAAACTAAAGGGTTAAGGATAAGGAAAGAAGAATATAAGTTTCCGGCCTTTCAACCCTTTATAGTAGAAGAACCGCTAGAGTCAGCACCAAAACTATTTAAGAAATTGGAAGAAATTGGAGAAGTGGCAGGACTAAAGATTAATAAAAACAAATCAAAATTAATAACAAAAAATCTCACAAAGGAACAGGAAAAAGAGCTGGAAAACATACAAATTCAAACAACTAAGAAAATAAAATATCTAGGGATTTGGTTATCGTCAAGAGGTTCATCAATTAAAGAAAACAATTACTATAAATTAGTAACATAGATACAGAAAGATTTAGATAATTGGAGAAATTTACAGATATCACTAATGGAAAGGATCTCCACCATTAAAATGAATATTTTACCAAAACTTTTATATTTATTTCAGGTCATACCAATAAAATTGGAAAAAGAAGTTTTTTGAAAGATTGAATAAATTAACATCCAAATTTATATGGCAGGGGAAGCACCCACAAATTAAACTTAAATTATTACAGGACACAAAAGACAGAGGAGGAATAGCACTCCAGAATGGGAAATATATTATCAAGCGGCTGGCTTAACTTGGTTAAAAGAATAGATGGAACTAAAAAATAATAAAATATTAACAATTGAAGGGCATTAAATACAAGTGCGTTGGCACACATTCCTCTGGGATGGAAAATAAAAAACACACAGTTATTTTAAAAGACATATAATAAGGAATGCGCTACTACAAATTTGGTTGAAAATTAAAAAGCAGCACTATACAAAAATACTGATCTGGCTCTCACCATTAGAAGCAGTAAGACATCCAAATTTAGTGGAATTAAATAAAGTAATAAGATATAAAAATCTAATAGAACAACAAGGAAAATTGAAACCAAAACAAGAATTGGAATCGGACCTAAATAGAGAAATTGATTGGTGGATGTACACACAAATCCAATCTAAATATAAGGAAGACACAAAAACATATGAAACGCAAAGAGAGAAACACAAATTAGACAAAATTATATTAGGATCAGAAGAGAAGCTAATTAGCAAAATTTATAAATTTCTATTACAATATAAAATGGAGGAAGAGATAGTGAAGAATACAATGATTAAATGGGCGCAAAACTTTAATTATACAATAGATCTGGAGAGATGGGAAACAATGTGGCAAGTTAATGCAAAACTAACATTATCGGCAGCATACAAGGAAAACCAGTTGAAGATGTTTTATGGGTGGCATTTGCCATCGACAAGATTTGCAAAGATGTACCCGAACAATAGCTCAACGTTGGAAATGCAAGAAACCCTAAGGAACATATTATCATCTATGGTGGACGTGCCCGGCAGCAAAAAATTTTTGGGCAAATCTTAAGAAGTGGATAGAACAAATAACAGACCAACGAATAGAAAGAAAACCAGAAACATTCCTGTTAGGAATTTTTACAAGACCATATTCCAAAGAAATAAAATATTTGATGGTACACATTTTAACAGCAGCATGAATAGTATATGCAAAAAACTGGAAACAGGAAAGAATTCCAAATGAGGAAGAATTAATAGATAAGATTTTAGAATGTGCTGAGATGGACAGATTAACAAAAGAAATTAAAGAAAAAGAAGAGACAGATTATTATAGAATATGGAATAAATGGTATAAATGGTTTAAGGCGAGAAATAAAGAATAATACCTATCAGAGGAAAAAATTAGAAGTATAAAATATATACATAACAAATGTATGGAGTGGAATAAAAATGTATTGGAACGGACAAAAACTAATAGTATAAATAAAAAAGAAAAATTTTTATATAACAAGAATATAGAAATGTATAATATTAAATATATAATTAAAATATGTATATAATAATTGTAGAGAAATGTATAAAGTTAAGCTTGTTAAAGCTAAAAAACATTTTTAGGGGGGAAAAAGGACAATGGTGGGGGGAAGAAGAAGAAAGAAATGAAGACATGGGGGAAGAAAGATAAAATAACAGAAAGAAGACCACGAAGAAATAATGTTTAAAAGAGATAAGACATTTGGATGTCTTATTGCTTCTAATGGTGAGAGCCAGATCAGTATTTTTGTATAGTGTATGTTATGTGAATGTCATATATATGTTATAATAAAATTACAAATTTTAAACAATGGCATCTCTCTAGAGAAGTTGTTTGGCTTAGACCGGGGGTTGGCAACGTGCGGGTCTAGACTCGCATGTGGCTCTTTGGGTCCTCTCCTGTGGTTCCCTGTCCGATGATCCCACCACTGGGTGGCCCCGTCCCTTCCCCTCACTCCTCGCCTGCCCTGAGAAGAGAAGGGTAACTGCGGCGGATGCAGACTGGCTCTGTATTTCAGAGTGGGAATAAAGCGCCCTTCTACTTGCCTCTTTTTCTGGCCCTTGTTGGTGCTGTGTGCACCACAGCCGCTGGGGGAGATGCATGACTGTGTTCTTCACCGAGACACTGGCTGGACCACCTGGCTGCAGCTGATGCTCCACATTATAATGGGCTCCAGGAGGAGGAAGGAGTGCCATCTCCCCCATTGTGCAGTGCGCGAAGTTTAAGTGCAACAGCAGCAAGCAGCCACGGAGGCAGCGAGAGGATTATGGGGAGAAACACCCCACCCAGTGTCTCGGGGTGGAGAAAGTCACGCATCTCCCCATATTCCTCTCGCTGCCTCCATGGCTGCTTGCTGCTTTTGCATTTAAACTTAATGCACTGCACAATGGGGGAGAGAGCGTCACCTCCTCCTCCTCCTAGAGCCCATTATGACGTGGAGCATTGGCTGGGGCGGCCTAGTTGGTGTCTTGGGGTGCAGAAATTTGTGTGTCTCCCAACAAGGGCCAGAAAAAGAGGCAAGTAGAGGGGCACTTCGCTTCCGCTCTGAAATACAGAGCGAGTCTTCATCCGCCTCTGCCACCCTTCTCAGGGCAGGCGAGGAATGAGGAAGAGGGGAGGGCGAGGGACAGGGTGGGCAGCCAGCCGACAGGGAGACACAGCAGGGGGACAAAAGTGCTTCATTTATCTGGGAACCTGAAATGGCTCTTAATTTAAAATTAAATTATATGGTAAAAAGCACCCAAAGAAGAAGAAATTATGTGAAACGACATAGACTACCACATGAAATTCATGCCAGATTCACAAAGAAATCAATTCATAATGAAATTTATAGGAAGACAAGGGAAGATAAACTGATGTTTAAAGGGAAGGAAATCATAATACTAAAACAATTACCCAAAAGAATTCATGAGCAATGGAGAAATTATCAATTCTTCTCCGCTAAATTAACCAATCATAGAATCATGTTCTGATGGTTAATACCATAAAGTGGGAAGACAAAAAAATTAGAATAGATATAGGGGGACAGAACTGACGTCGCTACGGCACGACGGAAGATCCTGGGGCTCCAGGATCACTGTCGATATCCCCGCCGCTGGACGGTTCTTTTCGGACCTCATCGTCCCATTGAGACGGTGATAGTGGGGGGCACATTCTGTTGATCCCAGGGACACCACAAAGTCCCTGGTTGATCCAGGAGAAGCCTTTTTTCCAGTGGTGGGGTGGCAGCCATTGTAGCTGCTGAAGTTGGGACAGCTCCGGAATGGAAGAAGATCAGAAGAAAATATGTCGATTCGGTGAGAGGCTTTTAATCATAACCTGCATGAGAGAGCACCCTGAGATTGAAAGGAAGATCAAATTGAAAACAGAAAAAAATTAAGTGGTGGAATTAAACTTGAGTCGAAGGTAGTTTTTCTTTTACTTTCAAATTACTTGCATTGGTAGATGTTTGAATGCTTTTTGCTTTTCAGCCTGGACTGGACTGGATTGGACTGCAGGTCTCCAACTTGCTATTGAATTTTTAAATTTTTAGTGCCTTTTTATTATAAATTCGTTCTGATTTCATTTTTTTGTATTTTTTCCTCTTCTTTTTGGCTATTTTTATTTTAATGCCCATTCCAGGGAAAAGGGAAGAGAATATGTAACACTGCCATCTAGTGGATTGGAAATTTTGTTTCTCTTTCTTTGATTCAAGAAGTAAAAACTTTGTTACAATTCAAGGGCTCTGAGCCTTTTCATAGATAAGATAGTGGGGAGAACATCAAAAGGACATTAAAACTGCCTGCAGAATTGTTTATTCAGGTATTCTTCTGGGAACTATCAGAGGCAGGAGCTTGAGATTGAATAAGAAGGAATTTGCAGTGACTCTGAAAGAGAATTGTAAATACTATTTGGGACGTAATAAAGAATTTTTGGATTTTAAACAGAAATGATTTTTCTTTAGGCATTTTTTTTCTTTTTCTTTTTTTCCTAAGTGGTAGTTTCTTCACCTTTCCCCTGTGTAAGAATTTTCAATTGGACTGTGAGTTGATGGAGGATCTTTAATTTTTCTTTTTTAACTTTTAAAGTTTTTTATAATTTTTCAGTGTCTCTCTTTTGTTTCTCTTCTCCTTTGTTTTTTTATTTTACTTTTTTTCTCTTTTTTGGAGTGGAGACTGACAAGGTGGTTAATATTTTTTATTGGATTGAATTGGATTAAGGCATACAAGAGCCTGAAGATTGCTTCTTTGCTTTTTGTTGTTTTTTCTTTTCTCTTCTTTTTAGCTTTTTGCATATTTTATTCATATTTGGGGTAATATTTGCCCCATCCATAAACGGATTAAGATATAGAAGTACCTGAAGAATTTTTTTTTGTTAAAACCTTTTGCAATTACTTCACAGAATGAGTAAAAAAGCAACGGCTATTGGTTCTTCCAATCAACGCCTTCTTCATCACCATCTGGAGGACAGCAGTCAATACAGACGATGCTACAACAGGAGAAGGAGAAGGAAAGAGAGAAAGAAAAGGAGTCAACATTACAGATGATTCTACAAGGAGTTCAAAATATACAAACAAGAGTAGAGAAGATTGAAAAAAGAACAGAGAAAACAGATGAGAAAGTGAACATACAGCAAATGTGGATGAAATATGAAGATAGACTCCAAAAAATTGAGGAAAAGGAAGAGCAAAGAGAGAAAAAAATTAGAGATATTGATACTAGAGTGGATGAAGTTGAATGAGATAAGAGTGGATTAGTTGGATGGGAGATGGTCAGAGCAGAATTTTATCTCAGATTTCAAAATATAGAAGAAGAAAAGGGAGAGAACTTGGCAGAAATAAAGATAGAAATTCTAGCAGAAGCATTGAAATTACCAAAGAAAAGATGATGGATAGCATAGATGATATATTTTGAGGCTACACAAGGTATGCAATGCAAAATAAATTACCATGAGAAGTCCATATAAGGTTTACCAAGACATTGATTAAAGCACAAATATTGCAGATTGCAAGAGAAAAAACACTGAAGTACAAGGAGAAAGAAATAGTGGTTCTGAAGCAAATATCGAGATGAGTGAGGGAGATGAGGAGAGAATATCAATTCCTCACTAAAATACTACTTCAAAAAGGTGTGAATTACAGATGGCTGATACCAGAAAGTTTAGTGTTTACGTGGCAACAGCAAAGACATAGAATAGATTCAATGGATAAAGCAAAAGCATTTTATGCAGAATTTTTCAGAGAGAAAGAAATGGAAACTAGAACGGCAGAACCACTGATTCAAATCATAGCAATGACTGAAAAAGCAGAAGGAGTAGTAGGGGGTATTGTGGAACACAAAGAACAATGTGAACCGAGATCCACTAGGGCAATAAACCCCTCATATAAAATATGAACATGGAAGAGAAAAAATTGTTTACAATAAATAGCAGCTCACGCCCTTGTCTCCTCTCAATTGGACTACTGTAATGCTCTCTACATGGGGCTCCCCTTGAAAAGCACACGGAGGCTCCAGCTGGTCCAGAATGCAGCCGCGCAGGTGGTTATGGGCGCAACCCGTTGTGCCCATGTGACCCCCCTTCTGCGTGAGCTGCACTAGCTCCCAGTGGTCTTCCGGGTGCGATTCAAGGTGTTGGTTACCACTTTTAAAGTGCTCCATGGCATCGGACCGGGTTACCTTCGAGACCGTCTCCTGCCACCAGTAGCCTCCCACCAGCCAGTCCGCTTCCACAGAGAGGATCTCCTCAGGGTGCCATCAGCCAAATTATGTCGGCTGGTGACACCCAGGGGGAGGGCCTTCTCTGTGGGAGCTCCTACTCTCTGGAATGAACTGCCCCCAGAATTACGTAAGATCTCTGACCTCCGTGTATTCTGCTGTGCCCTCAAAACCTTTTTGTTCCGCCAGGCTGGGCTATCAATGTGAAGATTTTTAAATTGGTTTTAATCTGGGATTTTTAAATTTGGGGTTTTATATTGAGTCAAATTATTTAATATTTTTAATTTTTAAATTGTTGTTTGTCTTGTGCTTTTAAGTAGGCTGTGCACCGCCCTGAGTCCTTCGGGAGAGGGGCGGTATAGAAATAAAATAAAAATTATTATTACTATTATTATTATTATCATCATCATCATCATCATTATTATAAACAGACAATTTAGCCATTAAAAGAAGAAAGGTATTCCATATATTATAGAAATTAAAGTTTGATATAATCTGCTTGCAAGAAGTGCACATTAAAAAGCAACATGAACAGTTACTGGTACAGCCAAAATTAGGGAAAATTATTACTTCATTGCCACAATGTAAGAAAAAGGGAGTTGTCTTATACATCAGAAACACAATTCCAGCAGAGCAGATGATGTACGCAGATGATGAGGGAAGAATTTTGATGGTGGAAATAATAGATAATAATATGGAAATACTCTTAATAGCAATATATGCTCCAAATAACAACCAAGACAACTTCTATAGAAAGCTACATAAGAAAATAATTGAATTGGACTATGACAATATTTGTACGATGAGGAATTTTAATGGTATAGTAGATGAGAAATTAGATTGCAATACACACAAGGCAATAAAGCATAGTAGAAAGATACTTCCGAAATCTTTTTTTTAAATGATAGAGAAAACAAATTTAAAAGATGCATGGAGAGAAAGAAATGCAAAAAATAGGCAATATACTTTTTATTCTGACAGACATTTATCATGGTCTAGATTAGACATGATATGGACGACAATGGAACTGACTTCTAATATAGAAGAAATTGAAACAGAAGCAAATACCTGAGCAGATCACAATCCAGTGACCGTGAGATGGAAAGGATAAAGGATAATGGGCATTGGTCTTACCTTTTTTAAAAAAAATTTGATTTATATGCCACCCTTCTCCGAAGACTCAGGGCGGCTTACAATGCATTAAGCAATAGCCTTCATACTTTTGTATATTTATACAAAGTCACCTTATTGCCCTCACAAACTGGGTCCTCAATTTACCTACCTTAGAAAGGATGGAAGGCTGAGTCAACCTTGAGTCTGGGGAGATTCGAACTAGCAGTAATTGCAGACAGCTGGGTTTTAATTACAATGCTTAGTCTGCTGAGCTATCCAGGCTCATACCTTGAATGCCAGATTTCTTGATAGTTGTGTCATCGTCCAGATGTGGGCTGCTTCAGTCGGAACTGCTACTGGCTGAGTCATAGTTTTTTGACCACACCCCTTGCTCCTCCCTTTCAGGCTCAGTTTCGGCGAAGGCCACAAGAAAAATCTCCAACAGGAACCACCCCCGTCAGAGAAAGAAAACTGGTCCAATGGGACAATTTAAAAATAAACTCCTTGAACATTAACAACAACAAACTGTACAGGCCCTGAGACAGAGGGATGGGCTGGACAATGACACAACTATCAAGAAATCTGGCATTCAAGGTAAAACCAATCCCCAATTTCCTTGATTTGGTTGTGTCATCGTCCAGATGTAGGACATACCAAAGTTTTGGCAGTCCTAAGGGCGGGATGACGAAGGGCCTGGGGAGACCCCCATTCGATGCACCTGTTGCAAAACCCTCCTCCCAAATGACACTTCCGCAAAAGCAAAGATATCTAATTTGTAATGTCTAATGAATGGTGATGGAGTGGACCAGGTGGCTGCCCTGCAGACCTCCTTGAGGGAAGCCTGAGTTGCCCAGGTTGCCAATGTAGCTGCACTCCGTGTGGAGTGAGCAGTAATGTGACCGGGAATAGGGGTCACCTGGACCTGATATGCTGAGGCAATGCAGGCTCTGATCCAATGACCAACAGATGCAGAAGAAACCTTATGTCCTAAGGAACTTGGCAAAAAGGAGACAAACAAGGCCTCAGATGTTCTGAAAGGGGCAGTTCGTTTAACGTATATTTTCAGAGCCCTCTGCACATCTAAGGTGTGCCACCTTCGCTCCAAGCTATGGGAAGGTCGAGGACAAACATTGGGGAGAATGATGTCCTGAGTCCTATGAAAGAGGAAATTAACTTTGGGAATAAAAGAGGGGTCCACTCTTAAGATGACAGTGTCAGGTCTGAAGATAAAGAGACTTTCTCTAACAGAGAGAGGTGCCAGCTCTGAAATACAGCGAACTGATGTTACGGACACTAGGAAGGCTACTTTAAGAGTGAGGAAACGAAGGTGGACCGTGCAAAGGGGCTCAAAGGGAGTTTCAGTTAAGGCGTCAAGGACTCTGGGTAAATCCCAAGTGGGATATCTATGAATTGAGGAAGGCTGTAAGAGCCTGATTCCTCTTAGGAATTTTTTTATAACAGGGTGTTGAGTGAGTGGCTGTTCAGAGGGACTGGATAAGGCCATAGACAGTGCCGCCACGTGCCTTCTAAGGGTGCTGTGGGCCAGACCACAGTCCAAGCCATCCTACAGGAATCCTAGGACCTGGGGAGGGGAGGCTGAAAGAGGGTTGACCTGGCGGGACCTACACCATCTTACAAAGGCTAGCCAGGTGATATTGTAAAGCCTAACTGTGGACCAGCGTCTACAAGCCTGTACAGTAGGAATCACCCTATCTTAATACATGTCCCGTCTTAGGAGGGTCCTTTCAAGTGCCAAGCAGTTAGTTGGAGCCACTGAGGTTCCAGATGGATCAAGACTCCTTGCTGCAGGACGATCTGGTCTGATGGAATCCTCCAATGTTGTGATATGGAGAGATTGACCAGATCCACAAACCACGGGCGTCGGGGCCAGTGCAGAGCTATGGGGATTATTTCCGCCCTGTCGGTGACCACCTTCCGAAGCAGAGCTTGGATTAGAGGCAGTGGTGAGAAGGCATAGTGAAGACCAGGTGGCCATGTGAGTCGGACAGCATTGATTCCTTCCACCCCCGGAGTCGGGAATCTCGAGAAGAAGCGAGGAAGTTGAGTGTTCAGATTCATTGCGAAAAGGTCTTTGTTCGGAAACCCTAACCTGTTGCATATCACTTGGAAAATGTCTGGATGGAGCTGCCACTCGGAATTGTCTATCTGGGTCCTGCTGAGGAAATCTGCTTGGGTATTCTCTGTCCCCGCTATGTGATCTGCTCGGATGGAGAGGAGATGTTGCTCAACCCACTTGCCCAGATGAAAGGATTCCTCTATGAGACGTCTTGAGCGAGTCCCCACTTGACGACTGACATGTGCTTTTGCAGCCATGTTGTCTGTCAACACCAGAACATGATGGTTTTGTACAAACTGGTGAAATTGTGTGAGACCTAGGCAGATGGCCTTCAGCTCTAGCCAATTGCTAGAGTTGGTCAGGTATGATGGTGACCAACGATCCTGAGCCACATGCGATTCGAGATGAGCTCCCCAGCCGCGTAGACTGGCATCTGTCATGAGGGTGAGTCTGTTCTGGTCCATGAAGAGACATCCCTTGTCTAGAGAGGGAGATGTTCACCAGTGTAACGATCGCCTGAGAGTGGAACTCTGACAGTGGCCATGGTATGAGCTTGACGCTTTCTTTGGAAAGGAAGTAGGAACCACTGCAAGTGTCGGGTGTGAAGGCATGCCCAGAGAATGATCTGAATGCAGGAGATCATCTTGCCTAGAAGTTTGGACAAGGTGGCCAATGGAACAGAAGGGTTTCTGTGAATGTGAGCTATCATGTCTTTGATGACGGCTCATCGTTCCAAGGACAGGTAGACTGCGCCTTGATGTGTATCGATAATGGTGCCAGGGTGGACGAGTCTGTGGACTGGCACTAATTGGCTCTTTTTGTAGTTGACCAGGAACCCGTGATCGTTCAAGGTTTGAATTGTGATGAATTGAATTGTGATGAATTGAATTGTGATCATGTAAGGCTTGGTTGTGAGGGTGAGCTAGAATCAAAATATCATCCAGGTAAGCCTGGAGCCTTACCGGTTGTTGCCTCAGGTGAGCTGCTACGACCACCAGGACCTTTGTGAAGATCCTCAGGGCCGATGCCAGTCCGAAGGGAAGGGCTCGTACTGTAGATGTTTTCCTGCGTAGCTGAATCGGAGATACTGCTGATGCTTTGGCAGAATGGGAATGTGAAGGTAAGCCTCCATGAGATCTATGGAAACTAGAAAATTGTTGAGATGAATCCCCTGAAGGATAGAGTTTAGTGAACACATTTTGAATCTGCGATACACTATGTAAGAATTGAGAGATTTAAATCCAGTATTGCCTTCCACTACCACCCCCGACCGTTTCAGAACCACAAACAGGATAGAGTAAAACCCTTGTTTCCATTGACTTTGGGGAACCTCCTCTATGGCGTGTATTTGCAGGAGGTGCTGAACAGCTTGGTCCATCAGTTGGCGTCTGGACTTGCTGCTGTAAGGTGGGCATTGAATGAAATGGGTTGGAGGTATGGAGAGGAATTTCAGAGGGAGGCCAAATGTTACTATAGAGAGGACCCAGAGGTCTGGGGTTGAGGCTTTCCACCTGTCTGTGAAAAGCACCAGGTGGCCTCCAATAAGAGGATTTGGTGGTGAATCACTTATGGCTGCGGGACTGGCAGTAGCCAGAGCTGCGAAAGGACTGCTTGGATTGTGGAAATTGTTTGCTCCTATCCCAAAAGGACTGACGGTCTAATGATCAGCTTGATCCCTGAGGGTAACCCTGCTGGGAGGTATTTCCTTAGTAATGGGGACGAAAGGAAGCCCTCCTGTAATAAGGAGAGAGCCGCCTGTCAACACGCATAGATGTAGAAGGCAAAACCTTATGCTTGTCCTGTGTTTCAATAAGGAGAGGGTCAAGTGACTCACCAAATAATTTCTCTGCCGAATAGGGAGCTGCTGCCAAACACCATTTGGCCCGAAGATCTGCTGGCCACTGGCGGAGCCAGATCACCCTGTGGGCTGACACTATAGAGGCTAGGGCTCTAGATGCAAATTTGGCAATTTAAAATGGCATCAGCAGAGAATTGAGTAGCAGCTATGATTTTATTGAACCTCACTAGGGAGTACTGTTACTTGCAATTGCTGAAGCGAGAGGATGGTTGTTCGGTTAAAAAATGAGGCTGATGCAGCTGATTGAATTTGCTGCAGCTTGATGATTTTTTTTGAACGGGAAGTCCAATTTTTTATCCTCTGGTCATCGGCCTTCAGAGGTATCTCCCGCCACACAAGAAGAGGGAGATGAAAGGGCTGCTAAGGGCTGTCCACTGAGGGAACTTGTAATAACTGAAAAAAATTGGGTGCTACAGGATATTTCTTATCTGAACTAAGGGCACAGGTCATGGGTGCAGGACTAGACCATTGTTTCTTAATTATGTCTATAAATAGTTGAGAAATTGGAACAAAGGACTGTTCAGGAGTAGACTCAGAAAAGAGGCCTTTTTTATGACCTTGGTGAGCTTCTTGCATTTCTTTAATATAATAATCTTCTTTAAGAGCAGCAGTAATGCGTGCCTTATGTAAAAGAGACTTGAATTTGTTTGGAGAAAATAAACTTGTAAAGGCAGGTTGATCTTGAATCACGCCCTCGTTATCTGATAAATCAGAATGGTGTTCCTCCTCCAAGGCAAAGGTTTCACTAGCTCTAGAAGCTGCAGGAGAATGAGAGCCAGTAAGGCTAACAGCAGGAGAGGCCCTACCATGAGTAGAATGCTCAGAAATTATTGAGCCAGAACGATGGCCTTACAAGATATCTGCCACTCTGGAGGCAATGGCCTGATCAATCAAAAATTTTAAGCCCTCAGGCAGATTTTTAAAAAGGTCCTCTGGGTTTTGTTCTGGCAAGGGTGACTCCCTTGCAGAATGAACTGGTGCCACATGTCTGCCAGAGCCAGGAGTTGCAGCGGTAATTAGCTGGCTTGCAAATGGATTTTGCAGAGTGCCTTGTTCTTCCTGTAGAACCCCACCCTCACCTTCTGAAGACCAGGCCTGGTGAACTTCAACAACAGGTAGGGGGGATTGGGGGGGAAGGAGAAGCCTCCTTGCTGGACACATGAACAATAGCCTTGGTAATTTGCTTCTCTAAAGGCTTATGTCTCCTTTCCAGATCTTTTTCTTCTGGTTTAGAATGGTGCTTGTGTTTGCAAGTATTTTTCTTTCCTGGAGACATGGTATTTCCCTCCCCTTGGGAAGAATGATCCACCATCACAATAGTATACTCACTGCGACCAAGATGTCGACTGGAAAGACTTAGTTTCATTTTCGCCACGTGGGATGAAACAAAATGGCGGAGGCTCTAGCATTTAGCTCAATGGCTGCCAGGTAACATGTGAGCAGGATATACGCTGCTCTAGAGGTGACTGTCCAGGTGGCCCTAGAAACAGTCCCTGTTGAACACCTTCACAGCCACAAATTCCAAGGCTATAATATTGCCACATGGAGAGAGTAAGGAAACCTTACAACTCTCCTTCTGCAGAAACTCCGTTGGTGGTATAGGATTGGGGCCAAAAACTTAGTAAAAACCTCCTATAAACTTGTTGGTGGCAAAGCGGCAATTAATTGCTCTCCGAAATGCTCTGGCGCTTCAAGGGCTGCCCTACAGCTGATTGTCGGTCCAGGAGCTGAGGGCGGCAGGCAAAATCAGTGATTCTGGGCTTTTTTCCAGAAAATTGCTTGAAACGTTGGTGATATAGAGGTTTAAGTCCCCAGAGCTTTCATTGGAGATATAGGGCTGAAAAACCCCACCAAAGGAAAACAAGTTTTAAAAGTTTTAAAAAGCGCGCGAATAGGGCTTCCAAAATGGCCACCGCCAGGAGCAAATAGAAGCCTCGTAGACCAGGATGCTCCAATACAGGGTAGACCAGTACGCTGCAAAATAAATAACTAGCCTAGTACACTGGTACCCTTGAAAATAACATAAGTAAAATTTAAAAAGAAAAAGAAAAGAAAAATAAAATAACTTAAATGGTCAAAAAACTTACAAATTTTAAATTGTAATTGAACAGACCTGGGCTGAGACCCAGATCTCCAGGAGATGTTCCTCTCAGGCCGACTGAGTTGAAACTGAGCCTGAAAGGGAGGAGCAAGGTGCGTGGTCAAAAAACTATGACTCAGCCAGTAGCAGATCCGACTGAAGCAGCCCACATCTGGACGATGACACAATCAACTCAAGGAAATGATCTAGATGGACTCTAAATAATATAATATTAAAAGAAAAGGATTTTGTACAGAAAATGAAAAAAGAATTGGCTTTCTTTTTTAAAGAAAACAGAAAAGAGGACACATCGATGCAAAATCTTTGGGATACAATGAAAGCTACACTAGAGGTCTGATAATAGACAATACAAGGAAAAGAAATATTAAGAAAAGGCAAGTCTAGTGTCCGGTAGCACCGCAGCTGCTGGCAGACATTCCTTTTGGGTCGTCAGTCCTGCGATCTCATAAAACCACCAAGACAGTGCAAATCAGCTGTCTAGTGGTTTGGAAACCTTCCCCTCGGGAGAAGAGGGAATGGTGAGCAGCCGGGTGAAGGTAGAGCTCCCCAAAAGCCCTAGGAACAATTCTGGGTCTTGAAGGGTGAGAGCTCCCTGGTAGCCCAACAG
This sequence comes from Masticophis lateralis, assembly GCA_030761175.1. Taxonomy (NCBI): domain Eukaryota; kingdom Metazoa; phylum Chordata; class Lepidosauria; order Squamata; family Colubridae; genus Masticophis; species Masticophis lateralis. The sequence goes on from JAUDYJ010000004.1 coordinate 79,482,388, forward strand.
AGCTCCGGACCTGGGACTTTTCTGCTTTTAAGCAGAACAAGACGCCGCAACCACCCCTGCAATCAACACTCAGCTTTAAATTAATTACAAAGCAGGCAGAACAAAAACAGGAATCCTAATAATTGCAAGTATTGAACTTTAACTCTGTGCCCATATTTCTTCCTTCTAAGATCATCTTAAAAAAGGAAAAGAAAAATGGCATCTGAACTGTAACAGGGCATGGAAAAGTGAAAGTTATAGTGAAAGTTATAGTTAACATTGTTCGTGCTTTTAAGACTGTTCAAGATTACTGGATTTTAAATTAAAGAAAGAAAGAAAGATTTAAAGTGGAAAGATTGCAGAGACTTTAAATAAATTACAATATCTACAAAAGAATTAAAAATAACTGGACTTATTGATTTGGTTGCAGTAAGAAGTGCAAATTGAAAGTTAAAAAGTTAAAAATGGCCTCTAAGCAAATAAAACCCGGCTCTTTTAAAAGTACTGGAGGATCACCAGCACAACCATCTAAACTACAATCTTTGTCTACTCCAAATCCACAAATATTGACTTTGGAAGCTTTACAAGAGTCTTGTAGGAGGCTTTTAAGCAGAAACCTCTGTTTTAGAGGGAAAAATTAAGGGAGTGTCTGATGAGATGGCTAAAATTAAGGAGATTATCCAAACTCGGAATAAGGCAATAAGAGAAGATATTGTAATGGCATTTCAGAGTCTGGCAAAACACATTGAATTGTTGGATGAAAGGGTGGAAGAAATTAATCAGTCTAACGTGAACTTGGAAAATAAAATGGATGAAGTTCAGATCAAGATGGATAGGGTAGATGATGAAGTGGTGATGTTCCAATATAGAGCGATGGAGTTTGCTCTGAGAGTAAGAGGTTTGAGAGAGCACAGTCAAGAGAGTTTGAGAAAGATCTTTGCAGAGGCTTTTCCAAAGATAACTGGAGAGCAAAAAGCAGATCTTTCATTGCAAATTGACAAAATATATTGCGTTAATTCCTGGTTTGCCTGACAGAAACAATTGCCAAGAGATATTGTAATTTATTTTACAATGAGGAGGATCTGAAATGAAATTTTACAAGCTTTCTATAAAAATAAACTCCAACTGGCAGGACAAGAGATTTTAATACTGAAAGAAATCCCTCCAAAAATGTTGAGAAGCAGAAAAGAGTTTGCTTTCTTGGAGGATGAACTTAGAAATAGACAGATCCAGTTTAGATGGGATGTTCCAGTTGGATTAGTAGTGAACTACTTGGGAGAAAGGTATCGTCTTAATACAATTTGCAAGGCAAAAGATTTTAATACTAATATATTAAAGGCTGGATGCCCATCATCTCCGAAAGTGAGGAGAGGAAAAGAAGAGCTGGCAATACAGGGACAGCAGGAAAGTAAAAAGCCACAAGCTGAAGGAGAGACTTCGCTTATTGAAGAAGACTTACTGAAATTTTTTAGTACTGTTCAACCTTTGGAATTAACAGAAAAAAGAGAAGAACCAAAAGATCAAAGACAGGCCTGAACTGCAGCCAAACAAAGAGAACAAGATTTAAAGATATAGCAAACCCAAATGAAAGTTCAAGAAACTACAAAAAAAACAGAAGCAGTGGGAGGAGCAAGGCCGAAGAGAAAGGAGGATTTTCAGCTGGCGCTCCAGAAGCTTCAAGGTGTTAAGAATGGCAATTAAATTTCTGACCTGGAATGTTAATGGCTTAAATTCATCGCAAAAGAGGAAGAAAATATTTCACTATTTGAAACAGTTTAAAAATGATGTAATTTGTCTACAAGAAACACATATTAGTGACAGATCAAAAATATTTGATAAATTCAAGACTGGGAACACATTTTGTTGCATCTGCTCCAGAGAAGAAAAACGGTATAGTTATATACCTAAAGACAGATTTAAAACAGCCAAATTAATTGAGGCAGATATTCAAGAAAGATACATCGCAATTGAATTTTTAAGAGAAGGGAAGAAAGCACTCTTAATTGGAGTATATGCACCCAATCAATAGCAAGAAAAATTTTATAAGCTTTTGTACACCAAAATAATACAATGGGGGCTCTTCCGGTGGCACCGCAGGCATTGAAGACGCTCCCGTTGGAGCGCCAACCCCGTGATCGCGTATAAGCTGCTAGAACAACGGAAATCAGCTGTCTAGAGGCTTGAAAACTTTCTCCTTAGGAAAAGAGGGGGAGGTGAGCAGCCGGGCAAGGGTAGAGCTCCCCTAGACCCCCAGGAGCAATTCTGGGGCTCGAAGGGTGAGAGCTCCCCAGCAGCCCAATAAAGGTCCACATCCGGGACGCTTCTGCAGCAGCAGAACAAAACGCCGTGACCATCCCTGCAAACAATGCTTGAATTTACATCTGAATAAGAAGCAGGCAGAGCAAAGACAGGAGTGATTATAATTGCAAGTACAAACTTTAACTCTGATGCAGTACTACTTCATTCTATGAAGATTGAGGGGAACAAAAGGGTAAGGAAGAGGGCGTCTGAAAGTTAAAGGGAGTGCCGAAAGTGAAAGATAACAGGAAAGTGCTTGTCAAGTGTTTTTTTTAAAATTTGATTTATATGCCACCCTTCTCCAGAGACTCAGGGCGGCTTACAATGCGTTAAGCAATAGCCTTCATACTTTTGTATATTTTTTATACAAAGTCAGCTTATTGCCCCCACAAACTGGGTCCTCAATTTACCTACCTTAGAAAGGATGGAAGGCTGAGTCAACGTCGCTAGCTCTGTTCTAATCAATGGACTCAATTTTAAAAGAACAAAGAGCAAAGAACAAAGAGCTCAAGATTAAAGAAAACAGCATTGGTTTGCTAACAAACTATAAGATTTAATAACTTTGGGGATTAAGTGGACCTTTTGGACTTATTACTTTGACTGCTGGGAAGTGTAATTTGGATATTTGGAAATGGCTTCAAAGCAAACAAAAGTTGGTGCTCCTAAGAGCGCTGGAAGTTCTCCAGCTCAGCCTTCCAAATTACAGTCTTTCTTACCCGCAGCGGATACACAAACACTGACACCTGAAGCCCTCCAAGGCGCTTTAAACGCACAAGCCTCTGTTTTGCAAGAAAAAATTTCAACTGCTTTTAAAGATATGTCTGGCGAAATGTCTGAAATTAAAGACTTAATCCAAACCTGCAATCAACAAATAAGAGAGGATATTGTGGATGCATTTAAGGGCTTGCTTGGTTATGTAACATCGCTGGAGGATAGGAAGAAATTAACCAGTCTAATGTGAATTTGGAAAACAAATTTGATGAGGCTCAAATTAAGATGGAAAAGACAGAGGCAGAAGTCACAATGACACAATACAGAGCGATGGAATTTGCTTTGAGAATAAGAGGCCTGAAAGAAAATGGTTATTTTCAAACCAAGAAAATTTGAAAGAGATTTTTGCAGAAGCTTTCGCTCAGTTAACTGGTGAACCAAAGGCAGAATATGATTGGCAGATTGACAAAGTTTACCGTGTTAACTCATGGATTGCTAGACAGAGACAACTACCAAGAGATATTGTAATCTACTTTGTCACCAGGAAGACAAGAAATGGAATATTACAAGAGTCTTATAAAAACAAGCTACAGGTGGCAGGACAAGAGGTGGCAGTACTGAAGGAAATTCCCCCTAAAATGTTGAGTTCCAGAAAGTACTATGCATTCCTAGTTGCTGAACCTAAAAATCGCCAGATACGGTACAGATGGGAGGCTCCAGCCGGATTGGTGGTGAATTACTCAGGAGAAAGATATTGTCTTAACTCAGTTTGGAAGGCAAGAGATTTTTACAGCAATGTACTAAAGGCTGGATACCCACCATCTCCAGGAGCCAGAAGAAGGAAAGAAGCAGGGAAGGTTAGCAAGGAAGCTATCCAGGCACAAGCCCAAGGTGTTTTAAGTACAGAAGAAGATTTAATTCAACTTTTGGGTGCTGTTCAAGCCTTGGACTTATTTGAAGAGACAGAAGGAGTTATGGAACAAAGACAAACAGGAGCGGCAACTAAACGCAAAGAACAAGGTTTAAAGAAGCAACAAACTTAGATAATAACACAAGAAACAATAAATACAAATACAGAAGCTGTGGGGGGAGGGAGCCAGACCGAAGAAGAAATTCCAGGCTGTGCTTCAAAAGCTTCGAGGGGCTAAAGATGGCAATTAAATTTTTAACCTGGAATGTTAATGGTTTAAATTCACCACAAAAAAGGGGGAAAAAATCACTATTTGAAACAATTTAAAAATGATGTAATTTGTTTGCAAGAAACACATATTAGAACAAATGACCAAAAATATCTGATAAGTGCAAGATTGAGAATACATTTTGTGGCATCTGCCTTGGAGAAGAAAAATGGTATAGTTATATATTTAAGGAAAGACTTAAAGGCTAAATTAATTGAAGCAGACCCTCAAGGAAGATATATCACAATTGAGCTATTAATAGAAGGAAAGAAAATACTTTAAACGGGAGTATATGCTCCCAATCAACAAGAAAAATATTTTAAATTGCTGCATACTAAATTGACACAATGGGACTATAGATCGTGCATATTATTGGGTGATTGGAATGGAGTATTGGATACTACGAAAGACAAGAAGGGACTTTTGCAAAATACTCAAACACGTGCAAGACTGCCTAAATCTTTTTTTGACATGATGGATGATATGGAGCTGAGAGATATCTGGCATGAACGGAATGTTAAAGATTTTACATTTTTTTCCGATAGGCATCAATCCTTTTCTAGAATTGATTTTATATTAATTATGAATGATTTTCTTTCCAGGGTGAAGAAGACAAAGATATGCCCGAGAACTCTAACAGATCATAATCCAGTGTGGATGGAATTGGAATATGGAGAGGGGTCTAGGAGGTGTTGGAGGTTAAATGAAAATTTATTTAGATATGAGGGAAATGTGGCAGAATGTAAAAAACTATTGAAAGAATATTTTGTTTTAAATATGCACAAGGGAACACCCATGGAAATAGTTTGGGATGCAAGTAAAGCATATATGAGAGGTGTTCTAATAAATTTGAATAATGCACACAAACGTAGATGGGGAAAAATGGAGGCAATTAGAAGAGGAAATAAAAAAGAAAGAGCAGGCGCTAATATCTAACCCAGATGATAAGAAAATAAAAGAAGCAATTACTTTACTGCGAGGGCAATTTAATATGTTGATATCAGACCAGGTAGCAACTAATTTGCTATATGCTAAACACAATACTTTCTGCAATGCAAATAAACCAGGTAGATAGTAAGCATACATGTTAAGGAAAAAACAAAAGTCTCGTACCATAGAGAAAATAGAGTATAAAGGGAAAGAAGTGTATCAACAGAATATGATCAAAAAGGCCTTCTTAGAATTTTATACAAGATTATATGCTGGTGATACAATACGAGACATAGATATAGACAAATATTTGGACAAGGAGAACATTCCTATACTTACAGATGAACAAAGAGAAAGATTGAATCAAGCAGCGGCTTGAGACTCCTCTTCACTGCCGTGAGAGGACAGTGAAGCCTGATGGACTTACTCACACCGGAAATGGGCGCACTCTTTCTCTTGGACCTTTGCTTTTAAGATGTTTTATGAATCCTTGGCCTTATTTATTCTCTCAGCTGAATTGCGATGTATGTATTAGTCGATCTCGTAGCACTGCGAGATTCCCCCCTCTCGCAGGCCTGGCCCTCTTCGTTATCGAGGGCCTACCTTAATGACGGGCTTTGGGACCCCGAGAGGTGGCATGTGGCAAAGAGGAGGGTGAGGGGTTTTTTAACAAGGGGTTTCAAGCAATTTTTAGGGGGTTCCGGGGGGAGAGGGTGGGGGTAGAAGTGGACCTGGGGGGGGGGTCCTTGGAATGTCAGAGCGGCAGAGTGGGTTTGAGGGACATAGCGGAGGGAGTCGGGGGGAGGGGCTAGAAAAGGTGCTGGGGGAGGACAAGAAGGGCCATTCCATCTGTACAGTGGGTGGGAGAGGCAGATATGATGGGAGCAGGGGGCCATATCAGTTTCGGGGACTATGCACCCGCTATTTGCGAGCGGTAGCGTGCTCCGGCCCCTGGAGCGCTTCCTGTAACCCTGGTTGCCCAGAGCCTCAGGGCCCGACCCTTCGGCTGATGCTATGCAACGTCAGGTCTGCAGTAACTAAAGCCCCCCTCATTAACGACCTAATCCAGGAGGGAGGTGCAGACCTGGCGGGAATTACAGAAACTTGGTTGGGCCAGGAGGGGTGCCCCTCGTCGAGATGTGCCCACCAGGTTTCCGCGCATTTCATCAGCCGAGGGCTCAGGGGAGGGGCGGAGGGGTAGCGGTGATTATTAAGGAAGACCTTGATCCGAGGGAGGCCACTGTTCCTCAGGTTGCTGGCTGTGAGTCCCTCCTTGTGAAGTGGGGTTGTGGGGTGCAGATGGGCTTGCTGATCACGTACCTGGCTCCCTGCCACGTGGCAGCAGCCCTGCCTGAGTTGCTTGACGTAATAGCTGGGATGGCGGTTGGTACCCCCAGACTTATGGTTATGGGGGATTTCAACCTGCCGTCCATCGGCGAAACGTCAGAGGCGGCTCAGGAGTTCATGGCTTCCATGACGGCCATGGACCTGACCCAGTGAGTTCATGGCCCCACCCACATGGGGGGACACACGCCAGACTTGGTTTTTACCTCTGGTCAGTGGCTGAATGATCTTGATTTAGGGGAACTAGTCATCAATCCCTTGTCATGGACAGATCATTCGCTCCTTCGTCTAGACTTCCATACCGCTTCCCTTCATCGCAGGGAGACGGAACCTACTAGATGGTTGCGTCCCAGGCGCCTGATGGACCCAGACAGGTTCCTGACAGAGCTTGGGCCGTTCCCAGAGACTCTGGCTCACGGCTCGACTGAAGAACTGGTAGCCGCCTGGGATAGAGCGGCTGCCGGGGCCTTGGACCGCGTCGTGCCTTTGCGGCCTCTGACCCGGTGCCGACCTCGATTAGCTCCTTGGTTTTCCGAGGAGCTGAGAGAGATGAAGCGCTGGAAAAGATGCCTAGAGAGCGATTGGAGGGCCAGTCGCACTGAATCTGACCGGACACTGGTAAGAGCTCATATTAAGACTTACCTAGTGGCAATAAGAGTGGCAAAACGTAATCATTTCTCTGCTCTTATTGCATCAGCAGATAATCGCCCAGCCGCCCTGTTTAGGGTGACCCGCTCCCTCCTACAGTTGGGAGTGCGGGAGGACCTCTTGCAGGGGAGAGCTGAGGAATTTGTGCAATATCTGCATGATAAAGTCTCTCAGATTCGGGACGGTCTGGACTCCAATTGGGATGGGATGACGGGAGTGGATCTTGAGAATGTTATCTGGGATGAGTTTGACACTGTGACTCCCGAAGACATGGACAGGATTCTAGGGAGGCTGAACGCTACTACGTTTATTGGACCCGTGTCCCTCTTGGCTGGTACTGGCCTCCCGGGAGGTTACACGAGGCTGGCTCCAGGGCATTATTAATGCTTCTCTGAGTGAGGGTGTCTTCCCGGCCACCTTGAAAGAGGCGGTGGTGAGGCCCCTCCTCAAGAAGCCTTCCCTGGACTCGGCTATATTAGGTAACTATCGTCCGGTCTCCAACCTTCACTTCACGGCGAAGGCTGTTGAGAGTGTGGTGGCGCAACAGCTCCCTTGTTACCTGGATGAAGCTGTCTATCTGGATCCGTGCCAGTCGGGTTTCAGGACGGGTTACAGCACGGAAACGGCATTGATCGCGTTGGTTGATGATCTCTGGAGGGCTCGGGACCGAGGATCTTCCTCGGTCCTGGTCCTTCTTGATCTCTCAACGGCTTTTGATACCATCGATCATGGTATCATGCTGCGTCGGTTAGGGGGTTTGGGAGTGGGAGGCACCGTTATGCGGTGGTTCTCCTCTTTTCTCGCTGACCGTACGCAGTCTGTGTTGGCAGGGGGGCAGAGATTGACCTTGAGACACCTCACTTGTGGGGTGCCACAGGGGTCTGTCCTCTCGCCCCTCCTGTTCAACATTTATGTGAAGCCACTGGGTGAGATCATCCGTGGTTTTGGGGTGAAGTGTCAACTGTATGCTGACGACACGCAGTTGTACATTTCTACCCTGGATCACCCCAATGATGCCCTTGCCGTGATGTCCCGCTGCCTGGAAGCCGTACGGATCTGGATGGGGAGGAACAGGCTCAGACTCAATCCCTCCAAGACAGAATGGCTGTGGCTGCCAGCGCCCCGATATAGCCAGTTGGCGCCATCACTGGCTATTGGGGATGAGATCTTGCCCCCCTCAGAGAGGGCTCACAACTTGGGCGTCCTCCTGGATGCACGGCTGTCTTTAGACGATCATATGACGGCTGTGGCCATGGGGGCTTTTTATCAGGTCCGCCTGATTGCCCAGTTGCGTCCGTTTCTGGATCGGGATGCCCTACGCACAGTCACTCACGCTCTCGTCACTTCCCATTTGGACTACTGTAATGCTCTCTACATGGGGCTCCCCTTGAGGAGCACCCGGAGACTTCAGCTGGTCCAGAATGCGGCCGTGCGAGTGGTTATGGGAGCAACTCGTCGCTCCCGGGTAACTCCCCTCTTGCGCGAGCTGCACTGGCTTCCGGTGGTCTTCCGGGTGCGTTTCAAGGTGTTAGTTACCATCTTCAAAGTGCTCCATGGCTTAGGACTGGGATATTTACAGGACCGTCTTCTGCCAATGAATACCTCCCACCGCCCGATACGCTCTCACAAAGAGGGCCTCCTCAGAGTGCCGTCTGTCAGACAATGCCGATGGGCGGCCCCCAGGGGGAGAGCATTCTCTGTGGGAGCCCCAGCTCTATGGAATGAACTACCCCCGGATATAAGAAAGATTCCTGACCTCCGTGCCTTCCGACGAGCCCTGAAGACCCTACTATTTCATCAAGCCAGTCTGACTTAAATTTGTGTTAATTTTAATAGGGGTTTTTAGGGGTTTTAAATTTTACAGCCAAATAGTTTAATTATTTTATTAGTTTTAATTTTTATACGTGATTGTTTTAATATGGCTGTAAACCGCCCTGAGTCCCCCCGGGGAGAAGGGCGGTATATAAATGCAATAAAACTAAAACTAAACTAAACCGATAACCACGGAGGAAATTCTCCTGGTAATTAAGCAGTTAAAAGTTGGTAAAGCCCCTGGCACAGATGGACTGGCAGCGGCTTACTATAAAAATTTCCGACTAGAAATAGTAGAACCTCTTAGGGAATTACTTATTAAAATACAACTTGGAGGACAGATCCCACCACCTTGGAGAACAGCTTTCATTTCTTTGATTCTGAAAGAAGATCAAGATCATAATCAGCCAAAAAACTATAGGCCTATATCATTACTTAATACAGATTATAAGATCTTTGCTAAAATATTAGCAAACAGGTTAATGTCAGTTATGCAACAAGTGATTCACAATGATCGACCATGTTTTATTCATGGGAGACAAAAGAAAAATAATATAAGACAAATTGTTAATGTATTGGAGTATTTGGGGAAGAATAACCAGGTCCCTGCAGTGTTTATATTCTTGGACGCGGAGAAAGCATTTGATTGAGTGAATTGGCAATTTTTAATGAAAATAATACAAAAGACGCAGTTTGGAGAGTATTTTACACAATCTATTAAAGTAATACATCAGAAACAAACAGCACAAAACAGCACAAATTATGCCCTGTGTGCAACTTGGGGAGGCTATAGGGAAAGCCCTATTGTCCCCTTCCTGAGGTTTTCTGCTGGTGGAAGGCTTTGGAGTTGCCATTTTCCACCGTGTCGTGAGGCAGAATGGGTGCACAATGGACTGCTGCTGCTGTGGCTTGGATTCGTGCTGATCATGCTAGGCGCTATCAGGGTGCCCAGACAAAGCTGGGCAGGGACTGAGTCCCCTCCGCTGTCTGTACGGGTAATGCCAGGGACCTCGGCTCGTTGGATTGGAACCAGCTCTGCATTAAGCCCCTCTCCATTGTGTCGCGGGAACGGCAGGGACCTCAGCTCTTAAATAGTCAGAAAGGTAGCTAACCAGCAAACCGGTTAGCTGACCTGATCACTGCTCAGCGATTTTTTAAAAAAAACTATTCCCCTTGTCTCACGGTTTGAAGATAATCCAGGAATCGATGTCACTGTTAAGCCATTTTGTTTTGAACGTCTCTTCTGGCTGAAGATTGAGCCAAACTGGGAGGCAACCAGACAAGGGAGTCATCACCAAAAAGATGACAAGCTCATTCTCCAGGCAGAAGAGAAGAGCAACACCCATTCCTGGATTCTCTCTCCCCAGCGCAATGAAGACTATGTCTTTTCCATGGTAATTTTCTATCTACAGAATTCTCTCCAGACATAACTATTGCCAAATTGTTTTAGAGTATGATTATTTTATTGCATATTTTAATTATTCAATCATTTAATCATGTGATTAAGTAGTATTCTAAATTGTTCAGGAAAAATGTACTTTTGAAGGATGGAATACAAATTTTAAAATTATACATAATCTTAGGCAAATACACAAGAAGGAATTTGGAATTTAAATTTAAACAATGAAATATTGCCTCAATATTTCTTTTTCTTACAGATAATACTTTTTAATGGCTCAACAAAGATTTGCAGTAAAGGTTACCACATTTTTACATTGTGTGTATAAGTACAAAATAAGTTTAAAAAATCTAGTATAAGTGTAGTATAAGAACTACAAACTATCAAATGCAAGGAGTACTATCTTGTAAAAGTATAAACTCATGAGGAAAAGCATGTTGTAAGAACTTATTACATGTCATAAAAATAAATATCAAAGAGCCCAATTTCAAAAGAGAAATGGAACAGGAAGAAGAATTTATGTTTAATCCTGTGAAAACGGCCATACATACATAAGTACAGAAGCATGAGACAACATACGTTAAATTATGAGAAACTTTAACTTATATCAGTATATAGCCTTAAACAAAAATTTTATTAAATCTCATTTCCATTTCCCATTTAATTAATGCTTTTTAAAGATACAAGATCATATTTTTATAATCTCAGAAGCAATTATAGGTAGAATTTATCTTGATACATAAACATGCATTCATTTCAATTCCTAATAATTCAAGAAATCAACCTGCAGTCTTCTGGTATAGATCCCCAAAAGTCATAACCAAATCATGATACAAAATATTGGACCATATGAATCTGATAAAACCACTTTGTGATAAATATTCTTAGGAGCTGGTACTGTATGTATACTGAAGAACAACGAATAGTATTCAGAATCTGTAACAAAAGTTCTTTGTACTAACATCTCTGATTATAATGTGAAAAAGAACAGAAAACAAAGAACAAAACAGCATTATTTAGCATGTTTTCCTGAAAATAAGACCCTGTCTTATATTTTTTTGAACCCTGAAATAGGCGCTTGGCCTTATTGCCACACGCTCAAAAGCCCGATTGATCTTATTATCACGGGATGTCTTATTTTGGGGAAAACAGGATAAGTTTAATCAGAATAGAGTTGGAAGGGATCTTGGAGGTCTTTTAGTTTAACCCGCTGCTCAAGCAGAAGACCCCATACCACTTCAGACAGGTGGCTGCCCAGTTTTTTTCTTAAAAACCTCCAGTAATGAAGCACCTATAATTTCTGAAGGCAAGTTGTTCCACTGGATAATTGCCCTTGCTGTTTGGAAGTTTTCCTTAATTCCAGGTTGCTTCTCTCCTTGATTAGTTTCCATCCATTGTTACTTGTCCTGTCCTCTGGTGCTTTGGAAAATAAGTTGACCCCCTCTTCTTTGTGGCAGCCTTTCAAATACTGGAATACTGCCATCATGTCACCCTAGTCCTTCTTTTCTCTAGATTGGCTATACCCAATTCCTGCAACCGTTATTCAAGGTAGTATTTTGTCTCCAAGCCCTTAATCATCCTAGTTGCTCTTCTTTGCACTTTTTCCAAAGTCTCAACATCTTTTTTGTAATGTGGTGACCAAAACTAAATGTGGTATTCCAGGTGTGGCCTTACTAAGAATTTATAAAGTGGTACTAATGCTTCATGTGATTTTGAGTCTATGTCTCTCTTTACACAACCATGGATTGGATTAGCTTTTTTGGCTGCCGCCGCACACTGCCAACTCATGATCATCCACTTGGACCCCCTCTCAGTTACTGTTTTTTGAGCCAGGTTTCGCCTAATTTGTACTTGTACTTTTGGTTTTTCTGCCTAGGTGTAAAACCTTGCTTTTCTCCACAATAAATTTCATGTTGCTGGATAGGGCCCATTGTTCAAGTCTGTCCAGATCTTTTTGGATCCTGATCTTCTGGGGTGTTGGCTATTCCTGCTAGCTTAGTGTCATCTGCAAATATTAAAAGTTCCCCTTCTATTCTCTTATCTAAGTTATTTATGAAGATATTGAAGAATATTGGGCCTAAGAGAGAGCCTTGTGGTACCCCACTGCTTGCTCTCCTCTAGGTAGATGTAGTACCATTAAGTATTACTTGATGAGCAGTGGTGGGTTGCTGCCGGTTCGCCCTGGATCAGGTGAACCGGTAGTGACAGCGGTGGGAGGCGCCGCCCATCCTCCCGGATGCTTCTGTGCATGCACAGAAGCATTGCGTGTGCATGCAAGCGCATACCCATGAGCAAACCGGTAGCAACGGGTTTTCAAACCTGCCCCAGTGATTGTGTAATTTGTCAGCCAGTTACAAATCCATATGTTGATGATGCCATCCATCCCACATTTTTCTAGTTTACCAAGAAGTAGGTTGTGGTCTACTTTGTTGAATACCTTGCTGAAATCTTAAGTATGTCCACAGCATTTCACTAGTCTACTAATTTAGTCACTCTGTCAAAGAATGAAATACGATTGCTTTGGCACAAACTTTTAACAAACCCGTGCTGTCTACTAGTTGTAACTTTGTTTCTAGATATTCACAGATCTGTTTTTTGATTATCTTTTTCTAGTATCTTCCCAGGTACTGATGTTAGGCTAATTGGTCTCTAATTTTCTGGGTCTGGGTTTTTGGGTTTTTGTTTGCATGTCTCTACATGGCAAAAATTCTATAGAGATAACATCACAAAATAAATAAGATTGAAGTAGTATGGCAAGCTTATTTTCATATTAACTTATGTGAAACAATTTTAATAAATTGTTCAGATAAAATTAAAAGCCATTTTACAAGACACAGGACTTTGTGAGTTTCCAAGAACCTCCTTATCCTTTTTTAATTAAAGTGCAACACTCTTGTGTTATCTTGGATAAAGCAGGGTAACAAACTTCCTCAGAATCAATTCAGCCTATGTGTGTATCTAAATTAGAAGTTATGGATAATCAATTTTTTTATATACTGTATATATTGGTATATGTACAAAATGTGTGGAAAGGAAATGCAGTATGGCTTTTTATTTACTTCAGTTTTTCTTTTTATGAGTCGATAAAATCAAATAGCTGCTTGAGCAACTAGAATCAGAAAATTATCTCAGGCACTCTTTGGACTGGATGTACTAATAAGTATCATTGCAAATAATTCTTCCCTGGGTAGGGTGCTAAAACAAGTGTTCTATATTTTCAGGCATTACTTGATTAAATTCAATTATAACTATTACCAATTAATTTCATGAGTAATAATCTGTACCAGGAAAGGAGGAGAAGGGAGACTAATTACTAATTGGTTTCAGTGGTTTTCATCTACATCTACCATTGTATTTCTCTTTGTATTCAAGGACAATTCTTTGAATTTGGGAAGGAGTTCTCTTAAAAACATACAATTTGATATCCTTTATTCTAGAAAAATGGTAAGCAAATGAAAAACTCCTAAAGACATAAAAATCATGCAAGGAAAAGAAAGTAGGTTTATCTCTCTCACACTATAGTATTAGAACTGACATCAGCTACAGTTAAATACATGGAGGTACAGCACCAGTAAAAAGAAGTGTGTTTTATACAAAGAATATTGCAACTAGATGTGATGTTTTAACAAGATCTAAATTACTTATCATAACTCAGATGCTGCAAAAAATCTAGACAAATATATAGAGGAGATAGAGAAGTTTGACTACCACTCAAATTAAAAATTTTAAATGCCAGTTTCTGGGAAGAAACTATCGCCTTCATATATTGCTTAGAACATCCTATATGCATCTAGCTAGCCACAAAGAATGCTGGACTCACAAACCTCTGGCCTGATTTATCCCATTTCCTCTTACATTCTTATGAATAAGACCTGTTTGTATTTGAAACTGCTACTGAAAAGGTCTTATCCAAGATGGTACTGAAGAATTCCTGCCCAGTCCTACAATACCAAAGCTATAGCATCTTCTTGTTTTCATCTTGCCTTTTAATGTTTTTTTGCAAAATGTTTTTTTGCAAAAACTGGTAGTCTGAATTTCTGATTTGAATACAGTATGCCTCCCCTCCCCCCACAAAAAAGTACTACACATTCCTACTCTTGAACTTTAACATTATTCAGATCAAGAAATAAAGAGTTGTTTATTTGTTACTGACTGAAATATTATGTCAGGTAACAACTAATTCACTAAAGGTCTAGGGCCCTGTTGGCGAACCTGTGGCACGCAGAGCCATGTTGCCCGGCACGCGTGGCATTGCCCATTCTTCTTCCAGGTTTTACTTTTAAAACCATTTTTTACATGTAAAACCATGTAAAAAATGCTTTCAAAAGGCTCTGACGATCCCAGCTGAGTTGCCTAATCAGGCAACTCAGTTGGGATCGTCAGAGCTTGGATCGCCAGAGCCATTTAAAAGAAAAAAAGAAAAAAATTGGCCACACCCACCCAGTCACATTAACCCCCCTACCAAGCCACGCCCACAGAATCGGTAGTAACAAATTTTAGATTTCACCCCTGCCTAGATCCCTTCAAAGTTACTACAGTTGAGCCAGATCCCACCTATTCTATACCTGCCAAAGTGTTGGACTTTACATTTTTCACTACTGAAATGCATCTTAATAAATGAATATAATCTCAACTTCTCCACAATACTTTTCCCCAGGTTCTGAAACATTGAAAACGAGCATCTTTTGCTCCTCTCTCAAGTCCTGCCGAGCTTTGTTGTTGGGGTAGATTGTCCTAATTCCTAGGAGAGATTAGGAAAGAATCTTGGGAGTGTGTGTCAAGAATATATAATACCATTAGAGTCACCAATAGTGTGAACATCATCACAGTTGCCTAGCTAAAAGCAAGCAGACACCTATATTAGTCAATAGCAATATAGGAACATGCTGAAAAATGAAATATCACTTTTACTAACGATGTAAAGGCGTAATTTCATACTGTGTGGGAGAAAGCAATGGTAAATGATGATTGTATTTTAACAGAAAAACTTACATAGACAAAAAATATAAAATGATGACAATATATTTTGGAAATTATATTAAGTGGAAATATGCTACTGAGGAAGAACTCAAGATCTTTTGGAATATTAATGATATTTATGATGTGACTAGATTTCTTTGAGATGTTCCATTGCTGATGCTGTCAAGCAGGGAAAGAAATTCTGAAGTCATAGTGGAAACATGAAACATAAGGAAGATGAATATATGAAACTCAACATGTAAATCAACTACACAATTACATTGTGGCATCCACCTAATTGAAGTGGATTGGTAATGGACACTTTCAAGGATAAGTAAGGATGGTTCTTGGGTACAAATCAGACTTTATGACAATTGAATATGATGGTTATCCAAGATTATCTCAGAACACAGATGCAGAAGAAGAGAAAATTGATTAGTTTTAGGGTCAGGGTCAATCTGAAACTGACAAAATATCCAAGAAAGATGTGCTGCTTGTGACTGGAAACTGGGATACCAAAGTTGCTATAGAGGAAGATGAAATGCAACCAGTTTCCACACATGAACCCCAAACATGTATCTGCCATTTTCAAAAAGAACATCAAGAACCATTTTACAGTTCTTAAACTCATTGATAGAGAATCAGAGAAATTTTGGAATGAAACCAAAGTAAATCTTAAATCTAATAATTCTTAATGTTAATTTAAAGAATTAATCTTTGATTCAAAAGAAATCTTTTACATTAAATCTGTATATAATATCATTACGTAGAATTCATTAAAGAGAATAAAAATGCCCAGAATTTATAAATACTTCTATAAATACTAATTTAAAAACAAAATCTTAACTATAAAATTGATACAAAAGTTGTTCCAAATAAATCAAACGTCTTCTAATAAGTTACAAATAAAATGCTTTAACATTGATATCCATCATAAGAAACTTCAAAACTTCTATTACAACTTTGACATATGGAAGAAGATATGATTCATGTAGAGGGTCTTCATCATTATAAACATAATTCAATACAGCTTCCTGTTTTAAAGCAAGTCATACAAATGTATTTTGAAACATAGAAATAATCAGTAATTAAATTACATGAATAAGTAAAGAAAACAGTTTCACTTTTATTCTTCTATCTACAAAAAAAATATGTTTACAGTTTTTAAGAATAATAAACTATGGTATCAGAAAAATTAGAACATCCTCAAAAATGAATGAGCAATAATATAAAAATGAAATTCAGTGTAGTCCACCCAAAATTCAACACAACTGCTTCACTGATTTCAAAGAACTTTAATTTGCAATGTTAGAGAGTAGATTGATAGCACTAAATTATGTTAAGTACAAAATTAAATTTCTGAAGATAGCATTCAGACTTGCTATGTTTATCTTACTA
Organism: Masticophis lateralis; assembly: GCA_030761175.1. Classification (NCBI taxonomy): domain Eukaryota; kingdom Metazoa; phylum Chordata; class Lepidosauria; order Squamata; family Colubridae; genus Masticophis; species Masticophis lateralis. The sequence continues at coordinate 79,499,044 of JAUDYJ010000004.1, forward strand.
ATCAAATAGCTAATTAAAGTTGCAGGTTAAGTATCTTGAGATGGGAGTTCTTGTTTCAAACCTGAATACAAAACTGGAATAAATTAGTATCTCAACTATATCATGAAGATGGAAGCAGTGATATTCAAGTCTGTTTTAGGGATAAAACTAGTGTATAGGAAAACTATTTTAGAGTATGCAATCCATATGATAAATGCAAATATTAATTACAGAATAGCTCTCTGTAAAATTAATACCGAGCACCGAATTTTTATCTCGAATAACAGGAAATTTAATTAAACAATTTATCTGGGCAATTCTATACATGTTTAAATCCCATTAAGTTCAAATAGGATTGTGCTACCTCCTTAATATATGTAGAAGTTATGATAGTTTGGCATATACTTAGTGCTGTGAATCCAAATCAAAATCCTGCCAAGAACTGTTTTACATTCAAAACCATGGGAACAAGTTTTCTTTCTTATAACAATAAAACCATTTAAGAGAAGCTATAATTTATTTAAAATTTGCTCCATTTTCTAATCAAAGAAAGCAGGAGACAGAAGGCAAGAAAAAATAAGTAGATTGCATTGACTATATTTTCTTCTCCATAGACCTTATATAACACACTGATTTTATTTCAACTGCCTTATTTGGTGGCAAACTTCAACATTAACCAACAGCTGCATGTGTGTACTCAAATATTGTATACAGATTTAAAAAAAGATGACATGCCCTGATATCTGGCGTGAGAGGCCAAGAAAGATATTTTGAAAATTAATATTCGATTAGGACATTTTTCTACTTCATTACCTTCAGATTTAATTTGCACTACCTGTCAAGAAATTAAACACTTTCTTTAAAATACTTTTGTTTTTAAAAACTTAAATAATTGATTGTAATATTAGATGTGATTGCATAGGTTGAGAATGCTTACATGAGAGAAGGGATTCTTTTAACTAAGGCAGTATAGCAAATTAGTAATATATAGTCCAAGACCAGGAATGTACATATACTGCACTGTAAAATTCAGCCACTTTCAGAAGAAATAGCAGTGTAGGTGATGGCAAATGTAATTCTAATAGCAGAACTAATAAACAGATATTTTATTTTAAAGGTATTAATGGACTACAATGAGATAGTCATGAAGGCTGCACTTCAGAACAATCAAGTGATGGTATCATGAGGGGAATCCCCAAACCTATCTTTCTAAAGAAAATCCAAACTTCACCCCAGGGTGCTTCCAGGATTTTGCCATCACATTAACTGTCAGTGATCTAAAGCTGTCTATATCATTTTTTTCATCGTGGAAGAGGAAGAAGCAGCTAGTAAATGAACATTTTCTTTCATGCATGAATATTCCCAGAGATTTTTTAGTCTTACATCTTGCAAGAATCTAGAGCAAATAAGAGAAAATAGAACATAAAATAAATTTAATGCACATCTTGCAGCCCAGATTACAGCTTTAATGAACACTGTAGGCAACGAAACACAAAAAAATATTTTATGTCTGCAGGTTCTCTAAATCCATAAAATTACTCATTCCCAACTCATGTTAGGAGGCAGGGTTTGAAACGCACGGCATCTCAGACAGAAGATACATATTACATACTATAAGAATACAAATAAGCGACCAGCAGCTGAGAAGGAAGAAAAGCTGTTTGAGTTAGATTCTTAAGCTAAAGCCAGGACAATGTCAAGCAGTCAGAAGAGATTCATTGCAACGGGAACCCGGTCATTTCCTAAAATTCTCAGGACCATTTATTCAGGGATGCAAGATTTGGTCAGCTCTGGCACTCACCTATGCTGCGGGCTCTTGCTGGGAGGGGGCGGGAAGGTGGGCTGTGATAACCGTGGGGAGAAACCCCCAAAGCAAAGACTTGAGGAAAATCCTTGTAGAAAAAGAAGGCGAACCTAAGGGGTGGCTAAGCGCGTTCGAGCTACCGAGGGGAGGCACCAAGGCGAGGGGAGAGGTGGGGAGCAACAGCCGCGGCTGGCAGATGGGAGCATGCGTGTGCGAGGCGCGGGGAGAACCGCATTAAAGAAGTAGGCGGTATCTTCAAGGGCGACAGCCTTGGTACGAGGGTAGTGGGCGGCGGGTGTGGGTGGGATTTAAAAGGGGGCGGTTACGGGAAGTAGGAGGAGGAAGGGGAAAGGATGACAGCAAAGGGGCGAGGGCTGGAGGGAGAGTGCAATAACAGACGGGAGCAAGTCAACGCCCCCATACCCAGATTCCAGCGACTCACCGGGCCTCGCACAGATCCGCGATGCGCTTCAGTCACGGCCGCCTCCGCTGCTCCGCCTGCCGCCGCTGCTGATTTCGTTATGTCCGCCCGCGACAATCCCACCGGCGCCTCCCTCCCGCTCTCGCCTTCTCCGACTCTCCGCTCCCGCGTCCAGTCCTAGCTCAGACTCGCTGCCGCTTGCAAAGCTTTGAGGGAGGTGTTGAGTTGGGTAACTTGTTGTTTGGTTGTTGTTTTTTGGTCACTGACATGAGCCGTCGCCTATTGGAAACAAGCGCAGGGAAGAGGCCACGCCTTTGTCTAAAGAGAACCAATAGGAATATGCAGTCCCCCTGCGGCATGGTGGGCCGAAGATGGGCGGGCATTAGCAGCGCCCCCGTTCTCCATCTCGTCCTCCCTCTAGTACGCGGATTTAGGCCCGCCCACCGCAGTGCATACGCGGGGTCAGATGGCTTTGCGGCTCACGAAAGTCGAAAGGAGCCGTCGGGAAGAAGCGGGTTTGGCGGCTGCGGCTGGAAATGGAGGGGTTTGGGAAGAATAATGGCAGAAAATCATTACTGGGAAGATGTAGCTGGTGTTGATGGCCAAGTGTTAGTGGAACCTCAGGCTTAAGGAACTTGCGCTATTAGTGATGGCTGCTGTCATGACGAAGCAGCAGCTATAATAGGGGTGGAGACGAAGAATGTAGACTAATAAGAATGTAGAACCGCCTAGCCATTTAAATGAGAAATAATTGATCAGAGATACGGATATAATTTCAGTACGACAGCACGGTATATTCTTTTATATGTGTTCGTGCTCTGAAGGATTACAGTCAAAATGAGAAAGGCTTATGTCTCTGCTTTGACTAAATATGGCACAGACATAATCTGAAAACATTTCTGCATCATCATGAGGTCTAATTTATCTCATCCCCAGGCCATGAATGAGACAAATTTAAACTAGCCACACCCAAAGCTGCATTTAGCCTCTGGTGATTTTTTTTAATGGGGTGTTCAAAGACCTCCAATGTGATGTTGAGGAAGAAGTTTATTAAATATATCAGCGTTGTAGACTGGAATTTGAAATGTATTGATTAGTTTAAGGTAAAGGAAATGAAATTTAGATTTTGCTCAAGCTCAGCATATCCTTGGTACCTAATGAACTTCCAACCAGGAAAAAAATGTTACCTTTGTAGTATATGCCTGGGTTTGTCCTTGATAATTCTTTTGGAAACGAAAAACAATAATTCTTTTCATATATTTACTTAACTAGTCTACGGTAATGTTGGTGCTCCCTGGCCATTTTTCAGTAACTAGATAAATACCTGGTAAATACCTTAGCAATTTCACATTTCCTCATATTAAGAGAACAGTATGTCCCTCAAAGAATGTCTTTCTTCAAAGAAAACCATTATATTTAATAATATAGCAAAAGAACTACTACATTAGGAAGGTGATGCTTTAGCTTATCCTAGAAGGCCATGTGGGTACTGAAGTTGTAGTTATATGTTGTATTAAATAATATTGTTTATTCAGTGTTAGAATTCAACTGTTGTGGCTTGTAAACTATTATGGGTATTCTGGTTTAATGTGTAAAAACAACTAATGGTGGCTAACTCTGAAAAACCCAGTTAAACAAACCAGAGCTTTTCATGACCTTTACTTATGACTTTGTCAAATGCTCTTGTTATAGAAATTAAGACTCACAAGATTTCCGTGGGTGATCAGAGAGGTTTATTGCACAAGGTTCAGTGCAACACAAGAAGCAAAGACTGAACGAAAAAAGGATTCTAAGGCAGTTATTTTTATACATACTTTTAACATCTTATGATTGATTACAATGCTGACAGCCTACCGCAACACCCCCCCACACTTCCCTTGCTACTATATCTTACAAGCGTACTAGCGTGTATCCCCTCTTTAAGTAGGTTACAGGTGTTCTTGCAAACCTATCTTAAGTTTTCCTGTCGTTATATCTGTGGTTACCTCTGCTTGGCTAAATGTGATATTTTGCTTCTGATAGTGTTTCCTGAACTTGACAGCTGAGAAAGGTTAGTTATTTCTGTGGTTTTACCTTTTGAACCCAATACTAAAGAAAGGGGTCCTTCAGAGATCATCTAGGCTGACCCCGTATTATATCACTTTTATATCCAATTTTTATCTTATTCCCCCTTTTGGAAGTTTTTCCATCCAGAAACTTCCACTGTTTCCCATCCATTTCATGTTTTCAGTAGGTAACCATTCTATACTTCTTAATAGGCAAACAAGCATATAATATTTGACATAACATAATCAGTTCAGGATAAGATATATAATAGAGAGACAGAAAAGATAAGTAATACATATGAAATGACTTTCAATTCTCAATCTCTGAAGACACTCTCTCCATTTCCCTGGATGCAAGTTGTACTTAAGTTCCTGGATCAGAAACTTCATTTTCCTCAAAGAGATCAGGGTCAATTTTACAGTTTATAAGGCTTTCCATCAAAATCAACTCATTTTTTTTTCAACTTTTATCTCTTTCACTGCTCTCATAGCTAGTTGTCTGAACAAAGAATAAAAGCCAGGCCTATCACAACAGGAGTAACATTTGCCTAATCCAGCTAGACAATGGGACTTCTAGTGTAGGGTCCTTTTGCTTATCTCTGAGAATAGTGCCTTCAAAAACATGATGTTAGCTTGCATTTCCAAGGGAAAGTAGGACACATAAGCCTGTGTGGGACCTTATAGAGACATGTGGTGGTATTGAGAAAGTGACCTTCTGTTGAAATAAATAGTGGACATAAAGAGAAATGCCACCAGTTAGTTTTTACATCTATAAGTGTCATTCTAGAGTCAAGTGTATTTCTGATGGACATTGATCTCCCATCAGAGATCCTACAGGAATATCTGGTTCCTGATGTCACTTTACACACAAGGAGGGTGACCCTAGGATTTCCATACCAACAGCTATAGGGCTAACAATGGGGAAACAATTCATTCCCAGCCTTTTGAATGCATTATCAAATCTCCTTGCAATTTGGCTACTATTACTTTGGTTCACCATCTTATGTTTTTCTCAAAGACCATTGTGGTTTTAGTCCTGGCCCAGAGATCTGACTCAACTGGAACAGCATTGTAAGATGAAGGTCCAGCAGACAAACATAGCCAGCATTTTTGACCTAGAGCAGGGTCAGACTGATTAACAGGCTTTAATTCAATTCCAGTATTCTTAACATGTAGTTCCCTTTTCTCAATTGTTACAGGGGCCCATTCTCCCTTTGTTCTACCCCACTCTGTTCTGGGATTGTCAGACGCTTGTCTTTAGGTCTTGGAGTTGGCTTAGGTCCAGAGTATCGACCCCACCTATTTATGATACATCGTTGGTGGGAGTGGACCTGTTCCAAAGAATTCACACCTTGTGACACGTTCTTGCCTTGTCTTTTGGGGTTCTCAATTTCCCCAGATCCTTTCTCAAGGGCAAGGGTGTCACTTGGGCATTCTCACAACATTGGGAACTACTATTCAGTGTGTTATTACTCATGAGGCCTTTGCCAATAATAGCCAAAGTTACAGAAAACTCATAATTGTCCTCTACATAGAACCTATCCAATCACAATTCCCTTAATCTACAAAATCACCACATCAGGAAGAAGGTTAGGGTTATATGTGACTTGGAAAAGGCAATATTAATCTTAGGTAACTCACAGAACCATCTTTTATTTGTTAAATACAATATCCATAGTCCTAGAGCTAGAGCAGCACTACAGAGACCCCACTCCCAGGCTTCTTCAAACATAAGTACTTAGAGGAGTTTTGTATTGCTCCCTGTCACAGTCAATGATTTTAGATTCAGCACCTGTCTTTTTGAGGAAGAGGTGATTCCAGCATACTATATACAGCAAATCACAACTAATCACAATAACAGCAAGCAGGCTTATTAAATTAAGGGATAGTGTACCTATGGCTATATAGATTGACTTCCCATTCCAAATCTTCAGCCGTACGTAGAGGGTCAGCTTCCGGTGTGACACCAGTAAGGCCTCTTCTGACCTGTATGTTGCCTGCCCGTTGCTGGTAGGACAGTTATAGGGGGCGCTTCTTCAAGCGTACTACTAGGGGTCGGGCGTAGTCCTGGTCTGCCTCCCAATATTCCTAAACTGCGGACTTAACTCGAGTCCACTGAATCCAAGACTTGGATTCCAACATTTTACTGCAAATGGGAACGCATGACCACAGTATATGGGCCCTTCCACCTAGGCATTAAACTTTTTCTTTCCAGTGTTTTACCCATAGAATTCTCCAAATCACAATTTAATCATTTCTACTTTTATCACAATATAAATTTAAAATATTTCAATCATTACAATTTCCCTAATTAATTTTGAATTGTTCTAGCTGGTATCGAAGCTACAACTTAATCCTTTTTACTTTCACCAACATATACCATTAAGGTATTTCAATTGTTACAGTTTATATTATTCATATTTCTAGAATATTGCTTGCTGGGCAGCGGCCGTCGGAGTAGCGGTGGCAGCGTGGTATGAAGATAGGGGATGGAAAGACTGGGGTTGGAGAGTCCGGTGGAAGGCTCTGGTATTGGGCCTCCATGGGTGGCCTCTCCTCCCCACACCTCTTTTTGCCTGGCCTTGTCATCAGCCTGCGGGTCAGCCTTTCCCCCCACCCCACCCCTATGTACACCTATCCTCCTGTGGGACTGCTGTGCTGCACTTCATCTCTATCCACCGCAAACTATGTGGGACTATTTTTGCTGCTTTTCATCTATACCCCGCAAAAAAATAGCATTTATTCCATCGAAACTCACGGGCAGAGGGGGACTTGGACTAGGACAGTACTATGTGGACCTTATGGAAGTTGGCTGCTTTGAACTTTCATCACTAGAGGAGATTAATTCATCAAATTTCCATCTTTGGACATCTGGTTGGCTGCTGTGAGAGGGTGGCCAGGAAATTTTCCCTCTGAGTGACTGTGTAAACCGACTCCTTCCGCTGCTGTGAGAGGGCAGTGGAGCCTGGGCAATTATGGAGACTTTTCTGTTCTAAGACCTTGTTGGTCCCTAGCAAACCACTTTCCCATCCTGTTTTTTACTAGATGTACTCGGCGGCGGAGCTATGTGCACTGCGAGATTCCCCCCTCCTGCAGACGTGGCCCTCCACTCTATCGAGGGCCTATCTTGATGACGGGTTTTGGAACCCCAAGAGATGGCACGCAGCAAAGAGGGGGTTGAGGGGTTTTTTAACAAAAATTTTAAGGAAAATTTTAAAAGATTCTGGGATGGGGGTGGGTTATGTGGGTCTGGGGGAGAGCCCACAGGGGAGGGTACCTGGGCCAGCCAGGAACTGCGGCATGGGAGGTACGGATGGTCGCAGTCTGTGTTGACAGGGGGGCAGAGGTCGACCCCGAGGCCCCTTGATTGTGGGGTGCCACAAGGGTCGGTCCTCTCGCCCCTTCTGTTCAACATTTATGTGAAGCCGCTGGGTGAGATCATCCATGGTTTTGGGGTGAAGTATCTCTGACTATTGGGGGCGAGTCATTGTCCCCCACAGATAGGGCTTGCAACTTGGGCGTCCTCCTGGACTCGCGGCTGTCTTTAGAAGGGCATATGACGGCCGTGGCCGGGAGGAGTTTTTATCAGGTTCGCCTGATTCGCCAGTTGCGTCCCTTTCTGGATCGGGATTCGTTACGCACAGTCACTCATGCCCTCGTCACCTCACGCCTGGACTACTGTAATGCTCTCTACATGGGGCTCCCCTTGAGGAACACCCGGAGGCTCCAACTGGTCCAGAATGCGGCCGCACGGGTGGTGATGGGAGCGACGTGGCGCTCCCATGTGACTCCATTCCTGCGCGAGCTGCACTGGCTCCCAGTGGTCTTCCGGGTGCGCTTTAAGGTTCTGGTTACTATCTTCAAAGCGCTCCATGGCTTGGGACCAGGGTATCTTCGGGACCGCCTTCTGCCACCAATAGCCTCTCACTGACCAGTCCTTTCCCACAGAAAGGGGCTCCTCAGGGTGACGTCAGTCAGACAGTGTCGACTGGCGGCTGCCAGGGGGAGAGCCTTCTCTGTGGGGGCACCGGCCATCTGGAACGAGCTCCACCCTGAGATGAGGATACAGGACCTACATACCTTCTGCCGGGCCCTGAAAACGTTCCTATTTTATCAGGCTGGCCTGGCTTAAACCTCCTTTTATAAATGGGTTTTATATTGGGTTTTAAATGTTTTTAAAATTGGATTTTAATTATTTCAGCCTAATTGTATAATTTATTTTAAATTTTTAACTTTTGCATTATATTGTATTTTTAATTGGCTGTTAACCGCCCTGAGTCCCTTTGGGGAGTAGGGCGGTATATAAATCTGAATAAACTTAAACTTAAACTTAAAACTTAGAAAAAGATTTTAAAAAAAGAAAACTTATCATTGTCTAGATTTCAAAATACAAAGACAAATACTCCAATTATTATTCATTTCATTTTTACAATCATGTTTTTCCCATTTATTTCTTACTACTATTTGAATATTATAACTAGAGGTGGTCAAAAATAGTGGGCTAAGGGACACACAATACTGTTGAATTTCTTGTATTTGCTTATTTAATTCTCCCACCATCTGATTCATCCACTTAGTTCCTATCTTAGTTCCTATCTGGCTTAGGTCTCCTGTATGATTTTCATGTATTTCAAAAGGAGATAATCTAATTCCTTTATGTGGAGAACATCACACAGATCAAAGTACTAGTGGTAATGCATTTACTCACAAGGTGATTTTCAAGGCACACCTTTGTCTGCTTTTTCTCTTATAGTCCTGGTAAGCCTGGTCAGTCAGGCTTGGGAAGGTCTGCTCCACTCTGGTTGTTGTGTTGACCTGCATACGTTGTTTCAGTTGCATGACCCGATGTTTGTAAAAGAGTGGCTGGGTTAAAGCATTTGTTTGTTTCAGGATCACTCATGGTTTCTGAGTGAGGAAAGCTTGATGCTTATATCTCTAAAACTCCTTGAATCGCATGGCTGGTGTAAATAGTAGTTGGCTGCCCAAAGGTTAATTTCCCAACGACAAACAACTTCCTTCCCTCTCTTTCTGCCTTTGGCTTATTGCAATGCAGCGGGGACAGCTTTTCTGCCTGTACTTCAAACTCCTGCCAGATATTTGGGGATTTGATCTTCTTGATCCATATTTCTCACCATCACGACCAGGAGGGAAACTGGACACGCAGGCATATCTATATTTCTTCCATTTAAGGGACATTTCAGGGTTTTCACCTATGGCTTCCTTTCTTTACAGAATGCTTTTGCAGCTTTTCTTCAATGTAGATTGAGCTCATTAGGCTTGAGAAGCAACTTGTCTAAAACAGCATACGCGCAAACCTTGCAAAGATGATTCAACATGCTATCTTGGGACCTTTTATTACAGGCAATCTTCTTAGCCAACACAAGAACTGTCTTTTCTCTTCTTCCCTTTTTTCTTGCTCGAGAGCAGAATTAATTTATTGTTTATAGGAAGGCTGGGAAGCATAGTGTTCCGAGGCTAGTCTGGAATTTAATTTTATTCTTGCCCTTGCTCTCTTCTAAGTCCAATTTTTACTTTTAAAAAAGAAGTATAATTTTCTTGGAGTTCTTGGTAATTATGATTACTTTTTATTTCAGCAAGTCTTTTTGTTTAATGTCTTCTTACACTAGTTTTTCATTTTCAGCTATTTTACCAGAAGCATCATTTCTTTGGAGAGATTTTCAATATTTATTTTGTGTCCTTTTTTGTAAATCATTTTTCACTATTGATAAAAGTTGATTTCCTTAATCTCTCTAGTTCTGCTTTTACAGATCAGAGTCTTCCGTGCAGGGCTAAAGACATGAGAACGAGGTCCCCCCCCCGCGCCTTTTTTTTAAAAAGTTTTTTATTTTTATAATCAAACATACAAACCTACAAACAAGTAAACATATGAACAGTACATAGTCAATCAACAAAATATAGCATCTAGTACATCTTTTATATCCTCTTCTTACCCTCAGTTATTTATCACGTCTTAATATCATCATTTCATTTATTATAACATTTCCCCCAAATTCCTTACTTCTCTATTAATCCATCTACCTGTCTTTTATTATTAAAGATCATAAAACAATTTCCCCCCCACCACACCTCCCTCCCAACCCCTACCCCCTGACTTTCCAGAGCAAAAACAGGACATACCATCTAACAAACCTAAGCTAACATATACTACCTTATTATAAATTCCAAAAAAAATCCCACACATTCTTTAATTCCCCTAATTAACATTCTTCAACATTTCATTTATAAGTTTTCTCATAGCATTAACTTTTTAAAAAAATTCTTTAAAACATGTCTTTGAGATAGTATTATTAACCATTGAGCTGAATAACCTCAAACATAAACATTTCATCACATATAGCCTTTAAAACTTCTAATATCTCACCTTAAGCATATAAAATTTCTTAATACTAAGAACCCATCCATTTATTTTCAAGCTAGCCACTTTAGAACTGCAGTAATTTTTAAAAGGCTATCCAGTTTTAATTAAACCTTATCCCTCAATACATATAAACCTTTAAAAATTCTGTTGTGTCATCTTAAACATTTAAAATTTCTTAATAAACCTTTAACCTCAGTAAAATATCAATCAAATATAATCCTAGAAAATCTATATAAATCCCAAAGCTTTCAATAAAATATCACTTGAGTTTTAGTTAACCATTTTAATAACTCAGTAACTCTTAAGAAACCGTCCCTTTTTAGTTAAACATTTATATCAAACATCCAAAATCTACCAAGTATAACCTTCAAAGAGTTCATCGCACATTCTTCCTTTCTTTCTGTATTTCTTCCAGTCTTTCTTTTAGATGACACTTTCTTCTTAAACATGGCTCGTCCCCCTGCTTTTATTTTCGAAAATTTTTGAAGCATTACTCATCCCCCTGCTTTTATTTTCAAGAAATTTTGAAGTTGAAATTGCAACTGGTGTTTCTTGAAAGTCCATTCCACTTTCAAAGTTATTCCCTTCACTTTAAAACCCCCATCTCTACTTTTTCTGCTTGTAAAATCAGTCACTTCATTCTCTAGGAATTGACTCTGTCCATAAAAACAAAAAAATTCATAGTATTTTGCAGTCTGCAATAATGAGTCTTTTTGATACACTCCAACTAATTGTGTGGAAGCCTCCACCAAAACTTCTGTTTCCAAAATGCTAGACTCCATTTTTTTCTGACTGCCTCTTCTTTGTTCTACATAATGACGTTAAGCTGTATGATTTCTTCCTCTTTCCCAGCCAGCAGATCCTTAAAATATTCCAACTTCCACTCCTGGATAGTGTTTTTAACTATGTCCACAATGTCCAAAATAAAGAGATCAAAAGTTTCTTGTGAATCCTTTAAAGTCCTCATTTGTGTGTTTGCTGACTCACCCCTTCTTTCCTTAATGGCAGCCATATTTCAGTTTTTATTTTATATATATTCAACTGTCAGATCAGAATCCAATTGTTTTCCACTATCTTAAGGAATATATGTTAGTTAAAATCCCCATCATAGTTTTTCCTGTCTTCTTCCACTTCCCCTTTAAATCATCTTATTATTACATAGTCCAATACCTTAAACAATGTAGCAGGGGCTAACAAGCACTTTCACTGGTAAGTTTCGTTTCCTTAGCGCCATCTTCTCCTTCCCTTTTCAAATGGAGTTAAAGCTTTACTTGCATACTTGCAAATCCCGCTGTCCTGATTTCGCTCTGCCATCATCCAGAATCCAAATTTCTTGCAGTCTTTGAGAAAAATTCTTCAGATCTTTATTCCTATGCTGCTGGTGTGGTCGCGACGCCCCGTTCTGCCAAGCCAGGCAGGCACGTCCCTAATCCGGAGCGCTGAGGAGTTTCCAGGGAACTCTCACCCTTCAGCCCCCAGGCTTAAAAAAAAGAAAGCCTGGGGGTCTTGGGGAGCTCTGCCCAAGTTCCTCGGTTCTTCTCTCCCCCCTTTTCCCAGGGGGAGAATTTTTAGCTGCTAGACAGCTGATTTGCGCTGTTCTAGCAGCTTTACAGATTTCGGGGCTGGAGCTCCAAAAAGGAGCTCCGTCGGCATCTGCGGAGCCACGGGAAGTCCTCCTCTCCTCCCTTTGTGTGTGAGGAAAGACACTGCAGAAGTAGAAAAAGGGAGGGGGTAGATAGTTTGTGGTCAAGATTGAAAAACAGCAACCATACATCAGCATTGTAGCTAGTGAACTTAAAACATTTACTTATAACTTTTACTTATAAACTCTTACTTATAAACTTTTACTTATAAACTTGAGTTTAACTTGAAGCATAGAGAAGAAGGAAAGTTGAATTTTGTCCTCTATCTGTTTAGGCTGGCCAGACCAAACTGGATGAGAAATTTTGTTCCTCTCAATACTCTCAATTCTAACAATTTAAAATTCATATCTCAAGAGATCAGGCAATTGCAGTTACTTTGAAGGTACACAAAGACTTTAGATATACACACTAGTCATTCCCGCCTTAAATTTTAGTTGAATTAGGGAATGCACAGATCTTAACAATTATTATTATTGTTATTTTTACAGAAATCATATCAAATTAAATCAATTTAATTATCTGAGTTCCCATTTAGACAGGCTTTTCTTTTTATTACCTGCTAAACCCCGGGTGGGAAGAACAGTAACAATTTTCTTCTCTATTCTTAGTTCTTTCAGAGTTCTCTTGTTTTTTGAAGAATAGTAAATCATCAGAATCTTTATAACACTGTAGTAGTTCTTTTCTCCTACTACACATAACAGCATAAATCTTTTTTGGTCAGCCTCAATGTCTGAATCATCTTACTGTATGGTGGGGCTTCTCAACTTTCTATAATGGTAGCCATCAAATCAATGATTTCTTGAGGTTTTTCTGAAAACGGCCCATAATGCTGTCGCCAATTCAACAAGTCAGTGGTTGTAAAAGGGGACATATTGAAGTGCAGGAACATTTTGAGGCTGTCCCTGGGCATTCACTCCTGGTACAATTATTTCTCTAAGAGGGGCAATAGTTTCGCCCGGGCCTTTGTTTTACTTCTAGTATGGTTTGACACAGAATCTTCAGAGCTCGCTGAAGACCATGAGGCACTTCTCTTTATTTTCTTCTTTGATTTAGGTTTCATTAGGTTCTCTGTTTCTGGTGGTACAGGAACCAGTTCAACTTTTATTGCGGGGGAGTTACTGGTTGAGTTACTGGTTTCACTCAGGTAGCTTGGGTAGAATATGGAGGGGTCATTGAAATTCCTCCCTATCAGCCTGGTTTAAAATCTTTGGCACTAAAGTTTTCTTTCTTCCCTCTCTTCTAGATTTCATCAAACAGACCCTAGCCTGACACTTGATTAACCAAGGGGGGGGGTCTCTCTTTTACGTTAGTTTTCCACTGATCGATATATGGATACTGGTCCCAATGTCCATCCCCCGTTACTCTCTGGTGGACTCTTGAGGTGAGCCCTCAGTCTAAAGACCCTTCCTCTGGCTACCCCACGCCGGAGGTAGGCCACTAATTAGGGCAAAATCTCCATAGTGTATCAGGGTCACATTGGGGGGTCTCCATAATCTCTCAGGAAACCTACTTTGAAGTTGTCTAACATACATTGCAGGGGTGTCCGTGAGGCACCTCTTTTGCTACTGTCACCACCCATGTTCTAACACACTACCATTGACCCGATGTGCCGGAATTTCCGACGGTCACAATGCGAGAACTGCAACGGTTTAACCACCCACACAATTCTAGAGTCTCATTAGGATACGCCAATTCCATTAGGAAGGGACGTTCCCGGAGCCAGGGAGGTGATCAAACTCCCTTTTCTACTCTCAAGGTGTAGGTCTTACAATTCCCACAATACTTGCCTACAGGCGTCTTCTTTCTTTTTCTTTCTCAGCCGGCGTTTATCTATTAGCTTGTTTTGATCTTGTTTTGGTTCTTGGGTCGGTCAGAGCCACCGAGTACCCAGAGGGGCCATCTGCTTCCTTCCAGAGAAAAAAACTCTCAGAGGCATCTTGAAGGTTGAGCAGGATGGCCTCGCCTGGGCACTGACTGGTCTTTTCCGCCCACAGCGAAATCTCGCTTCAGTCCGGCCACGGTCGCCATAAATGTTGTAGAAAAATAACAAATTTGAATTTCGAGATCAGAAAAGGCTTTTATTTATTTTGGCCAAAAGGTTCAGATAGCATAATATAAGCGGAACAAAGATTCTTCTTTAGACACATATGTATATACTAACAAAAACAGGAAGTATCTTTAGCTAGTCCCCCTCCCCTATCACTTTTAGCCAGGAAACTCCATGTGGGTTAGTTCTGCATTTTAACATAGCACCAGGAAGTTAGCTAATACTTGCAGTTTGACTTTTTGAACCCAGCAACTGTCTCTTTGCTTGCGATTTGACTTCTTGAACTCTGCAACTTTCTCAAGTCAAAAGGGCCCTTCAGAGATCATGCAGGCTGACCCCGTATTATTTCACTCTTATATTTAATTTCCTTTTATGTTCTGATTTAATACAGTTCATCAAAAAAATCAAGCCAGTACATATTGTTAGAACTGATAAATAATCAGAACTCTGGGCAACAGCACAGTAAGATTTATTGAAGATGGAGAGAGCATTATATACTTTAATTTATACAGTTTCCCAATGGACAAATTTGCTTGAATAACGAAGATGAAAATGTGTTGGATGCAAGGAGAAAAGTTTTTACTTCAGTTTTATATGATCTAGCTGGTTTTCAAATGTTTAATGGGAAAATGTTTTAAATCCAGAGATGTGATTTGATGTTTCAGCCCCAGATTCTTTGGATAATATTGATGAATATAATAGGACTTATATTCTAATGAGTTTAAAACTACATTTCAAAAATTCTTAGCAAATTTACTTGGTGACAGACAGACACACACACATATTTCGATATGGACACATTTATATATTATATTTTTATATCTATAAAATTTAATGTAGTGAACATACCTAACACTCCTACCTCCTATTTTCCCCCCAGTAACAACTCTGTGCGGTCCTGTATAGACTGAGTGGCCCAGAGTCTCTCAGCCAGTTTTCATGATTTCTAACCTAGCACCTTAACCACCTCACCAGACTGGTTCTCTATTTTTCTATAGTGTATGTTCTATGTGTATTTGAAGTATATATAGTGTTCTGGAAGTGTAAACTAGCAGGAAGTGTAAACAATTTCTTTGTCAGCCTCCAGTGCTGACATATATAGTGTATAATAGTAACAGTACATATCGGGGGTTTTTTAGTGAACTTTAGCCCCACCCATTTTTGTGACATCACTTCCAGACCCTTGCCCTTGGAGGACTTGTTTTAGGACTCCTTAGATCCGCCCATTTTGTGACATTTCTACCTGCTCTGCCCTTGGAGTACTGTGACATCATAACCCCTTGCCCTCCTGTCTGGCTCTCAACCCCTTTTACAGGAAGTACATCACTTCCTGGGTCCCCTTTCCTCCCTCAGAGGACTATGATTTCAGCCCGTTTTACAGGAAGTAATGAGGGCTGACTGCCGTTTGAACAGAGGGTTGTGTGCAAAAATTAATTTAAAAAGTCTGTTTACACACACAGCATGGTGGAAAGACTTTATCAGTGTAAATGTAAACATACTAGGAAAGGTTTTATGAATGCAAATGTAAGCAAACTATGGCTCACTTCCTGGGCCAAGGCCCTGTTCTATTTCGAGAGAACGAAGTAGGGAAAAACTGAGGCAAACGGCTGAAGAGAAATTTCTTTATTGAGACAACAGCTAACAGGCAACCAGAACAAGATAGAATGGCAACAACAACAACTTCCAGTCATGGCTGCTATTTATATAGCAGCTGTCAAAAGGGAACAGCCAATGGCACCTGCTTATTTCTCCCGCCGGCTGAGCTGTCATGTCTCAGCCAATGGGAGGCGCTTCCGTGTTGCCAAGTAGCATCGCATCTGCATCTGCAACATTCCTCCCCCCTTGGATGGCGCATGCGTAGTCTTGAAGGTACACTGGGCTCCTGCGCCACCTCCCTGATCAACGAAGTCCACTGTCCAAGCATGGTGGGGGAGAAGCTCGCTTCGGGCTCTCAGGGATTACCCTTGGAGGAGGAGTTTGTTCTGGGGCCTTTGGAATTGCCGCTGACTGTGCGGATGTGGTGCTGGGATACTCGGCAGGCAGGAGAAGACCCGGTTCTACAGGTAAGCAGGGTGGCCGCAGTGCTGGAGGTGGTTGTGCATCCGGGGTGTTGTTTCCCCATGGAATCAGGGATGTGGACAGCTCTTCCGACGGCTTTGGAGCTGGCTCCCTTTCCCTTGGGGTAGGGATGACTGAGCGACCTCATAAGTGATCTATATTGCGCCGCCAGGTTCGTCCGACCCTGTAAGAACAGGATCCAGTAATTAGAAAGACGTGCCAGGGAAGCCATGGCGGGTTGCCCCCATGGTTCCTGGCATACACGCAATCCCCCACTACAAAGAACCAGGGGTGGCTGGTCGAATCCAGGGGCGTATAGCTTGGGTGTAGCCTGTCCAGGGTGGTCCACAGGTGTCTGCCCATAAGAAGTTTGGCAAGGCTGCGATTGGTCATCGGGCACGGGGTGGTGTGTTGCGCCAGAAGGTATTTCGCAACCTCCTCCTGCCAGTCCCCTGGGCCAAACCTGGCCAGAGTGTCTTTGGCCGAGCGGATGGCTTGTTCAGCCCGGCCATTACTGGAAGGTTGATATGGTGCCACAAGGGTGTGGCATATGCCCATCCCAGCTAGAAACATTTGAAATGAGGCCGAGGTGAACTGCTGCCCGTTGTCCGAGACCACCATATTGGGCAG
Organism: Masticophis lateralis; assembly: GCA_030761175.1. Lineage (NCBI taxonomy): Eukaryota > Metazoa > Chordata > Lepidosauria > Squamata > Colubridae > Masticophis > Masticophis lateralis. The sequence goes on from JAUDYJ010000004.1 coordinate 79,516,050, forward strand.
GCTGTGGGTGGTGAACAAGTTGCAAAGGACCCTGCTCATGGCTTCTGAAGTGGTTGATGTCATACGAGCTATCTCCACTCACTTAGAATATGCATCAACCACTATCAATAAGGTTTGTTCCCTGGAAGGGGCCTGCCAGGTCTATATGGATCCTGGACCAGGGGCACCTGGGGGTCTCTCATTCCCTAGGCGCGGCTGCAGGGGGTGTTGGTCGGGATTGCTGACATCTCTGGCAACCTTCTACCCATTCGGAGATGGCCCGGTCAAGTTTTGGCCACCACACGTAGCTACAGCCCAAAGCCTTCATCCTGGCAATTCCTGGATGGCTTTCGTGCAGACATTTTAAAATGGGCTCATGCAATTTAGGAGGGATCACTACCCTGCTGCCCCAAAACAAACAACCCCGTGAAATAGTTCATGCTGTCGTGTGACATAAGGCTTAAATTCACCTGGCAAGAGGCCCTGAAGCCACCCCCTGAGGACCCAGTCCAGAACTTGTACCAGGGTGGGGTCCTTGGTGGAGTGCTTGGTAACGTCTGCTGCGGTCACCAGGGCAGGGAACTCATCAATTAACAGGACAGACGAAACTGGGGCAGGGTCTTCCACAGCTACAGGAAGGGGGCAATGGCTGAAACCGTCTGCATTCGCTAAGTCTTTACCTAGGCAATAGACCAATTGGTAATTATAGGCCTCCAGGAAAATGGACCACCTGGACATATGAGGAGAAATAATCTCTGGGGTCTGTCTGTCTCCAGCCAATAGGCCCAAAAGGGGCTTGTGGTCGGTGATCAGCTGGAAGAAACGGCCATAGACATAGTTGTGAAATAGTTTAACAGTGGCCACAACTGCCAATGCCTCCTTATCCAGCTGACCATAATTCTTCTCCGCCGAGGGCGAGGTCCTGAAATAATAGGCAGTTGAAGCCATTGGGCAGGACATAGCTCAAGACAGCCCCAATGCCATATGGAGAGGCATCACAAACTAAGGTGAGAGGGATGCTGTTGCTGTATTGTACCAGCACCACATCAGAGGTGAGGAAGCCTTTTACAGCAATGAAAGCTGTGGCCCGGGGTTTTCCTCAAGACCAGGGTATCTTGCTATCCAACAACCGATGAAGTAGTTCCGCCAGCAAGGCCTTATGTGGCAGAAAGATGCTATAAAAGTTAAGTAGGCCCAAGAAAGCCTGTAGCTCTGCTTTGCAAGTGGGTGGTGGGGCTTTTTTAATGGCCTCAACCTTAGATGGGGTAGGGTGAATACCTGTACCATCCACAAGGAATCCTAGAAATTCTACTTTTGGGACCCCGAATTTACACTTTGCTTTTTTGAGTTTGAGGCCGTTTTGCCTGAATCGAATTAGTGCTTGGCGAATTCGTTTGATGAGGTTGGATTTGTTGGTGGCAGAAATTAAAACATAATCGAAATAAGGGATGACACCAGGAATTCCATGCAACAATCGCTCCATGAGGCTCTGGAAAATGCCTGGAGCTACGCTGATCCCAAGCAGCAGGCGGCGACACTTGAAAGCACCCCTACGGGTGACAATAGTTTGAGCAGCAGCTGTGGCATCATCAACAGGAAGCTGCTGATATGCTTGGGCCATGTCCAATTTAGCAAAAATGATGCCCTGACCCAAGGAATGAAGCAAGTTTTGGACCACAGGAACTGGATGGGGTGTGCCTGTAATGCACAATTGAGTGCATTTAAAATCAGCGCAAATGTGTATAGACCCATTCTGCTTGAGGGATGACAATGGGGGTCTCCCACTTGGAGTGGTCAACGGGCTCAAGGACACCCTGTGCTATCAGCTTGTCCAGTTCTGCATCCACCCTAGTATGGAGTGCAAAAGGCATCCATCTAGGCTTAAGACTGATGGGGGACACCTGTGGATCGAGATTAAGGGAGATAGGGGAGCCCACATACTTACCCAGGGTGCCATCAAAAACCTCAGCGAACTTGGGGTTAGGGCCTCAAAATCATCTGTGATGGTGGTGTGGATGCCAGTGATGTTGAGCCCCAACGCCTTGAACCAGTCCAGCCCTAACAAACTGGGGAGGTTCCCCTTGACAACAAGCAATGGGAGGCGCCCTGAGAAGATCCCCTTTTCCACTAAGAATTGGGCATGCCCCATGATGGGAATATTATTCCCCTGGTAGTCACAGAGCCTGGTGTTGCAGGCTGTCAATTGCCCTTGAGTTATAGCAGGTGCTATCTTCTTCAGTGTATGCCAGCCAATGATGGATTTGGAGGAACCGGTGTCCGCTTCCATTCTACAGGGAACCCCCTCTATTTTGACAGTCAGGAATATCTTTTTGTTGTAGTCTGCGGATGCATGGCTGATTGACACAGTGGGGTTTGCTCTATCTCGGGAGTTCGCAAAACAATAGTCCTTAGGCGCATTGGACTCCTTCCTGAAAGGTCTGGGCTGGCTAGGAGAATTCGAGGCGGTGTCTTGAGAAGTAGAACGGCAGACTTTAGCCAGGTGGTCTCTCTTTTCGCACCGTTGGCAAACAGCATTTTTAAAACTCCAAAAGGCTCGAGGATGGTTTTTGCCTCAGCCCAGGCAAGGCACTGGTTGTTGCTTCTTTACTGGTGGCTGCTTGCTGCTTGCTGCTCGCGGACGTTTTGAGGTGGCTCACCTCATCTTCCTCGTCTGTAAGGTCATCAGGGATGGCATCATTATGATGAATGGCAGCGTATCGGGCAGCAGGCGGCACACTTGGGGTCTTGTGCATCTCTGCCGCCGACTTATCCGACATCTCAAATGCACAAGCTTCATCCAAAGCAGACTGCAGAGTGATGTCGGTTTTGGCTAAAAGGCGGCATTGTAGTCCCAAATCCCTTACGCGCATACCAGCTGCTCGAGGAGGGAGTCATCAAGGTTTTGAAATTTGCAGTAAATCACCTCAGCCCGGAGGGAAGCCATATATTCATTGATGGACTCCCCCTCCTTCTGTATTCTCTGACGGAATACGAAATGACAGGAAATGTGAGAGGGAGCGGATGTGTAGTGACCCTTCAGTTTAGCTAGCAGGGTAGCCCAGGGTACTGTGGACATGGGTTGTGGAGCCACAAGAGCCCTGGCTGTGGCAAAGATTTGAGGACCACAGGCATTCAGGAAATGGGCATGCTTCCTGTCACTGGAGAACTCTGTGTAATCATTAGTCTGCAGAAAACAGTCAAAACGCTCTATGTACTCCTTGAAGCATTGGTTCGTAGTGATATATCTATTAACACAGTATTACATAATTCCCATAGATTTTAACACAGAGATTTATTTTAACCTCTTTAACCTCGTCTATCTTCGTCCTAAGACAACTTTTTGTAGTAGATATCTCTATAGGTTAAGGACATCATAAATATGTGGTGAATTACAATTCTGCTACTCCTCTAACTATTTTCTACTTGTGTTTTTTCTCTAGTAACCCTGAGCCAGTGGTGCCATTTGTCCCAAACTTTATAGAATTCAGTATCCTCTTTTTCCTTTAATTCTTTTGTCAATCTGTCCATTTCCGCACATTGAAATATCTTATCTTTTATCTCGTCCTCCAATGGGATTTTTTCAGATTTTCAATTACTAGCGTAGGTTATCCGTGCCGCTGTTAGTATATGTATTAACTAATACTTTATTAGGTAAGATTTGGTAAAGATTCCTAATAAAAAAGTTTCAGGTCTTTTATCAATTTGTAAGTTGATAATTTGTTCTATCCATTTCTTGATGTTGGACCAGAATTTCTTAGCCGCCGGACACGTCCACCACAAGTGGTAAAATGTGCCTTGTGGATTCTTACACTTCCAACACGCCGAACTAATTTTCAGATTTATTTTGGCCAGCCTGGATGGCGACATATGCCACCTGTAGAACATCTTCAGCTGATTTTCCTTATGTGCCGCAGCCAAGGTTATTTTTGTGTTCATTTTCCAGAATTCTTCCCATTTTTCCAATTCTATTGAGTATTTAAAATTCTGCATCCATTTAATCATTGTATGTTTGACTATTTTCTCTTCCATCTTGTATCTTAACAAAAATTTATAAGTTTTACTAATTAGTTTCTCTCCTGAGTCTAGCAAAATGGTGTCTAATTCCTGCTTTTCTTTACATATCTGATATTTTTTTATATATTCTTTGTGTTTGGATTGTATCTGTGTAAAAGTCCACCAGTCAATTTCCTTGTTTAGCTCTGCTTCCAATTGCTGTTTAGATTTGAGTTTTCCTTGGTGATCAGTTAGCTCTTTATATCTGATTATATGTTTAGGGTCTAATAGGTTTGGATGTTTTAAGGCTTCTAAGGGTGAAAACCATAGTGGGATCTTAGTGTATTGTTGTTTTTTGATTTTCAGCCATATTAGTAATAAAGCATGCCTAAGTGTGTGCCTTTTAAAATAAGTATGAGACTTATATTTTTCTTCCCATAAGAAGGAATGCCAACCCGCTTGCAGATCATGGCCTTCAATGGATAGTATCCTATTATTATTTAATTACATCCATTCCTTGATCCATACTATTCCTGCTGCTTAGTAGTAAAGTTCCCAATCCGGGAGTGCTGTTCCTCCTCCTTCCTTGGCATCTTGCAGCAATTTGAGTTTTATTCTGGGTCTTTTTCCCTGCCAAATAAATTTCGACATAGTCTTGTTTAAGTCCACAAAAAAAATTTTCCCTAAATTAATTGGAGCCACCTGAAATAAATACAACAATTTTGGTAATATATTCATTTTTATAATAGAGATTCTACCCATAAGTGAAATTTGCAATCTTTTCCAATTGTACAAATCTTTTTTTAACTGTGTAATTGGTTTATCGTAATTATTTTCTTTTATGGAGGAAAGCCAAATGATGATAGCCAAATGCCTAAATATTTAACTTTGTTAGTCACTTGAATTTGGACATTATTTTCCAATTCAGTCTGCTGAGTTTTTGTAAAAATTTTAACTAATAACTTAAACTTATTTCTATTTATCTTTAACCCTGCCACCTCTCCGTAATCTTCTATCTTTTCAAAAAGTTTCAGTAATGATTCTAAGGGCTCTTCTACTATAAGAACTAAGTCATCGGCAAATGCCTGGGTTTTATACTCTTCTTGTCTCACTTTTAGTCCTTTTATCTCTTGATCCTCCCTAATTTTTTTTAACAGAGTCTCCAACGATAGAATATATAATAAAGGGGATAGTGGACACCCTTGTCTAACCCCTTTTGTTATGTTAATTTGGTCAGTCATCTCCTCGTTCGCAATTACCTTCGCTGTTTGTTTGGTGTACAATTTCCCTATAATATTTTCCAAGTTTAGTCCCAGATGCATATGTTTTAACTGTTGTTTTAAGAATTCCCAATTTAAATTATCAAAGTCTTTCTGGGCATCAAGGAAAACCAGCGCTGATTGTTTCTCCGGGTGGGCTTTGTAATATTCAAGCATGTTTAATATTATTCTCATATTATTCCTAATTTGGCGGCCAGGCAGAAATCCATTCTGGTCCAAGTGTATGTAGTCATTCAATACTTTTTTGAGTCTTTCTGCTAAGATAATGGCGAAAATTTTGTAGTCAGTGTTTAGTAGGGATATCGGTCTGTAGTTCTGAATTTGTTGAGGATCCGTGTCTTCTTTGTGAATAATGGTAATTATAGCTTCTGTCCAGGTCTGTGGAATTTTTGAATTTTGTAGAGCCTCATTAAATACCTCTAACATGTTTTCTCCTATTATTCCCTGTATTAACTTATATAATTCCCCAGGGAGTCCATCCGGTCCCGGGGTTTTATTATTTTTAAGTTTCTTGAGTGCGGTGTCCAGTTCCAACATAGTTATTGGTTTGTTTAAAGCTTCTCTTTGTTCATCTGTAATAGGAAGCATATCCGTTCTATGAATATACTGTTTTATCTTTTCTGGATCTACGTCTTCTTGTTTGTATAATTCTGTGTAAAATGTCTGGACAATTTCTTCTCTTTCCTACTATAATAAATTTCTCCTTTTATGTCTCTAAGTTGGTATATCATTCTTTTGTCTCTGTTCTTTTTCAGTTTATAGGCCAGCCATCTTCCCGTTTTGTTCGCGAATTCAAAATAGTTCTGCTTGGCCATCTTTATTTTCTGTGCTAATTCTTTTTGATTCAACAAATTTAAATTATGTTTAATTTCTTTCCATTTCTCTTTTATAATTTTATTTTGGGGATAACGTTGAAGTTGGAGTTCTATATTTTTTAGATCTTCCTGGAGTTCATTTAGTTGTTTCTTTTTCTCCGTGTTCTTTCTCCCTGTATAGGCTATAATCAGGCCTCTAATAAATGCTTGGCAGTATCCCAAGTATTCTGGATGGAGGTATCTTCTTTCCTGTTTATTTTAAAAAACCAATCTAGCTCTTTTTCTAGCATCTCTTTAAAATCCGATTGTTTGCAAATTCTTTGGTTCATTGTCCATCGTTTAAATCTTTTCGCTCCTCTCCAGCCCCAGTATAGGGTTGTGATCTGCCCATTGGTTCACTTCTATGTCTATTTTTTCTACCCCGTTTCTAATACTTGTGGTCATCCATGCCATATCGATCCTAGAATATATGAATATATGAATATATATAATGTTTTAATGTAATGTTTTTTTTCTCTTTGTTTTTTGCTGTGTTTATTATATGTCGTCTGCGTGATTTTATTATTTGTTAATAAAGTTTATAAATTAAAAAAAAAACGCTCTATGTAAGCATCCCATGTTTCAGAAGTCGGCTCGAAAGTAGCGAAGGTTGCCGGAGTAGCCATCTTTAAAGAGACAGTCCCGAAAGGGATGGAAACCTTCCCTTACTGAAAGAAAAGAAAAAAATTCTTCTTTTGCCCTGAACAAAGGTGGTGATTAGAACCAGCGGTGTGGCTCTGCCATTGCTCAGTAAAAAAAATTTCCCACCTTCGTCGCCAGTGTTCTATTTCAAGAGAACGAAGTAGGGAAAAACTGAGGCAAACGGCTGAAGAGAAATCTCTTTACTGAGACAATAGCTAACAGACAACCAGAACAAGATAGAACGGCAACAACAACAACTTCCGGTCACGGCTGCTATTTATATAGCAGCTGTCAAAAGGGAACAGCCAATGGTGCCTGTTAATTTCTCCTGCCAGCTGAGCTGTCATGTCTCAGCCAATGGGGGCGCTTCCATGTAGCGGCGTGTCTGCATCGGCAACAGGCCCTATTGTAATGCAAGGATTTTGAGTAACATCATGTATTTGTCCCAGGGGGCTGCTTACGTTGCAGGTACGTAAAAATAAAATGCTATTTTGCAAAAAAACATTTTGTATGAATGCTTTGCTTTTCTGAAATGTGGCAGGGTCGGTGGCAAAAAGCTGGAAAATACAAATAAAAAAAGGAATTCGGACACCTCCTTTTCTTAGTTCTAGGCTTTTCTACATTACAGAGGGGTTGTAAAAATAAAAATACTATTTTGCAAAAGGCCTTTTTGTACGAGAGCTTTTCTTTTCTGAAAGGGGTCAGGGATAAGAGGTAAAAGGTAGAAAACAGGATTCCTGAGTGGGATACAGGCGATACATGTAAAAAATAAAAATAAAATGGGGTACTTATGTGCATGCTTATTTACAGCAATAGGGCACAGGGCTTGTTGTGGCATGTCCCAGGGGATTAGTGTGTGGGCAGGCTCTGTATACACACGTGTGACAGAGAGGTTAGGACATGATGAGGCCTGTTCCCAGGCATGACCTGCTTTTTCAAAAGGTTGATAAAAAGGAGATCTCTGCAGACACTTGCCAACACCTCTGCTTAAAACGTAGACAGATTTTACTAACGTTGATCCTTGCTTCAGAAATAATCAAAATAATGCTAAATTAGAGTCAGAGGCTGATATATTTGCTGTAAATGTGAGACCTGAACCACCAAAGTGAGCCCAACGTGTTAGGAAAAAGTGTAAAACATTTAATAATGAGAGTAAGTGTGGCTTGATGCTTAAGATATGTTATTGCCGTTTCTACCAAACAACCAATGGTGAGGGTATACAGAACATGTAACCCAAAAAAGTTTCATGATTTGAATATTGAATATATAATGTACTGTATTTCTTCTTTTAGAACTGGCCGCTCATCAGAATACAGGACTTTTGCAAATTGTCAAGAGTTGTGTTGTCAAAATTCTCCACCATTGTTTAATGGGCTGCCTGAAAAATGAGGATCAGTTGGATGGAGCCATTGAAGCAAGCATTGTTAAAAGCATGTGTCTTCAAATATCTAAACCTCAAATTGTATGGACAATCATTAATATTTCTGACAAAATGAATAAATTATATTTCACAAGGAATACCTTGAATGAAGTCACTGCCTGTATAAAAAGCATTGAGAAGTCGAAGGACCCACAGGTGTTAATGACAAAGATAGAAGAGGAGATCCTGATATCTGTCAAGAGATTGATATGTCAAACTGTATCAGAAATTTATTACAAGAAAATGTTAATGTAAATGGAGCAAATTTCAAATAAAGTAGTTATACTGAACCAAATGGAAATGTGTTATTTCTGTTCTGTAAAGGGGAGTGACTCAAGGATTATATGTGATGCAACAGCATTGGGGTGGGGATACAGGACGTGTATAGTTGAAACTGATAAGAAAGGGGCTAGGCATTTAAATATACATACAAGGTTAATTAAAAATGCCCAATAATTTGTAAATATGTTTGTATTCATTAAACAGTGACAGCTCTTCAATACGTTTCTGTTTTTTTATTTATTTAGAATCGGCTTGTAAAAAGTCAAAAAGGACTGAGGAGCAGCATCCTGATAGCAGCTCCACCAGTTCAGTAATAAGCTTAAGAATCAGTTTCATTTTCCTGGCAGGCATCATTCATAGCCCAGCTAACTACCCCACTTCCTCCATTACTATGATAGCCAAAGCAGAGAAAAGCAGAGGCTGACATTGGGTTTATAATATAGTTTCTTTAGAAATTTTTCATACTTCATTCTGCTCCATCCACATTGTACAATAAACACACTTTACTCTTTTTCACAACCCTTTTTTTTTGTAATTTAGAGTACACTAACACGAACTTTGCCATTGGAATAATAACCATCATCATCGCCATCATCATCTTCAATTTCTGTAGTCATCACACAAATACAACCAACACACCCACATGCGCATCCTTCCATAATGTTATCTACATTTGCAATGTCTCTTTTTACATCATCTGTTAGACATGTTGAAATCAACCAGGTGTTGCCTTTTCTTCTCCAAAATCTTACTGAATAGAACTGTTCCTAACTTCCTAAGGCCTCTCCCCTCATGGTTTTTAACAATAGTGACTGTTAATTCTAAAGAATTCTTCCATAAGATCTCCGCATTGCTTTGTAATAAACTCTCTACATAACTAAAGTACTGGTCAGCATCTAACTCCTCAAGTGGCCTTCTAATACCACTGCCTAGAGGCCTGTCTAATTCCGCAGCATCCAACCGCAGTTGTACAAAATCGTTTCGCCGTATATCCCTGGAAATACGGTTCAAAAGATTCTGTATCTCATTATGAATCTATAGCCTGCGTGAATGATCGAACACATTCCATATTTACAAATCTATAGCATTCATAGTACTCTATTGCTCTATAATGCTGCAGGGCCCTCTGCCATGCTTGAACTCTCTCCAGGTACAGAACCTGTGCTTCTGGTGTACTTAGTCGGAATCTTCCAAGGGATCCCATTCCTCTGCTGATTGTGTTTCTGACATATTACACTCTTCACTGGAGATGTCACTGTATGTGAGCATTAGATGCTGCTCCTCAGCCCCCCTTTTTGACATTTTACAAGCCGATTCTAAATAAATAAAAAAACAAAAACATATTGAAGAGTTGTCACTGTTTAATTAATACAAACAAACATATTTAGAAATTATTGTGCATTTTTAATTAACCTTGTATGTCATGGGATGTGGACGGCTGGGGTTCAACTTCCTGGTATATCCCATACACTGCACAATGGGCTCTGCTGTGATTCAATACTCAGCTGAATGGTTTGTGATCCAGTAGGACTTGGTACTTCTGCAGACTCCTGTTCGCTGCTTCTATCTATAGGCACACAAATAATTAGTGATTAGTATTCTTACTTATTATAGTGCATATAACATATTGACTGTTGACTGGAAATTTGTACTAGTCCAGTTTTCTAAAAGCGTGATATTCTAAAATATCGGTTCATACCTTGCATTTCCATTTCTTCAGATCCATGAGTTGTGGCTATCTGCTGCTCCGTTTCTGACATCTGGTCCTCCATAGGTGCATGTGATGTGCTTGCTTGTGGGTTCCCACCACCTTGAACAACTTGTGAAGCAAGTTGGGAATTTGTTACGCATCTGTCCATTCCACCATTCTGAAAGGCATGTACTGCTATGAGTCATAGAGGCTCTCATGTTTATTACAATAAATACTACTGTCTATAACATGAAATGGAGGGCTTCCTTACAAGTTATTGTTTGGTGATGACACTTCATTGTAGACCCTAACCCCCTTACATCTTTTATACAATAGATGTGTCTGCAAAATAAATACCACACCTTTAAATTTGTTTTCTTGTGACTCTCGTACTGTGGCGTCCCTGTGACCCCTGTTATATGCGGCCCATTGAGAGCCCGTGGACATTGTACAAGCAGCACATTTCATCATCATCATCATAATCCCCGTCTGAAGGAAACACCGAATCGTATAGGTATCCTTCTTGCTACAGAAAAGATAGAGGTCTGCAAATTAAATGCCATACCTTGTAAAATCCATTCTGTAGGTTCCCCTAAAGGGTTTGCATTGCAACCCCTGATATAGCTGTGCCATTGTGAGTCTGTGGGCATTGTACATGTAGCAAACAGCTCGTCTTCCTCACATTCTGAAAGAAAAAGTGAATCAGCCTGGGATCTGTATTGCTAAACAACAGACCACCACAATCCCTCTAATATTTGATTGGTAAAAGGAAAAAGAATACCACAATTGAGCGAAATCACATTCACTACATTCTGGGTTCTTTCTCCATCTTTTTCACTCTGGCAGCAAACAGAACCTTATGCTGCATTCTGGGAGACCTAAATAGCTATTTCTGGCTCGTTAGCCAACATCAGTAGGCCACACCCACATCTCCTGTTCCTCCCTGTAAATGGCCTCAAAGACTGTAGATGTCACTGAAGCGTCCGCTATCTTGGGAGCAGGTAAGTAGTGGGTTGCAGCCATCAAAGGGGTGTCGGTGTGTGCCGCTGTTGCACGGTAAGTGGGAGGGAGCTGGAAGGTCGCCCCAAAGGCCACTGTCAATGTCTTGATCGCATTTGCGATCTCAAGCTCAGTAGGTGAGCTTCTTGATTTTTTTTGCTTGGGCCGCCACGACCGGGCTGGTTGCCTGGCCGCGGGCCCATTCAGACAGTGCCAGTGGCATGCTCGGCATGGCTGGGACCAGCGGTGCTGCTGCTGCCGGCGGAGCTAGCTCTTCAGCTGGCTGGTCGCTTTGGGCCACCTCAGTGGTATGCGCTGCCAAGTGGGTGGCCTCAATGCCGGTGCCCGCTCACCATTTCGGGTCACCGGTAGCTGACAGTTTGACAGTTAGTGCCATTTTAATATGGCCTGTTTCAATTAGGAACTGGTTGGATGCCATGTTTTCAGGTGGGAAAGTTGAGAATGGCAGTTTGTAGTTTCCCGCCATTGCCTCACTAGCGGTAAATGGAGTTGCTGGACAGGACTGGGTGGTTCCTACCGATCCTGCGCTATCTTGTACCTCAGTTCTATCTTTTGCCATTTTCGCCATTTTTATGATTTGAAGCAGGGCAGTGAAACTGGCAACCGGGTCTTCGCTTGCTCTGGCAAGCTGAATGCTTGAAGTATTGCCAATCTCATCTCGTCCCTCTCTGCTGAATTCATATTCGAGGCTAGAAGGGGCATCCTTCTGGTCTCGGCTTCTGCGTGCATAGGTTACTCACAGTGGTGATTAGTTCAAGAACCAGGATGCTCGCCTTGGGATCTATCATCCCTCTGGTCCCCTGTGAGATTGATGCCTGAGGCGTTTCAGCCAAAGTCGCCCTGGTCCCTGGTTTTGTTGGTCAGTGTTGGGATTCCATGCGCCTGGTGAAGACTCAGGTTGCGATTCTTGCCTTCCGTGTCGACTTTAGGTTGGGCATATTTGTTTAGTAGGTTGTAATAAGGTTTTAAACCATCTCTGCTATCAATTGTAAATGGAGGGGAAATTGAGATGGACCGTAACCTTATATCTTTTACAATCTACTAGAACAAATGAGCCTCACAAGCAGTTTTTGTTAAACTGTTTTTATTTATTTTATAAAAATAAAACAAGGTGTATTCAACAAGAATATCGGAAGTCAGTACTTTTCTTATATATTCTGTCAGCTCTCTGTAATCGATCTATGCGATTGAAGTTCGGTCTTTTGTTCTTCAGAAGAAGTAGGCTTTTGTTAATACAGATCTGCGTATGATCTCGAACCGTGATCCCAAACCGAACTCAACTGTTTTCTGTCAAGCATCTCCTTTTATACTGTCACAGTGGCAGTTAGGGGTGGGCATAAGAAAGCCTGGGAGTTTCAAATCCAGGAGCTGCTTTCTGATTGGCTTATTTACTTGTCCAAGCCAAATGCCATTAATAGTCAGAGCAACTGTGAGATAAATTTTATCTCACAGTAGCCAGAAACACTCTGGTAACTAATGCAGCCACAGAGAAGTGGTATTACGTGTGTAATATATCTGGCAGCATTTGAAGTTTCTGAAAGTTCTTCAGGGGCAACCCCATGTACATTACAGTAGTTTAAACAAGAGGTTACAAAGGCATGGGTTACTGTAAGCAGGGCCTCACAATCCAAGAATTGGTGTAAATGACACACTACTCAAAGGTATGCAAAGGCTTTCTAGCTCTAACTGCCACCTGCTCTTCAAGCAAGAGCTGCAAGTCTAAGAGGACTGCCAGATTCCACTCTGGGTCTCTCTGGGGTAGTGCAATCCCATCGGAATTAAAAGTGGAGGGACCTTGTTTCTGAAGATCCAAATATGTTATTCTCTTCTAAATAATGAAGAGAATGTAAGTAATAAATAAAGCTATTTAATTCATAAATTAATACATTTAATTTCTGTAAAACAATACAATAGTAAAAACTGGAGGGAAAGTAAATGTTTAAGGCAACAATGTTTCTTTGTAAAATATATGATATAATTGAAATCAGTTTGACCAAATTACTGAGAATGACTTAAGGATTCTGCAGATAGATGGAATTGTTCATGCAACTGGAACGGCAAAGATTGCCATTGCTAAGTGCTGTAGCACTTTATAATTGCATTGTTTAGCAATGGAAATTTTGGTCACAATTGCAATTGTCTGTCAAGGACAACCTATAATATATTAATGGTATATAAACTGACAGTGATTGATCAGGAAAGGGATTTTAGAGTCACAGTAGATGGCTCAATGAAGATGTCAATCCTATGTTGACTATAAAATTGCTAGTACTATATAATTTGTTATACATGAGACTATACAACAGTATTTTTATGTTATAGTCACACATCTTATTTTCACTATAAGGCAGCATATCTTATAGATAAGTTGCTAAGAAACATTGAAAAGGATAGATCATCAGTCTAGACTTTGGAACATTCCATATGTTCATTGTTGGCCACTGCGTGATATAGAAAGCTGTGTTTTTCCTTAGTCTTCTCAATGGTAGTTTCCTCTGTTTTGAGAAATAGATATAGATTCACAAACACAAACATATTTTTATTAAAATTTGCAATTTACACTAGGCAATATAGAATATAGTCTATATAATATAGAATTGTACAGTATATTTCCAGTTAGAATGTGAAATAAATGCATATATTCATATTTTTGTCAACAATTAAGATTTTAAAAATGGCTCACCAAGTACTGCAGACATAGCTGTTTAAATCTATCATTTCTTCTATGATTAAAAAAGGAAGCCAGTTTCCAAATGAAATTGAAGTACAATGATCATTATCTCCATCTGTGATTAAGGAAAAAGCCTTCAGCTTCAGGAGATAAGACATGCACACTTTTGATGTTCTGTTTGAAATCAGTAAAGGGCTAACATCGATAACTCAGTTGTATATAGCTAAATAATGATAAAGTGTGTAGGGTTAATATTTTGCTCATCTAGATGGTTTTTGTAACTGCGGCTACATGTAATTGCAAATTTCAGCAATTCTCACAAGAGAAGCAATTCTCATCAGAGAGCAGTATTCCCAGAGCATGTACAAGGACACAGGATAAGATACAAGATATAACCTGTAACAAATCGCTGCTTCATTGTATAATATTTGATTCTTTCATTGTGTGTGAATACATGCATATTTTCATGAAAACCAATGATGTAATTACTGACCAATTACTGTACCTTGGAGATTTGTTAACCAATAATGAAATAACACGCAAGTAGGTGAAGAACTGAGAAACTAAGAAATTATATAAATCATGTCAGATGCTCAATAAAATGCTGTTGATTCTGCCAAACTTGGATGTGTCCATTTTTCATCTTCAGCCTCTGGGGACTAATGCAACATTTGGCACCTGGATCAGGGACTCATACTTCGTCCGGCAAGGACAGGTGAACCGTACGTCTTCGGGCTTCTCAACCTTTTCTCTTAAAAGGTTTCTGTAAGTATGGGATCTTCGCTCTCTCAAGGTCGAAGACAGCATGTTGAGGAATTGGCTTATCTTCTTAAGAAATCTGAATTTTCTGTTTCACAGAAGGCTCTTTGTCAGCTGGTACGAGAAATTGCCTTAGCTTGTTTTTTCTACCCTGAAAGGGGTTCTTTAAAACTGTCAGATTGGGAAAAAATTGGCAAGGTTTTGCATTCTGAGCCGAGAGCTGAGATAGATGTTTTGCAGGCTTGGCATTTATGTAGATATGCTGTAGAAATGTTTAGTCAGAAGGAAGGGAAGCTTTTTTCTCTTTTAATACCCCCCTCTTTTCAACGTTCTACTGTGATATGTCCTCCGCTCTCTGAGAAAGAAGTTTTGTTTAAGGCTACAATACTTTCTTCTGCTCCTCCTGTTTCTTCTGACATTGAACAAAAGCTTCCTTCTATTGTTTCAAAATCTTCTTTTCAAAAGATGGTGAATGTTAATATTTCTGGGGGAAAGTTAGCTACACAGGTTATGCTTCCTCCTGCTACGTTAGCTGTAGTTTTTGAGTGTGCCTTTAAGAGTTTTTTTAAAAGTTCCACAAGCTGAACAACAGCAGAATGGGAATGTTTGCTATTTCAAATTTTATGTGAGTTAAAGAAGGTTGTTTCTGATCATGAAATTAAGCCTGTGGGGAATTGTTTCAAATGTGGAAAATCAGGTCATTTTCAGAAAGATTGTTGTTTAGCGCCATCTACTGGTGTTGATTGATTCTGACTACACTGGAGTTATTCTTATACAAATTTGGGTTAATATTCCACAATTTCTTCCTAAAGGATCTTCTATAGCACAACTTCTTTTTTTTCTCTACAAGGTACCTGAAGTGGCTGGGAAATAATGAGCAGCACAGGCAAGGTAGTGGCAACAGCTCTTTTATTTACGGTGAGACTTCAGCAAAAGAACACAAGCAGCAGCACTCCTTATATAAATTTCAGTGCTGACTGCTAACCAATCACAAACACTCCTGCATTTGAATCTCCCCCTCAAAATAGTAACAACATAACACCCCTCCCTTCCCAGAATGCACTTAATTCAGATATTTACATATTTACAAATGAAATCACGCAGGTGACTGGGGCATGCCCTAAGTCTGGTCGACCTGCCAGTTCAGTTGCAGGCGGGGCGTTGAGCTGGTCAGAGGGACCTCCTGTCTCTCCCGGCTCCGCCAATGGAACCTCCTGGAACCCTTCGGAGGTGTGGTTTCTCCCGGCTGGGAGGGTCGGCTCGCTGGGACAACGCTGGGGCTCTGAGTTGCCAGATAAGTATTCCGGCTTACTCGGGCTTGAGGTAGCTGTGTCAAAAAGACTTGGGTAGTTAGAGTTTGTTTTTAAATTGTCTTCTACATTTTCACCGACAATTCATTTGCATAATTGGTCGATGTGTCGCCTCCAAATTTTACCCTGGTCAATGTCTACTGTATATGACTTGGGGCCTGACATTCCAATGACTGTTCCCTCTACCCATAGGAGACTGTTGGCATAGTTTCTGGCAAAAACAGTTGTGCCAATTTGAAACTGTCGGAGGCCTCCCTCCATCCCCTTGAAGGTATCAGCCAAATAGTTGGGGTGTAAACGGTCGAGGGTGCATCTAAGCTTGCGACCCATGAGTAGCTCGGCTGGACTGTGCCCGGTGGCAGTGCATGGGCTGGCGTGTTGTATGGCTAGAAACTGGTCTAGCTTGGCTTGCCAATCGCCTGTGTCCAAGCAGGACAAGGCCTCCTTGGTGGTCCGAACGAATCGTTCGGCCTGTCCGTTCGAGGCCGCCGGATGAAGTGGGGCAGCAAGAGCATGCCGGATGCTCAGTTCAGCGAGGTAGCTTTTGAACTGAACAGAGGTAAACTGAGGCTCGTTGTCAGATACCAGAGTGTCCGGTAGGCCATGTGTTGCAAAGAGGCGTCGGAGGACTTTAATGACAGCCTCAGAAGTAGTTGATGGCGTGAGACTGATCTCCAGCCATTTGGAGAATGCATCAACAAAATGACTAAAATGATTAAAAATGATTGGCCCAGCGAAGTCGATGTGGAGTCTCCCCCACGGCCCCTTAGGTTTTTCCCATTCCCTAACGAGGGCAACCGGAGGGTCTGGTCGAGACTCCTGGCAGGGCCTGCATTTCCCCACCCACTCAGAAATGTCCTGGTCCATGTTCAGCCACCACACGTAACTGCGGGCTAGGCCCTTCATCCTAACAATGCCCGGGTGGGCATTGTGCAACATTTCCAGGACCCTGTGTCTTAATCTATCTGTATTACCACATGATCCCCCCACAATAGACAGCCCCCCCATAGACAGTTCATTTCGTTTTGTACAGAATGGTTGGAACACATCGCTGTCAACCTTTGTAGGCCAACCCCGCAAAACCCAACTCATTACAGTCCGAAGAACAGAGTCATGGGTGGAAGCCTTGGCCACCTTGGCGGAAGACAGGGGCCCAGGGGACCCAGTGTCCAGTAACAGTACCGGGGCTTCAGGGGTCGGATTGTCTAGGATGTCGGGTAGGGGGCAACGGCTCAGGGCATTAGCATGTCCCATGGCTTTGCCCGGTCGATGAAGCAGCCAGTACGAGTAGGCGGCCAAAAAAATTGACCACCTGGTCATCCGTGGGAAGACCACAGCAGGGGTGGGCCTGTTGCCAGCTAGGAGGCCCAGTAGCGGCTGGTGGTCAGTCACCAAGTCAAACGACCATCCAAATAAATATTCATGGAATTTTTTAACGTCAGCAACGGCTGCCAAAGCTTCTCTATCCAACTGGCTATAATTGCACTCTGCACTTGACAAAGTTTGGGAATAGTACGCAATGGGCACCTCTAGGCCATTCGGCAGCCTATGGCTAAGCACGGCGCCGATGCCAAACAGGGACACGTCACAGACTAACACTAGCGGCAGTTCAGAGTTGTACTGTATGAGGAAACTGTCCTCAGAAAGGAGTCTCTTTATAGCGTTGAACGCAGCCGCTTCTGCCCTGCCCCAGACCCAAGGGGCATTCTTTCCTAAAAGTCTATGTAGCGGCTCTGCAACAGTCGCTTTGTCCTTGAGGAACATTGTGTAGAAATTTAGGAGGCCTAGGAAGGCCTGCAGCTCCGTTTTAGATTTAGGTGTGGGAGCATTCCTGAGGCCCTCACCTTGCTTTCCGTGGGGTGAATTCCCGTCCCGTCAGTTTTGTAACCTAAAAATTCTACTGAGGGAACCCCAATTTTGCACTTTGATCGTTTTAATTTGAGTCCGGCCTCTCTGAATCTGGAGAGAGCCAGCCTGACTCACTCTGCCAATTGAGTCTCATTTTGCCCACTGATTAGCACGTCGTCAAAATATGGGATGACTCTGGGGAGGCCTTGTAATAGGCGCTCCATGGTGCTTTGAAACAATCCCGGGGTGATGCTGATCCCAAATTGTAAACGGGTACATTTGAATGCACCTCTATGTGTTACAATGGTTTGCGCCTCTGCCATGGCGTCGTCTACTGGCAGTTGCTGGTACGCTTATGCAAGGTCTAATTTGGCAAATATTTTTTCTGGGCCAAGGGAATGAAGTAGATGGTGGACAATTGGAACGGGATATGCGCTTTGCTGTAACGCTTTATTAATTGAACATTTATAGTCAGCGCATATCCTAATCGACCCATCCGATTTGATCGGGGTCACTCTAGGGGTTTCCCATTTTGCATGGTCCACCGGAATTAGAATGCCTTGCCTAATTAATTTGTCTAACTCGGCATCGATTTTGGGTTTTAAGGCAAATGGAACTCGCCTTGACTTGAGCCTGATTGGTGCTACCCCTGGGTCCAAATTAAAAGAAATCAGGATCCCCACGTACTTGCCAAGGCGGTCCTCGAATACGTCTCGGAACTCGTGCAGGATTTGTTCTTTAAGGGACACTCCGTTGAGGCTGTGGACTCCCGTAAAGCCCATGCCCAGGGCTCGGAACCATCATAGACCCAGGAGACTTGGTAGCAGCTTGCTGATGATGGTCAGGGGCAGTTTCTCCTCGAACTCGCCGTAGGAGATGGTGAATGTGCCGACGACTTCGACTGGAACCCAGTTCCCCTGGTAATCTAGCAGGCGGACTCGTTGCCTTGATAGATGGGCCTTCCTGTAGTTCGGCAGTAGCGACTTGAGTGTAGCCCACGACATGATGGAGAGTACAGACCCGGTGTTGATCTCCATACTACAGGGTTTTCTGTTGATTTCCACCGTTGTGAAAACTTTTTCTTCTACGGTCGTGCTGGCTTGGCCAACTCTTGTGCTGTATATTTCAAGTTTTTGATTTTCACGCCGCTGTCTTGCGCCATCATCTTGGATTGGGCGCCTTGAACATAGCGGCTCTAATTGGCTGGGTTGATCACGTGGCTTGGTGAAACGCGGAAGTTGAGCTCAGCACATTTGGGCTAGATGGCCCTTCTTGTCGCAACGCCTGCAAATAACGTCGTGGTACTTGCTGGATTGTCTCTCATGCGGGCCACCGCAGCTCAGACAATTCTCCCAGTGGCGGCTGGGCTCGCCTTTTTTATTGCCCGTCCGGAAGACGTCCTCATCCGATTTGTCTTCTGAGCTGGTCTGAGCTTCCTCGCGGTGGACTGGAACCGCTTTGGGGACACTCTTCTCGGGCTGAGGATGCTGTAGTGCTTCCGATGCCTTCGTGGATGCCTCATGTGCCCTGGCCTCGTCTAGGGCACCGGCGAGGGTCAGCCCAGGCGACGTGAGCAGCCGTCTCTGGAGCCTGGTGTCCCGGACGCCACAGATTAATTGTTCAAGCAGCACATCGTCCAGGTCGCGATAGTCGCAGTGTGTTGCAGCTCTTCGAAGTGCTGTTACATACTCTGTCACCGGTTCTCCCTCCTTCTGCACCCGTTGTCTCAGTTGGTAGCGCTGGACGAATTTAGAGGGAGCGGGAGGGTAGTGGCCCTTGAGGTTCGCCTGGAGGACATCCCAGGGAACCGTCTGCACTGGGGTCAGCTCGCAGAGCGATTTGGCCATCTCAAACACGTCCTGCCCGCAGTGGCTGAGGAACAGGGCTCATTTGCGGTTCGCCAATAGCCCTTGCATGTCGCTGGCTTCAAGTGAGCATTCAAAGAGGATCATGTAGGAACCCCATTTCTCCCGTGTAGGGTCGAATGGTGTGGGCAGAACGTACGCAGCCATGGCTGAAGTCTTCAGTCCCGGTGGGCACCGTGATTTTTCTCCTCAGCTCTTTCTGCTTGCCTTCCTGTGTGCTATCCCACCTTCGTCGCCAAATGAAGTGGCTGGGAAATAATGAGCAGCACAGGCAAGGTAGTGGCAACAGCTCTTTTATTTACGGTGAGACTTCAGCAAAAGAACACAAGCAGCAGCACTCCTTATATACATTTCAGTGCTGACTGCTAACCAATCACAAACACTCCTGCATTTGAATCTCCCGCTCAAAATAGTAACAACATAACAGTACCTAACCCAGGTACAGGACAATGTGGTAATTTTGGATTTGGTTCAATTCTTACTTCTCTAGGACTTCTTCAGTCTATTAATTCTCATAGGCCACTTCTTACTTTATATCTTAATAAGCAACCTTTTCAAGGTTTGTTAGACACAGGTGCCGATGTTACTGTCATCACCCTTTTACAGTGGCCTATGCAATGGCTTAAATGTGATGTTTATTCCTTGCAGGGCATTGGTGGCTCTACAACTGCTTGGCAAAGCACTCATTCCATTGCCATTATAACCTGATGATAAATCTGTATCTTTACATCCTTACATTTTAGATATTCATATTAATACTTGGGGCAGAGATTTTCTTTTTCTTCTTAATGCTCATTTGATTCTAGATGATGGCACTTTCTCTTAAATGGCTTTGTTCTACTTGTTTTAAACAATAGCCAACTCACAAAATGATATCAATGGTGTGTTTTACCACAAGGTATGCTCAATTCTCCTACTATTTATCAATATTTTGTAGATCAAGCTTTGCAACCTTTTCGTGATCAATTTCCTTCTTATTTAGTTTATCATTATATGGATGATATTTTAATCGCAGGTCAAGATCTTGATGAAGAACAAGTGTTACAAACATTGACTACTATTGTAGCCAACAGAGGGCTTTTCATAGCTCCTGAAAAAATACAACGCACTGAACTTTATTCATATTTAGGGTTTAAAGTTTTACAATCTTCTTCCATTCCTATTTTATCTGAACTTAAAGTGCAATCTTTATATACTTTGGTCCAATGGCAAAAACATTTAGGTACCATTAATTGAGCTCGTCCATATTTTCAAATTTCTACAGGATAAATGTTACCTCTTTTTTCTTTGCTAAAAGGTTCCAACAAGCAACCTGGGGATTTGGTGTTTCTTACTGCTTTGCAACAGAAATGTCTCCAGGACATTCTAAATAAGCTTAAACTGAGATATGTTGATAGAATTGTTTCTATAGCTAAGAAATTATGGTTAGCAATTCTTCCTATTTCTCCATTGTCTAGTGGTTGTCTTTATTCTCTTTTAGATGAAAAAATGATTCATATTCATGAATGGTTGAATTTGTCTGCTTCTCCTCTTAGAGATATTTTCCCTTATCAGTCAGCTTTGGAAGAGCTGATTATGAAAGCATGATGAAGATCTTTACAATAGGTCATGATTTGGATGGTATTGCTTTCATTCGTACTAAACTTGAACATGAACATTTAATGACTGTTTCTGATTCATAACAAATTGCTTTTCTCAATATTTTGGTGAAATTCAGTATTCTTTACCTAAAGATCCTAGAATAGTTATCACAAATACATTGAATCTTTCATTTTCTTCTAATTTTACTCATTCTCCTATTTCTGAAGCTTTAACAGTTTTCACAGATGGATCACCTCGTGGTGTTGTAGTTTGGATGGATGGTCAACAATGGTTTTCTAAATTCACTTCTGTTCAGACATCTGCCCAACGTTCTGAGTTGGCAGCTGTTATCTTGGTTTTGAGATTGTTTTCTGATCAGCCTATTAACTTAATTGTTGATACAAAATATGTCTTTCTTGTAATGCAATCTCTTCCTTGTGTTGTTTCTCTTGATGTTTCTCTTTTGTCTTTATTTTTATCTTTAAAGCATGTTTTGGAAGAAAGTATTTTTACTTTTATATGTTGAGCACATTAGAAGCCATACTTTTTTCAAAATTCTTTGACAGAAGGAAATCGACAAGCTGATGAAACTCTAAAAGATGTCACAACTCTTTTTTTCAAATCCTGTTGCTAGTCATTCATATTTTCATCAAAATGCTAAATCTTTGGCTAAACAAATTTTAGCCAAAGATTCCTATGTTCCGTTTCCTATGGAGTAAATCCTTGTGGAACAAAAGCCAATCAAATTTGGCAAATGGATGTCACACAATTTGCTACCTTCAAACCATACACTTACTTACATGCAACCATTGATACACATTCTCATTTTTTATGGGTCACTGCTACTAGACATGAGCGCACTTTTGATGCAAAGTCTCATTGTCTTTCTGCTTTTTCTGTAATGGGACGACCAGTTCAATTACCAACAGACAATGGTCTTTCTGTCAGTAATGGAACATTCAATTGCTACATGGAATTCCTTACGACTCTCAAAGGCAAGCTATAATTGAGCGAGCTCATTGCATGTTCAAAGCCACATTAACTAAATTGATAAAAACTGAATCTGGCCCATTCAATTTGCGAAAGATTCAAAATTTGATATCTATTGCTCTTTATGCATGGAATTACTTAACATTTTTAGATTCTTTTTCAGACATTCCAGTCAATCTACATTTTAATATTCAGGATCCTGTTTCATGACCTTTGGTACTCTATCGTCAACTTCCTGATCCTGCCTGGCGTGGACCTACAAAACTTATAACCTGGGGTCATGGTTACGCTGCAATTGAGGATCTGCAAACAAAACAAGCTGTGTGGATTCCAGGCCGATGTGTTCGTCCTTATCATGGAAAAAGTGACAACTCCCAGGATGCAACATCCTCCAGTCCTGCCTTGGGATCACCTTAAAACGCAACAACAATTGGAAAAGTTCTTCTTACCTCACTCTACAAAAAATTTGCTTATGTATTGTTTTTTCTTTTGTTTTCTTTCTTTAGTTTCTACCACTTCTGAGACAACTCCTGCTTTTTCCAATATATGTTTTTGATTCATGGTTGTAACATAACTTTATATTTTGAGCCTCCTATGACTCTTGGTCAAGTTGCTTTTATTCCTAATTTAATTAATTCTTCTGCTTTCATTGTTTCGCAACTTCAACATATTTCTTCTTCTTGGTTATTTTCTACTCCTCCACGTGAATTAAATTTAGTTAAATGGAATTATCTTTGGATTAATCAGTTTACTAGAGGTTTATGTTTTTGTTGTTATGCTAGTCATAAGTGGTTTAATACATGGTCTGATTACCCAAAAGCTAAACATATTTTAGATAAATTAGAGAATTATAGTTATTGTATTCAGAAATATTGGTTATGGGGTACTGTTAATTTAACATCACAAGGTCATAATATGATACCTGATATGTATCCTGATAATTTTCCTATTGTTCAAATTTAGGATTCTTCTAATACTGGAACAAGTGAATCAATCTGTGTTGGATGGCAATTAAAAGACCCTACTATGTGGTTTTTCTTTGATAAATATGCAACTAATGTACACCCTCAGAATCATCAATGTGCTGCAATTGGATATTTGTCTTTACCTATACAAACAGGTGTTCCTGATAGTTTATCAACTTGAAGAAGACGACATGCAGCCATGGGACTAACATGTTCTGATGAAATTATTATTGATATTCAATTTTCTTCATTGCTTACTTTTGGACGTGCATTAGCTGGAGCTATAACTGGAACTATTACCTACTCACATGTCAATTGGAGAAATCTATTAATGCTACTGCTGCAATTATTCAAGATTTGCAGAATGAAATTGAAGAACTAAATCAAGATTTGATTCAACAACGCTTTGCTATAGACTATTTGTTAGCTCATCAAGGTGGATTTTATACCTTGGTTGGTCAACGTGCTTGTCCTGTACATTTTCATTCACTTAATAAAACAATTGAAGATGAATTAGCTAATTTACAAGCTTCTATGAAAAATAATGTACATGAAGAATTTTCTCCTTTTGCTTGACTAACTAATTGGTTACCTGATATTTCTTGGTTGAAACAATCATTTTTATATGGTGTGCTTGTAATTGCATTACTTATAAGTTGTTGCTGTATGCAATGCATTCCTTCATTTTTTGCAATGTTTCGTAAGCCTCCTGCACCTACTTTGAATTTAATTCAGTTGCGTGCTCTTGAAAAATCTCTTTTCTCTTCATTAAAAACAAAAAGCGAGGTTAATATTTTGCTCATCTGGATGGTTTTTTGTAACTCTGGCTACACGTAATTGCAAACTTCAGCAATTCTCATAAGAGAAGCAATTCTCATCAGAGAGCAGTGTTCCCAGAGCATGTACAAGGACACAGGATGAGATACAAGATATAACCTGTAACAAATCGGTGCTTCATTGTATAATATTTGATTCTTTCATTGTGTGTGAATACATGCATATTCTTATGAAAACCAATGATGTAATTACGGACTAATTACTGTACCTTGGAGATTTGTTAACCAATAATGAAATAACATGCAAGTAGGTGAAGAACTGAGAAACTAAGAAATTATATAAATCATGTCTGATGCTCAATAAAATGCTGTTGATTCTGCCAAACTTGGATGTGTCCATTTTTCATCTTCAGCCTCCGGGGACTAATGCAACATTAGTGTTTTTAGCTTTCAAGGAAAAAGATTCCCAACAGTTCTAGAGTATAACATTAACATGCATCAATCATTTTTATTCTGTTTATTTAATTCATGGCCAAAGACTAAACAAGCATTGAAATACTAGAAAATAATCGTAGCTTGGATTTTAGATTTTGGCAGTGAGTGGTTTGCTCTCTTGAGTTTGCCATTTAGTTCCTGAATGTTTTGTTACCGGCTAGGTAACATTATCAGTGGGATTTCGGTAGAAGTGTCTTGTCCTCAATTGTAGAAGTCAGCAAGACACTTCTACCGAAGTCCCGCTGATGATGTTACTTAGTCAGGTAACAAAACATTTGACAAGTTCGGAGAGCAAACACTGCCAAAAATTAAACAAGCATTTTAGGGAATAAAAGTGACTATTAATATCAATAAAAATATACAATTATGTGAACACAAATGTATTATAGTATGTATGACTACAAAATACAGATTTGCATCCTATTACAATTCCTTTATCAAGAAGAAGAAAAACTAACCAAAAAAAACTCCAATTAGGAACAATTATCCTCATCAGGCCTTCAATTTCTACTGTAGTTTAGTCTTTCTTAATCCAAGCATGTTGCCTGTTACCAAAGTATTAGGTGGAAACTGACTTCTAATAAATGCACTGTAATAAATGTTTTCAGATTTCTTCAGTTTCCCTATTGTAGTTAATTAGATGAAAAAGAAAGAAGGGGAGTGTGTGTGCCTATCAGAGGTGTAAGACACTAAAGACAGACCTTATTATTTGTAGCATACAGTTGTGGAACCATAATGAACAAGATTCTGAACCTATGTAGGCTAAGCTCTAGAGCCCTGAAAGATAATCCCCCAAATCACAAAAAAGCAGAAATAAGATTATTTTATAAAGAACACAAAAAAAGAAGCAGTGGAGGACCAATCCTCATTGTCTCCTCTAACATGTAAAAAGTCAGTGTTGCTGTGATGGATGTATGCAAAGGGATGGTGTTTTGCCTTAACTTGCTTTGCAAAGCTTAGTATGAGTTTTTACAGGATTGCAAGGTAGCCTATTCCTGCCTTTTGAACTTGATGCTATGTTCCATCAGGGAATCAAGTTCAAACTCTGTCCACCAAGATGTTCCTCAGTACAGGCTGTCAGAAAAGCTCTTCTTGTTTAGGGTTCCTACTGCGGAAACCACTGCACACTTGTTCACAGTGTAGAGGAAAAAGATGCTCATACAAGGTCAATTTAGTGGAACATTGCAGGGGTGGAGACTAGATGTGTATTTGTACACATGCACAAAATGACGAATCAGAATGATGCACTAGAAATTCCTGTGGTGCAAAAAATGTTTATCAACTGCAGATTTTTGAAACCGCAGACAAGATCTACTACAGTGTATACTAGTAAAGGTAAAGGTAAAAGTTCCTCCGCACATGCGTGCTAGCCATTTCCAGCTCTAGGGGCGGTGCTCATCTCCGTTTCTAAGCCGAAGAGCCAGCGCTGTCCGAAGATGTTTCCGTGGTCATGTGGCCAGCATAACTAAATGCCAAAGGTGCACGGAGCACTGTTACCTTCCCACCAAAGTGATCCCTATTTCATATTTGCATTTTTTTTTAATTAAAAGTTTTATAAAAGTACAAACATATAAACCCCCCCTTCCCCCCTTCACCCCCCACCCCTCCCCTCCTTCAACCCCCCTACCCCGCCCCCCCGGACTTCCCAGAGTGAAATACAGGGTTTCTCTTCTTCAACAAAAATTTTAACCCAACCATTAACCTATCCAATTTCTAGTTTACAAACACTATCAAAATCTTAACTCCAATCTAATAAAATAGAAAAACAAAAATTACAACTCTTCCTCTTCATTCATACGCAATTTGATGTCTTCTTATATGGTATTTGTTCCGAACATAGTCAATCCATTTCCTCCACTCCAAAATATATCTTTCTTGCGTATGATCCTTCAAATATGCTGAGATTTTAGCCATCTCAGCTAAGTTCATTACTTTTACAATCCATTCTTCTACTGTAGGCAAAGAGTCTTTTTTCCAGTGTTGTGCAACCAACAGTCTATCTGCTGTTATTAAATTTAAAATCAACTTAGTCTCCAATAATGTATATTCATTTATAATACCCAACAAAAAAAGTTTCGGTGTAAATTCCAACCTTTTTTTCAAAATATTTTGCATTACCCACCAGATCTTTATCCAAAATGCTTTAACCTTCTTACAGGTCCACCAAATATGAAAATAAGTTGCATCTTCACAATCACACCGCCAACATTTAGCTTGTACATTAGAATACATACAGGACAATTTTTTTGGATCTAAATGCCATCTATAAAACATCTTATAAAAGTTCTCTCTAAGGTTTTGTGCTTGAGTAAATTTAACATTTCTAACCCAAATCTTTTCCCATGTCTCCATCATTATTGGTTCCTGAAAATTTCTAGCCCATTTAATCATACAGTCTTTAACCAGCTCTGATTCAGAATCTATCTCTAATAATACATTGTATAATCTTTTAATATGCATAATACCCTGGTCCCTGATTTGCTTTACCAAATTTTCTTCATTTTCCATAAAACCTGTTTTTTGATCCTCCCTCCATCTTGCTTGAAGTTGACCATATTGAAACCAGGTATAAATTATCCCTTCCTTCTTCAAAACCTCTAAGGGTTTAAGTTGTAGTTTACCCCTTTCTTTAAATAAAAGTTCTTTATATGTGATCACCTCCATCTTTTGTTCTATACTTATGTTTTCTATTGTATGTCTGGGATTTGCCCAAATAGGTATTTTATAATCCAATTTATATTGATATTTCTTCCAGACTCTCAACAAGGCATTTCTAAGCATATGACTTTTAAAAACTTTATCCACTTTCTTTTCATACAATAAATAAGCATGCCATCCATAAAGTAAATCATGTCCTTCTAAATTCAAAATTCTATCCTCTGTTAAATTAAACCAATCACTAATCTGAACTAACACCGAAGCTTCATAGTATAATCTTAAATTTGGCATTTTTAAACCACCTCTCTCCCGAATATCTTGTATAATTTTTAATTTAACTCTGGGTTTTTTACCTGACCATATAAAAGTGTTAAGACCTTTTTGCCATTCCCTCAGTTGTTCATCCTTCTTCAGCACCGGTATCATTTGGAACAAAAATAAAAACTTAGGTAATACATTCATTTTAATTGCTGCTATTCTACCTAATAAAGATAATTGTAACTTTTTCCAATCCTCCATTTCTTTCTGCACCTTTCGCCATAAGACTTCATAATTGTTTTTAAATAACTTTGTATTTGACCCAGCAATAAACACACCCAAATATTTAACTTTTTTAAGTATTTCAAATCCTGATATTTGTTGAAGCTCTTCTCTTTGATTGAAAGACATATTTTTAGTCACTATCTTAGTCTTATGTTGATTTATTTTAAATCCCGAAACTTTACCATATTGTTCTATCAATTCCAACATATATGAAACTGTATCTGTAGGTTGCGTTAGTGTAAGAACTAAATCATCTGCAAAAGCCCTCAACCTATAATCTTGCTGTCGAATCACTATTCCTTTTAATTCTTTAGATTCACGTATCTTTTTCAACAAAATTTCCAAAGATAAAACAAACAATAAGGGAGACAATGGACAACCCTGCCGCGTTCCCTTTTCTATCTTAAAACTATCCGTTAAACTTCCATTAATAATTATTTGTGCATTTTGTTCCCTATATATTGCTTTAATTGAACTCATAAATTGCTCCCCAAATTGCATATTATCTATTATTTTGAATAAAAATTGCCAATTCAATCTGTCAAAAGCTTTCTCTGCATCCAAAAAGAAAAAAGCTGCGGGAATCTGATTATTTTTCTCCAAATATTCAACCAAATTTATTATTTGTCTCAAGTTATATTTCATATATCTCCCCTTTATAAACCCTGATTGATCATTATGGATTATTTGTTGCATAATTGGCATTAATCTATTTGCCAATACTTTAGCAAAGATCTTATAATCAGTATTTAAAAGTGAGATAGGTCTAAAATTTTCAGGTTTAACACAATTTTGGTCCTCTTTAGGAATCAGTGATATAAAAGCTGTTCTCCATGAGGGTGGGGTTTCTCCCCCAGATTGAATTTTATTAAAAAGCATCCTAAGCGGTTCCACCATTTCCATCTGCAAGTTCTTATAATAAATAGCTGTCAACCCATCCGTTCCCAGCGTTTTACCTACTTTTAACTGTTTAATTGCTAACATAATCTCTTCAGAGTTTATTGGTTGATTCAAACCTTCTCTTTGATCCAAAGTTAATTCCTGGACATCAACCTCTTTAAGATATCTATCTATATCTTGACCTTGTATCAAATCTCCTGCATATAATTTTGTATAATATTCTAAAAAAGCTTTTTTAATCAAATTTTGTTGATAAACTTCTTTGCCTTTATATTCCATCTTACTAATAATACGTGATCTTTGCTTTTTCCTTAACATATAAGCTAACCATCTACCTGGTTTATTAGCATTGCAAAATGTATTATGTTTGGCATATTGTAAATTAGTTGCAACTTGATCGGCCATTAACATATTAAATTGCTGTCTTAATATACCTATTGCTTCTTTAGCTCTTTTATCTTCTGGATTATCTATTAACAATTGTTCTTTCTTTTTTATTTCTTCCTCAATATCCTTCCGTTTCTTTGCCTGCTTTTGTCTATATTTATTATTCATGTATATCAACACTCCTCTCATATAAGCCTTACTTGCATCCCAAACCATTTCCATAGAAGTACCTTTATACATATTATTATCAAAAAACTCCTTCATATATTTTTTAAGTTCTTTAACATTTTCTTCATATCTAAATAAATTTTCATTTAATCTCCAAGACCTCCTTTCTTTTCTCTCCTGTTCTAATTCTAACCAAACTGGACTATGATCAGCTAGAGTCCTTGGAAATATTTTGACTTTCTTCACCCTAGAAAGGAAATCAGATGTTAGCAAAATAAAATCTATCCTAGAAAAGGATTGATGTCTATCAGAAAAAAAAGTAAAATCTTTTTCATCTGGATTCAATTCTCTCCAGACATCCCTTAATTCTAAATCATCCATAATTTCAAAAAAAGGTTTGGGTAATTTGGCACGCGAGGCAACTTTAGATGTAGTCTTCTTATCCTTAGAAATATCAATTACTCCATTCCAATCACCCATCAAAATAATTGATTTGTAATCCCATTGTGATATTTTGGTATGTAAAAATTTATAAAAATTTTCTTGTTGCTGGTTCGGTGCATAAATTGCAATCAGGAGGATTGTTCCATTTTGAGTCCTCATTTCAATTACTATATATCTTCCTTGATCATCCGCCTCTACCAAATTTGCTGTTATGTTCTTTTTTATATATACCACTATTCCATTTCTTTTTTCCAAAGACGATGCCACAAAGTGAGTCCCTAATTTAGCATTAATTAAGTATTTCTGATCCGATAATTTGATATGTGTCTCTTGTAAGCATACAACATCATTATTAAATTGTTTCAAATAATGATATATTTTCTTTCTCTTTTGTGGTGAATTCAAACCATTGACATTCCAAGACAAAAATTTAACTGACATCTTTGTGAGACTGAAGCACATGGAACATATTTTGAAGATCCTCTTTAACCTTGATCTTCGGTCTTGCTCCCCCCACAGCTTCTGATTTTGTATCCATTTGTTGTTGTTGTTGTTGTTGTTGTTGTTGTTTAGTAGTTGATCTTGTCACACGTTGTGCCCTTGGTTGCTCCAGTTTTGCAAATTCCAATGGTCCTTCCAGTTGACTTAAAGGAAAAGGAAGTGATGTTAGATCCGATTCGTTCTGGTCATCTTGATTCTTAGATTCTCCAACCACTGCCTCAGCATATGTTAAAGACTGTTGCTTTCCTTTTCCTGCTTTTTTATCATCTTTCGGGGTGTTTTCCATTTTTAGCACAATACGATAAAATTCTCTTGCTTTCTCAACGGTATTCATTCGGTACCTCTCTCCAGCATAATCCACTATTATGCCTACTGGTACGTCCCATCTGTAGAGTATTTGTTGTCTTCTTAATTCATCCACTAAAAAACCAAAATTCTTTCTGTCTCTGAGCATTTTAGGAGGAATCTCTTTCAGCACCTTAATTTCCTGCCCAGACACTTGTACTTTGTTATTGTAAGAAGCTTGCAATACATCATTTCTAATTTTTCTCTCAGTAAAGTAAATCACAACATCTCTTGGCAAATTTCTGTTTCTTGCAATCCATGAATTAACTCTGTAGACTTTATCCAAGTATCCAATTATTTCATCCTTTTTCCTTCCAACCACTGAGGCAATCACTTCAGCACATTTGTCTCTTAAGTTTTCCCGTCCATCTTCCTTCAACCCTCTCAGCCTCAGGGCGAACTCCATTGACCTGTATTGCATCATAATAATATCCCCTTCCATCCTGTCCGATTTGGTCTGGAATTCTCCCATCTTATCCTCCAAATCTTGAGTAACCTCACTGATTTCTTCCACTCTTTCATCAAGCTGCACAAGAATTTTAGACAAACCAGAAACAGCCAACAAAATATCTTCTCTTATTTCATCATGTTTCTCTTCAACAGTCTTTTTAATTTCATTTCTGATTTCTTTTACATCTTTTAAATCCTCCTCAAATTTCCTCATTCTCTCTTCTATTTTTTCTTCTATTTTGGCTGTTTGAGCAATCGCAATTTGCGTTATAAACTCCTTAAGCTCACTCATAAAGTCCTCTTTACTTGTGACCTCCCCCGGAAGTTGTGTCTTTTGAGTCACAGTAGAGACTGAAGGAGAAGCCCCTCCTGCTTTAGCTGATGTTGGCTTGGTTTGTTTAGAAGCCATTTTAGTTTCAAAGAAACTTTTTTCCTCTTCACCCCAATTTGCAATTACTTAGCCTTAAATGTCTCTAAATTCAGTCCAAATTATTTTAAATTGCTGCTTTCAATATCTTTCCCAGATTGCTGTCTTCTGGCAGCTTAGTTTCTCTTTAAGAATAGAAAAAAAAGTCCTTTTCAGTACTCACTTTCTCTTCTCAGCACAGTCCCGATACTCTTAATTGGATACTTCCTCTTTCAATTAGGCTCATTCAAACCAAGGTACACAGGAGTTAAGCTCTGTAACTTTGTTGCAAGCTCTCCTGCTCCACTCCGTCTGCTGCCGAAATCACTTAATCTTTGAATTTGCTTGCAGAGCTGGTCGCGTCCCTCTAATGCTGCTTATGCAGCAGCGCTTTGAGTCCGGAGTCTTTCCCCTAGGGAGCCCACCTTTCCAGCCCCTGTACTTAATTCCAGGGGCTTTTTGGGCGGCTCTACCTGCTGGGAAGCTCTCTGCCTTTCCCCTTTTCCTGGAGAAAGGACTGCAAAACCGCCAGACAGCTGTTTTCCGCTGTCAGAAGCGGTTTAACGGAGCTCAAAGCCGGCGACCTAACAAGAGGTCGTCAGCGAGGATCGCGGCGCCAAGCGGAAGTCCATATTTGCATTTTTTATGTGCTTTCAAACTGGTAGATTGGCAGAAGTGGGACAAGTAACGGGAGCTCACTCAGTTATGCGGTATTAGGGATTCAAACCACTAAACTGCCAACCTGATTGACAAGCTCAGCTTCTTAGCCACTGAGCGAAAGCAACAAATTCTATGTTGACTTACCTGTTTTCTTTAGCTAAACACACCAGGCCACAGCACAGCCACAAGAATGTGTTTTTGCAGTATTCTTCCCTGAAGCATAAGGCAAAGGTGTAGTGAAAACTGGTTCTTTACAGCATAATTCCTATAGCTGCTTTAAATACAAAATAAAGTATTTTGCATGGTACCTTATCATGGTATAGATGAAGATTTGGCAAATATTTTATTACAGTTGCAGCTCTGTTTTAAATTGAATTCTGTTTTAATCTAATTATGGCATTTTAGTTACATTAGTTATATAATCAATCTCAAATAGTAGTTTGGATTTTAATTTTGCATATTAAGAATGGCACACACATACATAAACTTAAGTTGGGACCGGAATAATAATATGAAATCTATTTAATCAAATAACTCCATTTAGGAATCTTATTTTTGCGTGGGTGTGAAAGATAGTGTTTTAAGGAAAATAGCCATTAATGCATGAAATGGGCGTTGGTACTTACCTGATACGCCCCTTCTGTTCACTAGAGAATGCCGGTCACAGAAGGGTGGTCGCTTGGCCGGAAGTCACATGACCGAGTCTACCTTATAAAAGAAAGCCCTGCCTCCTTCAAACCCCAGTTGAGACGAGGGCGTAGGTAGACTGTCGTGTCTGAAAAATAAGAAGAGAAGTAAATCAACCCCAGGGACCTTCCCACAACTGAGAACCAGCCCAGGAAAGCCGGCCAAAGGGAGGGGGTGACCGGCGTTCTCTAGTGAACCAGAAGGGGCGTATCAGGTAAGTACCAATGCCCATTCTCGGTCACGGAGAGAATGCTGGTCACAGAAGGAATATACCAAAGTCCTGGTACCTATAGGGAGGGAGAAGGCCGGCTCCTCTCGATGTCCTGGGTGCAGACCCTCTGAAGGACTCTCCTCCCAAACGAGGCATCAGCCGATGCATAGGCGTCCAGGCGGTAGTGCCGGACAAAGGGTGATGGCAAAGTCCAGGTAGCAGCATGACAAACCTCTTCAAGAGAAGCTTGAGTAGCCCAGGCAGCCGAAGTAGCAGCACTTCTGATAGAGTGAGCTGTGATGCCACGAGGAACAGGAAGAGATTGGACCTCAACCCAAAGAGACAAACTTAAGGAAGAAGAAAAGGAAAGGAAGGAAATAGAGAGAGAAAGGAGGAGGAGGACAGAAAGGCACGAGGAACTGCACATATTCGCAGCCATGAACAGTAACAACGGGCAAACCAAAAAACGGTTTTCCGATAATGGGCCGCGATGTACGAGGTGTGAGAAGATGGGAAACCCACCATATAGATGCTACCACTGTTTTAGATGTGGGGAATTAGGACATTCAAACCAGGGCTGTACTCAACCCTCCTCCCGCTACCGACACCCAGAACCACCCCGAGACTTTAGACAAAGGCATAATTCATTTAATCAAAATATGTGGGGAAACAACTACTACAGGGAACCACCCATGGCACCCAGGCCACAAAATAACCCATTCTATCGCAATGAACATCCTAATCCAAATAAGAGTCACTGGGAAACAGATGAAGACAGCAACCCACAGCCTTTATGACTAGGGACGGATGAGGGAGAGTTTGCCACCACCTTCCAAGGGTTAGCCATTCCCTTAAGGAATGGTCCGGAAGGAGAACCCATGATCTCCCTCCTCATAGGAGGAAAGGAATATGACTGCCTGGTGGACACTGGGGCTACCGCCTCCTTGATTGTGCAACCGCCACACAGGGACTCAATTAAAACAGGAGCCCACAATAATATAATGGGAGTAGGAGGAAAGGTTATCCCGGTCCAATTTACAAACAATGTAACTGTGGAAGTAGGCCCCTTTTCGTTAAAACATTCTTTCACCATATGTCTTCAATCCCCAGTCTCTCTCCTTGGGAGAGATCTCCTATGTAAACTAGGAGCAACCATCAGGTGTGGGAAAGAAGGACTAGCCCTAGACATTCCAAAAGGGAGAAAAACTTTCCTACTAGCCACTCAACCTAATTCATTACATATGGATTTGGTCACCCTGCCTTCCTCTTTATGGGGATGGGATGCAACAGAAGTAGGGTTTCTTAAAGGAGCCACACCAGTCATGATTAGAGTAAAGCCAGGACCACCCCCCTGCATATCACAATATAAAATCCCGACAGAAGCCATTCAACCCATACGCAAACTGGTCAAAGCTTACTTGGAACAGGGAGTTCTGCGTAAGTGCACCTCCACGTGTAACACCCCGATATTCCCAGTAAAAAAACCTAAGGTAGACAAGGATGGGAACCCGGTTTACAGATTTATTCACGACCTTCGCCTCATAAACAGTCACATGATACCCCGAGCATCGATAGTACCCAATCCGGCCACGATAATCACAGAGGTGCTGGCTTCAGCCACCCATTTCACTGTCATAGACCTGTGTTCTGCTTTTTTTAGTATTCCCATGGATCACGCTTCCCAATACCTTTTTGCTTTCACCTGGGAAGACCAACAATATACCTGGACCCGCTTGCCTCAGGGCTACACAGAATCCTCCACTCTATTTTCCCAGATCCTAAAAGGAGACTTAGCCTCTATCACCTTGCCAGAAGGCTCCACCTTAATCCAATACGTGGATGATCTCTTGCTGGCCTCAAAGGGCGAACAGGAATGCAGAACTGACACTTTTCACCTGCTAAAATCCCTAGCAGAGGGGGGACACAAAGCCTCCCCCTCAAAACTACAATATCTGAAACAAGAAGTGACATACTTGGGATACATTATTGGTCCTCGAGTTAGAAAATTATCTCCCAACCAGGTGGAAACCATACTGTCAATGAAAAGCCCTCGCACTAAAAGGCAAGTCAGAGCGCTTCTGGGAATCCTGGGATTCTGCCACCCCTGGATTCCATCTTTTGGGGAACTGGCAAGGCCTTTAATACAATTAACAAAACAAGACATGCCAGATCCCATAACATGGACAAAATCCCTGGAACAAAATTTTTTAGTAATTAAAAAGACCCTAGCATCAGCTCCCACTCTAGGTCTTCCTGACTACAATAAGCCTTTCACTTTATTCATCCACGAAAAATTAGGCATCGCTTCTGGAGTCCTGACCCAGCGTTTCATTCCAGGACATAGACCAGTGGCATATTATTCTGTTAAATTAGACCCAGTAGCCCAAGGGGCACTCCCATGCTTACGAGCTGTGGCGGCAACCGTTGAAATAGTAAAAAGAACCAGAGACCTAGTCCTGGGACAACCTCTGACGTTAAAAGTGCCTCATGAGGTTTTCACCATTCTTTTAAAATCCCAGACCCAAGCCTTCACACAACAATGCTTAGCGCAATATGAAGCTGAATTGTTTACTTCAGACTACATAACATTCGAGAGGTGTAGCACTTTAAATCCTGCTACCCTACTACCCACTGATCAAACAGATGATCCCCTACATAATTGCCTTCACCTAATACAGGATGCGGAAATACCACGTCCAGATTTGACTGACACCTCCTTGCAAAACCCGGACTTAGAACTTTTCACAGATGGCCCCTCTTTCGTCCATGAGGGAGACAGGGTTGCGGGAGCAGCAGTAGTGTCTACAAAATCATTTGGACGGAACCACTTTCTCCCTCCCTTAGCACCCAAGCTGCTGAGCTCATTGCCATAACGAAAGCCTGCGAAGCAGCTAAGGATCTAACTGTTAACATATACACTGATTCAAAATACGCATTTGGAATCTGTCACGCTACTGGAGCTTTATGGAAACAGAGGGAATTCCTCACATCAGCGGGGAAACGAATTGCACACACCACCCAAGTCTCCCAATTATTATGAGCCATCCAGTTACCAAAAGCCATTGCAATCATTCATTGTAAAGCCCATCAAACGGATGACTCCGGTCACTAAAGGAAACCACTATGCTGACTCAACTGCCAAATGGGTAGCTACAGAACCTTTTTCTTGTAATATCACCGCCCCAACAATGAGAGTTGATCCTGAAATTCAGTATAGGGATTTCCTAGAACAAGGAGAAGCGCAGATGTGGGAAGATAAATTAGGGGCAACATTTTCAAACGGGTTTTGAAGAGTCCCAGATGGTAGACTCATCGCCCCGCGACGCCTCATACACTTAATTTGTCAGAGGTTACATACAAAAGGTCACTGTGGGACCCAGGCTATAGTCGATGCAGCTAGAAGAGTATGGCATGAACCAGGTATATACACAGAAGCAGCCAGAGTAACTAGTATCTGCAAGACCTGCCAAGCCAATAATAGCACATCCAAGAAAGCAACCTATGAGGGAGGTAGACCATGGGCGCAACGGCCATTTGAGGCAATACAAATGGACTATATCCAACTGCCCAAGCCTAACGGATATCAATACGCCCTCGTGTGTAGGGACCAGCTGACACACTGGGTGGAGGCTTTTCCATGTCGCCATGCCACAGCCTTGGAGATGGCCAGACACCTTATTAAAGACATAGTACCCAGATTCGGAGTACCACGAATCTTAGATACTGATAGAGGGAAACACTTTATTGCACAGGTCCTCGAATCTATTTACCAAACCTTGGGCATAACCCAGAACCTCCATTGTCCTTATTCTCCGTGTTCCTGTGGGGGGACAGAACGTGCGAACAAGGAAGTAAAAACACTACTAAGTAAGCTTTGCCAGGAAACGCATCTCTCCTGGCCCCAAGTCTTACCCATTGCCCTATTTTATATAAGG
This sequence comes from Masticophis lateralis, assembly GCA_030761175.1. Lineage (NCBI taxonomy): Eukaryota > Metazoa > Chordata > Lepidosauria > Squamata > Colubridae > Masticophis > Masticophis lateralis. The sequence goes on from JAUDYJ010000004.1 coordinate 79,552,765, forward strand.
ACAAGACCCAGACGGGATATGGGAATCTCCCCCTTTGAAATTTTGTTTGGCCGCCCACCCAACACGCTACACGGTCTTGACCCACATTCCCTCAGCCTAGACAGGGGGGATATGGTCCTTTCTTCATACCTTTCAGCCTTGCATAAGAGACTATAGGAGCTGTGGACGCAGAGTGCCCTGATGCAGACGCTGCCCCTGGAAGAAAACCTGCACCCGTTCGAGCCAGGTGATTGGGTGTGGATAAAATCCTTCACGAGAACCTCACCACTGCAACCCAGGTGGACAGGACCTTATCAAGTTCTGCTGACAAATTGCCTGCTGGCAATTCGGATGACCCAAACGGCCATCCGAATTGCAGAAAAAGACAGCTGGATACACTGGGCACACGCCAAACCTGCAGTGGTGGACCACAGCCCAGCAGTCCCTCCAATAAAACTGAAGAAAAATCCGGATACAGAAGAGTGAACCTTGCAAGCATTCTTTGAAAACAACGAACTTGACTAATAATACCTTTATTGACACCATTCCGGACTACCCGGATATACCTATTTATCTTTTTTTTCGTTTTTTTAATAATTATTTGAAAAGGGAGGGGGTCAGACGGGACAATGGGAAAACAAAAACTGATTATGAGCATGATATGTAATCTTTATTGTATATTATTGATTGTAACTCAAATAACAGCATTCCTAGAACCAAATCTCAACCCAGAGAAAGGGAACATATGGGAGTATCTAGCAAGAGAGATATTGAACACCACAGAATTTTGCTTAACAGGGGGGAACTCAGTGAAAGATATTCTGAAAACATGTTTAATGGGAGTAGCAATAGGACCTCAGGCTATACTTAACCACACATGGCTTAGATATTTCCCTATTACACAACCATACTCAACCATTTATGAGTGGGGAAACATCTCCACGTCAAAGGATCTAGACATGTACACTCTCCATGTAGCTGCTGTCTCTGCCTCATCTTGGTGCTTTGAAATCTATGGGTGCCACAAATTGACAAATGGGAACTGCCTCAGTTTAAGTAGTACAGAATTAACATGCAATAAAACAGAGCAGATTCCCTTTTCTTATAGTTACCTAAGGCTGCCTCATGGCTGGTTCATACTGTGCGGACTACAAGCCTATTCCTACCTATCTGCCAATGCAATGGGAGGGCCATGCACCCTAGGGAAACTGAACATGCTAATGCCATCGCTACAGAGACGATACAGGAGGGCTTTCCACTCTTTAGGAGCAGACTGTGACTCTCAAGTAAGCCTACTCACCAAAGCAGAATATGTCTCATTGGCCGTTTCTCTAGTGGGAGTGCCAGGACTAGCTGTTCGGAATTCCAGAAACCTAAATAGCTTGGCATGCACCCTAGCCAAAAGTTTGAATTCGACTTCCCATGCATTGGATGCCCTAAATAGAGAATTAAGACAAGTCAGGGAGGCCACCCTTGAAAATTGGGCAGCGATAGATTACCTGCTATTAAAACACAACCATGGCTGCGAAGAATTTAAAGGGTTGTGCTGTTTTGACTTGGAGCAAAATTCAAAGATCGTAGATACAGAAGTCAAGCACCTAGAGGAACTGGCCCAAAACATTGGCCATAGCCAGTCATCTCTAGACTTCTCTTGGCTCTTCTCCTGGTTACCAGACTTCTCCTGGCTCAAAATTGCTTTCACTGGCATTGTCACTATCTGCATATTGGGAGGCTTCCTGTGTTGTCTCTGTCACTGCATCCCTCCCTGCCTCAACTGCATAAAGGCATGTAAACTGGACCTTTCACGACAGAAGGCAGGGCATAATCAAACAGCCCTCATGATGGTCCAGATTGACCACGAATACCACATCTACTCCGATTCAGAAATAACCCAAGAGAAGGAAGACGGAGAGACACCTATTTAACACATGCACACACACAGAAAAAGAGAGAGAAAAAAGTGGGGATTGTAGGAGGGGAACACCACTAAGACAATGCCAGGCCAATGAACCATAGTAAAACCCATAGCACAGGATCAACCCAGGAAGGAAAAGCCCTAGGCATGGGGAGATGACCTTCCCAAAATAGAACACAAGCATCAGGGCCATTCAGAAATAAAAGATGACACATACAAAAGACCCAAGACAGGCCAGGAAATAAACTATTGAAACAGCAGAACACATAAAGGAAATGGCAAAGGGGAAGATTTAATCAATAGCCCAGACAATCTGATAAGGGTCAAGCCGGGTGTAAGGGCTTACCTGATAATAACATGATCAGCTTAAGGCAAGGGGGCAAATAATAGAGCAGAAGAAAACAAAGAATTTCCTGTGTACAAAAGGTATAAAAATGTAGGCTTACCTTGTAAAGATGTCAGCTCACCCAGGAACGCTGGTCTGCACCATCGCTTGATCTGTCTTCCTGAAAAATAAAGAAAACTTGCTTTCACGCAGCTTGCTTCTCTCGCGGTTTTGCGCAGTGCCAGAACGCTCTCCCAGCCGGGAAATTCGAATGCCAGGGGAGGAAGCCCTTTCCGCCAATTCAACATTACAATAGGTCATTTGAGGTTACAACAGCACTGAAAAAGATAACGACCATTTTTCACACTTATGACTGCTGCAGCATCCCCATGGTCATGTGATAAAAATTCGGATACTTGGCAACTGGTTCATATTTAGTGTCCCAGGGTCATGTGATCAGCTTTTGCAACATTTGATAAGCAGAGTCAATGGGGAAGCCATTCACTTAACAACTGTTACAACTTAACAACTATGGCAAGTTACAATAGTTGTAACTATTACAACTATGGTTGTAAGATGGGGCAAATTCAATTAATAACTGTCTTAGCAACAGAAATTTTGGTCTCAATTGTGGTTATAAGTTGAGGACTAATTGTACTGAAGATGACTCTGAGAAAGTGGAGGTGCCAACTGTGACAAAGACCAAGGAACTAATGAACCTTGGTAGTGCAGTGATGGAAGTGCAGTATTGCAGGACAATTCTCCAGGTCAATCCCATCCGGGCTCACTATTGACACAACCTTCCATCCTTCCAAGATTTGTAAAATGAGGACTCAGATTGTGGGGGGCAATATGCTGACACTGTAAACTGCCCAGAGTGCTGTGAAGCACAATGGGGTAGTATATCTAAGCTCTGTTTCTATTGCTAATGACTATTTAATTATTTTTATTTTATTTTATTTTATTTATTTGTCAAGAACAAATTAGGTAATCATATATAAGTATAAGCATGTATTGAATACATAAAATAGATACAAATAGAAGAAACATTAGGACAGGGACGGTAGGCACACTGGTGCTCTTATGCACGCCCCTTACAGACCTCTTAGGAATGGGTGAGGTCAACAGTAGACAGTCTTCGGTTAAAATTTTTGGGGTTTGGGGATGAAACTACAGAGTCAGGTAGTGCATTCCAGGCATTGACCACTCTGTTGCTGAAGTCATATTTTTTGATTCCTTGGAACATCTCTGGATAAGGAAAAGATGGGAGATCACCCACATGTGTTCCAGGCAGCTGTTCCTCATGAGATTGCAGGACAGTAGTTTCCCGTGAGTTTGAGAATTGGGAGATGACAGGATTAGCCATCTTCCACATAACCATAGCAGATACTTTTAAAAGACACTAGGTTTGCAAATATCACTTTCTAATCACTTTGGAAATTGATCATTAACTACTTCTAAACCATTAAAGACCTTTAGACCAACCAGTCTGAAAATGCTGGGCGAGTATGCCTTCAATTTGAAATGAAAAAACAAATGTATGAGTTTAAGAATTTAAAGTATCTAAAAATAAACAGCAAAATACTAAATAAAAATTTAATCTTAGAAAGCTATGCATGGACTAAGGGAATTGGAATATTTAAAGTTTTACAGTAATTTTGAATTAATTTTAAAAAGTGAATAGCTTCTCATGGGAAATAGATTCTATTTTGTTTTTCTGGACAAAACAAAGTAATTTGATGATTTAAAAAAAAAAACTACACCGGGGAGACAAAGATTTTAGGTAGAGGAAAGATTTACAACCTTGCTAAACGTTGCAAATTGTTCTAACAATGAAAATACTGAGAGATTTTTGAAGAATTGAATCAGAAAATTGTAGCCACAATATAAAAAAATGTCAGTAATGATGTTTGAATAGAATAGAGCTAGAAAGGAGTTAGAGGTCTTCTAGTCCAACTTCCCTATACCATTTCAGACAAGTGGCTGTCCAATCTCTTCTTAAAAATCTCTAGTGATGTCTGCTTCCAAGGACAGACTATGTACAAAGGATGTTATTGAAGAAATGTCAGGTGTAGAACAAATTTTAGCTGACAACATAAAAGAGAAACCCTTTGGTGTAGTGGATCTCAAATCTGGTAAAAACACTAGTGAATGCCATTGTTCTGGAAGGCTCAGAACTCTGACATTTGCTAGCCTTTTTCCTCCGGAGGGATGAAAACGATAGTGTTCACTAAAATTCTAAAAAACCTCCTCATTCAGAAAGGCTCAGAGTATGGTGTTAGCTAGAGTTTTCACCAAATTTGAGGTCTGTTCCTCCAGGTTGTGGGAGGATTCTCCCTCCTGCACAGGGGTGGGAGGAGAAATTCCCCTGTTGTGCTGGGGAAACATCTCAAACCCAATGTGTCCCTGCTTGCAACTTTACCTGCCAGTGACATTCGGGGAAAACTGGCAGAGAAGATTGAAAATGGAGATCACATGATTGCAAGGCACTTGACAACAGGTCATAATTTTTTCTATCATTACAATTACATTTAATATTTCATATATTCCCTGAACTTTCTTGATTCTTTTAATACAGTGAGAGCATAGCAACATCCATTAATATTTATATACTAATAAAATTCTCATGTTTGTTTGACACTTTGTAATCTTCACTTGGATGAAACATTGCATCATAGGGCAAAAGTTTGTCAAGAAAAGTACCTCAAATGAGCTAACTTGTAGAATGCCGGATCCATTACTCCTGAGGGAATGAAATTTTAGAGTTTTGGGGGTTTTTTGCTGCTTCAGCACCACCAGCACACTGCTGCAGTCAGCCACAGTGATGCGATTCTCATTTTCAATGTTCTCTGACAGCTTCCCATAAATTGAACCCAGAAACCCAGAAGGTCCTGATATGAATGCTGATGCACCAATGCTCCTTGCCATCTTCTCACTAGCAAAGTCCTTGCTTGTGGGAACTTTGCAGGGAGAACAACAATGAAGAAATGGTTCACTCCTTCTGTGCTTACACTCTGTTTCTCCTCACCCATGTGGCAACAGCCACATCTGCATACTGGGAAGAGGAGGAAGGAGGAAAGGGAGGAAGGGACATGGAGGGAGGGAGGGAAGGAATGAATAAGGAGAAATGAGAGAGGAAGGAAAGAAGTTAGGAAGGAAGGGCAGGAAGAAAGGAAGGGAAAAAGAGGAGAGAAGGAAAGGAAACAGGAGTAAGAGAAGAGTAAGAGAAAGGACGCCACAGCCTTACGTATTGGAAAGGGAAAGCAAGGGAGAGAGGAAGACAGGAAGGAGGGGGAAAGGAATGAAGGAAGGGGGAGCAAAGGAGGGAAAGAGTGAGGGAGGAAGAGTGAAGATGGAAAGAGATGGAGGGGAGGGAGGCAGGAAGGGAGAGAAGGAAGTAAGGAATGGGGGGAGGGAGGAATGGAAGGAAGAAAGGAATGGAGGAAGAAAGGGGGAAGGGAAGGAAGGAAGAGGGAGAGATAGAGGGAAGGCAGGAAAGAGGACGAAAGAAGGAACAGGAGAAGGGAAGAGAAAGGGGGGGAAGGAGGGAGGAAAGAAAAAGGGGAGAGGAGGTGGGTGGGAAGGAAGGAAGGTTCCTAATCCTCATTGCCAGCTTCCCACAAGGAAACAATGTAAAAGTCATCAGGAAGTTCAAAAATTGTTTCCCCTTTTATTGACATTTTCCTCCCATGTAACTACTACTGCGACTACTTGGATTGCCTGTATTGCTCAGCTCTATTTTCAGCTGAGCCCCTTTGTCGGATGATGTCTGGGCAGTATGAGGGGGCTGAGGGAGTCGACTTTTTCATTAACATCGTATTACAGGAGGAGATAGACCATCAAATTTATGTACATCTGGACTGCCACCGTGAGAGGGTGATCAGGTCATTTGCCCTCCAAGTATGCTGAGACAGCATGAGACTCCTTCCGCTGCTGTGAGAGGGCAGTGGAGTCCAGCGGTACCTACATTGAGTCCCACTCTCCTGCCTCAGGACTTCTTCAGATCAGTTTACCGGACCCCAGCCAGATGTCATCCCTGCTCTGGACTATTGGATGTATTTGGTGGCTGAGCTATTTGCACTGCGAGACTCCCCCTTCTTGCAGGTCTGGCCCTCCACACTATTGAGGGCTTATCTTGATGACGGGTTTTGGAAACCCAAGAGATGGCATGTTGCGAAGAGGAGATTGAGAGGTTTCTTAACTAAATTTTTAACAAAAATTTTAAGGGGTGCTAGGGGGGAAGGCTGTCTTAAGACTGGACCTGGGGGGGTGGTCCATACAGCTTCAGGGCAGCACAATAGGCCACCCCAACGATGCCCTTGAAGTGATGTCCCGGTGCCTGGAAGCTGTGCGGGTCTGGATGGGGAGAAACAGGCTCTGACTTAACCCCTCCAAGACTGAGTGGCTGTGGCTGCTGGCGTCCCGATATAGACAGCTGGTGCCATCGCTGACTATTGGGTGCAAGACATTGGCCCCCCCAGAGAGGGCTCGCAACTTGGGCATCCTCCTGGATGCACGGCTGTCTTTAGAAGAGCACATGATGGCCGTGGCCAGGGGGGCTTTTTATCAGGTTCGCCTGATACGCCAGTTGCGTCCCTTTCTGGATCGGGACTCCCTACGCACGGTCACTCACACTCTCGTGACTTCCCGCCTGGACTACTGCAATGCTCTCTACATGGGGCTCCCCTTGGGGTGCACCCGGAGTCTCCAACTGGTCCAGAATGCGGCCGCGCGGGGAATTATGGGAGCGACGTGGAGTTCCCATGTGACACCTCTCCTGCGTGAGATGCACTGGCTCCCGGTGGTCTTCCAGGTGCGCTTCAAGGTGTTGGTGACGACCTTTAAAGCGCTCCATGGCTTAGGGCCTGGGTATTTGCGAGACTGCCTTCTGCCGCCAATAGCCTTCCACCGGCCAGTACGCTCGCACAGAGAGGGCCTCCTCTGGGTACCGTCGGCCAGACAGTGTTGGCTGGCGACCCCCAGGGGGAGAGCCTTCTCTGTGGCGGCGCCTGCCCTCTGGAATGACCTACCCCCGGAGATACGCAGGATATCAGACCTCCGGACCTTTCGTCGGGCCCTTAAAACCCATTTGTTCCATCTAGCTGGGCTGGCTTGAACCATCCTCTGTTTTAAATTGAAATTGATTTTGAATTGGACTGTTTTAATTGTCGGCTGAAAATATTTAATATTTTTAATTGGTTTTAATTTTTGTATATCATGTTTTATTCTGGCTGAGTCCGCAAGGAGAAGGGCGGTTTATAAATTGAAACAAACAAATAAATAAATAAATAAATAGGGCCGATGGGCATGGCAGAGGTCTTGGCGGAGGAGGTAGGAACCCAGTTGGGTACTAGCGGGTGAGGGTGAGGGTTGTATTAGTACTGTGAGGGAGAGGGGCAGATATAGTGGTAGCAGGGGGACAAATCATGTTATGGGAGTGCGTAGTTGCTGTCTACGAGCGATTGTGCACTCTGGCCCCCAGTGCAACTCCCATGCGCCAGGTTGTACAGAGCCTCGGGGCCTGGGCCTCTGACTGATGTTTTGTAATGCCAGGTCTGTGATTAATAAAGCCCCCCTCATTTATGATCTGGTTCAGGAGGGGGGTGCAGACCTGGCAGGGTTCACGGAGACCTGGTTGGGCCAGGAAGGGGGTTCCCCTCGGTGAAATGTGCCCACCAGGTTTCCATGCATACCATCAGCCAAGGGTTCAGGGGAGGGGCGGGGAGATGGTGGCTATTATTAGAGAGAGACTTTGTCTGAGGGAGGCCAGTGCTCCTCAGATATGTGGCAGTGACCTTGCCTGAGCTGTTCGACGTAATAGCCAGGGTGGTGGTGGATACCCCCAGACTCATGGTCATAGGGGATTTTAACCTGCCATCTGCCGGTGAAAACGTTGGGACAGCTCGGGAGTTCATGGCTTCCATGGTGGCCATAGACCTGACCCAGTTAGTTCAAGACCCTACTCACACCGGGGGTCACACTCTGGACTTGATTTTTGTCTCTGGTCAGTGGTTGAATGATCTGGAATTAGGGGATTTAGTCATCAAACTGTTGTCATGGTCAGATCATTTGCTCCTTCAGCTAGACTTTTGAGCCACTCCCCTCCACCGCAGGGAGACGGAACCGACCAGGTGGTTCCGTCCCAGGTGCCTGATGGATCCCAATAGGTTCCTGATGGAGCTTGGACCACTCCGAGGCTCTGGCTCATGAGTCAACTGAAGAACTGGTGGCCGCCTGGGAAAGTCAGCAAAACAATGTAGGCTGGTGACCCCCAGAGGGAGGGCCTTCTCTGTGGGAGCACCCACCCTCTGGAATGAACTACCCCCTGGGATACGCACGATTCCCAATCTCCGTACCTTTCGCCGGGCCCTTAAGACCCTGTTATTTCAGTAAACTGGCCTGGCTGAATAAAAAATTTGGATGGGGCATTTTAAAGTAGGGGTTTTAATGGAAAAAGCCAAGTTTGTTTAATTCAGTTTTAAAGGGGTTTTAAATATTGTATGGTGCATTGTTTTATCATGGCTGTACGCCGCCCTGAGTCCTTTGGGAGAAGGGCGGTATATAAATCTAATAAACAAACAAAAACAAAGTCACTCTTATTCCCAATGGGCGTTTTGGCTGCTTGTGGTCTGTGTTTCTCTGTTTGGGTAAGGGAATATCTCTGAAATGATGAGTCATGGATTATCTTGTTACTTTATACATTTGAAAATATTTCTCAGGATTGTGAATCCCCCAGATTAATAATTCCCTCTATGAGGAAGATAGGCAAGCAAAAAATAAAAAATAAAATTTGATTGGAATTCCTTTGTTTTTACCCACCCCTCATCTTTTGCAACAAGTTGTCCGAGAGAACCCTTTCCAATGTCAATGAGATATATTTCAAAAATATCTAATACCATCTACTTTTTAGTGTACATTTAATACATAATTTTTAGTACATAATTTTTTAATATCAAACATTAAAATGCAAACTAAAATAAAGGAAAAAGGGAAGGAGAATAACAAAAGTGACAAAAATTATACAAATATAACAATAATGTCCTTGGACTTCTTTTAACAGAGATAATATAAAGACCTCTCTAATTTTAAATAAATAACATCAATTTATAAAATATCTTGAAGTACTGTCAACATACTAAAATTCCCAATATACTAAAATGTTTCATCTAAAACATAGGAACATAGGAAATTAATGAGTGTAAATATTTTAAAAAACAATATTTCTCTAGTCAAACCTAATCTAACCTCCAAATCCCAAAGTCAAAGTAAAGATTCTTCTCTTTATCTTGTAAGAAATATAACAATAGTCTGCAGGCTGCATGAAATTTAGACAAATTATCCCTGGTGTCAATTTTGCTATTTCAGCTCTTCACAATCCATTCTTACATTGTGGGTATATGTTCTCTTTTCCATCTTTGGGCAAAAAACAACCTTGCTGCCATTATCATATATAAAAACAAAGTCTCATATTTTTTCATCATTTATCTGCCTCCCTGAAAGAAAAACGTCAGTTTTCAAGATTGGTTCATTTTCAAAAATTTCTGAATCAACATTAGTATCTGTTTCCAAAATTTCTTAGCCTTACATGTCCACCAAAGGTGGAAAAAAGTAGTTACATAATATTGTAATCAATATTTTTAGCCCATTTGACAATACAATCTTTCACAAATTCATCTTCAAATTAAACTTCATCATTTTATATACTTTTGCAATAAGATGGTCATCATTACTACATAATTGTTCTTCAAACTCCATTTTTATTCTGCAATTTTTAAAATCTTTCTGACAATTGCAAATATGTAGACTAATGACAATTATATTCCCTTATAATTTTTTCTCGAGTTTTAAGTCTACGATCCACAACAACCAACCAACCAGTATGTATCATTCATAGTTGTTTAATAATCATTTCCTTTCTAAAAAAAAAGGCTTGAGAGACACCTATAAAGGCAATTTATGAAATAACAATACTTTATGTCTGTTCCAAACTCAATATGGCATATCTTACAAAATGATTCTTAAATGCTATATTCACTTTTAATTTCTCAAGCCATAAGCAACTGTTCCACTCTAGTCTTAACTTCCAGCTCCAGTAGCCTTTTATTTTTTTTTAATTTATCCAATCTTTTATCGAAACCAAACATCATGCCTCAAAATATAATTTCAGCTCACGTAAAGCCAATTCTCCTCTCTCTTTAGTATCCTAAATCAATTTACTGGTATATTTAATTTTTGGTTTTTTGCTTTCCAGAGTTAGTAATATCCTTTTGCCATTATTTAAAAGATATGTCTGTTGTCATGATTGGTATAGTTTGAAAAAAGAAACATTCTTGGTAAAACATGTGCCTCATTTTACAATATTTTTGCCACAGTTGTTAAGTGACTCACTGCAGTTAAGTGAATCTTGTAGATTCTTGGCTTCCCAGATTTGCAAATAGTGAGATTACAAATAGTGAGCACATGACAGTGCTACTGTCATAAACATGCTATTTGCCAAGCACCCATATTTTGATCATATGATCATGGGGATACTGAAACGGTTATTAGTGTGAAAACTTATGTCACCTTGTAATTTCGAACAGTCGCTAAACAAATGTTTATAAGTTGAGGATGTTCTTTAGTGTTGTTCATCATATCAGTTTGAAGTTAGAATCTCTTACTCCAGACCTCTTTTGAAAAATTTCTTATTTTTCTGCGTCTTTTTATTTTTAATCTCATTGCAGATGAGATTACTCTTTGTTCTAAATACTCTTTGTCCTAAAAGTTCTCTGATATTCTTTGTTGAACCGCTTTCTGAGAACTTTGTCTTTCTTGGCTTTGGTTTCTCTTCCTGGCAATTCCTAGTTTGTTCTGACATCCAGTTTTCTTTTTCCTGTTTCTGGATCTTTGACAATCTCTTTTTGCATGCTTAACAGCTTATTTATTTCAGACAGGTTAAAAATGCGATTTGCACATTGTTTCATTTTTGCACCGTTCATTTTTTTAACTTGCAAAACACAATAGCACATAAATACCCAATATTATGTCAATTCAAGATCAATTCTATTCAGAGAAAGCCTACATTTATTTCGTTTCGGGACAACTACAGTGAGGTTTCGGCGGCCACTTGAAGCATATTGTACCGATATAAATAGCAAGTGCACGACGAGTGGTGCGGCGTGCTCGAGAACAGCCCCCAACTCGCTCTCGCGAGCCACTAGCATAGAGGCAACTGTGGCAGCAATGACTGAATTGTCACCAGTCCCCTCCGCCCCTCGTCAGGGGGCCGCGAAGACAAGACACGAAGGCGCAGGAAGCCCCCAGGGCCATTGCCGGGCATGCGCGACGCCCCAGGAACATGGCGGAGGCGGCAGCAACAGCGTGAATCTTGGCAGCGGCCCAACACAGCTGACAGAAGGGCTAGCCGAGTCCCCGGCGTGCTACGAGTCCAGGACTTCCTTATGTTCGGTGAGTACCTCCGGTTCCAGAGTTCCGAGCATTTTTGCCTTCAGAGGGAGAAAAGCAAGCGGAGCTGGAGCCGCCTCCCCCCTTCGCCGTCGCTTTCTCCTCTTTCTGCTGCGGGATCTCCCGGATTCCGCATTCTAAAACGCGAGCTGAGAAGGGAAAACGCTGATGTCAGATCAGCAGTCATCCTCCACCTCTCGCCGAGTATTTGGTGTCTGCGGGGTTGGGGTGACTTGTTCCGGATACTCATCCTCCACTTCCCCCAACTAGTCTTCTAGGCGACTGTCTCTTCTCCTTCAGGTTTTCCCGAGCTGCCTCTTTCTTCTCGGCCTCTTGCACCCTCTCTTTGGGTCTTGGGGCAGTTTGGGGCGCGCGCTGCCTTCCCCGTCCTTGGTTGTTTTCTTTAACGGATCGGAGGAGATTTATAATCCCGCTCTCCCTCGGCTAAATCTTCAATTCCACCTTTCTGATGATCAAAAGGTGAAGGAAGGAAAGAAAGAGAGGAAACATTGCAATCCTCTTTGAGGAGGGGGAGGAGGAAGTGCGAGAGGGGAACTCACCCCGGCATTTAGCCAGTGGGCATGGCAGGTCTCATTCCTTCCCGCTTTCGCGCTCTCTGGAAAGCCGTACTACCGGTAGGCGGAGGTCGGCCGGAGAGCCGGTTCTGGACCGGCAGTTCTGCGCTTTGAATGCTGCGCGGTTTTATTTGAAAGGGGAGGAGAGGAGCAACTGACGCCTCCTGACCAGAGTTGAGCCAGCACAGATGTCGCATTTAGCCCTAGCTAAATTTGATAACGATGCTGGCTTTTCTGTAGGGTATGCTGCTTAACAAGCATTTCACTTTAGTAGGGCGGGAATAACCGTGGGCACTGAAGAAGAAGAGGAGGCAAAGGCGAGACCCCCTCCCCAAGCTTTTCGGGCTAAACGCTCAAGGATTAAAGCTGTTCATGGCAGATCTGCTCTATTTTGACACCCCCCCCGCGCGCATTTTGAATTGGCTCTTATTTTTGGCTTGCTTGGATGTGCTTTGACAGTAGCGTAGACGTGGACACACTTCTTCGAGATGTAGCTTTCCTCTGGCTGAGGACTCTCTTCCCGTTCTTCTTCTTTGTCATGAAGTACAATACTGTATGCGAGTGATGCCTAAAACTCACTTGTTCGTGAACCGGCTGTTGCTGCGGTAGCTACTTTATCTTGCTTGGTCGGGCAAAGGCACCCAAAGAATAGATGCACTTTCTTTGCTTCTGGTAACTGATGAGTTGGGTGCGGTGTTTGCTGCTTCTCGTCTTGTAAATGAAGGCCAATCTTTCTCCGAAGTCAATAAGGCTTGGCCTTGGCCTAAAGAGCCTTGAGGATGAGTGGAAGGTATATTAATAGAGAAACAGGATGCTTCTTTAGTGCAAAATTTGAGCCTAGAAATACTCTTCCGTGTAGGAACAAGATTCAGGAAATTTATTACTTTGGGTTTGTGTGTATGTTGGCTATAATAGACTTCTGATCCCGTTCATTTCTTCCAAGAAACAGTTTCAACCTTTGTCTATTTTCGTTATGAATTTTGACCAAGGGTGCAAAATTTAGGATAGCTTACTTTTGAGTAAGTATGCAAAACATTACACTGTATGGTTTTAATACTGAAGATACTTACCGAGAAGCAAGCCCCATTGAGCACAGGGAGAAATATTTGTAAGTAATAATACATAGAATCACTTTTTGTGTCTGTAAATTACAGTAGCTAGTCCCTATCAAAATGTCTTTATTTTCCTTGCACAAAATCTTGAATACGTTTGAGTATGTAAGATTGTATGGATAATCGCTTTAAATAAAAATCTAATATTCTAATCTAAATCTAATAAAAAACAAAGGTTTTTTTTAAAATGTAAAAGTTTAGTAAGGTTAATACAACATGTTTCAGCGAAATTGAAATTTAGATGAAAATCCATGTTATTTTGCCAGTAGGTACACAGTGGTTCAGTTAGATCAGTTGATCCTTATAATTTCTCTTGAGCTGCTAAAAAGAATTTAGGGAAATTTTAAAAACATTTGTAATCAAAGTACTGATACACTTTTTCTAAATCCTAGTCCTATAAGAACATGGTCTCTCCGAGTTTGGGTCCTAAACATCTTTATTTAATTTGCAAAGTTAGAATAACTTTTGAGGCTTATACCCATTAAAGTATACATTAAAAATGGTATTAAGGTAAAAGCAATATGTTTGGGATAAAGGCATAAAAATAGCATTTTTACCGTTGTTTTTAAAGGATAGGAAATAATATGGCTATGGAACTTAACTAATTCACTGTTGATATTCTCTCCAGCTCTATAATGGTTGAATTACTAGTAATTAATTCTGCTATTACAGCAATTTCTATGTTAAAGAAAGCATCTTTCCCTTTATTCTTATCCATGCAGTTTGCTGCTGTAATATTCCGGTAGTAATGTGTTTAGAAGAAAGCAAATCAATGCAAAGAAATAAACTCTTTGATCTATAGTTTAGCTGTGAAAAATTAGTAGAAATCATACAAGATGAAAAGATACCTGATTTTTGTGGACCTGCAAGTATGACTTGTCCAAGTCCATTCAGTTTTCTTTTTTTTTAAATTTTTAAATTTTTATTATAACACAATATGACAAACACTATATATATATATATATATATATATATATGTTTTCTGAGGTTTTCGCAGGTGTTTGTATGTAGGTCATTGGTTATTTGGGTCTTCTCCCGTGGTTATTTGGGTCTTCTCTCTTCTACGCGGGAGAAGACCCGAATAACCAATGACCTACATATATATATATTTGTCTGTGTAAGTTTTCACAGGTATATATGTGTGTACAGGTAATATCTCGGGTTTCTTCCTGTGTAATTGTAAACATATCTTTAGAAGGATAGTAGCGACGTTTCGATGAAATCACATTCATCATCTTCTGGCTGATGTTCTCGGTTTGGTGCTTATGGGCAAACTGTGTGATCTTAACTGACGTTTTTCTATGAAAAGAGGCAAAGGTATATTCTGATTGGTTGACAGTGTTGTTTTATTCTGATTAGCTGATGATGTAATTGTATTTTGATTGGGTGGAAGCACTGTTGCTGGGTTGTGGGTTGATGGATAAGTTATGTTGGAAATGGTGGCAACACAGGCTTTTTGATGAACCTTTGATCTATGATTTATATTTTGTGTTAAGATTCGTCTATTTATGAGAGCAGGTTTCCAAATAGAAGGCAGACGGAAAGTGTCATCATGTTTATTCATACAATATGGTCTTTTCTCTATTTCAATGGCCTCTCTGATTATTCTGCCATTGAGATGTTCTATTTTTGCAACTGTTTTGTGTTATTAAAGTTAATATGTCCTGTGGCATTTATGTGTTGTACTAATGATGATGTGTGTTCTTTCTTCTGTACTGAGTTTTTATGTTCCTTGATGCGCACACTCATTCTTCTGTTGGTCTGTCCAATAAATGTTGAGGGGCAGGAAGCACACGGGATTTCATCTATGCCTTGATCTTCTAATTCTATTTTGTCTTTAGGGTTTCTCAGAATAGACGATATTTTTCTATCTGTGCAAAATATGGTTTTGATGTTGTGTCTATGCAGTACTTTGCTAATTTTATCTGTTGTTCCTTTTATATAGGGCAAGATGGCTTTCCCATTGTTTTGTTCCTCTTGTTGATTTCTCTTCTGTCTAGGTGTTGCATGCTGGATCATACTGATGATTTTATTTCTACAGAACCCATTTGATGTTAGTACGTTGGTTAATGTATATAATTCTGTTTGAAAATGTGCTTTATCAGCCAGACGTTTATTTCTTGTGGTTAATGTTTTGGCAACAGAGTTTATTTGTGCTGGATGGTAGTGTGATTTAGCATTGAGATAGCGGTTCGTATGTGTCCTAAGGTGCCATCAGATTTTTTATAAAATAATACATCAAGGAAAGGTAACTGGTTTTCTGATTCTATCTCGATGGTGAACTTTATTTTGGGATGGAGGCTGTTCAAATATATTAAGAAGTTTTCCAGTTTATCTCTTCCATGCGGCCAGATCACAAAAGTGTCATCAACATATCTAAGCCATCTTACATCTGACTACCAAACCAAATTAACCAACCTACTCCAAGACTCCACATACAAATCCCTAAACTCAGACCCCACCACCTACCTGGAAAAAACCACCAGATCCAAAATAAAAGCCTCCCCCATCAGTGAAGAGATCCAGCAAAGAATCATTCCCAGAGAGAAATCATCCGGATGCCCTAAGCTCTATGGTCTCCCCAAGATACACAAAGAAGGAAGTGTACTTAGACCCATAGTTAGCTCCATAGGCTCACCTCTACAAAACCTAGCCAAATTTCTCGCCAAACAACTACAGCCCTATGCAGAATCCATCACCTCGCACGTAAAAAACTCATTCCAGTTCATAGAAATCATAAAGAAACAAAACTTACAGCCCAGTGACCTACTCGTGAGCTTCGATGTCATATCCCTTTTCACCCAAGTGCCAATCAAAGAAGCCTTGACAGCTACCCAAAACAAATATAACCCCCCCAAGCACATCCTAGATCTGCCCAATCACTGCCTATCCAACACATACTTCATCTATAACGGACAAAAGTACAAACAAATAGAAGGAGCACCGATGGGATCACCCCTCTCACCTGTCATTGCAAACCTCTACATGGAGCACTTTGAAACCCAAGCTCTAGGAAAATCTGATCTGAAACCCAAACTCTGGCTCAGATACGTAGACGACACCTTCATAATCTGGCCACATGGGAAAGAAAAACTGGACAACTTCCTCACACACCTCAACAGCCTACTCCCCAAAATACAGTTCACCATGGAAACAGAAGTTAACAACCAACTTCCTTTCCTGGATGTCTTAGTCTACAGGAAATCCAATGGCTCCCTAGGACACACCATCTACCAGAAGAAAACACACACAAACCGCTATCTGCACGCACTCTCCCAGCACAGATCAACTCCGTAGCCAAGACACTCATTTCCAGAACAAAATGCTTAGCTGACGAACAACACCTAAAAACTGAACTACACACTCTCACTAACGTACTAACATCCAATGGATTCCAAAGAAATAAGATTACCAACCTAATCCAAAAATAAACCCCCACTAAAATCCAAGACAGAGAACAAGAAAACGGCAAAGCCCTCCTCCCGTACATAAAAAGCACCACAGACAGAATCAGCAAGATCCTCCAAAAACACAACATCAAGACAGCATTCTGCACAAACCGAAAAATATCCACCATCCTAAGGAACCCCAAAGACAAAATTGAGTTAGAAAATCAAGGAGTATATGAAATCCCATGCACCGCCTGCCCCACCACATACATTGGACAAACCAACAGAAGAATAAGTGCACGCATTGAAGAACACAAGAACTCAGTCAGAAAAGAGGAACCAACTTCTTCCCTGGTCCAACACCTTAAAGCCACAGGACATGAAATTGACTTTACAAAGAGCAAAACTATCGCCAAAACTGAACACTTGCCATCGAGATAGAAAAATGCCCACACAGCATGAACAAACGAGATGATACCTCCCGCCTACCAGCCATTTGGAAACCTGCCCTTATTGACAAACGAGTCCCTAACACGAGGAATGACACCAGACCCACACTCACAAGAGCCACACAGGATCTCAGCACCACACATCCACGCAGAAAGCAGACTCAAACCCACACTGATGATGAGGCGCGACCAAGGACCAGAAGCCAGACTGCAGCTTCATCATTAGCCACTTTAAACCCCTCCAATCCATACATGAAGCAGACTGACACCCACCATGAAAAGCTAGCACGGCCACAAACAAGAAGCCAAACAACAGCAACGCAGCTCACCAGCGCAAATTCCCCTGCAACTCAGACTAAACCAAGCACAACCAAGCCCCCACCCAAACAGAACACACCCCCAGCCAATCAAAGCACAGCCAAGCCCCCAACCAATCAGAACACACCTCCACCCAATCAGGACACAGCCAAGCTCCCACCCAATCAGCTCCCACCCCCACCAGCAGTTAAAAGGAAGAAACAGCAGCGATCGCACATTGCTCCTGGAAGCACGAAGCTGAGAACACCAGCCTGAAGATGACGAATGAGACTTCATCGAAACGTCGCCAAGACACTTCCAATTTTACGCGGGAGAAGACCTGAATAACCAAAGACCTACATACAAACACCCGTGAAAACCTCAGAAAACATACATACACACACACACACACACACACACACACACACACATTCCCTCTCTCTCTCCCTCTCTCTCTTCCCTCCCTCTCTTTTTACAGCTATTTCGTGATAGTCATCTTCTAATATTTACATTCTCCCCCGATTCCCTTTATACTATTTCATTTTCTTCTTGTCCCTTTCTCTTTTAATTACATTATACTTCTTAATCATACTGATTTTATACATTCTATACATTATCATATTCTTTCCATTTTCAAATTTACCCCTATTTTTATTATCCATTATTTCTAGTCTCTAGTCACTTATACCATTTATTCCAGATTATATAATATTCCGTATCTTCCTTTTCTTTGAGCTCTTTTGTTAATTTGTCCATCTCAGCACATTCTAGGATTTTTTTAATCAGTTCTTCTTCTGGTGGTATGTTTTCCCTTTTCCAATTTTGTGCGTATGATATGCATGCAGCTGTTATAATCTGTAGAATCAAATATTTTATTTCTTTGGTATATTTTTCTGTAAATACTCCTAATAGGAATGTCTCTGGTTTTCCATCTATAGGTTGCTCTATTATTTTTTTCTAACCATTTCTTAATCTTAACCCAGAATTCTTTTCCGGCCGGGCACATTCACCAAAGATGGTAATATGTTCCGTAGCTCTTATTATATTTCCAACATACTGGAGATTTATTCGGAAACATCTTCGCAAGTCTAGCCGGAGGTAGATGCCATCTATTGAACAACTTCAACTGGTTTTCCTTGTATGCTGCGGACATGATTAATTTTGTATTTATTTGCCACATAGTTTCCCATCTCTCCAATTTTATTGTATGATTAAAATTTTTTGCCCATTTGATCATTGTATCTTTAACTATTTCCTCTTCCATCTTATATTGCAATAAAAATTTGTATATCCTACTAATTAATTTCTCCTCTATTCCTTGTATAATTTTATCCAATTCATGTTGTTCGTTCTGTACTTCATATAATTTTGTATCTTCTTTATATTTCGACTAAATTTGCATGTATGTCCACCAATCAATTGCTCTATTTAGTTGCATTCAGTTTTTTTATATATGTTTGCATACAGTATACATGGCTGATTGAGGGGAAGATAAATTATATGGAGTTAATTACTGTATATTCCCCCTTTACTTGCTTATCCATTTGCAGGTGGTACAAAAGAGAATCTTCATTCAGACAAAGTTTGAAAGTATATTTTAAAACTCAGTACTTAACATAGTGATCAAATTATGATGGAACAAAGCATGTTTACGTCATTGGGATAATGACTGGTACTATTAAAATGTCTGCAATTGGAGTGCAAGAATTTTAAATATTTAGGGGTGATTTATTCCATTCTTGTAAGAGTTATTAGTGTTATATTCAAGTTACTCATCTGCTTAGGTACATCAGCTGCAGTATCTGCTTGAAATAAAGTAAACCTGGCTTTATTTTAGGTTTGTGAACAACTTTTTAAAGAATAAACTTGTATTACAAGAGGAAACAACATCCTAAAGATTTAGGATATACAAATTATAATTTGGCCTGCAATAATTGATACATTTTTTTTGTCTGTTGTAGCTTGTCTTTAAAAATTGTTTCATTTTAACACATCTAGGAATGTTTAGTTTAGTAATTATATTTTTCTGCAATAAAAATATTTTATACAGAGTTTATAAATATTTCTTTGCTTATATAAAATGCCTGTAAGAGAAAATTAGTTTCAAAGGCAAACACCTGAAAGTTACCAGAGCTGTTCTCCTTCTTGAATGTGCTGCCACCATTGCTGCCCTGGTCCATGTGCCGGCTGCGCAAGCGCACACCCAGCCAGCCACTGATGAATGAATGAAATAAATGGTGTGTGCTTGCGCAGCCAGTGCATGGACCAGGGCGACAATGGTGGTGGCACATTCAAGAAGGAGAGCAGCTCCGGTAACTTTCGGGCGCTTGCCTTCCCTGGCAACCAGCTGCGGGAGAAAGGTAAGGAGTAGGACATGCCATGTGGTGAAGGGCGAGCAGGTGGTGGCTCTGCAGCAAGGCTGGAGTCAGGGAATGGTGCATTCTCCAAGCTGGTTGAGGTAGGCGGTGAGCAGGCGGCAGCTCTGGGGCTTCGGTGAATGGTGCATCTCTAGGCCCCAGCCCCCGACCCAAAGTGAAGGGAAAGCAGGTGGTGAGAGGGCGGGGCAAGGCTGGAGTCTCTTTCTGGGCGTGTCGCTTCTGCCTGTTGCTGTTGTTATTATTATTAATTAATTAAATTTATATACCGCCCTACTCCTGAAGGACTCGGGGTGATGAACAGCCTTAAATAAAATAGAAGTTAAAAGACAATTAAAATATATTAAATAATTTAGGCTTAAGTCAAATTTAAAACACCCAATTTATATAAACCATAAAAGCCCGATTTAAAACGGAGAGTCAAGTCAGGCCAGCCTGCTGGAATAAAAATGTTTTGAGGGCACGGCGGAAAGTGCGTAAATCTGGGATCCTCCATATCTCAAGGGGGAGCTCATTCCAGATGGCAGGTGCCCCCACAGAGAAGATTCTCCCCTTGAGGGCCACTAGTCGACACTGTTTGGCCGATGGCACCCTGAGGAGCCCCTCTTTATGGGAGCGTACTGGTCGGTGAGAGGCTACTGGTGGCAGGAGGCGGTCTCTTAAGTACCCAGGTCCTAATCCATGGAGTGCTCTAAAGGTGGTAATCAAGACTTTAAAGCGCACCCAGAAGAACACCGGGAGCCAGTGCAGCTCGCGCAGGAGGGGGGTCACATGGGAGCGCCATATGGCTCCCATAACCACCCACGCAGCCGCATTCTGGACCAGCTGGAGCCTCTGGGTGTTCCTCAAGGGGAGCCCCATGTAGAGAGCATTGCAGTAGTCCAGGCGAGAGATGACGAGGGCATGAGTGACTGTGCACAACGAGTCCCGATCCAGAAAGGGGCGCAACTGGAGAATCAGGCGGACCTGATAGAAAGTCCTCCTGGCCACAGCCGTCAAATGCCCTTCTAAGGACAGCCGTGAGTCCAGGAGGACGCCCAAGTTGTGAACCCTATCCGTGGGGGCCAATGACTCGCCCCCAATAGTCAGTGATGGCACCAACTGACTATATTGGGATGTCGGAAACCACAGCCACTTGGTCTTGGATGGGTTGAGTTTGAGTCTGTTTCTTCCCATCCAGATCCGCACGGCCTCCAGGCACTGGGACATCATTTCAAGGGCATCATTGGGGTGGTCCGGGGTGGAGATGTACAGCTGAGTGTCATCAGTGTACTGGTGGTACTTCACCCCGAAACCATGGATGATCTCGCCCAGCGGCTTCACATAAATGTTGAACAGAAGGGGCGAGAGGACCGATCCTTGCGGCACCCCACATACAAGGGGCCTCAGGGTCGACCTTGGCTCCTCTGTCAACACAGACTGCAACCGGTCGGAGAGAAAGGAGGAGAACTACCGCAACACGGTGCCTCCCACCCCCAACCCTTCCAACCAGTGCAGCATGATACCGTGGTCGATGGTATCAAAAGCCACTGAGAAGTCTAACAGGTCCAGGACAGAGGAGCAACCTGAGCCCTCCAGAGATCATCAACCAATGCAACCAATGCTGTCTCCCTGCTGTACCCAGGCCTGAAACCCGACTAGAACAGATCTAGATAAGCCGCTTCAGCCAGGTACTGAGGCAGCTGTCTCGCAACCATACTCTCAACAACCTTTGCAACAAAACGAAGGTTGGAGACTGGACGATAATTAGCCAACACTGCCGGGTCCAGGGAGGGCTTCTTGTGGAGAGGTCTCACCATCGCCTCATTCAAGGCGGCGGGGAAGACACCCTCACTCAGCTTTAGGAAGTTGGGCCACTTCCTAAAGCTGGCAACTCTGCAGCCAGCCGCTTTGGTTTTTCCCTCTTTTTTCTCATGGGAGGCTTGCGTGGTGGCACCAGTGGAAGCACTGCGGGGAAGTGGCCCAACAAGCAGAAGTGCTGCACTCAGAAAGAGAATGGCAAGAGGGGCCAGTGGGCTGCAGAGGCTAAGGCAGGTGGGTGGAGCCTCCATCGCTACCGGTTCTCCGAACTACTGGCCATCATCGCTACTGGATTGGCCGATCTGGTCCGAACCGGGAGCATTTCACCCCTGGTGTAATGTATTTACAAAATTATCCCCCTCTAAAGTAACTTTTTGGAAGGCATAGGTAAGAAAGTGATTTCATCACTACAAATCAGTGAGTACCATGGCAAAAAAGCACTTTGAACAGGTATGGTTTGTTCAAATTTTGTGCATTGTACCATTCACAAAGCAGTTTAGTTATATACTTCTGAATAAATGTTACTTCCTTTCTTGGTCTGAAGAATGCTCCTTCTAATCATGTTCTTTAAGATCACTGTAATTTAGAATACTAAACTGTATTAGTGGAAAAAGATTATGGGTACACATATTTTCAACTTTTTTAAAAATACATATCAATAAATAAAATAATAGCAATGTCATTAATTTTTCTAATTACCAAAATCATTTTGCTTGAGATGAATTTTTTTGTAAATTGCTGCAGTTGAATTTATAGTCGGTTGTATAAATAACCACTTCACTTTCCAGTGTGAAATATAATATTCGATAATTAAAGTAGTAATCCAGCACATTTTAAAAATGATACTTAAGGCCTATTTTTCTATCATTAAAATTTCTTGCCTGCATTCCTTCCCCCATGTACTGTGATATATGCTAATTGGCTAATTTAAAATATTACAAATTTAAAATTAATAGTTTAGCTAGTATTTTGCTTTTTATTCCTCAATCAAAACAAGTTTTAAATCATTTATCAATCTGGAATAAGGCAAAATAAATCCTACCTTATAAAACTGAAGCTGACTCAATTACTTAACTCTAACATTGTATCAACTGTTCTAAGTCTAAATTCAAGATTTCAAAATTAACAAAGAGGAAATTTGATCACTGCTATATTTTAATTTTGAAATCTTGAATTTAGACTTAGAATAGTTGATACAGTTATTCTATGTTGTTCTATATTATTAGAGGTAGATTCATTTGATTAAAATTGTACTTTCAGGTTGACATTTTATGATTGTTCTCTCTTCTGGCAATTAAGGGTAAAAATACCCTTTGTAATGCATGGCCCCAGTATGTGATGTGGCAATTTGTAATCAAAGCCCAAGAGATGTATTTAATAATGTATTAGATTTTTAATGAATAAATGAGAAGAGGAAGGAAATAGCAACATGAATAATTAATGCTGTGTTGTAGATGCACTGACATGTAATTATGATTTATAATAATAGTATAAATCAGAATAGTGGTTTTTCTATGTTGAATCTGAAATGGAAAATTCTCTTTGGAAGAGAAATTAATCCCCATCTTTGGAAAATTTGTATCTCCAATATATGATGAGGCAGGTACATTTTGCCCATTGTACTTTATTTTAGAAAGTTGCTACATAAATTATGTCCTAATCTTCAGCATTAGATCTAGAATTCTGGATGAATTTGTGGACTGAATTTTATAGGCTATGAAATAGGTTATTGGCAATGTTTATTGCCAATCCTTGCCTTTGGATGGGATTTTTCTGTTAGCTGACAATCTCTGTCTAAATACGCACTTGTCTGAAATGCTGGAATTCTTTTTATGTTTTTCCAACAAGCACTTCAGTGGTTTAGAGAGATATAATCACTATTGAACTGGAATTTTTATTACAAGAGCAAGAGTAATCTGCTGTTGCCTAGAAAAACACAATAGAAAGATAAACACAAGTGGTTTAAAGTTGACTGCTCATAAAGAGGATGACTTGGATCACCTTTCAGTTTGTAAGATAGCTTTGAAATCTGTTCAACAGCTTTTTGTAGTAACTCCTTCCTTTTACTGAAATGGATTTTCATTTGTTAACTTAATTTCATAGAAAAGTGTGCTTTATTATTTGTATATTTTTACAGATATTCTCATGTTAGCATTTTTGCACGTGAACTTTTTAAACTAAAATACATAAATACATTAATGTTTACTCCGATATTTGCTCAGACATAATCATCCTAGGGAATTTCATTTTTTAAGAAGAAATAATGATTTTTATTACAATCTGTATACAATGTATTTCAATTTTAAACGTTGTCAAAATGACATTTAAAATTTAGATTTTTTCCCTAAAATCCATGTGTGAGAGTTGAAAGTTAGTGCCATCATGAAGAGTAAACATTCTTATTCATTTTATTATGCCAGTATGAGGAATAACTAAATTAAACATTTCAAGTTTCATATGTTAACTATTCTAGCTGATTTTCAAATATTTTATGAGGATTACTTTGGTCAGATTTTAATTTTCTAAATGTACTATGCAATTTTATAAGACTGGGAACAAGGATTTGTTCATGTATTCATATATATGCAATTCTTGAAAAAATTTAAATTAGTACATAATTTATACCACAATTAAATAATATAGAAAATTTGTATTTGTATCTGAATCTTTGAATAACAAACTTGTTATTTGTGAGTGAATGAATGTTCCTTAGTGTTTCAGCAAGTTAGGTCATTTTAGAGTATATCCCTGTTTCCCTTGCAATATGTTATATATAATTTCGCAGAAATAATCTCTAAGTAACCTATACAGAATTACTGAACATTATTAGTTCAAGGTATAAAGACCACAAAAGACGTTGTGGATTATTGCATTCATATTTCTATTTCAGCAAATTTCATATAGACAAATGGCAAATGGTGTTTAATTTTGTTCCTTAGTCATCATCAGTTTTTGACATAATTGATTATTGATAAAAGTATAAATATGTACCTTCAAGCATTTATCAAGATTGCACTTTTCAGAAAGGTTGGAGCAATAAATATCATTATTTAAATGGAACAACAGAAATAAAAGAGATCTAAATGACTTAAGACCAGTTATCTTGGATGTACTTGTGCAGTAAATAAAATGATAGATTTACAATTTTATTACTGTAACTGTTTTATGATGTAAATCAAACAACAGTATTGTATATGTGCTAAAGTAAAAACAAACTAAAGCAAATAATGTCAATTTCTGTGTAATGTTAAATGGTGTTAGCATTGAACTTATAATTACCAGTACTATAATATCCTAATATAAATGCAATTCTACTTGTGTATGTGTATGGTTAGAAATAATAATATTTTTTCAATAAATGTGTGTGTGTGTGTGCTTTCTTCCTAATCTATTGTATTACTGCTTTACAGGAAACAATTCTACTGAAACAGAAGAGTGAACTTTTCAAGCAACATTTGTATTTTTATTGTGACAGGGAGGACCAGACTTTTAACCATGGGGAAAACAGGTAAAGTTGAAACAATAAGATAGTAAAAGGCAACATTAACGCTAGAAGTCACAATTTCCAGACATTTAAATTTTGACTTTATTTTCAGGAATTTAATAAATTCTAAGGGTACTCCTAATTCCTAAACTGGGATTTTTTTTGACAATTAGTAATATCATTTCATGAAAAAGAGATGTAGATGTTTGCAGAATAGCTACAGTATTGATTGATATAAACAACTTTTTTTCTGAACTCAAATTTTGATTTCTAGATCATGGGAAAAACTAAAACTGGTTGGGTAAATATTTAATGGCATATGCTAGATACAATTTAATTTGTGAAAGAAAATAATACTTTTTCATAAAATTGCAAATTTAATGTGCAAAAGTCTTTAAATTATGTTGCTCTATTAAATTAATTTGCAATCAAATAGTAGGCAAACTGGATTTGAAACTAGAAAGTTTTTGCAATGATTTCGTTTAATAGCTGTTGGCAGCTGCTTAAACAAGTTTTACCTTTTTCTGGGATTGTGTAGCTATTGCTGATAAGTGAAAAATCATTTGGTTTAAGGAAATGTCAACATGAGCTACTGGACATGCTTTAAACTGCCTTTTCTGAAGTTCTGCACTGGTCTAATAACTTGGTAGAATTTTTTTCCATAAACATCTGATAAGCTTTCTAAGTTGTTTTTGATATTAATGTCATTTCTTATCTTCAAGAGTATCAATAAAAACTCACAAAGCTCACAAAAGTACCATATGCATATAATTCTGTTCAAATATTTCTTTCATTATTTAACAAAATCAAGATACTCTAAATGTACTATGAGCTCACATTCTGGGAATACGGTATAGTTTAGCGCTGATGTCTGTACCGTAGAGTCAATTACAGTAATAGGATAATTCAGCCTTTACATATATTAAAATACTGTTTGTTATGATTAAAGCACTGACTTGTAAGAGATCCAAAATCTGTCATCTTCTGCCTCTTACGATGTCTGAATTAACTACTTATTCTATTTACATTAATTCTGTACTGTAAAAACATAGTACTGGAAGATGTAATCATCCTTGTTTTTTCTGCAGTACATATAGATGTCAAAAAGCTTTTTCTCATTTATCTTCCTGGGTTGAAATAAAAAATGCTCGGTAATATCAAATGAAGAAATGTGCTAGATGAAATTTCCAGGGAGGGAAATAGCTACCCTTTTTCATCCTGCCAATGCCAAAACATCTATCCATGCTAGAGGTATCATCTGTTCAGCAACTGTGACTTTGAAAGGAACTGGTAATCTTACTGCCATTGCTTCTTTTTTCCTTTAACCATGTAGGTTTCATCTGATAATCAATTGTGCATTAAATGAATGATCTACAATGAGTTGTTCAATAACTCTTAAGTGTTAGCATCTTCTAATCTTCTTTGCCTGGTTAATAAGCCAAAGGTCATATTAGGTAATTTTGTCTGCATATTCTTTAGCAAGTGTCCCTGGTATCCGGTGTCTATATAACACTGGATACAAAAGGATTATGTAGAATAGTATTTAGTACTTTGCACAATGTGCTTAAGATGAAATCACTATTATAATTATAGAGAACATATTGCAATTATAATTTATTACATAATACTTGTTGAAAGTATTTGCCTTTGTTTTGTCAAAGTGCTTGCTTTTTTGAATTACTCTTTGAGTTTTTAAACGCCAATGCATTGATAGATTTATTGCCAGATTTCATTTTAGAAATAAACCTAACTGAATGTAGATTCAATTGAGAATCAATTTAAATTTCAAATATTTTGAAATATTCTTTATGTTGCCAACTTAAGCCCCAATCCTGTATCAATTTACCCAGAAATGAATCCTATTGAGAATAATAGAATTCTGTAATGATATATTAATAGAATTCTATAAATGTATAGAATGATATTGGTAGAAGTATATGGCAATGTGTACTATTATGTTTATTTTAGATTTCAAGTCTTAAAAAAGAAAGACATGGCAACAAAAATCTGTCAAGGAACCAATTGTTGGATAACATTTTGTTGTATGCAGACTTTTTAAAAACAAACTTTTAAACCAACAGACTTAATTAAATCTGAAAGTATTTCAGTTTTGCTTAATTATTATATAAAGTTACCATTTACTCACAATTTATCGTACTTTGTTTATGGCCTATAAAATAAATCTTTAACATTAGGTCTTTTATTTTAGCATTGCTTTTGTCTGAATACTACTTATGCCTATAAATCCTTTTCTTCAGTATATTTCATGCTAACGTTTAATCATTCTTGTAAGTACAGGTCGATCAGCTTCAAACATTTTCATAGTCGTGATTCCTTATGTCAGGCCACAGGACCTTTATTGTTGTAGTATTTTGTGTGGAGCTTCAGCAAAAGTTACTAAAACACTGCTTATCAGAACTATATCTTTCCTTAATCTGTTCTTTCCTTCTTAGCTGGATTTGTCAGTAATTGCAATAGTGGGGAAGACCTATAGAGGTAATCTTCACGGAGTTTAGCAAGATTTATCATTGAAGGGTTCAGGTCATTATCACTGATAATAAATGCTAAGCTGAGCTTAATATCAAACCAATAGATGTACCGTATTTTCTGGCGTATAAGACGCCTGGGCGTATAAGACGACCCCTGACTTTTCCTGTAAAAATATAGGGTTTGGGCTATACTTGCTGTATAAGACGACCTCTTCCAACGCACACCAAATAAAAATTAAAAAACATCAACTGGCTCACCCACAATGTAAAAGCAGCTGTGCTAGACCCAAACTGGCCCCTGCAACAAGCAGGAACCTCACACAGCCACAAAAAGCCGAAAAAAACAACTTTCACACTTTACACACACAAAATTCCACATACAGCTTTGTGAGATTTTGTGCATTTGTGTAGTTAGAGTGAAACACTACAGAAAC
The DNA here is from genome assembly GCA_030761175.1 of Masticophis lateralis. Classification (NCBI taxonomy): domain Eukaryota; kingdom Metazoa; phylum Chordata; class Lepidosauria; order Squamata; family Colubridae; genus Masticophis; species Masticophis lateralis. The sequence goes on from JAUDYJ010000004.1 coordinate 79,580,832, forward strand.
ACACTAAATCTCAGAAAACTGCACAAATATTATTCTATTTTATTTTTATTTTTATATGAAAGCTAAATTTAAAACTTCCTAGCCTAAAACTTAGACCTAGCTTTTAAATGGCTAGGTCTAAAAAAGAACAACTAAAAACCCCTCCAATTAACTATATTTTTTAAAGCTCCCAAAGGGGGAAAAAAACTTACCCAATAGAACAGGGGTCTCCAACCTTGGCAACTTTAAGACTTGTAGACTTCAACTCCCAGAATTCCTCAGCCAGCTTTGCTTTGCTGGCTGAGCAATTCTGGGAGTTGAAGTCCACAACTCCCTGCCTGCTTAATTGCAGGCAGGGAGATTTAGTTGCTTGCTGATGCAATGGATTGCAGGCAAGGCAGCTAAGCAGCTAGCAGCGGCTAGCAGCTAAGGTAAGCAAGCTGGGGGGTGGGGTGGGATTTTTGCTACGTACCAATTAGCAGGCAAAAATTAGCAGCTGGAATGGCCAGTGTTGTGTAAAAGGAAAGTTTTTCCCTTTTACACAGTGCTTGGCCATCCAAGTTCTGGCGATCCCAGCTGAGTTGCCTGCTAATCAGGCAACTCAGCTGGGATGGCCAGTGTTGTGTAAAAGGAAAGTTTTTCCCTTTTACACGGGGCTTGCGTGTAACTCATCTGATTAGCGGCAACTCAGCAGGCAATTCAACTTGGCTCCTTAGAGCCTTTTAAGCCTCATCAAAGCCTTTCAGGCTGGTCTGCTGATTACAGGAGACCGACACCCCGCGTATAAGACGACCCCCGACTTTTGAGAAGATTTTTGTGTGTTAGAAAGTCGTCTTATATGCCGGAAAATACGGTAGCTTCTTTAGATATCAATGCTATGGAAATTAATACAGAAAAACATTGGGATTTCCATACCTATTGTTCAAGACTATACCATTCAACAGTTTCAGACAATATATTGGCAATTTTTATTAACATATACTGTCCTGAACTCTCTCTTTGCCAGCTCAGCCTGTACATTTGAGTACAAACAAGTACATAATGACATAACCTGTTTCCCCCAAAATAAGACCGGGTCTTATTTTCTTTTGACCCCCAAAATATAGCCTTGGCCTTATTATTGGGGGTCTTATCCCTAAACCTCGGCCCTGGAGCGCCGACTGGCTGCTTTGCCAGCAATTGTGCCTCCAGCAATTGTGGCAGCTTTTTCGTTACTTCCTGTGCAAACAGCACGAGGTGAAGTGGGGGGGCAAAGGTGGGGAACATGCCCCACACACCCCTGCCACCCACGCAGAATGGCCTCACGGAGGCCATGCCCGCAAATCCTAGCTCACACACCCCTTCTATTAGTGGCAAGCCGAACACACCACTGCCACTTGCAGAAGAAGAGAGAGAGGAGGCTCTATGAGAGAGCCCATTTCTGACGTTCTACTCCTGGGCGGCGGCAGTGCGTTCAGCTTCCTGAATCTGGCTTGCCTATCTTGGCTGGCGAGGGGGTGTGGCAGGTGGGGAGGGGTGGGGTGGCGGAGAAGCGAGATGCATGGAGTGAGATGGGACTCCTATTGCCGTCCCCTCATCCGACATGGTAGGAGCTGGAAGTCAGGTAAGACACAGCGGAGAAGACAGGCAGAGAGACAGACAGGGAAAGAAGCAACAGGAGTGAATATCTTCCTGTCCGCTTTCATTTAGTAATGGCGCACTGACCATTTAGCCAGATCTCAACTCCACATCCTTTGGGGATTTGGGAGGCGACTATTTTTTCCTACTCACTTTTCTCCCTTCCCAACTTTATTCTTTAAGCGGGAGGGGAGGGTATGGGATGAGTCGTTTCTTGCTTCAGCTGCACAAGTGGCCTTAAAGCACTGCCCACCCCCCTCAGTCCCAAACCCAACAGCAGAGTGAAGCCTCCTTCCAGCCTTCAATGTCTGAGCCACACAAACTGTACCCAAGAGATACAAAGAAGCAGATTGGAAAGGATCGGCCACATTGAAAGCGACCATTTGAACGTAAGGCACACAGCAGGAGCATGAAGTTGCTAGGTGGAGAGCGCACGGAGAGAAAATTGAGGGATTCACGTGTCTTACCTGACTTCCAGCTTCTGCCATGTTGGGCGAGGGGACAGCAATAGGAGTCCTGTCTCACTCCATGCATCTCGCTTCTCTGCCACCCCACCCCTCCCCACCTGCCACATCCCCTGAGATAGGCAAGCCAGATTCAGTAAGCTGAATGCACTGTCGCTGCCCAGGAGTAGAAGAACATCAGAAATGGGCTCTCTCATAGAGCCTCCTCTCTCCTTCTGCCAAGTGGCAGTGGTGTGTTTGGCTTGCCACTAAGAGAAGGGGTGTGTGAGCTAGGGTTTGCGGGAGTGGCCTCCGTGGGGCCATTCTGCGTGGGCGGCAGGGGTGTGTGGGGCATGTTTCCCCTCCCTTCCCCCCTCTCTGGCCTCGCCTTCTAATGTGTTGTTTGCGTGGCAGCTGCACATGTGTCTAAGTATTGGGGGGGTTATTTTTTTGGGGGGGGGTTATTATCCAGACATGTCCTAGTTTCAGGGGAACACGGTAGGTCTTGTTCCAAGTGTACAGTGACAAGAGGTTCTTAGGAAATATTTTCACTGATATAGGGATTAAGCCTTTCCTATAAATATGCCCTTGAGCCTGTAGGATCAGCTACAGATGATCAAGGCAACCTTAGCTTATAATATACTTTCTTTGGAAAAACTATCTGCCCAGAGATGCTCATCTATACTACACATCTCTCAATCTGGTTCTTCTTCACAGTTCTTTACAGAGGATCCCAGGAAGATTTAATATCAGTATGGAAGTAATTTATGTATCAGTGTTATTGTTCATAACAAACCTCAGAATGAATCCTATTAACAGTTCATTATAACTGATCTTTTTGTTTCTTCTATTGAAATAAACCAATATAGATGATACTTTGATTTAAATCTGTGCAGCAACTCCAATAATGGACATAATTAATTCAGTGTTCCCTTAGTCAATCACAAAACCAATTTCTCAAGGGATTTTGAATACCTTCTGCCAGTAAAGCTTCTGGTGCCTTCAGCTGTCTTCTCTATAATGGTTGTGTTTGAAGTTCTTTCTACCATGAGTACTAAGTTTCTAAGCTGCAAGAATTTTGCAGTTGATGCTTATCTATGGGTTGGTGAGTTGTATGCTACAGGTACTGTGTTTCCCCAAAAATGTGACCTGAAAACAAGCCCTAGCCTGATTTTTTGGGATGAGCCTAATATAAGCCCTATCCCAAAAATAAGCCCTAGTGAAGAGATGGGCATGGCCAGCACAGGAGGCAGCCCTTCCCTTCCCCGGTCACCTCATGGAGGCTCAGCCCCTTAATCGCGTCCCCGTAGATCAGCTGAGCCAGCAAGGGCCAGGAGCTGCCTCTCATTCTGTCTCTCGGGGCACCTGGAGGTGCTTCCGGTGCACTCTTGCCAGCCCCAGCTCTGCCCACGACACCAGGCAACCTTGCAGCTGAGGGCCCCTCTCTTCTGCAGCTCATTTTGTGGCTCTGGAGCAGGTGGCAACCACGGTTTGCGCTCTGCTCAGGCTGCTGCTACAACGAGGCAGAAAGTGGTGCGGCGCATTGGAATTTGTTCCCCCCACTTCTGCCTGGCTGCTGGGCATGCTGCACCTGCTGCTTCTGCTGGCCTAGTGGGGGCTCTTTGCCATCCTGCCTGTGCTGCTCTCAGCAGCCCTACCAGGCTGCTCCTACCTGGCATGCAGCAACTTGGCCCAGATCTCCGGAGCACCTTCCCTGCCACTGGCTTGCCAGGGTCCCCTTTGCCAATGGTTGTGCTGCCCTGTGTGAGCTCCGTGGCGGTCTTGCAGTGGGATGGAGGAGAGAGGGGGAGATCACCCCTTCCTCCTTTGCACCCAAAAATCCCATCTTCCCTGGCTGTTGAGTCCCCGGCCTGCACTCCTCTCACTAGAACAAGACACGCAACTCAATGACCAGAATTTCCATCAGTAAGTGACACTGTCATAAATATAACTGCATCTCTTAGGAGAGCAATTCCTGCAATTCTTGGTGTGCCATCATTAAGTGAGGGAAGCATGGCACAAGCACAACAAAGCATGAGGAGGGTGTACAAGGCTGCTGCTGCCTGCTGGAAAAGGGTGCCTCGGTGGCTAAGGAGGTGTGCGAGTGGCCAAGGAGGTGTGGAAGGAGTACATTGAAGCTCAGGAACAGTGTTGTGTGAGCACAGCAGGCTATTGCCAAATGGGAGAAGGTAAATAAATGGCCGGTAGGTGTGGCATAAGTGTTGTGTGGCTTGGAGTGGGCACAATTGACGGGGAAGGTGTGGCATGAGTGTAGCAAGACTTGGGGAGAATGTGCAAGGGTGTGACTGCCAGATGGGAGAGAGAATGCAACTATCCAGAGAGGTGCAGTGCTGTATGCAGAGTGGCTTGGGAGGGTGTATGGGTGGTTGATGTAGTGCAAGTGCAGAGGGGCTAGTGGAGGTGCATAGGTGGGGGAGACTTAACAGAGCAATTTGTGACCTTCCCTGCAGTTTTCTCATTGACTTTACTACTGGGAAGCATGTGGGGGAGTCAAAAATTGCAATCGTGACTGCAGGACAGTGCAACAGTTATAAGTATGAGTTAATTGTCAAGTGGCTAGATTGCAATCATGTGACCGCCTGGGTGCTGTGACAGCTGGAATTTCAAAGATCAGTCATAACTACTGAACTACTTGTTCACTGCCATTGTAACTTTGAATGGTTGGTTGTAACCCAAGGACTACCTGTATTGCAGAATGAGATTTATTTCCTTTCCTGATTCTCAAAATATGAAATTATAAAATATAATGTTTGTTCTTACACAATTTGCTTACCCATAAGTAAATCCATGAGGTGGATTTGCACAGTATACAGTTTTTGTCATTTGTGGTTCATTGCATGCTTAGAAACAATACAAAAGTCAATGCTCTATTGTTGAATAAACCTTAAATCACTCTGGAAGAACTTCAGTTTCTTGCTAAGAAACTTCTTAGTTATTCTGTGGTATCTAACTTTGGTATAATTGCTAAGAATATTACACCATGAGTTAAGGTCAGTTTGAAGGAGACCTACCCATCAGAAACACTAGGTGGCAGCATATTATTATTGTTATTGTTTTGTTTTTCATGAATTATTTGCCCTTTTGGATTGTGATTTTCATATTTGTTAAAAATTTTCAGAAGCCATTGGTAGTGGTATATGCATGTCTACAGAGTAAAATGCCTTGTGCTTACTGAACTGAAAAAGCTATCTTAAATTTCATGCAAATTATTGCAGATTTTGGTGGCTTTAGGGTAGCCTTCCTTGACTTGGTGTCCTCACGTAGCATTAGAATTATTCTCTTCCAATGAGAATTATTCTCAAATATTCCAATCAGCTTTTTGCTTCAGTGACTCTCCAAAATTCTAGATTGTTTTGCTGTGGTTCCATTTCAGTTCCATCTGAAGCAGCAGTGAAATCCACTTACCTTCGCTACCTGTTCACGCGCCTCTTCTGTGCAGAGCCTCCTGCGCATGTGCAGAGGATAAAAAACGTAACGTAATAATGAGGCGGAGCCTCCCGCCGCTGGTGCTACTGGTTCGCATGAGCCAGATAGATCTGGCCGGATTTCACCACTGATCTAAGCAGGGGTGAAATGCTCCTGGTTCGGACCGGGTCGCCCATTCCGGTAGCAATGGCAGCAGTTGGTTCGGAGAACCGGTAGCAAAAATCCCTGCCCTCCTCCCATGCCCAGCTGAGCTGCGCAATCATCAGAGGCGTTTTTTTTTTTACTTTGAAAGCATTTTTTCTACAACCTCTTCAGCCGAAAAAATGCTTTTAAAAGTAAAAAAGAAGCCTCTGATGATCGTGTGGCTCAGCTGGGATCGTCAGAGGCTTTTAAAAGCATTTTTTTTCTACAACCACTTCAGCCGAAAAGGCTGTAGAAAAAAATGCTTTTAAAAGTCTCTGAGAATCCCGGATAAGTTGTCGGCGTGTTTGGCCCTGTTGCGAACTGGTAGTAAAGGTAAGTAGAACCCACCCCTGTTTGTGGGGTATAACTGCATTGAATAAATGTAGATAAAACTTGTAAATTTGTCTTTTTCTGCAGAATGCTCTCACCCCACATTTTATTACTTTATAATATCTGAGCTGTTGCACTAGGTTAACTCATTGCTGTATAAACAGTGTTTCTTTTTATTTCTGTACAAATATTCCTCCAATATATAAAGTATCAAAACATCATATATTAAATAATTAGTGCTAAAAAGACAAATGTAAATTTAGACTAGATCTATTCATGTACAGGTAGTCCTCAATTTACAGCCATAATTGAGCCTGGAATTATGGTTGTAAATTATGCTAGTTGTTAAGTGGGTCACCATGCGACTATGCCTGATTTCACAACCATTGTTGTGGTCATAGTTAAGCGAATGTGGCAGTAGTTAAGAGAATACACTGTCTCCAATGGGCATTTTTTGCTGGAACCAGAAGTAAACACTGGTTTTACATGACTGCAAACAGCTATAAATGAGGGCCAATTGTTGAGTGCCCAGAATGCAATCATGTGACTGCATGATTGGGGAGGGGAGCCAACTGTTACGACCGAGGCTTCCTGAGTCATTAAAACACCAATTTGTCCCAAAAACCTCTTTCGCTGCAACAGCTGTGAATTACGTTCATTCACAGCTGAGTCCCAATTAGTTGCAAAAAGTCCTTCCGGAGAAGTCCTTTGGGATAATCATCAACCTTTATCTCCCTTGACACGCTGCCAAAGACCGACTTGGCAAAGCCACATGGAGTCCAGAATCAAACAGAGATGCTGATTGGGAACAGAATTAACAACGTTGCTTTCCTGCAAAGGGCCTTACGTGCCTTTGCTCCTCTTTTAAACCTTATGGGAGGGGCCAATAATCTCCAGGCCTTACTCCCGAGTCATCCTTTTAGTTTTAACTGTTCTTGCCTTCGGGCAGCTCTGCACATAAGCGCACTAGGAACAGGCTCCTCCTGTTCCTCTGCCTCTCTGATGTCCGACTCTGGAGGCTCCGGAGTCCGCGCATAACTCCCAGATGGCCCTGGCCCCATCTCCGCCTCTGATGCAGAGCCCTCGTCTGAGCCTTCCCCAGACTCCAGCATTGGTCCATGTTCCTCCCCAGCCTCCTCACTGTCCGACTCTGCTGCCAGCTCCGCAGGCTGCTGGTGGACCACAACAGAACTTCAAATCTGGGTCATAAGTAGTCCTGAGGAGGTCCATTGTAACTTCAAACTGTTGCTAAGCAATTGGTCATAAAGTGAGGACTACCTGTACAATTTTCAAATAATCAGAAAGTACTAATTCTACTACATAATGCTTTGATCAGATCACATCTTGTTTATTGTATGTCCAATTCCAGGCATCTTCTTTTAAGAAGTGCTCAGAGAATGGCAGTGAGGCGGATCATTGAACTAAAAAAAATTAAATCTTTTGAGGACAGATTAAAGTGTTTTGGAAGGTTTAGAAGGTTTTGGAAGAGAAGACTGGGAATATTCATGCACTCCTCAAATAGTTGAATGTCCTGTACTTCAGGATAAAGAATAACATGATAGACAGTTTGTACTGCAATTGGATATTTGGAAACCTTCCAAACATTAAGAGTAGTGGTAGCGGAACCAGTTACCAGGGCGATGGTAAGCTCACTTTTGCTGGATATATTAAGTGAAGAATCTTGGCAACCATCTGTCTTGCATGCTTTAATTTGAATTCCCACTTTTAGAACTTTCCTATATTTAAAAGGTCACATTCAATGCATTGTTTCTTTGAGATGGAATCTTCTGGGAAAAAGCTGACTACAATAACATTCAAATACCATAATTTCAATTAATTTGATAATTTATATACCACAACATATCAAATAAATTCAGTGTAGACTAAAAAGTTTTTCCTTGGGTTTTATTATTTATTTGTCCCTGTTTTAATTGGTTTTTAATTAGGATTTTTCTTTATTATTGTACGTTTCTAACTTGTGTTCGCCGCCCTGAGTCCTTCAGGAGAAGGGCGGCATATAAATATTTGTAAATAAATAAATAAAATAAATAAATAATTTAAAAATTGCATTTTTACAATTGTTATAATTATTTTTAACATGTTTGGGAAAAATATTTTTACATTTTTGTAAATTCCTTAAGATTTTATTTACATTCCTATAGCTTGAAGTATATTTATGTAGTATTTATATTGCTGTCTTAATTTTTAAATATTTCCATTTTTTTCATAGAATATTTTAACTGGGACAACTACTTGAAAGAAACTGGGTCTGTAGCTGCCCCTTCACAGTGTTTCAGACAGGTGATAGTTTAAAATATTAAGAACCACTCCTAAAATTAATGTGTTTGTAAACTGTCAAACTGCCTTACTTACAAGTGTAGCATTCAATGTAGTATGCACTTAATGTGGTACATGGTATATTCATGTTAGTAAGAATTACTAATATAAGAAGCATTACTGTTAGACTTACAGCCCAGGGGTGAAAAGCTCCCAGTTCGGACCAGATCACCCGATCCGCTAGCGATGGAGGTGGGTGGTTCGGAGAACCAGTAGCAAAAATCCTTGCCCCCCACCCCCCATGTGCCAGCTGAGCCGTGTGATCATCAGAGGCTTTTTTAAAAAAAAAATTAAAAGCATTTTTTCTACAAGCTCTTCAGCTGAAAAAATGCTTTCAAAAGTTAAAAAAAAAAAAGCCTCTGATGATTGCGTGGTTGAGCTGGGATCATCAAAGCTTTTAAAAACATTTTTTCTGCAACCTCTTCAGAGGTTGTAGAAAAAATACTTTTAAAAGCCTCTGATGATCCCAGCTGAGTTGCTTGATCGGCAGAGGCTTTTAAACGAAAAAGAGCCTCTGCCGATCAGGCAACTCATCTGGGATCATCAGAGCCTTTTGAAAGCATTTTTTTACAACCTCTTTGCCGAAGAGGTAGTAGAAAAAATGGTTTTAAAAGTTAAAAAAAGAGGCCACACCCACATTACTCCCACAACCAAGCCACACCCACAGAACCAGTAGTAACAAATTTTAGATTTCACCACTGTTACAGCCTCTTTTCATGTGGTAGGAAATAACAATTGCCTTGTTTGATGTATCAAAATACAAAGTAGTATTAAATGCTTATTGCACAGAGAGATGAATATCATGAAGTAAATTTAGATTGCATTTGTTGATTTGTTATTGAAATGTTAAAAGATGCATTTGTATAATTATCAAACCAGTGTGATGTCATCTAGCTCATTTTTAGATGTGCATTCAATGCTCATTCATTAAATTTCCCATATTTTACTATCTAGAAAACTAAACTACTATATTGTGAAAGTATATTGTAAACCTTTTGTTATCTTTCCTTTTGTTATCTTTCCTAGTCTAAGATTCCCCCTAGCAATGATTTCAAAGTGGGTATGAAGTTGGAAGCTCATGACCCCCGGAATGTTACCTCTGTGTGTATAGCTACAATTATTGGAATCTCAGGTACTAGATTAAGGCTCCGTCTTGATGGAAGTGACAATAAAAATGATTTCTGGAGGCTGGTGGATTCCTCTGATATACAGCAAATTGGAACATGTGAAAAGAAAGGAGGAATGCTTCAGCCTCCTTTGGGTAAGGAAACATAATTCAGCAGTGTGATTTACAGGGATCATTTTTTGAAATAGCCAACAATGAAATAGTCATAAATCAAGAGAAAAAAAATGTATATAATGTTATAGATTGTATTAAGAGTACTTTGCGCTGGTGATGGGTCAACCGTGCTTTGTTTCTACCCCTATCTCCACTCTATCTTTTGTCTTAAATCATATCCATTATATATTTATTGTCAAATTAGGATTCCAGATGAATGCATCCTCTTGGCCAATGTTCCTCCTAAGAACACTAAATGGAGCTGAAATGGCACCTGCTATATTCTTTAAGAAGGTAAGAAGCTTGGTTGCTGAGAAGTCCCTTGTGTTCTGTTATCTGCTATAGCATAGAAAGCCCAAACTGATTACAATAGACAGCAATCTTTTGTCAACCACTTGTAAGTGCCATATAAACTATAAAAGAAATTAGACTTACGTTACATGTAACAAATTCAAGACAAAATCTCATTTATGGTGCTAAGCTTATATATGTCATTTGAGAAACAATTTACAAATCAGAAGCATATTACAAATCAGAACATATTAAATATATGGGAAATATGCCTGATAATTTCTCTTCATGTTTTAACTAGAGAAATCGGAAAGTTCCTATATAAATCCAATTTAATAAATATAGAGTGAGAGTGAAAAAGCATTGCTTTGAGCATGTATATTATCTATAGATAATTTAATTACTCTTTTAAATATTAAATATATGTTCATTGTACATATAGTTCTGTCTAGGAATATTTTTCTTCCATAATAAATTCACTTATTTATGTAAATAAATAAATGGTTTCCAAATCATTTTATTAATTTTAAATATATAATTTATTTCTTATACAGTCAATTTGTATCTTGTTCCAAGGTCAAGGATAGTCAGTTATGCTTTTTGTACTCTGAATAAAATATTGCTGTATTAATTAGAATTTTTTTAAAATTTTTATATAACAAGCAAAACAAACCTTGTAAGTGGAAGGAGTGTTCTGGGCCGAGGAATGGCAAATGGAACAATAGATTATGTAAACTTTCAGATTTCTGGAAATTAAGGTATTGGGACTGCTCAGTATTTTCACATTATCTAGAGTAAACAATGCATCAAAGGTACTGAGTATAACTAGGATAGGGGTAGTAGAGATAAAATGTCAAATAGGTAGTTAACAGAAAATAATGAATTAAAGTAGAAATTGGCACCACATCCATATTATCAAATAATGATTCCAAATCATCAATGGTAAAACCAATGATATCAGAATTGTTAATGTTATACAGTGTATCACAGAAGTGAGTACACTACCTCACATTTTGTAAATATTTAAGTATATCTTTTCATGTGACAATACTGAAGAAATGACACTTTCAGGGTTCCAAGTAACACCCCCAACGAAAGAAGACTCCAAACTTTCCTCAAAGTTCCTTTTTATTGATGATGTCATATTGGCACATCTCGGAAAACCTGAATCTGAAAGTTTCCAGGTTTTCCCCACCCAAGTAAAAGTTCAAGTCCCTGCCCAGCACCCTTATGTCCATCACATGGCCCAGCCATCCACGGTCCAAACTGGAGATACCTCCCAGTCATCCAACTCCAGGTGCCAGGGCAATGTGTCCTTGACTCTCTGAGAAAGGAATGTTATTTTGACACCCATACTCTATGCCCATGATGGCGAACCTATGGCATGCTTGCCACCTGTGGCAGGCGGAGCTATATCTGTGGGCACGCGAGCAAATGCCCTAGCTCAGCTCCAGTGTGCATGTGGCACTGGCCAGCTGATTTTTGGCCCTTCTAGGCCTACCAGAAGTTGAGAAACGGGCCATTTCTAGCCTCCGGAGGGCCTCCATGAGGGTGGGGAAGGCTGTTTTAACTCTCCCCAGGTTCCAAGAAAGCCTCTGGAGCCCGGGGAGGGTGAGAAATGGGCCTATTGGGCCCACTGTGCCATCGCATGCCAAAAGCAGGGGGAGCATGAGGGGGGGTCATGCATGAATGCGTGGGGTGGGGCGCATTGAATTATGGATGTGGGTATGTGTGCATGTGACCTCCCCGCACTCCCTCCGCTTTTGGCATGCAACAGCAATCACTGCTCTATGCAACCCCCCTCCCATTTTCCCACAGAAGAATATGTGGGAGGCCTGAAAAGCCAAATGTAAAAGATGGTTTCCAGGTCTGACAGGCCACCCCCCCCCCCCATCAGAAAAGCATGTCCTGGAATGAGAGTAACACAGGGAGTTAAAATCATTCACTTAACCACCCCTCCCCACCCCAGGATATCTGTCATGGAATTGCTTAGCCAGTCTATCTGCCTTCACATTCCAATTCTTAACCCAAGTAGCTTCAGACAAAGGGTACCCCTTCCAATGAACTAAATATTGTAATTGACCTTTGTATAATCTAGAATCTAAAATTTTTTTCAGGGGGAGGGGGAGGTTCTCTGGGCAGTTCAGGCATGGGGATAAATTCCTTGCTACTGGTAACTTGAAAAGGGGTCAGTCCGGTACTGCTATACATGGCATTGTTGTAAGCCACTTCTGCAAACAGTAATAGATCCACCCAGTTCTCTTATTGGTAATCCACATTATATCTTATGTATATACTGTTCCACCATTGCGTTTGTTCATTCCGCTGCGCCATTCGTACTCGTATGGAAAGCCGAGCTAAGCTCCTGTGTGGACCAGATGGATCTCGAGAACTCTCTATAGAACTTGCTTGTAAACTGTATGCCTCGACCGCAGATGATTCAGCGGGGTATTCCGTATAGGCGGTAAATGTGTTTGATGAACAGCTTCGCCAGTTTTTTCATGGAAGGCAATCCGGAGCAAGCAGTAAAGTGGGCTTGCTTGGAAAATAAGTCAATGACTATCCAGATTATTGTATTTCCCCCATTCTCTGGGAGTTCAACTATAAAATCCATTGCGATTTCCTCCCAAAGTTTGCTGGGGCTTGCCACTTGCTGAAGGAGTTCAGGGGGCTTTACTGGCCTCATTTTCATGGCTGCGCAGGTGGCACAGTTCTTTACATAATCTTCCACATCTGCTTTCATTTTTGGCCACGAGAAATGCCTTCTAGCGAAGTGCAAGGTTTTCAAAAATCCAAAGTGACTGGCTAGCTTCAAGTCATGACTGCGCTGTAGTACTTCCAGTCTTAAGCTTGCAGGGGCTTAGAGCCTTTCCATGCTAGTCCATCCCTTATAGGTAAGACATCTTTATTGTCTGTGAGCCAGGGGTCTGCTGGTAGTGCGGCCTTCAGCATGGCTGTCAGTTTGTCCCGGCTGGTGTCAGGTGTCCGCCTGGTCTGGCTTCTGGTGGTGACTTGTGCTGCTGGTTGCATGGAAGGAGTGATGGTGTGGACTACTTCCTCTCAGCTGTCAAACTGACAGGGCATATGCTAACATGTTTTTTCCAGCTGTATGTACTTTAGCTCGAATTTGAATCGTCTAAAGTACTATGTCCATCCAATTTGTTTGGGAGATAGTTTCAGGGCTTTGAGGTTTTTGTGATCAGTCCAGACCTTGAAAGGCCTTTTCCCCCTTCTAGGAAATGTTTACATGAGAGTAGAGTTGTCAGCCTCCACCTCTATATTGCTTGCTTGCTTCAACTGCCATTGTAATGGGGGGAAGGGGGAGCTGTCTGGGTATTTGGAAGGGGGGAAGCGAGCTGGTGGAGATGTGTTGTAACAGGAAGTGAATTGGAGAAAGTTTTTCCTCAGCACTTTCTCTGCAGCTGGAAGGCGTGCTGACAACAAGTCAAGGTCAACCATCCTGGCATACCAGAAGGATGGAGCCATCTGAAGCTGCATCCCACATGACATCTTGGGGGGATGTGGATTGGATAATCCTGACTGGACCCTTGTGGGGAGGGTTTGGGGGATGCTTTCTATATGTGATTTCCCGCCTATTGCCTCAGACCTTGCTTTTCTTTGGTTGCATTCAGTTCATACTCAATAAAAGTACCTTTCTCTATGAAAATGGAGTCGGGGTTTTTCTTTCTTGAGTTGTGAAAGGAGGCATACCTGACAAGGGCCCACCGGACTGTGTAGGCTTCTTTTTCCCAAATGGCCCATCGTTTTTCAGTGTCAGTGAGTTTTTTTCAACATGTAGGCACAAGGCAGGAGTTGTCCTTTGCTGTCCCTTTGCAGAAGCACTGCGGCTATGGCTACGTCACTGGCATCAGCTTGTATTAAAAATTGCTGCTCCGGATCTGGATGTTGAAGGATAGGTTCCTGGGTGAAAAGCCTTTTTAACTTTTCAAAGGCTTTTTGGCAGTCCATTGTCCAAGCAAGTGGTTGGGCTTTTGATTCATCGGGATAAACCCTGTTTTCAGCAGTTCAGTTAGGGGTAGGGTGACCTCTTGAAATGATGGGATGAATTGCCTGTAAAAGTTGATAAATCCCAGGAAGCTTTGAAGTTGCCTATGAGTGTGTGGGGGCTGCCAATCGAGCACTGCTTTCACTTTTCCTGGGTCCATTTCTATCCTCTTGCTAGAGATTCGGTAGCCTAGATAATCTAGGGAAGTTTTATGGAATTCACACTTGGACAGCTTTGCGTAGAGCTTGGCGACAAGCAGTTTTTTCAATACTTGCTGTATCAGCTTTACGTGTTCCTTGAGGGTTTCACTAAATATGAGAATGTTATCCAGGTAAACGAAGACCCCTTGGTACAGGTGGTCATGCAGCACTTTGTTGAGTAGCTGCATGAAGATTGCGGGAGCCCCTTGCAATCAGAATGGCATGACTGAATTGGAAGCTACCAAGGAGGCAGTTGAATGCAGTCTTCCATTAATTTCCCTCTCTGATCCGTATGTGGTAGTACGCTTCCCTTAAAGTACGCTTCCCTTAAAGTACGCTTCCCTTAAAGCCTTGCCCCGAGGGAGACCATTGTTCCTCAGACGGCTGGCTGTGAGTCCCTCCTTGTGAAGTGGGGTCATAAGGTGCAGTTGGGTCTGCTAGTCACGTACCTGGCTCCCTGCCACGTGGCAGCGGCCCTGCCCGAGCTGCTCGACATTATTGCCGCGGTGGCAGTTGAGACCCCCAGGCTTATGGTCAGGGGGGATTTTAACCTGCCGTCAGTCGGTGAGACGTCTGAGACAGCTTGGGAGTTCATGGCCTCCATGACGGCTATGGACCTGACCCAGTTAATTCATGGCCCTACTCACGTGGGGGGAAACACGCTGGACCTGGTTTTTGTCTCTGGACAATGGTTGAGTGATCTTGAGATAGGGGATATAGCGATTGAACCCTTGTCATGGTCAGATCACTCTCTCCTTCGGCTAGACCTTCGAACCGCCGCACCTCGCTGCAGGGAGGCGGAACCGGTGAGGTGATTCCGCCCCAGGCACCTGATGGATCCTGATAGGTTCCAGACGGAGCTTGGGCCATTTCCCGAGTCTCTGGCACACGGCTCGGCCGAAGACTTGGTGGCTGCCTGGGATGAGGCGGCTGCCGGGGCTTTGAACCGGGTTGTGCCTTTGCGGCCTCTGACCCGGCGCCGATCTCACCTGGCTCCTTGGTAATACTGAGGAGCTGAGGGAGATGAAGCGCCGGAAAAGACGCCTAGAGAGCAGTTGGAGGGTCAGTCGTTCTGAATCTGACCGGACACTGGTAAGAGCTCATATTAAGACTTACCTAGTGGCGATAAAAGCGGAGAAGAGGAGTTACTTCTCCGCTCTTATTGCGTCATCAGATAATCGCCCAGCCGCCCTGTTTAGGGTGACCCGCTCCTTACTACAACAAGGGGCGCGGGAGGACCCCTTGGAGGGTAGAGCTGAGGATTTTGTTCAATATCTGTATGACAAAACCGCCCAGATTCGGGAACAGCTGGACTCTAACCCTGAATGGGTAGATCCAGGGGAGGTGACTGGGACAGGTCTTGAGACTATTATATGGGAAGAGTTTGACTCTGTGACTCCAGAAAACGTGGACAGGATACTGAGCAGTCTGAGCGCAGCCACATGTTTATTGGACCCGTGTCCCTCCTGGTTGGTGCTGGCCTCCTGGGAGGTGGCACGAGGCTGGCTCCAGGGGATTATAAATGTTTCTTTGAGTGAGGGTGTCTTCCCCGCCGCTTTGAAGGAAGCGGTGGTGAGACCCCTCCTCAAGAAGCCTTCCCTGGACCCGGCAATGTTGGTAAATTATCGTCCCATCTCCAACCTTCGCTTTGTTGCGAAGGTTGTTGAGAGTGTGGTGGCGCGACAACTGCCTCAGTACCTGGATGAATCGACCTATCTAGATCCGTTCCAGTCGGGCTTCAGGTCCGGGTACAGCACGGAGACGGCATTGGTCGTGTTGGTAGATGATCTCTGGAGGGCTTGGGATAGGGGTTGCTCCTCTGTCCTGGTCCTATTAGACCTCTCAGCGGCTTTTGATACCATCGACCATGGTACCATTGACCATGCTGCACCGGTTGGAGGGGCTGGGAGTGGGGGGCACTGTGTTACGGTGGTTCTCCTCCTTTCTCTCCAACCGGTCACAGTTTGTGTTGTCAGGGGGGCAGAGGTTGACCCTGAGGCCCCTTGTATGTGGGGTGCCGCAAGGATCGGTCCTCTCGCCCCTTCTGTTCAACATTTATATGAAGCTGCTGGGTGAGATCATCCGTGGTTTTGGGGTGAAGTACCATCAATACGCTGACGACACTCAGTTGTACATCTCCATCCCAAACCACCCCAATGATGCTCTCGAAGTGATGTCCCAGTGCCTGGAGGCCGTACGGATCTGGATGGGGAGGAACAGACTCAGGCTCAACCCTTCCAAGACCGAGTGGCTGTGGTTTCCAACATCCCGATATAGTCAGTCAGTGCCATCTCTGACTATTGGGGGCGAGTCATTAGCCCCCACGGATGGGGTTCGCAACTTGGGCGTCCTCCTGGACTCACGGCTGTCTTTAGAAGGGCGTATGGCGGCCGTGGCTGGGAGGAGTTTTTATCAGGTTCGCCTGATTCGCCAGTTGCGTCCCTTTCTAGATCGGGATGCCTTACGCACGGTCACTCATGCCCTCGTCACCTCACGCCTGGACTACTGTAATGCTCTCTACATGGGGCTCCCCTTGAGGAGCACCCGGAGGCTCCAACTGGTCCAGAATGTGGCCGCGCGGGTGGTGATGGGAGCGACGTGGCGCTCCCATGTGACTCCCCTCCTGCGTGAGCTGCACTGGCTTCCAGTGGTCTTCCGGGTGCGGTTCAAGGTTTTGGTTACCACCTTCAAAGCGCTCCATGGCTTAGGACCAGGGTATCTTCGGGACCGCCTTCTGCCACAAACAGCCTCTCACCGACCAGTCCGCTCCCATAGAGAGGGTCTCCTCAGGGTGCCGTCGGTCAAACAGTGTCGACTGGCGGCTGCCAGGGGGAGAGCCTTCTCTGTGGGGGCACCTACCATCTGGAACGAGCTCCCCCCCGAGATAAGGAACCTACATGACCTGGGTACTTTTCGCCGCGCCTTGAAAACATTTTTATTTGAACAAGCTGGGCTGGCTTAACCTCCTTTTTTGGGTTTTTAAATTTTATAATCATAATTGGACTTTTAAACTGTTGAGCCAAATAATTTAATTTGTTTTTAATGATTTTTTAACCTTTGTATTTATTATATCTTATTCTGGCTGTTCACCGCCCTGAGTCCCGTCCGGGAGTAGGGCGGTATATAAATTTAATTAATTGATAAATAAATAATAAAAATAAAATTTTGTGAACACTTTGCCCTTTGATAAGTGATTAACATGTTCTTCATGAGTGGGAGGGGGTAGGTGTTCTCCACGCACACGGTGTTAATTCCACAAAAATCAACACAAAGCCTTCCCCCCATCTTTTTTCTCTTTGAAGAGCACTGGGGCTGCTACTTTGGATTTAGTGGGCTGAATGAAATCCCTTGCTAGGTTGGCATTGATGTATTTACTCAGTTCCTCCATCTCTTTAGGAGTCATGAAGTACATCTTAGGTTTGGGTAGTTTAGCCCCTGGCACAAATTCTATCGCACAATCAGTTGGGCGAAGAGGGGAGAGGAAATTGCAGTCTTCCTCGCTGAAAACCCCTGCTAAGTCTTTGTATTCCTTTGGCACTTTTTGGCTGCTGGGTAGGTTGTCATTGGCAGGTGCTGCGGTTTCAGGCTCTTTTGAATCGTTAAAGAGCGGGGTTCCTTGGCGAGGGTCCAGCTCTATGGGTGACAATGGCCCGATGCTAATGTTTAGTTTTCTATAGCCATCCTTCCAGGTCATAGTTGGACCCCACTTGTCTAGCCATGCATGACCTAGTATGATCGACTCAAGTCATTTTTGGGACTACGATAAACTGGATGAGCTCTCAGTGGTGGTCTGACAAGCTCGGTGACTAGCATGGCAGGGGTCCTGCCGATTAGTGTCCTGTCCACTTTCTCAAAGCAGATGGGGCATGCTAGGGGTCTCATGCGTATGCCTAACTGTTCAAATATGGAAAGGCTGATTAAGCATGAGTGCAGCCCGTGTCTATGATGGCTCCTAATTCCCTTTGGACCCCTGTCTCTGGTACAGTTATCTTGGTTTTGATGGTAAAGGGGTGGATGGCTGCACTTACCATCGGGTCGTCATCACTGCTGCTTTCCCCTGTGGGGCCGGAGGAGTTTCGTTGGCTGGAGTTTCCTTGGCTTCGTTTGGGAGGAGTGGAACTTCCACAGCCTGTCTGGCAAACTGTCCTTTGTTGGGCAGCTTCCGTGGGGTCCTCTTCGCCATGGCAATAGCTGGAGGTTGAGCTCGGGAAACTGGGGCCGGGGTCAAGATTTCTGCAGCCTGGTGCCCATGTTGGCCGCACCTGTAGCACTTGACCGTTCTGAACAGTGTAGGAGGTGGCACCTCAGTTTTTTTCACCTGGGCTCAGTGTCCCAAAGGTCTCCTAGCTGGTTTGTCTGCAGTTGGTTTCCTGTGGGGGGTGAATCTCCAAAACAACAGCTGTGTTGTACCATGCTTGTATTTTTTCCGGTACTCCCCTGATGCCACAGGCTTGTCTAAGGTCTGGATCCAGAGCCTCCCTGAAGGTGTGCACCAGTAGACTCCCTGGCCAGTCTCATAGCTTCCCAGCCAACCTCCGCAACTCCCAGATTAGCTTTTTTGCAAGCCTGCCGGCTTGCTTTAGGGCTTTAATATGGGTTTCCGCTTCCACTTGTTGGGTGACGTTGCTGAATCTGGTATGCATCATCTGGATGAACTCATCAGCATCTTGTAGCTCATGGGCTTCTTTATCATGAAGCTCAGCTATCCATGCCGATGCCTCTTCCTCATTCATGCTGTAAGCGATGGCAGAAATCAATTCCTGGTTGGATGGGTATTGATTTCCATATTGGTCAATATGGGCCCAGACCTGATTGAGGAAGTAGGCTGGCTTCCTGGGGGTCCCATCAAACACTGCTTGGAACTGAGGGGGAGGAGCAGCAGATTGGGCCCCACTGCTGGGCTTGTGCGGGTAGTTGACCAGGCACCTGCTGCTTGACCGTAACCTATTGCGGGATTACCGGTACTTGCTGCTGGGCTTGAGTCTGTTGCGGGTCCACGACCTGGGGCTGCAGTTGTGGTTGCAGCTGGACAGGTGCCTGTTGCGGAACCACGGCTGGCTGCTGGAAGGGACCAAGTGGCTGGAAAGGTATTGGCTGCTGGGCCAGGGCTGGTATTCACTGGCACTGCACCCATCCCTGGCCTGGGTAAAATGTCCATCCGGGAGGGGGATGGACATTGCTGGTGGCAGCCCTAAAGCCGGTTGCTGCAGCGGGATCGGTAGGCTCCAGGACCTGGTATCCTGTAGCTGGGCTGGCTCAGCGAGGTTGGCTGCTGGGTTGCTGCTGGTCCAATCTGAGGCGCAAGGCTGTGGGCTGAGTCGCTTTGCATTGAGTGGAATGAAGGCAATGCTCAGCTCCATTGTGCTGCCATCTCCTGGCCCGGGAAGGTGAACTTGGGTTGTGCCAAAGTCCACTTGAACTGCCTGGTACCGAGTGGTTGAGCCATCCTGCTGATGTTGAGTTGGCTCATCTGCTCCAGGAGACTGGCCAGCAACTGGCTGTGCAATGGTGGCAGGAATCCCCATTCTTGGGAGCGCCTGTGGTGCATCTGCTTTAGCATTCTCCAGTCGTGGGCAGAGGCTTGTCCTGCGACCATCTGTGGTTTCAACAGCAATTCCTGATTTGGGGAGATTTTTGCAGCTTTGCTTTGCAGGGTCAGGTCCAGTTGCGAGGTCCGTTCAGGCATCGGCTCTTTGCGTCAGGCCCCCAGCTGGCGTTCGGCTTCTGAGGCTTTAATGGCTTCCACCATGGCTTGGGAAGGGATGTAGATGCTCTTGATCTGGGTCGCTGATCCATTGTCGGCTACTTCCTCCATGGTGTTCTTGTCTTCCTCCATCTTCAAGTCTTCGTGCCACCCGATTCGGGACAATGCTGGGGCTCAGGACCCTGGACAGTGCCCTGGGGGAGCTGCTATAGTTAAAAAGGGGATTCGGGTTAATGTCAGGGTTCCAAGTAACACCCCCAATGAAAGAAGACTCCAAGGCGTGAGTTTCCTCAAAGATCCTTTTTATTAAAGATGTCATATTGGCACATCTGGGAAAACCTGAATCTGAAAGTTTCCAAGTTTTCCCCACCCACATGAAAGTTCAAGTCTCTGCCCAGCACCCTTATGTCCATCACATGGTCCAATCATCCACCGTCCAAACTGGACACACCTCCCAGTCATCCAACTCCAGGTGCCAGGGCAATGCGTCCTTGACTCTGAGAAAGGAATGTTAATTTGACACCCATACTCTATGCAATCCCCCCTCCCATTTTCCCACAGAAGAATATGTGGAAGGCCTAAATGCCCAAATGTAAAAGATGGCTTCCAGGTCTGACAGACACTTGGCTACAATATAAAGTAGTCAGTATACAGCTTGTATAACAGTGCTGTACCTCAAAATAAAGCAACACGCAGCCATTAATGTCTAAACTGGCAACAAAAGTGAGTACACCCCTAAATGATAATGTCCGAATGGGACCAAGTAGCCATTTTCCCTCCCTGGTGTCATATGACTAGTTAGTGGTACAAGGTGTCAGATGTGAAAGGGGAGCAGGTGTGTTAAATTTTGTGTTATCACTCTCACTCTCATACTGGTCACTGGAAGTTCAACATGGCACCTCATGGCAATGAATTCTCTGAGGATTTGAAAAAATGAATTGTTATTCTACATAAAGATGGCCTAGGGTATAAGAAGATTGCCAAGACCTTGAAACTGAGCTGCAGCATGGTGGCCAAGACCATACAGTGGTTTAACAGGACAGGTTCCACTCAGAACAGGCCTCGCCATGGTTGACCAAAGAAGTTGAGTGCCCATGCTCAGCGTCATAACCAGAGGATGGCTTTGGGAATAGATGTATGAGTGCTGCCAACATTGCTCCAGAAGTTGAAGGGGTGGGGGTGGGGGTCAGCCTGTCAGTGCTCAGATCATACGCCACACGTTGCATCAAATTGTTCTGTAGGGCTGTCATCACAGAAGGAAGCCTCTTCTAAAGATGATGCACAAGAAAGCTCACAAACCTTTTGCTGCAGACAAGCAGACTTAGGACATGGATTCCTGGAACCATGTCCTGTGGTCCAATGAGACCAAGATAAACTTACTTGGTTCAGATGGTGTCAAGTGTGTGTGGCGGCAACCAGGTGAGGAGTTCAAAGGAAAGTGTGCCTTGCTACAGTCAAGCATAGTGGTGGGGATCTCATGGTCTGGAGCTGAATGAGTGCTGCCGGCTGCTGGGGAGCTACAGTTCACTGAGGGAACCATGAATGCAAACATGTACTGTGACATACTGAAGTAGTGCATGATCCCTTCCCTTCGGAGACTGGGCTGCGGGATAGTATTCCAACATGTTAACAACCCCAAACACACTTCCAAAACAACCCCTGCCTTGCTAAAGAAACTGAGGGTAAAGGTGATGGACTGGCCAAGCATGTCTCCAGATCTAAACCCTATTGAGCATTTGTGGGGCATCCTGAAATGGAAGGTGGAGATGCGCAAGGTCTCTAACATCCACCAGCTCTGTGATGTCGTCATGTGAAGAGGACTCCAGTGGCAACCTGTGAAGCTCTGGTGACCTCTATGCCCAAGAGGTTTATGGCAGTGCTGGAAAATAATGGTGGCCACATAAAATATTGACACTTTGGGCCCCATTTGGACATTATCACCTAGGGGTGTACTCACTTTTGTTGCCAGCAGTTAAGACATTGATGGCTATGTGTTGCATTATTTTGAGGGGACAGCACATTCACACTGTTATACAAGCTATACACTCACTACTTTACATTGTAGCCAAGTGTCATTTTTTCAGTGTTGTCAAATGAAAAGATATACTTAAATATTTACAAAATGCGAGGGGGTGTACTCATTTCTGTGATATACTGTATATGTTACCTTCAATGTGTGAAATTAGGCATTTTATAGAATGCTAAAAATGAAATATCAAAGTATGAAATGCTTTGTCAGGGTTCCAAGTAACATACCCGTAGCAAACAAAACTGAAGCAGGTAAATTCTTCAAAGAATAAGTTTATTGGATATGTCATATTGGCACAGGCTGGTGAAAACTGGCTCTGACTATTCCTGCAGTTTTCATCTAATTAAAAGTTTTTTACCTTCTCAAAACAATCAGTCACATGGTCCAATCAGGATACTGTCCAGTTGCTAGGTGACTCCAGTCCCCTCCTGAGTAGGAATGCCCTTGGTTCCCAAGAGAAAGTATTTTGTTATGACTACAAAGCCAAACTATCTCTATTCCCTCCTCCCTATCCCTTTTCTCCAGTGTGTTAGCGCTGCAGTCTCAAAATGGCTTCAGTCAGGCCAGCTTCAGGGCTGACATGCTTAATATTTCATACATTTCCTAGGCATTCCTAGGCAATGCCAAAAGGAAAACTGGCAAACTATAAAATACTCCTGCTAAAATGCCATTCTAGCCTTCCTTGTTGCAGTAAGTCATTTAATATTCGTCTTTTTCTCTTGTTGTTTTTTTTTTTGGTAACAAAGTCCTATACTTTATTTTGCATTTCTTCTTTCATTTTCATTTACATCTTTTCAATAAAAAAGAGTTACTCAAGGGTTTGTTAACTCTAATTGTAATGGTAACCTTTTTCATGACTCTTTTTTCATACTTTTCCCAAATAATTCTTGTCAGTCTGTATAATGCCTAGGGAAACTACAGTGCATTCAGAAAGTATTCAGATCCCCTTCACTTTTGTCAATTTTGTTATGCTGCAGCCCAGTGGTGAAATGTAAAATTTGTTACTATCAGTTCTGTTGGCGTGGCTTGGTGGTGGGGTAATGTGATTGAGTGGGCGTGACCATTGTTAAGGATATTGTTGTTGTGTTAGCAACCAGCAGAGTATAGTGCACAGAGAAACGTTGCTGAGAGCAATGAAATAAGAGATACGTGCAAACTGGTTTATCAAGTTTTCTTTATAGTGGAAAATAAACAATCTCGTAGTCTTTTAAACGATCCAAGTCTTTGCCAGTTTACAACTAATTGCAGCATGACTCAGCATTACAATGATGCAGTATTAAAACTTAAAGTCACAGAACACATATATTGCCTGGACAATCTGTTAGGCTCAAACCATGTTTTAAAAGCATTTTTTCTATAACTTCTTCCGCCGAAGAGGTTGTAAAAAAATGCTTTTAAAAGGCTCTGACAATCCCAACTGAGTTTCCTGATCATCAAAGGCTTTTGTTTTCTTTTAAAAGCATTTTTTTTTGCTTTTAAAAATGCTTTTAAAAGGCTCTGATGATCCCAGCTGAGCAGCACAATCATCAGAGGTTTCTTTTTTACTTTTTTTACTTTCAGCCGAAGAAAAAATGATTTAAAAGTTTTAAAAAAGCCTCTGATGATCTTGTGGCTCAGCTAGGCATGGGGGGGTGGTTTGTAGGGATTTTTGCTACCCACCACTATCACTACCGGATCAGGCAATCCGATATGAACTGGGAGCATTTCACTCCTGCTGCAGCCTGTTTCTACAGAAAAAACTGAAATATCACATTGCAGACTCTTTGCAAAAACACTTGAAATTTAGCTCTGGTGTCTCTCATTTCTCTTGATCATTGCTGACATGTTTCTACACCTTGATTGGAGTCAACCTGTGGTAAAGTAAATTGATTGGACATGATTTGGAAAGACACACATCTCTATAGAAGGCCTCACAGCTGACAATGCCTACTCTAGCAGAGCTACAGGAACTGGCTATAGACTTTAGGAACAGGATTATTTCAATAAGATCTTGGGAAGGCTACAATAAAATTTCTGCTGCAATCAAGGTTCCTAGGAGTGCAGTGGCCTCCATAATTCTCAAATGGAAGAAGTTTGGTAGGAAAGCTGAATGGAGCAAAGTACAGGGATATCCTCAATGAAAACCTGTTCCATAGTGCTCAGGATCTCAGACTTGTCCAAAAGTTCTCTTTCCAACATGACAATGATCCTAAATACACAGCCAAGAAAACACTCCTGTGGCTTAGGGGCAACTCTGTGAATGTCCTAGAGTAGCCCAACCAGAGACCTGACTTGAACCCTATTGAACATTTCTGGAGGGATCTGAAAATGGCTGTCCACCAAGAGTCACCATCCAACCTGACTAAGCTTGAGAGGATTTGCAAGGCAGAACCCGTCCCCCCACCCCCCGGGCCGATCTAGGTGTGCAAGCTTGTTGTATCATATCCAAAAAGACTTGAGGCTGTAATTGCTACCAAAGGTGCTTCCAAAAAGTACTGAGAGAAGGGTCTGAACATCGTTGTGATATTTCAGTTTTTTCTTTTTAATAAATTTAGAAATATTTCTAAAATCCTGTTTTCACTTTATCATATGGGATACTGAGTGTAAATTAATGAGAAAAAATAAATTTCAACAACTGTAGAATCAGACTGCAGCATAACAAAATTGACAAAAGTGAAGGGGGGTCTGAATACTTTCTGAATGCCAGTATATAGCGTATTAAAATAACAGACATTTCATACTTTGCCTAAAACGTCATACATTCTATAGATTTCTATACAATGCCAACTTTTCACATATTGCCAGTATCATACTGTATATACTTACCTTTATATAAAAAAGAAACTGCTGATTTAGAAATTAAGCAGATATAACAATAACTCAATAGAAAATATTAGTTTCTATTCACTGAATTTAGTGAAGAAGATTAAGAAAGAACAAAACTCCTAGTAGTAATTTGTCACTTGAACAACTATTAAATTCACATTATTCAAGTATCAATGACTGTCTTACAGTCTCCTGCTAGTTTACAAACACGCTATTTTGTATCATGTTAGAGATTGTAAATGAACTATTCATATTTCTGACATTGAAAGACAGGTATGACATTTGAAACTTTTGCTTTTCTAAAACTTTTTCATTAATAAAATAATAGAACCTTGTATTGTTTGATAAGTCCCTTTAATAATAGCTTTAATATAATCTTTATTGCATTCTCAAAAATGTAAAAATATTCAAGGGTTTCTTTTTATGCTCATGTAAAAAACTTCAATGCATATAATTTTCTGACATTTTCAGAAAAGAATACTTGAGAAATTGATATGGGTGGAAAAATTGTAATACTTTGGAGCATAAATAAGAAATGTGTAACAATTTGGTTAAGTAAAAGCTTCAAATGCATATATTTGCTTGTTTTCTCTTTGATAGGAACCTCCAAAGCCGCCTCAAAACCTTTTAAAGGTTGGAATGAAGCTAGAAGCAATAGACAGAAAAAATCCTTATTTAATATGTCCTGCAACCATTGGGGATGTGAGAGGAGATGAAGTTTTTATAACCTTTGATGGTTGGCGTGGAGCATTTGATTATTGGTGTAAATATGATTCTCGAGATATTTTTCCAGTTGGATGGTGTGATTTAACAGGGGATGCACTACAGCCACCAGGAAAAAGCGGTAAGAATCTTTATGCATTAAAATTGTGTGGTTTGTGTTTAACAAGATTGGTTAAGCTTTTAAGGTTCCATCTTTATGGTGTATATTCTGAAATTCTAAACACCATAAAATGCAACAAAAACGTATTTCTCTGGTTTGATTTTAAAAAACATTTAATCCTCACTTTTGGTGCAGTTTACTATATAAAATGCAGCTTTATATTGTAAGAATTTCTATATTGGTTTAGGTATGCCAGGGATCCATATACATTAATAAACCATAATTTCATTTTTAAAGAAATGACAACCACTTACAGTGGGGCAAAAAAGTATTTAGTCAGCCACCAATTGTGGCTGACTAAATACTTTTTTGCCCCACTGTAGCTTACCTACTGCCATTCTCTCTCCTTCTCTTTTATGTATCATATTTTTTGGAGTATAAGACGCACTGGACAGGTGTGAAATGCTCCTGGTTCGGGTGAGTAGGTAGCGATGGCGGCGGGCAGTTCGGAGAACCGGTAGCAAAAATTTCTGCCCCCACCCCCTATGCCCAGCTGAACCGTGTGATCATCAGAGCCTTCTTTTTTTTAAAATGGCTCTGACGATCCAAGCTCTGACGATCCCAGCTGAGTTGCCTGCTAATCAGGCAATTCAGCTGGGATCATCAGAGCCTTTTGAAAGCATTTTTTACATGGCTTTACACTCCCAATCAGCTATTCCCATAGGTGAATTTTAGCAACAGGATCCTTGGTTATGAGCTCTGTGCCTTGCTTTTTTTTCTGCCTCTGAAAGCCTCTGAAACAGTTTTAGAAAAAAAGCCTCTGAAGCTCTGTTTGGGGGCTTCTTTTCTGAAACTTCATTTTTGATGCTTTTTTCAGCCTCTATTTGAGAAGCTGGGCAGGGCTACATTCGGAATATAAGACGCACACAGATTTTCACCCTCTTTTTGTTGTGACTGAGACCCAAGTACCAAACACAATTCAGTCCTGAACAAACTTATTTTATTAAAACAGCTGAGAATTAATTCATTCTCAGCTTTAGTCCAAAACCAATTCTTTGGCCTTATCACCAACCTTTGATGTCTTTGGCAACCTGCTAAAGACTTTTCTTGGCAAAATCCCCCACAAAGTTCAAGAGACGTTGATAAGAAGCACTGGAATCAATGTTGCTTTTCTATAAAGAACCCAACACTCATTGCTTCTTTTTTAAGCCTTATGAGAGTGGACAATCATCTTCTGGCCTTACTCCTGAGTCGTCCTTTTTGCTTCAGCTGCTTTTGCCTTCCTGCAGCTCTTCGCCTCCTGTTCCTCTGCCTCTCTGCTGTCCGCCTCTGGAGGGTCCGTAGTCCATGCATCGCTCCCAGATGGCTCTGGCCCCATCTCTGCCTCTGATGCAGAGCTGCCACCTGGGCCTTCCCCTGACTCCAGGACTGGCACATTGTCCTCCCCAGCCTCCTCACTGTCCGACTCCGCAGCCAGGTCCGCAGGCTGCTGGCAGACCACAACACTATCCCTCACCGCAGGGCTGTTTCCCCGGGTCTGATGATCCGGATGCGGCCATGACGGGAATTGATCATGGAATTCTTTCACCAATATAAGTGCATGAACAGAGGTCGCATCCTCCCAGATGAAGTCCTCTGGCCCATATCCCTTCCACTCAATGAGATACTGGAACCGTCCTTTTAGCCACCAGGAGTCACGAATGCTGGCGACCTTGCACTCAAGTGGTTCATCTTCATCACTTGGTGCTGGCTGGGTACGATCAAATTGGCGGACCGGACAGGCCAGCCGTTCTGGGACAAGGAGGGATCTATGGAAGACTGGGTGAACAGGCATCGAGCATGGCAAGGTCATAGCTGCCTCAACAGGGAACGGACCAAGGTACCAGTGGTCTAGGTTCCTGACCGGTTGGTCTGACAGAAGATGCCTGGTGGATAACCAGACCTGATCCCCCAAAGCGAATGGCAGCATTTCCCACTGAGATTGGTCTGCAACTCTTATAGTCCTCCTTGGCTTTCTTTAGATACCATCGCACCAACTGATGGACAGCCTGCAACTCGGACAGATAGTCATTAGCTGCCAGCACCAGGAAGTTGAGTTGTGTGAGGGGAAAGAACCGAGGATGATATCTCACATTAGCCAGGAAAGGGGTTGTTTGTGTGGAGCTGTGCTGCGAGTTGTTGAATATGAACTCTGCTACTGTCAAATAATCCAACCAATTGTCTTGTTGCTGGTGCACGAAGCAGTGCAGGTATTGCTCCACAATGCCAATAACTTTCTCAGTCCTGCCGTTAGTTTCCGGATGATGTGCCGATGACAGGCAGATTTTTACATCCAAGGCCATCATCAGCCCTTTCCAAAACAGGGCTGTAAATTGAGCCCCTTGGTCTGATACGACCCTATCAGATAGGCCGTGCAGCCGGAAAATGTGTTGGATAAACATGTGGACGATGGCGTAAGCCTTTGGTAATCCACGACATGGAATGAAATTCCCCACTTTCGTCAGCATGTCCACCATCACGAACACAGTCATGAATCCAGAAGACGAAGGCAAATCCGTCAAGAAGTCCATGGAAATGGCACACCAGGGTCTCTCTGGTGTCGGCAATGGCTGGAGTAGCCCTGGAAGGGCTCCCGTTGCCGACTTGGCCTGTTGGCAGTGAACACAGGACGTGACATAACCTGGACATTGTGTTGCAATCGGGGCCACCAAAAAGTGCGTGAAACTAGATTCAGTGACTTAGAGGCCGAAGTGCCCCGCCACAGGATTATCATGGCATTGCAACAAGATAAATTCCTAGAGCGGCCCCACCGGCACGTAGAGCCTGTCTCAGTATCGCAAGAATTCCTCCTGAAACGTCCATGGAGAGGGGGGCCCTACATCTTCCTTCCATTGCTCCATGTAAGCATCATGCCGCTGTGCTTCCCGTATTTGAGCCCATAAGTCCACTGGTTCCTGAACCGCAGAGAAAGACTCTACAGGCAACACTGTCCGGAGCGGAAGCGGGTCTTTGATGTGGGAATACTCCAGTTTCCACAAGAGCGCATCCACCCTTTGGTTGCAACCACTGGGGATGTACTTAACGTGGAAATTGAACTGGGCAAAGAAGAGGGACCACTGAATCTGCCATTGGTTCAGTTTCCGGGTGGTCTGTAGGAACTCCCAGTTTTTATGGTCCGTCCGGACTTCAATTTGATGCTGGGCTCCCTCCAGAAGATGTCTCCAGGCCTCAAACACCATCTTAATGGCCAGTAACTCCTTCTCCGAGACGGTGTAATTGCTCTCGAAAGGGTTGAGCTTCTGTGAATAATATGTGCAAGGGAAGAGGGTACTGCCAGATGCGAGACCCTGGAGCAACACTGCAGCAACAGCAACATCCGATGCATCTGCTTCCACCAGAAGTGGATGGTGGGGGTCAGGATGCTTCAAGATAGGCTCCTTCATGAAGGCCTGTTTCAAAGCCTGGAATGCCTGCTGCTCGGGGGGTACCTCACCAGAATGGGACCTTTTTCTGCAGAAGCTGAGTGAGGGGCACGGTCAAGGCAGCAAAGCTGGGAATAAAGGTCCAATAGTAGTTGGCAAACCCGAGGAGGTGCTGGACATCGTTCACTCGCCGAGGAGGTTGTCAACTACGCAAAGACTCCACCTTGCTCGGCTCCATGGCAGTGCCCTCTGGAGAGATGTGATGCCCCAGAAACTTGATGGTGGACTGGAAAAACTGGCATTTCTCCAGTTTAGCATACAGATGATGCTCCCGAAGACATTGAAGGACCAGATGGAGGTGCTGTTGGTGGCTCTCCCAGGAAGGAGAGTAGATCAGAATGTCGTCTAAATAAATTATGACAAACTTGTCCAAGAGGTCCCTAAAAATGTCATTCATGAAATGTTGGAAGATGGCAGGCGCATTGGTCAGCCCAAATGGCATGACCGTATACTCAAAATGTCCGTAACGGGTGCCGAACACTATCTTCCATTCATCCCCGGGATGGATCTAAACAAGATTATAAGCCCCTTCTCTTTTTTGAACAGAGTATTGGCCATATCTTATCTTATACAATTAATCAAATTCAAATACATTTTACTCAATTACAGTTTTTGCCAAAATGTGGGTGAATGTGTGTGGGGGGGAACCAATAAAACTTGTTTTTTTTTTAAAAAAGATTATAAGCCCCTCACAAGTCCAATTTAGTGAACACGGTAGCCTCCCGAAGCCGTTCCAAGAGTTCGGGAATAAGGGGCAGAGGATACCAGTTATGCACCGCAATGGCATTTAACCTGCGGTAGTCGCAACAAAGCCGCAAGTCTCCGGTCCTTTTCACGAACAGGACCGGGGCAGACAATGGCGACAACGAAGGCAGGATAAAAATCCGAACCAGGTTTTTGTCCACAAAGACCCGTAACACAGCCAACTCAGGGTCCAACATTGAATAGAAACGCCCCACTGGGAGTGGCACGTCCGGAATCAAATCAATGGTGCAGTCGTATGACCGGTGCAGGGGCAATTGGTCTGCCTCCTGCTAGCTGAAAACATCAGCAAAGTCCTCGAGATCGGAAGGCAAGGACACCCCGGTTGGACCCTGCAGCTGTCCTGAGCAGACTTGGTGGGTGTGGTTCACACATTGCAGGTTTGGAAAAGAGATAAAGTTCTGGGACCAATAGATCTGCGGATCATGTGTGTGGAGCCAAGCCAAGCCCAAAACCACGGGAAAATGCAGGCCGGAGGGAATATAAAACTCAATAGCCTCCTCATGAGACCCAATGGTCAGGCGCAAGGGTTGTAATAGGCCCAGACAGAAGCACCCAGCCATCAGTGGTCTCCACGAGCATGGGAGGATCCACTGGACACTTAGGGACTGCATATTTGGCTGCAAGTGCCACGTCCATAAAGTTAGTTATAGCTCTGGAGTCAACCAAGGCATGAGCCAGAATCTCCTGCAGACTATTTGACAAGGACACTTTTGCCACCAAGATCAAGTGCCGGGAGGTTTGGGCTCCACATCCGCTGGGCGTGACTTGATGTTGTTACGCACCCGACACAGGGTCTCCCCTAGATTGAGCCCAACAGGGTTTTCTGTAGTTTTGGGGCAGGCCCAGGCACCAACTCTCATCGCTTCTTGGGGCAAGAGATGGCCAGGTGACTGGGTTCCCCGCAATACAAACACAACCCTCCTGATTGTCTATTTTTCACTGACGGACAGGGTCTGGCTGCACTTATTTCCATGGGCTCCTCCCATGGAGCTGGGGTCTCACGCACAACTGGTACCACCTGGGTCTCCTGGCAGGCACGACGACTGGTCCGTATCTGCAACTGGACGTCGATCCTAAGGCACAGATGGACCAGCGGTTTTAGGGTTGGAGAGCTATCAACCTGGACCAGCTCATCCTGCAACTCCTCTGATAATACTCTGAAATCGTCCAACAGAGGTCTAGCCTGGACTAGCAGGGGCGTGGCCGAACAAGCTGCAGAGCCAGAGAGCAAGCTGATTATAAACCCCACTTTATCCTGGTCAATTGGGAAGTCCTCAGTTCTCAGATGAAAAGCTAGCATTGTCCCATAAAAACAGGAAACATGGCCTGATTGACATCAAACTTGTCTGGCACAGAAACGGGACATTTTCTATGGGGAGGGGGTGCAGTTGGAGCTTGGAGCCGAGACATCTGTGCAGCTAACAAAGCTAATTGCTGCTGAAGCTGTGTGTTCTCGGCACGGAGCTGCTCCATCGTGATAAAGGTTTGTTGGCAATTAGCCTCATTTGGTAGAAAAGCAAACTGTTATGACAGAGGTCCAAGTAGTGATTACCAAACACAATTCAGTCCTGAACAAACTTATTTTATTAAAACAGTTGAGAATTAATTCATTCTCAACTTTAGTCCAAACCCAATTCTTTGGCTTTATCACCACCCTTTGATATCTTTGGCAACCTGCCAAAGGCTTTTCTTGGCAAAACCCCCCACAAAGTTCAAGAGACGTTGATAAGAAGCACTGGAATCAATGTTGCTTTTCTATAAAGAACCCAAACATTCATTGCTTCTTTTTTAAGCCTTATGAGAGTGGACAATCATCTTCTGGCCTTACTCCCAAGTTGTCCTTTTTGCTTCAGCTGCTCTTGCCTTCTGGCAGCTCTTCACATGTGTGCACTAAGAACAGGCTCCTCCTTTTCCTCTGCCTGTCTGCTGTCTGCCTCTGGAGGGTCTGGAGTCCGCTCCCAGATGGCCCTGGCCCCATCTTTGCCTCCGATGCAGAGCCATCATCCGGGCCTTCCCCTGACTCCAGGACTGGCACATTGTCCTCCCAGCCTCCTCACTGTCTGACTCTGCTGCCAAGTCTGCAGGCCGCTGAAGGAACACAACACTTTTTTGGGGGGAAAAGGTGCATGTTATACTCTGAAAAATACGGTATGTATGAGAGAGGGGAACTTTTGTTTGTCCAATTTGTCAATTAACTGTATTCAAATGAAATAAAGAAGTTGAACTGCTCAACCATTTATTTATTTGGATTTTTTTTTTCATGCTACTGAGTACATTATATAAGTACTTTTAAAAGTAAGGGTAGTAAAATCAATTGAAGTCAGACACACATTCTAAAACCAATATTGTAGTCTGTTTAGCAACCAATATTACAGGTAGTCCTCGAGTTACGAATGCGAGGCTCGTTAAGTGCACATGAGGTATTTCAGGGTGGGGAAGGCCATGTGGGGGCCTACTGATGGAACAGGCCACCTGCCTAAGACCACCCAAGGCCTCCCTGACCCACTGAAATACCTCATGTTCCCTACATTTGCTTCCCCCCCCTCACCTGCTGCGCTGGGTCACTTACCTTGTGAAGATCTAGCATGCAGTCTCCTTTCCTGCCTCAGCTGCATGCACCCCTCTGCAGCCCTGTTTGGGCCTCTGCAGGCCTCACCTGGCAAGTTGCTGACCGAAATGGAGCTTCTGAGGGGCGAATCCAGCTCTCTGACACGCCATTCGGCCCTCTGCGGGAGTTCCCTGGTTCCTGGAAGCTTCATTTTGGCCTGCAACAGGCTAAGGGAGGTCTCTGGATGCTCAAACTGACCTTCAGAAGGGCAGATCCACTCCTCAGAAGCTCCATTTCGGCCAGCAACATGCCAGGACAGTTTCTGGACGCCTAACAGAGTTTCTGAGGGGCAGATCCACCCCTCAGAAACTCCATTTCGACTGGTAACGTGCAGGACAAATGTTGCAGAGCCTCTGTGGTTGTTCTTAAGAACAAACACTGCTGTGGTGCTGCAAGATTCGTAGTTTTGGGCCTTGTTCACAAATGCTAGGGGGCGCTTATTGCGTAACTTCAAACGTTCGCTAAGGGAATGCTTGTAACCTAGATATTACCTGTGTTAAAAGGTCAAGAAATGAATTAAATGGAGCTATTTGTAAGACAGACTCAATCGGGTCTCTTTTCTTTTCCTATCTTCTGTACCCAGCTGGAATGTTAACTGAAAATAGAATAGGTAGCTTATGCTAGTTGTATTAAATGATCTTAATATGGATCTTAAAGTAATACATAAAAATAATATTCAAATATATAGAATTTTTTTTTGATGTGGACTCATAAATAGCTTGTGATCATGTGAGATATGGGTATGATATTCTTCAAGATATAAAGCTATCTAGTTGAATTAACGAAGAACAGTTTAAAAAGTCACATCAGAACATTAAATTACAGAACAACTAAAAGTCATTTAAAAGGCAATTGTGCAAATATAGCTTATCTCCCTAGTGGAAAGCCAAGGGCTTGATATTATACATTAATTTAAAGAATAGCACAATAGTGTGCTATTGAAACTCTGCACTCTTGTGTACCAGTTTAGTGTTTTCTGGAGGCTGCATTAACAGCCTTACTAATTTCAAGCAATTTCAATTTTAAACTTTTTAAATTTAAATTGTTCTTTAGGATTGTTGATAATACATAAACAGAGACTGCTACATATCTAGACACCGTATTAATTTCAAAGAGGTGTGTCATTTTCTCTTTGTAATACATTGGCTTTTAAAAACATATTCTTTTAAAGTAATCCTGTTGTTTTAGGATTTTTATTTCCTGTTCTTTCCTTGGGAAAAATTTGTCTGCAGATTTATACTGGTTGATAGCTGAATTTTTTTGCATGTCTTTTCAATGCTTTCTAAATTTCTGACCCCTCTAACATTTGCTCTTATCCTAGAGGCAGAGTGAAGGAAGTAGAACTAGGGGACTCATGGTCACTGTTAATAGAGCCCATAGTCCAGGGGTGTAAAACTTTATTTCATTTAGGGCCGCAACAGGGTTGTTTACTACGGGGGGCGTGGGGGGGCATGGCAGGGGTCTATGTTGCTCATGTCGGGGATGCCTGTGGCGGCCTGGGCAGAGCTGGGAGATCCATTGTTTCTAGTGGAGGAAAGCGAGAGCATGGCGAGCACCAAACTCTTGTACACCAGAGGAGCCACGCCGTCCCTTTCAGGGCAGCAGAGGGTAAGTGCCCAGTCAGTCCTCAAACTGACTGAGGGCATCAGGACCTCATAGCCCAGCCCAGCCACGCTTCCCCAAGGTGCTTGGTTGCACTTACCTACTCCTCAAGACTAATGCTGCTGTACTCACTCTCCTTGGCCAAGTTGCTCATGGTGTGCGTTAGAGGGCAAAATATGTGGGTTAGAGGGAGGCTCAGTCCCACTCCTTGCAAAGAGATCCAGTTTTGTAACCAAAGCATCCTCAGCGATAGGATGGGAGACCACCAGGAGAGGTCAGGAGGAGGGGACAAGGGGGTGGCAAAAGGGCAGCAGGGCGGCTAGTGGCCAAGTGCTAAAGCAGAACTTCCCTCAGACCCTCCCTCCCTCTCATTTTAATCTCCCTCCCTCCCTCCCACCCTCCTTCCTTCCTGCCCCACCCTTCTTCCTTCCTTTTTCCCTTTTCTTTTTCCTTTCCTCTTCCTTCTCCTTTCTTTCTTCTTTCTTCCCCTTTCCTTCTTTTTTCTTCCTTACTTTTCCCCTCTTTCCTTTTCTCCTTTCCTTCTTGGATGCGCAAATGTAAAAGAGGAAATATTTCTTGATGCCTCCTTGCCTTGTGATCAAATGCCACTTTTGCTAGTAGTTTATGGCTACTTAAAAGACTGAGAACAAACCAGGCTCAGTTTATCCCATGCTTGTATTTAGTGGGGGACCACAGACAACAGTACAGCAAAACTGTCAAAATGGTGACTCTGATATTTGACCAGAGCTCCTGTTTTTTATGTGCAACAGCTTTAGTATTTAGGAACAGAGGTAACTTGGTTGTTTTTCTATTAATATATAATCCTTAAGAAGGCTCTCCTGTAGGAACCCTGGCATGATCTAATTAAGACTGAAATATAGCAAAGGAAAATATTTTTTCCCACTCTAATTTGTCCTGTTTCCCCCCACTGGAAATGGCTGTTTGCAACAGACAAGGTGGGAATACTTTCCTAAGAGCTCACAATTCAAGAATACCAATACTGATTCTTCTCCCCCAGCTGCATATTCTAATTTCGTCCCCAAATACAGACACCTCCTTCTACAAGAGATTTCCTTCCTCTTCCTCGATTTTAATTTCCTCCCCCAGCCCCCCCCCCCAAGTGAATGAACTTGGGACGAAGGACATAAAAAGTTGCCAAGAGGCCCAGAAGCAGCCTGGCAAATTAAAAAAAAAGAAGAAACAAACTCTGTTTGTTTGCTCGCCTCTCCCACTTGTGAACCACAAATGAATGGGAGCTGCCTCATTCTCTTTGCATATTTCCAGTCTGTCCCCCACTCCCGCCTGCCTTGAGAGGCCTGCATGGCTTTCTTCCCTAACCCCCCAGAAAAATAAAATAAAACCACATTCAGGCACTCCCTTCTCTCCACCAAATTCTAGCACCAATCAACTTGTGCTCATTGTCAGCAATAAATCTCTAGCACTGACTATTCAAAGATCTGGGAATTAAAAACTTACATGCATGCACATGCCAGAACTTGGAAATAACTCGGAGAAGGAAAGGAGGAAGAGCAGCCATCCGGGCTGGTACATGGTCAGCCTTAGATCCAACTCACGCAACCCCTTACAGCCAGTGAGAGACCACCCTGCTGCCTCTGTCCCAACCCCTGGGCATGTGCATAGGAGGCGGCAAGTACGCACATCCTGGGTGAAAGGGAAACACTCAGAACACGGTCAGCCTGTGGGGCAAGATGGTCCCCAGGAACGCCCGGCCCCGCGTGCGCTTGCTGCATCTGCATGTGCCCAGGAGGCAGGACAGGGGCAGCCTCACGGATCTAAGGCCAACCATGTTGCAGCCCAGATGGTCACCACAGGTTGTAGATCAGCGCCTGGTCGATCTGGGCTGGGCCGAGGTGCTGTGGGCCTGTCCACTGTTTCTAGGGTGGCTCCGCACGCCAGATATAACCACATTGTGGGCCAGATGTGGCCTTGAAGCCTTGAGTTTGACACCTCTGCTATAGACAATATGTAAATTGTTTTAACAGTTTACATTCCACTTTGTTCCCCTCCTTTTTTCCCCTCTTAAGCCAACAAATGCAAATAACTTTCCCCTGATTTGCCAGAGCAACATTTCAGACTCTTGTGCCTTTTCCTCCCTTAGGTCTTCTAAAAAAAAGTTCCTGCTAGTTTACTTCTGAATCTGTTTAGTGGCTAATATATATATATGGGTATTTAAAAAGAGAGAATAATAATAATTTTCTTTTTTTAAATACATACATACACATTAGGAAAAAGAAACTATATGGCACTTTAGGATATTTATTATATATGTACGTTAGGAACAGATATACGCAAATATGCTGTATGCAGCAACCCCTGAAGGGAAATCAAATGCAGATATGTATGTGTAAAAGTTTGAAACATGTCTTTCTATACTGTCATGCCCCTGTTGGACCCTGAAACAGTGGGGGAAGACGAGCTGGAACCTGAGTGACAATGATTGAAGGGGCGGCTTCATTGTCTTTGGAAGAAAATGGGGAAGGCCAGAGACTTTCAGGATTAGGACAGATTGTAGGCAGGGAGGAACAGAGGCAAGATGAACATGAGAGACAGAGCTCAGGTGAGGAGCAAGGACCACCCCCTCCTGATCCAAGGGCTCGGAGAGTGGAGAGAATGTGTGAATAGCGCAGATGGAGCAGGCTTCTCGGGAGAAGAATGCCCCGTCCATCTTCACAAGGCACACCTGGGGAATGAGACTTAAGGAGACGCTGTGGGGATTTGTCGGGAACAAATGCTGAGTTCCTGAAGTGTTGCATGCTGGCATGTGAACTTTCCAAGAGTCCTTGCATTCCTTCTGATGTTCTGGACTAATTACCTGGATCTTTTGCTTCCTGAACTCTTTGATTTGCCAAATAAATTTGGATTTATTGCTGTGCAGCCTTGGTGAAGACAGCCCTGGGCTGGACTAATTGCCGCCAGAGGCTACTTGAGGTTTGTGTGTGGGTTTGTTATCACTCTGCTCTGAGACTTGCCAGAAACGTGGGAGAGTTTGGGGAAATTTGGAGCAATATAGGGTCGGCTTGAACTGACAGTTGTTCATGTTATCTCTGTGCCGTGCCCTGGTTCATCACATATACTTTTGACACTGAAAATTGTTTCCTTTGTGTTTTGAAATTTGTTGGTCTAACAGCTTCTGACATTTTATAATAATCTGGCTAGTAATAATACAACAGTAACCCATACATCTTCATACTATATAACTTTTAACAATTGGTATTTATTTACCAGATATGTTATAAAGAAATCAGTCTTATGGTATTTTAAACAGATTTAAAGAACAGATTTGTTCTTGAGATGTATTTGTGTGTATCTGCCTAGTGTAATAATTACTTGAATATTTGCTGTATTGATTTTTCTTGTATAACCACTTTTAAAACTGATTGAACTGATTGAACTATGTTTTGTGTACTTATCGGTACTTATTTTATAAATATTGCTGATTATCAAGCAAAGTGGGCTAATTATTGTTAATCATTTTTTAATTTGTCAAAACTAATGTCAGATTATACAAGTGATTATATAGGGTTAAGTTCTGCTTGAGTGAACTTTGTAGATCCCATCTAAATGCTACATACCAATATGAAGTATTTCTTTTGTCTTATTTTTAAGCCAATACATATTAAACAGCAACTTAAGTGTAAAATGCATGCTGGTAATTAATTAGTAGTGTGGGAATAAAAGAAATGTATTTAGTAATGCATAATCTTATCATTGTTATTATTTATATGTATTTAATTCTTAAAAGTGCCTGCTAATCAGGAGTGAAATGCTCCCAGTTCGGACTGGATTGCCCAATCCGGTAGCGATGGTGGCAGGTGGTTCGGAGAACCAGTAGCAAAAATCCCTGCCCCTCCCCCCCATGTCCAGCTGAGCCGCACGATCATCTGAGGCTTTTTTTTTTTTTACTTTTAAAAGCATTTTTTCTTCAGCCGAAGAGGTTGTAGAAAAAATTCTTTTAAAAGGCTCTGATGATCCCAGCTGAGTTGCCTGATCATCAGAGCCTTTTTTTCCTTTTAAAAGAAAAAAAAAAAAGCTTTTAAAAGGAAACAAAAACCTCTGATGATCAGGCAACTCAGCTGGGATCACGAGAGCCTTTTAAAAGCATTATTTTTACGTCTTCAGCAGAAGATTGTAGAAGAAATGCTTTTAAAAGTTAAAAAAAAAGTTGGCCATGCCCATCCAGTCACATTACCCCATCACCAAGCCACGCCCACAGGACCAGTAGTAACAAATTTTACATTTCACCACTGCTGCTAACCTCATTGCATCACTTTTTGACAATATAAATGTGCAAAGCACATAGCAAAGCCTCCTTGCTAATGTGAGGCTTTCTTCCAGGCAGGAAATATTATGGATGTAGAAACAAAGCCTCCTTGCTAATGTGAGGCTTTCTTCCAGGCAGGAAATATTATGGATGTAGAAAAACTAAAACTGTCCTCCTTCCTCCACAGTTTCTCTTGATCCAGTCAGGTTCATTTCACTTACCCTGTTTCCCTGAAAATAAGACATCTCCTGATAATAAACTCAATTGGGCTTTTGAGAGCATGTGCTAAAATAAGCCTCTCCCTGAAAATAAGCCCTCCCCGAAAATATTTAAACGCAGAGCTGGAAATCAGATAAGATGGCAAGAGGAGTCCCATCTTGCTCCACGCGCTCCAAAATAATAAGACCTTCCTGAAAATAAGGCCAAAACACTTATTTCGGGGTTCAAAAAAATATAAGCCGGTCTTATATGGGGAAACATGGTAGTTTAAGTAAAATAACTCAATCTTAACCACTGGTTACATCTTTAAAGTAATGTGTAGTTTGGCCTTAAATTCTACAATCCAGTTATATCCCATCTGGATTCCCAGGCCTGGGAGGTGGGAAAAGAGCCAGGCCTGTAGTTGTGCCTCCAGAAAGTTTTATGTATAGAATGCTGAGTTGCATCCAAAGAACACCATACCTACTGTGAAGCATGGGGGTGACAACATCATGCTTTGGGGCTGTTTCTCTGCAAAGGGACCTGATGACTGATCCATGTGCAGGAAAGAATGAATGGGGCCATGTATCGTGAGATTTTGAGTGCAAACCTCCTTCCATCAGCAAGGGCATTGAAGATGAAATGTGGCTGGGTCTTTCAGCATGACAATGATCCCAAACCGCCTGGACAACGAAGGAGTGGCTTCGTAAGAAGCATTTCAAGGTCCTGGAGTGGCCTAGCCAGTCTCCAGATCTCAACCCCATAGAAAACCTTTGGAGGGAGTTGAAAATCCATGTTGCCCAGCGACAGCCCCAAAACATCACTGCTCTAGAGGAGATGTGCCTGGAGAAATGGACCAACATACCAGCAACAGTGTGTGCCAACCTTGTGAAGACTTACAGACAACGTTTGACCTCTGTCATTGCCAACAAAGGATATATAACGAAGTATTGAGATGAACTTTTGATATTGACCAAATACTTATTTTCCATCATAATTTGTAAATAAATTCTTTCCAAATCAGACAATGCGATTGTCTGGATTTGTTTTCTCATTTTGTCTCTCATAGTTGAGGTCTACCTATGATGTCAATTACAGGCCTCTCTCATCTTTTTAAGTGGGAGAACTTGCATAATTGATGGTTGACTAAATACTTTTTTGCCCCACTGTATCTTGCAGAAAAGTTAAAAAGTGCACAAAAATTAATTCATGATTGATTGTAAACCTCTTTTAAAATATTACTGAATTTTAAAAAATATTTGAGGATCCTGTTGGTTGGATATTACTTTAACAATCCATAAAGATGGTCCATATGTCTTTCCACAGTTTCTAGCACAAAGAATAATATCAAAGCACAGACCTCTCCTTCCAAAGGAACTCGGAGCTCAATTCAGTCTCCACCGAAATCAGCTTCACCTGTTCCAACTGCCAGAGGCAGGAAACTCACTCGGGCAAAACCACTGGCTTCATCCACTGTCCTTAGGAAAGTCCAGTCTCCTAAAAATATTCCAGTAGTCAAAAACATTTCTCACAAGGAAAACCTCAAAAAAAGGAAAAAAGACTTAAAACCAGGAAGAAAAGTTAGTATAATTTTTTATCATATGTGTGATTAATCTGTTTTGTTGAACTTGCATTCTCTTGCCCCGTATGTAGAAGTTTCTTTACTGAATCTACTTTTCCTAGATTTATTATTTTTGAAAGCTGTTTCCAAAGTGTTCTATTGCTGTCCAAATGCAGAATATGATTTGTAAATTACAGATTTTATTATTTTAATGTGTTCACAGCATTGGCATATTTACTTGGTCTTAAATTGCCAGGGTTTAAAATCTGTCTTCCTGAGCTACTAATTTTTCTTAATCTGAAAGTGACTGCCCCCCACAAAAAAGTCTTCATATTTTCTTTGTCTCCTTATTTCTTTAATGCAGATAAGTTAAACTTGATCAATTTTATACTATAATTTTATGAAACACACACACATACAATATTTTAACTTAGTGAAACTTCCTTTCAGTGGGAAATGAGAATAGAATAGTGGTCCCATAGATGAGCACGTTTCTATAAGTGGTCAAAAGGACATTTACTATATTTATACACTCTAGTTTTAAAAAATTGCTGAGGCAGGTATTTATAACAGTTGGCTAAATCTGCCAAAGATTCTTTCAATATAGGACTGCTTGTCGTTTTATGTGATGGCCTGGCTTCTGAAAGCTCTCATCTAGTTGCTAGTTGTAGCTGAGATCATGTTTCTGCCTCTTCTGGAGAATCTCATATCAGGAATAAACTCTAAATCTACAGGAACATATTTTATGCTCGTTTGACAGCATTCAATAATACACTGTATCAGAATTTTGTGTCAACTGATATTGATCTAAATATGATTTGACTATATGCAAAAATACGTTTAATGTAATAAAATATATTATTTTTCAACAGAAAAAAAACATAGCAATGCAACATCTCGCCTTTTCTCCTATTTCTGCAAAAGTTGACAGTAGCAGCCTCCCAATATACCGAGAGGCACCTGCTATCACTGGTACATCAGCTGTTATTTCCACAGGTAAATTTATCTATTTAAAAAAATCTCATGGGGTGAAATTCTGATGATTTACTCTAAGGTACTACAATGTTTTAGAAACGCAAAAGAAAGTCTGAAAGTAGCTATGAAGCTTTGCATTGGATACGCATTCCCATTTTACATCAATTTGAAAAATATAGAATATGTGTTATCAATTTTGAAAGCAATACTTTATGCAAGTGCCGGTGTGCATTAAACATTATACTGTATATGGTGTTAAATGGAACTCAGGTTGTGCATCTTTGGAAATCTGCTAGTTTCTTCTGTGGAATTATTTTCTGTTTCGCTAAGGATCAGCAGATAGTACCTTAGATGAATAATGCTATTTCCCCCCAAAACTTCCTTTAGGATACCTGTGTATTTTCTCTATGTCTGATCTCCTGATAATAATTTATTTTTTCACAGTTATTTTCTTGTTTTCTAAATTTCTGTGCAACTACGAAGTGACTTTTCCGCATTTTTCTTTTACTCTCTTACATGTTCCTTTCAACTTCTATAATCTTGCTTTCAAAGTTCTTTTCTTTTTTATCTCCATTGATTGTGCTTCCTGGCTATGTGTACCTTTATTATCCTTGTCCCTATATCATTTTTTCTAAACAACCTTTTTATCTTTCTATTTTAGTCTACCCAGAGCAGAAAGAAATAATTTCTTTCCCACTGCTAATCATTGTTTGGCATCTTTGATTCTTTTTTAGTCCAGCTGTTTAGTTGTTTTGCTTTAAATTGTAGACAACTTCTTTCAAGATTTTATGCTGTCAATGCATTCAGTGTAATTTTGACAAAATATTTGCATACTCCCTGTAAGGTTTTGGAAGTCAAATCTCTGGGGAGGGATGAGGGGAGCAGATGTTTGATAAAGGAAAACAAAATGAAGACTGATAGTTTAGATTGAAGGGATTCTATTTTTTCTTTATTTCTGGAAAATGTAGCAAAAAACAGGATTAGAAGTGCAATAAATGTGAACATGTACTCAAGATGGACATTATGGTTCATCTGAATGTACCCTGTAAGTGAAATTTTGGAATGCCAGTTCCTTTTGGTGTTGAAAAGCAAAGCAAGAATTTCTTGGGTAAGAAAAATGGTAGACAAAGATGAGTTTTATTTGTCCATTTGTCTGAACCTAAATTTTATGTCTGGGATGCCTTTAAGAAGGTAGCTAAAGATGAATTCTACATTGTGTTTTATTTTATTTTTCAGTTTGTGTCTATGTTAACAAGCACGGAAATTCTGGGCCTCATCTTGATAAAAAGAAAATTCAGCAGCTTCCCGATCACTTTGGACCAGGTCCTGTGAATGTAGTACTTCAGCAGGCTGTCCAAGCTTGTGTAGATTGTGCTTATCAATCAAAAATTGTCTTTGGATTCCTCAGGGCTGGGCATCATGCCGGAGAGATTATTACTGGTACATTATTTTTTCTGATTTATATTTAGACTTCAACTTTGTGCATAGATTGCATTTGTGAACAACAAATCAGCAACTCTGGCTTATTATCTGCTATGAATGTCTACGGAGATTCTCACTCATCCAGCTCATGTTTGTCCCAAAGGTGCTTTTTTTAAGGCAACTTTCTTTGTTTTTCTTTAAAGATGTTTTGCTTCTCATCCAAGAATTTGTAATGTTGATATGCAGAATAAGCCAGACTTCTGGCCTGTTGTTAACCGTATATACAATAAAATTAGTCAGTGATTCTTGTAAACTAACCACAATAAATCAGTATTTTAAAAAAACTTAGATAGCAGAATCAATATTTTGAAAGCCAATAAAAACTTTATATGCTTGGTAATGATGAAACCTCTAACTTTCTTTATTCTTAAATAAGTTATATTTAAATTGACTTACATTTGTCATATCTCCCAAAATAATAACCAGAAAAAATATTTTCTGTTATAATTTAAAAGCAAAAGCACCTCCATTCCTTTTGCTTTATATGAAAATATTTGATCCAAAACTGTGAATGTGTTCTGTTACAATGAGCTTATATCTTAGCTGAATGCTGTTTTGGAAAAGACAGAATTCTACATAGGTATAATTGCTGTCTGCCTTATGGTGTCAATATTTCTCTAGTTCTAAATTAGAATTGCTCCTTGTCACTTTGTTTCTAGCAAAAGCAGTCATTTGGATGCCTGTTTATAATTCTGGGATTTAAAAAAAGGCTGTCTTACTTTATTACATTATATTAATGCCAGATGAGACAGTTTTCTGTGGTTAATTAAGCTATCACACCTTATATCTAGC
The DNA here is from genome assembly GCA_030761175.1 of Masticophis lateralis. NCBI lineage: Eukaryota > Metazoa > Chordata > Lepidosauria > Squamata > Colubridae > Masticophis > Masticophis lateralis. Next base: position 79,624,052 of record JAUDYJ010000004.1, read on the forward strand.
ATTATTAAATTGAATTTTCTAAAAGACAGATTGATTTCAAATTAATGTTTAATATCATGACAGTGGAACAAGACTTCTCAGTCTTGGTCATTGTGCTTTTCCAGGCTGGGAACCAATTGCCCATCCATCCCCAAATATAAAACAAATAGTTTCAGATTTGCAGTAGTGGCCATAGGGCAGTAGAAATGGGCTGATGCTCCCAATCATTCCCAATAGCCCAAAGAAATGTATATTTTCAGAGAGATAGGGAGGAGCCCTATGAACTCTTTGCATTCTTGAAAATGAATAGCTTTTAAAAATGTGCTTTTCAAACTTCAAACAATGTGCAAAACAAATGCACATTGATTAGCATAGAGAGACTGCAAATGGTCCAAAACCTCTTGTAGAGAAAAAGTACAAAAACTGCTGCTTTCTTTTTATTCTTAGGATTCATTAAAAGGGAGATAGCTTCTGTTAGGCACTTGTGATATTTCATTGTATGTAATAATATTGGTATTTTTAAAAATCTTTTTACTGACAGCCTCTTTTGATGAGGAGAAACATGCCATCAATCTTCCTTCTGTGAATAGTGCATCTTTTGTTCTGCGCTTCTTGGAGAAACTCTGCCACAGCCTACAGTGTGATAATCTTTTCAGTAGCCAGCCCTTTAGTCCTTACATAGGAAATGCACATAGTCCCACTGAACATGATAGAAACAAGTCAGGTAATGTTCTGATTACTTTAGTTCCTTTCCTTGTCTTACCTCTTGGGTATTTTAGCATTGATGGTTTATATTTAGAAACAAAACAAGCAAGAAACAAAACAGTAGAATAATCATTTTGAATTATACTGCACAGTTATTTAGTAAGAATTTTAAAAAGTAGGTAGTTTTGCTTTTTTCCACACATGTGTAATTACAAGTTCTAAAGTTTTAAAGTATATTTTGACTTACAGGACATGCTTACGTAATTTTTTGGCAAAATTCAGAAGCTTTTTCAGGTAGTTCTATTTCCCAGTGAATTCTGCAGACAATGGTATTTAATAGTCTGATGTCAAATGCCAAGGAGGATTGACCCTACTTAACTTCTGAGCCCAAAAAGATCAGCCATTGTTGCCATTCATTGTAGAATTAAAAATAAGGTATACTGAAAACCACTGTATTAGGACTACAAATCCAATCCATATTCAAAGTGGAAAGTAGGATTCAGAATATGCATGTTATAGCTGTTGGCACATTCTTAAATCAAATATGCTTTCCTCAGAATCCCAGAAAAATGCAGCTTTCTTTAAAAGTTGCTGACAGTTGTGAGTTTAAATATAGAAATACTTTTTCTATATTGAGCCCAGATTGCTGGATAGCATTGATATGGATATGCAACTGCTATGATAAGAAAATAATGATAAATTCTTTAGTTTACAATTGCCTGTTGAAATCTGTAAATCTGAAATAAGTATCTATAGATCTTTATGTGTTTGAGTGCTTGTCTTACATAGTCCTGATTTCACATTGCTTACTTGCTTAGAGTCAGTCGTGTCAGGTGCAACAGCCACTAGCATTATGGCCATCAACCACGGATTTAGTCTATTTCAATGGAGATAGACAAAATTAGGACAGTTAAAGACTTATCACCTGCTTCATAGCAAAGTCTAACAGCTTGGAAGCTGACTTGTCTTGTCCAATGGAAAGAGACTAATTTCGTTTCTTTTCAAAATGAATGGTGAATTTAAAAAACTAGAACTTTCATTATCTAACATGAAGTGGAAAAAATCCTAAAGGTAGTTTTAGCATGAAATAACGTTTGCAAAGAATTTAGTGGAAGAAATTAGTGCATCTATTTCCAATTTATGCTTTAGAAATTTTGATTATTGGGGTCCATAATCTTTTTATTATTCACCAAAATGGAACAAAACATATAAGAAAGATAAACTATTGTAATGGGATGATATACTGCACAGAAATCAGTGCAGAGGGTTTCTATAAACTATGATAAAATTATATTTACTTCTCAATACATTCTTACTTACTTACTTCTTAAAAGTCATGCATGACTTTTAAACATTCCTAAGCACAGTAATATTCTTTGAAAAAATACCATTAATATTGTGATTGGCCTATGGGGCCTGACTTTTGGGATCCTCGTATATTAGAATTCTGATTTAGAAGCTGGATGAATTAGTTATGTCCTGTTTCAGGTGAATTAAAAACCATCTAACGTACTGCGTTCAGATCAGGATTCATATTGAGCTGGACTACAGCCTTAACTATCTTGTTAAATGCTTGGCTCTCAGATAAACTACAGTTATGTGAACTTTAAATATATTAAGATTTCTTTTAGAATTGAAAGGAAACAAGATTAATTAATTTTACATACACTATACAAAAAGCAGAAAAGACATTCTTTCAAAGCAATATTTGGGAACTTCACATTTTGGCTAATGCAATACTATCTTGCATATGTTTGAGATTGATTGAATGCTGTCATAAACAAGAGGCTTTAATTATAATATATTTGCCTTTAAATTATGGAGAGGAATTTTCATTACAATCATCTAATAGCCTTACAGTATTTTTAAATGTATTTTATTTTACCTAGATTTTCTATAAAATAAATTTGAAAGTGCAGATGTTTTTCTCAGAAATAATCTCATTAAAAATGTAGTCACAATTTGGCAACTACTGTTAATTATTTATTTAAAAGATTTATATGGTCTTCCATCTTGCTCAACTCTGGGCAACTCACAACACTAAAACTAGTAACTATAAAACAACCATAAAACAATAAAACAGTAAAAAGATCAAACAAAAACCTTGTGCCTTAATCATCCCTTTAGGATGCCCACAACAAGCTACAATTAATCACATTCCATTCTTTCCATCCTATCCTGTCCTGTCCCATACCATTGTCTCAGTAAAAGGTCAGGCCTTCTTGATGGCCTTCTGAAAAGCTACAAGGGTCAGAGCTTGCCGAATCACTGAAGGGGAGGGGTAGGGAAAGCACAGAAAATCCGTATTTCCAAAGTCCCGTGAGATGACAGAATTTCAAGAATAGGGTCTGGAGCGTGCCTACACTATCTGATCTAATGGGACAGACAGTCACATAGACAACCAGGTCCAGTGCCATGTGGAGCTTTAAAGGTGATTACCAGCACCTTGAATTGCATCTAGAAGACAACTGGAAGCCAGTAAAGCTCACCCAATGGAAAGGTAACATGGGTGAACTTATGAATATCCAATACTATATATGCTGCTGCATCCTGGATCAATTGTAACTTCAGAGTGATCTTAAAGAGCAGACACATGTAAGGTACATTGCAGTAATCCAAACAGGAAGTCACTAAGGCGTGAATCACTGTATAGAAGACCTCTCAATCCAGCAAAGGGTACAATTGGTATACGACATTGATCAGTGCAAAGCCCCCCCCCCCTCCAGTCACAGCTTTCATCTGCAGGTGCCATGAGTCCAGGAAGATCAGCAAATTGTACCAGCTCAGTTGTGGGAATGCAAGCCTGTCTAGTCAAAGATTTTGGGATTTACCAAAAACTTTCATGGATTTTATATTGTCCTTTAATTATGTGCTTTGCTATTTAATATACAGATAATGGGCTTGGCAAAAGTTGGGGAATAAAGAAATAGAGAAAAAGTAAATATGCCCAGAATTATTTGTCTCTTTTGCCATTCTTAAAAGTTGACTTATACTTAACATCATCATCAGTGGTAGGTTCCTCCCCGTTCGGCCTGGTTCAGCCAAGCCGGTAGCGGTGATGATATGATGTCACTGAACTGGTTCTGCTGCCCCCCCCCCCGTGTTATTCTTACCGTTTATTTGGCCCCACCCCCAATATATTGCTGCCTCCTGAGGCCCAGCTGATAGGCTAGAAGGAAAAAAACTGTTTAAACTCTTGCTGCAGGACTTCAAAGGGCCGCCCTACAGCTGATCAGTGTTAAAAGGCAGTGTGGTGGTAGACCGGTGCCTCCAAAAACAAATGAGTAAACCGTTGCCTGCAAAAATAAATGAGTAGACCAGTACAGCTCTGCAAGCAGTTAAAAGCCTGGTAGACCAGTACCTCTGCTAAAGCCTAAAGAATTGTCACATGACCATCAAGCCACGCCCACAAAATAAGCCATGCCCACAGAACCGGTAGTAAAAATTTTTAGAATCCACCCCTGATCATCATGTTCATGAAAAAGGAGCAAGGTGGTTAAGTATGTATGAATTCTTGCCTATTTTGTCATTGACCAATAACCAAATCTTGTATATTAAATATACAAAATAGGCAATAATTAAAGCATCCTTATTTAACTACCTTTCCCCCCTTATACAGACTAAAACATTAATTTCAGTTCATTAATTTGTTGTGTTCTTCTGATTAAATTTTCATTTATGGAAAAAAATGCCCACTTTTTGTATAAGTGATATATTTATTACTCATCTCAAGGTATCTATGATTTATCACTTGTTGTATATTATGATTAATGAGCTATGAGCTATGATGTATGACCTATCGTTTTGTTGTTTGTATGTACACTGAGAGCTTATGCACTAGAGACAAATTTCTTGTGGGTCCAATCACACTTGGCCAATAAAGAATTATGATTTCTAATTTTCTAATTTCATAATTAAATTACTCATTGGGAATGCTTTGAAATAAATACTATAGAAAAATACATGGACAGAAGGAATTGCATCACAATTAAATATGCATTTTCCATGGAAAGGTTAATGAGGCAGGTACTATTAACTAAGGTGATCCTTCACCCATCCATCTTGTATTCCAAATCTGTCCCTAGAGAAGCTTTTCTGAATCTGTTGTGACTGCTACACTGGCAATGTTGTATCTAGTGATTCTAAACTATTTCTAAATTTGCTACCATAGAAATTTGAAATCTTAGTAAAGTGGAGCTTTAAGTGTATTTACATTTGAATTATTGCATGCATTTATAACTCCTTAATCTCTTTTGATTATATAGCAAAAGAACAAATATCAGACAGTAGAAGTGCAAAACGGTATTCTCAGGATTCAGCCCCTTATCCTGTCCCCATGTCTTCTAAGCTTCTAAGAACTGAAGTTCACCCATCTGAAGGTAATTGAATTTTAATTATCTTCACTTACAGTAAGGATAAAAAACCTTTTTCATTCTAGGGCCTGGATGTTCTGCATCTTCTTGCTTAGGGTCATTGCTATGCTGTCAATGGGCATAGTGGAATTGAAATGTTTGGATCAGTTTGTGGAGTGGCAGGGGCTGAAAGTTGTCCATCAAGTCTTTCAGATATTTATGTTAAATATTTTGTCCCATAATGCCATTTCCACTTATTTGGTTTTCTTTTAAAGAGATGCTAAAATTTTGTAAGACTTAAGGTATCCAAAGGATCTAAATATGATCCTGCCACAAATGTTATAATGTACAACATAAATAAAGATAGTCAATCACACTAAACTACAATTCTGGACATCCAGAATCACACACACAAAATTTTACAAGCAGTCAAGTCTTCCATACACTCAGAAGAATTTAGTCCCATAGAAGCTAGTCTTATTTTTTCATGGAAATTTCAGATCTGTCAGTCAGATTAGAATTAAATATTTCTAAATTCAGGAATGCATAAACATCAAAATGAGTTCAATCCTTCCAGACAAAAACAACAAGGGATGAAAAAGCCCACATCCATGCCCTGAAGCAGGGGACACAACTGGTAATGGAGTACATTCAATTCATCCCCACGTTTAGTCAGATAGCTCTACTGATCACAAATTTATTGAAGATGAAAGGGGAAGCAAATGAACCCTGAATGACCCCCTGGTCATTTGAGTGCCAAGCCGCATTTGAGAAACTAAAACATCTTTTCACCACTGAACTGATCCTAAAGCACCATGACCCAGACAAGCCCTTTGTGATACAAGCAGATTCCAGTGATATGGTCGTGAGGGCTATGCTGCACCAGAAGAACACCAAAGGAGAGTTGCTCCCAAGTGCATACATGTCCTGTAAGCTTTCAGAGAGTTGAGAGATGATAGGCTATCTGGGAAAAGGAAGCCTACATGGTCCGCTGGGCTCTCCTAACCCTGGAGGCAATTCTTGGAAGGCAGTAGGATTCCTTTCGAGGTGTGGATGAACTTAGAAGCATTGAAGACTCCCCGAAAGCTGCCTCCCAAACAGATCCGATGGGCCCAATATTTCAACCACTTCAACTTCACTCTCTGCGATCTACCAGTAGGGCAAAATTTCTTGGCAGACACTCTCCCACAAATGCCACAGTGCACAAGGAGAGGTTGCCAATTCCATCATTCCTTCCAAACAAGTAGCAGCCCCAGTCCTCACGAGACAGCAGGAAGCATTGCCATTACCACTGACTAAAGACCTAACGCAAACTCTAAAAGAAGCCTTGGCAGGGGATGAGTGGTTCCAATCACACAAAGGCGAGCTGTCCTTAAGAGACAAACTGGCATGGATGGGGAGCAAACTGTACATCCCATTGAGCCAGAGAACCTTAGTACTGCTATGGAGCCATGATGCAGAGGCAGTGGGGCATTTTGGATTTGTAAAAACCCTTCATCTCATAAACAGAAAATTTTGGTGGCCACGGATGAAGAAAGATGTAGAAACCTACCAGGGGTGGGTTCTACTTACCTTTACTATTGGTTCACAATGGGGCCGCATACACGCACTCACTTCTGCGCATGCGTAGAAGCTTCCTGATGACATCGGGGTCAGTGGGCGGAGCCTCCCACTGGTTTTACTACGGGTTCTTGTGAACTGGTCCGAACCGGGGGCAACCTACCACTGAAGCCTACATAGCCAGCTACTCTGTGTATACTTCGATGAAGAGGCTGCCCAGTAAGCCTCCAGGACTGTTACAGATGGTGGCCAACCCCGTGGCCCCCTGGAGAGAGATATCTATGGACTTTATTAGGGAGCTGCTGGAGAGTGTTGGTTATGATCTGGGTCATTACGGACTTATTTTCTAAGCAAGCCCAGTTTGTGGTGTGCCTGAGTATCCCTTCTGCTTGATCCCCATGGAGCCTGTGAACACGTGAAAGCAGTCCTACAGCAGTACCTTCAATGCTATGTGAACTACCAACAAGACAGTTGGGCTGAACTTCTGCCCTTTGCTGAGATGACATACAATAACTCTGTACATAGCAGTACAGGTTTACCCCCTTTCGAGTGGCCACCAGTATGGAATTTGTGCCTATGCCAGAATTCCCTCAGGAGACCCCCTTTGTCGACTTCATTGGCTGAGTGGATAAATACTTTGAAAGCCATCTGGCCCATAGTGCGCAAAGCATTAAAAGCGGCAAGGGAAGTGCAGAAGAGATAGGTTGACAAGAAAAGAAGAGAGCACCTCAGAAGGAGTTTAGAATAGGGGATGAGTTGTACCTTTCCACAAAGTTCTTGCAGTTGGGGCAGCCCTGCAAGAAGTTGGGGCCTAAGTACATACCATATTTTTCAGAGTAGAAGACGCACCTTAGTTTTTGGGGAGGAAAATAGGGAAAAAAATTTCTGCCTACCAGGTATTCATCTAGGGTCCTTAGTCTACTCAGCTTCAGCACATTAGTTTGCTGGTTTTGAGCGTTGGGGATAAAAAATAGCTTCTAGAGCACAGCTGATTTTCGGAGAGAGAAGCAATGAGAAAAGCAGGCTAAGCGTGGAAGATCGCTTCACTCGTTAGTGCCTTGTTAGGGCTGAAAAAAAGCTTTGAAAAAACTACATTCAGAGTATAAGATGCACCCAAATTTTCACCCTCTTTTAGGGGGGAAAAGTGCATCTTATACTCCGAAAAATATGGTAGGTAGATAATAGGTCATTTCCCTATTATCCGGATTGTGAATCCGGTGACGGTGGAATTGAAATTGCCAAAAAACCTTAGGCACATTCACCTTATGTTTCACTGTAGTTTATTAAAGCCCTTCTGTAGCTTACCATTGAGCCTCCTCCACCATGGATAGAAGGAGAAAGACATTTTGAGGTGGGGATACTTGGGGAAGTTGCAATACTTAGTCTGATGGAAGGGGTTTCCCTTGGCAGAGGCAGAATGGGTGATGGCAACAAATGTCCATGCCGTCATGCAGAGGTTCCATGTTAGGTACCCGGACTGACCCCAATAGGTGAATTAGTTGCAAAGAGATCATGGTATAATATGTATTTGTTTTGTAGGATTAATCAACTTTTTGGAGGGTTGGCATGTCATGGTTGACTCGTTTCACAACCTCGCTCACAACCAGGCAACAGTAATCGGAGCGGGGAGGGAAGGCATTGGAATGTAAGGCAGGCTTGGGGTGGGGTGGGGGGAGGAATTTAGAATGCAAATGTGCCAACCGGAAGCCTGAGATAGACCCAACACCCCAAGATGACCAGCTGGGAATGTCTGAGGCAGACAGACCATTCCCAAAACAAAGCAAGTGCAAATGATTGGTGACAATGAACAATGGAAGATCCAGGGGAAAAAGGGAAAATTTTCCTATGCTGTTTGGTATGACATCATTAGAACTGGCTTTTCTACTTCTGTACCCATATGGAATCTTCAGTAAAGATTCCATATGGGTACATTTTCTTGGTAAAAAATAATCCCAGGAGTTTCTTTTGCTGTCTATACCAGTTGACACACAGGATTCTTATTTGTTGCACACAGCATGCAAAAATGCCTTTTCTAAACTTTGGCTTCAGCGTGACAATCCATACTTATTCACCTTTTAGAGAGCTCACTATCAATGTCAAGAAATTTAATAAATTGGATCAGTTTCTTTTGTGTTTCTCTTTTAGTATTTTCCTTTTTTCCTTTTTTTCCAAAATTACCATAATCTTTCTGATTCAAATGACAGAGTGGCCAGTAAAGTTAGATAGTTAGTAATACTATATTCCTTGCAGAGTTGTTAACCTATTCATCTTGGTAAAGTTTTCTTAAGTAGGGGATTTTTATATTAAAGCAAATTTTTAAATAAAATCTTTATAGTAGATATCACTTTACTAATAATCTGGTTGTGTTAAATTCTGTATAGCAGAAACCCTGCCAAATGAAGAAATATCCAAAGAGCACAGCTTTGCTGAGAATTCAATGGATTCTGCACTCAATTCAGTCACCCTGTCAAGTTCTAAAAATCAGAATTCCACTGAATATCGTACCTCAGGAAACACAGCCTATTTTAGCCATTCTCTTCCTTCAGTATCTGCTACCTCAAGCACAGTACCAAATCTACAGAAATTATCAAGTGCTGCTGGGAACAAAAGTTATTGTGATGTTGCCAGAAAGAGACTGCAACAGAGGATTGAAGGTATTCTCGAGCTTTTCTAAAAGTTCATGCTTTGTTTGTGTGCATATCTATATGTATATTCATAAAACTGGCTCTAAAAGCACTTTATTATTCTAAATTTATAAAAGGAGTCAGCAAATTTAGCAGACATACTCAAACCAGAGTCTTCACTTTGCTCTACTGACATCCTTACTTGGCAAAGGCTGTGGGTTATTAAGGAAGGAAGGAAGGAAGGAAGGAAGGAAATCTTATAGATCAGAGGTGGATTTCAGCCGGTTCTGACTGGTTCTTGTGAACTGGTAGTGGAAATTTTGAGTAGTTCGGAGAACCGGTAAATACCCCCTCTGCCTGGCCCCGCCCCAATCTATTCGCTGCCTCCCAGTCTCCCAGCTGATCAGATAGAAGGAAAAAATCAGGGCTCGCTTTTCAGTGGGGAGATCGCTTGACAAAGAAGAGGGAAAAAAACAACAACAACAAGGCACTGTCACTTTAAATTGACAAGCCAAGAAGCTCCCAACTGATTGGCTAGAAGGAAAAAATCAGGGCTTGCTTTTCAGCTGGGAGATCACTTGGCAAAGAAGAAGAAGAAAAAAAAAGCACACAAACATGTGATCGCTTTAAATTGCAAAGCCAAGAAGCAGCTGCCGGAAGGAGGTTTTTACTTGCAGAAGCAAAGCGATTCAGCAGTTCGTTTCTGGATCAGCTGAACAACAAACTGGATAAGAGGAGGGATTCTTATATGGTTCTATGTTTTTGAAGTTTTGGGGTTTGTGCAACAAGGGCGTTGTGTTTCTAAAAGGGTTTGGGCAATTTTCATTGTGAAATATCCTGTCTTGAATGAGTTTTCTGCCTACTCGTAAATGGAGTTGAACTTCCGGCTTCCATTTTCTATTATCTCTAAACACTGGTAGCTGTTTTCTTCTTACAAAGTTTCCTTTATGCAGCTGGCAGGAATGTGGAATGAGCCTCAGGCAGATTCTTTTGTTAGCAGCTTGATGTTTCCTTGCTTTTCTGGGAGACTTTTCTTATGAGTAATATTTTTGGGGGGGAAATTAAGAGGGGGGAGTTTGATTCCTTTCCAGAGCAGGTTAGTGGGGTAGGGAGGGAATGGGGATTTTGAAGTAACCTTCCCCAGGCGTCAGGAGGGAATGGGGATTTTGCAATATCCTTCCCCCGTCATGCCCACCAAGCCACACCCACAGAACCGGTAGTAAAATAATTTGAAAACCACCACTGACATAGATATTATACTTGTCTATTTTCTACTTCTGGATTTCTCTTTGAGGTAATCCCTATGTCTTAATTGAATCACAATGTAAATCAAACCATAATGTATTATTTTTGCCAAAATGAACAATTTTGCTTTGTTCTATAAATGCTATTATACATGTTGTTCCTTGAAGGAAAATCCAATACAGAGGAGTTTTAAAAATAAACAGGTATGATTAATTACTAACAGAAACAAGCTACTATCCTGGCCTTTCTAACTTAGTATTCTCCAGATGTGCTAAAATAATTTACAGAAAGTTCAACTGATATTCTTGAAAGTGATCATAATAGGAATTTGGGGAGCCAACATTTGGAAGCCACCAGGCTGGGAAAGATGTGTGTGTGATGTATAGGTCATCACTGCATTAACAGTAGCAAGGTATTTTCAGATTACGCTCATAAAATGGGAAAATAATGGGGGATGGTTGTTTTCTATTCACCAATAACTATAAAAGCTATTTGAATGTGTGCATGTATCCTCAAAATGCCTTGGTTATTTCTCCAGCTTCTTCATCCTTTTGTGTGTTTAAGCTGCAAGTTCTAAAACAGGACCTGAACTCAGTGTACTAAAACAGGAATCTTCGCATCTCTTCAGCAAAGACCCTTCAGCATGGTCAATTGATGAAGTAATGCGATTTGTAAAAGAAGCAGATCCTCAGGCATTAGCACCCCATGTCGAACTCTTCAGGAGACATGTAAGTAAAGTAAAACTTATTTTTAATAGTACCTAGAATCACATGAAATAAAAAAAAAACTATTATATTCCTGAAATCTAATAGGCTTTTTTCCTCCAAAAGAGTATTGAAAGCAGAAAACCACCACTGTAGTTTGCACTAGAAAAGAGTTTTGTGTCAATGTAAGTTCTTCTTGATACAGAATTATCTTTAAACAAAAAATTATTCCTGATGTCTCATTAATTCTTGCAGTGTTTGGGGGAAACTATTAGTAATTACACAAAAATATACAGAGAAAAATCTTAGAACAGGAAAACATAACTTGATATGTATGAAATGTTCTTCCTGTTCTGTTGAAGAATTTGGTAGGATTAAAATGGATTCCAATTAGTTTACCTATTTGTTAGTTTCTGTTTTCTAAACTGATATCATATGTGAGTAAGGTCATTGGGATAATGTTATGGGGGCAAATAATTTATTAGAACTTCTCTTGATCAAAGACAGGATTGAAAAAAAGAAAACCAGATTGTCAAATTCCAGATTCTGCTTCCCCCATCAGAATCAGAAATCAGGTGTTGTTCATATTAGAAAGGTCAAAGAGGGATATGATGCATGTGGGTTGGGAAGAGCTGAGGGTCTGGAGATGTTTCAGGCCGCTAATATCTTGACCTTGAAAAAAGTGTTAAATGCTTATCCATACCAACATGGAGATGGATTCAGTGCTGTTCTGACAGCGAGTAAAATAAATTGTTTAAACAAAAATGAGAACTGAAAGAGCACAGATTCAGGCTTCTGCAGATTCAAAGCAGACAAGTTTGCTTTTCATTTGGTATGTAACATTTGCTGTTCCTACTTAAAGGTGTTGCAGCATTTATTTATTTAACTTGTATGTCACCTGATTCCCAATGAACCTGGGCAACTCAACCACAAACAAAGAAATTATAATTAAACAATTTAAAGATAAAAGATGGCAAGTTGAGAAACCAGATGGAATGGCACGAGGGGTCTCACTCTCTCTCCCCACAGGCTTGCATAAACTTTTTCCTTAGGTCACAAGATCTGGACAAGGTCCTAAAGCTCCATGTTTTGCGTTAAGGAAATGGATGGTGTAACCTTATCATATCCAAAGCTGCTTTGCCTAGTTCGAGTCATACTACAGCTCTCTATATGAATAACTGATTCTGTAAATAAATTAGAAATTGTAATACCCTGTTTCCCCCAAAATAAGACATCCCCTGATAATAAGCCCAATCGGGCTTTTGAGTGCATGGCAATAAGGCCAAGCTCTTATTTCAGGGTTCAAAAAAATATAAGACAGGGTGTTATTTTGGGGGAAAAATGGTATACATATTATATAATTATTATTTGTAAGTTTTATAATATAAATTCTGAATATTTGTCAGTGAAAATTTCCAAGATGTTCAGATTTGAATTTCTGTTTTTCTCTTGGAAAGATGATAATGTGGGAGAGAGAGTTATGTTGTGTCAGTCTAGAGTAATATTCTTGTTCTAAAACTAGTCATTAATTATTGTCATCTTGTTTCCTCACAGGAAATTGATGGGAAGGCTCTTCTATTACTGAGGAGTGATATGATAATGAAGTATATGGGTCTGAAACTGGGCCCAGCATTAAAACTATGTTATCATATAGAAAGACTTAAGCAAGGAAAGTTCTAGTGAATGCACAGTGATAGTGTTGCATTTGAAGTCGACAACCAGTCAGGTTCAAAAAGAGAACAATAGGGCTGAAACTTTGCCTGATTGAATGGATCAAAAAATCTCACTCAGCTCACAAAGAAATTTCCAGTATATTGTTTCTACTAGTCTAATCAGAAAGAAATATTGTAAATCAGCATTGTTTTACAGATACTTCTTGAATGTGAGATTTAATGTTAAAAGTTTCATTGTATTTAATAACTTTAAAATATGCAGGGAGGAAGTAGTGCTAAGAGTATTTATATGAGAAGCTGCAAAATACATTAAAAATACCTCTTCAGCTTCAGCATTTTCATTCAGAACCAAAACAGCTGAATTCCAAAGGATCTTTATGTTTTTTTAAAAAATCAAATGTGGAGGGTGTTTTTTTTTTGTTTTGTTTTTTTGCAAAAATGGATGAATTTCTATGCTGGGGTGAGGGAAGTATTATTTTTAATTGATTAATTCTTTAATTAATATAATCACATAAATATCTTATTTGAAGCAAATTTTCATTAAAATAATAGCCATATACTTGTATTGTAAGTTTATGTTGTGTGCAAAAAACAAATAAGCTCTTTTTTTCAAACTTAAATTATGAAAATACATTTTTATAGTATATGTTGACAATTTAAGGAGAAAATTTCTTTTTTAAGAAGAAACTTCTTATGGCTGATTTGAGCAGCCAACTCCCAAATGAGCAAATAACTTTCAGTTTGCTTACAATGATATAAGAAACATTGTATCGAAACATTCCATCTAGCATAAACATATGTTCATGCACTTGTATATTTATGTGTGTGGGTTCATGCGTGTGTGTGTGTGTGTGTGTGTGTTGTGTATAAATATATATTTTGTACACAGTATTCAAGGTTTTTTAAAGAGTGTGTTTTAAAGGTATTTTTGCACTGTGGCAGATGATAAACCTTCAGGTTTTTTGTTCATTTTAAATCATAAACAAAATGTGCATTATACATTTTATCTTAGTTTATAGGTGTTGATATATCATCAAGCTGTGTCCTAAGACCAATCATATTTGTTCCAGTAGAACATAGGGTTGAGATTCCCTGGTGGGAATGTGGTAAATTATGGAAGATAATTGCCTAAACAGATTTCCTTTTGCATTCTAAAATATGATTTTATGCCACCAGGAAGGGACACAATGAAATCCACCATCTTGTGTAGGATCCAGAAGGATTTCAGCATGTGTAGAGTTTCTAATTAATTGCAAAACTTTACCTTCAGTCACCTTTCACTGCATGTGAATGGTGTTTGCTGGATGTATGTGTCCTCATACTGTTCATTAATGCCTGTCTGGTTTGTTTCTCATTTCATGGAGGGGGATGGAGAGAAGGGGAAGGGAGAAGAAGAAATAATTGATGGACAGATTCATACAGGGCAACTTGGGGTACTATGCAATATTTCTGAATTCTCATGTTGCGCTGAGCCATTTTATTCTGGGAAAATATCTGGAAGAGAATGGGATGATGGGGAGAGGTGATATTGAATGTCTTTTTTACTTTGTCTCTCTAATCTTTTAGATATTGAAAAAGTCAGTAACTTCTTTTAACAAAGGAATTAAATTACACTTGGGTGTATAATTCATCTGAATCTTAGTGCTCTATCTGTAAGTTACAAAAAGTGCTGATAATAAAATACTTTGCCGTCACTGCCAATATAATATCAAGGACAATTTATGTACTTTTGTTGAATAATCAGGCGTTCTGTTTGTCGAACTGTTGCTAGAAAAGAAAGAAATGTAGTTTTTATATTTCTTACTGCCTTTTTATATGGAAAAAAATTCTAGTTAAAATACACATTTGTTGTTTATGCCTTGTTTATTATGTATTAGTGTATTTATTAGTAATACACTAAGTACTCAGGTTTAGCTAAAATGGCAAAATTGCAAACTGTTTTTGAAGCAATGTATTCCTTTAAATGACTGAAACTGGATTTAAATGAAATCACTTTGGTGATGTCCTATTTTCTGATGAACTTCTGGCATTCATATTATATCAGCAAACTTTGCTTGTCATAAGAGTGTACAACAGCTCCAATATATAACTTTCTTTAACCGTTGCAGTTATTTATATATGCTCAGGTATTTAAAAATAAGCTGTAGTGGCTGTGATATCTTTCATATCTTTTGATATTACATAAACACACCTATTTATCTCATGCTTGTATTTGGCATATAATTGTGCTTGTGATTTTTAAGGGTGACATCTATTATGCCAGTGAACTTTCCACTAGTACCATGGGAATTTTTCTTGTTCTCCATCTTGCATCTATATGCTTCATAAATTTGTTCTGAAGCAGGGGTGTCAAACTCATGTTGTCACAGTGGTGTCACGTGACATGACTTTTTTCCCTTCGCTAAACTGGGCATGGGCATGGCCAGTGCATGACGCATCCGGCCCACAGGCCGCAACTTTGACAGCCCTGTTCTAGAGAGTTGAAGAATGTGTTGGCAATGGGAGAAAACAGTCAAATTATAGGATATTTAGTATAACTTATTTTAGACACTGTTAAAAGGTATTTTAAAATTGTATTAAAATAATCTTGCAAGAATCTAGTTGTTTTTTGTACTGGATTGCAGACAAAATGTCACAAATGTCATTCAAGGAATTTTATATGTTAAAAGTGGTTATAGAACATAAACACAATATTTTAAACCATGAGGTTTCTCTTATTCATTTTGTTAATATGTCGTTCAATAGTGCAAATAATGTATATTACATTATACAAGCCTTTATATGAAACAAGAAATTGTTTCTGAAGTTTTAATTTTGCATATGACGTGATATAAATTAAGTTAGATATATTTTTCATTATTTTCAACTGGATGTCCTCATCTAAAGAGAAAATAAAAGTTTCTTGATGTTTACTTGTCAATTATTTTTAGTATGTAATGTCTTAAATCTGCAACTGATTCATTACCATGTTTGGTAGTTACTAATACATCAATTAAAATATTCTGTGATTAATATAATGTACATGTTTGAAAGGATGTAATATTTACAGAAATAATCTGAGTAAAATTTTAAACACTGATGTTAACATACTGTAGATTATCACCTCAAAAATCACTTCAAAAATAGAATCATCTAGGTTGGATGTGGATACTTAAAGTAGAAATAAACCATCAATACAACTGAGGGTTGTAATGGTTATCAAATTAAATAATTCAAGTGCTTAAAAAAATTCTGAATGCTCTTTTTGCATAATCCACAGAATTTAGAAGAATCCACAGAAGAGGCAAGAATAAAATCTAGAGGGCAGTCTATCAATTGCTTATTCCATAATTAAAAAAGATCTTTTAAAGACCCCAGACAAGTTTAGTATGTGATGCATTGTGGTGCTGAAGGTGTTGATTGGGACCAGGGAGGTTTAGTCACTGTTTAATCAGGACTGTTGTGACAAACATTAGAGGAGAGCATGCTGTCCATACTGCTTAGAGCCCTGAAAGGAAGGCAGAATATAAATCTAAATAAATTGGAACATTCTAACTGTCCTTTTATTAGCACACATGAAATGACAGGAAGAGAAGGTAGTTCAAGTGCAAATTATTTGCATACAGAAAGTCCTAAGTTCAGTCATAATGCTTCCAGGAGTTTTTTTCCAAGTACTACAAATAGCACTAAACCTGTAAGTCAACTGTTTGTCTGCCCACAGAATATTTGTCCCAAAACAAAGGCATTTGATTCCCCCAGAATTTGCTATATTTTGCATGACCTACAGCACAGAGTGGAATGCCAAACAGCCATCCCAATAAAGCAGTGCACAAAACACTGCAATGTTTTTGCTGAAGCAGTCTTAATGATCTTTACTACTCTTAAACCTAAAACTAGATTTCCTTCTGAGAATAAGAACAATTGCAGCAATCTGAAATGATGTTCAAACAGTAAACTTAGGCCTCTTGCAAATGTGGGTAGTGCTTTTCGGTGGATAGCAGTAGTTTTTCTAAATTCCCCTGTTGTCCTGATGAACCATATGATTAGCAAAGATGTAATCGGTTTATAATGAAATGAAAACAAAATGGTATCAAAATAGTATCTGCTGCCTCCTTGTACTGCATTAAAATGTACTCAAGACAATAGTTCAGCTAGCAGAATTCTTTTGCAAATGAAGGCAAATATACGTATCCCAGGATAATTTTGTAGGATACAAACTGAGTCGGTCACTGGGACCAGAGATTGGATTCTGTAGAATTCTTTAGCTACAAAACAATGAAAAGATAAAAGAAAACAGACTATCAGTATAACACTAGAGGTATACAGTGATGGGGATTTGGGAAAACCAACCTACTAAACAATTAGAATGTTCAGCAACACCTCTAGTGTTTTGGATTGCTAGGTACAGAATGAAAATGTTCTTTAGGTATTTCATTAGATGTCAAAACTAGATAAACTGCTGTAGGTTCCAAATGTTAGAAACAACTTCTAATAATATTGTTATAATTCAAACCATTACTAATTTTTCAGATTATAACATCAAAAAAAATGCTCAGCTAGTTTTTGAAAGGTTCATATAGTTCTGTGCAATTTTATCTTCCTCAGTTATGTTTATATCTTAGATTTTAGTTACTGAGCCATTTACCCCATACCAAATTATGAAAGTTGGTACATAAGAAAAAAAATACTGTGTTCTACTGAGACATTATTTCAGACAAAATAAATCACACAGTAGCTTTTATATCATGGAAAAGCAAATAGATGTCTGAATTCAAATCTGTAGATCAATCTTACACTAGTATTAGGAAAATTGCAGTATCCGTTTTTGCTAAAAACATGCACACGTACATAGAGCCAGTGGTGGGATTCTACCAGTTTGCACCGGTTCGGTAGAACCAGTAGTTAAGCAGTTTGGAGAACTGGTTGTTAAAAGAAATCTCCTTTTGTTTTTTTTCCACTTTACAGGGTTAATCCTGTAAGGATTAATTACAACATTTGGTGTTGTTTCCTAGCCTAATCTTTATTACAGAAACTGCCTCTCCAGCAGTATGCCTAGACTTACTTCACTTCCGGTTCTGGAGATTCTCGGAGGCTTATTTTTTTACTTGACTTTCTTAAAGGGGAAGGATTGTCTTAAGCTTTTTACACTGCTGTTGGGAGAAAATACTCCCTTGTTGGAGTTCTTCCAGCCAGGGTGCAATGATCAGCACTTTGAAGAAATAATTGAATAATGAAGCAGAAACTTTTAATGACAAGGAACCAAGATGAGTGACATTCAGCAAGGCTTCTTGGCTAGCTAGAAAGATAGACATTCAAATGTGAGTTTACATATCCTTTCTGACTTTTGGTCTAAAACTGATTTTTGGTGAAATTTAATTCTGTGCTTGGTGATGTTTAATCATGTGTTTAGTGATGGGATAATTTTCCCTATTCATCTTTGTTTGGAAGGAAAAATGTTAATCTCTGTTCCTGAAAAAAAGCAGCTTTGGAAATCTGACTAGTTCTGTGTCTATTTGTTCTGGTAATTGGTTTAACAAGCAACAGATACTCTCTTTGCTCCTTGGCTTCATTCTGGAGATCTTAAATGACCACTCTGCTAAAGGGTTTCACTTTATGAGCAAGAGTTGGCTGCTGATAGTTATCACTGCATTTTAACTATTTTAATTCCTCAAGGTGCTCTGGCACCCTCCCTGATTTGTAACTCCAGTTTGCAGGTATTTCTAATCTAATGATTGGTATTTAGGGCAGCTTTTTACAAGCAAAGAAGCTTTTTGTATTTTTGTACAGTAATCCTTGACTTACAACAGTTACAATGGCACTGGAAAAAGTGACTTATGACCGTTTTTCACACTTATGACCATTGCAGCAAACTGTCATTAGGGCAAAGAAGCGATGCCACATGACCACGCCCACCCAGTCACATGAAGCACCGCAGTTGTGAAATGAGTGACACGGTTGTTAAGAATGCTGCAATGGGGATAAATGGTGACCAGTCACAAGTGCGAGGACCGTCAAAAATGATTTTTTTCAGCCCTCTTAGTCCCTATACACATAGCCATGGCCACCCGGTCACGTGACCTCCAAGCCACACCCACCCAAATAAGCCACGCCCATAGAACTGGTTGTTAAAAAAATTGAATCCTACCACTGCGTAGAGCAAATATGTATGAGCAAGTTGGTCATAAGCAAATCTGAGTTCCTATTACTTGATTCCTCCCCTTCCTGCCCAATAAATAAGAGTGAATTCTGTATTTTATGTTGAGAAGAAATCTAAGACTTCCCAGTTCAATGGCTGCAATAAAAAAAAAGTAATAACTTCTTTTAATGTGAAACAAGATTGGAGTGGCACCATCCCAACAAAAATAATGTAAATTATAAATAATGTAAATTATAAATCCTGACTACATCTTATGATATGTGTATCTTAATGAATGCAATCATCTATAAACAGCACTGTGATTTGATGTGATTTATAGTTTCATTATGTTGGCAGTTGAGTAGTTTAGCCTGCACTTACTGTGATAGATAAAAGCAACATAATTTTTTATTATCATTTATGATAAAAGTTTCTTGCACATGGTTTTGCTTCTTCAACACATTAAAAGGAGCTAAAATTAATTTTATTTGACTGCAAGATTTTGGTTAGTGCATACATAATAATAAAATCAAAACCAAAGAAACCAAAGTTAAAATAAACATTTCATAGAAAGAAGAATTGCACTAGTTAAAGATTTCCACCAGAATTTCAAACAATATTTCATCAATGCTATTTCACCAATGTTTCAAATCTTACATCATCTTCAAATTAAGATAAGGAAAATGTACAGAACTGCATGTTATCTGCATAGTAATGAAAATTCACTTAACCTCTTGGATGAAATTTCCAATTATGTCATATTCTTCTTTAAATGCACAACGAACTCAATCCTCCAGGTGTCAGAAGTTAACATACCATGAGTTATGTTCATAATCTCCCAAGTTCCTATCCCACCAAGAAGACCTAAAAAGATAGCATAATCAATAATACTATAAGTCATACAGAAGTCCAAAGGAAATATAGTATAAGACCATATCTTTTCTTTATGTGGATTTAGATAGAAAATAAATTGTGGCTACTATTTTCATGTTCAAACCAAGGCAAAAGCCAACCATAGTGAGACAGGCATAGTCTCACTATTATCTGCTGATTAGTTTTATTACAATCACATGCACTAATACTTTACAAAGTAGAATTTTTTTATATTATTGATTTTCTAATTGTAGTTTAAGAAAGATTACAAGTTAAAGTGAATGATACCCCTTTTAAGAGTCCTATAATAAAGACGTGGTTCTGTCTATTCATTTTCCAGTTAACTTGTTTAAAACAAGAAAAAAATCTGCCAATATTTTTATTGATCCAGGACCATAGTTATACCCTCAAAGCAGGGGTGAAATGTAAAATGTGTTACTACCGTTTCTGTGAGAGTGGTTTGGTGGTGGTGGGGTAAGATGACTGGGTGGGCGTGGCCAACTTTAAAAAAAACTTTTCAAAGCATTTTTTCTAATGCTTTGAAAAGCCTCTGACGATAAGGCAACTCAGCTGGGATCGTCAGAGAAGCTTTTTAAAAAATGCTTTGAAAAGCCTCTCTGATGATTAGGCAACTCAGCTGGGATCGTCAGAGTCTTTTCAAAGCATTTTTTTTACCACCTCTTCCGCCAAGAGGTTGCAGAAAAAAATGCTTTGAAAAGCCTCTGAGGATCCCAGCTGAACCGCGTGATCATCAAAGGCTTTTTTTTAACTTTTAAAAGCATTTTTTGTCGGAAGTAGTTGTAGAAAAAGTGCTTTTAAAAGTAAAAAAAAAAGCCTCTGATGATTGTGCAACTCAGCTTAGCATGTGGGGGGGGGGGCGCAGAGATTTTTGCTACCGGTTCTCCAAACCACCTGCCGCCATCGCTACCAGATCAGGTGATCCGGTCCAAACCGGGAACATTTCACCCCGCCTCAAAGCCATAATCATAGAATGAACAATTGGAGAAAGTTCATCAGTCAGTTCCCTGAATGTAGAACCAAACTGAAAATAAGCTTGAGGGATTTGTATCTATGAAGCATTATGAATATTGTATGAATAAAGTATTGTTAGCAGTCTAACAATATTCATAATGCTTCATAGATACAAGATTTAGATAGATCCAATATTTCTTCCAACTTTCCTGTGACTCCAGTATAAAAGATAGAATTTTTCTAAAAAGCTCCATTGATTAACTCCTTCCAAATACAAAAAATACAAGAAGTAATTTTTGTCTTCTCATTCTAGAATAGTTTCAAAAATGGATCAGTGTCTTCATAACAAGTAGGATCCATCAGAGGTCATTAACCACTGACTCAGTCATTTTCCCATCCATTTCATTACCAAAAGTCAAGGTCCTACCTTCACTCTACCTATGTATGCTCAGAAATGTTCCTCATTTGAAAAACAAGGTACATAACTAGAAATCTCTCTCCAAATTACTAGGAATCCATTAGGATTTGTAAGCTCTAGGATGCCATGCTTGTATGAGTTAGAGATTAAGTGGTTAAACCCAGTGTCAGACTTACATTTTGAGTTCCACTGTTTTACATATTTTACCTTTCAAAAATATCAAAACTATTTTCAATATAGTGGCTCAGGATGCAGTGTACAGTAGAATAAAGCAGCGCCCTGTGATCTGTCAAAAGGGTGAATGATCATGGGGCCACTGTAACTGTCATAATTTTGAAACAGTTGTATGTAGTTTTGTGGTGTCAGTCATAACTTTGAACCATCATTGTGGCCCGTCATTTCTCCAGGTCTACCTCTACATCCTTTTAAGCATTTCTTCTAGACTGACCCATTTTTGCTAGAGAAATCATTGCTATAAGATTAATATAGGTAGTCCTTGACACTTATAACAGTTCATTTAGTGACTATTCAAAGTTACAATGGCACTGAAAAAAGTGACTTATGACCATTTTTCACATTTATGACTGTTGCAGCATATCCATGGTCACATGATTTACATTTGGATGTTTGACAACTGGTTCATATTTATGATGGCTGCAGTGTCCCAAGGTCATATGGTCATCTTTTGCAGCCATCTGATAAGCAAAGTCAATTGGTGAAGCCAGATTCCCTTAACAACCATATTACTAACTTAATAACTGCAGTGATTCACTTAACAAATACGGCAAGAAAAGTTGTAAAATGGGGAAAAACTCACTTAACAAATTTCTCACTTAGCAACATAAATTTTGGGCTCAATTGTGATTGTAGGTTGAGGACTGCCTGTACTGGTAATATAATTTTGTCTCAATAAAGATTGTTTAAAGTATATCATTACTATACATGGAGGAAGAGCACCAAGGATTTAAAATGGGTAAATAACCCAACAATCTGTAAAATGAAACAAATAAATATGAATACACTACCTATAATACAGTTTCAGGTTATGCATTTTATAAGAATATGAAATGCAACCATGCTAACACAAACATTTATTCTGAAAGTTCCATTCTACTTACTGTTTAGAATTACATCATCAAAGCACTTTATGGCAGTGAAATAGCTCTTACTCCTCTGGCTTGCTCATTCATTATATTCCATTAAAGCTGAAAATGTGCGATCCACTTGAAAAATATCCTGCTTTTTATTTACTTTAAAGAAAAGTTGGAACAAAACATGCTGATGATGGAAGCATTGCATTGGAAAGATATATCAAGATTATTCTTCTGTCTTCTCTACCCCACCCACTCTTTAATTCTCCATCTTGAAATAATTTAAATATAGTTTAAAGTTTGAATATAATTTAAAATGAAGTGCAGTCTTTTTACAGTACTTATAATAATTATACCTTAAAACATTCTAAAACTTCATAAATTATTTTCTTGGAAAAAAGGCTGCAAGTCGCTGCTTTTTAATAGGAAGAATGTGTATTTCTTGCGAATTCATTTTCTTTAACTTGACACTCCTGTTTTTGATAGGTTTTCTAAGAGCTTCTGCATTATCCTGGACTTCAGGCTGATTCTTCACATCGTAACATTGCATCCCTGAGTCCTGAGCCATGTCCCTTTTGAAGGAAAAGTTTTTAGTAGAAACCCCTGAGAGGCCTTTAATCTTACCACAGAAAATAGCTGGCACTGCATCTTTGACAGAAACTATCACTTTGGCTGTCTGTGAAGTACTCACAATTTCTATATTATTGCCAGTTGTGGGTTCACAAGTTGCAATACTATTCTGATCCACCAGCCATTTGGACTGTTGTCTTAGGAGTTCAGACGAGCTGGAACTGATCATTCTGTTTTCAGCCTTGGTTGGAATCTCATGAGGGTTATCTGCCACTGAATGAGAAGTTCCATCCATTATGGACCCAGAGCAATTCAAGTTTGTTGTCTCAATACTGTTCATCTTCCGAAAAGAAGTAATTGACAAGTCCAAAGCACTATCATTGGGGGCATTCTGGCAGTTAACATAGTTTTCCTTAAGGAAAGGAGCTGTTTTAATAGAAAGATCAAGGACTTCATTTTCATTACTCATCTTAATGACAGTGTGCCGATTCAACTGAGAAATTCCTCTGGGGTGGATAAAATCACACAGTTTAGTTTCTTCCTTCTCCGAAGGAGTCTGGGTACCTTTACATGTTTGCAAAACAAAGGAAGCAGCTGGTTTGGAGTAGTCTAAATTAATCTTAGATTCAACGCTATGAGGAACTGGGATGGGAATGGGAATAGGGACAGGGACTGGGACTGGGACTGGCAAAGGCACAATCACAGGATATGGCACCAATAAGGTGGCTGGGGGAACCAATGGAGACGAAGGAGAACTGAAGGGCTGAGATGGGAGAGGACATTCTGGAGATGGCTGATAAGGTAAAGAGCTCAAAGTTCCTTGAGTAGGAAAGAGGTCTTGTAACACAGCAGCAAATCCTGGTGTCTGAAATACAGGGGGCAGGACAGAATCTTGAGTTGGATTGGAAGGTTTTTGATCCAACAGTTGCGGTTGTCCAGTAGGAGTAGCAGAACTTTGGAACAGATTGCTATGAATGGAACTGGGAGCACATGGTGAATTCTGAGGTAATACTAATGGAGAATTTAAATGCTGAAATACATGCTGCTCTAAAAGAACAGGCAATGGGACTGGGCCTTGAGTGGTCATAACATATGGAGTATTACTATTTGGAGCAATCTGAGGAGTGGTGCTTCCTGCTACTTGCAAATGTATGGGAAGAACCACAGGACTGTCTCCTAAACAAATTGGCTGAAGCACTGTGGCAGCTACTTTGAGAGCAACCCCACTTTGGGATTCTGCTGATGGTGTTAATATTGATGGAGCAGGCACAGTTACAAGTGGTGAAAGTGTTTTCTTCATCAGATCTGACGAATTGATATTCCAGGCTTCAGCTGTTATTAGCTGGGCTACACCACTTTCTAATTTGTTGTTACCAATAGCAGAAGGTGAAATGGTAACATCCATGGGTAGGTTTTGTGTGTCCTTATATAGTTCCTCCATTATATAGGATTTCTGAAGCTTTGCAGAATTGTAGCTTACATAGCTGTAATAGACATCCACTTTATCTCCAGGCTGCCCAAAGTATCCACATCAACACTATCTGGTCTGCAAAACAGAGACATGTTTTAAGCAATGCATAAATCCTTTGCTTAAAATACCATTTGCAACTTTTTAAAAGGGTGCCTATCAGCAAAATAGAACACTGCTTTATTAGCTTTGGGGGGCAGAGCTTTTAATCACACAATGTCCTAGGCATGTGTACAGTATATACACTTACACAGAGAACATACATCTCTGGAGTGTTATATGAAGAGTCCTGGGGAACTTAAACTAAGCTGTAAACAAAGATAATTTAAAGACTGAAGCAGCTACACAAAATGCTAGAGTGCAGGGCAAGAATGTAGGCTGTTATTTTATACTTTTAAACAAAGCTTCATATAATGGTATCATGTGACTTATGGAAGCAGCTGCACTATTTACACTCAACAACACTCCTAAAATAACTCATGATAAAATTATTCATTCTGGTTTGTAAACTTTATTTACAGTAAAAGAATCACATCATGCTTGCCTGCCAATATCCTTAAACCTGTTTTGGAATATGCTCAGATAGCATTAAGTGATAGCCCCCATAGTAGACATAACACTCAACAATTTACAAATGCTGATGCTCCACTGCACAGCATCTCTTCCATATAGAGCTATTCAACTACATATAAATACGAAGTCTTTATTTATAAAATCTTCAAGACTTAATATCAAAGCAGCTTTCATATTTTTCAGAGTATAAGTTGCTGTGAAGTGCGTCTTATAAGACACACATTAGTTTTTGGGGAGGAAAACAAGAAAAAAAAATCTGCCCCTGCCTACCAGCATCCATCGGTATTCATCTGGCTAGCGTCCTTGCAGCAAACAGTCTGGTCAGCTTCAGCATGTTATTGCAGCCCGATTTAGCATGAACAGCTGATTGGCGGTTGGATCAGCCTCCTGGAATACATCAATAAGCTGTTCCAGGCTGTGGGGATAGCCACAGCCCATTGCCGCCTCTGTGTGTCACATTTTTGGCCTCCGCACATCGTGTTTTTGGCCTCCACACGCTCCATTTTAGACCCGTTCCAGGCTGCTGGGATCGTTGCCTCTGTGCATCACATTTTCAATGCATCACATTTTCAACCTCTGCATGCCCTTTTTTTGGCCTTCATGTGTCGCATTTTTCGGCCGGTTCCAGGCAGTGGGAATTGCCACTGCCAATTCCTGCCACCTGAAACCAGCAAAAAATGTGATGCGTGGAGGCCAAAAATGGGGTATGTGGAGACTGAAAACACACACACAGAGGTGGCAATCAGAGGCAATGTGCTGTGGTGATCCCGTAGCCTGGAACTGGTCTAAAACGGGGTGTGTGGAGGCCAAAAACACGACATGTGGAGGCTGAAAATGGCCAAAGGATGGAGGCCAGCGGGTAGGCAGGGCTTTGGCAACATTTGGTGTATAAGACGCACCACAATTTTCACCCTTTTAAAGGGGGGGAGTGCGTCTTAGACTCCAAAAAATATGGTATGTACTCTGATGTAACTTATCAACTACAAGTTGTCAGAAATAAACCTTTTTCTATTGTAAATCATGAACATTTTTTACTTCTCATAGCAGTCTGCTTACACTTAAAGCCCTATGCACAAATTATTCTCGTCACAAAATATATCATGGTAATACTGCTACTAGTATCATTTGATATCTTTTCTTTAAAAATAATGTTACCTTCTTAATTTCAGTAAAGGATATTTTTTAATTGTCTTAGCCAAGCAACAATATAACATAGTCTTACAATTTTTTTCTTACATTTTGTATCCATCTGATCATTAGATTTTATATCATTTAGGGGGAAAAAAATTCCCAAATCCAACATTATATCAATATACTGTTAATATGATTCAAGCTCTTAGCAAGCAAAACGGTCATATTCCACAATAAACCAACGATAGAAGGAGACAAAGAAAACAAAAACTAAGAGAAAACAAGTGAGCCAGAGCAATATATCATTAAAAGAAATCTCACAGTTTGTGTGTCTGTGTGTAGAGAGAGTGCAAAATGATGAAAAACACAAATATACTTATTATAATAATGATTAAATGTATGTTGATATTTTATTGAAAAAAGTTTAGTGACATACCTTTTGTCCTTCCTTCTGTCTGTATATTATAATTAATTATGTACCCCACACACACGCACGCACACACATATACAACATATTCATCAAATTACATTCTTAATGAAAAGAGAAACACTGTGGTTTTATAAACAACTATCTACCTAACTTAATATAAATCTATCATGGACTGTCCAGGCCATTATTGAACTTGCATATATGAAGATGCAGAATAAGTGTGTCTTTTTGGATTGACATATTATTCTTTTTAATGACAGTTATATTGTCATTAATGAATATTCTCATTATAAATTTGTAACATGTAGGAAAAAGCGGTTGTCCAAAAAAGGCTGTAATACAATAAAGATGATTAGCACCCATTATTCATAAATGAAGCGACACAATAACAATAGAATTTATAAGTAAGTTCTCAGACAGAAAATTTAAAGTCATAGTCTAAGGCAGAATACAGGTTCAGTTGGAACCAGAATCCCTATTGTTGAGCAAAGTGGTCATAAAGCAAGATGCCCACATGACTATTCTGCTTAATGATTGCAATCCTGCCTCTCCCAGCTGTGGTCATTAAGTGATTGCATGGGTTATTAAGCATAGTGCTGGGAAGAAGGTCTTCTTCCTGCCCTATTATGCCTAGGTCTCCTTACTGTTGCCTTTTTCTGCAGCTGCAGGTGCACCCAGCTGATGCAAGACATGGCTTTCCTACAAAGCCATGCTGTGTCATCCAGCAGAAGGATCTCATTCTTATGATCATTGAATGTCTCCTTCTCCAAATTATGGGGCCTTCCACACTATTGTATGAATGATCAAGTTCATTAGCTACAAAGCTACCAAACATAGTCATTCTGAAGGTTAGACATCTTTCTAGCCTTCAGAACAGAAGAGTGCAGGAAAGGTAGTGAATGCCATCATTCTAAAACCTATAAATCTTTCTAGCCTTCAGAATAATGCTGTTAACTAACTTTCCAGCTGACAGAAGGCAGCAGCTTGCAATCTTTCCTTCTGGTTTCCACACTGACTTTCTGGGGAAGCCAGCAAAGAGGATTGTAAATAGCAATCACATGACCAAAAGATACTTCTCAGTCTTAAAAACAAACAACCTGAAATGCTGTCATTTGATTGTGGGGAAGAAGGATAAGTGTGATATTTCACTATGGTCTGAAGTGCTTTAATGGATTGTAAAGCATCCTTTCTGAGGCCATTGTAACTTTGGTCATTAAAGAACAAGTTGTAAGCCAAGGACTATCTCTATGGGCATTCAACCAACCTGTGTTGGACTGATACTTCTTTCTATTTATATTAAATAACTCTGTATTTTTTCCCAGCTGAGTGAAGTAGCTTCCAGAGATAGCATAGGCTTCCAGAGACAGCTAAAATAGCTGCTAAGCTGCAAAATATGGCTGTTTTACCATGTAGTATACATGCTCCTCTACTTTCCAAATAACCTCTTTTGAAAAAAATTGCACAGCCCCTTTGGGCAAGTACTAATAAATGGATACATCTGTACAATTAGTACAACATATCTGAAGCATTTAAATCCTGCTTTAACCTAAAAAGTAACTATACCATTAGGATTTTATATATCTTGCAGCTTAATTAATCATACTCTGTGTGACACCAATGACCAAGTGCCTTTTATCCTTCTGGCCAACCAATTTAAAAAACAGAGGATTTACAGAGAACAGGATTTTAGGAGCAAAACGTATCAGATATACTATGAAATTGCGGTACTCTGTTACAAACACAATAACTCAATAATTGCATATAATTTCTGTTCCGGTTGACGTTGCGGCATCTTCAGACACAGTGAACAGATTCTGCGTTCACAGTGCTGACTTCTCCTTGTTTGTGGGCTCTGAGAGGAGCCAAAGCCATCCTGTAGGGGTGATGAAGCAAAGAGGAGCAGCCTGTGAGGTTGAAGAGAGGCACAGCTCTCCTGTCTGACCCAGGGTTTTTTTTTTTCCTCTCAGCCACAGCAAGAAGAAGAGGCAGCTAAATATGGCTGCCACAAAGCTGGGACAACTGATTAACATCTAAGATTGATGCTGGAGCGAAGTAGGTGAACAGTGACTGGAACTGGGGGAAAGGATTTCCTTTTGCTTTAAATTTAACCCCAAGGAACAATTTAGAACTATTTGCTCAGAATTATCTATAAAAGCGGTGTCTGAGCATTCTGAGAAACTACCAGAAGGGCGTAGGAGAGAAAAATAACAAACTTTGAAATATACAGAAAATTGGACTCTCAAATTGGGAAGACTGGGAAGACATTTTAAAATGCTGGAATAATTTACTTACAAAACTTATTTTGCTTTTATAATTGTTCTACGACTAAAAGAACACTTGATTAGTGGCAATACTGAAATTTAAGCTGAGAATGTCACCTGCTGACGAAAGGAAAAATTACAAGCCTGGGAATATCTACATGAAGGACTGTTAAAATATCTATTGGATTACTTTTAACTACCCTATGACTACCGGAGACCCAAATATGAAAATAAGTAGGTTTTCTTTACTAAAGGGGCTGCTGAATGTTATGCTAGAAGATTGAACCTGTAAAGGGAATGTAAAGAGACTTTGGATAATTTGGGATTATCTAAATGGAACTGACAGTTTATCTATGGGATATGAAGAACTAGGACTAGTGCACTCTTAAGGACTGGATTATTGGACAAAAGTTGATTTTTTAAAAAAATAAAGCAAGATGCTTTATGAGGCAGAAATTGGTGGAATTTTGAAGGAGATGGCGTTATTCTTCCAAAACACAAAAGATACCATGGAGAAAGGATTTAAGGAGATTATGGAAAAAACGGAAAATACCATACAAGGGATGATGAGTAAAGAACAAGATGCCCAGGAAAGGGAGGAGTCAGCAGAAGAAATGAAGGAAGAAGAAGACTAAGAGGAGACAATGGGAATAACAGTGATTGATGAATTAAACCAGGGGGAAAATGTATTAAGAGAGTTGGAAGAGACATTTGAAAGGGAGATAGGGGCCTGGGCAGAAATTTTGAGAACTAGGCAGTGGAAGAGGGTAGAGGTAGGAGAAATACCTAGATTGAATAGCCAAGAAGCAGATTCTGACAGAGATAAGAGCTTCAGAAGAGGAATTTGGGAGGCAGGTTAAAAAAAAAAGCATTGCAATTAAAGTATTGAAGCTGGCAAGGGACAATGGATAGATGATTTTTCCTCTCTGTTGTTGTTTTGATTTACTTTTACTTTTCTCTATGTTTTCTTTTTTTTTTTTAGGTAGATGACATGATTAGAAGTTAGGTAGGATAGAAAAAATATTTTTTACTAAAAGGTGATATGATTAAAAGTTAGAATAAGTGATAGAAATAAGAGAAGGGGGAATGTTAGTGTATGCTCCTTTATATAATAAAACAAAAGTAACAATAAGAGAAAATATGGAATAATTGAATAATGACAGAATGCAACTTATTATAATTGTGTATCAATATTAGAAATATATAAGTTGATTGAGTCTAATAATTATGATTACTTTTACTAGTTTTATTTGTATTAGAATGTTTGACACCCAGGTGCCACACTGTTTACACATTGATATGATATCTTTGTAAAAAATAAAAAACTTAATTTCAGAAAACTTCTAGGGCAATCCAGCCCAAGATGTTAATTTCCTTCTGGACATTCTATGTTGCTGATCGTTTAATGAGGTAATATTTAAGTTTATCTGCTACACATTCCTAAGTGACATTGGATCAATGCTTACTTTATAATGATATTCCATATAATTGTATATAATATACCCTCTGATATCATGATATTGTGCATGTTGAAAAATTATCATCATGATTTTGTGACATTAGAGAGGACTACTTCTTTTGCTCTGAAATCTTTTAAATATGCTCCAAACCAGTGGTGGTATTCAAAAATTTTTACTACCAGTTCTGTGGGCATAGCTTGATGGTCATGTGACTGGGCAGGTGTGGCTTGGTGGTCATGTGACTGGGTGGGCGTGGCTTGGTTATGTGACTATGGGCGTGACTTGGTCACATGACTGGGTGGTGTGGCTAGGTGGTCACGATCCTAGTTCCCCCTACGAGGATTCCTGCATCCGGACCTTTTGCAGTCCCCCAAAGGGTTAAAGGAAAGCAGATTCCATACAGCTCTGAACCCTTAAGGCAAACCAAATACAAGTGGTCCTTGCTTAATGGCCGGATGCTTAGCAAGTGTTCAAATTTATGACTGACTTCTCCAGAACTACTTGACCTGTTTTTGGAGTTTTGACAGCCATGTGTGCATGCGCACATGCACCAAACAAACACACACATTTATGACCAGTTACAACGTCCCACACAGTTATGTGACTGAGGTTTTCTATGTTTTTTTACAAGTATCCAACAATTCCTTCTGATTTCCGTTTAAAAATGCCCACTGGGGAAAATGGACTTGTTTAACAACCACAGTGTTCACTTAATGACCACAAGGTTCATTTAAAGATCATGGTGTTTGCCTAACTCAGGGGTCTGCAACTTTAAACACTCAAAGAGCCATTTTTCTATTTTCTTTTAAACAGGTTTCTCTCTATCTCTCTGTTTTCTCCCTCTCTCCCTCTCCCTCTCGCTCTCATCTCTCTCTTTCTCCCTCTCTTTGTCATCTCCTATCTCTTTTTCTCTCATTTCCCTCTCATCTCTTTCTTTCTTTCTCCCTATTTCTCACTCATCTCTCTCTCTCTTTGTTTCTCTCATCTCCTCACTCATCCCTCTCATCTTTCTCTCTGTGTGTGTCTTGTCTCTCTTTCCCCCCTGTCTC
This sequence comes from Masticophis lateralis, assembly GCA_030761175.1. NCBI lineage: Eukaryota > Metazoa > Chordata > Lepidosauria > Squamata > Colubridae > Masticophis > Masticophis lateralis. Next base: position 79,655,305 of record JAUDYJ010000004.1, read on the forward strand.
TTCTCTCTCTCTCTCTTTCTCTCCTCCCTCTCTCTGTCTCTCTTTCCCTTCCCCCCCCCCTTCTCTCTCTCTTTCCCTTCCCCCCTCTCTCTTTGTCCATGGGGGGAGGAAAGAACCTCTGAACTGATGCTGGGTGGTGGGAATCTGACGTCTGGAGACCGACGAGCCAGGTACTGAAGACCAGATGGGGGCAATCCCGCAGTCTCCCCCAAAATAGCAGATGGCTTGCCACTTGTGAGCGCGTCTGGTGAGGAGGAAGAGAAGCACGGTGGGAGGAGGCTTGGCAGGTATCAGACAGGCGGCAAGCACTTCACAGCTCCTAAGGGGGGGTTGAACCTCCCCGCTCACAACATCTTTACCTGAGGGCATAGCTGGCAGCCACTTCCTGCGTCAGGAGGACGCTGCTCTTCCCGCTGCTGCTTGGCCTCCTCGATGCGTGGAGGCAGGAGGTGGCAGTTTGTTTCGCTGCCTGCGAGCTGTGGGCCAGCGATCTGCTGTCTGCCTCTAATCTGCACCATGTACCATGCTCACAAGTAAATGTGCTCACGAGTAAACTGCAGATTAGAGGCAGCTGGCAGATCATTGGCTTACTTGCTCTGCTGCTTGCTGCCCGCAGCTTGCAGGCAGCGAAACAAACCGCCACCTCCTGCCTCCATGCATCAAGGAGGCCGAGCCGCAGCAGGAAGAGCACGGACCTCCTGATGCAGGAAGCGGCTGTCAGTGATGCCCTCATGTAAAGATGTTGTGAGTGGGGAGGCTTGACCCCTCTTAGGAGCCTCAGTTTACTCCTGAGCACCATTGGCTTTTTCTCCCTGACTCTCCTGGCCAACGTTGCTCATGAGTAACCTGCAGCTAAGATCTCCCATGTGCTTCCCTCACAGGCTAGGCCAGTTACGGGAAACACATGGAAAGGCCTCTGGTGCCGCGATCTCCCCCGTGCTTCCCTTGCAGGCCAGGCTGGCTGGGGAAAACACATGGGAAGGGCTCTGGTGTCACGATCTGCCATGTGCTTTCCTCGCAGGCCAGGCTGGCTGAGGGAAAAACATGGGAAGGACTCTGGTGCTGCGATCTTCCTGATGCTTCCCGTGCAGGCCAGTCTGGCGTGGGGAAGCATGCACTCCCCTCCCTCCCAACATGTATTGGTCCACCTGCCGCTGGTATCACCCCTCCACCAGCTCGCCCTCCCCCGTCCACCCACCAGCCCGTACCCATGCCCTTCAGCCTTACCTTTGCCAGCAGCTGTGAGCAGAAGTATGTGGCTAGATTCTGCAAATAGTGGTGGGACGGGCGGGCTGGCAGGCAGGGCGAGTGAGCATTGGGCGGTCAGGGTGAGCAAGCAGAGCCCGGGGGACTGGTTTGGGGGCGTAGCCAGTCAGAGGTCACTACTAGTTCGGTGAACCACACCAAATTTCCACTAAAGGTTCCCCTGAACAGGTGCGAACCAGCTGAATACCACCTCTGCTCCAAACCTGTGGAGAGATTGGAGAAATATCTAGGTTGGGGGTTACAGGAAGCTTTTAAAAAGACATTTGGATATATGATCATATCCATTGTACTGGATTTGTTGAGAGGATAGCTGATTTAATTTTCTATTTTACTACAGAATTACATCTCATAAAAATTGTTGAAAAAAGTATAGGTGGAAGAGGATACCCATCATGTCAATGATAAACTCTTTTCCTTTATGTAATAGATAACTTTAGCTTATAAAAGTTACTGTAAAATATAGTTATGCAGTGCTTTGGATATAATTTTACAGAAGTGCTCCATCTGGTATATTACACAGTTATTATAGTGAAGATGCTAATGATTGTCAGAAGAAAAGCAGAACATAAATATAACATAAAAAACATGAATAAGTTACGTCCACATTATTGCTAAACACTGCCAAGCAATCATGCCAGAATTGTTCATGATTATGTGGGAACAATGCTACACTTTCTGTATGTCTATCATAGGATTTTTCTATGATGACTATAATTTCACAGGAAACCTAACAAATATCATAACTACCTGCCACATTTTTAAATCACAGCTATGCTCTTAATATTTTATATGCTCACAGACACTTCAAATGACTCAATTATTTTCATTGCTATTCCTATAAGTATACTTTCTTTTTAAAAATATGATTTGCTTAGTTGATTGGACATCTCTGAAGAACTGCATGAATACAGTTTAGCAAACTGGACCTGATTGGTAACTGAAATATTTCAATAAATGATTTCATGAAAAAAAAAAAGATAGGTCTTGAGATCTAACTGCTAGTTATGCTTTGCAGTTCCACTCATAGTTCCGAACCGGTAGTGAAGGTTAAGTGGAACCCATTACTGGTATGCACTATACATTAAGGACAGAAAAATGATACAATAGAAAAACCAGAGCATATTCTAATGCCCCCTTTCTTTGGGGGGGGGGTTTACAATTAGAAAACACAAGTTATAAGTAAACTGAACAGAAAAAAATGCAATGCTAAATTTTAAGGTTGTAGCAACGCATCAAAATGACCATTTCAGGAAACAATGTTCCTTAAGATATTAGCAGAAAGTAAAACTGCAAACCAAACTGCCCCTCCCCCCCAAAAAAGATCATTTTTCTTTTCTACTATGAAGTTTGTTCCTTCAAGTTTCTCCGTCAATAATTATGTTTAAAATAATGGAAAACTGATGGATGTATGAATGAAATGAAATAAGTTCTACAAATGTGCTTTACTTAAAATTAGAGAAATTGTAACAATTGGAATATTTTTAATTGCATGATTGGAGTCTATAAAAGCACAAGTTCTAAAAATATAAATAAGATTAATTAGGGAAAACTGCTATATAGGTAATTGATTATTATTAAGATGTTGGAGTGTATTACTTGGAATAAGATTTAAGAAAATGTATGGCATAAAATGTTCTGGTTTATTATTTTGATATTAAATGAATGATTGTAATATTAGGAATTATGTTAAATGAGATTTTAAATTTAAGGGGTTTCATATAGAGATGAAGGGAAAAATGAAATTTGGTGAAGATTAGAGCTAGGATGAATGGGCAATATGGATTCAAAAAAAAAAGAAAAAAAGGGAAAATATGATGGCAAAAGGGAATTCATGAATTGTATTAAAAAAATGTTTAGATATATGAACCGGCCAATACTCTGTTCAGAAAAAAATACATTGTTTGTGTGTTTGTTTGTGTGTTAAAAAATAAGAAAAGCTTTAAAAAAAAATAATTATGACTTGCTCAGAAGAAAAAGAAAGACAAATACTTTCCCACTGTTTTCAGGGAACCCTAGAACTTATTTATTTATTTATTGGTTTGATTTACATGCTGCCCTTCTCTGGAGACTCAGGGTGGCTTACAATGCGCTAAGCAATAGCCTTCATACTTTGTATATATCTGCTTAGTAGGGCTTCTGCCCCCCCCCCCAAGCGGTGTTCTTTTTTATACAAAGTCAGCTTATTGCCCCCACAATCCAGGTCCTCATTTTACCTACCTTGGAAGGATGGAAGGCTGAGTCAACCTTGAGCCTGATGAGATTTGAACTCGCAGTAATTGCAGGCAGCTAAGTGTTACTTAACAGAACTTTAGTCCGCTGCACCACCAAGCTCCTTGGTGGCAGAATGTTTTAAATAAAGCAATATTTTAAAAAGTAGATTATTAATATCAAATTAAATTTTTAACCAGGGTGCCTTTTTAATAATCGAGTTTCAAGTTAAACTGAAATGTTCCTCTGTGCTCAATATCACAGAAAATTAGCAGTGTTTAAACTTTGAATTAAAACATATTATACATAATTTATTATTAATTATTAATTTATAACTATGAATACTATTCTTAACAAACATTTTGTGTTTTTTTCAGAGTCTGGATGCAATTATGCATTTAGATTTATATATCTTTCCCATTTATTTTTTTATTTATTTGCAAAAAGTTTTTTTTTCAAACATACAAATTACATCCTTTCAGAACAGAGCTTTGATCCAGTCATTACTTTGTTCAATTTTTAACAAAATCTTTAACAAAATTTTATCTATTCTATTTTGCCATAGCGCTTATTTCTTAATCTTAGATCACATATTCAACTACCGTATTTTCCGGCGTATAAGACAACTGGGCGTATAAGGCGACCCCTGACTTTTCCTGTAAAAATATAGGGTTTGGGCTATACTTGGTGTATAAGACGACCCCTCTTCCAACGCACACCAAATAAAAATTAAAAAACATCAACTGGCTCACCCACAATGTAAAAGCAGCTGTGCTAGACCCAAAATGGCCCCTGCAACAAGCAGGAACCTCACACAGCCACAAAAAGCCCAAAAAAACAACTTTCACACTTTACACACACAAAATTCCACATATAGCTTTGTGAGATTTTGTGCGTTTGTGTAGTTAGAGTGAAACTCTACAGAAACACACTAAATCTCAGAAAGCTGCACAAATTTTATTATTTTATTTTATTTTATTTTATTTTATTATTTTATTTTTATTTTTACATGAAAGTTAAATTTAAAACTTCCTAGCCTAAAACTTAGACCTAGCCTTTAAATGGCTAGGTCTAAAAAAGAACAACTAAAAAACCCCCCAATTAACTATTTTTTTTAAAGCTCCCAAAGGGGAAAATAAACTTACCCAATAGAATAAGGGTCTCCAACCTTGGCAACTTTAAGACTTGTAGACTTCAACTCCCAGAATTCCTCAGCCAGCTTTGCTTTGCTGGCTGAGTAATTCTGGGAGTTGAAGTCCACAACTCCCTGCCTGCTTCATTGCAGGCAGGGAGATTTAGTTGCTTACTGATGCAATGGATTGCAGGCAAGGCAAGGCAAGCATTGCGGCTAGCAGCTAAGGTAAGCAAGCTGGGGGGGTGGGATTTTTGCTACCTATCAATTAGCAGGCAAAAATTAGCAGCTGGGGTGGCCAGCCTTGTGTAAAAGGAAAGTTTTTCCCTTTTACACGGGCTTGCATGTAACTCAGCTGATTAGCGGCAACTCAGCAGGCAATTCAGCTTGGCTCCTTAGAGCCATTTAAGGCTCGTCAAAGCCTTTTGGACTGGTCTGCCTGGTTACAGGAGACTGACACCCGGCGCATAAGACGACCCCGACTTTTGAGAAGATTTTTGTGTGTTAGAAAGTTGTCTTAAACGCCGGAAAATACGGTAATACCATCTTTAAAAAATTAACACATATTTACTTAATCGAAATAATTACCCTTCTTAATTCTTAATTCAATTAATAACTCATAATGCAACAATTCTTACCCTAAATCCTCACTATTGACAATACAATTCAAACATATTTATATTTCATTTTGTTCATTAAATCTTTATTCCATTATTACTTTATCAAATTTAAATCTTAACTTTAATTTTAAAAATATAGCAATTTAACTTTTAAACATAGTTGTTAGTTCAAATAATGCTCTTTAATGCAATTTCCCAATTATCCTAAATTCTATCAAACCATACCATTTATATAACACCAATTAAGTAATTTTTATTTATAGATCATAATCATATATTGTTTCAGTTTTCATTTCTTTTTCACTTAGGTAATATATGTTCAAATTATCACAATTGTTATACATATTTAAACAATATCCCAATTATTATAGTTATCAATTTTCTGATTTAACCTTTTCTTTTACCCTTCCACTGTTAATCCCAGTGTACAAAATACATCTTTATTCCACTGTTAATCCCAACGTAATCATCTTTATTTTTCTCACTGCTCATCTAAGTATAATCATCTTCACTCACTGTTAATCCCAGTGTAATCCTCTTTATTTTTCTGTTAATCCCAGTGTAATCATTTTAGTTAATCCCAGTTTAATTATCTTTATTTTTCTCACTATTAATCCCAGCATAACCATCTTTTATTTTCGTAGATGTATTATTACAAATATTCAAATTATAACAATTGTTATAGGTATTTAAACAATATCCCAGTTATTATAACCATCAATTTCCTCAAGTAGCATCTTTTAGCATCTTAATAATAAATTGGTTCATTATATCCATTGCTATATTTCTTTTAATGTAGTCTATTTTCCATATATTTTAACTTCAATCCCTATTTCATTTCTAAATATCTGTAACATAATTCTTCTCATATTTGTTAATCTCGATATAGTCATTTTACAAATCCAGGTCCTGGACTTCTTTAAATTTCTTAATATTTTCCAACCTTTTATTCTTTTATCATTCAGTATTAATCTCCATATAATCATCATTGTATTATTATTAATCTCAATATAATCATCATTATGTTATTGTTAATCTCAATATAATCATCATTATGTTATTGTTAATCTCAATATAATCTCTAGAGACCTCCTTTTTATTATTATTATTCCCATGTTCAATTATTTATTCATATTTAATCACAATATCTTTATCTTCTTTATTTTCCACTTCTATGTCTTGTTTCTCCATCTTTATTTTCTTGTCCACACATTTTCTTGTATACTCCATTTCAATTTTTATATCCTCAAACTTTATCCCCTATGCAACATTATAGTTATTTCTCTTATTTCCATTCTCCAGGTCAAATAATTGCTCCAATTATAAAAGTTCCATTGTATTCCCTTCTATTTCTTTTTTTATTCCTCCAAAAGTCAAGCTTCTTGTAGACAAGAAAATCCTCCTCCACAAGTTCTCATGGTTATTATATGTGTTCACAATTTTCCAAAACAAAGAATCAAGTTACAATATTCCTTTTTACTCCAGATGGTGTCTCTCTACAATCCACAATTTCCAATTGCTTAACAAGTATCCATTTTGTTTCCATTACATCACGATCTTACTTGACTTCTCTTGTTTATTTTTCAATTTAAAATATTAAAGTCCAGTCCAAATTCAAATAGCTCTTCTCACTTCTTTTTTTTTCTTTTTTCTCCTTTTATTTATACATCCCTTTTTTCCCCCTTAAGGCTTATTATCCATTCTTTTAATTTTTTTTGCAATTTAAAAAAGAAAGGGGGGAAAAAGGATCTCTTTATTTCTTTCCAATCCTTTGACCATATCTAATTGTTTAAAATTTCCAATTAATTGTTCAGAAATCAGTTTTCAATTGGGTTTTTGTCTCTTCCAAATTACATTTCAAAATCATCTTTGCCCCCATTCTTCTTAGCCCCTATTATACATTAGGGGTCTTATAGTTGTAAGATGCTTCTCTTGTTATCCAAGCCTGAGTTGGCTGTCACTCACCCAGCTTCAAAAAAACTCCATTCCATTCCTCTCTTTCTCCAGCTCTACACTTAGTCCAGTTGTCCCAGCTTCATGGCTGCCACCCCCCGCCACCGACTCACAGAGAGTTCTCTCTGACCTCCGAGGAACTTGCCTGTTCCTCTTGGCCATCTGAAGTGCCTCTCTTTCTTCCCCATCCCTGCAGGACAGTTCCGGTCCAAAGACCCATCGGCAGTGGTTCAGTAGCCGGGGTTTTCATGGCGCTCATCAGAGCCCACTATTTCCCTGTCTCAGAAGTCCTTATATTTCCCATTTATAATCATCAAGTAAAACAGTGGTGGTGATGATGGTGGTGATGATAATTTGACATTAATACAGTCTTACTTGAAAAAGACAAAATATGTTATGCAGTGACATAATTTTTCCAATCAATCTGAAATAAAAGAAAATGAAACTAAACTACAATACATATTAATAGTTTTGCTTCAGTAATAGGAGAAATCTTCCCTTTTCATCACTGATGTAATTATTGGCTTTTATGCAACTCACCCTATTAATAATTAATAGTACATATTACTAGCTCTCAGGATACAAATACTGCAAGAGTTGATGATGTTTAATGCAGCCCTGATAATAAATATATGCCCATAATCAAGGAAAATGTTACAGTATTGGGCTAAAACACCTGTGAATTCTGTTAGAATATCTATGAAAAAAAGAAAACAAAACTAGTGAGCTTTTTTTGCCCAAGGGAGGTGAGAAAAGCCAGATTTGTGTCCATACTAATAGCAACATGTCAGAATCTATTATTGCCAGCAAGTGTAGGCTGCCATACATTCTATCAAGATGTTCTATCCCTCTTTTCTTAGCAGGAGAAAAGAAATAGTAGTGATTTTCTATTGGCAAACTATACAATTACTTCAGAACTCTGGATTTTTGGGAAGAGGGGCATAAATTCAGCTCTTCAGGGATTGGAGTCATCCTGCTGCAATTGAAAGTTAACAACTGCCCTGCAATTATTTAGGATGGCCCTGTCACAAGAATAGTAAGCTACAGAACTCACATTATTGTGATCTGAAGTTAATTACTTCTTCACATTAACAAACAGCTGAATATGGTAAATGAGCAAGGAATTAAAGCCAAGCAGTTTTCTCAAGACTGACTTGAAGACTTTGTGCCCATGTGCACACACATACGCACACACACACATGCTATTTTAAGCCAATAAGATAAGTTCACAAAACTGTGATAAAAGTTACTGTCAGTGTATATAGCTACTGTTCTATCTACTAAATCAGATGTTTCATTTTGGATTTTTTTTAAAAAGAAGACATTTACTTTTTAAAAGGCATGAAATGAAATGAAATCACATGAAATGAATTCTGTTCATCTATTCTTTTTCTTCTTTACTAATATTGTACTTTTATACAAGATAATTATTTTGGAAAGCCTTGCTATAACAGGTTTATGATTAGTGTACAGCAGGCATTGAGGCTTCGTGTATATAATGCATAGCAGGTTATTACTGCATATCCTGCAAAATGTCAAGATATGTAGCTTAATTTGACCTGTACAGCAACCTCTTGCAGGCAACAATATACCTACTGAAGTTATGCTACATTGAAACAAGTAAAAAAATTGAGACCCATTCTCATATAACGTACTTCCCATATCAAAAATTCATACAGTATATTATACAAGCAATTGAACTGGATGTGATATAAACAATGTCAGTGAAAATATTGGGACACAAAATAATTATTTTATTCTATGATAAATCAAAAGTTTCTTAATATCCTACACTTTAGTCAATAATTTCAGCAACTGAAGTTATCTGACAATATACATTAATTTTCCAATACTGAAGATGTTCAATATTTCCAAAATCTGTATCTATATGTAGAATTCTAAGCACATGGTACCTGTAAATTGTAAGCTTGTTTCAGTAATAGCTGATGGCCTATTTAAACATACTTAAACTCCAAATGAATGCTCACAATCTGTTTTCATCTGGGGTTTTAGTATGACATTTAATCAAATATCTGCCTACTTCTTAGCTTTGGGATGATTAAAATGATTAAAAAAACCACTAATACATAAAGACACATTATTTTCCCTAGTTGAATACTGATAAATATATTACAGTGATATGAAATTCCTACCCCTTGAAAAACAGGCCCCCAACATTTTAAAACTATTAATTCTATTTATAGATATTAACCTGTCATCTGTCTACTATATTAATGATAAAATATTTAACAGGTAGAACGATAATTTAAAAAAGCAAGATTAAAATTTCAAAACCCTCTGTTATCTAACTATTATTGCAATTAACTCAGAGAAACCTAACCACAAACTTCTTATCTATCCCAAATCTTTCCAACAGTTAACACTGATCTGTCCTGGATCAAATATCCATGTATGTTTCTTAATACCATCTCTTATATCAATTGCTGTCTGATTAAATATAATAAGGCCATTCTTCAAAGTGGATCTATCTTTCCAAAAGAATCCAAATGAAGTTGTCTTCCAGTATGATAGGTTTAATATTTGACACAATATTTGACACAATATATAAATCCGTTACGCAAACTCCTCCAATCCTTTTAGGGAAAACTAATTTATTACTTCTCTACTCAGTCACTTTTCTGGTATTGTAAAATAATGCAAGCATGAAATTCAGGATGCATCTACTCAGTTAGTACTAAGTCTGTAAGATCTATATTTCTTTGAATCACAATCAAATTTCTTTAAAATTTTCTACTTTGGATCAAATCCTTTTGTGAATCTGATTTTTCTACAGTTACTTGCATCTGAATATTTTTTGCAACCATTATCATTTCATCATTTTTTTTAATTGATTGTATGGTCAATTTAATGGTCAGCTAGGGATTGTATGGTCTTTTTTCAAATAATAGCCACATTTGCTTGTTTGTAAACTGGGAATTTTTCTTATGGAATTTTCTGATCAGTCTGTCTGCTCTTATGTTCTGAGTCTTCACCCAGGTAGATTCTTAAAGAGGGTAGCATTTCAACTATACTAAATACTGTAATCTCCCATTGTACAGTCTAGAGCCGTGATGGCGAACCTGTGGCACGCGGAGCCCCCTCTGCAGAAATGCAATCCATCACATAGCTCAGCTCCACTGCGCATGCGCAATCACTTCCCACTGGCCAGCTGATTCTCGGGTCTGCCCTGCAAGTGGCATGCACGGGGAGACCTATCTTTCCCCTCACTTTCTGCTGCCTGTGCCTTCCCAGATCTCCGGAGATTCCCCTCCCAGCGATGTTTTGGAAGGCAAGGCTTTTTTCCCTTCACCCCCCCCCCTGCCGTTTTGGGAGATAAAGGCTTTTCCCCCCCTTCTCAGCCGTTTTGGGAAGCAAAGGTTTTTTTTCCCCCTTCCCAGCCGTTTTGGAAGCTTTCCCCGCCTCCCAGCCATCTGGGAAGCTCCCCAACCGTTTTGGGAGGCAAAGGCTTTCCCCTCCCTCTTTCAGCCATTTGGGAAGCTTGCCCCCCCACTCCCAGCCATTTGGGAAGCTCCCCCCCGTGCAGCTGTTTTGGGAGGCAAAGGCTTTTTGCCCTTCCTCCCAGTCATTTTGGAAGCTTTCCCCCCCTCCCAGCCATTTTGGAAGCTTTCCCCCCCATTCCCAGCCATTTTGGAAGCATGTGCAGAGGGGCGGGGCATGCGGGAGGAGCACTGCATTATGGGTGTGGGCACTGCATGCGCACGATAGCATGCGCGTGCATGCTTTTGGCACCCAAAGGAAAAAAGGTTCCTTGCATCTGAATATTTTTTGCAACCATTATCATTTCATCATTTTTTTTAATTGATTGTATGGTCAATTTAATGGTCAGCTAGGGATTGTATGGTCTTTTTTCAAATAATAGCCACATTTGCTTGTTTGTAAACTGGGAATTTTTCTTATGGAATTTTCTGATCAGTCTGTCTGCTCTTATGTTCTGAGTCTTCACCCAGGTAGATTCTTAAAGAGGGTAGCATTTCAACTATACTAAATACTGTAATCTCCCATTGTACAGTCTAGAGCCGTGATGGCGAACCTGTGGCACGCGGAGCCCCCTCTGCAGAAATGCAATCCATCACATAGCTCAGCTCCACTGCGCATGCGCAATCACTTCCCACTGGCCAGCTGATTCTCGGGTCTGCCCTGCAAGTGGCATGCACGGGGAGACCTATCTTTCCCCTCACTTTCTGCTGCCTGTGCCTTCCCAGATCTCCGGAGATTCCCCTCCCAGCGATGTTTTGGAAGGCAAGGCTTTTTTCCCTTCACCCCCCCCCTGCCGTTTTGGGAGATAAAGGCTTTTCCCCCCCTTCTCAGCCGTTTTGGGAAGCAAAGGTTTTTTTTCCCCCTTCCCAGCCGTTTTGGAAGCTTTCCCCCCCTCCCAGCCATCTGGGAAGCTCCCCAACCGTTTTGGGAGGCAAAGGCTTTCCCCTCCCTCTTTCAGCCATTTGGGAAGCTTGCCCCCCCACTCCCAGCCATTTGGGAAGCTCCCCCCCGTGCAGCTGTTTTGGGAGGCAAAGGCTTTTTGCCCTTCCCCCCAGTCATTTTGGAAGCTTTCCCCCCCTCCCAGCCATTTTGGAAGCTTTCCCCCCCATTCCCAGCCATTTTGGAAGCATGTGCAGAGGGGCGGGGCATGCGGGAGGAGCACTGCATTATGGGTGTGGGCACTGCATGCGCACGATAGCATGCGCGTGCATGCTTTTGGCACCCAAAGGAAAAAAGGTTAGCCATCACTGGTCTAGAGTCTAGGATTTTTTTTTACTTTATAATGAGTCTCTCCCTGCATTGTGATCAGGCATGGGACATCCCGAGCTACTAGCCTTAGCTCTAAGCCTATTACCAGCTTCAATAGACTACTATGGAAAACTGAGTGTATTTTCCCCAACAGGCGTGGGAGTTTCAGCTGTACCATGACCAGTTTAATGATTTTTACGATGGGAAAAGGTCCTATTAATTTAGGACCCCATTTTCTACTTGGCAGCTTTAGTCTGGATTATTTGGTAGAGAGGTAAACTTTCCTATGTGAAATGGCTTCTGGGAGTTCACCTTTTGTCTGCCTGCTCTTTCTTCATCTCGGTAGCTTTAGGAAGTGCCCGCTTCACATTCCCCCAAGCCTCCTGCAGGAAGTCTACCAATTCAGTCAGACTTACTGAGGAAGGGGGCTCCTGTGGGAACTGAGGTATTGGGACAAAATCCACTCATATGGCACCTGGAAAGGCATGAAGCCTGTGCTACTATGTACAGCATCGTTGTATGCCACCAGAGCGAAAGGTAGCAGATCAGCCCAATTGGTTTGTTAGTAGTTTACATAACATCTCAGGTACTGCTCTATCATTGCATTTATACATTCCACCATTCCATTAGTACTCAGATGGAAAGCTGAGCTAAGCCCCTGGGAGGACCCAATTGACTTTACGAACTCCCTCAGAATTTGGCCATAAACTAGACCCCCTGATCTGATATGATCCTCTTTAGGACTCCATGCAGTCAATAAATGTGCTTCAGGAACAGCTTAGCCAGTTTATGGGCTGAAGGGAGGCCGGAGCAGGTGATGAAATGAGCCTGTTTCGAAAAAAGATCAATCACTGTCCAAATTACACTCTACAAAACTACAGAAAAGTAGTTTCCTCTACTTTCTGAGAGTTCCACAATAAAGTCCATTGCTATCTCCTCCCAGGGTTGTGACAGTTTGGCCACTTATTGTTGTAACAATCCTGGGGGTTTCTTAGATCCTTTTTTCATTGCTGCGTATGTCATGCAGCTTTTTACATAGCTTTCAATGTTCTTTTTCATTGCTGGCCACCAAAATTGTCTTTGCAGAAGATGCCACATCTTTAGGAATCCAAAGTGACAGGTTTGCTTGGAGTCATGGCTTTTTTTCAGGACTTGAACCCAGAGGGTGCTGGGGATGTACAATTTTGGACCTTTCCATGCCAATCTGTCTCGGGAGGTCAGGAGTTGTTGGTTATCCCTGAACCAGGGGTCGGTGTGCAGCTCAGCTCTGACCTTTTGAGTTAGTTCTTCCCCCTGGTTCACTTGATCACCTCCGAGGCTGTTATCCCTTGTGGGGGATGGGAATGATGGCATTGACAATCTCTTCACACTTATTAGTGTACTGAGGCATTTGGGACAGGACATCCGCTAGGAAGTTTTTCCCTCCTGGGATTTATTTCAGCGTAAGGTCAAATCAGTTAAAGTACTGCGCCCACTGAACCTGTTTGTGAGAGAGCTTCTGTGGGGTCCTAAGGGCCTCCAGATTTTTGTGATCAGTCCATACTTCAAACGGCACTTGGCTTCCTTCTACGAAGTGGCACTAAATTAATAGTGCCCAACAGACTGTGAAAGCCTCTTTCTCCCACACCACCCACCTTCGATTGATGAGTTTTCTGAAAGTGTAGGCACATGGTTGGAAGTTCCCCTCCTTGTTCTTCTGGAGGAGGACTGCCCCTACAGCTACATCGCTGGCATCTGCCTGAATGACAAATGGCTCCTCAGGGTTTTAGGACTTGCTTTAGGACCAATTCTTCTATGAATAGCTGTTTGAATATCTCAAATGCTCCTTGGTGCTCCACAGCCCACTCTAGTGGCTGGCTAGGTCATGAGTCCCCCCCCCTTTCCCTATTTTTAGCAGTTAGGTGATGGGCAGGGCTGTTTTGACAAAAGAGGGGATACCAATAGCACTAGCACTTAGACTTATATACTGCTTCACAGTGCTTTACAGCCCTCTCTAAGTGGTTTACAAAGTCAGCATATTGCCCCCAACGATCTGGGTCCTCATTTTATTGACCTTGGAAGGATGGAATGCTAAATCAACCTTAAGCCAGGTGAGATTTGAAATGCCAAATTGCAGTCAGCAGTCAGTCAGCAGAAGTAGCCTGCAATACTGCACTCTAACCACTGCTTCACCACAGGTGAACTACCGGCAGAAGTTTGCAAACCCCAAAAAGGTCTTCAGTGGCTTGCAGGTTCGAGGGGGTTGTCACTCCAGGATGGCTTTGACTTTTTTGGGGTCCATTTCTACCCCCCCTCACTCTGTACTCGATAGCTTAGGTGGTTGAGGTGGGTCTTATGGAACTCACATTTGGATAGCTTGGCATATAGGCTCGCAGCCAGGAGTTTCTTTAGTACCTGGCGGACCGGTTTGATGTGCTCGTCCATCGTCTCAGTGAAGATGAGAATGTCATCTAAGTACAATTGAACCCCCTGTACAAGTGTTCGTTTATGAGTTGCATCAAGACTGCAGGGGCCCCTTGGAGCCTGAAAAGTATTACTTTGAATTGGAAACTGCCCAGTGGACAGTTAATAGCAGTCTTCCACTCATCCCCCTCTTTGTCCCTCACTCTGTAGTATGCCTCTGTAGTATGCCTCCCACTAGCTTGGTGAAGATCTTCCCTTTTGCTAGATGGGACAGCGAACTCAACCTCACTCCCCACCAGTCACATGACCTCCCAATCACACCTACCCACGTTTTGTGGCTCCCAGGGTTTTCTGTGGAAAATGGGTCCCTGTCCCTCCCTCCCTCCCTCCCTCTCTTTCTTCCTCCCTCCCTCTCATTTCTGTTTTTCTCTCTTTTTCCTCTTCCTCCCTCTCTTCTTCTTCCTTTCCGTTCACTTTCATGTTTCCCTCTCTTTTCCCTCTCTCATTCTCTCCATCCAGCTCTCTCTCATTTCTCTCTCTCTCCCTCTCTCTCCCCTTTCTCTCATGTTTCTCTCTTTCCTCTCTCTCATTCTCTCCCTCCATCACTTTCTACTTTCTCTTTTTCTCCCCTTTTCTCTCTCTCATTTCTTTCTCCCCCACGCATGTATGTGCACACCAGCGTGGGGCCGCCATTGCATGCTCAGGCGAGTAGCCAGCCACACTGCACAGGAGAGCCAGAGATCTTCTCTCCCTGCATCCAGCAGCAGTGGTTACTCCTCCCCGAGCATACACAAAACGAACCGTGGCTGTTGCTGAGCTGCCTGCAAAGGACATGGAATTGCAAAAAGCAACTGGTCATGGGCAGTGAAAACGCTAGGGGTGCTTCAGCCGCATGGCTCTGCAGAGTCTTGTGCCTTCTCAGGGTGGAAAGCAGGTCGCGTGATGTCGGGCCAGTGTCTCAGGGCAGAGAGCAGGTCACATGACTGGGTCATCAGGGAGCTACAGGAGAGGGATCAAAGAGCCACATGTGGCTCTGGAGCCGCAGGTTGCCGGCACCCACTTTAGGGGGAGGAGGTACATGTTTTCCACACATACCATTTATCTCCCTAAAGTCCATGCACAGTCTCATCATCCCATCTTTTTTCTCCTTAAACAGCATGGGAGCAGCCACCTAGGATTTTGCCGTTGGATGAAGCCTCTGGCTAGGTTTTTGCCAATGTACTCCCTTAGCTCCTTTATTTCCTTTGGAGTCATGGAGTACATTTTTGGTTTAGGGAGCTTTGCGCTTGGTAGTATCTCAATGGCACAGTTGGTGGGGCAGTGGGGAGGGGTAGCATGTCACATTCTTTCGCACTGAACACCCCTGCTAGGATGCAGTATTCTTTGGGGATTAGCTGGGCTCCTGGCAGTTGCTCTGAAGCTGCTTTAAAGAGCTTGTTTCCTTCAGTTTCCACCCGGTGCTGGATAGCTCCTCCCTTCTGGCTGCTTTGAAGAGGAAGAGGACCTCTTCCTAGCCTCATCTTTCTCTCTCCCCCTTCTCACTAGATCATTGGGCCACACTTGTCTAGCCAGGACAGTAGCAGGATCACTCCCTCTGTCATCTTCCAGACAATTACAAATTGGATGATCTCCCAATGTTGGCCCATCTATAGCTGCACTGCCTCAGTGAGGTGCATTGCAGGGGACCCTCCTATCAGTGATCCATCTACCTGCTCAAACCTCATGGCTCAAGGCAGTTTCCTCACTCTGGTCCCTACCTTCAGCACCACTGATAGGCTGATTAAGCATCTGGTGCAGCACAAGTCTTTTCGGGCATCCACCTCCCTGGATTCCTGACTTTGGCACAATTTTTGAGAGGATGGCAAAGGAGTGGATGACTTCACTTACCATCGAATCACCCTCATCGTCACTGTCATGGAGGGGCAAGCTGCTGGTCCCTCTGGGCCAGAGTTCCCTCTCCCTCACTCAAAGGTGGGGGAGAGACTTTGACAGCCTGGCATATCAAGCTTGACTTCTCCTGACCGTTCCATGGTGGCTTTTTTGGGTTAGATGATGCAGCTGGGGTTGCTTTCAGCTGGGGTGTTGATGCTTGATAACCGTGCTGACTGCATTTGAAGCACTTGATGGGGGCTCAGGCCAGAGCAGGAGAGGGGTCAGTGGGTGGCACGGCAACAGGTCCACGTCCGAACTGGGGACCCTCTTGCGTCTATTCAGGGTTTGATTCAGGTGCGCTGAGCTTGCACTGCTTGAGTTCAAGGTCCATCACTATGGCCATCTGGTACCAGTCACAGATTCACTAAGGGAACACTCGTAACTCAGGGATTATCTGTATATTGTTAACTCTTCCAATCACTTTAAAGTCCAAGGCTATCAGGGTGTATTAAAACCAAATGTTATAGGAGGAAAACAGTTTCCAATCATAACATTAAAATGTTAGACTAAGAAGAAAAAAATTCTGAATAATAGTAGCAACTACATACTAAAAAAATCCATGTCACTTGGATGCAATCCTTGAAGACCTGGCTATTTTGAGAGTTGTTACCATTCAGATTCAGGGCATGGCTAAAGAATATTAAATGTAATCTGCATTTGCATAAAATATTTTAATTCCTTCTCTCTCCCCAAAAAACCCACCCAAAAATAGGAAACAAAACCCCAGAGAAATAACTCAACAAATTAGGAATTCTGATACCCTGTGCTTTAAGTCAGTGGTCACCAACTGATGGTCTGCAGACCACTGGTGGTCTGCAAGAAAATTTTGGTGGCCCACAGCGCACCAGGGTGGAGCAGCTGCTCCAGGATGAGCAATGGCCAGTCTCCGCTGTAGAGGGAGGTTTGTGCAATTTGCAATTTTGCAGCGCAGCCTTCGCCGGCCAGAATGAGCTAATGGTGCAAGGGGGGGTGGCAATGCAGGCAGGCCAAAGCAATGGGTGGCAGCAACCCCACGTTGTTTCTTCCCCCTGCTGTAGCTTCCTCTCGGCTGAACCCACCAGTGGCTGTCTCTGCCACTTGCCCTCCTTCCCAGTCACTCCTCGCCTGGCAAGGGAAAGGGAGGGGGATGGGGGATTCACTCCATGTTCCAGAGCGGGAGTGAAGCTTCATTTCTTGCTTGATCTCGCGGCTGTTTCTTCCAGTCCTTGTTGGTGCTCCGTGCACCTCGGTCTCTCGGGGAGACACTTGAATTCCTCTCAGCCCCAAGACACATGAGATGGCCCATGAGATGGGAGAGGGAAAGAGAATCAGAGAGAGAATCAGAATAAGAGAGAGAGAGAGAATGAGAGAAAGAAAGAGGAGAGAAAAAGAGAGAGAATGAGAGAGGGGAGAGAAAGAGAATGAGAGAGAGAGAATGAAAGAGAGAAAGAGGGGAGAGAGAATGAGAGAGGGGGGAAGAGAAAAAGAGAAAGACAGAATGAAAGAAAGAATGAGAGAAAGAGACAGAGACAAAATCAGAATCAGAGAATCAGAGAGAGAATCAGAGAGAGGTAGAGAATGAAAGAGAAGAGAGACAGAGTTAAAAAGAGAGAATGAAAGACAGAATGACAGAAGAGAGGAGAGAAAAAGAGATAGAGAGAGAAAGAGAAGGGGAGAGAGAGAGAGAGAGAGAAAGAGAAAATGAGAGAAAGAGAGAAGGAGAGACTGAGAGAAAGAAAGAGGACAGAGAGTGCCTGAAGGACCCCATCCTGTCACTGGGAGAAATTCTTCAATTGCCACAATATGGCAGCCTTAATGTTGATCATGAAAACAGAATCCATTTACAGAACTTGATTTGAGATTACTTATGATCTACTTTACAAATATTAATTCAATGTAATACAATCAAATGTTCCATTGTCGATTGCATGAAAATGAAATACCTTTACTTTGCCCCAAACTCCCTCAAATTAAAGTCATCAGTGTTTAACCAAAGATTTACAAAACATAATAAATTATTATACTGTTTAAAAACATTAATTGTATGCAGGGGTGGGTTCTACTTACCTTTACTACCAGTTCACAATGGGATCATGCGTGCAAGCGAAGCGAGCACACGCACTGAGCTTCTGCGCCAGTGGTGGGTTGCTACTAGTTTGCACCAGTTTGCGCGAACCATTGGAAAAAATTTGGGCAAGGTTGCCAAACTGGTAATGATGGCCAGCTGGCCACACACTGGAACCAGTTCCCCAGATACCATGTTTGTTGTCGCCATGTATCTCATTGCCTTCCAAGTCCAATGGGATGTGCATGCACGAAGAACATGGCAATGACGGCAGCAACTTTTTCCTCCGGTACTTTTTGGCTTCTCATCCAAGAACTGAAGAAGCTTCTTAGATGAAAAACAAACCATTTTCAAAGAAAAACAAAAAACAAAGTTCAATTGCCTTTTGTAAAAACATCTTTGCATCCACAGATCTATGCTTCATTTCACCATAATCCCCGGGCAGAGCTCTAAATTATAGTGAAGGGAATAGTAATAAATAGATAGAAACTTGTTATTCCTCCAGGAATTTAGACTTTAAGTTTAATA
This sequence comes from Masticophis lateralis, assembly GCA_030761175.1. Lineage (NCBI taxonomy): Eukaryota > Metazoa > Chordata > Lepidosauria > Squamata > Colubridae > Masticophis > Masticophis lateralis. The sequence goes on from JAUDYJ010000004.1 coordinate 79,674,137, forward strand.
GACCTTAACCTAATTGAATATCTATGGAGCCAACAAAAGAAACTTGTTAGTCAGAACCGAAGCAGCAATAAAACCCAGTTAATAGAAGCAATCATTCCATCCTGGTTTTACATTATAACAGCTGCAGAACTAAAAGACTTGGTTCACTCCAATTACAGCCTTACATGTTGTAAGGCCGTAAATCATGCTAAAGGTTATCCAACTATTAACTGACATGGTGATAATTTTTGTATATCTCATTTTTTCTATGGTTTTTTTCTCTCTTTTCTTTCCTTCTTACTTCCCCCCACCGCTCTTCTTCTCCTCCCTACTTCCCCTTCCTTTCTCCTTCTCCTCCTCTTTTCCTCCCTCTCTTACCCTCATTCCTACTCTAATTTTCCTTCCCTTCCCTTCCTTCCTCCCTTCTCTTCCTTCGGTCTCTCTCCTTCCTTCTTCCATCTCTCTTCTCCTTCCTTCATCCCTCTCTATTGCTGTATTCATTTTCAATTTTATATTTTCCACTACAGAGTCCAGGCAACCCCAGTCTTTCTTTCATTTATCAAGTATATTTCTCAAAATTTCCCCACATCTTTTTAATTATTAGCAGTATATTTTATCTTATTCCATTTTTTCTTTTAAATCTTTACTCAAACAATCTTCCAATCCTTAGACTTTTTACTTTTAACAATATATTTTTACTTTACTTCTTACAAGTATATCATTTGAATCATTTTTTGCATTTCAATTTCATTTTAATTTCCATATTCCATCTTATTCAATTAATTCTTATATTCTAATTTATTCTCTCCTTTTAGTGCTTCTTCCAATATCATTCTTTCTTTCACATTACATTGTTCTATTTTTCATTTAACAGCATTTTCACATATAATTTCTATAACTAGCATCCTTTTCTTTATTAACAAATTAATGTTTTCACTGACTCTTAACCACTTTCTCTTAGTCTCTCCACAGTTCTCTTTCTTGATCTTTTCCTCCCTTTCTTCCATTTCTTTACCTTCTTCTTTTTCCTGTTCTTATATCTCCCCTTCAGCCTTTTTCCTTTAATTTTAACTCTATTACTTTTCATTCTCAATCTTATCCCATTTATTTCTCTTTTCTTCATATTTGAGATGTATTTTCCCATATCCATTTTTATTCTATCACTATTGAACCCAGTGTAATCATCTTTATCGGTTTTTTAAAAAAAAAATTAAAATTTTTATTATAGTTCAAAAAAACAAAAACAAAAACAAATGTACAATAGTTTTTCTATCACAGTGTAACATCACCAAAATATCCATGTATATATACACTAATAATCAGAAAGTTAAAAATAGAAATTATTTACATATTCTTATATACAAATTTACATTTCCAATACTTATTGATTACCATAATTATACCATCATCTATAATTATAATCCAACATTGTCCTTTATCTCTCTCCCACTGTTTCTGGATCCAATCATACCACATGATCCAACAACTATAAAAATCTGAGTCTTTACCCTTGATCAGTTTTGAAAGTCTGTCAGACTCCACACATTCCATAATTTTTTAAATTATTTTTGAGTCCGTTGGTAAGTCCTCATTCTTCCATTCTTGTGCGAATGCCAGTCTCCCTGCAGTGACCATGTGCAGCATCACATACCATTTAGTCAATCCAATATTTGTGGGTCTAACCCCCAACAGAAAGGTTTCAGGTTTCAGTTCCACTCCACAGTGTGTAATTTCAAGCAATCATCGTCGTACTTTCATCCAATATTTGGCTGCCAGCGGACATGTCCACCGTTGGTGGAAGTACGTTCCATTACTATGGCCACATTTCCAGCACTGTGGAGATTTCCCGGGGAACATTTTAGCTAATCTTGCTGGAGATAGGTGACATTTATAAACCATCTTATAAATATTTTCTTTATAAGGGGATGCCATAGTTAATTTTAAATTGTTAAACCAAATCTCCTCCCATTTTTGAAAATCCAATGAATAACCCATATTTCGCCCCCAGGCAATCATGGAGTCTTTGACAACTTCCTCCCCCGCTTTCAATGATAATAGGTAAGAATAGCATTTCGATAAAACTTTCCTGTCATTCCCTAACAATATTTTATCCAATTCTTGTTTCCCATGATATATCCTTCACTCTCCTGATCTTTCTTCCACCTTGAGTGTATTTGTGTGTAGGCCCACCAGTCTATATTACACCACTCTGAATTCAGTTGTTCCCTTGTCTTCAGTCTGCCCTGAGTATCCAAAATGTCTTCATAGGTCAAGACCTTCTCTCCTTTATATAATGTCAGGTATACCAGGGCCTCCTAGGTCGAAATCCAACATGGTATCTTCAGATACAACTTTCTCCTATGTCTCTCCCAGGTATCCCCTAGGGTCTTACGTAAATAATGATTCCGAAAATACCTCGGTCGGGTTCACTGTCCTGGCCATAAAAAATGATGCCAACTGTGTTGAAGGCCATGGCCTTCTACCGCCAATATCCGCTTCCTTTTCAGGGCGATCCAATCCTTCACCCATATCAGAATGGCTGCCTGATTGTAAAGCTCCCAATTTGGGAGTCCAAATCCCCCTCTATGTCTAGGTTCCTGCATCATCCTAAAATTAATCCTTGATTTTTTTACCTTGCCAAATAAATTTAGAAATAACTCTGTTCAAGGTGTTGAAGAATTCCCTATCCAGGCTTACCGGGGCAGTTTGGAACAAAAACAACCATTTGGGGAGGACATACATTTTGAAGGCAGCTATCCTTCCCATAAGTGATAGTTGTAAATTTTTCCACCTCTCCAAATCTCTGACTGTTTGATTATAAAGGGGAACATAATTATCCTCCTTTACCAAAGAACACCTTGGTGTCAACCAAATTCCCAAGTATTTTATTTTATTTGTTATTTGCATCCCCAAGAGTCCCTCCAACTGGCATCTCTGCCTCTATGTCATGTTCTTAACTAATATTTTCATTTTTTCCTCGTTAATTAATAATCCTGCTACTCTCCCATAATCCCTGAGTACCTGTAATAGCTTTGGACCTGTTTCTGATGGGTCCTCCAGAATGAAAACTAGATCATCCGCATATGCCTGAACTTTCACCTCCTCGTGCCTAACCCTCATTCCTCTTATTTCCATATTCCTCCTAACCTCCGTAAGCAATGGTTCTGGTGTTAGCACAAATAATAGCGGAGAAAATGGACAACCCTGCCGTGTACCCCTACCAATCCAAATCTTCTCTGTTTTCTCCCCATTGATTAATACTTTTGCTGTCTGTTTTCTCCCCATTGATTAATACTTTTGCTGTTCAGTTCAGTTCTCACTGAAATCCATATATTTCATTTGTGATATCATGTAGTCCCAGCTCACTCTGTCGAATGCCTTTTGGGCGTCAACAAAAATCAAGGATAACTGTTTATCCGGACAATTTTCATAATACTCTAAAATGTTCATCACCATTCTCATATTATCATGTAGCTGTCGGTTGGGCAGGAATCCATTCTGACCTGGGTGAATAAATTGATTAAGAAAACATCCAAGTCTCGCGCATAGAAGTGGCGTAAATATTTTATAGTCTGAATTAAGCAATGAAATCAGTCTGTAGTTTTTAGTAAGTGTCAAATCAGTGCCTTCCTTTGGTAGAATATAGGCTTCTGACTAAGATGCCGGGGAATCTTTTAACACCTCATTAAGTAGGGAGTCTGGTTTAGCTCTGCAGACTAAAGCACCATAATTAACATCCAGCTGTCTGCAATTATTACAAGTTCGAGGCTCAAGATTGACTCAGCCTTCCATCTTTTCTAAGGTAGGTAAATTGAGGACCCAGTTTGTGGGGGCAATAAGCTGACTTTGTATAAATATACAAAAGTATGAAGGCTATTGCTTAACGCATTGTAAGCCGCCCTGAGTCTTCGGAGAAGGGCGGCATATAAATCAAATTTTTTAAAAAAATAGTTCCACCATGTGCTTACCAAGCACCTCAAAACCCATCTTGTATACTTCTACAGGTAATCCATCCATCCCTGGTGTCTTCCCATTCGCTTGTTTTCCCATAATCAATTCTACCTCACCCTCAGTAATTTCTGTGTTAAGCAATTGTTTCATTGTCCCAGTGATTTTTGGCAAATCTGTGCTCTCCAAATATGTCCAAATGTCTTGCTCCCCTTCTTCACCCCTTTTATACAGCTAAGTAAAAAATTCTTGCACCACCCTTCTCTTACCTTCTATATTAACATGCAACCTTCCACCCTGATCTTTTAACCCCTCTATTCTTCAATTTTCTCTCTCTTTTCTTAAACGATAGGCTAACCCCCTCCCCGGCTTGTTGGCATTCTCAAAGTGATTTTGCTTTGCCCATTTTATTTTATTGGCTAGTTCTTCAGTCTAATTTGATGTTGCCAGAAATACCTCTCTTCTATCCTATTTCCAGTTTCCTGAGCCCTTTGCATTGCCTCTTCAGCTTTTTGTAAGCTGCCCAGGAAGGCTTCCCTCTGTTTTCTTTGAGCCTTATGTTTGCCAGCCAAATATTTAATCACCAGTCCCCTCATCACTGTTTTGGCGGTATCCCAAGTATTATATATTGTGGTATCTTCCTTTTCATTTTCATTTTAAAAAAGCTGCATCTCTGTCTTAAACATATTTATAAACTCTTCCTCTTTCAAAATCCCTACATTCATTCTCCATCTATTCCTTTTTTGGCCCAATATTTTCCAGGTCAACATTAAACGGTTATGGTCAGCCCATTCATTAACGCCAATTTCTACCTCTGAAGTTATCTCATATGAATCAGGTGACATCCAGATCATATCAATGCGTGCCCATGAATGATGCCTGGGGGAGAAATAAGTATATTGTTTCCTACCAGGGTTCTGTAGCCTCCAGACATTATATATACCAAATTCCTCTCTTATATTCTCACATATCCTTAGTAGTACCCTCTTCACATTTCTCCCTCCTCTTTTCCTTTTCCCCGGGACATAATATTTGGCCTTATGTATAACAGTATTGAAATCACCCAGCAGGAAAATATATTCATATTCTAATTCTGCGAATTTGTTATATAAATTTTCATAAAAGGTCCTCTGGTTATTGTTGGGGGCATAAATATAAACTAATAGACACTTCCGCTGAGCAATCCCCAATTCCAGCATTAATACTCTGCCTTCCTGATCTGCAAATACTTTCTTAGCCACCAAATGATGGTGCGCATAAATCACCACTCCTCTTTTTTTATCAACTAATGAAGTAAATTTTTTACCTAATCTAGAATTTTCTAATAAGCTACCTTGAGATTTTTTTTATATGCATCTCTTGTAAACAAATAATATCATATTTACATTTTCTTAATTTATTCATTATCCTTTTTCTTTTGATAGGAGCGTTTAAACCATTAATATTTACCGATAGTAAGCAAACGTTTTCTACCATCTCTTTCCTTCTAGTCCGCCTTCACTTTCCCGCTGTTTGAGCTTTTTTCGTCTGTCTTCTCTCTCTTTGTGTCATCGCTGTTCCTCCTCTTCCTCGGTCCTCTTTTCTGTTCTTTCTGTCGCTTTTGCCTTCACCCATTCTCATATTATCCTCTTCCTGAGACTCCTGCAAACTTCTACTTTCTACCTCCCCCTCCATATCCAAATCTGCCATATTAAGTTGTTGTTCAAAAAACTCTTTCACCTCCTGCAGGTTCCTTATTCTAATTCGTCTATCTCACCAAGTCACCAGCAGTCCTTCCGGTAGGAGCCAGCGATAGGGGATTGCATTCTTCCTCAGGTGTAAAGTGAGAAATTGGTAGCTCCTTCTCTGCTCTCTGACCCGTCTTGGAATTTGCTTTAGGATCATCACATGATGGCCCCACTAAGTAATAGTCTGGTCTCTTGTGTGTCAGAAAAATTCCTCGCATAAGGCCTTCTTATTAAAATGCACATGAACTTCATGGGGGAGATTGTGCCTCTTTGCGTAACTAGTAAACACCCTGAATACTTCGTCAATATCACATTGTACTGAGGCTCTGTCTATTTCCAGGGCTCCTGCTACCATCTCCCCCACGATCTCGTCCAGTCTCTCTCCCTTGTCTTCTGCCATGTTCTGGAGCCTAAGGAAAAAGGAGGATCTTTCCATCTCAAGAAAGATGCTCTCATCTTCAAGCTCTCTATTTGCCATCACTTGTTTTTTTTCCCATCCATCTATCCGTTATTCACATCTTTCTGTCCTTGTCTCCATCTCCCGCATCCTTTCTTCCTGTTTAATTATTGCCTGTTGCAGTTCTCCAAGCTTCTCACCCATTTGTTTAACCTCTTCTCTGACTCCTCCCATCTCAGTCTTAACATCCGCTCTCAAGTCTTCAAAATTCCTAGACATCATTTCCTGATTCTTGGTCATCGAATCTTGGATGGTCTGGAGCATAGCCTGAAGAGCCTGCATAGAGGGAGACTTTCCAACCGATGACATATCTTCAGCAGATCTTGTTGAAACTAATGGAGATAAGCTTGGAGATGCAGATGCAGAGAAGGATAGGATCTTCTTATTCACTTTAGTAACTGTGGATGTTGTGGACATTTTTGAGTCCAACCAAAATTTCTTCCAAATCAGTGTAAGCTATATCACAAGCCAGTATATTCACTTTCTCAGTGATTCAGAATTCTCTTCCCTGCTGTACCAGCTTCAGCCACAAGGTGGAGAAAGAGCACTTCCAGTTGTAGACAGCTCCAACAATAACGATCAGAAAACGAAAGGAAAAAATGTCAAGTTACTATATATCCCTCAGTCCAGCACGCACCAGGAGTTCTAAACAGAGAAATCTCATGTGAGTCTCAGATAGGAAGCAGCCAAACGATCACCAAACGTCTCCAAACTTTAACACACAAAGGGTATGTTTCCAGAAACCCAAACGGTGTTCCAAAAGGAAAAAAAAACTACAGCTGGCTCCACACCACAAAAGTCAGAAATGGCCAGTCTCCAATCCAGCTGCTCACTTTCACTTGGCCAAAACAGTTCAAAGAGGCTAATATCGTTCTGTTCACTCCCACTCACTCAGCTCATCAATCTCAGTCCACTAGTTTACACCGTGACAGATTGGCTTCCCTTTCCAAAAAGATCAGTCACTGCTTTGGAGCGACCATTTGCCCACCTCTTCCTACAAAGGCACCCCGGGGGTACCTTCTTCAGCTTGTGGAAGATGCCACCTCCACACACGCCTCAGTATCCCCTCTCCTTTGCAAACCTTTATCTTTTTTTTCAATTATTTCCTTTTAAATATTATCTCCTTGTTTCTCTTGCTTCTCATTCATCTTTTCTCTTTCTTTTTTTTTTTTTGCAAGCTAACCAATTCTCTGCTTCTTTATTTCCCTTAAATGCCTCCCTTACTTTTTGAAACATCTTCCTTAGTGTTGGATGGAAGGAATGGGTTTGGAGTGGCTGAATTTGGGGAGAATGAGGGAGCTGGGGGCAAGGTCTGGAACCCCCTCTGTTGAGTGTGCAAACAGAAGCAGATGGGGGCTCAGATATGACCCCCGGCTCAGTATGAGTAGGGTGCCTTGCCTGCTGGGGAGGAGGGGGGCCATTGAGGTGGGGGAGGGGATCTCTGGGATGTTGGAGAGCCGGAATATTGCGGTTATGCCGTCACTTGGTGAATCCTCAGACGCGGCTGAGCAGTTCATGGCTTCCATGACAACCATGGACCTGACCCAAGTAGTTCAGGGTCCAACTCATGGGGGGGACACACTTGACCTGGTGTTTCTCTCGGGGCAGTGGATATATGATCTGGAATTAAGGGATATAGATGCTTCTCCCTTGTCGTGGTCAGATCATTTCCTGTTGAGGTTAGACTTCAGAGTGCGACTCCTCCATTGCAGGGAGGCAGAGCCAATTAAATGGTTCTGTCCCAGGTGCCTAATGGACCCTGAAGGGTTCCAGAAGGAGCTTGGGGAGATACCTGACTCCCTTGTCCACAGTCTGGCTGAGTCCCAGGTGGCTGTCTGGAATAGGGTGGTATCCGGGGCACTGGACCAGGTTGCGTCTTTGTGACCTCTCCATGGCAGTGGATCCAGGAAAGCTCCCTGGTTTACCGAGGAACTCCGGGAGATGAAGCGCCAGAAGAGATATCTAGAGCGATGCTGGAGGACCAGTAACTCCGAATCTGACCGAACACTCTTAAGAGCCTTTATTAGGACTTATTTAGTGGCGATATGGGCAGCAAAATCTTCGCATTTTTCCGTACATATTGCATCCGCTGATTCGCGCCCAACTGTCCTATTTAGGGTGACTCGCTCCCTCCTTAATGTAGGGGGAGTGGAGGAGCCCTTGCAGGGTAGAGCTGAGGAGTTTGTGCAGTTTCTGTTGGATAAAGGAGCCTGTGTAGTGTAGAGGGCTAATGCCTCCTACTAAAGGCAGCAATTAACACCAGCTGCCTGTAATTTCTCTGAGTTCAATCCTAGCCAGGCTCAAGGTCGACTCAGCCTTCCATCCTTTCTAAGGTGGGTAAATTGAGGACCCAGTTTGTGGGGGCAATAAGCTGACTTTGTATAAATATAAATATACAAAAGTATGAAGGCTATTGCTTAACGCACTGTAAGCCGCCCTGAGTCTCCGGAGAAGGGCGGCATATAAATCAAATTAAAAATAAAAAATAAATAAATAAAGTCGCTCAGATTCGGATGGACCTGGACTCTGATTGGGCAATTCCGAATGAGATGACGTGGGTAGGTCTTATTCCCATTGTGTGGGATGAGTTTGAGCCTGTGATTCCTGAGGAAGTGGACAAGACTGTAGGAGCAATGAGTTACTCCACTTGTTTGTTGGACGCGTGTCCCTCCTGCTGGTCTTGGCCAGCAGGGAGGTGATACAAGGCTGGCTCCAGACTTTAGTTAACACATCCTTGAGGGAAAGGGCCTTCCCACAACCATTAAAGGAAGCAGTTGTAAGGCCCCTCCTCAAGAAGCCCTCCCTGGATCTAGCTGAATTAAAGAACTTTTGGGAAAGGTTTTAGAGAAAGTGGTGGCACTTCAGCTCCTGCAGTCATTGGATGAAACGGATTATCTAGACCCTTTTCAGTCTGGCTTCAGGCCTGGCTACAGCACAGAAACTGCTTTGGTCATGCTAATGGATGATCTCTCTACCCCTCGTCAATTCAGTGAGGCGGTGGATGTGATGTGCCGCTGCCTGGAGGCTGTGGGGGTCTGGATGGGAGTCAACAGGCTCAGACTTAACCCAGACAAGACCGAGTGGCTGTGGGTATTGCCTCCTAAAGACTATGTTGATTGTTAATCCTTGGTTCTGGGGGGGGGAGAGTAATTGTCCCCCTCAGACTGGGCTTGCAATTTGGGTGTCCTCCTAGACTCACAGCTAAGATTAAAGCAACATCTGACAGCTGTGTCTAGGGGACCTTTGCACAGGTTCGCCTAGTGCACCAATTGCGACCCTACTTAGATCGGGAGGATCTCCTCACAGTCACTCATGCCCTTGTCACCTCACAATTAGATTATTGCAATGTGCTCTACATGGGGCTACTCTTGAAAACTGTTCGGAGACTACAGTTGGTCCAGAACGCAGCTGCGCGAGGTGTTGTGGGTGCACCTAGATACAACCACATTACACCAATTCTCTGCGAGCTGCACTAGCTCTTTATTGGTCTCCGGTCACAATTCAAGGTGTTGGTTATTACCTTTAAAGCCCTACATGGCTCAGGGCCAGGTTGTCTTTGAGACTGCCTTTTGCCACATAGCTCCCAGCAACCAATAAGATCACACAGAGTTGGTCTCCTCCCGGTCCCATCAGCTAAACAATGCCGGATGGCCGACCCGCGGGGGACGACCTTCTCTGTAGCTGCCCCAGCTTTCTGGAACCAGTTACCTTCTGAGGTCCGGACCATCCCCACCCTATTGGCTTTCTGAAAAGCGGTAAAGACCTGGCTTTTCAGGCAAGCCTGGGGCCGTTGATCTCGCTCTTGTGATCTGGCGAGATCTGGTCATGAATGGCGTGAATGAATTTTTAATGTTCTTAATGTTTTTAATTTTTAAATGTTTTTTATAATGATTTTTTAAAATGTATTGTGAGCTGGTCTTTGGAGAGGCATATGAATTGAATTAATTAAATAATATAAATTGAATTAATTAAATTAAATAAATTGAATTAATTAAATCCTCCCAATTCACCATATTTTCAATTTTAAAAGGCTAGGATTTTTAAGCTTATTCTTTTCATTTACATATGTGGAGGGGGTGCTTTTCAAGGAGCCACAAGGGGGGGGGGCTGAGAGCAGAGTCATTCTGACAGTGTCTTTTAAAATTGCTTGGAAGACCCATTTTTTCCCTAACAATAATGGTTTGCATACTTTGGGATAAAACATATACTTGCAAAACTTGGGCAGAAGGAAAAGAAAGGCAGGACTGGACTCATTATCAGTAGCTAGTTAGTTCATTGTTATCAGTGACTCCCACTGATTCTAAAATTTTAAGATGGGATTAAAATTTAAGTATTCAACATTGGTCTCAGAAATCTCTGATTTGAACTATCAAATCTTTGATTTAAACTTTGATTTGAACTATGGGAAGAAAAATCATAAAATGGGGCAAAACTCACTTAACCATAATAATTTCTAGATATTTTAAGTATAGAGAATTCAAGTGTTGAGAATGACCCATTATTTTGTCACTTTTTCCATACTAGCTACCACTATTTGATTTCTTTTCATTTTATTCAAATAACAAAAGAAAACCCAATACGGTTCAGATTGAATTGATTTCCAGTCCTTCCTGATGCATTTTTTCACATTGGTTATCTAGTTTAAATGCTCACACTGTCAATTATTCACACTGCTCAAGCAAAATTAACAGGTGTGAATTAAGTTTTAGCTACAAAAAGGAGCTTTAATTCCAGAAGTCCATTCTTTAAACTTGGACTTCTGGAATTAAAAGGCTCTGGATTAAATGGTACTCCAGACAAAAGATGGAGAAGAGTATCTTGCTTTTAGACCTGATAATAGTTGTCTAGAAAGGTAAGTTATGAGCTATTTTTACATCATCAGAAATTTAATTTATTACCTGTTAAAAATGCAAAGACAAGGAGTACAAGGAGCAAATAAAAGATCTTCATGTTGGGATTGGTTCTGGACCAAATCTTACTTGTGGGACAGAAACCAGCTCTCAGCCCTCCTTGTGACTTCTTGAAAAGCATCCCCCCTACATGCTCCACTGCCTGAGGAGGCAGGGGAGGGCTGCAGGTTGATCCCAAGGGGGTCTGGGAATGAGTGTGAATTCATCCCACAGCCCTCTCCATCCCCTCCTCTGTGAAACTGCTTTCTCCCACTCGCTGGTGGTCAGCAAATTCAAAAGGAACAGCTGAGAATCACTGCTCTAGATTGGTTGATTCAGGGGATTTCTTTAGTGTTAACTAATAGTGTTAGCTATTTTTATTACAGGGATAGATTTGTATTGGAGCAGCTTGCAGGCCTCCCAAAGGCTCTGCACACCCTGTTTTTGTGAAAAACGGGCCCGTTTTTCACAAAAATGGAGCATGCAGGGCAAGGCTTCAGAAGGCCAAAAAATGCCTGTATTCCGCGTGTTTTACTGTTACTATCTTCCTTAGTGGGTCATGCAAACCGCTATTCCGAACAATGCTATTTATAGGAGGTGGGGATGGGGACAGTGGTGGGTTGCCCTGGTTCTCACCAATTCCAAAGAACTGGTAGTAAAGCAGCAGGAGGCCCCACCCACCAACCCCATCACCAAAACACTTCTGCACATGTGCAGAAGAGCGTGTGCATGCTGCAAATAGGTAGTAAAGGTAAGTAAAACCCACCCCTGGGTGGGGGGCACTGAGGATGAGTTTGTAGTACCAAGGGGGCGGTGGACTGAAAAAGTTTGGGAACCACTGGTTTAAGTCTTCGTTTTGGTTCATTTTTGGCTTAAGCATATCGCCAGGCTTTACAACAGGAGCCTGTCTTAAACTAGGAACAAATTTAGGGCAGATGTAATTTTAGGATGGGGGTTTCTCTATCCCAAAAACGTGAATACCAAATTGAGTATGAAGTCAGGAGGAGTTACTTCCAATCAGTTGAAAATAAGTATGATTCTTTGATTTCATTAGGATTTCTGCTCCAAGATAATGATCATAGGGGTTCACCTAGACCAGTGATGGCTAATCTTTTTGCCGTTGCATGCCAAAAGCGTGAGGAGCATGGGGGGGGGGGGGTTGCGTGCGCAGGTGCCTACACCTATAATTCAATGGACCCCACCCCCACGCTCTTCACGCTGGAGCTGAGCTAGGGCAACACTTGCATGCCCACCGATATAGCTACATGTGCCACCTGTGGCACGTGTGCCATAGGTTCGCCATTATGGACCTAGACAATGCAGTTGTTCAGAAAAAAATGTGGCCTCTGTTTATTGAGGTTATTCTCAAGAAAATATATTTAGGAATGTTAATTGTGGCAGAGGCGTTGCTATGTAACCTTTTTATTTTTTAAAAAAATAGCAAAGAATGTGAACTAAAGCAGACAATTACGCATGTTGTTCAGAAAAGTTTCCCGTTTATTAAAAGAATGATTTAGTTTTGATGGTTCATACTAAAATGTTGTTCAAAAAATTAAGCAGAACCAGATTCTATTGCTTTTTGGAGTATTGTACAACTCATTCCTAGCATTACATGAACTCTGGCACATATACTTCCTCCTAACCAGAAGCACTCAAGTGACAAGAGATGTGTTATTTTTGCAGGATTGCCCCCATCTGGTCTTCAGTACGTGGCTCTGGACGTCAGATTCCCACCACCCAGCACCAGTTCAGGGGTTCCTTTCCCTCCTCCCACCCGCGACAGAGAGGCAGGGAGAGTGTTGTGGCCCATCAGCGGCCTGTGCAGCTAGTAGCTGATTCCGACAGCAAGGAGGCTGGTGTGGTGCTGCACCAGCAGCCTGTGCAGCTGGCACTCGAGTCAGACAATGAGGAGGCTTGAGAAGATGAGGTGTCAGAGACCGGGATTCAGCCAGGGCCTCCAGAAGCTGCCATAAGTGAAGAGGAAGAAGAGGAGGAGCCTCTTCTCGATGCATGGGTGCGCAGAGCTACCAAAAGACAGGAGTGGTTCCTCAAGAGGAGGTCTCCTTGAGAGTAAGGCTTGGGACTAATTGGCTACTCCCTTAGCCTATTTAAGGAAGGATGATGACTGAGGCAATTTGCAGGGAACAACTTTGTTCACTCTCCTTCGCATCCTGATCTTAGTTCTCTTATCAGTTTCCTGCAAATTGCTTCTGGGCTTTCTGCCAACCATAGTAAGATTACGATTATTTATTCTGTGGATTTTTGTAGGCTGTTTAAGAAAGTTAATTAACAGCCTTTATTTGAAAAAGACTGATTTAATTTAGTAAACTAAGGTTTGTACAGACTTTGTGTGTGCTGCATTCTTTGGGGTCCGTAGCTAGGGCAGAACAGAGAGAGGGAAAGAGACCCAGAGAGACAAGAGACACAGACAGAGGGAGAGGAAAAGAGAGAGAGAGAGAGAGAGAGAGAGATGAGAGAGAGTGAGAGGAGATGAGAAAGAGATATAGGGAGAGAGAGAGAAAGAAAGAGATGAATGAAAGAAAAAGATGAGAGAGAGAGAGATAGGAGAGAGATGAGAAAAATGAGAAAAAGAGATGAGATAGAGAGAGAGGGAGAAAGATGAGAGAGGGAGAGAGGGAGAAAAGAGAGACAGAGAGATACCTGTTTAAAAGAAAATAGAAAAATGGCTCTTTGAGTGTTTAAAGTTGCAGACCCCTGGGTTAGGCAAATACCATGGTTGTTAAGTGAACCTTGTAGTCATTAAACAAACACTGTGGTTATTAAGTCCATTTTCCTCAATGGACATTTTTAACCGGAAACCAGAAGGAATTGTTGGAAACTGGCAGAAAACAGAAAACCTCAGTCACATGACTGTGTGGATGTTGTAACGGGTCATGTGTGTGTGTGTGTGTGTGTGTGTGTGTATGTGTGCATGGCTGTCAAAACTCCAAAAAGAGGTCAAATAGCTCTGGTGAGGTCAGTCGTAAATTAGAACATTTGCTAAGCAACCGGCCATTAAGCAAGGAACACTTGTATTTGGTTTGCCTTAAGGGTTCAGAGCTGTATGGAATCTGGTTTCCTTTGACCCTTTGGGGGATTGCAAAAGGTCCAGATGGGGGAATCCTCATAGGGAGAACTAGAATCGTGATCACCTAGCCATGCCCACCCAGTCACATGAACACCAACCCACGCCTACCCAGTCACATGACCGCCAAGCCAGCCCACCGTCACATGACTGCCAAGCCATACCCACTAAATAAGCCACGCCTGCAGATCCGGTAATAAAAAAATTTGAAACCTACCACTGTTCTGCACATACACAGAAGCTTCTGCACATGCGCAGATCGCCTATGATGACATCCGGGGTGGTGGGCGGAGCCTCCCACCGGTTTTACTACTGGTTCTTGCGAACCAGTCTGAACCGGGGGCAACCCATCACTGATTGTATGTCACTAGATTGAGCTTTTATCCACCCAATATGCTTTTATCTCTTCCAGTATTCCAGTATTAATCCACATTCCTGCTCTGACCTGATCCTTAAAAAACTGAAGTCTTCTTCAGATCACATCGGTGGATTTTTTCCACAGAAAGCATACTATATAGCAATATTCTACCATCCTTCAAGAGCTAAATTTGGCCCTACATGAAATATATAGCCAATGCAATGTACTTTTAGATTAAAAAAAAAACAAAACAATTTTATCAATGTTAAATTAATATTAGCAATTACTAAGTATACAGAGTCTTCAAATAATGTTTTTAAATCAGAACAAAAGTTTTCAGTATCAAGTAACAACTTGATATAGGCATAGAAAAAGAAGGAAAAGTAGCTTTTTAAAACCAAACTATAACAGTTACAACACATGCAATCTAGCCTAAAAACAAACCTACTCAAAGTAGTTTCCTTTTTTATTTCTGTTCAGCACAGGAAACACACCACATAATTTGTAAACAATAGTGCCATTATAAGACGATTTGCTTGGCACCTACATGGTTTTCATTTTGAATCAATTGATTTTTGGAAAAAAAATTAGTGTGTAAACAAAGGCAATCCTAAATCTTAGGGTTTGTATTCTTGCAAATCCAATTTACAAGTATGGTCAGAAGGAATCCCAGCTGAATTCCATAGAACATAATTCTTAGTTATTTACATGTCATTGACATATTTTAACTTAATGTTTGAAATTGAGTAATTAATATAATTCCCTTGTTTGGAATTTCCCATTTTTACACACATTCCCGAATTATGCAAAGACATTTTAGCTCTGCTAAAAGAAGCTCTTTTTATACATCCTGTTTCATTTACAGAATTTTTGAAATTTGTCCAACCAATGACAGTACTGTATCAATCTGTACAGTACATTTCATATGTTTTATCACTGCTTCTTTTTCCTACAAAAAACATATATTTAAAGGGGGAAAATGAAATAGGTATAGAAATGAACCTTGACTGGTAATATTTGGAATCCAGGTAAAAGTTGGTGATTTGAAATCACAAAAGTTCCTGTTCCTCTTGTATTCTGCTAATAGAAACAGATTCTGCAGAATCTAGTCGGTAATTTTTAAATTTAGACACTGCCACTCCTGCTAAAATGTACCCTCATTAAATTCTCTATAGGATAAAAAATATCACCATTCTTGTGATAGACATAGAGACAAACCACCAGTCATTTTTAATAAAGTTTTCCCTTATTGAACATTTATATTGAGAATGGACAGACATTGGAGTGGGCATCCAAAGTGGCCATCTATAATCTTCCTCATTATTTATCTTTTGTTTTAAACAGCATCACTTCTGCTTTAATTTGGAGTCTGCCTCACCAAAAGTAACCTAGGGAAAAGACTGATTGTTACAAATAATTCTCATGCATAAAAATAGAAGTTATTTCTGCATTAAAATGCTTTAATTATTATTAAAAAGAGAATGTGGGAGAAATTTAATAAAGTGCATGATCTGCTGAAGTCATATGGCATGGAACTCAAGCATTCACATGAAATTGATAAAGGAGAATATTTGTAGCTCCAGTTGAAATGAGGAGCCCTTGGTGTTCTCTAGGCTTGGTTGTTTTCTTGCAGACATTTCATTATCCAACATGTTGATGTTACCTAGTTTAGCTAATGAAACATCTGCAAGAAAACAACCAAGTTCAGAGAGCACCAAGGACCACTTGTATGCAACCATCAGTCATGAGGGTCAAGTCTCTACATAGCATACATATCAAAGATTGCACATACTGGCTCATGTACAATAATTACTATAGCATATATTTTTGCTGCACAGAATTCCTCAAATATATTTATAGTTTTGCAAGTAGAAACATCTTAAATAAATGTGTATCAATAAAGTCTAGCTGGTTTTTAATTGAGTTTAGGCTTAATTGGGGTCAGTTTTATTTATTTAAAGAAAGAATCAGTCACTGTCCTTATGTTATTTTGAAAATCCAGTTGTTCACTATAAACTTCATTAGACTTGGGTGACAAATAAATTCAAATAAATAATTAATAAAATATCATAAACTCCCATAGGCTATGGGCATTTTTGGTATTAAAGAACTCAGATAAGCTGGATTTCTGCATTTTGATGCTGAATACTTGATTACATTAATTACATTCCTTATATTAATTACATTCCTCAGAAACTTAGAGTCAAAGTTTTAATGTTGTCAGCTTCTTCTTCTGAAAAGTAATAGTTCCAGCTGATAAAGTTAGTGACATTAGGAATACAATGTTTTGATTGTTCATCTCTTATCTCCATGCATTAAGAAGATCGCTGATGCCTTCTAATTATAACCTAATAGGGACTTCCCAAAATAGCATTTTATCATGTGTAACTGATTCAGAGCAGCCACACTGTTAATAAACAGACATAAAAACCTTAGATTGGCCGATCCAGAGCTATGAAGTGGAAAATCTGAAAAGTTATCACCTTTCTAAGTGTATATGGTGGCAGGACAGCCATAAGAATAACAGTAGCCTTTTTTGCACTGATTAGGCTGTGTTTCTACATAACGGTCAAGTTAGGGGCGGCTTTCAAAACCTGTCGCTACATGTTTGCTCGTAGGCGCATATGTGCTTGCATGTGCGATGCTTCTGCACATGCGCAGAAGTGTCCAGGCAGGTGGGCGGAGCCTCTCACCGCCGCCACTACCAATTTGCCCGATGCAGGACAAACCAGTAGCAACTCACCACTGTGCTAAGTTAACAATCAAGCAGTTGCTCATAATTCAGGGCATGCCTCATTTTCTTTATTCCATTATTTCTTGGGCATAGCCTTGATTCACCGAGAAACTTGAAGTCATTTTCCAAAACTGTATGGCTATTCTTGAAACCAAACATTAATTGTCCAGTTCCAAGGATATTCTTTATTGTGGTAATTCTTATCTAGTCTTGGGTACTTACTGAATGCTTAGAAGTGGAAGCACTTTGATTTCACACAAGACAAACCAAATTCCTGGTCATCCTCATCTAATATAATTTATTCTTGAGCTGCCCTATTCTTTATTGGCATTGTAAGAATTTTAACATAATTGTTTTCTTCCTAGATAATAGAATATGCTATTGCATGTAAACTGCGCTTTCCATGCTGGCCTGAAGACAAGGCTTTTTCATCAAATTCCCTGACCGATTATGGGGTTTTAACATTGGGGATTTTAAATTGGACTGTATTTTAGAATTTTATTATTGTTGTTTTTATTATGTGAGCCACCTCAAGTCCCACGGGAGAAGGGTGACATATAAATTTTAATAATAAATAAATCAATAAATAAAATTTTCAAGATTCACGTGTAAGTGAAATCCTTTGCATTTCTTCTTCTCTGGAAGAGACAATGATATGTATTCTTACTTTATTTCTATTGGTCTCTCTATTCTTCAATTAGCAATTTTTTGCAATAGAAATACCCCCAATTTTTTGACACATTTTCATTGTTATGAAGGACTGAAGACCACAACTTCATCTTCTGACCCTCTTATATTTACATTTTTTAATTTGGTCTTAAGGGGCCAATTCAGTGAGATTATTGACTGTAGATCTCTAGTACAGATATTAAAGACTAAATTTGCTGTTTCCCCCAGACTATCACAAGTCTGATAAGACATATTCTTATTATATAAACACTTGCCAGGCTCTATTGGATCTGGTAGATCTTCCTGTGCTCATCTCCAATATTCCATTTTACAGACAAAGAACTCTTATCTCCATACCTGAATATATAATATGGAAAACCAAACAAACCAAATATACTTTTGTGAACAAAAATAGCAAGCAAGATGTGCTAAAAATGGGAACATTTGGGTCCTATTATGTTCTGTTTTTGAAAGATTTTAAAATAAGTCTATTTAGTGCTAAGTACTATTCTTATTTTAAAATGTTTCAAAAAGAAAATATAATATAGCAGGAAAAAGTAGTTTAGTACAAGATATTCCTAAAATATTTTTTCTTAAAAGCAATTAATTTTTTAAAAAAGCAAATGCATACCATTAGAAATAAAAGAACACAATACTGTTTTAAAAAAAGACTAACTAAAATGTGATAAATGCAGTGTATATTTTTCAGCAATATTTATTACGCAAAGTAGTATATTATTAAAAATATTTTCTTGCGTTTACATATGCTTCAATAATCAAAATAAAGAACATTAAATCATGAATATAAGAAAACAAAAATGTACAATTACTTTGTCCAAAACAAACAAATGAACCAGAGGTGAAATTAAAGTAATTTTTATTCTGAAAAATTATGAATGCAAATTTAAATTCAAAGGAAATGTTACTAATAGTAAAATGTTAGATGTTAAAAATACATTTCTGTGGTATTCTACTATCTTTTCAAATGATTATTTTACAAAATTTAGCAGAAGGAGATCTATGGACCCATAAACCTACACTTGACCCTTGTCTCCCTGACTTCATTGTTTACAAACCATGTCACTCCCTGTCCAAAACCCACTCCTGGGAGCTCAGCAATTGAAACACAAAGCAGCAGCTGTTTAGCAACATTTCTAACCCTAAACAGCAAATGCAATCAGATTTCATTTCATTAAATATCCAGGCCTCTTTCAGTGCAGAAAGAGAAACAATAGCCATTATTTTATTAGAGAAATTCATTTGGGTGAGGGGGGGGGGCAAACACAAGTAGATCCAAATTCACTGGTTCAACTTTTTACCATGAAAGCATAACAATGGAAACATACAATATAATTATGTACCATAAAGTAGTTTATTATAGATACAGTGTTTCAGTAAAAGCTATGTAATTGTCATATTTTAAAGTTATACTTTTTCTTTTCTTTCCTCATTCTATGCTGTTTGTCAGCATAGAACAGCCATTCTTGGAAAACCTATGTAGATACTTCAGATCTAATTTGGGACTACTACATCAAAAGTCAGATGCTGTGAAAGACAAACTAGGTTTACCCCCCTTTCCTTCTTCAAATAATTTGACAAAAATACAACTTCACAGCAATGTCTGCCAAAGGAAGAATCTTTAGAGAACAGACAGTTAGTTGGAGGTTTCCAAAGCATCCCTCTGAAAATTACCTAGTTTGCCCTCCTTCAGGGCACCCAGACCCATATGTAAAATGGATGCTTCACAACAATTTTAGACTCTTCCTCCCAGACAAATCGGATGAAGATGAGTTTGAATTACAGTGGGCAAGGCCTTCCTCCACCATGGTTTCATCCAACCCCACACAAATGCACAACAGTTTTGCATTCTCATCTCCTGGGTCTCTAGTGAGCATCCTCTGAAGAAGACAGGCATATGGCTCGGAGCATGGAATGTTCATTCCGCCCTGAGCTTCAGCAACCTGTCACCCACTGGCAGGCCACCGCTCCACCCTGCAGGGTCTGCCCAGTTCAGCACCAAATCACTCCCTGGCCTCGCAGCAGGCAAACCAGCGCCTGCTCCGCCTGACTTAACCTTCAGCCCTCCTCCCTTCCCGGCGCACAGCTGCGGCAGGGGCAGGCGTTGGGAAGGGAAGGAAAACAGCGGCGGCAGCAGAGGCGGCGACATATCTCCCATTTCTCTTTTGAAGCTCCGGAGTTTGTCCCCTATTTGTTTCCGATCTCAAAGCTCCTTACCTCCGCTTCTTCACCCGGGGTTTTAGCAGTTTCAGTGGACCGGGCAGCCTCGCTAGCAGAGCAGCACCAGTAGCTGCTGCCTTCTCTCCCCTCTTGCAGCTGGAGCAGATGACGGACCTCCTCCCTTGCGTCCGTGTCCTTGCAGCGTACGTATTTGTCAGGCTCTGCCAGCGGTTCCGGGTTGGCAAGGAGGAACCAATATACGTCCGCTACCAGGCGTCCTTCCCTGTCCTGCTTTGCCCACCCCTGCCGTCTTCCTCTCCGCCTCCTCCTCCTCTTGCTGTTGTCGCCGCCGCTGCGGTCTGATGTCTGAACAGCCCTGGCTTCCCTCAGTCTTTCTCTCACTCCTCTGGGGCGGGAAGAGAGACGGGGCAGGGCAGTAAGAACCTCAGCGGCTGTGCCCGCCTCCAAATTGGTGGTGGGTTGCTAGGGCGCATGCCTGCCACCGGCGGGAGAGGCGAAGACTAGAGCGGGAGCTGGCACGCGCCACCGACTTCTGCGCGGCGCGCGCAAGGCAGTAGGCGCGCAGGCGCCCTTTCCCGTCCTCTCCCAGGCAAATACATCTCCGAGAGGTAGTGACGAAAAGTGGACTTGATCCAGGGAGGAAGAGGAAGGCGGGATTGTGTGTTTTTGCTGGCGTTCTGAGAAGGGACCGAGTGGACGGAGAGAAAAAGAACCCAGGAAAAAAAGGGGAACAACCGTGGAGCAGAAAATTAGAATATTACATGAAATTAATAGAACAAGGATTGTACATAGAACATTGGACCTCTGAAAAGTATAAGCATGCATATGTACTCAGTACTTGGTTTGGGTCCCTTTTGCATCAATTACTGCCTCAATGAGGTGTGGCATGGATGATATCAGCCTGTGGCACTGCTGAGGTGTTATGGAAGACCAGGATGCTTCAATAGTGGCCTTCAACTCTTCTGCATTGTTCGGTCTCCTGTCTCATCTTTCTCTTGGTAATGCCCCATAGATTTTCTATAGGGTTCAGGTCAGGTGAGTTTGCTGGCCAATCAAGCACAGTAATCCCATGGCCATTAAACCAGGTTTTGGTACTTTTGGCCTTGTGGGCAGGTGCTAAGTCGAGATGGAAAATGAAGTCAGCATCCCCATAAACTTATCTGCGGAAGGAAGCATGAAGTGCCCCAAAATCTCCTGGTAGACGGCTGCGTTGACCCTGGACTTAATGAAGCACAGTGGACCAACACCAGCAGATGACATGGCTCCCCAAATCAACACAGACTGTGGAAACTTCACACTGGACTTCAAGCATCTTGCAGTGTGTGCCTCTCCATTCTTCCTCCAGACTCTGGGTCCTTGATTTCCAAATGAGATGCAAAACTTGCTCTCATCAGAAAAGAGGACTTTGGACCACTGAGCAACAGACCAGTTCTTTTTGTCTTTAGCCCAGGTAAGATGCTTCTGATGTTTGTTGTTCAGGAGCAGCTTGACAAGAGGAATACGACATTTGAAGCCCATGTCCAGGATCCGTCTGTATGTGGTGGCTCTTGATGCACTGACTCCAGCCTCAGTCCACTCCTTTTGAAAGTCCCCAAACTTTTGAATGGCCTTTTCTTGACAATCCTCTCCAGGCTGCGGTCATCCCTGCTGCTTGTGCACCTTTTTCTTCCACACTTTTCTCTTCCACATAACTTTCTATTAATGTGCTTTGATACAGCACTTTGAGAACATCCAACTTCTTTTGCAATTACCTTTTGAGTCTTTCCTTCGTTATGGAGAGTGTCAATGATGGTTTTCTGCACAACTGTCAGGTCAGCAGTCTTTCCCATGATTGTGATTCCTACTGAACCAGACTGAGAGACTATTTAAAGGCTCAGGAACCGTTTGCAGGTGTTATGGCTTAATTAGCTGTTAGAGTGGGATACTTTGAGCCTAGAATATTGAACCTTTTCACAATATTCTAATTTTCTGAGATTGTGAATTTGGGGTTTTCATGAGCTGTAAGTCATAATCATCAAAATTATGACAAATCAAGGCTTGAACTATCTCACTTTGCATGTAATGAGTCTATCTCATATATTAGTTTCACCTTTGAAGTTGCATTACTGAAATAAATGAACTTTTGCATGATATTCTAATTTTTTGAGTTTCACCTGTATGTGAGTGAAGGATTTGTTGCCTTAAAAATCACTAGGATAAATTGCCAGGGCTATTTAATTTCATCAACCTCTAATCATTCCATAATGTGTTGTAGTACCAAAACAATGTCAAACCATCTCAGCGGCGGGATGTTTGCTACTTTCCTTAATGTCTTGAAAATATAATCCAAAATAATTTATAAACTAAAATTAGTGTAAATTTTGTTTTAGTAGGATAAATCATTGTAGTTACACTTACTGACTTACTTTTAGGACTTTAGGCCGGGGTGAAATTTAAAAATTTTCCCTACTAGTTCTGTGGGTGTGGCTTGAGGGGGGTGTCCTGTGACTGAGTGACATGGCCAACTCGATGTCACAGCCATGCCCACTCAGTCACAAGACCCCCCCCCCCACACCAAGCCATGTCCACAGAACCCAGTAGGAAAACTTTTTAAATTTCTATCCTGCCGCCTGCTTGCCACCCGCTCTCCCTTCGCTTTGGGTCGGGGGAGGCCCAGGGATGCGCCATTCCCTGGGGCCCTGGAGCTGCTGTCTGCTTCAACCAGGTCAGGGAATGCAGCATTCCCTGACTGGCCTTGCCCCAGAGCCACCGCCTGCTCACCGCCTGCATCAATTGGGTCAGGGAATGCCCCATTCCCTGACATCAGCCTTGCCCTGGAGCTGCCGCCAGCTCTCCCTTCGCCATGCGACGAGTCCTTACCTTTCTCCCATGGCTGGCTGCCAGGGAAGGCAAGCACCCGAAAATTACCAGAGCTGCTCTCCTTTAATGTGCCGCCGCCATTGCCACCCTGTTCCATGCACTGGCTGTGCAAGCACGTAACCTGCCACTGATGAATGAATGAAATAAAAGGTGTGCGCTTGTGCAGCTGGCACATGGGCCAGAGCGGTGATGGCACATTCAAAAAGGAGAGTGGCTCCAGTAACTTTCAGGTGCTTGCCTTCCCTGGCAGCCAGCTGCAGGAGAAAGGTAAGAACATGCCATGTGGCAAAGGGAGAGCAGGCGGTGGCTCCAGGGCAAGGCTGGTGTCGGGGAATGGTGCATTCCCTGACCCGGTTGAGGCAGGCAGCGAGTAGGGAGGCCTCGGGGGCCTCAGGGATTGCTGCATTCCTGGGCCCCGACCCCCGACCCAACGCAAAGGGCGAGCGGGTGGTGAGTGGGCGGTAGCTCCAGGGCAAGGCTGGTGTCGGGGAATAGTGCATTCCCCGACCGGTTGAGGCAGGCGGTGAGCAGACAGGGCTCTGGGGCCTCAGTGAATGGCCCATCCCTGGGCCCTGGCCCCCGATGCAAGGCAAAGGGCAAGTGGGCGGTGGCTCCAGGGCAAGGCCAAAGTCTCTTTCTGCAGGCATCGCTTCTACCTGTCCAGCCACTTCCTGAAGCTGGAAGCTCCGCAGCCAGCCGCTTTGCTTTTTCCTTTTTTTTCCTCATGGGAGGCTTACATAGTGGCACCAGCAGAAGCACTTCAGGGAAGCGGCCCAACAAGCAGAAGCGCTGCACCCAGAAAGAGAAGGGCAAGAGGGGCCAGTAGGCTGCAGAGGCAAAGGTAAACTCTGGGGCAGCAGCAGCACTCCGGGAGAGAGGGCAGATGTCCTGGGGCTATACATGCAGTTAGTTAGTTTATTATTATATTTATATACCGCCCTTCTCCCAACTGTGGCGATGCACCTCTGGTGGGTCGCTCATGAGAGCCAATTAAAGGAAAGACACGGAGAGGTTTTCCTTGGGATGAAGCCGACCCTTGCCAAAACCTGGGTCGCCCCTTTTATTGAGTACAAACAAAGAACTGGTGTGTACAATTACATCATAAACACATGATTAATAACAAGCCAATAATGAGGTTATAGCACATTAAGAAGCAATGCCTCAAAGGTGGGGAAAAGGGGTGAAACGGGGGGGTAAAGGATCCTTCACATATTTCTATGGTCCATCTCGAAAGCTCACCAGCCAGGCATTTCTCATGTTGCTTTGTTGTTAGAAGTGCTTATCAGTTGATATATTTCGAAATGCCAAGGCCTTCTTCTTCACTAGCAGTATGTTACATTGCTGTAGCTAGCTAGAAGGAATGTTACACCAAGATAATGTTGTCCATCGACCTGAGCTTTGTACATGCCTCGAGAGGAGAGTTTTAGATAGGGCTGGGTACAATTTGTTGCAACTTTATATGTGAGCTTAGAAATAACATAATGGCATATTGTTGTAGCAAATATCAAAGCATATCAAGCGTATATGAAAGCATATTGCAATACATGATTATATATTGTCATAAGAAATATAATGCGTATAATTTCATACAAAAGCATATAAAAGGCATATAAAAAGTATATTGCAACATCTCCTCATTTTTTGTCTTTAAATGAAGAGAGGAAAAACTTGTTTAAGTAGACAGAAAAACATCTTAAAATGCAGAAATGTTTTCATCACTGGGCATAGTAAAAGGACGTTTCAGGTGTAGCTGCCCATTATCCATTTGGTCACTGATGTCCTCTGAGTCCAGAAAGTACTTTGTTTCACAAACATGAACATCTTTCCTATCAGAGGAGAAGAAACTTTTGCACAATTGGAAAAGAGAAGGAATACATTGAATGCAACAACACAGCAACACAAGAATGACAATAATACACATGATGGAATAACAGAGGCTCTTTAGCCAAGAGCCATCTGGGAGCCATGACCACAGACCATCCCACCAGGCTGGGAGGATATCTTCTCGGATCTGGGAAGCCAGCTCCTTCAAGGAATCAATCTGATGTTTGACTAGCCGGGAAGTGTCAGACAAATTGAAACAACACATGTTTTTGACAGATTCACAGCCTAAATGATGTAATAGCAATAAGAAATCTATAGCAGCACGGTTGTCTAAGACAGCATGTCTAAGTTCTGACTGTTCTAGGTTGAGAGCAGCTATCGCTGCAGACGTGAAATTGATAGTTTTTGCTAGTGAGCAAGCAATGCGATGAGCAGTCCTGTGGTTGTGCATAGCTAATGCTGGAACACCGATTATGGACACAGCGAGGGAAATGTACTCAGCCTTACTCATGAGATGTATTGAGCTGTCACATGTTTCATCAAGGACCACCGTGGACCTCCTTGTTCGTTGAGTGGGGTCATATGTGTGAGTGAGGTCCTGTTTGGTCGGTAGAACTGCAGTAAGGCGAATACAGCACAAGGAAAAAATTGTAGAATGATAGGAAAAAGTTCTGCAAGGTACAGGTTTCATAAGTTCCTGCCATAAGGACAGGGGATAGTCAGGAATCCGTCGGCGGAATAGGGGGCACCTTCTGGTGGCAAGTACGGTGGAGGGGATTCAGGCGGCGAATACGGAGGAGGGTGTCTGGTCCCAGTCTCTTGGTCAGGACAGGAAATAACCTCTGCAGGCTCTTCCTCAATCGGGGGAAGATGGATGGAAGGCATCCTCTGGTGTGTGTGATGGTGTTTTAGGAAGAAAAGGTCTTACGTGTCTTCCGGGGACCCAAAGAACTCGATCAGGAAGTTGGATTGCCGCGTATCCCCGCCCCCAGGTGATAAGGTCAGCAGGACCACGCCAAGTCAAGTCCGGAAGGCAGCGGTAATAGACAGGAGGTCGAGGTGAGGTGACCGGTACAGCTGCAAAATGACGAGTGGCTGCTGAGGATGGTGGGCTGCCAGTAAGATTCAAAAAATTAAGAGTGTAGAGACAAAGATTAAGCGTATTTTGCACTGCTGGGAGACCAGGGAGCATTTTTCCCTTATTGCCCTTATATCTGTCCAGGGTGTGTTTTAATGTCAAATGAGCTCGTTCTACCAGCGATTGACCCTGGCTGTTGAACGGTATTCCAAATTTATGTACAATTCCCCACTGGTTGCAGAAGGTGGCAAAAGCCGTACTAATATATGCGGGGCCATTGTCAGATTTCAATTCTTTTGGGCATCCCAACGATGCAAAGGTCCGAATGCAATGATTGATTACATGTTTGGTGGCTTCACCTCTTTGGGGGGATGCCATGATGTAGCCAGAAAATGTATCAATGGAAACATGTAGATATTTCCAAGGGGCAAAGGGAGGATACTGAGTAACATCCATTTGCCAAATTTGGCAGCACTCTGTCCCCCTAGGGTTCACCCCCATAGGGATAGAGTTTGCCTGTCTGCTACAGGTAGGGCACTGCTGAACAATGGCAGAGGCCTCATTTGCAGAAATGCCAAATTGTTTAATGAGTGCTTTCTTATTTTGATGAAAATAGGAATGACTCTCCCATGGGGTGGGAGCTGTCAGAGTCAAAAAGGAAAAAGAGCTGTGAGCAGCCGCTGCAGCAGCGTCCGCTACGTCATTTCCCTCCTGGAGAATCCCAGGAAAAGGTTGATGACTTCTAATATGAGAAACATGAAAAAAATGAGTGCGAGCTGAGATTAGCTTCTGCAAAGATAAAAAAAGTGAAAGTAATTGTGGTTCCAATGAGGGAGAAAGATAGGCCTCATAAATTGATTTCACTATTTGAGTGACATAGAGGCTATCCAAAATCAAGTTAAAGGGTTGATTTGGAAAAGTAGAAAAAGCCAAAATAGAGGCAGCAAGCTCTGCACGCTGAGCTGAGGTCTGCGGGGGGGGGGGGGTGATTTTTGTACACCATTGACCATCCTGCTGCCAGGCACAAACTCCATACATTTTGCTTCCATCGGCAAAAATAGTTAAGGCTTGAGGAAGCGGACTAGGGGAACATGGAGTGTGCCATTTCAGGGGAACAGTTTTTAAAAGAGCCAATCTGGGGTCTGGAGGTGCATGACAAGAGATCTCACCTGGCCAATCAGCGAGTGCGAACTGGAGGGTGTCCGAACTGGCAAGCAAGGTCTCCCAAGTGGATAAGGAACAAGGGACAAAAATGATTGAGGGTTCAATTCCAGCCAGCAACTTTGTTCTGGCACGGGCTTTTGTTATTAAAGCTGCAAAAAGAGCAGGTTTCTGGGAAATGGTGGATTTTGGGGTGTGGGACAGATGAATCCATTCAATGATTAATAGTTTCGAAGTTTTTTGCACGACAGCCCCTGTAGGTAGGCCAAGAGTATTACAAATGAGAAAGGCTAAAGGGGTGTTGTCCTGCAAACGATCCACCCAAATTTGAATAAGAGCCTCATTTATTTCTTCCAATACCTGTAAATGAGTATCATCTAATCTAATAATATCTGCTGGGTTTTTTCCCAGTGTTAATGCAGAAAACAATGGAGCAAGTTGATGAGTTGTGAGCCCCAAATATGGGCGTGCCCAATTAATGGAGCCCAAATATTGCTGTAACTGTACTAGTGTGGGGGTGCGGGGCAAGTTCAATTTTGGCAATGCGGGTGCAGCATGAGAAGCCAAAAGCTTATGACCCAGGTATGAAAAGGGTGATGCAGTTTGAACCTTTTCTGAAGCAATGTGCAGGCCATTTGCATGGAGAAGGTTTGTCAGAAAAGGCAATGTTGCTAAGACTGTACCTGGGGGCCCGCATGCAGAAACTAAAATATCGTCCATGTAATGGTATACCAGAAAATGAGGGTATGCCGTCCGATACGGCTGCAAGGTTTTATCAACAAAATATTGACACATTAGGAATAAAAATTAAAGCAACAGAGAAAAAGTCAGTAGAATCAGTAAGGAAAGGTGTAGCAAGAACACCTTGAGATGTGAAATCACGATGAGGGAAGACTAAGAGAGGCACAGTGGGGGGTAATGGAAAAGAAGTAGCTGGAGTGAGTGGAAGAAAATAAGAAGAAGCAGGCAGGGGGGCATCAATAGATTCTCCTGACAAGAGATTAAAAGAAGGAGGAGAAGAAGCAGACATAACCTCTTCAGCCTTCAGGTAACAAAAAAAAAGGATTAGCCAAGTTGTTAATAAGGCCAAGAACATAGGTATTTTGTATCCCATACAAAGTAACTGCCTGTTTCAGATCTCTAATTAATTTCATGGGGATCGGTTCGATATTTGGAATGCCATTGGTGTCGTATTCCACTGGGTAACAAAACTCATACTCAGCAGATTCCAATTCCCCAGTTAATGGCATGTCGCGAAGAGGGGATTGAGGGGTTTCTTAAGTAATCTTTTAAGGGGTGTTTTAGGGGGTTCTGGGGTGGGGGAGGGAGTGGGTTTGGGGGGAAACCCGGGGGGGGAAAGGGACAGGCCCGACAGTCTTTGATGCCACGGGGGGTTTAGTCTCTGGAGGCAAGAGGGCTCTCAATGAGCCCTCGGACGAGGGTGGTGTGATAGCTACGTTATGTGGGAGGGGCAGATATGGCGAGAGCAGGGGACCATATCATGTGCGGGGAGCGCGCACTCGCTGTCTTCGAGCGATTGCGCGCCCCGGTCCCCGGAGCTATTCCTGTTCCCCGGGTTGTTTAGAGTCTCAGGACCCGGGGCTCCGGCTGTTGTTGTGCAATGCGAGGTCCGTGGTAAACAAGGCCCCCCTCATATGTGATCTTCTTGAAGAGGGGGGTGCGGACCTGGCCGGTATTACCGAGACCTGGTTGGGCCATGAGGGGGGAGTTCCCCTCGTGGAGATGTGTCCACCGGGTTTCCTTGCATTCCACCAGCCGAGAGCCCAGGGCAGGGGTGGGGGAGTAGCGGTCATTATTAAGGAAGGTCTGGGTCCGAGGGAGGCCACTGTACCTCAGATAGCCGGGTGTGAGTCCGCCTTTGTGAGATGGGGTCCCAGTGGGCAGATGGGTCTGTTAGTCACGTACCTGGCTCCCTGCCACGTGGCAACGACCCTGCCCGAGCTTCTCAATGTTATAGCCGAGGTGGCGGTTGATACCCCCAAGCTTATAGTCATGGGGGATTTCAACCTGCCATCTATCGGCGAGACATCTGAGATGGCTCGGGAGTTCATGGCTTCCATGATGGCCATGGACCTGACCCAGGTAATTCAGGGCCCGACTCACATTGGTGGACACACCCTGGACTTGGTTTTTGTCTCTGGTCAGTGGCTGAGTGGTCTTGATATCGGGGATATAGGTGTTGAGCCCTTGTCATGGACTGACCACTCGCTCCTTCGTCTCGACTTTCTGACCGTTACACCCCATCGCAGGGAGGCGGAACCAACTAGGTGGTTCCGCCCCAGGCGCCTGATGGATCCTGATAGGTTCCAGACAGAGCTTGGGCCATTTCCTGAGACACTGACACGCGACTCGGCTGAGGACCTGGTGGCTGCCTGGGATAGGGCAGCCGGTGGGGCCTTGGACCGGGTCGCGCCTTTGCGGCCTCTGACCCGGCGCCGAACTCACTTATCTCCTTGGTTCACCGAGGAGCTGAGGGAGATGAAGCGCCGGAAAAGACGCCTAGAGAGCGGTTGGAGGGCTAGTCGCTCTGAATCCGACTTAACACTAGTAAGAGCTCATATTAAGACTTACTTAGTGGCAATAAAAGCGGTGAAATCTAACTATTTCACCGCTCTTATTGCGTCATCAGATAATCGCCCAGCCGCCCTGTTTAGGGTGACCCGCTCCCTCCTTCACCTGGGAGCGCGGGAGGATCCCTTGCAGGGTCGTGCTGAGGATTTTGTTCAATATCTGGATGATAAAATAACTCAGATTCGGGATGAGCTGGCCTCTGACTGGGTTAGTTCGAGCGAGGTGACTGAGCCCAGTCTTGAGAGTGTTATCTGGGCTGAGTTCGATCCTGTGGCTCCTGAGGACGTGGACAGGATCCTGGGTAGACTGAACGCTACCACATGTTTGTTGGACCCGTGTCCCTCCTGGTTGGTGCTGGCCTCCCGGGAGGTTACACGAGGCTGGCTCCAGGAGATTATAAATGCTTCTTTGAGTGAGAGTGTCCTTCCGCCTGCCTTGAAGGAGGCAGTGGTGAGGCCCCTCCTCAAGAAGCCCTCCCTGGACCCGGCTGTTTTGGTAAATTATCGTCCTGTCTCCAACCTTCCCTTCCTAGCGAAGGTTGTTGAGAGTGTGGTGGCGCGGCAGCTCCCCCGGTACCTGGATGAAGCTGTCTATTTAGACCCGCTCCAGTCCGGCTTCAGGTCTGGTTACAGCACCGAAACGGCATTGGTCGCGTTGGTGGATGATCTCTGGAGGGCCCGGGGTAGGGGGTACTCCTCTATCCTGGTGCTGTTAGACCTCTCAGCGGCTTTTGATACCATCGACCATGGTATCATGTTGCGCCGGTTGGAGGGATTGGGGGTGGGGGGCACCGTTCTGCGGTGGTTCTCCTCTTACCTCTCCGACCGGTCGCAATCGGTGTTGACAGGGGGGCAGCGGTCGACCCCGAGGCGCCTAGTGTGTGGGGTGCCACAAGGGTCGGTCCTCTCGCCCCTTCTGTTCAACATTTATGTAAAGCCGCTGGGTGAGATCATCCGTGGTTTTGGGGTGGAATTCCATCAGTACGCTGATGACACTCAGCTGTACATTTCCACCCCAGACCACCCCAACGATGCCGTGGAAGTGATGTCCCAGTGCCTTGAAGCTGTGCGGGTCTGGATGGGGAGAAACAGGCTTCGACTCAACCCCTCCAAGACCGAGTGGCTGTGGCTGCCGGCGTCCCGATATAGCCAACTGACTCCATCGTTGGTTATTGGGGGCGAATCATTGGCCCCCACGGAAAGGGTGCGCAACTTGGGCGTCCTCCTGGATCCACGGCTGTCATTAGAGGATCATACGACAGCTGTGGCCAGGGGGGCCTTTTATCAGGTCCGCCTGATACGCCAGTTGTGCCCCTTTCTAGATCGGGACTTCCTGCGCACAGTCACTCAGGCGCTCGTCACGTCTCGCTTGGACTACTGTAATGCTCTCTACATGGGGCTCCCCTTGGGATGCATCCGGAGGCTTCAACTGGTACAGAATGCGGCCGCGCGGGGGATTATGGGAGCGACAGGGTGCTCCCATGTGACACCTCTCCTGCGTGAGCTGCATTGGTTGCCGGTTGATTTCCGGGTGCGTTTCAAGGTGTTGGTAATCACCTTTAAAGCGCTCCATGGCTTAGGACCAGGGTACTTACGGGACCGCCTTCTGCCACCTATTGCCTCCCACCGGCCGGTTCGCTCCCACAGAGAGGGCCTCCTCAGGGTGCCGTCAGCCAGACAGTGCTGGCTGGCGACCCCCAGGGGGAGAGCATTCTCTGTGGTAGCCCCCACCCTCTGGAACGATCTCCCTCCAGATCTGAGAACTATTGCTGACCTCCGGACCTTTCGTCGGGCATTGAAGACTCATTTCTTCCAACTTGCCGGACTTGCCTGATCCCTCCTATTTTTAAATATTTTAAATGTTAAATTATTTTAAATTATTTAAATTTTTAGAGTTTTAGTGTTTTATTCGATATATTTTCAGCCTAAATTTATATGGACTTTTAGTACATTTTAACTCACCGTATTGTTATTGGTTTTAAATTGGCTGTTCACCGCCCTGAGTCCGGAAGGAGAAGGGCGGTATAGAAATTCGATTAATAAATAAATAAATAATTTTGCATTATGTAAAGCCTTTGCAATCGCTCCAGCAGGAGATTCAGGAAGAGTAGGATTTTCCTCGCTAGGAGCAGAGGCTTCCAGAGACGCGGCAGTCAATGTCTCTGTGTTATGAGAATGATAAGGCGGAGGGGGGCCTGAATTCCCCCGCAAGACATTCTCATGCACTTGCAAGCATTCAATTACAAGCCGGCAAGTAAAAAGAATTTCAGAAGGGGCCCTTGCGGGCTCATTTAAATGCCTTCCTAACTTTTGCCATGTAGAAACCGCAAGAGATCCTTTGTCAGGATAGGCAGGACAGTTTTGATAAATAAATATCAAAAGAGATTTTAAGTCAGATTTGGTTGGCAAGGGGAGAATTTTACCATGATTTCTTAATACAATAATTGAGGACTTGGTTAATTCCCTAAGTTTGTGGAGATGCGCGATCTGAGGCTTAGAGAATTCTGCTCCCATACTCACGTATCCAAGAGGAACTTGGACGGGGAGGGTGCTCTGTCCACAGACAGCCGGCCCTGAGATGAGGGGATGCTCTGTCCGCAGACAGCCGGTCCCAATGTGCACGAAGCTTCTTCGATATCCAAGAGGAACTTGGACGGGGAGGGTGCTCTGTCCGCAGACAGCCGGCCCTGATGTGCACGAGGCTTTCTTCATTTTCTTCGCTGGTGAGCACAGGAGTACCAAGTGAGACGAATGAGGCGACGTGCTTGACCCGCAAATCACGTCGGGGTCACCAGTTGTGGCGATGCACCTCTGGTGGGTCGCTCATGAGAGCCAATTAAAGGAAAGACACGGAGAGGTTTTCCTTGGGATGAAGCCGACCCTTGCCAAAACCTGGGTCGCCCCTTTTATTGAGTACAAACAAAGAACTGGTGTGTACAATTACATCATAAACACATGATTAATAACAAGCCAATAATGAGGTTACAGCACATTAAGAAGCGATGCCTCAAAGGTGGGGAAAAGGGGTGAAACGGGGGGGTAAAGGATCCTTCACATATTTCTATGGTCCATCTCGAAAGCTCACCAGCCAGGCATTTCTCATGTTGCTTTGTTGTTAGAAGTGCTTATCAGTTGATATATTTCGAAATGCCAAGGCCTTCTTCTTCACTAGCAGTATGTTACATTGCTGTAGCTAGCTAGAAGGAATGTTACACCAAGATAATGTTGTCCATCGACCTGAGCTTTGTACATGCCTCGAGAGGAGAGTTTTAGATAGGGCCGGGTACAATTTGTTGCAACTTTATATGTGAGCTTAGAAATAACATAATGGCATATTGTTGTAGCAAATATCAAAGCATATCAAGCGTATATGAAAGCATATTGCAATATATGATTATATATTGTCATAAGAAATATAATGCGTATAATTTCATACAAAAGCATATAAAAGGCATATAAAAAGTATATTGCAACACCAAGGGACTCAGGGTGGTAAACAACCATAATAAAACAATGTACTAAATAGAAATTTAAAAAGCACATTAAAATAATTAAATTACAGGTCGAATTTAAAATTCTGATTTAAAACCAATTTTAAAACCCCGTTAAGAAATCAAATTAAAATCAATTATCCCATCAGAGCGGCTTGCTGGAATAACAGGGTCTTCACTGCACGATGGGAGGTGCGGAGGTCGCAGATCCTTCGTATGTCCGGGGGCAATTCATTCCAAAGGGCAGGGGCCCCCACAGAGAAGGCTCTTCCCCTTGGGGTCGCCAGTCTACTGTCGAGCCTGATCCTATGCTCGACAACGCTAAACGCACGGGGCAACAGAGTACAGGAGAATATTACCTAGGCGTGGTGGTGGTAGCACTGAGTGATAGGCGGCCATTTGTGGGGTGGGAGTTGGCGAGTCGAGCCATCAGGATAGGGTTTGAGCGCAGGAGTGTGAGTTCGTCGCTAGGAAAAAGGGGAGCAGTTGTAACCCAGTGGGTCACGGTACCAGGCTGTAGCAGCACACTGCCGGCTTGTGATCCGTGGGTCTTTCCTGCTTACTGCATTACTTCATAATTGGCTCGGATGTGGATGATCTAATATAAGCTCACCTAGAGAAGATGGCAACTTGAGAGGGGGGTGAATAACTTCTATCCAATCAGAATACTGTTACTGTGCTACCTTTTACTTGTTTGTGTAAAACTGTATAAAAATAAAGTTCTCTACGAAGTCGGAAGAGACATCTTAGAGACATCTTGAAACAGAGCAAAAGCCTGGACCTCTGATTTACAACATCTGGCGCCCGAACAGGGACACCCTCCGTGGGGAGCAGCATTCTTAACATACTTATCATCGTCTGGAATAGACCTTTCATCCTTTGGGATCCCTAGTGGTAAGTTATGGGCTGCAATCTATCTCAATATCAGCAGTGACTGGTAGTTGAAATAGGGAAACACTGTCCCTGGTAACCTTGGGCTGGGACGGCCCTTCGCGGGAAGCAACAGCCTTAAGATACTCATTATCGTCTGGAAATATAGATCCCTGGTACCTTCATCCTATGTGGATCCCTAATGGTGAGTGTTGGTTGCAATCTGTCTCAATATCAGCAAACGCATGTGTGGGAACTTAGATTCCTATTGCACAAGTCTGGAATGACGAAGTACAGACTGACAAAAGGAAACTGATAGTTGAGACAGGGAAACGTCCCTTTTCTCCAGAACAGGGGACACCTTGTTTGAGAGATATAATAAAGATAGGGCAAGCTTTACATCTTGAACCTAAGGTTTCAGTGCAAATATTACATCAATGGTATTAATGTCATCAAGGAGTAGAAAAATATGGCTCTGATGCTTTGGAAGGGCAATAGTTAACTACAAGCCCTCCACCTGATTATAAAGTTAAAATTATCACCCCAAAATCATCTTTAATTAAACCATCAGCTCCTTCTGAAGGAGCTAGTTACACCCCCATTAAGCAGAATTTAAAGAAACAGTTAGACAAAAAGGGGCGGTGGGATATAAAAGAAATTGCTGGTATGCTTTCTGTTTGTCTACCGGCTGCAACTTTGCAAGTTTCTTCTGAATGTGCTTATCAAGCCTTCGGAAAAGTGCCTGTTTCTGGCAAATATCAACAAGCCTTCTCTAACATCAGGCAAAAGACAAAAGACAACGCCACTTCTGAATGCCAAAAAGCAATTGTTGGGCTAGGAAAAGATCTTGAATTGGCAGATATGGTTAAAGCATATCAGGATATAGGAATATCTTCTGATAAAATTGATTTGTTAGCAGCTGCTTTATCACAAGGCAGCAAACCTCAAGGAAAGTGTTACAATTGTGGAAAACCTGGTTATTTTAAAAGAGAGTGTAGAAATCCAAGGGGTGGCATGTCTGTAACATCTCACCCTCTCTTTCATCAGAGATCAAAAACCTGGTGTATCATTGTATGGATGACATTTTAATTGGAATGCAAAAAAATACAACCTAATTGGCTTTCTGAAATACAAAATGATTTATGTGTCTATGGATTGCAAATTTCCCCAAAAAAATACAGCTGTACACTCCTTATCTGTATTTAGGACATAAGATATTGCAGTCTTTTTCTGCTCTGGCTTTTCCTTGTTTAAAATTACCCAAAGTTATTTCCTTAGTAAATTTGCAACAATTGCTGGGTACTATTAATTGGGTCTGCCCATATTTTTCGTTACTTACGCATTTACTTAGTCCATTATTTGAGTTATTGACTAAAGGAAAAAAGCCAGATTTAATTATAGTTCCATCTGAAGTATTTGCTACAGTTGAAAAAATTAATAACATCTTGAGTACTCAGTTTGTGGATCAAATCCCTCATAGAGATTGTCAGTTATCTCTGTTAATATTTCCTACTAGTAAACTATCCATGGGAGTATTGACTGTTTTAGAACAGCAAAAAAATATTGTATTCAATGACTTTATTTACCTCATTACCATCTAAAAATGTTTTACCCTTTATCCAAGCTACTGCTGAAATTATAACCTTTGGGCGTAGTTGAGCCTGTCAAACAAATGGAACTGACTTAATATTGTTCTTCCTATTTCAAAATCTGACTTTCACTTTTATCTTCAGAATAATTTATCTCTTCAGTGTGCTCTAACTGACTATGTAGGCTGTATTTCATATCCTACCTAAAGATCCTAGGTTTGCTTGCTTAATGACGTCTTCTCTTCCTATTCGCTCATTACTTTCTTCTTCTCCACTACCACAAGCTCTTACGG
This sequence comes from Masticophis lateralis, assembly GCA_030761175.1. Taxonomy (NCBI): domain Eukaryota; kingdom Metazoa; phylum Chordata; class Lepidosauria; order Squamata; family Colubridae; genus Masticophis; species Masticophis lateralis. The sequence goes on from JAUDYJ010000004.1 coordinate 79,709,938, forward strand.
TTTCTGATGGAGGACGAACGAGAGGAGCTATTGCTTACAAGGATCCTCATGACGACATCTGGAAAGTTTCCTCTCAACGTTCAGAATTGTCTATTATTATCTTAGCTTTCCACACTTTTTCTCAACAATCTTTTAATCTGATCTCTGACTCTCAGTATGTGTCAACTTATTTTTAATCTTCCAGGTGCTCATATCACGCCCAGGATTGACTCCAACCTTATGGCTTTATTTCTCACTTTACAGCAATTACTACAAGACCGGAAGCATTTGTATTCTGTCTCTCACATACGCAGTCATTCATCCCTTCCTGGGCCTCTTTCTGAAGGCAACAGTCATGCTGATGCTGCTGTTCATGTTTTACCTATTTTGTTTACAGATCAATTTTTTAGCCATTCTTTTTTCCATCAAAATGCCAGAGGACTGGCACAAGCTTGCCACATTCCACTAGAGCAAGCTAAGAAAATTGTTTCATCCTGTCCCCAATGTTCTGGGGCATCCCCTTCAGGAGACACGGGAGCTAATCCTTGTGGTCTCACTTCTAATCAATTGTGGCAAATGGATGTTACCCATGTTCCTTCTTTAGCTCCTTGGAAATATATTCATTTATCTATTGATACTTATTCTGGAGCAATTTGGGCTACCCCTCAACAAGGGGAAACAGCTAATCATGTTATTTCTCATTTTTTTTCAGCCATTACAGCTCTGGGCAAGTCCTCTTCTTTAAAAACAGATAATGGGCCTCCCTATTCTTCACATACTTTTTTGCAATTTTGTACTACCTGGAATATTGTTGTTACTCATGGTCTTCCCTATAATTCCACAGGTCTAGCTATTGTGGAACGTGCTAATAGATCCTTTAAGGACTGCCTTCACAAACAAATAAAAAAGGATGGGTCTCGGGCCTCAAATTTGTCATGTGTAACACAACAGGTTACAAAAGTTTTGTTTACTTTGAATCAATTGAATTTTTCAATTTCTAATTCGACTGCTTATCAGAGGCATTTTCAACAAAAAAACCAAGTTTGCCTCCTCCTCTGGTATATTATAGAGCATTACCAGACAAAACATGTTTAGGACCGATTCCTTTGATTACTTGGGGGTGGGGCTAGGCTGCTGTGTTTACACCTACAGGACCTTTGTGGGTACCAGCACGTTGTGTTTGTCCAGCCAAGGATGTCGTGGCACCAACCCCTGAACCCTATCCCAGAGATGGCAAAGGTGACTCTACAGACAGCGCGACGACCAACCCGATCCTGTCATGCCAGTCATCCAGTGACATGGGGAGATATGAAGAATTTGACCACCAAAGCGCAGGCAGTGCTGCAGCAGCAGCAAGTGGAACAAACACCCGAGAATTTATGCGCTGCCATTTTTGCAATTTTAACTGCCAATTCTGTAACCATAATTTGTTTATGTTTAATTGTTAATAATTGTACTTTGGCATCAGCAGCTGTCATAACACCCAAACATTCGCTTGAACAACACAAGACTTATGGGTGCAGCTTGCAAACATCACACGAACTGATGCCTTTTGTTTGTCTAAAGTTTATATATGGAAAATTTGCTTTCTACATGTTTAATCCCTGTATGTATCCCTACTACTGTAATTCAAAACTTTACTAATTTGAGTATTTGTTCAAAGGGAACTTTGATTAGAAGAATATAGCTCATTGGGGGGAAGCTGTATATTATCCACCCCCTAACGCAATTGATTTGTATCAGTTCCTGAAAATGTAACTTCGTTACTTTAACATTTCAGATGAGTCACGGAACATTCAACATCAAATTAACATTTTACATAATTTGGCCTCTGATGTAAAAATTGATACTTTAGGATCTTGGTGGGAAAGCCTTTGGTCTTGTTTACCGACAGGCTTATTGGGAAACATCCTATGTTATTCAGTCATCATTTGTACTATTTTAATTGGTGAGTGTTGTTTTGTTCAGTGTCTTCCCTCCTTTTGTAACATGTATTTCTGCATTTCGCCCAAAACCACCTCTTACGTTGCCTAAGGGTCAGATTTATGCCTTATATAAACAGCTGCAGGGATATTCCTCTCCTGATAATAACCCTTTTTCTGGCCCCTCGTAAGAGGATGGCTTCACAAATAAAACAAAACAGAGTGGAATGTAGGCCAGTGGGTCAAGGGTCATGGTACCAGGCTGTAGCAGCACACTGCCGGCTTGTGATCCGTGGGTCTTTCCTGCTTACTGCATTACTTCATAATTGGCTCAGATGTGGATGATCTAATATAAGCTCACCTAGAGAAGATGGCAACTTGAGAGGGGGGTGAATAACTTCTATCCAGTCAGAATACTGTTACTGTGCTACCTTTTACTTGTTTGTGTAAAACTATAAAAATAAAGTTCTCTACGAAGTCGGGAGAGACATCTTAGAGACATCTTGGAGACATCTTGAAACAGAGCAAAAGCCTGGACCTCTGATTTACAACAAGCAGTGGCTTCATCCGTGGCGCCGGAAGGAGGAAGGAGGCGGAAGAAGTGAGCGCTGCATTCATGCAAGAGCCGGAACAGCTGCGTTGGTTATAAACAGGACGTGGGCTTTAGGCGTGGTAATTAAGTGTGACGTGGACAGTGCGGGTAATTTAAACAGCAAACCGGCCAGGTGTAGAGCCAATTTCATTTCCTTGTGAATTCGCAATGCTGACCTAAAGCTGAAGCACAATAAACCGGAGAACCCTGAAAGAGCTGAATCGGAGTCTGCTGTGTATTGCGGCGTCTTGCCTAGGGCATTGAGAGGAAATTGGCTCTATACCCCCTTGTTCGTTGGTTGTCTCTGCCGTTTGCCGATTGGGGCTGCTAGCCGCGTTGGAGCGGAGCATGGCAGAGGGAGTAGACACTGTGGTGCCTGCTGCTGCCGAAGAATCACAGGAGGAAAAGCAGGTAGAAAGCCCAGCAGAGTCTCAGCAGCCCATGGTGCAGCCAAAGGAATGGGTGCATAGCTGGAGCCAGGGCGGTGACGTGGCTGACGCTGGGGTGATGAAAAGTGTGGCTGCTCAATCGGCATCTGGTGATTGGTGGCATAGGCCCACATTGGCTGAGCCCGGAGTGGTCCCAAAATACCCATCCTCCCCTCCTTACAGGGAACGCTTTCAACGGTGGAGGGAGAGGAGGTGGGTGGAGGATGACGATGGAGAATGGAGTTATTCAACGGGCCCAGGTCAAACTACCATAGACATTCTTCAGGAGCGGTTTGATGAAGCCAGCTTCCAGAATGCTCAATCATGGCAGCCCTGGATGACTGGGATGGAGCCTAGTGCTACCTGGCATGGACGTTCCGGGACAGCTGGGACAGAACCCCGATTTCGCTTGGCTAGTCCCAAACTATGGTTAGGCGCCCCAACAGGAAACTTTCAAACAACCGACCTGCAGTCTATCCTAACTCCGCCTCTTGGGATGTCTGTGGGGGATGGGCTGGGATTTAGTTCTGGGGCTCTCCAGCATGCAGCGCCCCAGGTTGGGGGAGTCCGGCCCCAGGGCACTACCCTAAACCCCCCAATTGGGTCTCAGGCACCTATAGTTTGCCAGCGATGTCACTCCCCAGACAAGGGCCGGGGGGCCTGGCTGGAGTCTGGGGTCCTCAACCAGTGTGGAGCCCCCCCTTTGCAGTCTACATTCGACGGCAACCCAGATTGGGTGGCCCTCTATTTGAGTCAAGTCCTAAGCTATATTGATTTATATGGTTGCCTATATCCATCACAATGGTCCATGGTGCTGGTCATCACAACAACTTTAATAGGAGAGGCCGCAGATTGGGCCTCCATAGCGACCATGCCCAGAAGCTAACCGATGTCGGTTTGTTCTTGGACAGTCTCAGGCTCTGGTTTGAAGATGATACTAGAACCCAGATAGCCGAGAGGGAACTTGTAGCTCTGAAGCAACGGGGTCGTTCGGCGAAAGAATACGTTAAGGATTTTTGGAAATTAGCAGGGAGAGTATGCGCTTGGCCCGAACAGATGCTTGTCCATCAGTTCCACCTGGGCTTAGACCGTGATCTACAGCAGGCATGTGTATACAGGGGCCTGCCACCCCACCTGTCAGAATGGTATAAAGCAGCAATAAATCTAGATGTGGGCCTACAAGAATTTCATGTTAAAGGGAGTGTGGGACCACCTCAGTCAAGGCGTATGCCGGACCGGCCTGTCCCCCTCAGAACCATAGATGGGGGGAGTCTGGAGCCAAGCCAATGGTTGCAAGTCGTCGGCCATTATGCTATTTTCGATACAATCAACTAGGACACAGAGCCCTGGAGTGCCCATTACCACCAGTAGAAGGGTTGGGTCCCCCAACGCCAGGGTCAAGTGGAAAGGGCCGAGCATGACCAACTCCAGAGAGGACCCGAGGAGTCTCACAGCCAGCCCAGAACGCCATCGGAGCCAGAATCCCGAAAACCGAATCGAGTCCTAGCGCAAATAGTGGTATTGTTCCCGTCGTGGTGGAGGATAGTGATGAAGAAGAGGGAAATAGTGATCCGATGGTAAGTGCCCCTATACGCCCTTTCCTTATCCCAGTCACCTTGAAAATGCAGCATGGGTTGTCTGTGGTGTCACGACAACAGGATGCACTCATCTACTCAGGATATACACAGTGTTTGATGCGACGCGCACTGGCTACACGTTTGGGTCTTCAATTAGTCCCATTAAAAGAACCTATAGCATTCGAGCAAATGGATGGGTCCACCCTGGGGGGAACCCCAACCACACATATGACTGAGCTTGTGAAAATGGAAATAGGGGCTCACTGGGAACACTTATGTTTCATGGTGGTGAACACAATGATTGAACCGATTATTTTGGGGCTTGCTTGGCTAGATAAATGGAAACCCACCATTTGGTGGGAAGGGGCGTTCCGGAAACTACGCCTTGAACTCGGACCAAAACCAAGCAGTATAGATGCACCACAAGGGAACGGGGCATTGAACATAAAGGACTTTAGTATGATGGGGGTGCCTGAGGTCTATGCAGATTTGGCGGCAGTGTTTGATGAGAAAGAATGTGACGTCTTGCCGCCACACCGAGTGACGGACTGTGCTATCAAATTACTCTCAGGTGTTAAATTGCCAAAGCCACGTATGTACGCAATGACACCCAAGAAGGTGGAGGAGTTACGCAAGTATATCGACAAAAACCTAGCTAGGGGGTTTATACAGCCTAGTCGTGCATATATGGCAGCCCCGGTGCTTTTCAGGGAGAAGAAAGATGGCGGCCTCTGCCTTTGTGTCGATTATCATGGATTAAATGTGGTTAGTATAGAGCCTTTGTATCTTCTACCGTTAATGAAGGATCTTCTGGCTGCCTTAGCCACAGGCACGTATTTCACTAAATTAGACTTACGGGAAGCCTATTACTGAGTACGTGTTAGGCAGGGAGATGAGTGGAAAATCACATTCAACTGCCCATTGGGCAGTTATAAATTTTGTGTTATGCCATTTGGGTTACAAGGTGCTCCTGCTGTTTTTATGCAGCTCATTAATAAGATCCTCCATGATTACCTGTACCAAGGAGATTACCTGTACCAAGGAGAATTATTGTATAAGCGAATTATCGCTTATACAATAGCGATCTAAACATTTGAGGGCGGAATAATCCCACAAATGAGGGCTGATCGGGCTCTAGGCCCTCATTTTCAGATAGTTCCTGATCAATGATCGCCCCTTCTTCCACTGAGCCTGATCCCAAGCTGTCCCGAGAAGGAGAGGCCGCAGAAGCCTGAACCTGAGGTTGTTCCTCCAATGGCTGAGATCTTAGAGAAAGGGCCTGATCGCTGAGGTATTCCGATACCCTAGAGGAAGACTGTTCTTTAAGGCCCTGAGCAATTCCTTGGCGAATGGACTGTGAAATAAGTTGTGCTAAGGCAGGAGTAATAGTTAAACCAGGATCACTAGGGGCCTGCTGTTGTGGCAACTCAGGCCTCTGCACAGTAGAATTAGGAAGTGGCTGCTGAGGCTGCTGTGGCAACTCAGATCTCTGCTCAGAAGGACCCTCCTGAGGGGAAGAGAGACCCTGGGGTGGGGTATCTGCCCGCTCCGCACCTGTCTCTGCAAATACTGTAGCAGCCTCCGGTACCATCAAGTCATCCCCTTGAACAGAGATATCAGGCGATAAAGGGGGTACATAGGCCTGCTGTGGGGCAGCAATATGTGAAGGGGAAGCAGAAGCGGTTAAAGAGGCAGAACCCTTCTTTGTCTGTCCAGCTACCCCTGCCGCTTTGTCGAAGGCCCGCTCCATTGCCTTATGGCGGCGCTCCTCCTCCTTGGTGAACCTGGGGGCTGAGAAGGAGCGACTCTCCGGAGGCCTAACCGAGGACTTCCCTCTAGGCCTTTTACTGTCAGGTAGGGAGGAAGATCCCTCCCCTGGGTCCAGGTTTCTGTGCCGTTTACCCTTCGATCTGAGGGAAGGCTGCTTTAAAATGGCGTCCGCCATGCTTACTAGTCCCAAAATGGCCGCCGGCACCCAGAAAGGCAATCAAAATGGCCTCCCGCCAATTCCGCCACTCACTGCGCTGCCTGACGGATCCAAACGGTAGAACTGGAGCTCCGATGTTGTCCGCTTGAAATCGCTAGCCTTTAGGCTTCAGCGCGACACCTCAAAATAGCGCAGAAGGCTCCTCGCGCTATTCGGCAGCCGTTAGCAAGCCTCGTGGCGGCAGCGGCCCTTAAATGGCGCGGAATGTTCCTCGCGCCTCTCAGCTGCAGGGCAAAGCCCGAATCGCAGCCCAAGCAATACGACAGCCGGTCCGGTGAAGGGCCAATGCAGAGCCGTCTAGCCCGCCGCTCGTAGCAAGGGGAGTTAAAGGACTGCCGGCCGGCAGCCCTCACCGCCAAGCGGTGCTCAGCGGAGCGGAGGTTAGAAGCTCAACGCTGGTGAAAGAATGAAAAAAGCCCACAGGCTTCTCCCCAATAACTTTGAATCGTCGTTCTTCTTTTCTTTTCTTTTTTTTTTTGAGTCCAAACCTGTAAACTATAACTTCTCTGAAGAGAAACACTAGACACGTCTGTCCTACTCGACCGAGTCGAAAAACTGCCTATCACAGCGGGGAGGCGGAGATTAGGAATTTTTGCAGACTTGGTCCTGGCAACTCGTACCGATCACCTCCCAGTAGCCAAACCCAAGGATTCTTCAGGACCTTCTGGTTCTACGGCGGCCTTGTTTGAAGAACCTTCCACCTTTACGAAAACGGTTCCTGCCCCTAAGCTGTTTTCTGACGTGTTGCAGCGTCAGTGGAAATTCCCTGCTTCTGGCCCAGCACCAAATTCTCTTGATAAGAGGTTTTATAATCTGGCGCAGGAATATTCCGCTCTTCTTCAAATTCCATCTGTTGATCCGCCCGTATTGGCCCTCTCAGCTCCGGCCCCTACATCGGGTCCTCCGGAGGAAGCTCTCAGGCCAGAGGAGAGGAAAGTTGAGAGATCCTTCATCAAAGGGCACCAGGCTTCAGCCTGGTTGGTCCAGGCTTCTTCAGCGGCTTCATTTTTTAATAGGGCCTCGATCCTCTGGATCAAACAGCTTCAAAACCGTATTCCCGCTGCGGACGTACGTACCCACCAGGATTTGAATAAAATCTTAGCGGCGGTCGAATTTTCCGCTGATGCCACCTTAAACGCAGCAAGATTCTCGGCTAAGGCTATTGGGGCAACTGTCACCTCTCGCCGCTGGCTTTGGCTCAAGAACTGGCAGGCCGATGTCCGCAACAAGTGGAGACTGGCGTCCTCTCCTTATGCAGGGGATAAACTCTTTGGAGCTCCTCTTGAACCGTTGCTGATCGAAACCCGTGATCACCGAAAGGTGTTGCCTGCTATGTCCCGAAGACATGATGGTAGAGGGTCTAGTTCCTTTCGACAGCCCTCCTTTCGTTCCTCCGATGGCAACTATTACCAACAGCGTTATCAGCGCTCCGTCCAGCCCAGGGGCCCTTCCCAACAGGAAAGTCAGGTTAGGCCGGGATCCCGTTTTCCCCCCAGACGTCCCTCTCGTGGGGGGAGGGGGCGTTCCTTCAGAAGAGGCCGTTAATTTGCCTCATTCTTCGGTAATTGGTGGACGGCTAGCTCTCTTTTCTCACAACTGGGAGTCTACAGTCTCTGATAATTGGGTTAAAAACGTTATAAAGTTTGGGCTTGCTCTTGAGTTTAAATCCTCTCCCCCTCACCTATTTTTGCGTTGCCCAGTTTCCCTTAATAGGGCTAAAAGGGCTAGAGTTGAAGCATCCATCAAACATCTGCTAACCTCCCGGGCCATTCAACTGTTCCGAGGTCAGAATATGGGAAAGGGTTTTACTCTAGGTTATTTCTCGTTCGGAAACCCTCAGGTGATTGGCGTCCTATTTTGGACCTAAAACCCTTGAACCGGCACTTAGTTTATCGCCGGTTCAAGATGCACTCCCTTCACACAATATTGTTGGCTATTCGGGAGGGGGACCTGTTAACTTCTATTGATTTAACTGAGGCGTACTTGCATGTTCCCATTCTACCGGAACACCGCCAGTTTCTTCGTACCTTGATGACATCCTAATTTACACCACAACCATGGAGGAGCATGTAAAACTCGTTTGCAAGGTATTGGAATGGTTGTTGGAAGCTTGCCTGTACGTTAAAATATCAAAGTGTGAATTCCATCGTACAGAATTGGACTACTTAGGTTATAGGATTTCCAAAAACGGGATAGCAATGGATCCTAAGAAGGTGGATACTGTGTTGGGGTGGCAAGCTCCGGGAACTAGAAAGCAATTGCAAAGCTTCCTCGGTTTTGCCAATTTCTACCGACAATTTATTCCCACATTTGCTCACATCGCCCTACCCCTAACAAACCTGTTACGGATGAAGGGAACTGGAGTCCCTTGACCTGGACAGCATTTAGAGTGGACAGATGATTGTCAAAGAGCTTTTGAGCACCTAAAACGTTGTTTTGCTGCAGCCCCAATATTTCAACACCCCAACCAAACAAAGCCATTCGTAGTACAGGTGGATGCAAGTGACGTGGCCATAGGGGCCATGTTATTGCAAACTAATGACCAAGGGCTACTACACCCATGTGCATACACCTCTAAGAAATTTACTCCCACGGAATGCGGTTGGGCTGTTTGGGAGAAGAAAGCCTTTGCCATTCGCTGGGCTCTTCTCAATTGGCATCATTTGCTGGACAAAAGTACCATTTGAAGTATGGACTGATCACAGAAATCTCATAGCTTTATAAACACCTAGAAAACTGTCACCCGAACAGGTATGCTGGGCCCAATATTTTCAAAGATTTAAATTTGTATTAAAGTACGTGCCGGGTGGGAAGAACTTTTTAGCGGACGCGTTATCTCGCGTGCCACAGTTTCATAGCAAATGAGATGAAGTGGTGCAGGCTATGGTACCGGAAAAGATTCTCTGGGAGAAGTGTGGCCATAACAGCAAGAAACAAGAAGATAGAATGGGAGGAGTCTGTATGACAAGAGTTGGGGCAGGACGACTGGTTCGAATGTAACAAACACACATCGAGACGGGCTAGCATGGAAAGGGGATAGGTTGTATGTCCCAAAAGATGTCCGCAATGCAATATTGTATCAGTGTCATGATAACAAAGCGGCTGGTCATTTTGGGTTCCTCAAAACCCTCCATTTAACACGGCGACAATTTTGGTGGTCACAAATGCGAAAAGATATAGAAATGTATGTACAAATCTGTCCCGTATGTGCAAAAACTAAGCCATGGACTGGAAAACCTCTCGGTTTATTACAATCAGTGTCCACTCGCAATCAATCATGGGAGGAGATCGCTATGGACTTCATCGTGGACCTCCCAGAAAGCAACAGATATACAGTCATATGGACTGTTATAGACCTGTTCTCCAAACAGGCCCATTTTATTCCATGTAAGGGATTACCCTCGGCTCGGAGATTAGTCACGCTCTTCATTCAACATATATATATATAGGTTACATGGGGTGCCGTTGCGTATCATTTCAGACAGGGGGGTACGGTTTACCGCCCACTTTTGGAGACATTTCATACGTGCCATAGGGTCGACTCAGGGGCTTAGTACAGCGTTTCATCCTAGCACAAATGGAGCCGTCGAACGGGCGAATGCCATGATAGAACATTACTTGTGCTGTTACATCTCTTATCAGCAGATTGATTGGTCAGCTTTGTTGCCTTTCGCAGAGGTAGCATACAATAATATAGTACACAGCAGTACAGGGTATACCCTCTTCCGAGTAGTAATGGGCTGAGATTTTGTGGCAATACCAGAGTTGGAGCAACAGTCAGACACACCAGTACCGCTTGTTGAATGGATTAACAAAATGCGGACCTTATGGCCTCTCATAAGAAAAGCGTTAGACAAAGCAGCTATAGAGTATAAAGCACAGGCAGATAAAAAGAGACGGCCACTTCAACTGTTGAAAGCGGGAGACATGGTATATCTCTCTACCAAGTATATCAAGTTGAAGGTACCAAACCAGCCCAAAATATCTCAACCCTTTCCCTGTGGTAAGAGTCATAAATCCCGTTACAGTCATATAGAAACTAACCCCCTTGCTAGGTAAAACACGCCGTTTTTCATAGTAGTCTCCTCAAACCAGTAACTGTGACCCAAGATGTATCAGACTGCCCGGGGCCAATAACAGAGAGACATTATGAAATTAACGAAATCCTGGATTCCAAACTCAGTAGGGGCCAGCTTCGATATTTGGTTTGCTGGAAGGGCTATCCATTTGAGGATGCATCATGGGTATCAGCAAAAGATGTCAATGTTAAATGACTAGTTCGGCAATTCCATAGCAAATATCCTCAAAAGCCACAACCCACCCTTAACGTGTCTCACTTCTCTGTTTCAGAAGAAACCATGGTGAAGGATGAGCCGCCTGTCGAGCCCGATCCTACGCTCGACAATGCTAAACGCATGAGGCAATGGACTACGGGACAATATTACCTAGGGGGTGGTGGTGGTAGCACTGAAAGATAGGTGGCCATTTGCAGGGTGGGGGTTGGCAAGATGAGCCATTGGGATAGGGTTTGAGCGCAGGAGTGTGAATTTGTTGCTAGGAAAAAGGGGAGCAATGGAAGGAGGAAGGAGGTGGAAGAAGCAAGCGCTGCATTCATGCAAGAGCCAGACCAGCTGTGTTGGTTATAAACGGGGTATGAGCTTTAGCATGGTAATTAAGTGTGACGTGGACAGCGCAGGTAATTTAAACAGAGCAAACCAGCCGGGTGTAGAGCCAATTTCATTTCCTTGTGAATTCGCAATGCTGACCTAGAGCTGAAGCACAATAAACCAGAGAACCCTGAAAGAGCTGAATCGGAGTCTGCTGTGTATTGCGGCGTCTTGCCTAGGGCATTGAGATTTACATTGTTTGGCTGACAGCACCCTGAGGAGGCCCTCTCTGTGTGAGTGTACCGGTCAGTGGGAGGCAATTGGTGGCAGAATGCGGTCTTGTAGATAGCCAGGTCCTAAGCCATGGAGCGCTTTAAAGGTGGTAACCAACACCTTGAAATGCACCTGGAAGACCACTGGGAGCCAGTCACCACCGCCTCTATCAGGGCAGCTGGGAAGACACCCTCACCCAGCGAAGCATTGGTAATCTCCTGAAACCAGCCTCGTGTAACCTCCCGGGAGGCCGGTACCAACCAGGAGGGACACGGGTCCAATAAACATGTGGTAGTGTTAAGCCTCCCCAAATTCCTGTCCATATCCTCAGGAGTCACAGTGTCAAACTCCTCCATGATAACATTCTCAAGACTCGCCTCCATCATCTCATCTGAAACTATCCAATCAGAGTCCAGTCCATGCTGAATCTGAGCGATTTTATCATGCAGATATTGCCCAAAATCCTCAGCTCTACCCTGCAAGGGGTCCTCCCTCACTCCCACCTGGAGAAGAGAGCGGGTCACCCTGAACAGGGCGGCTGGGCAGTTCTCTGCAGATGCAATAAGAGTGGGAAAATGGTTAGATTTCGCCACTCTTATTGCCACTAGGTAGGTCTTGATAAAAGACCTCACCAGTGTTCAATCAGATTCGGCTGGGCTGGCCCTCCAATTGCTCTCTAGGCATCTTTTCCAGTGCTTCATCTCTCTCAGCTCCTCGGAAAACCAAAGAGCTAATCAAGAACGGAACCGGGTCAGAGGCCACAAAGGCGCGACACTGTCTAAGGCTCCGGTGGCCACCCTATCCCAGGCGGCTGCCAGCTCCTCAGCTGAGCCATGAGTCAGAGCCTCTGGGAATGGCCCAAGCTCTGTAAGGAACCTCTCGGGGTCCATCAGGCGCCTGGGATGGAACCACCTGGTCAGTTCTGTCTCCCTGCGGCGAGTGGGAGCGGTACGAAAGTCCAGCTGAAGGAGTCTATGACAAGGGCTTAATGACTAAATCCTTTATTGTGAGATCATTTAGCCACTGGCCAGAGACAAAAATCAATGTGGGCAGGGACATGAACTAACTGGGTCAGGTCCATGGCCATCATGGAAGCCATGAACTCCTGAGCCGCTTCCAATGTTTCACCGATGGATGGCAGGTTGAAATCCCCCATGACCATAAGCCTGGGGGTATCCACCGCCACCCCGACTATTACGTTGAGCAGCTCAGGTAGGGTAGCTGCCATATGGCAGGGAGCCAGGTACGTGGTCAGCAAACCGATCTGAACTCCATGACCCCACTTCACAAAGAGGGACTCACAGCCAGATATCTGAGGAACAGTGGCCTCCCTTGGACTAAGACTTTCTTTAATAATCACCGCTACCCCTCCGCCCCTACTCTGGACCCTCGGCTGATGAAATGCGTGGAAGCCTGGTGGGCACATCTCCATGAGGGGAAACCCCCCTCATGGCCCAGCCAGGTCTACGTGATCCTAGCCAGGTCTGCACCCCCCTCTTGAATTAAATCACAAATGAGGGGGGCTTTATTAGTTGCAGACCTGGCATTGCACAACAACTGAAAGCCCGGGCCCTGACACTCTGTACAACATGGAATACAAGAACTACTTTGGGAGCTGGAGCACAACACTGCTCGCAACCAGCGAGTGCGTACTCCCTGTACATGATACGGCCCCTTGCGTCTGCCATATCTGCCCCTCCTACCCACTGTTTTGATGAAATGGCCCTTTGTCTTGTCCCCCAGCTCCCTATCTAACTCCCCTCCCACCCTCCTCCCGCCATGACCCTCAGACCCGCTCTGCCACTCTGTGGTTCTACAGACCCCCCCAAGTCCTTCCCACCCCTTCCTAGAACCCAGTAAAACTTTGTATAAGTATTAATCAAAAATCCCCTCACTCTCTTTTTTGCTGCATGCCATCTCTCGGGGTTCCAAAACCCATCATCAAGGTAGGCCCTAGATAGAGTGGAGGGCCAAATCTGTGAGAGGGGGGAGTCTCGCAGCCCAAGGAGTTCTGCTGTTGAATACATTTGTTACTAGGAGTGAATTATGGCTTATAATCAGGGGGTCAGCCATGATGATTTAAAAGTCCAACGGAGAAATTATATAATTCTTAGGTAGTATATATTGGAAAATGCCACTGCCTTCATGGTAGTGGGAGGAGTCCAAGAGTAGTCCAGAAACAGTGGAAGTAATAGCCAAAGCTGACTCCCCCAATACTCACACCTAAGATAAGCTTCTCCTTTCGGTTAGGGAGGACAGATAGAGAAAAGCCAACCCATAGGCCCAGAAGTAGAAGTTGGTTTACAGAGTTAATGCAGTGGCCATATCAGGAGATGATCCAAATGGGGAGTAGATGGAAAATGATGGTAGTGTCCAGCTAAGACTGAAAATGGCCTGGATAGCGTGGGACCGTCATACGGCCGAAACCTGGCAGAAAAAAGAGGGGGAACAGCACAAAGCATTTGGGGGGGGACACCCCCATAGTCCTCTTCCGGACCTCCACATCACCCCCTCGGTCTTTCCTGGTCACAATGCTCAACCAGTTCAGCCTCCATCAGCTCACTGTGGGGCCTCTGGGCATCAGCGGGCTGGTCACAAATGGGCACACACCTCACAGCCACCCAGATCAGCCTCCAATGATAATGTCGGAATTAGCTCCACTGCCTCTCTTGGCCCCAGCACATGCACAAAGGCTCAAAAAACCAGGTTACTTCCTGGTTAAAACCAGGAGGTAATGACTTTTGGGTGGGTGGGCGGAGCCTCGAGCTGCCATCACTACCGGTTCTCCGAACTACCGGCCATCATCACTACTGGATCGCTCAATCTGGTCCGAGCTAGGAGCATTTCACCCTGCTCTAGACCTTATATACATTGCAGAAGTTACTATTGCAGATAGCAGCTTTTCTGTTTAAAGATACCATTAGCATAATAAGAAAGAATTAGATGAACATGTTTCCAAAAACCTGTGGGTTTGCACAGTAAGAGGACATTGGACTGAGTTCTTCTGGGAACCTGTTGTGTCCAGTGTCATATAAGATATTCATAGTAATTTCAGCCTACTGTAAGTACAAGTGCACCACTCAGTGGGGCTTCCCTGAAAGATTAAGGCAGGTCATGTTAAAGGAAAGTGAATGGTGGTGATGTTTCCACAATGTCCTTGCCATGCACTGTCATGCATTGCAAAAGGAGTTCTTTTCCTACAGAATATTCTTGGATAATCTCTCAGTCTTGCTTGCTCTCTCATCCTGTTGCTTGTTAAGGCTTTTCTCCCTTATTCCTCTGTCTATATTTCACTTGCTCTGATTCATTTGTCTTTCTTGCTCCTTAGTTTCTCTAGCTTGCTTTTCTCACTGATCCCTCATGTTTCCTCTTGTCTCACTATTGCTCTTGCTCTTGCTATTACTTCTTCTTCTTCTATTTCTTGCACTTACTCTATAGTTTCTGATACTCTCTTATTTTCTTCTCTTTCTCACTTGCTTGTCTGTCTCATCCTTTTGTTCACTCTTTTGCACTAATCTGTCTTGCTCATTCTTTCATTTGTTCATCTGTTGAATTTACTAGTTTCTTTGGTGCACCGTTTCATTCCCTCACTTGCTCATCCTCTTACTATACTCCTTGTCTGTAAAAACAAGCTGGCAACAAAGCAATGGTTTGTTACGTGAACTACATAGCAGTTAGGTCAGGGGTGAAATGCTCCTGGTTCGGACCAGATTGGTGATCCGGTAGCGATTGTGGCCAGTGGTTTGGCGAACTGGTAGTGATGGTGGAGCAAAGCTCCGCCCACCCACCCCAGTGTTTTTTACCTTCTGCACATGTGCAGAAGATTTTGCGCATGTGCATGTGAAGCACGTGAGCGTGCACATGCACTTCTGAAACGGTAAGAAAGGTAAGTAGATTTCACCCCTGAATTAGGTCCCTTTTTTTACACACAATGTTACAAAGATAACTATATCCAATCAGAGCTTTGTGAGGCACTGGGCAAACATATGAGAGCAAATGTATGGTACTTGTTCACTCCTATCTAAACTAAAATAGCTATGAAGGGAAGTCATCAATAACAAGAGGAGAAGGACTAACCCTGTACTATTTGGCAGTTTCTAGCCCTTGCCATGTTACGCCATGATTGCCACTGAACCACCACTTATTGTACATATAACAAGGCTTATATTTGAAGAAAATTGATTACTCCACTTTAATACTGGATCAGAAAATATGAAACAAGGCAGCCTGGGGCTAAGGTTGAGAATGTGGGAAAGTCTGTGTCGTGAGGACATGTATTTCAAGAATAGTTAATGAGACATACTTGAGTCCATGTTATGGGTATGTATAGCTGTGTCCATATAATGATATTGCAAATTCAACCCCCCTCCCCTGGTATATATAGCAATAGCACTTAGATTTATATACCGCTCCACAGTGCTTTACAGCCCTTTCTAAGCGGTTTACAGGGTCAGCATATTGTCCCCAATAATCTAGGTTCCCATTTTACCAATGTTGGAAGGATGGAAGGCTGAGTCAACCTTGAGCCGGTGAGAATCAAACTGCTGAATTGCAGGCAGCTGGCAATCATCAGAAGTAGCCTGCAGTACTGCATTCTAACCTCTGAGCCACCACATTGTGTGTGTGTGTGCATGTGTGTGCACTCTATCTGATAATTTCTCCCTGTCTTGCAAGAGAATAATGCTATGTTAGATTTTTTTGAATGTGGTATGTTACAATGTTCTTGCTTCATTGGCTGTATTAAATTGCTGCCCACAAAGAACAACAACCTAAGACATATTTGAAATATGTCAGAAATAAATCAAATCTAGTTCTGGCCTAAGGCAGTGTTCTTAATTTAAAATAAAAAGCTTCTGTTGTTGGCAGCTGGTTGCCTTGTTTACATATCTGATGCTGATGTTCTCACAAGCTTACCATGACCAGTTTCACTGTAAAGTTGAGGGTGAAAACTGATGTGTTACTTAACTATACTTCCTGTAGAAATCAAGGTATTAAATCTCAGGCCTTAGCAATATGGGAGACAAAGGCTTCATTGTTGCTATTTCAATTTCCATGTAGTGCCTGGGTGATAACTTTTTTTAAAAAATTGGAATATTTTTTATCTCGCCTTTATTATTTTTATAAATAACTCAAGATGGCGAATATATTTAATGCTTTTTTCTTCTATTTTCTCCACAACAAACAGCCCTGTGAGGTGAATTGAACTGAGAGAGTGACTGACCCCAAATCACCCAGCCTCCTTTCATGCCTAAGGCAGGACAAGTATTCACAGTCTCGTACTTTCTATTCTGGTACCTGAACTGATAGTGCCCCATACAGATAGAGAGAGAGTGAGATAGAGATGAGATGAGATGAGATGAGATGAGATAGAGAGAGAGAGAGAGAGAGAGAGAGAGAGAGAGAGAGAGAGAGAGAGAGAGATCACAATGAAGCATATTCTAATTCACCAGTCCTTTATGACTGAGGTAAATTACAGAAGCCAAACAATGTTATGATTTGTACCTCTCATGAAGCTTGAAATGTAGTTATTTAAAATATATGTGAAAAATGCTTGCAGAAGTTGCAGATCTACTTGTTGCAGAAATTCTGACTGTCATTTTTACTTCTTTTAGTTAAACATGCGTACTCATATGCACACTCACACTTATTTTGTCACATGCACATGTCCTTCATACTTGAAGTTAGTAGCCTGAGGATCAATATTGCATGAGATCAAGGAGTTCATTGGGAAACTGAGAAGGATTTTTTTAGAAAATTAAAACTTTTCTATTTATTTGACAAGAGAATGGCATGAGATATTGAGACTGAATTTATCTTTTTTCCAAACTGATGAATTTTGTTGAAAAAGCTTTATATATGCAATTTTAACTGCTAGTTTGAAGAGGAGAATAATTGAGAAAACAGTAAAATGTATGATTACATTTTACAAAAACATTTCTCTCCAGAAAAATTATCAAATAGTCCTGATAAGGGGAAGCAAATTATCTTTTCCAAAACACTTTGTTAGTCTTTCCTGTGTATCCCAACACCAAATACTTTATAAATTAATAAACTACATCTATGAATTTAGCTTTGAGCACTTTTAGAGTTTTCATAACGTGCCTTATCTACTCCATAGCTCAAGATTACAGGTAGTCCTGACTTATGACCACAATTGAGCCCAAACTCTCTGTTGTTAAGTGCAACATTTGTTAAGTATAGTTTGTTCCATTTTATGACTTTTCTTGCTTCAGTTGTTAAGTGAATCACTGTAGTTGATAAGTTGGTAACCAAGTTAAGTGAATCTGGTTTCCTGATTGACTTTGCTTGTCAGAAGGTCATAAAAGGTGATTACATGACATTGGGACACAGCAATGCTCATAAATATGAATAGTTGCAAAGCAGCTGAATTTTGATCACATGATCACGGGGATGCTGGAAAGGTCATAACTGAAAAACAGTCATAAATCACTTTTTTTCAGAGCCGTTGTAACTTTCAATGGTCACTAAAACTATTGTATGGTAAGTCGAGGACTACCTTACTTGAAAGATGCTCAAAATGCATTGAAAAATGCATTGAAAAAAGTTCACATTGTACTGAGACTGAATTTACAGGATTGAAACATTATCTAATTTACAAATATATTCTTATATTTATTTCAGTAATAAACAAATGACATCTATAAACCAGTTCTTAGGTGTCTTGGTTTCAGTAATCCTGACAGCATTTCCTGCTTATTATATTCAGAAAAAAGGTGGAAGGTACACAACTTAGTCAAGAACTGGAACATTTCCATCTTTTCTTCACTCACCAAGCTTCCTGATATCTATCCTTCAGTTGATTTGATTTGATTTGGGTTCTGTTGATTTAATCATTTGGAGAGATCATTTCCAGAAACACCTACACAGAGGCATATATCTACCTGCTATTCATACCTGAATGACAACATTTAGATATAAGCATTTATAGGTGATCAGCATTTTCCATATAAGAAATTGTATGTAGATTCTAAGTTGTGTAAAAAACAAAATGTATGATAGTACTGTAGAAAGTTAGCACCCACCCCTCTCCTATAAGAATGAAATATTTTGAGAAATATTAAAAAAGGCAGAGTGTTATATTTCCCTGGATGAGAAATGGAGAAGCATGTTTTTTGAAAACAGCCCCCACCTTCCTTAATAGCCCACAGCAGATACCAGCACTTAAGAGATAAAGAAATAGGTAGCTCTATTCATAGGCAAAAATTTCCTGCAGCAAGGTCTGGATTAGCCCTCAGCCATAATACATAATACATAATCCTACAAAGGTAGGATTAGCCCTCAGACATAATAGGAATTGCCCAACATCCTTTCAGAATACAAGCTCCTTCATTGCATCATCTCAGTTGCACCACCCCCAGAAAACTTCAACCAAACTTAGCTTAGTCAACCTACAGAGCCAGCTATGACCCCTACAACATCCAACAGGAACAGGAAGTTCAAGTGCAAAGCCCAAGAGAAGGTATAAAAGCTACCCACTCTCAACTCCATGTGGTCAGCTGCCCAGAACCATGTGCTTGGTGGCTCTATTCATCATTAAACCATCTTTCCAATCAACCTTCATGTTTCCAATGTCTTTGTCCCAGATTAGACATGAACCAGATGGATAATTCTTCCAACAGTACCTAATAATTTGTAAAAATAATTAGGAATGTAAACATGCACAACATATGTTTAACAACTGCAAAAATATTGAAGTATATTGATTTTATCTCACAAAAATTATTAAAATGTGGATGATCTGTAGCAAAGACCATAAATGGTACTTTCACGACTTAAGCTGTAAATTTAAATTGTATGTTCAATGTAAGTTGAACATACATTGTTCACAAGAATATACAATATTTCTGTTGCTTTTATTAATAAAGTGGAAAGTTATAAATCTAAGCTCATATAAGGAATTTAACAAACAGGAAAGATATCTTAGGAAGTCTGAAAAGAGTCAAAAGCTAGAGAGTTTAGGCTGCAATGCAATCCAGAAGATAAATGAGTGGCTGATAGCCATCATTCAATTAATAGACAAGCAATCTGTAGGAAGTTTTTTTGTTTTAATAAACAGAAGACGAAAATGTTTTCCTAATATTTATAGCACAATACAATGTTTTGGGAAACACTTGAATAGCAGACTGCATCATCAACAAAGAAGTAACCAAGGGTATAATAATGGAAATTGAATTCCAAAGCATGTGACACTGTTCTGTCTATGACAATTGGAAACAATCTAGCATGAGGAGAATATTGCTCTAGATTTCTTCATAAATTCCTATGCTGTGGGCAAGTTTGCTTATTTATTTAAAGTGTTTACTAAACAGTAAGAAAAAGTTAGTTTAATTGACTCTAGAGCTGTGATGGTGAACCTATGGCACGTGTGCTGGAAGTGGTATGCAAAGCCATCTCTCTGGGCACCCGAGCTGTCACCCTTTGCTCTTCCGGGTTCTGGCGTACCAGTCAGCTAGTCTTCACGCACATGGGAGCCCACACATCGGAAGAGCAGCTGCCTGGTGCACATGCACCCACCAGAAAGATAATGTTCCAGTTTTCTGCTCGCGCACTGGCCAGCTGGTCTTTATGCATACATGTGTGCCAGAAGGTGGAAGATCATCTTCCTAGCGCATGTATGTGCACCAGGTGGCTGCTGTTCTGGGTTCCAGCGTGCCGACCAGCTGGTCTTCATGCGCATGGGAGCCTGGAAACCAGAAGAGTAGCTGCCCGTTGCGCATACACCCACCGGGAAGATGATGTTCTGCTTTCCTGCATGCACATGCGCACTGGCCAGCTGGTGTTTGTGTGTGTATGCGCACCAGAAGCCAGAAGACCAGGTGGTTGGTGCGCATGTATGTGCCAGAAGATCATTTTCCCGGTGTATGCATAAGCACCGAGTGGCTGCTCTTCTGGTTTCCGGCATACGTGCACACATGCATGCCCCCGTTTCGGCACTTGGTGTCGAAAAGGTTCGCCAACACTGCTCTAGAGGAAGCAAGTTAACATAATGATTTAT
The DNA here is from genome assembly GCA_030761175.1 of Masticophis lateralis. Classification (NCBI taxonomy): domain Eukaryota; kingdom Metazoa; phylum Chordata; class Lepidosauria; order Squamata; family Colubridae; genus Masticophis; species Masticophis lateralis. The sequence continues at coordinate 79,730,319 of JAUDYJ010000004.1, forward strand.
GGAATTGATCCATTTTGTTCAGGTAATGTTGGGATGGATAATTAGCATTCTAATTCTTCTGGTTTACCTCTCTTTCCCTTTCTAAAACACATGGAATATTTTCAGCAATGATATTAAAGTGACAAAATGTATGTCTTGATGCAGATAATGTGATTATGTCACAACTTTTGGTACAAACATCTAAACTGCATTTATTTGTGTGCTCATATTGTGGGTACACATGTTATTTGCTCCATGGATGATTTCAATATAACTTTCTAATAATTTTTCTTGTCTCCCTTTTTAAAAAGATACTGTTGTAAACTGCTGTGAAAACTAATAGAAAACTATTCTTTTTCATAAGTGGATGCCCATGCCTTTATGTAACCAGGCACTTCTAGCAGTCCCTAGCTTAGGTAATAATTAGCATAGAATTTGATATCAATTAGTGCTATAAGTGAAATGTACCTAATAGGAAAACACATTTTAAGCACGATTGTAAATTTCTGTCATAAGCAGTTATTCAGCAACAGAATTTAGATGTAATCTAATTTTATATCTCACAGTCAATTCATAATCGATTGATTTCAAGAATCTCAAGGAACATATAAAGTAAAGATTTCTGAAAGTAGTTTCAATATAACTGGCTACACTCCTGTAAAGATTTACTTGTGGACCACCCTTACAGAAACTTTATAGAACAGTATAACCTTTAACATTATTCCTTTTGTTGACGATATTGAAATGGCTGGTAGAATTTCTGGAGGTCAAACATTTCTCCTTTCTAATTTAAACTACATACTGAAAGTAATAATATTTTTCCTTAAATCCACATTATTTAACAATTGTATCATTCCTGTTAATTATGTCTTTATTAGATAATCCTAGAGAGAAAGCTTTCTCTTTTATCCAAACACCCTTTATTCATTGTTCTGTTTTGTAGATCTCTTCCAAAGCTTTCAGATAAATGAGACAGTTTTATGATATACGTTAATAATCAAGGTGCATTTTATAACATTTTTTGAAATATTTTTGGAACTACTATCAACTGAAAACTGAGCAGCAACAAAAACTATACAATTCATTATAAATCATGTTAGAAAGTCAAGAGTTGTAACAAAAGACAATATGAAAAGAAAGACACATGGCTTCATGAGTGGATTTAAAATAAAGTAAATTCAATGGTGATGCTGTACTTTTGTCTAAGGTATAGTCCTATGCATTTTTTTAAAGAGTACTATAAGTCTAATGTGACTTCTGAATCAATGTACATAAAAGAAATATACTATTTTAAATCTGTACTGCTTTGTATTAAAGCCTGTTTTTTTCTTGGCAACTGTTCTTCTAATGTGATTATATATGGTACTTTTCAGAAAATGTCTGAAAGTCTGGTTCCGTGTGCAAATGATATCTATAAATTAATGAGTCTCATTTAACAGTCCAGATATGGATTAGTTAATCAGTTTATTATTTTTCCAGCTGTGTATATAAAAATCCTCCTAAAATGATTTTGGAAACCTCAAAATATGCTGGCACAATCTGTGACTGCTCCTACTATCAGTACCAGCTTCAGAAGTGTTATATTTATTGTGCTTAGCAGCTAATGTCATGGTGATGGCATATGACATTATATTATGAAGCACATAAAGAGTGATCCAAATAGCATATATAAGACTACATAATGTGTGTAAAAATGACCCCAGTAGTACATGGTATTTTGTAATAAACAAGATTATATACAGATGAAATGTCATGTCTGTTCCTGAGAAATTGAGGCTAGAAGATGGGCAACCTTTTGTCTGATGCCCTGATCATCCCTAGGCATTTTTATGAATCTATTATCTCACCGCACTGCTGAACATAGTACAAGAAAAAGAAGCAAGATGCTCAGAATTGTCCTTTTGTTTTTGATAACATTTTATTTTTAAAAATATATTAAAAGAACATTATTATATAATCCATGCAATTTATCTTCAAATTGTATTAAATTCTGCATGATTACTCTGGAAAATTGAATTTCAGGCTTTAAAACTATAAATATAATTTATTACAATCAAATGGGTCAGCAAAAAAAGATAAAAACAGTCTTCATTTAAAGACCCATATACTCCATGTATATACTATGCACTTAATAGGTCTATTTTGTTAGATACAAAGATACAGCAGAAAAACACAAAGCCTGCAAACTACAACAGTGACATTTAGAAAATGTCACATAATGGGCCATGGTGATATTAACATCATATAGTTTTTTCAGGTGGAATTTTTTAAAAAATCATAGTAAGGCCCCGTATTGGCGAACCTATGGCCCATGTGCTAGAGGTGGCATGCAGAGCCCTCTCTGTGGGCACATGCACTGTTGCCAGCTGCTCTTCCGGGTTCCGATGAGCGCCAGCCAGCTGGTCTTTGTATGTGCTGGACTGCCAGAAAATGGCCTGAAAATGGCCTGTTTTTTGGCTGCTTTCAGGCCATTTTCAGGGTGTTTTTCAGGGCATTTGGGGGGCATTTTTGCCCCCAAAAATGGCCTGGAAATGGCCTGAAAATGGACAGAAAACAGGCATGCGCGCCAGCCAGCTGGTCTGGGTTTCAGGCGCTCTAGCACATACAGAGTGGGTTTGGAGTAGCTGAATTTGGGGGGAATGAGGGAGCCGGGGGTAAGAAATGGAGCCCCCCCTGCTGAGTATGCAAACAGAAGCAGATGGGGGCTGAGATACAACCTCCGGCTCAGTATGAGTGGGGTGCCTTGCCTGCTGGGGAGGAGGGGGGCCATTGAGGTGGGGGAGGGGATCTCTGGGATGTTGGAGAGCTGGAGTATTGTGGTTATGACCAGGAAAGGTAGATATGGCGGGAGCTGAGGGGTAGGCCGCTCTCGGGGAACTAGGACTCGCTGTTTCAAAGCGATTACTTGTTCCGTCCCCTCTGGTTCTGGTTCACTGAGCTCGCCTCGTATACCTGGTGACTTGGGATGTCAGGGCCCTGGTCTCAGGCTGCTGCTGTTTAATGCCAGGTCTGTTGTTAACAAGGCCCCCCTCATTTGGGACTTAATCCTGGAGGAGGGGGCTGACCTGGCATGCATAACTGAGACCTGGCTGGGCCAGGAGGGGGGTGTGCCCCTCTCAGAGATGTGCTCAGACAGGTTCCAGATATTGCCTCAGCCACGACTCCAGGGAAGGGGTGGAGGAGTGGCAGTTATTGTCCATAAGAGTCTGTCCTTGCATGATCCCTGCCCCGGAGATTGTTGGGTGTGAGTCTCTCCTCTTGAGGTTGGACTCAATTTAATTTAATTTAATTAATCATATTTCTATGCTGCCCAACTCCCAAGGGACTCTGGATGGCTTAAAACAGAATTAATGTAAACAGTGAACATAATTTTTTTTTTAAAAAAATATAAAAGCATTTTAAAAACATTAAAAACACATGCACACCATCCATGGCTAGATCTCACAAGATTGAACAGTGAGATCAACGGCCCTAGGCCTGCCAGAAAAGCCAGGTCTTCACCACTTTCCAGAAGGCCAATAGGGTGGGGGTAGTCCAGACCTCAGGAGGTAACTGGTTCCAGAGAGCTGGGGCAGCCACAGAGAAGGCCCTCCCCCGCGGGCCTGCCAGCTGGCATTGTTTAGCTGATGGGACCCGGAGGAGACCAACTCTGTGGGATTTTACCCGTCGCTAGGATCTATGCAGTAGAAGGCAGTGTCGAAGATAGCCTGGCCCTGAGCCATGTAGGGCTTTAAAGGTAATAACCAACACCTTGAATTGTGCCCGGAGACCAATAGGGAGCCAGTGTAGCTCGCAGAGAATTGGTGTAATGTGGTTGTATCTAGGTGCACCCATGATAGCTTGCGCAGCTGCATTCTGGACCAACTGTAGTCTCTGAACACTCTTCAAGAATAGCCCCATGTAGAGCATGTTGCAATAATCTAACCATGAAGTGACAAGGGCATGAGTGACTGTGAGGAGAACCTCCTGATCCAAGTAGGGTCTCAATTGGTGCACCAAGCGAACCTGTGCAAAGGTACCCCTAGCCACAGCTTCTAGATGTTGCTCTAACCTTAGCTGTGAGTCCAGGAGGACACCCAAATTGTGAGCCCATTCTGAGGGGGACTATTCCCCCCCCCCGAACCAGGGATGGACAATTGACCAAGTCTTTAGGAGGCAATACCCACAGCCACTCGGTCCTGTCTGGGTTAAGTCTGAGGGGTTTGGTTGGGCTTGCTGTTGACATACCTGCCTCCCAGCTGCATTACAACAGCCCTGCCTGTGCTGCTACAGGCGTTAGAGTTCCCCAGGCTTATGGAGTTCCCCAGATTTATGGTACTGGGGGACTTCAACTTGCCATCACTTGGCAAACCCTTAGATGCAGCTCAAGAGTTCATGGCTTCCATGACAACCACGGATCCGACCCAAGTAGTTCAGGGTTTGACTCATAGGGGGACACACACGCTTGACCTGATGTTTCTCTCGGGGCAGTGGAGACATGATCTGGAATTAAGGGGTATAGATGCTTCTCCCGTGTCATGGTCAGATCATTTCCTGTTGAGGTTGGACTTCAGGATGCCACTCCTCTCCATTGCAGGGAGGCGAAGCCAATTAAGTGGCTCTGCCCTAGATGCCTAATGGACGCTGAAGGGTTCTAGAGGAGCTTGGGGAGATACCCGACTCCCTTGTCCACAGTCCGGCTGAGACCCTGGTGGCTGTCTGGAATAGGGCGGCATCCGGGGCACTGGACCGGATTGCGCCTTTGTGACCTCTCCATGGCAGTGGATCCAGGAAAGCTCCCTGGTTTACCAAGGAGCTCCAGGAGATGAAGCACCAGAAGAGACGTCTAGAGCGACGCTGGAGGACCAGTAACTCCGAATCTGACCGAACACTCTTAGGAGTCTTTATTAGGACTTCGCATCTTCGCATTTTTCCGCACTTATTGCATCCACTGATTCACGCCCAGCCCCCCTGTTTAGGGTGATGCACTCCCTCTTTGATGTAGGGGGAGTGGAGGAGCCCTTGCAGGGTAGAGCTGCAGAGTTTGCGCAGTTTCTGTCAGATAAAGTCGCTCAGATTCGGATGGACCTGGACTTTGATTGGGCAATTCTGACTGAGATGATGGGGGCAGGTCTCAGTCCTATTGTGTGACTCCTGAACCTGTGACTCCTGAGGAAGTGGACAAGGCTGCAGGGGCGATGAGTTCCTCCACTTGTTTATTGGACCTATGCCCCTCCTGGCTGGTCTTGGCCAGCAGGGAGGTGACACGAGGCTGGCTCCAGGCTTTAGTTAATGCATCCTTGAGGGAGGGGTCCTTCCCACAACCATTGAAGGAAGCGGTCGTAAGGCCGCTCCTCAAGAAGCCTTCCCTGGATCCAGCAGAATTAAAAAACTTTCGTCCAGTCTCCAACCTACCCTTTGTGGGAAAGGTTATAGAGAAAGTGATGGCACTTCAGCTCCTGCAGTCATTGGATGAAATGCATTATCTGGACCCTTTTCAGTCTGGCTTCAGGCCTGGCTACAGCACGGAAACTGCTTTGGTCACACTGATGGATGATCTCTGGCAAGCCCGAGATGGGGGTCATTACTCCATCTTGGTGCTACTTGACCTCTCAGCGGCTTTCAATACCATTGACCATGGTATCCTTCTGGGATGAGTAAGGGAGTTGGGAGTGGGAGACACTGTGTTACGGTGGTTCTCCTCCTATTTCTCTGGTTGGTCACAGTCGGTGTTGGTAGGAGGACAGAGGTCGACCCCTAAGCCCCTTGTTTGCAGGGTGCCTCAGGGCTCAGTCCTCTCTCCCCTCCTATTTAACTACATGAAGCCGCTGGGTGAGATCATCTGACGATACGGGGTGAGATATCAGCAATACGCTGATGATATCCAGCTGTATATCTCTACCCCATGTCAATTCAGTGATGCAGTGGATGTGATATGCCAGTGCCTGGAGGCTGTGGGGGTCTGGATGGGAGTCAACAGGCTCAGATTTAACCCAGACAAGACCGAGTGGCTGTGGGTATTGCCTCCTAAAGACTATGTTGATTGTTAATCCTTGGTTCGGGGGGGGGAGTAATTGTCCCCCTCAGACTGGGCTTGCAATTTGGGTGTCCTCCTAGACTCACAGCTAAGATTAGAGCAACATCTGACAGCTGTGTCTAGGGGACCTTTGCACAGGTTCGCCTAGTGCACCAATTGTGACCCTACTTGGATCGGGAGGATCTCCTCACAGTCACTCATGCCCTTGTCACCTCACAATTAGATTATTGCAATGTTCTCTACATGGGGCTACTCTTGAAAAGTGTTCGGAGACTACAGTTGGTCCAGAATGCAGCTGCGCGAGCTGTTGTGGGTGCACGTAGGTACACCCACATTATACCAATTCTCTGTGAGCTGCACTGGCTCCCTATTGGTCTCCGGGCACAATTCAAGGTGTTGGTTATTACCTTTAAAGCCCTACATGGCTCAGGGCTAGGTTATCTTTGAGACCGCCTTCTACCACATAGCTCCCAGTGACCGGTAAGATCCCACAGAGTTGGTCTCCTCCCGGTCCCATCAGCTAAACAATGCCAGCTGGCAGGCCTGTGGGGGAGGGCCTTCTCTGTGGCTGCCCCAGCTCTCTGGAACCAGTTACCTCCTATGGTCCGGACCATCCCCACCCTATTGGCCTTCCGAAAAGTGGTGAAGACCTGGCTTTTCCGGCAGGCCTGGGGCCATTGATTTCACTGTTGCGATCTTGTGCGATCCGGCCATGAATGGTGTGAATGGGTTTTAATGTTTTAATTTTTAAATGTTTTTATAGTGGTTTTTTAAATGCATTGTAAGCCGCCCTGAGTCTTCAGAGAAAGTGGCATATAAATTGAAATAATAATAATAATAATAATAATAATAATAATAATAATAACAACAACGACAACGACAACGACAACGACAACGACAACGACAACGACAACGACGATGATGATGCACATGCATGCGCATGCACACGTGTTTCAGTTTGGGCACTCAGTACCGAAAAGGTTTGCCATCACTGGAATAGCCTATAAAGATAAAGATACTGTATCAGTAACATTTGTAGTACAAAATGCTAGGCATTTGGGGCACAGATAATTGTCCTCAGGGATTATGAAGTGATATTTAAATTCTATGTAAATGTGAACATTTGTTTTCTTAATTACTGGTGAAAATCCAGTTATCAGTTTCGGAAGGTGGTTAGGTAGAACAATATTTTGTAAGTCTATATGAGTACGGTAACTGCAGCATAACACAGAAAAATACTGTTAATATGGCTACTAAAGGAATTAATAAATAGGGTAACTGCTGCTCCTGAGCATATTTCAGCAACTAGCTGGATTTTAAGGTGGCTTCACTTAGTCCATCAAGAAGCAGAAGCAAACTTTTTGAACAAAATAGGGGTACAAATATGATGAAAACAGGGAAGGCAGATGACCTAAGGCCAAGAAAGAGAAAACCTGCCAGGGTTCCCATTGTTACCTGTTCTTGCTCTCTTTTTCCTTCCTTTTATGAAGAAACAAAAGCAAGAAATTAGGCTGATCATATTTGGATTGAAATCCAACCAGTAGAAGGCAGAAAAAATAATAGAAAATTCTGTTTTCTGCCATTTAGTGTAGGTTATTGCAGCCTAGATGTGGTGAGTCTAAATGAGAATGACCCAAGTTTGTTTGGGAGTTCTCAAGGGAACTCAACATTATTGATGATACTGATAATAAGGCAGCAGTGGACTCACAGTAGTCATGTGACCAACCTCCCTTTTTTCCACTCACTTCCAATTGCTGCAGCTTTTGATGGAATGGGCTGAGCTCTGTTACCATTAGGGTCTGTATCTGAAAATTTTATCTTGGGGTTCATATGCTCTACTCCTTCCTCTGGAGCAATGATTTCAGTTGTAGAAGAATCTTCAATACTTTGATTTCTTCCAGTTTTTCAAGTGATTTGCCTTGTAAGGAATTTAAGTATACATCGTTATATGTATTCATCATTAAATTAGAAAGCTGTAAATGTAGCAAATATACCCCGGATCACCATAGGTATGAAGAACAGTTTCACTTCTAGCCCTGGCCCTTTTTCTGCTATTGAGACCTTCTAATAAAATTGTGTATTATTAATTAATTGTCCATATTAATTGTCCATTTTTATGTACTGTATTGTATATAAAAGCCTATATACATACTGGGCAATAATAAGCTGGATAATCAATATAGATCTTTTAAAAGGAATATTAAAATGTTTATTACATCACACCATTTCCCCCTCTTCCCTTGCCTTCAAGTGCACCCAAGCCATGCATGTAGATGCAGTATAGATATGAGTCTGCCTAACTAAATGAACATCCTTTGGCTTATACCCAAGCAGACCCCCTCCTTGTTCCCCTATGGATGTAGCATCTTGTTAAAAAAAAAAAAAAAAGACTTTTAACACCGTATGAAATAGTGGGGGGCCAGTTATGTGTAAGAAGAAATATCCGTCTGGGTTCAGCTCCAAGTGGGGAAAAAGACACTGGAAACATGGAGACTGCTTGGAAAGATGGTTTAATGATGGACAGGATCACATGGTTTGAGTTCCTGAACAAAAAAGGGGCAAGATGCAGTGAGTCCCCGGGTTTTATGCCCTCTCTGGCTTTGAACTTCCTGGGGTCCAGAAAGAGTATCCTAATTGGTTGTCAGACTCCCAGGGGGTGGGGGTCTTAGCTAGCCTTGCTGGCTGATGTAATCTTCCCAGGTGCCATGTGGTGAGTTTCTGTTGCTAGATGGGTCCCATTGTGTTAATTTCTGTTGCTAGATGGGTTCTATTGTGTTGCAGATGATGGTCCTTTGACAAAGGATTGGGTTTCTGCCTCTGGCCCATTAACAAAAAGGGGGAAGGCAGGAAGGTGGGAACTGCTTTGTCTTTAAAATATGTTTCTCCATTTCTCATACAGGGAAACATAATATTCTGCTTTTTTAATATTTCCCAAAATATTTCATTCCTATAGGAGAGGGGTGGGTGCTAACTTCTTACACTCTCTTCCAGTAGGAAGCAGCATGGTTCTTTTATTCAATTAACTTGCATCTGCTGCCTTATTTCCTGGAACTGTGCTTTTATGTACCACAGGCTAATCGAAAGAAAATAAGGTCAAATTACAGTAGCAAGGTCCTATCAAAGAAGATTTGCACAATCTTCTAGGGCTTGTTTAGGGCTTGTTGCAAGGTTTATTAAATGTGGGAACATACACACACCTTTTGAGGGAAAAGAAATGTGATATGTGCAATTCCTTGTGCTACGGATACTTAATGCAGCTATCAGATTATAGGTTCTTTATATTAATATTTATATAGATATGCGTATAATGAAACACCTCTCTGAATGCTCAGTTAACTATGTATCCCTAGGCTGCCCCAAAGGTGCTTTTTCAGGAGGCAACTGGACTTTCTTCTTTTTTGTTTTGAAGACATTTCGCTTCTCATGCAAGAAGCTTCTTCAGCTTTGACAGGATAGTGGGGAATGGAAGGATTTATATTCCTTGCAGACAGCTGGTAATTTGCATCCTTTTAGAGGGTTGTTGAAGCACTTGGAAGTTTATCTGTGTCCTCAGGGTCATCTGAGTAGTGCTCCAGGTTCCTGTAGTCTGCATTTTTCCCCTTTCCTCTGGAAACCCATTCCTACTCCCACACCATTCAAAGAGTAGAGTAGGGTAGGGTAGGGTAGGGTAGGGTAGGGTAGGGTAGGGTAGGGTAGGGTAGGGTAGGGTAGAGTAGAGTAGAATAGAATAGAATAGAATAGAATAGAATAGAATAGAATAGAATAGAATAGAATAGAATAGAATAGAATAGAATGCCAAGTGTGATTGGACACACAAGGAATTTGTCTTTGGTGCATATGCTCTCAGTGTACATAAAAAGATAATTGTCAAGAATCACAAGGCACAACACCCAGTGACAGTCATATGGTACAATAAGGTTGTTTATCCCAAATTTCCAGAGGAAAGGAAAACAAAGTCCAGTTGCCTCCTGAAAAAACACTTTTGGGACAACCATGACCTGGATGATTGAGTATCTCTACAGACTTTCCATCTCTAGGCTGCATATAGATGGAGATGTATTTAGTAAACAAGCAGATCTCAATATTCTACCACTAATGGTTTCACAATATTTCTTCTCTGATCTTACACAAGAGTTATAATTTATTTGGAATTTAATTCTAAATTTAATTTAATAAAAAGAGTTTTTCCTCTCCTTCCCTGCTATAGAATTGATTTACTGTAGTTGTGATATAAATGAGTTTTCATCTTTGAAAATTTACCTAGCTTTCCTCCCATGCATTGAATGAGTATGCAGTTGAGATCATTAGACTGTTCTTCCCTAGCTGCAACATGCTTTCTGTTGGTAATCCAATCTGTTATCATGATTCCCAATCACCATGCAGAAGTTCTTTGTGTACACTGCAATATACACTCCTGAAGATAATTCTCCACAAGTGAATCTGTGGGTTATACACATATACATTGTGTGTTCATAGGGGTGCTCCCAATGTAACCAGTACATTCAGCCAGTGTCCTTCAGCATTCTTTCAGTGAAAAGAAAGAGGTCTATAAATTTTCCTTACACTGGATTGTTCAATAATTCAAAAGTCAATAATTTTCCAAGGAAAAATCAATTTAGTGTCAGAGCAATTCTGCAATAATGACAACGTTGATGAAAATGATTCCTTCAAATCTGTGTGGAAAGCCTACCCCAGAAGAATGAAATATTTTGGGAAATATTAAAAAAAAAGGCAGGATAGACTATTTCCCCTAAAGGAGAAATAGAAAAAAAAATCTTAAGGGAGGCAGAAACCAGCACCAGTCTCCCTGCCCCCAAGTAGAAACTGAGGAGGCCAGCTTTTAGAAATGCAGATTTGGTAAACCATTCAAGACAGGATATTTTGAAACTCCTTGCAGCAAAATTTGACAGCTAACAAAGGCAGAATGGTAGGATTAGAAAGCAGCCCCTCGCCCAAGATCCAACACAGGATGAAAGCCATTAGCCACACTTTCAGAACAGAAGCCCCCAGAACAGTTCAAACTTTAAAGTCACAGAAACCTATGAAGATCCATCTATTCATTCAACCATTTTGTCAGCTGCACCAGAACCACAAATCCTGGTGGTTCTGCTTTATCAATAAACTTTTCTTTCAAATCAACCTCCATGTTGTTTCCAGTGTCTTTCCCCCAGCTTGGAACTGAACCAGATGGATATTTCTTCCAACACTAGGTTTGACATAACCAGTAGCTTTCTTCATGATAGTATTATGTAAATAGGTTTTCTTGGCGAGAAGTTTAAACTAACTGACCATCAGCTGATTGGCTGACCACCACAGCTGCAAGGAATATAAGGGGAGCTGTTTCCCCAGGTGAGTTGCTGTGTTCTCACCCTATAATAAAGAGCTGTTGTCACATACTGCTTGGCTTGCTGCGCCTTCATTCACCCAAGTACACAGGTAGTTTGCCATTGCTTCTCTTGGGATACTTTATTCAGCTCAAATATTTAACCTTGGAAGATCCCAGGAAGGATTTCCCACCCAAGTATAAACTATCCCTGCTTCTAATAGTTTCTGAGGCTAGACAAAGTTGACCAAATGCTTCCACATGTTAAGGCAAAATTAATAGCAACATCTTCTGAAATAGCACAACAAAATGAAAACAATAAAATCATGTCCTATGGAATAAGATAATAAAAACAAGACAAATCCAACATATACTGTAAAAGAATGACAAAATACAGCATTTAGTTCTGTAAGAGTCATTTTCTTGCTATCCTGTTACTGGTTAGTGCTCATATAAGTAAGTGGTATTTGGCTGCCATTTCAGCCTGGAAGGATGGGGGGGTCAGTTTTCTATACCAGTAAAGCATTCTAGGATAAGATGCTGAGAAGACTGTATGCTAATTACTATACAGTGAATTGGGTCCACAAGAAGCCTTTCTCTAACTGTCCCTAAAACATGAATTGGAAGATAATTGGAGAGGGGTCTTCTACAGTTTTAGATCCCAAGCCATTTAAAAGTTTTAGCATTTGGAGAATCTGGAAGTGGTGCGGCATGACTGGCTGGGAAAATGCCGGGCTTCAACGAGCTCGGCAAAAACCAGCCAGACAAACCAACACTGGGGGCGGAGTGTCTTTGGACCAAAACTGTTCAGTAGGAACAGTGAAGAAAGTGACACAGCTCAGTGTCTAAAGAGGGACAGGCAAGTCCCTTGATAGCCTGAGAAACTCTCTCTGAGCTGGTGATGGGGGGCAGCGATCAGAGTTAATCGCCATGAAGCTGGAGCCTCTGGAGCAAGTGATGTGCAGGAGGGAAGATTTGGACAGAGTACTGGTGTTGGGTGAGTGATTAGTCAACCCAAGACAATAAAAAGAAAATTCTAAATATTTAAAACTATTAAGCCATTACTAAAATTACCCCGGTGTGGAAATTGCAGTTAAATAGTGACGGGGGGAGATGGCAGATGGAAAGAGAAAGTGAGAATGACAAGCATGCCATAGAAGAACCTGAATAAAGAATTAAAAGTGATTGATAAATGGAAATGTAAATCTGGAACTTGGATTCAATTTGAATTGGATTATAAATTGATTTTGAATTGAAAGGTGAAAGAAGATGTGAAAACTGGCTTTTTTCTCTTTTATGACTCGGTAAAATGGACGTGGATTACAAGTAAAATGGTGATTTGTTAATTATTCGAGTGGAACTGTGGATTATAGAGAGACATTTACTGGAGAAGGAAGAGCATGATATGGAATTGTTTACTTTGAGAAAACCTTTGAAGAAATGAGGGGGGGGGGAATAAAACCTTGAACTTTTAAAAAGATAACTGGTAAGAACTAAGGAGGATACAAGAGGATAGACTTTGATGATTATAAAAGAGGGACCTTAATGTGACTTAAAACTGAAATAATTCAACCCAGAAAGAATAAAATGGAACAGGAACTTAATGAACTGATAAAGACGACATAGTTGGAGATAAAGGAAATGATTATAAATTTGCATGGAAAATGGATATCTGAGGAGGCAAAGACAGAGCTAGAGTGCACTGAAAATGAAAAGGAAATGACTAATGAAAAACAAGAAAGAGAGATGGATAATGAAGAAAACAAAGACAAAGAGACTGACTATGGAAAATTAAACAATTGTAATATTAAGTATGGACAAAAAGAAAAGAAACAAAGAAGGAAAAGAGTGGAACAGGAAAAAATATAAAAAACTTAAATGATTACATTGAGATTAACAGTGGAAAGATAAGAAAGAGGGAAAAGAGATGGAAAATAATAAGAAATAAAGGACAAAATAAAAGATTTTATTATTTTAAAATACAAAATAAGCATACTGAGATTAACAATGAAAAGACACAAAAAAGGAAAGAGAAAGGAGAAACAATGTGAAATATAGGGCAGAATAGGAGAGTGCAGAATTTTAAAATACAAAAGAAAGGAGGAAGAAGGGAAAACAAAGGGCAAAGAAAGAAAAGGGTGGTGGAGGAGAAGAAAAAATATTAAAAAATATAAATGATTGGGATTTACAGTGGAAATATAAGAAAGAAGGAAAAGGGATGGAAAATAATGGGAAGTAAAGGGCAAAGATTTCACGGTTTTAAGATAAAAAATAATAATAATGAAAAGATAAGAAAAAGGGAAAGAAAAGTAGAAACAAAGGGAAAACTGTAATAAATGTCACATGCTCAATAATATCGGAGGTTTATAGAACGATATGTTTTAACAAAGATGAATAAATTAGTTGGAGGAAATGTAATATTTGGAATAGTTCAAACTATGTATCTGAAACACAATCAAAAAGAGAAAAGAAGACAAATTAAGAATATTTTAAGAACTAATTGAATTGGGTAAAATGAGAAAGGATTAAGATGTGCTTTATAAATATATACTTGAATAAGATGAAATATATTGTTAAGATGTTTTGAGAAATATATTTAATGATTGAAATTGAATGTAAAACTAAATGAAATTGAAATGATAAAAATGATTTAAATGTTATACTTGCAAGAAGCAAAGCAGAAAAAATATATTAGTAAAAGTTAAAAAGATAAGGAATTAGAAAATTGTTTGAGAAAAGGTTTGAAGGAAAAAAGAGAACAAGATGAAATATATGGTTAATAATTAAAAAGATGAGGAATCGGGGTTGCCTGAATTCCACAATGGAAAACATTAAATTGAAAATGAATACAGCAATAGAGAGAGATGAAGGAACTGGAAGGGAGGAGGAAGGAGAGAGTGGGTTGGAAGAGTAGGGAGGAAGGAAGGGAAGGGAAAGCAGAGTAGGAGAGAAGGCACGACGGGGAAGAGAGGAGGAGAAGGAGAAGGGAAGGGGAAGTAGAGAAGAGAAGAAGAAGGTAGGGAAAGAAAGTTGGAAGGAGAAGAGGGAGAGGTTAGGTTTGAGGAGAAAGATTGTTGTACAATAAAAAAAAGATGAAGTGGAAGGAAGACAGCTCTGAACAAACAAATATAAATATATTAAGAAAAAGAATGAATTGTTTAAGAATAAAAGAGGATAAATAAAAAATTTATACAAATAGTAAAGTTAGAATTTAGGGATAAATGAAGAATGTATTTATGTATGCAAGTATAGAAATACTAAGATATATTCAAAAAAAAGGAGGGAAAGATGATCTTGACAAAAATTGTAATTGAGTAAAATATATTTGAATTTGACTAATTATCTAAGATAAGAAGCGACCAACACTGTTCAAAAAAAAAGAGAAAGATGTGGATGAAGATGGGAGAGGAGAAAAGAAAAAAAAACCCAATAAAATTTGTTTTTTAAAAAAAGTTTTAGCATTTGATGTTAACACGTTCAGTTGAGCTTGACAATTCACAGATTATGTAAAAGAATCAGTATAGTCCCATTTAGTCTCTTTCTTGGCAATCAGATATTTGCTTGCTATACCAGCTGTATTTCCAAACCACCTTCAAGCATTGCTCCATGCACAATGCAAAAACTCAACAGTAACCTTTTTAGGATATGTCATCCATGGGTTATTCCATCCAGGTAGGCTGCTATTCAAAAACCAGGCAAACTTGAGCATTGGGTTTTCTTGCCATGATGATAAATTGGAATGAATGATTTTCCTAAAGCTATGCACCTGCTTCCTCTGCTGGAAAGCAAAGTTACCCAGAACAGAGAACTTTTCTATCCCTGGATCTAAAGGCAGCATCATCTCACTGAAATTCAACTCATGTATAACATTCTCATGTATAAATATCTAGGTAATAATCCTCAGCAGGTTCAGCCAAGCAACAGGAGAAAAATACTCCTACTATTACTACTACTCAGGGGTGAAATCTAATTTTTTTTGCTATTGGTTCTGTGGACGTGGCTTGGTGTGCTGTGGCTTGGTGGTCATGTGACTGGGTGGGCATGGCCAGTTTGACGTCAAGAGCCCAGTTGGAGCCAGGAGCTCCACAATCTGACACAGAACAGCAGCACATTCTGTCTTTCACAGAATGTCACAGAAGCCAGGAGCTGCACAAAAGCACGTTCTGCCTTTCTGAAGCCCCCAACACTTTGAGTTTCCCTCTGGCTTGACTGCCCAGGTGAATCTTGGAGCCTTCTCTTGCCCTGCTCTTCATCATGGAGGGCTGTGCATCCCCCCCACCATACAAACCGCCCACCCCGTTTCTGCAAAGGCAGAGCCTACCCCTGCCTTCCACCTGGGCTGCCTCCTGCAGACAAATGTGCCCAGTCTTGCTTGCCCTTTCCTCAAATGGGCTGTGCATGGGGCGCTTGGAGAGCGAATGAGCAAGACAGCTCTCCAACCTCTGTGTGTGTGTGTGTGTGTGTGTGGGAGGGAGGGAGGGAGCAATCTGAAGCTGAGGCACCCAAACTTCTGGCAGTGGTGGGGGCAGCTTCTGAGCAGCCAGGTCCACCTGACCTACTCCCTGAGTCTCGCCGTTTTCCTCGCCCCCCCCACCCCACTCAAGCAGTGGCTTCCCTGCTCAGTCCCAACAAGCTATGCATCCATGGTGCCCACCCCAGCATCCCAAGAGAAGCAGAGAATTTCATCGCTTGCAAGCAGACAAGCAGAGGTAGCAAGCATATGCCGTGCTGTGGGAAAAATGAGAGGTCCTGTTGTCCTGCAGAGCCTGCCGCTGCTTGAGGGAGGGAGGGAGCTGCTCAGAAGCCGCCCACGCCGCTGCCAGAAGTTTGAGTGCCTCGGCTTCAGATCACTCCCTCCCTCCCTCTCTTCCTCCCTCCCTCTCTCTCTCTCTCTCACACACAAAAACAGAGGTTGGAGAGTTCTCTTGCTTGCTCTCTCTCCAAGCGCCCCATGCACAGACCATTTCAGGAAAAGCCACACATGGCTGGGCACATTTGGCTGCAGAAGGAGGCGCAGCGCAATGGGGTTGTTTTGTTCACTGAGGAGGTACTTCGGGTGGGTAGGTGGATGTCTGCAGCTGACAACTATAATGAATATGTCCACCTGCCCTCCCGAAGCACTACCATGGTGAACAAAACAACCCCATTGCTATGGATGCATAGCTTGTCGGGGCTGAGCAGGGAAGCTGCTGCTTGAGTGGGAGGGCAAGGCAAGTAAGCTGCTAGCTCCTTCCCGACAGCCCGGCCATGCTTGCTTGTCTTCCATGTGGGGTTCTGCTTGCCTGCCTTCGCAAGCTGGTCACTGGGACGCTAGGAGGGCAGCATGGAAGGCAGGCAAGCATGGCAGGACTGCAGGCCATGGACCGGTTTAGGGGTGTGGCCACCCAGCCAGTGCTCCCGGTTTGGTGAACTAGCCTCAATCTCTGCTACCTACTCGCCCAAGCCGGTCTGAACAGGGAGCATTTCACCCTTGCTACTAGTACTACTACTACTACAGGGCTCAGTTGTTACTACTGGGGAACCAGGGCATGCAACTGCAAAGCGACTGGAACAAAAGCGCAAAACTTGGACAACCGAAGAAAATCCAGAAATCATCAAATGTTATTACCAGGCAGAACCAACAGCCAGGGGATTTCAAAAAAAAATATATGATGCAACTGTGGAAGGAAAAACACCCAGAAAGTGACATAATTGAATAATGGTTAATGGATCAAAGACGTTTCATCATCGGTAATAAAGTTTTTACAAATATGGAAATGCAGCATCTAGAAACATTGGCTAAAAAGAAAACAAAAATGATGTATAGGCTGAAGAAATTGTTCCAACACCTGAACAAACTGAACAACCAGTGGAAAAACCACTGAACAGTTTGTTCCATCACTTAAACAAACTGAACAACCAGTGGAAGAAACACTGCAATAAATATTTCGAGTGCAATAACTCGAAAGTGTAGAGCTAAGTGATTAAGTGAAAATGCTGACAGAAAAGATTCAAAACCACATGAACTGGAATTGGAGTGTACTTGGCCTGGATGAACTGGATGGATACTGGCTAAAACACCTGACCAGCCTCCATCATCTCATGGCCACTCAATTTGATGAAATGCTTCAAAATGCAACAAGCGAAGAATGGTTAACAGCTGGTTGAACATACTTGATAATGAAAAATCCAGAAAAGGGCACAGAACCAAGCAACTATTGCCCAATTACTTGTCTGCCAACAACATTCAAGCTTTTTACAAGAGTACTGGCAAATTCAGTATTCAATCATCTGTTGGAAAACAGTTTGTTCCCAGTAAAACAAAAAGGAAATTACAAAATATCAAGAGGAACAAAAGATCCTTGACAAAATGGTACTAAAAAAATACAAAACAAAGAACAAATTTAAATATGGTGTGGATAGATTAGTCTCCGAACAGGTAATGATGACTGGCTGGCCATGCCCCCGAACCGATTCCCCGATCGCCACTCGCTTGCCCTAGCCACCATGTTCGTCGCCGCCATGTTCTTCATGCACGCGCATCCCATTGCCTTCCAAGTCCAATGTGATGTGCATGCGTGAAGAACATGAGGACAATGGCAGCAGCTTTTTCTGCCAATACTTTTCGGTGGCCTGTGGAGAAAGCAGCTGGCTGAGGGCTACTGAAAACTCTACTCAGCTTGCCTTCTGGACTCTGGACCAGCTGCTGTAGAAGGTAAGCAGGCCGATGGGTGGAGGGAGAATTGGTAGAGGGGTGATACGAGTGGCAGAAAGATTGATGCATGCATGCAGGGAGGAAGGGAAGGGTGTGGGAGATCGTGGCACCAGAGCTCTTCCCCTGCCTTTCCCCAAGCTGGCCTGGCCTGTGAGGGAAGGCACGGGAGATCGTGGCACCAGAGCCGTAGTGCCATTGAACCAGATGCTCTTCGGTGGCAGGCAGGCACAACCCTTATTTCAGGACTGCTATTTCTTTCAGAGCGGCCCTGAGGCAGCTTTTCTGGTTTGGAGAACGGCAGAGCAGGAGATGGAGCTTGTAGTCCCTGTGCCTCTCAACTTTTCCCAGCTGTGGACTAGTCTTAGTGAGAGGCTTCCTCAGTTTAAACACACTTTTCTGTCCCATACTAGCTCGGAGATGTTTAATGGGTTAGTGCTATCCTCGCTTTTTGTAACCAACACTCCAAGAGAGGCAGATCGGGGCTTGTTGGATTCTTTCAAGGGGGATTTAGAAGCCAATTTCAAAGATTTGCCTACAGCCCATTAAGTCATGTGCCATGATTTAGGAAACTATAAAGGCTAATTTTGTGTAATATGAGAAGCCCAGGCCAAACAAGCTCCGAGGCTGTTTAGCGAGTAACTCTAATCCACCACATGCTATTTCTGAAGATGAACGTGGAAAACCACCCTATATTCTTGAGACTACAACCAGCTTGCTTTTCTAAGAAGTATAAATTTGCCCCCACCCCAGATTTCCTTCTCCAAAATCCACAAATATATGTTGCTATGGAGATTCTTAACCATCTAAGTCATGGTCCCAAAAGCGCTTTTCCAAATGATACTGAACTTTTTTGGTTGTTTTCTTCAAAATGTTTTGCTTCACATTCAAGAACTGAAGAAGCTTCTTAGATGAAAAACAAACCATTTTCAAAGAAAAAAACCCAAAGAAATTTCAGTTGCCTTTTGGAAAAGTATCTTTGCATCCACAGATCTATGCTTGATTTTATCATAATCCCCAGGCAGAGCTCTAAATTATAATGAAGGGAATAGTAATAAATAGATAGAAACTTGTTATTCCATAGACATTTGTTCTATTGTAATGTGTGTGTGTGTGTTTTATGCTGCTGTAAAAGTATTTCCTTTTAATTGTTAAGCATCTGTAAGAACAGATGCCTGCAATCAATTGCATCCTTCCTGCATTAAGATCTAAATCCTCCATAAATCCTTTTCCTTCTTCCATAAAATGCCACCCCATTTCCTCCAGGAATTCGCACCTATCTCTTGGCTCACCTTTCTCAAACTACCACAGCAATCCACACACCTTTTGTACTGTTAATAGGGGACCAAGTGGCTAATTAAGAAGACAAAAGGAGGAAAAGATAACGAAAGATAAACAGGAAGATGTAAATCGTAAATTAGATTATATGACTGACTCTTATAATGTAGTTAGATCAGTGGTTCCCAAACTTTTTCAGTCCACCACCCCCTCAGTGCCCCCCATCCAGGGGTGGGTTCTACTTATCTTTACTACCGGTTTGTAGCAGGGCCGCGTGCACATGCTCTTCTCCACATGCGCAGAAGTGATTTGGTGATGTCGGGGTCAGTGGGCGGGGCCCCCTGCTGGTTTTATTACCAGTTCTATAGAACCAGTGAGAACCGGGGCAACCCACCACTGCCCCCACCCCCTATAAATAGCATTGTTCAGAACAGTGGTTTGCACGACCCACAAAGGAAGATAGTAACAATAAAATACAGGGAACACAGCCATTTTTGGTCTCCTGAAGCCTTGCCCTGCATGGTCTGTTTTTGTGAAACACGGGCCAGTTTTTCACAAAAACAGGGTGCACAGAGCCTTTGGGAGGCCTGCAGGCTGCTCCAATACAAATCTATCCCGGTAACAAAAATAGCTAACACTATTAGTTAACACTAAAGAAATCCCCTGAATCAACCAATTCTCAGCTGGGGGTTCCTTTTGAATTTGCTGACCACCAGCGAGTGGGAGAAAGCAATTTTACAGAGGAGGGGATGGAGAGGGCTGTGGATGAATTCACAGACCCCCTTGAGATCAACCTGAAGCCCTCCCCTGCCTCCTCAGGCAGTGGAGCATGTGGGGGGGATGCTTTTCAAGAAGTCACAAGGAGGGCTGAGAGCTGGTTTCTGTCCCACAAGTAAGATTTGGTCCAGAACCAACCCCAACATGAAGGTCTTTTATTTGCTCCTTGTACTCCTTGTCTTTGCATTTTTAACAGGTAATAAATTAAATTTCTGATGATGTAAAAATAGCTCATAACTCACCTTTCTAGTCAGCTATTATCATGTCTAAAAGCAAGATACTCTTCTCCATCTTTTGTCTGGGGTACCATTTAATCCGGAGCCTTTTAATACCAGAAGTCCAAGTTTCAAGAATGGACTTCTGGAATTAAAGCTCCATTTTTTAGCTAAAACTTAATTCACACCTGTTAATTTTGCTTGAGCAGTGTGAACAATTGACAGTGTGATCTTCCAAAGGTCTGAAAAATATATCATTGATTTTCCTTTGACATTTAAACTAGATAACCAATGTGAAAAAGTGCATCAAGGAAGGGCTGGAAAGCCAATTCATACTGAACTGTATTGGGTTTTCTGATGTTATTTGAATAAAATGAAAAGAAATCAAATAGTGGTACCTAGTGCGGAAAAAGAGATGAAATAATGGGTCATTCTCAACACTTGAATTTTCTACACTTAAAATATCTAGAAATTATTATGGTTAAGTGAGTTTTGCCCCATTTTACGATTTTTCTTGCCATAGTTCAAATCAAAGTTTGAATGCCATGCCCCATTTTCCTGCCTTATCTGTTGGATGCTCTCTAGGTCCACGCTTCTTGCCCTGCGAGATTCCCCCCTCTCGCGGGTTTGGCCCTCCACGTTATCGAGGGCCTACCTTAATGACGGGTCTTGGGACCCCGAGAGGTGGCATGCTGCGAAGCGGGGATTGAGGGGTTTTTTAACTGCTTTTTTAAGGGGTGTTTTAGGGGGTTCTGGGGTGGGGGAGGGTGTGGGTTTGGGGGGAAACCCGGAGGGGAAAGGGACAGGCCTGGCAGTCTGTGATGCCACGGGAGGTGTAGCTGCTGGAGGCAAGAGGGCTCTGATTGAGCCCTCTGTTGAGGGTGGTGTGATTTCTACGCTATGTGGGAGGGGCAGATATGGCGAGAGCAGGGGACCATATCGTGTGGTGGGGGCACGCACTCGCTGTCTTCGAGCGATTGCTTGCCCCGGTCCCCTGAGCTATTCCCGTTCCCCGGGTTGTCTAGAGTCTCAGGACCCGAGGCTCCGGCTGCTGTTGTGCAACGCGAGGTCCGTTGTAAATAAGGCCCCCCTCATATGTGATCTTCTCCAAGAGGGGGGTGCGGACCTGGCTGGTATTACCGAGACCTGGTTGGGCCACGAGGGGGGGGTCCCCCTCGTGGAGATGTGCCCACCGGGTTTCCTTGCATTTCACCAGCCGAGAGCCCAGGGCAGGGGTGGGGGAGTAGCGGTCATTATTAAGGAAGGTCTGGGTCCGAGGGAGGCCACTGTACCTCAGATAGCCGGGTGTGAGTCCATCTATGTGAGATGGGGCCCTGGTGGGCAGATGGGTCTGTTAGTCACGTACCTGGCTCCCTGCCACGTGGCAACAACCCTGCCCGAGCTTCTCAATGTTATAGCCGAGGTGGCGGTTGCTACTCCCAGGCTTATAGTCATGGGGGATTTCAACCTGCCATCCATCGGTGAAACATCTGAGATGGCTCGGGAGTTCATGGCTTCCATGACGGCCATGGACCTGACCCAGGTAATTCAGGGCCCGACTCACATTGGTGGACACACCCTGGACCTAGTTTTTGTCTCTGGTCAGTGGTTGGGTGGTCTTGATACTGGGGATATAGGCGTCGAACCCTTGTCATGGACTGACCACTCGCTCCTTCGACTCGACTTTCTGACCGCTGCACCCCACCGCAGGGAGGCGGAACCAATTAGGTGGTTCCGCCCCAGGCGCCTGATGGATCCTGATAGGTTCCAGACGGAGCTTGGGCCATTTCCTGAGACACTGACACGCGACTCGGCTGAGGACCTGGTGGTGGCCTGGGATAGGGCGGCCGGTGGGGCCTTGGACCGTGTCGTGCCTTTGCGGCCTCTGACCCGGCGCCGAACTCACTTATCTCCTTGGTTTACCGAGGAGCTGAGGGAGATGAAGCGCCGGAAAAGACGCCTAGAGAGCGGTTGGAGGGCCAGTCGCTCCGATTCTGACTTGACACTAGTAAGAGCTTATATTAAGACTTACTTAGTGGCAATAAAAGCGGTGAAATCTAATTATTTCGCCGCCCTTATTGCGTCATCAGATAATCGCCCAGCCGCCCTGTTTAGGGTGACCCGCTCCCTCCTTCATCTGGGAGCGCGGGAGGATCCCTTGCAGGGACGTGCTGAGGATTTTGTTCAATATCTGGATGATAAAATAACTCAGATTCGGGATGAGTTGGCCGCCGACTGGGTTGGTTCGGGCGAGGTGACTGAGCCCGGTCTTGAGAGTGTTATCTGGGCTGAGTTCGATCCTGTGGCTCCCGAGGACGTGGACAGGATCCTGGGGAGATTGAATGCTACCACATGTTTATTGGACCCGTGTCCCTCCTGGTTGGTGCTGGCCTCCCGGGAGGTTACACGAGGCTGGCTCCAGGAGATTATAAATGCTTCTCTGAGTGAGGGTGCCCTACCGACCGCCTTGAAGGAGGCGGTGGTGAGGCCCCTCCTCAAGAAGCCCTCCCTGGACCCAGCTGTTTTGGCAAATTATCGTCCAGTCTCCAACCTTCCCTTTTTAGCGAAGGTTGTTGAGAGTGTGGTGGCATGGCAGCTCCCCCGGTACCTGGATGAAGCTGTCTATTTAGACCCGCTCCAGTCCGGCTTCAGGTCTGGTTACAGCACCGAAACGGCATTGGTCGCGTTGGTGGATGATCTCTGGAGGGCCCGGGGTAGGGGGTACTCCTCTATCCTGGTGCTGTTAGATCTCTCAGCGGCTTTTGATACCATCGACCATGGTATCATGTTGCGCCGGTTGGAGGGATTGGGAGTGGGGGGCACCGTTCTTCGGTGGTTCTCCTCCTACCTCTCCGACCGGTTGCAATCTGTGTTGACAGGGGGGCAGCGGTCGACCCCGAGGCGCCTAGTGTGTGGGGTGCCACAAGGGTCGGTCCTCTCGCCCCTTCTGTTCAACATTTATGTAAAGCCGCTGGGTGAGATCATCCGTGGTTTTGGGGTGGAATTCCATCAGTACGCTGATGACACTCAGCTGTACATTTCCACCCCAGACCACCCCAACGATGCCGTGGAGGTGATGTCCCAGTGCCTTGAAGCTGTGCGGGTCTGGATGGGGAGAAACAGGCTTCGACTCAACCCCTCCAAGACCGAGTGGCTGTGGCTGCCGGCGTCCCGATATAGCCAACTGACTCCATCGTTGGTTATTGGGGGCGAATCATTGGCCCCCACGGAAAGGGTGCGCAACTTGGCGTCCTCCTGGATCCACGGCTGTCTTTAGAGGATCATACGACAGCCGTGGCCAGGGGGGCTTTCTATCAGGTTCGCCTGATACGCCAGTTGCGGCCCTTTCTAGATCGGGACTCCCTACGCACAGTCACTCAGGCGCTCGTCACGTCTCGCCTGGACT
The DNA here is from genome assembly GCA_030761175.1 of Masticophis lateralis. Lineage (NCBI taxonomy): Eukaryota > Metazoa > Chordata > Lepidosauria > Squamata > Colubridae > Masticophis > Masticophis lateralis. Next base: position 79,754,004 of record JAUDYJ010000004.1, read on the forward strand.
ACTGTAATGCTCTCCTCATGGGGCTCCCCTTGGGATGCACCCGGAGGCTTCAGCTGGTGCAGAATGCGGCCGCGCGGGGGATTATGGGAGCGACAGGGCACTCCCACGTGACACCTCTCCTGCGTGAGCTGCATTGGTTGCCGGTTGACTTCCGGGTGCGTTTCAAGGTGTTGGTAATCACCTTTAAAGCGCTCCATGGCTTAGGACCAGGGTATTTACGGGACCGCCTTCTGCCACCAATTGCCTCCCACCGACCGGTTCGCTCCCACAGAGAGGGCCTCCTCGGGGTGCCGTCAGCCAGACAATGCCGGCTGGCGACCCCCAGGGGGAGAGCGTTCTCTGTGGTAGCCCCCACCCTCTGGAACGATTTGCCTCCAGAACTGAGAACTATTGCTGACCTCCGGACTTTTCGTCGGGCTCTAAAGACGCACCTTTTCCAACTCGCCGGACTTGCCTGATCCCTTTTATTTTTAAATATTTCTACATTTTTTAAATTTTAAACTTTTTAGAGTTCTTAGTCGGTTCTTATACCTTCAGCCTTAACTTATATGGATTTTAGGATGTTTTAATTGTTTATGTACTGGTTTTTAATTGGCTGTACACCGCCCTGGGTCCGCCAGGAGAAGGGCGGTATAGAAATTTAATTAATAAATAAATAAATAAATAAAGTTCAAATCAAAGATTTGATAGTTCAAATCAAAGATTTCTGAGACCAATGTTGAATACTTAAATTTCAGTAACCAATCCCAGTCTTAAAATGAATTTAGAATCAGTGGGAGTCACTGATAACAATGAACTAACTAGCTACTGATAATGAGTCCAGTCCTGCCTTTTCTTTCCTTCTGCCCAAGTTTTGCAAGTATATGTTTTATTCCAAAGTATACAAACCATTATTCTTAGGGAAAAAATGGGTCTTCCAAGCAATTTTAAAAGACACTGTCAGAATGACTCTGCTCTCAGCCCCCCCCTTGTGGCTCCTTGAAAAGCACCCCCTCCACATATGTAAATGAAAAGAATGGAGACTTCTGGTTGGTGCCGTGGTGAGAAGACGGGGAAATAGCAGGGCTCCTTGGACCGCCCCCCCACGAAAACCCGTCTACAAAGTCACCGCCGGCAGATCTGTGGACCTACCCCATCCTAGAGGTAGGGGGGATTAGAGAGGGACCCCTCGGACGGCCAAGAGGAATGGGCAGTTTCCTCAGGACTGGAGGATTGCCCTCTATGCCAGCGGTGGCGAGAGCAGCAGCCATGGCGGCTGCCCCAAAACTTTGGCAACCGGGACAAGCAAAATGCAGGAAGAGATGTAGGAGCAAGGTGTTTTGAATGCCGGGTGAATAGGACTAGCCTAGGCAGGAACAGCCTTCAAATAATTGAGTAGTAACAATGTCCTGGCCTTAATAGTGGCTAAAAACTATTTGGGCAAAGGATTTAAAGCAATTAACAAAGAGAAGACCCATTAAAGGACAATAACATTTATTGACTGCCTTTAGAATTAATCTTCTTTTGGATGGATTTATAATTTGATATTTTACTGATTTTTAATGAGAATGGATTATTTTTGAAGAGTGAGAAGGAGAAGAGGAAATAAGTAGAATTTTAAAGCTACGAGAAATAACAAGCGGAGGAAGTTAAAATGGCTCCCTGCTGAGAACTGAAAGTGTAAACTGCAAACTTGAATTGCTTGCTACTTAAAGAAGAAATTTTGTATCCTGTTTCCCAAATTGGATTAATTTGAGGAAGAACTAAGGAGACTTGATTCTAGATGTACTTAATCTGTTTTTGGATTACTTATGGACAGTTGGAAAGAAGAAATTAATTTGAACACTTAAAACTGCTGATTAATGGCATTAACAAAAGGGATGGGCAGAGTGACAGAAGAAGACATGATGGTATCATATGCGGAATACAAAAGAACTAAATCCTTTAGTCTTTATAAATTTATTGATATTGGAACTGAAAGGAAAAAGTATGGACAGATTGCAGAATGGAAAAAACTGAAATATATTGGGTAGCAAGATGAGAAAAGTGCTATAGTTTGAATAAAATGGATGTAAATGTTTTTATGTAATTGATGTCCAAATAATGTAAGGAGGAGATTTCCTTTTTCTTCTTTTTCTCTCTCTCCTATTTTCTTTTTCTTTTTTTATTATTCTCTTGTTTTATTCCTCTCTTTTTTTCTCCTTTCTTTCTTTGAATCTTTCCTTTTGTTTTTTTTGCCATACTTTTATTTTTCTTCTTCTCCCTTTCTCTTTCCTTTTTTGACTTTTCATTATTATTATTGAGAGAAGTGATTTTTCAGGTGGGGAAAAAGTGATAATAGAAAAACAGTATAAAATATGAAGATTATGAATGAATTTTTGATTATTAATAATAATTCCTGATGGATTTAACGTATACAGAAAATTGTTCTTTTTAATGGTTTAAAATATTGCCTTTTATAGAAAACAAGAAAATGTGAATGAAGCTTTGAATATTAACAGGAATTGTTTATAGTTTTTATGATTATTTTTAAAGTGGGAAATGTCATTACAGAAAAACTATAAAAATGTGAAGATTTTGAAAGGAAATTTTAAAATACTAATAAGAGTTCTAATGGTTACAGAAAATTGATTTGAAAGTGGTTTAAAATGTTGTTTTTTTATAGTAAATAAGAGAATGGAAATGAATTTTTGAATATTAATAAGATTTGTTTTTAGATTTTATAATTATGGTAAATTGGTGTTTCAAAATGGATAAAAATGTTGCTTTACATAGAAAAACAAAGAATAAATACAAAATAGGAGAAATTTAAATAAAATTAATAGTTTAGGAGAGAAGATATATATTAAAATGCATTATTATTTTAAATTGACAAGGAAGTATGATTTCGGGGATCAGATGATTAAAGCTAAATTGTGAATTAGTTACATATAAGGTTAGGAGTGGAGGAAAGCATCCCTGGAGAATAGATGATTAGGCTGTGAACCAGCCAAAAATAAGTTTAGGAGGAGCGGAGTAGATAAATGCTGGAGAGCAGTTAGAGCCAAACTGTGAACCAGTTAATTATAAGGTAAGGAGTGGAGGAAAGCACCACTGGAAAACAGCTAAGCTGTGAACCAGCCAAAAATAAATTTAGGAGGAGCGGAGTAGATAAATGCTGGAGAGCAGTTAGAGCCAAACTGTGAACCAGTTAATTATAAGGTAAGGAGTGGAGGAAAGCACCACTGGAAAACAGCTAAGCTGTGAACCAGCCAAAAATAAACCTAGGAGGAGTGGAGGAGACTGCTGGGGACCAGTTAAAATCAACTGTGAACCAGTTAAATATAAGGTAAGAAGTGGAGGAAAGCACCATTGGAAAACAGCTGAAAAGCTGTTATCCAGCTAAAAATAAACCTAGGAGGAGTGAAGGAGAAAATGTTGGAAAGCAGTTAAAACCAAATTGTGATTCAGTCAACAAATAAGGTTAGGAGTGGAGGAACATTCCTGGAAACCAGCTAATTAAACTGCAATCTAGCCAAAAATAAAACTAGGAAGAGTGAAGGAGATATCTTTGAAGAATAGTTACTGATTTTGAAATGTTTTTAAGAGAGGAATAAAATATTAGATGTTGATTATTAGATGTGATTTAAAAGAAACATTGACTTGATTTGGGTCTTTGAAGTTAGGAGAATATATGAAATACTGATTGTTAAAATGATAAATGAATATTATACAGAGCTGTTTAGATTTGAAGTTTAAGATTTAGGGTGATTACATAACAGAATGTTAAATGTTAGAATAAGATGTTAGATTGAATAACAAAAATTGGGTTTAGACTTGTTCTGAATTTTTTTGTTTTGTTTTGTTTTTCCTCTTTTTTTTCTTTTTCCTTTAAGATGTTAATTGATGAAATTTGGAATTTATACTTATTTTATACTGGATCAAACCCTTGCTCTAAAAAGATGTTGTTTTATGTTTTATGTCAAAAATAAATTTTTAAAAATTCAAAAAAAAAAGTAAATGAAAAGAATAAGCTTAAAAATCCTAGCCTTTTAAAATTGAAAATATGGAGAATAGGGAGGATGAATATGAGACACTAAGGAAGATGTTTCAAAAAGTAAGGGAGGCATTTAAGGGAAATAAAGAAGCAGAGAATTGGTTAGCTTGCAAAAAAAGAAAGAAAGAAAGAGAAAAGATGAATGAGAAGCAAGAGAAACAAGGAGATAATATTGAAAAGGAAATAATTGAAAAAAGATAAAGATGATTACACTGGGTTCAATAGTGATAGAATAAAAATGGATATGGGAAAATACATCTCAAATATGAAGAAAAGAGAAATAAATGGGGTAAGATTGAGAATGAAAAGTAATAGAGTTAAAATTAAAGGAAAAAGGCTGAAGGGGAGATATAAGAACAGGAAAAAGAAGAAGGTAAAGAAATGGAAGAAAGGGAGGAAAACATCAAGAAAGAGAACTGTGGAGAGACTAAGAGAAAATGGTTAAGAGACAGTGAAAACATTAATTTGTTAATAAAGGGAAGGATGCTAGTTATAGAAATTATATGTGAAAATGCTGTTAAATGAAAAATAGAACAATGTAATGTGAAAGAAAGAATGATATTGGAAGAAGCACTAAAAGGAGAGAATAAATTAGAATATAAGAATTAATTGAATAAGATGGAATATGGAAATTAAATGTAAAACTGAATGAAATTGAAATGCAAAAAATGATTCAAATGATATACTTGTAAGAAGTAAAGTAAAAATATATTGTTAAAAGTAAAACGTCTAAGGATTGGAAGATTGTTTGAGTAAAGATTTAAAAGAAAAAATGGAATAAAATGAAATATACTGCTAATAATTAAAAAGATGAGGGGAAATTTTGAGAAATATACTTGATAAATGAAAGAAAGATCGGGATTGCCTAGACTCTATAGTGGAAAATATAAAATTGAAAATGAATACAGCAATAAAGAGGGATGAAGGAAGGAGAAGAGAGATGGAAGAAGGAAGGAGAGAGAGGGAAGGAAGAGAATGGAGGAAGGAAGGGAACAGAAGGAAAATTAGAGTAGGAGTGAGGGTAAGAGAGGGAGGAAAAGAGGAGGAGAAGGAGAAAGGAAGGGGAAGTAGGGAGGAGAAGAGCGGGGGAGGAAGAGAAAGTAAGAAGGAAAGAAAAGAGGAAAAAAACCATAGAAAAAATGAGATATACAAAAATTATCACCATGTCAGTTAATAGTTGGATAACCTTTAGCATGATTTACAGCCTTACAACATGTAAGGCCGTAATTGGAGTGAACCAAGTCTTTTAGTTCTGCAACTGTTATAATGTAAAACCAGGATGGAATGATTGCTTCTATTAACTGGGTTTTATTGCTGCTTCGGTTCTGACTAACAAGTTTCTTTCGTCGGCTCCATAGATATTCAATTAGGTTAAGGTCTGGGCTATTCCCAGGCCATATCAGCAGTGGAATATGGTTATCTTGAAACTTGAAAAAAAAGTGTCATTATTAGCCATCTAACCTCAAAAATACACTTTTCCCAAAAGCTTTCCACAATTTTGGCCACTACTGTAGTCCTCTGATTTTGTGAAATTTATTTGACAAGGCCCAGTGATTCAGTCGCTCTTGGAAAACTATGAACAGATTGTTATGTTGTCTTCAGAACACCATGTTGTTGTTAGTTGCGAAGTCGTGTCCGACTCATCGCAACCCCATGGACAACATTTCCCCAGGCCTTCCTGTCTTCTACCATCCTCTGGAGTCCATTTAAGCTCACACCTACTATGTTCTCTGTCGTCCTCTTCTTCTTTTGCCCTCAATCTTTCCCATTCATTAGGCTTTTTTCCAGTGAATCCTTCCTTCTCATTAGGTGGCCAAACTATTTCAGATTCATCTTCAGGATCTGGCCTTCTAAAAAGCAGTCAGGATTAATCTCCTCTAGGAATGACCTGTTTGACCGCCTTGCAGTCCAAGGGACTCGCAGGAGTCTTCTCTAGCATCATAGTTCAAAGGCCTCCATTCTTTGGCACTCAGCCTTTCTTATGGTCCAACTTTCACAGCCATACATTGCAACTGGAAAAACCATAGCCTTGACTATATACACTTTTGTTGGCAGGGCGATGTCTCTGCTTTTTAGTATGCTATCTAGATTTGCCATAGCTTTCCTCCCCAGGAGCAAGCATCTTTTAATTTCTTGGCTGCAGTCCCCATCTGTGGTGATGTTGGAGCCCAGGAAAATAAAGTCACTACCTCCATTTCTTCCCCATCTGTTTGCCAGGAATTGAGAGAGACAGATGCCATGATCTTAGTTTTCTTAATGTTGAGTTTTAAGCCAACTTTTGCACTCTCCTTCTTCACCCGGATCAAGAGGCTCTTTAGTTCCTCTTCACTTTCTGCCATTAAAGTGGTATCATCTGCATATCAGAGGTTTTTGATATTTCTCCCGGTAATCTTAATTCCAACTTTTGATTCATCTAGCCCTGCCTTTCTCATGATGTGCTCTGGATATAAGTTAAATAGGCAGGGCGACAGTATACCAGATTGCCGAACTCCTTTCCCAATTTCGAACCAATCAGTGGTTCCGTGTCCAGTTCTCACTGTTGCTTCTTGACGTGCATATAGATTTCTCAAGAAAAAAATAAGATGGTCTGATACTCCCATCACTTTAAGAACTTGCCACAATTTGTTGTGATCCACACAATTAAAGGCTTTAACATAGTCAATGAAGCAGAAGTAGATTTTTTTCTGGCTCTCCCTAGCTTCTCCATGATCCAGCATATGTTGGCAATTTGATCTCTAGTTCCTCTGCCTCTTTGAAATCCTGCCTGTACTTCTGGTAATTCTCGACTCACATACTTCTGGAGCCTAGCTTGTAGGATTTTGAGCATAATTTTACTAGCATGTGAAATGAATGCAATGGTGCAATAGTTTGAACATTCTTTGGCATTGCCTTTCTTTGGAATTGAAATATAAACTGACCTTTTCCAATCATGTGGCCACTGTTGAGGGTTCCTACTTTAGCATTCCAATCCCCCATGATGATAAAGACATTATTTTTTGGTGTTAATTCTATAAGGTGCTGTAGGGCTTCATAGAGCTGGTCAATTTCATCCTCTTCAGCACCAGTGGTTGGAGCATAGACTTGGTCTACTGTGATATTGAATGGTTTGCCTTGGATTCGAACTGAGATCATCCTGTCATTTTGGGGATTGTATCCCAGTATTGTTTTTCCTACTCTTTTATTGACTATGAAAGCTACTCAATTTCTTCTGAGGGATTCTTGCCCGCAGTACCTGATGGTCATCTGAATTGAATTCACCCATTCTTTTTCATTTTAGTTCACTGATTCCTAAGATGTCGATGTTCAGTCTTGTCATCTCTGGTTTGACCATGTCCAGTTTACCTTGATTCATGGATCTTACATTCCAGGTTCTTATGGAGAATAGATCTTTACAGCATCAGACTTTCCTTTCACTACTAGATGCGTCCACAGCTGAGCGTCCTTTCGGCTTTGGCCCAGTCACTTCACTCTTTCTGGCGCTACTAGAATCAGCCCACTGCTCTTCCCCAGTAGCACATTGGACACCTTTTGACATGAGGGGCTCATCTTCCAGCATCATATCTTTTTGCCTTTTGCTACTGTCCATGGGGTTTTCATGGCTAAGATACTGGAGTGGGTTGCCATTTCCTTCTCCAATGAATCAGTGAATCTCCAGTGTTTAATTTTAAAATTATTATTAGTATTATCATTTTTATTCATTAAACATGAAACTCAATCAACTGATCATTTAAAAATATGTCACAAATACCATTGACTGGTGCTAATGGTTGATACGGGTTGCTGCCAGCGTCTTAGGTATCAACCAAGTATCTTCTTGAAATATATGATGTTCTGAGTAGCCCAATTTTTTGCAATTCCGCTGGTGTTATTGCAGGAAGCTGGAATTTCTTGATGTGTTTTGTAAAATTCTGGGACATGATACCAAGTGCCTGATGACAATGAGTATCACTGTGTTGTGGCCACGTCCTCTGAGCCTATCCCTTTGGAGGAAGGCAGCTCTGAGCAGGAGGAAGAGGAGCCAGCCAGATCTCCCAGCCCTCCCCCTCTGGCACCGGCTCAGGTGCCAGCTGAAAGAGAGCCAAGTAGTGGGGAAACAGGTGTCTCAGATGAGAGTGAGGGAGAGACGTCATTCCTGGACGCACGCCAAAGAAGGCGAGAGAAAAGGGTACTGCAGCTGCGGCGTATGAGGAAATCCTGAGTCATTGGATTGGAGTCACAGGATCAATGACTCACTGGACCACACCCAGAAACATATCTATATAAGACAGTACGGTGGGTCACGAAGTTCGTGACGAACAAAGCTAAACAAACGGAGCAACCTCGTAGTCTTGGAAGCTAGATGAACGGCAAAGCTACGTAGGTGATTTTCTTGTTTGTGTAAACCAATAAAGTCCTTGGCAGACGGTGTGCATATCGCTGCCAAGGTTGAGATAAGAACTGCGGAGTGTGCAAAGTGATTCTTAACCCTCGGCTGGCTGTGTTTTTGTGGGTCTCTGAAGGGGGGGGACAGATCACACTGTTACATGTTTCATCCATAGTCATGTAGTTTTGAATATCCATTTTTATATATATATATATATATATATATATATATATATATATATATATATATATATATATATATATATATATATATATATATATATATATATATATATATATGTTTAGATTTGTATACCGCCCTTCTCCTTGCGGACTCAGGGTGGTGAACAGCCAAATAAAAATAGTACACAAAAGTTAAACAATTTCTTTAAAAAAAAAGCATATAACTTTGGCTAAAAATTAAAACCATTAACCATTAAATATTTAAAATACCCAACCCTATAATACAGATCTTAAAAATTCAGCGGGGTCAGGCTAGACCAGCAAGCTGAAAGAGATGAGTTTTCAGGGCCTGACGAAAAGTCCGGAGGTCAGCAATTGTTCTCAGTTTTGGAGGAAGATCGTTCCAGAGGGTAGGGGCTGCCACAGAGAAGGCCCTCCCCCTGGGGGTCGCCAGCCCGCATTGTCTGGCTGACAGCACCCTGAGGAGACCCTCTCTGTGGGAACGCACCGGCCGGTGGGAGGCTATTGGCGGCAGAAGGCAGTCCCGTAAGTACCCTGGTCCTAAGCCATGGAGCACTTTAAAGGTGGTCACCAACACCTTGAAACGCACCCGGAAGTCCACCGGTAGCCAATGCAGCTCGCGCAGAAGAGGTGTCACATGGGAGCGTCCCGTCGCTCCCATAATCCCCCGCGCGGCCGCATTCTGCACTAGTTGGAGCCTCCGGGTGCACCCCAAGGGGAGCCCCATGTAGAGAGCATTGCAGTAGTCCAGGCGAGAGGTGACGAGTGCCTGAATGACTGTGCGTAGGGAGTCCCAATCTAGAAAGGGCCGCAACTGGCGTATCAGGAGAACCTGATAGAAAGCTCCCCTGGCCACAGCTGTCGTGTGATCTTCCAAAGACAGCCGTGGGTCCAGGAGGACGCCCAAGTTGCGCACCCTTTCCGTGGGGGCCAATGATTCGCCCCCAATAACCAGTGATGGTGTCAGCTGGCTATATCGGGACGCCGGCAGCCACAGCCACTCGGTCTTGGAGGGGTTGAGTCGAAGCCTGTTTCTCCCCATCCAGGCCCACACGGCTTCAAGGCACTGGGACATCACTTCCACGGCATCGTTGGGGTGGTCTGGGGTGGAAATGTACAGCTGTGTATCATCAGCGTACTGATGGAACTCCACCCCAAAACCACGGATGATCTCAGCCAGCGGCTTTACATAAATGTTGAACAGGAGGGGCGAGAGGACCGATCCCTGCGGCACCCCACACACTAGGCGCCTCGGGGTCGATCGCTGCCCCCCTGTCAACACAGATTGCGACTGGTTGGAGAGGTAGGAGGAGAACCACCGTAAAACGGTGCCTCCCACCCCCAGTCCCTCCAACCGGCGCAACATGATACCATGGTCGATGGTATCAAAAGCCGCTGAGAGGTCTAATAACACCAGGATAGAGGAATAACCCCTACCCCGGGCCCACCAGAGATCATCCACCAACGCGACCAATGCCGTTTCAGTGCTGTATCCAGGCCTGAAGCCGGACTGGAGCGGGTCTAAATAGACAGCTTCATCCAGGTACCGAGGGAGCTGCCATGCAACCACACTCTCAACAACCTTCGCTAAAAAGGGAAGGTTGGAGACTGGACGGTAATTAGCCAAAATAGCCGGGTCCAGGGAGGGCTTCTTGAGGAGGGGCCTCACCACCGCCTCCTTCAAGGCGGCTGGTAGGGCACCCTCACGCAAAGAAGCATTTATGATCTCCTGGAGCCAGCCTCGTGTAACCTCCCGGGAGGCCAGCACCAACCAGGAGGGACACGGGTCCAATAAACATGTAGTTGCATTCAGTCTCCCCAAGGTCCTGTCCACGTCCTCGGGAGCCACAGGATCGAACTCAGCCCAGATAACACTCTCAAGACCTGCCTCAGTCACGTTGCCCGAACTAACCCAGTTGGCGGCCAAGTCATCCCAAATCTGAGTTATTTTGTCATCCAGATATTGAACAAAATCCTCAGCACGACCCTGCAAGGGATCCTCCCGCGCTCCCGAATGAAGGAGGGAGCAGGTCACCCTAAACAGGGCGGCTGGGCGATTATCTGATGATGCGATAAGGGCGGCAAAATAGTTAGATTTTGCCGCTTTTATCGCCACTAAGTAAGTCTTAATGTGAGCTCTTACTAGTGTCAAGTCAGATTCAGAGCGACTGGCCCTCCAACGGCTCTCTAGGCGTCTTCTCCGGCGTTTCATCTCCCTCAGCTCCTCGGTAAACCAAGGAGATAAGTGAGTTCGGCGCCGGGTCAGAGGCCGCGAAGGCACGACACGGTCCAAGGCCCCACCGGCTGCCCTATTCCAGGCAGCCACCAGATCCTCAGCCGAGTCGTGTGTCAGTGTCTCAGGAAATGGCCCAAGCTCTGTCTGGAACCTATCAGGATCCATCAGGTGCCTGGGGCGGAACCACCTAGTCGGTTCCGCCTCCCTGCGGTGAGGTGCAGCGGTCTGAAAGTCGAGTCGAAGGAGCGAGTGGTCAGTCCATGATAAGGGCTCCATAACTATATCCCCAATATCTAGACCACTCAACCACTGACCAGAGACAAAAACTAGATCCAGGGTGTGTCCACCAACGTGGGTCGGGCCCTGAATTACCTGGGTCAGGTCCATGGCCGTCATGGAAGCCATGAACTCCCGGGCTAACTCAGATGTTTCACCGATAGATGGCAGGTTGAAATCCCCCATGACTATAAGCCTAGGGGTATCAACCGCCACTTCGGCTAAAACATTGAGAAGCTCTGGCAGGGTCGTTGCCACGTGGCAGGGAGCCAAGTACGTGAATAACAGACCCATCTGCCCACCACGACCCCACCTCACGAAGATGGACTCACACCCGTATATGTATATGTATATGTATATGTATATGTATATGTATATGTATATGAAAATTAATATAATAAAAAATTTTGGGGGGAAAATGTTGTAGACATTAAATTAATTAACATAAAAGTAAGAACTTGGAAAGAATGTTGTAGCAAATTAAATGAAAATATAAAGATATGATAGAAATATAGTAAGAGAATGATGGAGGAGGAGGTAGAGGACACAAAACGTACTCACATGAAACACTGAATGATTAATGATGTATTGTATGTTTGTTTAAAAAATTAAAAAAAACTTTTTACAAAAAAAGAGAGAGCTTGTGATTGACTGATGAATGAGGGGATGGTTCTGGGGGAACTATCAGATTCGGGTTTTCCCAGATGTGCCAGTATACCTACTTCAATAAATGGAACTTTGAGAAAATGCTTGCTTCAGAGTTTTTAAGAGTTGGGGTTTTCTGTAATGCTGATATTGGACACCTTCTGACCTGAGGAGTTCATCTTCCAGCGTCCTATCTTTTTTCCTTTTGGTGCTGTCCATGGGGTTTTCATGGCAAAGATACTGGAGTGGGTTGCCATTTCCTTCTCCAGTGGATCACATTTTGTCAGAGCTCTCAGCTATGACCTGTCTATTTTGGGTGGCCCTGCACGGGTTAGCTCATAGCTTCATTGAGCTATGCAAGCCCCTTCGCCACGACAAGGCAGTAATCCATGAAGGAGTCTCTAGTACTAGAAGGTATAAAAGTGCACTCAAGCCATCAGCTCAGAATAACTACAGGAACTGATGGAATATTTGCAGAAATATAGCAAGCAAAATCAGAACAGACCTGGAAGGGATCTTGGAGGTCTTCTAGTTTAGACCCCTGTTCAAGCAGGAGATACAATACCATTTCAGACAAGTGACTGTCTAGTCTCTTCTAAAAATCTCCAGTAATGAAGCACCCACAACGTCTGAAGGCAAGCTGTTCCACTGGTTAATTGTCCTTGCTGTTAGGATGTTTCTCCTTTATTCCAGGTTGATTCTCTCCTTGATTAGTTTCCATCCATTGTTTCTTGTCCAGCCCTCTGGTGCTTTGGAAAATAAATTGGACCCTTCCTCTTTGTGGCAGCCTCTCAAATACTGGAATACTGCTATCATGTCCCCACTAGTCCTTCTTTTCATTGGACGAGCTAATCCCAAATCCTGCAACTATTATTCATATGTTTTAGTATCCAGGCCCTTAATCGTCTTAGTTGCTCTTCTCTGTACTTGTTGTAGTCCGCTGGTGGCCAGCAGAGCTGGCAGCAGAGTCAGACAGTGAGGAGGTTGTGGAGGAATATGGGCCAGTCCTGGGGGCTGGGGAAAGCTCGAACAAGGGCTCTGAGTCGGAGGCAGACAGGGAGCTAGACAGCAGCGAGACAGAGGAACAGCTGGAGCCCTTCCAGTGTGCACATGTGCAGAGTTGCCAGAAGACAAGAACAACTCAGAAAACAGGATTGACTTGGGAGTAAAACATTGGAGATGGTTGGCCCCTCCCATAGGAAACAAAAGAGGAGCGAACGGGGAGGGGGATTTTGCAGGAAACAATTCATTTGTTCGTTTGTTTCAAGAGTGGAATGTTCAGTTCATGACTCTAATTATTTGGACAAACCTTGCTGACTGAATGAAAGTAATTCACAGTTGTGTAAATAAAAGAGGTTTTGCCGGGACCAATTCCTACTTCCTGCTTTTTAAAGGAGCCTAGGCTGGGACAGTACTTTTTCCAAAGCCTCCACATCTTTTTTGTGGTATGCTGACCAAAACTGGATACAATATTCCAGGTGTGGTCTTACTAAGGATTTATAAAGCGGTACTAATATGTCACATGATTTTGATTCTATGCCTCTGTTTATACAACTAAGGATTATATTTGCTTTTTTGGTTTGCTGCCACACACTGCTGAATCATGTCTAACTGATCATCCACTAGGACTCCAAGGTCCCTCTCACAGTTACTGTTTTTGAGCCAGGTTTTGCCTAATCTATATTTGTACCTTTGGTTTTTCCTGCGCAGGTGTAAAACCTTGCTTTTCTCCACATTAAATTTCATTTTGTTGGATAGGGCCAGTGGTGGGTTGCTCCTGGTACAAAAATTTGTAGTAGATTGGAGAACCAGTATTGATATTGGCTGGCCACACCCCCGAATCAGTCCCCAGCCTGGTCGTCCCTCTCTTACACCGCCTACCTCATCAGAGGCTTTTTTTTTTAACTTTTAAAAGCATTTTTTCTACAACCTCTTCAGCCGAAAAAATGCTTTTAAAAGTAAATTTAAAAAAAGCTTCTGATGATCGCGTGGCTCAGCTGTGATTGTCAGAGGCTTCTGAAAGCATTTTTTTTCTGCAACCTATTTGGCTGAAGAGGTTGCAGGGAAAAAAATGCCTTTAAAAGCTTTTGGCGATCCCTGCTGAGTTCCCTGATCGTCAGAGGCTCCTAAAAGCATTTTTTTCTGCAATCTCTTAAGGTTTTAAAAGTAAAAAAAAGAAAAAAGTTGGCCACACCTACCCAGTCACATTACCCACCTCATCAAGCCATGCCCACAAAATAAGCCACGCCCACAGAACCGGTAGTAAAAAATTTTAGAACCCACCCCTGAATTCAACGTGTTGGTAATCACCTTTAAAGCCCTTCATGGCATGGGTCCAGGTTACTTGAGGGACTGTCTCAGTGATGGGTTACCTTCTATTCGGATTGGTTTGCAAGAACCAGTAGTAAAACTGGTGGGAGGCTCTGCCCACTGACCCAGACGTTATCATAGGTGATCTGTGCATGAGCAGAAGCTTCTGCGCATGCGCAGAAGAGCTCATGCAGGTGCAATGCGAACCGGTAATAAAGGTAAGTAGAACCCATCCCTGGATAGGGCCCATTGTTCAAGTCTGTCAAGGTCTTTTTGGATCCTGAGCTTGTCTTCTGTGGGGGATGGAAAACCAAAAAAGGTTTTAACCAGCTTTTCTGGCAGGGGGCCAGGTTATCTGATGAACAGTGTCACCTCAGTGGGATTGGCCCTCTACCCTTACTCTGGCAGAAGGGGCATGTTCCAGATCCTTTTGGCTAAAGAATTGTGTCTGGTAGGGTCCAAGAAAGAGCTTTTTCTACCATAGCTTCCACCCTATGAAATATTATGCCCCCCTAGATGAGAACTTAAGATAAACAGTTTTTGTTTTTTTCCTCAGGCCATAGATTGTCCTGTTTATAACACTGTAACACATGCTTTGCAGTCATATTGAGTTTCCTTCAGATCAAAAGATATAATATTATTCTATAGAAAGCCTCAAAAGTATGTTAGAGGAAATAATATTTAGAAAAGATTGGACCATGAGTAGATGCAGATTAAATTATTATGATTTTTCAATTTAGAATACATTCTTATCATGAAAAATATTGTACATGAGTGGTCCTTGACAGGCAGCAAACAATACTCTTTATTAGCACTGATGACATTACCTAGTTTGGGTATTGGAACTTCTGCAAGAAAACAAGCAAACTCAGAGAACACCAAGGACCCCTCATGTCAACCCTGAGATACAAATATTCACCATTATTAGTATAGTAATATGCACCTCTTGAAAAATACTCTGCACATGCGATTGTTTAATATATTTTATTTCTTTCAATTTTATTTTTGACATAATGCAGACATATATAAACAATGCAATACACTTTGCATATAAAATAGACATTTTTTCAGGTTACTAGAATGATAGGCTAAACAAGATTAAAAATAATGAATGATTATAATGCAGTTATATAATCTGATTTGATTTAAACTTTGGATTCAAACCTAATGCTGAAACTAAATTATAATGACAATTGAATGGCTTAAACTTCTTTTCAAACTAATTAAAATGAAAGCAAATTCATTTAAGATGTTCAGATCAAACAAATTCTTTCCTATGTATAAAAAAGAAAAGAAAAATCCGACGGTAAAAGAGAAAAATAATATGCCCAAAAATAGCAGGTATATGGTTAGAAGAAATGGCTTTGAGGGTACTTGGTATTCTCTGAACTTGTTTGTATTCTTACAGACGTTTCATTACCCAAACAAGGTAACATCATCATAGTTAGTTATATGAGAGTATAAATGGCATTAAATTGGTCTGTGCTACTTCTAAGAGACAAACACAGTTCACCAATGATCTACTAGGTGCTCAAAATTATCTTTTTTTCCAGGACAAAACTAGTGTGTTTGCAAATGTTTCAGCAGCAAAAGATGACTGCTTTTCCATTTTATTGGTCAAATCCTGACATAAGCAATTCGGCAAATTAATGATCAGCTTTGAAGATAGGAAAAAGATAGATGAAATGCCTGTGGGATGTCATTATCGCATGCTGTCTGGTGAAACTGATTTCACAGTGGACTGGTTTGAGAAGTGAACTCATGAAACCTACACACAAAGATTTCTCTGGGGTATCAGGCAATTTCTTTTTCCTTCAATGATGTTCTAAGATAATAAAGTATCATGGTAGAATAGTTTAATAACTAAAAGTATAATGCAAAAATACACTTTTGCAATTACCATAGGGATAAAATATGAATGAATCTATCATAGACCTTTCTATAGACATAGTTTATATTACATTTATTGTAGATTATATTGTAGGACAATTTGATAGATAGTAATTGTCTTGACAATTATAGCCAAGAGACATTCTATGCTTACAATATTAGAAGCATATTATTATTATTTATTTAAAGTGTTCATACCCTAATTTTCTACCCATCAAAACCTACAAACAATATACATCTTAAGATATTTCAATAATTTAAAGTTGAAACAACAATAAAATGAAGTATTCTTTCAAAAAGGCAAAAATGCTTTTCTGTTATTTTTGTAATTGGAAATATTCAGAGCACCAACATTAGCCAAAGGATTGATTTCCATAGAAAATTTCACCTCAGTTCAAAGAGTCTATAAAATTGTAACTGTCTCTCTTTCTCTGGAATAAAGTGGTCAAGAGTTGTTGACTTTTTATTTCAAAAGCAATTCCTACTGAGGTTATTTAATCTTGCAATGATATTTGTTGTATTATTGAGGCTATATAATCTTGCAAAGATATTACTGTTGTCAAGGTTCTGACTAATGAACCCAAGAAAATCAGAACTCTGAGACTGCGCCCATTGAATTTGTTTGAGAGAGAGTTTCTGAGGGGTCCTAAGGGCCTCCAGATTTTTGTGTTCAGTCCATACTTCAAACAGCACTTGGCTCCCTTCTAGGAAGTGCCACCAGGTTAATAGTGCCCAATGGACTGCAAAAGCCTCCTTCTCCCACACCACCCACCTTCATTTGAGGTGGATGAGTTTTCTGGAAGTATAGGCACATGGTTGAAGGTTCCCCTCTTTGTTTTTCTGGAGGAGAATGGCCCCATGTCTATATCACTAGCCTGAATGACGAAAGGTTCTTTGGTGTTAGGGTGTTTTAGGACTGGTTCTTCTGCAAATAAGCCATTTGAGCTTTTCAAATGCCCCCTGGCACTGCACAGTCCACTCTAGGGGTTGGTTGGGCCATGGATAACCCCCACTCCCTTTCTCTGTCTTTAGCAGTTCAGTAATTGGCAGGGCTGTTTTGACAAAGGAGGTGATGAACTGCCGGTAGAAGTTAGTGAATCCCAAAAAGCTTTGCAGTTGCTTGTGATTTCAAGGGGGTTGCCACTCCAGGATGACTTTAACAATAGCAATAGCACTTAGACTTATATACCATTTTACAGTGCTTTACAGCCTTTCTAAGCTGTTGACAGAGTCAGCATATTGCCCCCAACAATTTGGGTCCTCATTTTATCCACCTTGGAAGGATGGAAGGCTGAGTCAACCTTGTGCCTGGTGGGATTTGAACTGCCAAATTGCAGGCAGCCGACAGTCAGCAGAAGTAGCCTGGTGAGCGACCCTGTTCAACCCTTTATCATACAAGAGACCATACAAAACATAAGTACGTCCATGGGAGTGGATCACGGCGTGTTGATAAACTCCAGTTGCACTTGGTGCTTGATCTGATAGGTGGTGGTTGAGAAGTTGGGGATTTGCACGATGAAATTGCACCACCCCATTACCTTTGAGCAAATGGATGGCTCTACCTAGGGGGGTGTCTCCACAACACATGTTACTGAGCCTGTGCAGTTAGAAATAGAAGGGCACCAAGAGGACATTAAATTTATAGTGGTTGACAAAATGATTGAGCCCATCATTTTGGGATTAGCATGGTTGGATTAATGGGAACCCACTATCTGGTGGGAGGAGGATATTGCAAGCTCAGACTGGCCATGGGGCCTGAACCGCCTGGTCAACAACAAACACCTGGGAGGGAGAGGGCACAACAGAACCCAAGCTGGGGGGTTTCCTAATATGTATGGGGATTTGGCAGAGGTCTTTAGCGAGGAAGAGTGTGAGCCATTAACGCCTCATAGGTCGACGAATTGTGCTATTGAACTGATCCCTAGGGCCAAACTGCCAAAACCCATATGTATTCAATGACACTGAAGGAGATGGAGGAATTGAGGTGCTATATCGATAGAAATCTGGCTAGAGGTTTTATTCAACCCAGTAGATCACACTTGACCGCTCCAGTCCTGTTTAGGGAGAAGAAAGACGGTGGTCTACGTTTGTGTGTAGACTTCCGTGGTCTCAATGCTGTTTATGTGAAACATTTATACCCTCTGCCATTGATGCAAGACCTGCTTGCCACCTTGGCAAATGGCAGAATCTTTACAAAGCTGGACCTGCGTGAGGCATATTACCGGGTGTGTATCCGACCAGGGGATGAATGGAAAACAATGTTTAACTGTCCCCTGGGTAGCAATCAGTTTCAAGTGATGCCATTCGGGTTGCAAGGTGCCCCCCTGTACTCATGCAGTCAATAAATGAAGTCCTGCATGAACACATGTATTGGGGGGTACTGATATACCTGGATGACATCCTCATATATACCAAAACAATGGAGGAACACACTCAGTTGGTCCGCCAGGTATTGAAAAATCTATTAGGCGCCAAACTGTTCGTAAAGATATCCATGTCAATTTGCAAAGCTTTCAAGTTGCCATGAGCAGGAGGGAGGGAGAACTGATGGAGCTGAATGATTTCCCAAACTGAAATTACATTCCACAGATGCTTTTCTACCGCAATCAGTAGGAGAGTTTTGGATTTCACAGCCAGTCAAAGTGGTTAATTGAAGAATGGGATTTATGACATGGCCAGGGAGGAGGGGAGAGACAGGGTCATAGGGGAACTTAAATCTACATAGGATTAGTTCTAACTGCATCCGAATATTGCCGAAATGGTGCTCCTAATAAATGACTGTATTTCTTTTGAAGTTCGGCTCGTGGCTCATGAATTAATTAGGGCATCTTTTGAAAACTTCACAATCCAAATGTGAATTCCATCACACCAAATTGGATTATTTAGGCTACCGAATATCTGGTGAGGGAGTGAGAATGGATCCCGCAAAAGTCAGGGCAGTATTGGAATGGCAAGCCCCAAAGACAAGAAAATAATTACAGAGTTTTTTTTAGTGTTTGCCAATTTCTACAGGTGCTTCCTCCCCTCTTTTGCCTGGGTGGCATTGCCACTAACAGATCTGTTACAGACTAAACCCTCAAAGTTGAAGCCAAGACCAGGCCAAGCAATAATAGGGTCAGTAGAGTGTCAACAGGCATTTGAAACCCTGAAGGCACTCTTTTCCCAGGAACCTATACTTAAACACCCCATCCCAGCTCAATCATATATAGTACAGGTAGAAGTGAGTGATGTGGTCGTAGGAAGCAGT
Source organism: Masticophis lateralis (assembly GCA_030761175.1). Taxonomy (NCBI): domain Eukaryota; kingdom Metazoa; phylum Chordata; class Lepidosauria; order Squamata; family Colubridae; genus Masticophis; species Masticophis lateralis. Next base: position 79,773,189 of record JAUDYJ010000004.1, read on the forward strand.
ATTATTACAACAAGATATGCAGAACTCCATCCATGCGCATATACTTCTCAGAAATTTACATCCACAGAAAAGGGCTGGGTGATATGGGAGAAGGAGGCTTTCACGGTGCGATGGGCCCTTCTAACTTGGCGGCATCTGTTGGAGGGTGCAGAAAAAATATTTGAGGTCTGGACTGACCATAAAAATCTTGTAGCCCTCCAAACTCCCAGAAAATTGTCCCCTAAGCAAGTACGTTGGGCACAATATTTCCAATGGTTTAACTTTACCCTCAAATATGTACCTGCTGGGAAAAACTTCCTGGCAGATGCTCTATCTCGAATGCCCCAATATAACAGTTGGCGGGAAGATGTAATACAGGCCATGATACTTCCGGAGCAACCAGCAGGACAGATACAAAGTGCTGAGCCAGTAAACCCTTGGCTGACTATGTTATGGGAGGCCTTGTTACAGGATAAGTGGTTGGCAGATAATACCCAGTTAGTCACCCATAGGGAGGGGCTTATCTGGAGAGGAGACAGGCTATACATACCTACAGGTCTCAGGACTCCTGTATTAAAATGATGCCATGATGTAAAACCGGCTGGACACTTTGGCTTCCTCAAAATGCTACACTTGGCAAGGTGCCAGTTTTGGTGGCCAAGGATACAGTCAGATATTGAGGAATATGTGGGAGGTTGCCCGATCTGCGCAATAAACAAACCATGGCCAGGCAAACCAATGAATCTATTACAAACAGTAGCTGAACCCAGATGTCCATGGGATGAAATTGTTGTGAATTTCATTGTGGACAACCCAGAAACTAATGGCAACACAGTGATTTGGACTGTAATAGACCTATTCTCAAAACAGGCCATGTAGGGTTATTATTTTGCTCATCTGTATAGTTTTTGGAACTGCAGTTATACGTAATTGCAAACTTCAGCAAATCTCATCTTGAGCAGTGTTCCCAGCATGTACAAGGACACAGGATGAAAAAAAATATAACCTGTAACATTTGCTGCTTTTATTGTGTAACATTTGCTGCTTCATTGTTTGTGCATACGTGCATATTCACATGAAAACCAATGATGTAATCACTAACCAATTACTGTACCTTGGAGATTTGTTAACGAATAATGAAATAACACGTATAGTAGGTAAGAACTGAGAAACTAAGAAACTATATAAATTTTGTCTGATGCTCAATAAAGTTGCTGTTGATTCTGCTATCTGTGGATGTTTTTCTTTCACTCATCTTCAGCCTCCAGGAACAAATGCAACATTTGGCACCTGGAACAGGGACCCTATACTTCGTCCGGCAAGGACAGATGCATCGTCAGCCTTCGGGCTTCTCAACCTTTTCTCTTCAAAGGTTTCTGTAAGTATGGGATCTTCACTTTCTGAAGGGCAAAGAAAGCATGCAGATGAATTGGCTTATCTTCTTAAGAAGTCTGAACTTTCTGTTTCACAGAAGGCTCTTTTTCAGCTGGTACGAGAAATTGCCTTAACTTGTTCATTCTATTCTGAAAGAGGTTCTTTAAAATTGTCAGATTGGGAAAAAATTGGCATGGTTTTGCATTCTGAGCCGAGAACAGAGATAGATATTTTGCATGCTTGGCATTTATGTAGACATGCTGTAGAAATATTTGGTCATAAGGAAGAGAAGCTTTCTTTTCTTTTAACACCTCCTTCTCTTCAACATCCTACTACTGTGATATGTTCTCCAATATCTGAAAAGGAAGTTTTGTCTCCTGATACTAAGGTTATAATAATTTCTTCTGCGCCTGCATTAATACCTTCTGCTTCTTCTGACATTGAACAAAAGCCTCCTTCTAATATTATTTCAAAGTCTTCTTTTCAAAAGATGGTGGAAAATTGTAAGACGGATGTTGCTATTTCTGGGGAAGAGTTAGCTGAGTTGTTATCAGTATGTCCAGTGCAATAACAACAAGGACCACAAGCTGGACAACAGATAACAGAATGGGAAGGTTTGCCATTTCAAATTTTACAGGAGTTAAAGAAGGCTATTTCTGATTATGGAATTACTGGAAATTTTACTAGAGGTCTTTTAGAGCAAATTAAGAATGGATATTCTATGATACCTCAAGATTGGAAGCAATTGTTTCGCATGATTTTAACTTCTATGCAATATGTGGTCTGGGAAAGTGAAAATTTGCGTCATTCTCATGCAGCTGCTTTGGGGGGGGGTGCTTACACAGTAGAACAGTTATTTGGGTCAGGTCAATTTGTAACTATTCCTACACAGGTTATTCTACCTCCTGCTACATTAGCTGTAGTCTCTGAGTGTGCCTTTAGAGCATTTTTAAAGGTTCCACAAGCTGGTGAGCCTAAAGTTAGTTTTTCTAACATACATCAGGGAGCAACTGAGCCATATGCTGATTTTGTAGAAAGACTTTCAAAAGCTTTACATCAGCAATTAGATAATAAGGAAGCACCAGCAGAATTGGCTATTGAAAATGCTAGACTGTAAATGTGCTCTGCAGCCTTTAAAAGCTACAAATCAATATGCCTTAGCAGACATGTTATGTGTTTGTCAGGATATAGGATCTCAATCTTATAAAATGCATTTATTAGCTGCTGCAATTCAGAAAGGGAGAAAGCCTGTGGGAAATTGTTTCAAATGTGGAAAATCAGGTCATTTTCAGAAAGATTGTCGTTCAACACCATCTACTGGTGTTGATCGTCCTACAAAGAAATGTCCGATCTGCAAGAAAGGTTTTCATTGGGCAAATCAGTGTCGTTTCTATTGGGATGGGGTGAGGTTTGCTCCCGAATCATGAACCAGCACACAAGCAAACACACTAGGACTGAAATAAAACTAGCAGAGGAGTCTTGTATAAAAATATACTTTACTACAAAACTTTTAAAAAACACTGTATCTTTAAAAAAGCACATTAATAACAAAGTCTTATCTTGGTTAAATGAAGCCAGGCCATCTGCCTAAATTCCTCTCCACAATACTGAAACCAGTCTTTGGGAAAAACTAACAAGACATTAAACAGCTTCGGTGTCGATACATCATCAGGTGGTAGAAGGGCAGCAGCATGGGCTTCAAAGTAAAAGTCACCTGTAAAAACAATCCAAACAGCAAACGTGACTTGAAGCTCCTGGCAGGGAAACTATCCAGCATATCCCTCCGATCGTAGCAGCAAATGTTCAAATGTTGGCTTGCGTGCTTCAACAAAAGCAAAAGGCAAGCCGAAGGTAGAAACTTCAAAAGGCTCCCAGCTATCTCAGCACACAGCTGCAAGATAGCTACGTGGGAGTAACACAGCTTCTTGGCTTCTTCTCCGCTGCTATCTCTGCTGCAGGCATCGGGACTTCCCAGCAGAGTTCTCCTCCCTTCTTTCAGGTCTGCATCCAGGTGCCTCAACACCAGCTCTGCATCTAGGCCTAAACAGTGTCTAGGCCCGACTAGCAAGGAGAAAGGTCCATGCTTATATGGTAAGCTAACCTGCAATTAACTAGGGCGGGGAAGGCTTGCAGTTAATTGCAGACCGGAGATGGCTTGATTAAGTCCATACAGTTTGTAGCTGATCAAGTGGCCACAGCAATCCTGAAAACACTTCCTGACACCCTTCTCTGTGGCTATTTGATTAGATAACAATCATACATGTATCATTGAGTACATATACACGTCAATGGTTAGTATACTTTACATAGCATCGATATTTTACTCAGGAGATAATGATGTTGTTCACAAGGCAGCGGTTTAGTGAACACATCCGCCACCTGTTCCCTAGTTTCACAATAAACGGTTTTAATGAAACCTGTTTTCACAAATTGTCTGACATGCTTACACTTGATGTCAATATGGCACAATCTCTGTCCTACAGCATCCGCCTCAGATATGTTAACGGCAGCTATGTTATCCTCATATATATTTATAGGATACATGGGCTCCCTCCACAAGCTCACCAAAAGATCATCAAACCAAACTAGGTTATTTGAGGCTTTGGATAAACTCACATACTCAGCTTCCTCTGTGGAAGTTGCAATTAGCTTCTGCTTGCCAGACTACCAATACACGGGACTACCATTCAGATATACAATGTATCCAAAGGTACTTTTTCTAGATCTAACATCCCCTGCCCAATCGGCATCCGAATAACAACACAACTTCAGTTCTCTAGATATTTCTGGCTCCAACAACGAATAATGCACAATACCTTTTAAGTATCTCAGGACTCTTTTGACTCCAGTCCAATGGTACTGTGTGGGATGTTCCGAATGCCTAGACAACATGTTCACGGTCAGACTAATATCCGGCCTCGTCCAATTCACAATGTACAACAGTGACCCAATCATGGATTTATAAAGGGTCTTATTCTCAAACTCCGTACTCTCAGTGTACATGCTCTTAAGGAAATCTGTTGCCATAGGGATATCACATGGTTTCGCTTCGACCATGTTGCATTTCTCAAGTAATTCAAGGATCTTGTCTTGCTGAGAGAGTTGAAACCCCTTCTCAGTTTTACAAATTGCACCCCTAAGAATTTGCTGACCCGGCCTAGTGGTTTTAATGCAAAATTCTTGCCTAGGCTATCTGAGAATTCCTTATACCTGTCCTCAGACTTGCAGATGTACAAAATGTCATCTACGTACAACAAGATGGTTTCCTTAATGCCCTGATGATCCTTAATGAACACACATTCATCAGCCGATGATGGTGTAAAACCCATCTGTCTTAAAGTTTTTGTGAGACACTCATACCAATGCTTACCAGATTGTTTTAAGCCACATAGGCTCTTGTTCAACAACCAAACATCGCCTTCCCGATGGCTTACTCCCTGAGGAATCCTCACATACAGCTCTTTATCTAATTGGGTGTGAAAATAAGCAGTCTGTATATCAAATTGATATACTTTTTCACCCCACATGGTAGCAATAGTGAGAGCCATTTTTACGCTCTCAGGGCGCACCATAAGTGAGAAGGTATCCTCATAATCATCAGGGAATCTCTGCAAGAATCCCTGCGCAACTAATCTCACCTTGTATACGAAACCACCATTCTCAATAGGCTTCCTTTTATAAAGCCACCTAGTGCCGATCACCCTCTTATCCTTGGGCAACCTTGTTGGTATGAATACGTCTAGTTTCTTAAGGCTGTCTAATTCCGTATCCATGGCGGCAAGCCATTTCTGCTGTTCGTAATTAGGCAAGGCCAGCACATCCTCTTATTTCTGAGATGTGGCTGAAACTTGGTTGACTGGGGTGATGTATGATGCATCATACTTCCTAGGTTTGTTTCCTCTGGTACATCTAACTGGTCTGTCTCTAGGCGCATCATCCACATCAGAATCCTCTGATGAGTCATCTTTCTCGTGATCTACATTGCGCGTCACTAAAGCTGGGTGCCTATCCTTCCAGGCCACCCCCATCTTATGCTTTAGTATCCCTGTCAAGGATGTATGGGATGCACGCTCCTCAGAACTAGATGTATCCCTATCATCAGGTAGGTCCTCTGATACATACTCCGCTTGGCTGTCAGAACTATGGGAAGGGTTCTGAGTGAGGATCTCATTTGCATGGATCTTGCTCCAATTAGCCCCTTCATGAAAGGTGGCAGACCTCGATATAACCAGCTTCCCATTTGGGTATGCAAACCTATATGCCTTGGAGCCCTGCTCGTAACCGATGAACCTCAGCCTAACTGAGGTTCGATCCCCTTTCCTCCTGAGTTCCTTTGGGACATGAACATCAGCCAACACCCCGAAAATGTGGAGGTGTGCCAACCTAGGCTTATGGCGGAATAGCACCTCGTATGGGGTCTTCTGCACCATGCTAGACCACACTCGATTAAGGGTGTAGTTTGCATAATTAACTGCTTCCACCCAGTATGCAAGGTTTAGTTCGGCGTCCTCTAGGGCGCACCGCATCATCGTCTGCAGCACGCCTTTGCATCGTTCTATGATGCCATTCGGAAACACGGAGTAAGGCGCGGTGTGTAAATGAATTATGCCTTTACTCCTCAACCAGCTAGAGAACTGACCTGAATTGAATTTAGTCCCCCTGTCAGTTAGGATCTTCTTAACCCTGACTCTGTGCTGGTTCTCAACTAAGCTACAGAACTCTTTGAACTTAGCGAGAGTTTCACTCTTAGACCTTAAGAGAAAAACGAACCCAAACGTACTGTAGTCGTCGACTATGGTAAGGAAGTATCATCTCTTACCAATGGAAGGTGGGAATGGTCCTATCAAATCCATATGGACAAGCTGGAATGCGTGCTTGGAGTACCGCTGAGACCTCTTGGGCGCAGGTTTCACTTTCAACTCTGCACTCCTGCAAATTGAACAATCTAGGAACGTGTTACAGTCATTGGTCTTGGTACCAATAGAGTATTCGGCTACCTTTTTCATTACAGGAAAACTCACATGACCTAACCTGCGATGCATTAGATGAGTACATTCATTGTGCAACAGTTCACCTACAGAAATTGCATTAGCTTTTTCAGGTTTCCTATTATTTGACTCTAAATAAAAACTCACAAACTTTTTATTATTACTATTAATTCTATAACTATCATTACAGGACTTCCTCTGTTGAAAGTCTTGATGCTCACCACCCAGTTCTAGCTGGTGTTCATTATTACTACCAGCTGAGATACTGTAATTGCTAGCACTAGATGCCTGAGGATTTGCACTGGGGGAATAGTAAGGCAAACCACCTATCTTCAACACCTCCCCAATCACACATTTGTTATTCGTGATTACAGCTGTGCCTTCAGAAAACAGAATCTCTATTCTAGGATTCTCACATATCCTCATTATGCTTAGCAAATTATGGTCTATCTCAGGTACATATAATGCATCATTAATTTCTCCTATCCCAGGAATATAAACATCTCCAATGCCAACAACATTCACCTTTTTATCGTTAGCAACTTTAACCATGGATTTATGCCTTCTCAAATTAACAAACAATCTTCGGTCACTTACAACATGGTTACTAGCCCCACTATCCATTAACCATAGTTGCTCACGCTGTTCCCTTGTGAGTTCTGATTCAATGGTTTCTACTATGTCTACAAAACCAACATTAAACCTAAGATCATTCCTTGTGTTGCCTCTATTTGGCCATTTACCCCTTCTCTGGTTAGGAACATCTCCACTTGGTTTTCTGCCTGGAGGGAATGACCTCCTTTTACATTTATTACCAGAAGGTGTCTTTAAACATGCCCTGGCATTCACATTTTGCGGGCAGTCCCTTCTGTAATGTTCTCTGGAACCACAGATGAAACATTCTCCGATAGCATATGCTCTATCTGAACTATCGGGCTTTCTCAAGGGTTTTTCTTTCCTGTGGAAAGATGCCCTATATTTTCGCAAGTTATCTTTTGCTATTAATTTACCAGATAGCAGTTCTAGAGGTAAGTTGTTGTAGTTTACATTATCCAATTGTGATACAAAATTATCCCAGCTAGGATCAAGAGACTTGATTATAACAGTAATGAGGATTTGTTCAGACACTGTTTCCCCCCTCAACATCAACTCCTCCCTTAACCTGTTTAACTCACATAAGTGTTCATTAATATCTACTCCTGCCTTCAATCTTGCAGAATAAAACTCTCTGTAAATTCTGTTAGTGGCATGGGAGCTTTTAGAACAGAATAACTTATGAAGTTTTGACCAAACTTCTGTAACAGTCAGGTTATGAGGTATGCTGGGATGTAAAGCAGGGTCAATTGACATCAATAGGATACAGAAGGCCTTATGATGTAAAAGGTCAACTTCCAAAGACCATGGTTTAGGTGGGGGTTTCAACAACAACGATAAAACATTCTCTTTCATTAAAATGACCTGAATACTCTTAACCCATTCCTTAAAATTTCCTCCATCCACACTTAAACTTTTAAAATTAGGAGAAAGAACCTGTACATTGTTAAACATAGAAACAGACATTAATTGATGTTCAAGGTGTGGTCCGTCCTGGAACGGGCAATAAGGCATTGGAATGGAAGCACACAGCACAGTGTCTTCCAACTGTCATTCCAACAATTGTTCCTCCACAATGGGAGGGATTAAAACCTCGTGTTGTGCAGATGCAAAGCTTGTTCTGGTTTGATTACAAAGGTTCGAGGGTCCTCTTTGATGCTCCTCTCTAGGAAGTTTGGGGCGTGCTCCTAGATTCCAGTCTCCAGTTGAAGCAGCCTCTGGAATCACCCTGGATGTCAGTGTTTGATGGATGAGTACGTCCCGCTCGTGGCATGCGCTGAATTGGTCGCAGACATCGGGGGTGTATTGGCACGTGCAGTTACTGTTCGTTGAGCCGATGGTGCCTGCGAACTATCGCCTAGAATGGTTGTTAGTGTTTCTATCGCATTCGCAACCCTACGCTCAACGTAAGAGTCTCTCGAACTTTGAGCTGGAGTCATTGACGTCATCAAGGGAGCTAGAATTCTTATAGACTGATTTATAATGGTTTGGACAGCAGGTGGCGCTGTATCAACTTGGCCATGCTGGTTTAACAAAGAAGCAGGGACATTCAAATCAGGCAGTCTATTATCCCCCATTCTCAACTTAGAGTCTGAAGTAGGGGTTTTGGAAAAGGATTGAAAGTCTCTTACCGGTCCGGTGTTTTCTGGAACTTCAATCCTATTTCCTTTAGCTGTCATCATGGCTGGATTCATCAGCGACTTGCTAAAATCAGCAATCGGGTTCTCACTTGTTACTGGCAAACCTAAAGCTTGAAGGATTGCCTTCCTGAGTTCATCATCTGCCTCTAAATTTGTATTCAAGGCCTGAAGTGGCATTCTTCTGGTCTCTACTTCCTCAGGTGATGATGGTTTACTCACTGCCTTAGGTATTTTAAAAACTAAGGCTTCTGCTCCAAACCCTATAGCTCCACTACACTCTTGGTCAATTAGAGTTTGGGGTTTTTCAGCCAAAACAGTTTTGGCCTGAGCCCCAGACAGTCCACTTTGTGACTCCATGCTTTTCACTGCAGCCCTAGTCAACGTCTGTTTTTCCTGACTCAATTCTATTGCAGATATTTCAGTCTAGCGTATTGCCATGTGCGCATGGGTTCACTAACCATCCTAAGCTACCAACTGATGGGATGTGGGGAGGTTTGCCCCAGTTTCCATTCGGGAAACTTGTCAGTGGGTGTGGCACTCACCCAGAAAACAAAGCGTGCCTTTCCCGTAACTCTTCCTCCTCCCTCTCTTGTGCCACCTCAGCCACAACCGGTAGTGCTGGGATCGATTTAATTACTCAAGAAGATTTGGATTTTAAATTTCCTTTAGAAGTTAAACTTGTTTCTTCTCAGTACACTGGTCCTCTTCCCTCTGGATTAGTTGGTATTATTTTATCACGCTCTTCTGCTCATAAATTGGGATGTTTTATAGTTCCAGGAGTTATTGATTCTGACTATACTGGAGTTATTCTTATACAAATTTGGGTTAATATTCCACAATTTCTTCCTAAAGGATCTTCTGTAGCACAACTTCTTTTCCTTCCCTATAAGGTACCTAACCCAGGTACTGGACAACATGGTAATTCTGGATTTGGTTCAACTCTTACTTCTCTAGGACTTCTCCGGTCAATTAATTCTTTTAGGTCACTTCTTACTTTATATCTTAATAAGCAACCTTTTCAAGGTTTGTTAGATACAGGTGCCGATGTTACTGTCATCTCCCTTTTACAGTGGCCTGTGCAATGGCCTAAATGTGATGTTAATTTCTTGTGGGGCATTGGTGGGTCTACAACTGCTTGGCAAAGCACTCATCCCTTTGCCATTACAACTACTGCTGGTAAGTCTGTATCTTTACATCCTTACATTTTAGATATTCATATTAATATTGGGGTAGGGATCTCCTTTCTCTTCTTCATGCTCATTTGATTTTAGATTATGGCACTTCCCTTAAATGGCTTTGTTCTACACCTGTTTGGATTGAGCAATGGCCTTTATCTTCTGAAAAATTGATTGCTCTTCATTCCTTGGTACAGGAGCAATTGGTTGCTGGCCATATTGAACCTTCCACTAGTCCATGGATCTCTCCTGTGTTAGTTATAAAAAAGAAAAGTGGAAAAAGGCATTTTTTGTCCGATCTTAGGAAAATAAATGAATGTATTCAGCCAATGGGGCCTTTACAATGTGATCTTCCCAATCCTAATTTAATCCCACAGACTCATACATTATTAGTTGTAGATTTGAAGGATTGTTTTTTTTACTATTCCTTTACAGTCACAGGATAAAGAAAGATTTGCTTTCACTGTGCCTGTTTTAAACAATAGCCAACCCACAAAACGATATCTTAATAAGCAACCTTTTCAAGGTTTGTTAGACACAGGTGTCAATGTTATTGTCATCTCCCTTTTACAGTGGCCTGTGCAATGGCTTAAATGTGATTTTTATTCCTTGTGGGGCATTGGTGGCTCTACAACTGCTTGGCAAAGCACTCATTCCATTGCCATTATAACTTCTGATGGTAAATCTGTATCTTTACATCCTTACATTTTAGATATTCACATTAATATTTGGGGTAGAGATTTTCTTTTTCTTCTTAATGCTCATTTGATTCTAGATGATGGCACTTCCTCTTAAATGGCTTTGTTCTACTTGTTTTAAACAATAGCCAACCCCACAAAATGATATCAATGGTGTGTTTTACCACAAGATATGCTCAATTCTCCTACTATTTGTCAATATTTTGTAGATCAAGTTTTGCAACCTTTTCGTGATCAATTTCCTTCTTATTTAGTTTATCATTATATGGATGATATTTTAATAGCAGGTCCAGATTTTGATGAAGAACAAGTGCTACAAACATTGACTACTACTGCAGCCAGCAGAGGGCTTTACATAGCTCCTGAAAAAATACAATGCACTGAACCTTATTCATAGTTGGGATTTAAAGTTTTATAATCTTCTTCCATTCCTATCTTACCTGAACTTAAAGAGCAATCTTCATATACTTTGGTTCAATGGCAAAAGCTTTTAGGTACAATTAATTGGGCTTGTCCATATTTTCAAATTTCTACAGGAGAAATGTTACCTCTCTTTTCTTTGTTAAAAGGTTCCAAGCATCCTGGAGATTTAGTATCTCTTACTGCCTTGCAAAAGAAATGTCTCCATGACATTTTAAACAAACGTAAACTGAGATATGTTGATAGAGTCGTTTCTATAGTTAAGAAATTATGGTTAGCAATTATTCCTACTTCACCACTATCTACTGGTTGTCTTTATTCTCTTTTAAATGAAAAAGTGATTCATATTCATGAATGGTTGAATTTGTCTGCTTCTCCTCCTAGAAATATTTTCCCCACCCCCCAAGAGGGCCTTCCACAGGGTGGGACTGACTGACGTTTCATACTTGCAGAGAATGGATGTATCAGGTAAGGCCAACATCCATTCTCCTGCTCATAATGAAATGGCAGTCAGGAGAGGGTGACAGGTCGTGTCTTCCTGCCTCTACTCACCTTTTTACCTAAATCGCTTCTTCTGACGGTTTTTTTCGGCTACGACTTTTGGACTGGTTATTTTTGACTTCGTTTACTTCTTCCCAGCGTGAAGGGTTCTGACTCGACTCCGCCGAGGGCCGCACTGCGGCGTGAGGGCTGCCCTTTGGCAGTTCCCTCTCAGGGGCAAGGCACCTTTCCATCGGGCGAATCGACCCCCCCCAGAAGCGCGGTCACAGCCCGGCCTCCCCTTGCTGCGCTTGAAGGCTTCAGCCTAGCAGCTTCTCAGGTGGCAATTCCCTCGCAAGGAAAAAAAGTCTGCCATTTTGGAGCGCTTTATTTTTCGGCCGCATCGCCATCTCTGAGGCCAACGACGTCGCGCCAGTTTGCCGGCTCTTTGCCTACCAGGCCCGAACCTGCTGGACTCCTTTCCGGCGGTCAGATAAGTACTTTGGTTGGTTTTTATTGCCGCATTTCTCGGGCCGCATCTAATCAAAATGGCGGATCCCTCGTGTACTTCGTGCTCGAAGCCCGTAGGAAGGGGCGAACGCAGGCGCCACACCAGTGACCCCGGTGAGGGTCTTTCCTCTACTGCACCTCCTTCTCCCCCTAAGAAGGCCTCCACCAAGGCTTCTGGAGCCATCGCCCCCAGGCCCTCACGGGAGGAATTGCGCAGGCACAATGCCTTGGAGAAGGCAGTAAAAAAGGCGCAATCTAGGTCGGCAGCCATTTTGGGAGCTGCAGAGATGCCCCCTCAGCCTTCTCTTTGCTCAGGCCGGGATCTCTCTCCAGACAACCAGGCCCCGATTGAGACTCCTCCTCCTGCAGGCTCCGAGCCTCTATTCCAAACCATGCCGGAACCTCAGCCTCAAATGGCTCCCAGCAGGGATCAGCGGGGGTCTCCTTCCACCCCTTCATCCTCTTCTTCCTCTCATCAACATCCGAGGGATCCCCCAGCCCCCCCTCCGCAGTCTGCCCTGGAGACCATCATAGCCAGAGCCATTCAGCAAGGCCTGGTTCAGGGCCTTCAACAGGGCCTTCTCCCTTCTATACCACAGCATCTGGAGGCTCATCAGCACAGGTCAGCTTCACCGCGGAGACAACAAACTGGGGGACATTATTCACCAGAGCGCTCTGAGCAGGCCTCCTTATCGGAGGATGAAGAAACCAGAGAAATGGCCCTCTCTGATGACGAGGGGCTTGTCCCGGATCAGCCCGCCTTCATCGGCCTTTTCAACCCCCATCTCTTCCGCTCTTTGCTATTTAAGGCCCTCGCTGTCACCCGCTTGGGGGGGCCTCCCAATCCTGAAGCCCCTTCTTCTTCTTCAGATCCTGCATCATCCTTATTCGCTGAACCCTCCGTTCAGCCCAAACTCATTCCAGCGCCAAAGCTCTTTACAGATGTCATCAACAGGCAATGGGCCTTACCTGGGGCAGGTCCGGCTCCTAACAACCTCGACCGTCGACTCTACCAGACCGCTCCCGCTCTATCCGACCGTCTACGGGTTCCTCAGGTAGATGCACCAATTGCATCTTTGGCTTCTTCTACCCGCATCACCAGTTCTCCAGAGGACTATTTACGCCCGGAGGATAAATGGGCGGAAAAGCGTTAATCAAATCTCATCTCTCCGCCGCTTGGGCAGTCAAATCCTCTGCGTCGGCGTTCTTTTTCAACAGGGCAGCTCTTCTTTGGATCAAACAATTGCAAGACAGGTTGCCTCCGGCCGACACGCGCACTCATCAAGATCTTAACAAAATCGCAGCAGCGCTGGAGTATTCCGCGGATGCCACCTTGAACTCTGCAAGATTTGCAGCCAAATCCATCGGCTCCACCATCACCTCCAGACGCCTTCTCTGGCTCCGCAATTGGCAGGCGGATGCCAGGAGCAAATGGAAACTGGCCTCCTCCCCATACTCTGCTGGTTTGCTTTTTGGCCCACCCCTAGAACCCCTCCTGGTCGAGACCAGGGACAGGTGGAAAATTCTTCCCTCCACATCCAGGCGCACTGAGGCTCACTACTCTCCATACCCAAGGAACCAGTCCTTTCGTTCTTCGGACCTCGGAATCTCCCAGCCCCGTTTTTAGCGAGCCTTTCAACCACGACCACAATTCTCCAACACTCAGGTCAGACAGGGCTCACGGGTTTCTTCCAGGCGATCCTTCCGTGGTGGAAGGGGTAGACCCTCCCGCCGCTCCAGATAATCCCCGCTCCCTGGCGCCCATTGGCGATCGCTTAAGCCTTTTCTCCGACCAGTGGCACTTTACCTCTTCCGATTCCTGGGTCATAGACACTGTTCAATCAGGTCTTAAGCTAGAATTTCTCTCCCATCCCCCTCCTCTTTTTCTTTCTTGCCCTGTTTCCCGGGACAGAGATAAAAAGGCCCTGGTCTCTGAGGCCATAGACCACCTTCTTTCCATCAGGGCCATTCAACCTGTTTCCCCTGAGGAGTGGGGCCAGGGTTTCTACTCCCGCCTTTTTATTGTAAGGAAATCCTCGGGCGGCTGGCGCGCCATCCTTGACTTGAAGTCCCTTAACCGTTATGTGGTCCCACATCGCTTCAAAATGCATACCCTGCAATCTATACTCGAGACATTGCGCCCCGGGGACTTCCTTTCCTCCATTGATTTAACTGAAGCTTATCTTCATGTTCCTATCCACCCTCTTTTTCGCAAGTACCTCCGCTTCCACTACCGGGGCAAACACTACCAGTATACCTCTCTCCTGTTTGGCCTTTCCTCTGCCCCATGGGTTTTTACCAAAATTATGTCCACCCTGGTTGCCCATATAGGGCTCTTCCCATTAGAATTCAATTCTACTTGGATGATATTCTTCTTCAATCCCACTCCCTTCTTTCTGCCCAACGGGACTTATCTACCACCCTCCAATTATTTCAGGCCCATGGATTCTCGATTAATTGGTCCAAGAGTTCCTTGAATCCTTCCACCACCTTACAACATCTGGGTGCAGTCATTGATACCCGTGCCTCCACCGTCTCTCTTTCCCCAGAACGTATAGCCAGCCTTCGCTCTCTTGCTTCTCGTTGCCTCTCCAAGGGTTCCTCTTCTGTTCTCAACCTCTCCTGTCTGTTAGGCAAAATGGTCTCCTCCTTTGGGATCGTCCCCTGGGCCCACCTCCATAGTCGGGAGTTACAATGGTTTCTCCTCCCTTTCCAACAATCTCAGTCATCCACTTCGCTTCACAGAGTCTCCCTTCCCCCGGCTCTCCTCAATTCTCTTAGGTGATGGACATCGTCGGCGCTCTCCAGAGCCTGCTACTTCCGAGAACCTCCCCGACTGACCCTTACCACAGATGCCAGCCTTCTTGGCTGGGGGGCTCACCTGGAACATCGCATGGTTCAAGGTCAGTGGTCTGCATCTGAGCAATTCCTTAACATCAATTTACTTGAATTGAGAGCGGTCCGCCTAGCTCTCCTCCATTTCCGTGACCAGGTGGTGTCACAGGACCTCCTAATCCTCACCGATAATGTCTCGGCCAAGGCCCACATAAACAGGATGGGCGGTACTCACTCCAGGGCCCTCATGGATGAAACCTTGCTCTTGTGTCTCTGGGCTGAGACCCACCTTCGATCTATGCATGCAGACCACATATCCGGGTCAGCAAACACGCAAGCGGACATACTCAGCCATCACTGTCTGGATCACTCCGAATGGAGCCTCCCGGATCACCTGTTCCAGGAGATAGTAAGCAGGTTCGGCCTTCCGGAGGTGGATCTCTTCGCCTCGGCCACCAACCACCATGTGCCGAGGTACTTCTCCCGCTACAGGGATTCCTCTGTGGAGGCCACAGATGCCCTCTGCTCTCCTTGGCCTCCCAGCCTCTTGTATGCTTTCCCTCCTCTCCCCTTGCTCCCTAGGGTTCTGCGGAAGATCCTGGAGAATGAGCAGAGATTATCCTCTTAGCCCCCCGCTGGCCTCGCAGGCACTGGTTCGCGGACTTGATATCCCTATCTGTAGTTCCTCCCTGGACGATTCCCAACGACCACATCGTTCTTCTTCAAGGGCCTCTTCGACAGCTTTAGAAGAGTTGATTATGAAAGCACGACGAAAATCTTTACAATTAATAGGTCATGATTTGGATGGTATTGCTTTCACTTGTACTAAACTTGAACATGAGCATTAATGACTGTTTCTGATTCATATCAAATTGCTTTTTCTCAATATCTTGGTGATATTAAGTATTCTTTACCTAAAGATCCTAGAATAGTTATTATAAATATATTAAATCTTTCATTTCCTTCTATTTTTACTCGTTCTCCTCTTTCTGAAGCTTTAACAGTATTCACAGATGGATCACCTACTCATGGTGTTGTGGTTTGGATGGATGGTCAACAATGGTTTTCTAAATTCACTTCTGTTCGAACATCTGCCCATTCAAACAGTTGGCAGCTGTTATTTTGGCTTTAAGATTATTTTCTAATCAGTCTATTAACATAATTGTTGATACAAAATATGTCTTTCTTGCAATGCAATCTCTTCCTTGTGTTGTTTCTCTTGATGTTTCTCTTTTGTCTTTATTTTTATCTTTAAAACATGTTTTGGAAGAACATATTTTTTCTTTATATGTTGAGCACATTAGGAGCCATACTCCTTTTCAAAATTCTTTGACAGAAGGAAATCAACAAGCTGATGAAACTCTAAAAGATGTCACAATTCTTTTTTCAGATCCTGTTGCTAGTCATTCGTATTTTTATCAAAATGCTAAATCTTTGGCTAAGCAATTTTCTGTTCCTCTTTCCCAAGCTCGTGACATTGTTCGAGGATGTACTTCTTGTCAACAATTTGCTGTTTCTTTTCCTATGGGAGTAAATCCTCAAGGAACAAAAGCCAACCAAATTTGGCAAATGAACGTTGCACAATTTGCTATTTTTAAACCATACACTTATTTACATGCAACCATTGATACATATTCTCACTTTTTATGGGTCACTACTGCTAGACATGAGCGCACTTTTGATGCAAGGTCTCATTGTCTTTCTGCTTTTTCTGTAATGGGACGACCAATTCAATTAAAAACAGACAATGGTCCAGCGTATATTAGTAAGGAATTTACTTCTTTCTGTCAACAATGGAACATTCAATTGATACATGGAATTCCTTACTACTCTCAAGGGCAAGCTATAATTGAGCGAGCTCATCGTACATTCAAAGCTACATTAACTAAATTAATAAAAACTGAATCTGGCCCATTCAATTTGCGAAAGATTCAAAATTTCATATCTATTGCTCTTTATGCATAGAATTACTTAATATTTTTAGATTCTTTTTCAGACATTCCAGTCAATCTACATTTTCATATTCAGGATCCTGTTTCATGACCTTTGGTACTCTATTGTCAACTTCCCGATCCTGTTTGGCATGGACCTACTAAATTTATAACCTGGTGTCATGGTTACGCTGCAGTTGAAGATCTGCAAACTAAACAAGCTGTGTGGATTCCTGGCCGATGTGTTCGTTCTTATCACGGAAAAACATCAGGGTTATCAAATTCCTGTTCCTGAATTCGATCTGAATCTACAAATGAACACTCCCAGTTTGCAACATCCTCCAATCTTGACTTGGAATCACTTTGAAGCTCAACAACACTTGAAAAAGTTATTTTTACCTCACCCTATAAAAAAATTTGCTTATGTACTGTTTTTTCTTTTGTTTTCTCTCTTCAGTTTCTACTAATACTGAGACAACTCCTGCTTTTTCCCTTAGTCCTAATCTTTGAATTCATCATGCTCAATATATGTTTTTGATTCATGGTTGTAATATAACTTTATATTATATTATATTTATATTATATGTTTATATTATGAACCCCCTATGGCTCTTGGTCAAGTTGCTTTTATGCCTAATCTAATTAATTTTCTGCTTTCACAACTTCAACATATTTCTTCTTCCTGGTTATTTTCTACTCCTCCACGTGAATTAAATTTAGTTAAATGGAATTATCTTCGGATCAATCAGTTTACTAGAGGTTTATGTTTTTGTTGTTATGCTCGTCATAATTGGTTTACTAGATGGTCTGATTACCCAAAAGCTAAATGTGTTTTAGATAAAGTGGGGAATTATAATTATTGTATTCAGAAATATTGGTTACGGGGTACTATTAATAAAACATCACAAGGTCATAATATTATACCTGATAGTATCCTGATAATTTTCCTATTTTTAAAACTAATGATTCTTCTAATATTGGATCAAGTGGATCAATCTGTGCTGGATGGCAATTGAAAGACCCTACTATGTGGTTTTTCTTTGATAAATATGCAACTAATGTACACCCTCAGAATTATCAATGTGCTGCAATTGGATATTTGTCTTTACCTGTACAAATAGGTGTTTCTGGTAGTTTATCAACTCAAAGAAAACGTGCAGCCTTGGGACCAACATGTTCTGATGAAGTCATTATTGATACTCAATTTGCTTCATTGCCTACTTTTGGACGTGCATTAGCTGGAGCTATAACTGGAACTATAACTTTGGGATTGTACCCAGGAATAATAGCTCAAGGAAATAGAAATTCTATTTTAGGACTCACATGTCGATTGGAGAAATCTATTAATGCTACTGCTGCAATTATTTGAGATTTGCAGAATGAAATGGAAGAACTAAATCAAGATTTGATTCAACAACGCTTTGCTATAGACTATTTATTAGCTCGTCAAAGTGGATTTTGTATCTTGGTTGGTCAATGTGCTTGTGCTGTCCATTTTCATTCACTTAATAAAACTATTGAAGATGAATTAACTAATTTACAAGTTTCTATGAAAAATAATGTACATGAAGAATTTTCTCCTTTTGCTTGGCTAACTAATTGGTTACCTGATATTTCTTGGTTAAAACAATTTTGTATATGGTGTGCTTGTAATTGCATTACTTATAAGCTTTTGTTATTGTATGCAATGTATTCCTTCAGTTTTTGCAATGTTTTGTAAGTTTCCTTCACCTACTTTGAATCTAATTCAATTGCGTGCTATTGAAAAATCTCTTTTCTCTTCATAAAAACAAAAAGCGAGGAAATGTAGGGTTATTATTTTGCTTATCTGTATGGTTTTGGGAACTGCGGTTACACGTAATTGCAAACTTCAGCAAATCTCATCTTGAGCAGTGTTCCCAGCATGTACAAGGACACAGGATGAAACAAAGTATAACCTGTAACATTTGCTGCTTCATTGTTTGTGCATACGTGCATATTCGCATGAAAACCAATGATGTAATCACTAACCAATTACTGTACCTTGGAGATTTGTTAACCAATAATGAAATAATATGTATAGTAGGTAAGAACTGAGAAACTAAGACACTATATAAATTGTGTCTGATGCTCAATAAAGTTGCTGTTGATTCTGCTATCCGTGGATGTTTTTCTTTCACTCATCTTCAGCCTCCGGGAACAAATGCACCAAATTTCATTGTGGACAACCCGGAAACTAATGGCAACACAGTGATTTGGACTGTAATAGACCTATTCTCAAAACAGGCCCACTTTATTCCATGTCACAGTCTCCCTGGTGAGATGGTTAGCAAAATTATTCATTCAACATATATATCGACTGCATGGCGTGCCCCATCGCATAATATCTGACAGAGGAGTACAATTTACTGCCTGATTCTGGTGGAACTTCATACATATGATAGGGTCCTCACAAAATTTGAGTTCTGCTTTTCACCTCAGCACTAACAGTGCTGTAGAAAGAGCCAACACAATGATAGAATGCTATCTACAAAGCTTTGTGTCCTATCAGCAAACAGATTGGTCCAATTTGATACTGTTTGCTGAAGTAGCTTACAACAATGTGATACACCACAGTACCGGGTTCACCCCTTTCCGTATAATGACAGGACATTAATTCCCTGCTATCCTGGAATTGGAGGTACCAGCTCCAGGAGCAGGGACAATGGAATCCATGGAGTGGGCTGATAAAATATGGGAGGTCTGGCCACAGGTTATACAGTCATTACATACCAGCAGACAAGAAAAGAGCCAATCACCAATTTTCATATACAGAAAGGAACGAGACAAGGTTGTCCGCTATCCCCATTGTTGTTTATTTTAACTTTAGAGGTTTTGTTGAACTCTCTACGGGACTCGAATAATTTGAATGGAATAGTAGTAAGGCAAAAGGATTACAGAACAAAAGCATTCGCAGATGATCTGGTTGTTACCCTAACACGACCTTTGGAATCAATCATCCAGATGAAAAACATTATAGAGGAATACGGTTTGGTCTCAGGTTTTAGACTAAATCAGAAAAAGACTAAGATGATAGGTAAAAATATGTTGGAACCACAAAGGAGTGAACTAGAAAGGTTGGCAGGCTTTGAAATAGCTACAAAGGTGAAATATCTGGGAGTCCAGGTTGCAGCTTCTAATATAAAACTTTTTCAAAATAATTATGAGGTTTTGTGGCACAAGATTCAAAAGGACTTTGAAACTTGGAAGAAACTGCAACTATCTTTACTTGGCAGAATAGCAGCAGTTAAGATGAACGTTCTACCCAGATTTCTGTTTTTGTTTCAAATGATTCCGGTGCTCAAAAGTGATAAGATATTGGCTGAATGGCAAGCAGGTCTAAACAAATTTATTTGGAATGGGAAAAAACCAAGAGTTAAACTCAAAATAATGCAAGATGTTCATGAAAGAGGTGGCCTTAAAGTTCCAAACTTACGTTTATACTATGAAGCTGCTGTGTTGACACAACTGGGTGATTTGTTTGGAACAACGAAAACTGAAATCTTGAATATAGAAGGCCATGACTTGGATTGGGGTTGGCATGCATACTTATTTTACGAAGACAAGTTGGATAATGTATTTAAAAGTCATATATTGAGACATGCCTTGATAAGAGTTTGGAAGAAGCACCAGCTTAAATTGGATTACAAAATACCTTTGTGGTTGGATCTTGGGCAGATTATGTCAAATATAAAGTCACTCGGGGGAATTTTATACAAAGAGATGCTTTTTAATGATGGGGCAGATGGAGTTTGAAACCTTTGAAAACTCTGTTGGAAGAAGGGAGGAACTTAACTTGGTTGCAGTATTTTCAACTTCAATCGAGATGGAGAGAAGATCAGAAAATTGGACTAATGTTACATGAAGAAGATTTGGTGATTCAGATAAAACGTAAAGGGCCGATGCATATTAAGAGGCTGTATAATTTACTGTTAGAAAGAGATTTAGAGAGTGAATTAGTTAAAGATTGTATGATAAAGTGGGCACAAAACTTTGCAGAACCAGTAATGTTGGAAACGTGGGAAAAGATCTGGGTCCAGAATGTTAAATTTACACAAGCACAGAATTTGAGGAAAAATTTTTATAAGATGTTTTATAGATGGCATTTAGATCCCAAAAAACTATCATGTATGTATCCAAATGCTCAACCTATATGTTGGAGGTGTGATTGTTTGGATGCTACATATTTTCATATTTGGTGGACTTGTAGAAAAGTGAAAGCATTTTGGATTAAACTTTGGTGGGTTATGCAGAATGTTTTGAAAAAGAAGCTTCAATTTTCTCCACAGTTTTTTTTTGTTGGGGATAGTTAAGGATTGCTCACCGAGTGAAACGAGATTGATTTTATATATGATTACTTCAGCTAGGCTACTGATTGGTCAATACTGGAAAAAAGATAGTGTACCTACTATAGAGGAATGGACATCGAAGATGGCTAACTTTGCGGAAATGGCAAAGATTTCTGCATACTTAAAAGACAGGACCCATGAAGCCTTTGTCAGGGAGTGGAAGAAATGGGTAGATTATGTGCAGAACAAATATCAAACTAAGAAGTTTCAATTATTATTGAATTTATAATTATTTTTATTATAGTCATTTTACTAAATATTTGAATTTATATTGTTATTTAGAAAACTTATTATGTTATATATATATATTTATATCATTATTTAGAAAAATTATATTTAAAACAAGCTTATACATATTTTATACTTTTGTCTAGAAAAGTCTTAAGAATATTAGTTAAGTCTTTTTATATATGGTTTATAATTATTTTTATTGTTTTATTGAATATTTGAAATTATACTGCTATCTAGAAAACTTATAATGTTATATATAATTACTATTTAGAAAATTATTATTTAGAAAAATTATGTTTAAAAAATAAGTTTATATATATTTGTTATACTGCTGTCTAGAAAAAATTTGAAGAATATTTTTTAAGTTTTTATATAAGTGATTTATGATGAGTATATATTTGATTTAGGGGGGTAAAATATAATGTTAGAAGTATTTGATAAGTGAATATATAAGATCTATGTTTAGTATATATTTTAGATTAATTTTATTTTATTCAATGCTAAAACATGTAATATCTTACCTGGATCTCACCTATATACTTTTGTTTAATATTGATTGATACATAAGATTGATGTTTTGTTAGTAAAGGAAGCCAGGGGGGTGGGGAGGAGAGGAAGGGGAAGGGAGGGGGTGGTAGGTGGGTTGGGGGATGGGGGGGGAAGGGGATAAAAATTGTATTGTAAAACTTTTTCAATTAAAAAAAAAAAAGAAAAAAAAAGAAAAGAGCCAATCATACACCATTCAAAGTGGGGGACCAGGTGTACCTGTCCATGAAATATATAAAGCTTAGGATACCAAGTAAAAAACTGGGCCCAAAATACCTTGGCCCCTTTACAGTGACCAAGGTGATCAACCCTGTTATGGTAGCTCTGAAGCTGCTGTCCCTGTTAGGGAAAATCCACCCTGTGTTCCATAGCAGCTTGCTGAAGCCAGCCAAACATATGAGACCCCAGGGTGAAACACCAGGGCCAGTATATGATGACCAATCAAAGATAGACAAAATCCGTGACTCTCGATGGTAAGGGGCAACCTATGGTACCTAATCAAGTGGAAAGGGTATCCCGACACAGATGCTTCTGGAATGAAAGTAGACATACAAGCCGACTGATTGCTATGTCGTTTTCATCAGAAACACCCCCATAAGCCTGGTGGGCCTATGTGGGAGGAGGAGGAAATTTAACCTCTTTACTTTCTGTTTTGCAGGTGGACTCCTGGTAGAGGAGGCTGCCTGTCAAGTTGCATCCGCCGTGTCCACCACTCAACACAAAAGCTGCTAATAAACGCTTGATGGCATGCGGCAAACCTGATGGCAATGGCACGGGGGGAGACTTCAATAACAGCAACAGATTTCAGCGACATGGGTGGTGATGGTGGCACAGGTAGTGATGGTGTTAGGGAACGAGCCGGGTTGGCATTCAGCCACTGCCGAATGACGTGGCAGGGAGTGATAAGAGAGCAGCTTGTTTAATTAATGCCACTGAACAGCTGAAAACCTGTGTAATTAGGGGGCACAGCTATGCTTTAAAAAGGGGCGCTGAGAGGCGGAAGCTCTCAGTGCCAACTTTAAACCTGTAAAGCTCAGTTTGCCTTGTAGCTGGTTTGTAGCTAAAATAAACTCACCACATTTCCAGCGTTCTTCAAGTTATTGGTGCAAGTTCAGCACAGGCGTGGCCAAGCAAGCTGAGACCACCTTTGGCTCAAGCTCACTGCCAAGGCTGGCTGGCTGCTCAAGCTGTCATGATTGGGCTCGGGCTCCGATGGGCTAGAAGCTGTTGAACCGCCCAAGCCACTGTCACCACAGATGGCTTGGGTTGATGCATTGGCTCCACTCCTCAGATCTCCATGTGATTGAATCTCTCTCTTAGCTGCTCTACTGATGGGCTGTGAAGGGCTGTTAGGTATTTCCATTCCTTGTGTTTGTCCCACTCAGTGGTCTTTGTCACCTTCCATCTTGGAATGTGGGCAGCCAGCGATTGAGGAGATCTCACAGGGAATTCTGTTTCTGTGGCCTTTGGCATACCCTGTGCCAGGTTTCCCCCTTCACTCAGTAAAGGACCTCAGTGGTTAGAGTATCCTCCCACATCACTGGCCTTTTGGTCCTCTCCACACAGACCTTCGGCCTGCTTGCCAGTGGGAGGATCGCCTCTCTGTTCTGACCTGCTGGCTGCAACGCCCCATCTCTGATCTTCCCTGACTCTTTTCCATCCTCCTGGTGTTATTGGGTGGGCAGCCGGGGTTCAGATCCCCAGGGTAGATTTAGGAGAATTGGTTTAATGTCAAGGTTATGAGTAATGAACCCAAGCAAATCAGAACTCTGAGACTGGGATGCTCCTCCAAGATCTTATTTATTGAATATATGAAAGCAGCACAGCTCTGAAGGAAAACCAACTCTAAATATTTCCCAAGGTTTCAGCATAATTAAAAATAGGAAATAACCCCATCCCCAAGTGTCCTACTGCTAGTTAAATTAAAATAAAATGAGAGCAGGTTATTAAACTTCGTTTAAATAGCTATTTCATTACTCATTGTATCCTGCACAATGCAAATAAAATTATTCAACAGGATAATAAGGAAAACATTATAGCATGCTAAGTATTCTCCAAGGGTTACAGCCTATTTCATCAGGTCTGCCAGAATCCCTTCTGTTAAAGTGTGTCTTGGTCTGCCAGACCAAGGAGATGTGCCTTTTCTGTCTCAGTCCCTGCCTGAAGAATAGCCACTATCTGAGCTTCAGATAGTGTCATGGTTATGCACTATGCAGCTCTGCTCACAACCAGACAACAGTAACAGGAAGAGGGAGGGAAGGTGTCAGGTCCACATCCTTCCATTCTGTTGGAATGAGATTATGGCAAATGGGCTATTGGCATTTTTTGCATGCCTTTTGCTTTTGTTGCAACTGCCTGGGAATTAGGGAAGGGGATTATCTTCAGAGACAGAGCACACTCTGTAAAATTATACTGTTAAAGAAAAAGTGTCCCGGGAGTTTCTTTTGCTGTTTAATTCAATGAGACAGTTGACAGATAGCCTCTATCCTTTTGGCCTTCTAAAAGGCTGTTAAAACCTGGTTTTCCCCAAATGCTAGGGCCAGGATTTTAAGGAAGCCCAATATTTTTAGATATTTGTTTGGATTTTTTAAATCTCATCTGTATTACTTTTATAAGTAACATTAAGGCTGTGAACATAACTAATTCTCCTGCATCTTCCTATTTTCTCCACAATAATCTTGTGAGATGAGTTGGACTGTTATGTGACTTAGGGAATTGTTATGTGGTATTCTGGTTCTTACCTATTTTTTCTTTGAAGATATTATTTTAATGGCTGATGGGTTTTTATGTTTGTATGTGTTGTTCACTGCTCAGGTTATGTACTTAAGAGGAGCAGTTATATAAATGTTCTAAATAAGTTAATGTAGCTGAAGCGGGATCTGATAGATGAACACTGGATAACTTTCTATTCACTCTATTCTAAAAGCAACTTTATTTTAAAAGCAGGAAATGCATCCAGCTGGAAAAAGTACAAACTCAGCCAAATCCTTTTGATACCTTTAGGAGGCCTCTAAGTTGTCAGAAGATAGGAACATTCTAATGACAAACAGCATAAAGGTTAGTAAGATCAAGGATATCCACCTGGGCTAGAAGTTGGTTATCAACAGGAGATAATTTGAATCTATGCTCCAGTAATTCACAGAAGAATTATGATTGTTTGGCAAGGATAATGTAAAACTTTAGTAATTAGGAAATGTCAATTAAATATAACAAATGTATGTTAACCATATATGGAAAGTTGCTGTGTTAGCAGAATCCTTTGTTTGAAACAGTATAAAACTGTGGTCTCAGAATCATGGGATTGTTCAGATTTTTAGGTACTCATACCTTCTGAACCTATTGCGCAATAAACCTGACTCTGTCTGACCCAATGGGATGTCTCTTATATCCTTTCTTCCATAACAATTTTGGCACCCGGCAGATGGGACTTTGAGAGGCAGAGATTATTGTCTACCTAGGTGTGCTGCCCCGGCGAGAGGCGACCTCTTCTCAGCGAGAGTTCTCCAGCTGGCTATCCAGACCCCATTGAAGTCTAAAGAATTTTTTTGCTGAGAGGATTGCCATATGCTCGCTGGAGACGCAGTTCAGCCAAGGACCCACAAAAGGGCAGACCAGACTCATAAATCTCTGTGGATGGCCAGGAAGAACACCTGAAGGCAAGTATAAATGTAAACAAGGGAAACCTGCCTATTTTGAGGCAGAAGAGGGGGCCTGATCACCCCCCTAGGAGACAAGGTGGCGTCCTAAAGTCTCCAGTAATGAGTTCAAGTCCCATGTTAGGATTGTGTGAGCAGAGAACCTGATGAAAGTCAAAGTAAACAGAGTAAAAAGTGAGAAGTTCAAAAAAAAATGTGTGTGATCTTATGTGTGGTAAGAGAGGGGAACTGCTGCAGTGTTGTAGGCATTTTGATGGATTGGCATTCTTAAGGGGCCGGGAAGCTCTGGAAGAACTAGGAATGGAGAGGAAATTGTTTACTGTTCTTCCCACCCGGGGTTTAGCAGGTAATAAAAAAGTAAAGCCTGTCTAAATGGGAAGACAATTTGAATTGATTAGTTTGATGTGATTCCTGTTAAAAATTATTTTGTTGATGTGCATCTATAATGACAGTGTGTAGAATTGAATGGGATTGAATTGATTGTGATATGTCTGGTCAGCCTGCAAATTAAGTGAACATCTTGGCTTGGAGCTGTGGGAAACAGAAAGTAGTTAGGGCCCACAATCATATTTATGATTTAAACTGCTCTCTGAGTTTCCCACTCCTTTAAGAATAAGCTATAGGCTGCCCAAGGAAATAAAATTAAAACAAAAAAACAACCTCCACAGGTCTGGAAATGTTTGATGGTATGTGTGTGTATGTGTATGTATGTAATCATTTCCAAACCTGCAAGGAGGATGAGATACAAAATTATTTAGAAAATGGAGCTTATTGGCTTGTGAAAAAGTTCCCTGAAATAATTGTAATGATTGGTTTGCATGAAGTGGGATTTTTGCATGTGAAAATAGTGTACACAAGCAGTTTGAGTGCAGTGCAAATGTGAGTGTGTTGAGGGTAAAAGTTGGTGTGAATGTACTTTGATTCTCTTTTGTATAAAGAAACAGTAAGTTACAAGGTTTTGTTATTTTTGCTGTTGTGAAATAAGTAGAAAGTTGTGGATAATGTCTGTGAGTTGTTGCGGCTAGAGAGAAATGAGATAATGTTTTGTTGAAAGAAGGCTGAGTGAAGGGGGGAAGTGAGGCTTGTCTGCTTGCTTTAAACATTTTTTTTCCTTTCTCTTAATCTGTTTGAGAAAGGAGGGGGCAAATGGGGGATCGGCTGCAGCCTCTCTCTCTCTTGCTGTTTTGGTCTCTTTCATCTGCATATAAAAGCTTTTCTTTTCTGCTCTGAATACAATTTTGATTTTATTTTTTCTGGAAATTTTTGAGGTTTAAAATATTTAATTAAACCTATATAAAAGAAATGATTTTGAAAGATTTTCTGAATCTGATTTGCATTTTAC
This sequence comes from Masticophis lateralis, assembly GCA_030761175.1. NCBI lineage: Eukaryota > Metazoa > Chordata > Lepidosauria > Squamata > Colubridae > Masticophis > Masticophis lateralis. The sequence goes on from JAUDYJ010000004.1 coordinate 79,799,955, forward strand.
TAAAAGCAGAGATTGACACTAAAGTTTGATCCAAATATATTTCAGAGCATTGATCCAAAATGCTTCATTTAAATTGTTTTATTTTTGAAGCTGTTTTTCTTACAATAGTAGAAGGGAGAGAGGAAGTTTTAGTGGAATCCAGAAAGTTGCCTTTAAGTTGGTTTGCACTGACTTGTGCTGACTTGGAAGCCAGGAATTGAATGTTTAGTGTTAAAAGAAGAAGGAGTTAGAGAAAGTAGAACCGATGGAAGGGAGAAAGATATGTGATTTGTTTTTGGGATCATAGAGAACCTTCGGAAGGCGAAGGAAGAAAGGAATGGAACCAAGTGATAACGGGTAGAAGTGGTGATGATACAGGCAGGGAAGACAGAATTAAAGGGTGCCCGATCCAAAGAAGGGAGGCGTAAGTGTGCAATATGTTGGCAGAAGATGAAAGTGTACAGTATTAGTGGTGTTGTGTGATACCTTTTTGGGTTACACAGAGAGCTCTTGATAAATTTAGTAGTAGGACCTAAAGAAGAGAAAGTGGTGTTTTTTAATTGACAGAGATAAGATTAAGTGAACAAAGCATTAGAATACACTTAATTAGTGAAGGGAGTAGGAAAATCACTCCTGATAGAATAAAAGGGGTGGCATCTCAACCTCTATCTAAAATCAAGCAAGAACTAAGGATGCAAAATTAATTGAATCTGAACCTTGGAGTTCGAAATGGGAGGGGCACAAAAGAGGAAGCTTTGAAAATTTGAAACAAGCTTTAACCAAGGCTTCTGTATTAAGTTTACCAAATTTGGAAAAGCCATTCCATCTCTTTTAAACACAGAAAATGGAATTGCACAAAGGAGTGTTGGCTCAGGACTGGATAGGACAAAAGAAACCCATTCCTGTCAAAAATAATGAACCCAGTAATAAGGGGATGGCAGTATGTATTCAAACAATTGCTGCTACCCAATACTGGTCCAAGAAAGTAGGAAATTGACCTTTGGGGAAGCCCTTATTGTGAGCACCCCATCTAAAATATGAAGCAATTTTAATGCAGCAGACAGACTTAATTTTAACTACAGATCACAATTTGAATCCAGCACAGTTCTTAGCCAACACCAGATCAATAGATCAGTTTGGATTAAAACATTATTGTGCTGAAGTAATTGATTTACAAACGAAGATAAGGAGGAACACCCCCTGGAGAAAGGAGAAGCAATTTTTATTATAAATGGACACACTAAAGAGATCCTGGAAGCAGAGGGTTTGCCTCAAAATTGGTCTGCTCAAACCTGTGAAGTGTATGCACTAAATCAAGCTCTATGCATCTCGGAAGGAAAAATAGACAGATTCCAAGCATGCATTTGGGATAATGCATACATTTGGCAAAATATGGGTGGAGTCATTGGGGAATTCAAGCTATTGTAAATGAACTTTTAAAATGCTATGGTGGTATTGGAATATATCCTTTAGCAAATTATAGACAACTGTTTAATTGGTAAAAAGGCGAATAAACAAGCTGTCAGGAAACATCAGATGGGTGGGAGATCACCAGCTTTAAGATCATTTCAATGTATTCAAGTGGATTTTACAGAATTACCAAAAGTGGGGAGAGTACAATATTTATTAGTTATAGCGGACCACCTCACAGGGTGGGTTGAAGCCTTTCCCTGCAGTAATGCTACAGCAACAGAAGTGTCAAGAGTTTAGTTTGACCCAACCTAGAAAGCATATTGGAATATCATCATATGAATTGTTGTTTGGAGTCGCTTTTATGCCAGGAAGCATATGCATTGATTCCCTGGAAACCAGAGACAAAATATTGAAACAATATGTGTATAAACTGTCCAGATATTTTGAAGTTCTTAGGAAACAAGGACTATTAGCCCAGACGCCACTTTTAGAGTTTCCAGTCCACAAATTCCACCACGATGATTGAGTGTTGATCCGGAGCTGGAAGGAAGTTAAACTCCAAGTGAAAGGGCCCGTGCCAGCTCCAAAGGAGTGGAAGGTGGAATCTTACCAAGGAAATCCATTGAAGTTGACATCCAAAGAACCCAATCGACTGGCAGGCAGTAACCAGTGGGAATAGCGTTCTTCATCATCTGGACTATTTTTGTATTTTTCTCTCTTAGGACTGAGTGGTTGCCTATGCTGTTTCCCCAACTGAAGAGGACTACAACTGATCAGATTCCATTGCGAATTCTCCCAGATGTGTTGGTTTTGTAATTGTGCTTTTTAAGACTTTAGAAGGAAGATCTTGGGTCCACTGGATGAGACTGAAGCCCGCAGACCAGAGTGATCCGGTCACATACCAGGTAACAAACACTGGCAAGCCATTGGTGCTGAACTTCAAGAAGAATACACCTTGCTGAGCTCTACCGGCAATGAACTCTCAACGCACGGTGGTGAACGTCCGCTCTGCTGAACCACTCCAGAAGCAGGTTCCCTGCGCACGGCCGAAGATCGGTAAGGAGGAAGACAGCCTTCACACTGTAGATATACATCTTAATCGCTGTAATATAAGACGTTCTTACACATACTAATATTAGAGGAAGGTTGAGTGTGGGTGTGGGTTCTGTGGGTAGTTGCTGTCCTAGCCCTACTTTTACTCTTGTTTTACATATATAAGGAACGGTTTTGTGGTAAACCTAGGATTTTTATTGCTACTGCTATTTCCCAATCACCACGTACCACTGACCCTATTCCTGACGTGGTGAGTTTTACACCATAGGTGATTATGATTTGTTTATGGCTTTGGACATTGTTCGCAACAGGACTCTCACGTGACCATATCATGAACATTAGTTCCCTAAGTAGAGACACTTTAGGACAAGTACACTCCCATAAAAAATACATTGTCTATGCACGGGGTCGTTACTTTAGACCTAAGCCAACTCCACAACCTAAGGTTGTGCTATTGACAATCCCAGCAGAGGGAGGAATAGATAAGGAAAATGGGCCCCTACAACAGTTGCAAAAAGGAGACTACATATCAAGGATCCTGGAATTAAGACAAGACCTTGTTAATCAGTATGACCCTATCCTAGGTCAGAAAAAGCCGCCTTCCTATTGCAGGCCCAATAGCTACAGGAATAGACCTCATAGGAATGCCTTCTCTGTGTGTAAAGAGACACCAGAAACTTGGTAGGCCTGTAGGGTCCCTGACAGAAGAACAATGTCAGTCAGAAATATACTTTGGCCATAAGAGGAACTTCATGGATATAAAATTAACAAAAGGTATTTTTCCCTCTGCCCACCACCTATTTCAACAAAAGATTACTTTCTCAACACCACCAGAAATGAGCTTTAAGAAAGGTAAGTGGGGAGGATGGAATATATCCTTTGAAACTGTCCAAGACCATTTCAGCCTTCATGGTTTCCAGTTTGGTTAAACTTTAAGTCCAAATCAGGTTTATGTATCCTTTTTCCACCTGGAAATACTACCTCCCGATATCTTTTTGAAGGACCAATCCTCAGAGATAAACAAAAGGACCCTTCACTAGAAGTCCCATTGCAACCACTGACAGGAATGTTTGTGGCAGGGACTTTGGGGGTCTGGACTAATGAAAACTACCGTAGGATCCATGCTTTCTCCATGAACATAGGAGTATGCGTAGAGGAAAAAGGAGTGTTCTTCTTGTGTGGAAAGGATGCCTATTTGTGTTTGCCAACCAACTGGACAGGAACATGTACATTAGTCCACTTTTTTCCTAAAATAGGTGTTGTCAGTGGAGAATACACTCTCCCTGTTCCTCTCATGGGACACGTTCAGAAACAGGTGCCCATCATAATCTCATTATTAGCAATCATCGGAATTGGGACTGCAGTTGGAACAGGTGTAGGTGGTCTGACACACTCTGTAATACAGTTTCAGCAATTGTCAGAAGAGCTTCAAGAGAGCTTGAACCAGATTGCTGGGACTTTGGTAGAAGTCCAGGACCAGATAGATTCTTTGGCAGCAGTGGTCCTACAAAATTGATGTGCCATAGACCTCCTAACAGCAGAGAAAGGTGGTTGATGTGTATTTCTGAGAGAAGGCTGTTGTTTCTATATGAACAAATCAGGTGTGGATAGGGCTTCCAAGATAAGTCAGAGGTTACAAACAACTGACATGTGGTTTTCTTGGTTGCCTGGATCCGGCTGGATAAAACAAATGTTATTTTTGTTAATATGTGCTGTGGCAGGTCTAGCTTTTATTCCTTGTATAATTCCTCTGCTCAAACAGCTATCAAAGAGAGCGGTAAAGGAACTGCAATCTGAAAAGGAGTTAGTTTTAATGGAAACTCTCATCGATCATCAGGTTAACTCTAATGCCTTTGATGAAAATAAAGACTCTGATGCAGACCCATATGAGGAAATGGAACCTGTAGAAAGAGGGAGAGAATCTCCCCAAGAATCAAGAGAGTAAAAACAATGAAGAACTACCTATCCTTTACCTTTATTAATTATATTTTGTTAGACTCTATATATGGTAGATTTGTTTATTGGAATCTTGTATACTCAGAAGTTAAACTTATAAATAGTGAAAGTTTCTGCATTGACAAATGCATTGAAAAACTTTCAGAGGGGGGAATAATGTAGCTGAAGTGGGATCTGATAGATGACCACTGGATAACTTTCTATTCACTCTATTCTAAAAGCAACTTTATTTTAAAAGCAGGAAATGCATCCAGCTGGAAAAAGTACAAACTCAGCCAAATCCTTTTGATACTTTAGGAGGCCTCTAAGTTGTCAGAAGATAGGAACATTCTAATGACGAACAGCGTAAAGGTTAGTAAGATCAAGGATATCCACCTGGGCTAGAAGTTGGTTATCAACAGCAGATAATTTGAATCTATGCTCCAGTAATTTACAGAAGAATTATGATTGTTTGGCAAGGATAATGTAAAACTTTAGTAATTAGGAAATGTCAATTAAATATAACAAATGTATGTTAACCATATATGGAAAGTTGCTGTGTTAGCAGAATCCTTTGTTTGAAACAGTATAAAACTGTGGTCTCAGAATCATGGGATTGTTCAGATTTTTAGGTACTCATACCTTCTGAACCTATTGCGCAATAAACCTGACTCTGTCTGACCCAATGGGATGTCTCTTATATCCTTTCTTCCATAACAAAGTAAATGATGCATTTTAATCACATGCTACGTGGGAAAGTACCTTCTGCAAAACAACCTACTACAATATGAATAGTCATTTTGTAAATGTGCATGTATATATTCAGATCCAAATGACTTTCCATCATCTGTCTATGGGGAACTTTTAGAATATTCCTTCAAGAGAGAGCAGCTCAGGAAGGATATTTGTCAAAGCATAGGCCCAATCCTATCCTGTTTTTGTTTTGTTTTCTTTCGTTTTTCTCCAACATTCATGTTAAATGTTCATTCGAATCTGTTGTTTTTTATATCTTTTGCTTGTGATTTTCTATTACTTGGGTCCTCCTGTCTCCTTTCTTACAGAGCTACATTTCTTTCTGGAACCTTGCCCATGACAATAAGCTTTTGAGGTAAATGGTCTTTTCATTTGTACCACAGAAATATAAATTGCTACTTGTAAATGGAAGGAGGGGAAATTGCAAGATTTTCTCTTGGATGGATCTGAATGCTGAGGATTACTGAGATTTTCTTAAATTTCCACAACCATAGCAATTTATTTTTTCATTACCAGATTACCAAGTAGTAATCTCCTTTTGTATTAACTGAAAAGCTGTGTGAATAATTCAGAACTGTTTTTCATCAGGACAAATTTTATACATGCCACACTGGATTTTCAATATTTAATGTAGCTGTTTTATGGCAGATGAGCACTACTAATCTGTTTTATATGTGGGAATATATATGTCTGATGCCCATATGCAGCTTCTCTATTTAAAATGTCATCCTAATTCTAAAGGATGTATTTTGTACTTTCCTATATAACAGTGAGAATGAATCCTTCGAGGGAACTAATGAGATTTGCACATTGGGTTTCTTGACTAGGTAATTGGTGACTCATTCTATAATTCTTTTCTAGACTTAGAAGACATTCGTAATACTTTTACATATCACCAGTGAAAATGAGATAATACCTGACAATAATTAAGTAATTCTGTAAAACTTTGTTTTCCCCATGTGAATGAAGCTTCTCCTGTAAAGGCAATGAAATATCTATCTATCTATCATCTATCTATCTATCTATCTATCTATCTATCTATCTATCTATCTATCTATCTATCTATCTATCTATCATCTATCTATCTATCTTTGGTTATTCGGGTCTTCTCCCACGTAAAATTGGAAGTATCTTGGCGATGTTTCGACGAAGTCTCATTCGTCATATTCAGGCTGGTGTTCTCGGCTTCGTGCTTCCAGGAGCAATGTGAGATCACAGCTGTCTCTTCCTTTTAACTGCTAGTGGGGATGTGAGCTGATTGGGTGGGAGCTTGGCTGTGTTCTGATTGGGTGGAGGTGTGTTCTGATTGGTTAGGGGCTTGGCTGTGCTCTGATTGGATGGGGGGTTGGTTGTACTCTGATTGGCTGGGAGTGTGTTCTGTTTGGGTGGGGGCTTGGTTGTGCTTGGCTTAGTCTGAGTTGCAGGGGGATTTGAGCTGGTGAACTGCATTGTTGTTGTTTGGCTTCGTGTTTGTGGCCATGAGAGCTCTTCATGGTGGGTGTCAGTCTGCTTCATGTATGGATTGGAGGGGTTTAAAGTGGCTAATGATGCAGCTGTGGTCTGGCTTCTGGTCCTTGGTCGTGCCTCATTATCAATGTGGGTTTGAGTCTGCTTTCTGTGTGGATGTGTGGTGGTGAAATCCTGTGTGGCTCTTGTGAGTGGTGGGTCTGGTGTCATTCGTCATGTTAGAGACTCGTTTGTCGATAAGGGTGCGTTTCCAAATGGCTGGTAGGCGGGAAGTATCATCTTGTTTGTTCATGCTGTGTGGCTTCTCTGATTATTCTGTTATTAAAGTGTTCAGTTTTGGCGATAGTTCTGGTCTTTTTAAAGTCAATTTCATGTCCTGTGGCTTTAAAGTGTTGGACCAGGAAAGAAGTTGGTTCCTCTTTTTTGACTGAGTTTTTGTGTTCTTCAATGCGTGCACTTATTCTTCTGTTGGTTTGTCCGATGTATGTGGTGGGGCAGGCGGTGCATGGGATTTCATACACTCCTTGATTTTCTAACTCAATTTTGTCTTTGGGGTTCCTTAGGATGGTGGATATTTTTCGGTTTGTGCAGAATGCTGTCTTGATGTTATGTTTGTGGAGGATTTTGCTTATTCTGTCTGTGGTGTCTTTTATGTATGGGAGGAGGGCTTTGCCCTTTTCTTGTTCTGTGTCTTGGATTTTAGTGGGGATTTCTTTTTGGATTAGGTTGGTAATCTTATTTCTTTGGAATCCATTGGATGTTAGTACGTTAGTGAGTGTGTATAGTTCGGTTTTTAGGTGTTGTTTGTCAGCTAAGCGTTTTGTTCTGTAGATGAGTATCTTGGCTACAGAGTTGATCTGGGCTGGGTGGTGGTGTGAGAGTGAGTGCAGATAGCGGTTTGTGTGTGTTTTCTTCTGGTTGATAGTGTGTCCTAGGAAGCCATTGGATTTCCTGTAGACTAAGACATCCAGGAAAGGAAGTTGGTTGTTCGCTTCTGTTTCATGGTGAATTGTATTTTGGGGTGTAGGCTGTTGAGGTGTGTGAGGAAGTTGTCCAGTTTTTCTTTCCCATGTGGCCAGATTATGAAGGTGTCGTCTACGTATCTGAGCCAGAGTTTGGGTTTGTGATCAGATTTTTCTAGAGCTTGGGTTTCAAAGTGTTCCATATAGAGGTTGGCAATGACAGGTGAGAGGGGTGATCCCATGGGTGCTCCTTCTATTTGTTTGTATTTTGCAAATTTGTTTGCAAATTGCTCCTGGAAGCACGAAGCTGAGAACACCAGCCTGAAGATGACAAATGAGACTTTGTCGAAACGTCGCCAAGGTACTTCCAATTCTATGCGGGAGAAGACCCGAATAACCAAAGACATATATATATATATATATATATATATATATATATATATATATATATATATATATATATATATATATATATATATATATATAAGGTACAATTAATTTGATTAAGGTCTCTTATTGTATGGCTATGGTTGGTTATTATGGTTATGGTTATGGTTATGGTTATGGTTATGGTATGATACAGTATGGTATCTTGTTCACAAACTTTAATTTCAACTTACTACAGTATATCAGAATAGTATTCATGATATCCAGCATTATTTGCAAAAATCAACAAAAGCACCAAATATTCTATGATAAATCTAAATGAGAATGGTGACTATTGAATATTTGCTTATTTGCTTAGAAAAACAAGTCTTTGTTACAAATATATGGTTCAAGCACAATGCCAAACCCTAACCCTAACCCTAACCCTAACCCTAACTGATACTTCTTTGTTTGATATTTATTCTGCACATAATCTATCCATTTCTTAAAGTATCTTTTTTCCAATATTGTCCAATCAATAACCTAGCTGCAGTAATCATGTATAATATCAATCTTGTTTCATTCGATGAAAAGTCCTTAACTATACCCAATAAAAACAGTTGTAGAGAAAATTGGAGCTTCTTCTTCAGCACATTTTGCATAACCCACCAGAGTTTAACCCAAAAAGCTTTCACTTTTCTGCAAGTCCACCATATATGATAATATGTAGCATCTAAACAATCGCATCTCCAACATCTTGGTTGAACATTAGGATACATACATGACAATTTCTTAGGATCTAGGTGCCACCTATAAAACATTTTATAAAAATTTTCCCTCAGATTCTGTGACTGAGTAAATTTAACATTCTGGACCCATATCTTCTCCCAAGTTTCCATCATAACTGGTTCTGCAAAATTTTGTGCCCATTTTATCATACAATCTTTAACCAGTTCACTTTCAGAATCTCTTTCTAGCAATATATTATAAACCCTCTTAATATGCATTGGCCCTTTCTGTTTTATCTGTATCACCAAATCTTCTTCATGCATTATTAAACCATTTTTTTGATCTTCCCTCCATCTTGATTGAAGTTGTCTATACTGTAACCAAGTTATATTAATCCCTTCTTCCAACAGAGTTTTCAATGACTTCAAGTTCCAACTGCCCGCATCATTAAAAAGTATCTCTTTATATAAAATCCCCCTGAGTGACTTTATATTCCGTATAATGTGCCCAAGATCCAACCACAGAGGTATTTTGTAATCCAATTTAAACTGGTGCTTCTTCCAAACTCTCATCAAAGAATTTCTGAGTATGTGACTTCTAAATACATTATCGAGTTTATTTTCATAAAATAAATATGCATGCCAACCAAATTCCAAATCGTGGCCTTCTATATTCAAAATTTCAGTCCTTATCATTCCAAACCAATCACTCGCTTGTGTCAATGCTGCTGCTTCATAATATAACTGTAGGTTTGGGACTTTAAGGCCACCTCTTTCCCGAACATCTTGTATAATTTTCAGTTTTACTCTTGGCTTTTTCTCATTCCAAATAAATTTATTCAGTCCTTTTTGCCATTCAGTCAGGTTTTTATCACTTTTAAGCACCGGGATCATTTGAAACAAAAACAAAAATCTAGGTAGAATGTTCATCTTAACTGCTGCTATTCTACCAAGTAGAGATAGTTGCAGTTTTTTCCAAGTTTCCAAATCTTTTTGCACCTTTCACCACAACACTTCATAATTATTTTGAAAAATCTTTATATTCGAAGCTGCAACTTGCACTCCTAGTTATTTCACCTTTGAAACTATTTCAAAGCCTGCCATCCTTTCGAGTTCCTTCTTTTGACCTTCCAAAATATTTTTAACTATCATCTTGGTTTTTTTCTGATTCAATCTAAATCCTGATACCGAACCATATTCTTCTATAATATATTTCATCTGGATGATTGATTCCAATGGTCATGTTAGGGTAACCACCAGATCGTCTGCAAATGCCCTTGTTCTGTAATCCTTTTGCCTTATAACTATTCCATTCAAAGTATTCAAGTCCCGTATTGAGTTCAACAAGACTTCTAAAGTTAATATGAACAACAGTGGGTATAAAGGACATCCTTGTCTTGTTCCTTTTTGTATATTAAAATTTGTTGTTGAACTCCCATTGATAATAATTTGTGCTGTTTGCTCTTGATAAATTGCTGAAACTGCCTGAACAAACTGGTCCCCAAAGTTCATTTTTAATTAAGTCTTTAATAGAAAGTTCCAGTTAACCCGGTCGAAAGCCTTCTCCGCATCCAAAAACACCAGCACTGCAGGGATCTGTTTACTTTTCTCAAGATGTTCCAATAAATCTATAAGTTGCCTCACATTGTCCCTCATGTATCTACCTTCTATAAATCCAGCTTGATCATGATGAATCACCTCTTGCATAACTGGCATTAATCTGTTGGCTAATACTTTTGCAAAAATTTTGTAATCCATATTCAAGAGAGATATTGGTCTAAAATTTTCTGGTTTTATAGAACCTTCCTCTTTTGGTATCAATGAGATAAAGGCCGTCTTCCACAAAGGGGGTATTTTTCCCCCCTGTTGTATACTACAAAATAAATCTTTAAGATGTTCAATCATTTCTGTTTGTAAAGTTTTATAATACACTGCTGTCAAACCGTCCGTCCCTGGAGCTTTAGCCATTTTCAATTGTTTAATTGCGAAAATAATCTCTTCGGATGTTATTACTTGACTCATTCTTTCCTTTTGCTCTCTAGAGATTTTTGTAATTCTAGTTCCTTCAAGATATTCATCTATAAATTCATTCTTTATATTGTCTTTGGCATATAATTTAGAATAATAATCTAAAAAGGCTCGTTTTATTAAATTTTGTTGAAAAACTTCCTTCCCTCCATAATCAATAGTATCAATAATTCGGGAACTCTACTGTTTTCTCAGTGTATAAGCCAACCATCTGCCCGGTTTATTAGCATTACAAAATGTATTATGTTTTGCAAATTGTAAATTAGTTGCCGTTTGTTCTGCTATAAGTATTTGAAATTGGTCTTTCAGAAGTTTTATGGTTTCTTGTAATTTTTTATCTGACAGGTTTTTAATATGTAATTGTTCTTTTTTCTTTATTTCTACTTCCAATTCTATTCTTTTCCTTTTTGATTTGACTTGTGTTTAGAGTTCATATAAATCAGTACTCCTCGCATATATGCCTTGCTTGCGTCCCAAACAATTTCAATGGGTGTGCCCTTGTTCAAATTCATTTGAAAAAATTCCTTCACATGTTTTTTGAGTTCAATTATATTCTTTTCATATCTAAACAAATTCTCATTCAGTCTCCAGGATCTTCTCTCCTTCTTCCCCATTTCTATTTCTATCCATATCGGGCTATGATCCATTAATGTCCTGGGAAATATTTTCGTCTTTCTTGTTTTAGTAAGTAAGTCAGCTGTAACCAAAATAAAATCAATCCTAGAAAAAGATCTATGTCTGTCTGAAAAAAATGTAAAGTCTAGTTCTTTCGGATTCTGCACTCTCCATACATCTTTCAGTTCCAAATCCTCTTTCATGGCAAAAAAAGTCTGTGGCAATTTGACCCCTGATTTTGCCAAGCTCTTTTTTATCAATTTTAGTATCAATCATTCCATTCCAATCTCCCATAATCAAAATAGATCTATAATTCCATTGTAATATTTTGGCATATAATAATTTATAAAGATTTTCCTGCTGTTGGTAGATTCCAATCACCAGAAGTGGGTCATTCTGTACATTTAATTCAATTGCAATATATCTTCCACAATCATCTGTTTCTATAACTTTGGCTGGTAATCTTTTGTTTATATACAACACAACACCATTCTTTTTTTCTGGGCTTGAGGATTGTACACCTAATTTGAAATTTGTCAAATATTTTTGATCCTGGATTCTAATATGAGTTTCTTGCAAACAAATAACATCATTGTTAAATTGTCTCAAATAGTGAAATATTTTTCTTTTTTTCTGTGGAGAGTTCAGATCATTCACATTCCAAGATAAAAATTTAACTGTCATTTGTGGTTTCACAAAGCGAATCAAGCATTTGCCGAAGTTTCTGTTCCAAAGCAGTAGTCTTAGGTCTAGCTCCTCCCATGGCTTCAGATTTCTGCGGTTTACCATTGGCTCCCTTCTTCTCTTGTGGTGTAATGGACCTCTGCTGCTGTTGCTTCTCTAACATTTGCTTCTGAGCTGCATGAGTTATACGTTGATCTTTAGGTTCCTGCATCAACAGTTCAAGGTCCAGTGCCACCTCTCTTGTACTTCTGAGTGGCCCTTTTCTAGGCTCTGGAAAATTCAACAATAGTTCATCTGAAAAGGCACCTACTGCTCCTTGAGTTTCCTCTATTGCTCGTTGAGATTCTATTGCCTCCAATTCCGTCTGCTTCCGCTGTTCCTCAGTCTCTCTTTCAAATTCTTTATCTTTATCACCTTCCTCTATAGTTAGCACCGTGGATGAACGTGGAGATGTTGCACCCCATTTAAAAACATGGTAATAAAAATGTTCCGCTTTTTCAATGGTGTTTAGACGACATCTCTCACCTTCATATCTCAAAATTATGCCAACTGGGGCATCCCATTTAAATGGGATCTGACATCCCTTCAATTCAGTCACCAAAAATCCAAAGTCCTTTCTGTCTCTTAACATCTTAGGCGGTAATTCTTTGTAAGCACCAATCTGATTTCCATCTATCTGAATAGTAGCAAGAAAGGACTTCTGCAAAGTATCATTCCTCATTCTTCTATCAGTGAAGTAGACAACCACATCTCGGGACAACCACCCAAGAATTCACTCTGTAAGCTTTGTCAATCCTACTAAAAAATTCTTCAGGTTTTACCTTTAACATCACTGCAAGTGCATCAGCACAAACTACTCTTAGATCTTCTCTATTATTTTCCTTTAATCCTCTTAGTCTTAAAGAGGATTAAACTCCATAGATCTGAATTGTATCATTGTCACTTCATTTTCAATCCTTTGAGTCTTGGTATCCACATTAAAAAAAATTTCTTCTGTTACTCTCATTTTGGATTCAACTTCTGAGCTAAATTCACCCACTTTTTTCTCAATCTCAACCACCGCATCTGAAAGACCAGAAACTACTTTAATTATATCTTGATTCAACTTATCATATTTTTCTTGAACCAGGTCCTTAATTTCCTGTTGGGATTTTTCCATAGCTTCAGCTTGATTTCCTAAAGCCTTGGCTATAAACTCTTTCAGATCCTTAAATCCTGCTTCTTGTTCATAGCTCTGAGATTGCAGCTCTGGCTTTTCTGGCTTTTCTTTTGTTTGATGAGTGGGGGAAACCCCCCCCCCCCGGCTTAGTTTGTTTTGAAGCCATACCTCTGCACAATCTTAGCCTTTCCAAAAAAGAGGATTTCCCTCCTTTTCCACCTTTACTCCCCAGCTTTATGAAAAAGAAGTCGAATAAAGAGCTTTTCTCTTTTCTTGTATATTACAATGTTACTTTAAGCAATTTAGTTGCTTTGAAGCAGGCAAACGCTAGTACTTTCACTTTTAACTTTTCCTTCTTCCGTTAAAGCCAGTCGCTATTTTAAGTTACTTTCTCCAGTTTCAGTCCTTCTTTCTTATAAAAATTATTAACAGGGCTAGCCAAAATACTTGCGCTTTGTGGAGTCCGGATTTCACCCTGTTTAGCTTAGAAGCTTCTGTTGTTTTTCGCTGGCGTTGCTCTCACCGTCTGGCTCTGTTTGCACAGAGATCCCCCGCTGTCCGGAGCCTCGGTGAGCTGGAAAGGGAGCCTCATCCTGAATCCTCCCCAGGGATGAAATAAAGAACCTGGGGGCTTCTCAGGGGGCTCTACCTCATCTTGCCGGCTCTACCCGTACTTCTTGCCGAAGATCGAGCTTTCCGAGCTGCCTCTCAGCTGTTGAGGTGGCTCTAACAGGCAGTGGAGCTGGCGGTCTTAAAAAGACTGTCTCACAACGGCGGAGACGCCAACCGGAAGCCAGATATGTGTGTTGTTTTGACTGGAGTGGTTTTGTGAGTATATCTGCTGTTTGGTTCTCAGTGTCACAGTGTATGGTCTTGATAAATCCTGCCTTATGGAGTTGCCTCACGTGTTTATGTTTGATGTATATGTGTCTGGATCTCTGACCTACTGCGTCTGTCATGGATATCTCTATGGCAGCCTTGTTGTCTTCATAGATGTGGATGGGATGTTTGGGTTCTGCCCAGATGCTGGCAAGTAGTTCGTCGAACCACGTGAGGTTGGTTACGGCTTTGGACAAACATATATATTCGGCCTCGGTGGTGGATGTGGCCACAAGGTTCTGCTTGCTGGTGTACCAGTATACGGGACTGTCATTCAGGAAGAATATGTACCCAGAGGTGCTCTTTCTGCTCTTCACGTCCCCAGCTCAGTCAGCATCAGCATAGCAGGATAGAATAGGCTCTTTGGTTATGCTGGGTTCCAGCCGTAGGCAAGCGTCAGCGCTGTGTTTCAGGTACCTGAGTACCCTCTTGACTGCTTCCCAATGGTACACTGTGGGGTTGCCTACCTGTCTAGACAGTAGGTTTATGGGCAAGGCGATGTCTGGCTGTGTCCAGTTGGCGATGTACAGAAGGGAGCCGATGGTGGACCTGTATAATGTGTTGTCTTGGAACTGGGAGGAGTCATCATACATGTTCTTCAGGAAATCTGCTTGCATAGGCGTGTCGCTTGGTTTGGCTTCGGCCATGTTGCACTTAAGTAGGAGCTCTGTGATCTTCTCCTTTTGTGATAATAGAAATCCCTTGGGTGTCTTGTTGATTTGTACTCCAAGGTATTTGTTTATGTTCCACCGTGACTTCAGTGAGAAGTGCTCGCTTAACTTGTCTGCAAAGAAATCACAGTCCTTCTTGTGCTTGCCTATGTATAGTATGTTGTCCACGTAGATGAGTACATATTCTATGCTTCCATTGTTCTTCCTGGTAAAAAGGCAGTTGTCTGCAGGGGTTGCCTTGAAGCCTAGCGACTCCAGTACTCTGACAAGGCATTTGTACCATCGCTTTCCGGATTGCTTCAGCCCATATAAACTCTTGTTGAGCAACCAGGTGTCGCCTTTGTTTGTGTTCTTGCTGGGTGGGGCCTTAACGTATATCTCTTTGTCTAGTTCTGCGTGGAGGTACGCTGTCTGGACATCAAACTGGTGCACCTCTAGACTCAGAATGGATGCGATGACGAGGCCACTTTTGACACTCTCGGCCCTCACTGTTGGTGAATATGTGTCGGTGTAGTCCTCAGGGTACCTTTGAGCGAACCCCTGGGCAACTAGCCTTGCCTTGTACATGCTCTTGCCCCCTCTAGTGTCTTTATTTTGAAAATCCACTTTGTCCCTATGGTTGTCTTGCCCTCTGCTACTAGCTGGTGTGTATACGTTTAATTCCTTAAGGCTGTCCATCTCCCTCTTCATTGCAGCCTCCCACTTCGACCTCTCTTCCTGGGGCAGCTTAGTTACTTCATCATATGATTCTGGGGTGATGGGGTTGGATTGTAGGTGCATTACATAGTCCTCGAGTCTCTTTGGCATTTGATTTCTGTTGACTCTGACTGGCCTACCGGGTGAGGACTCCGTGTCATGTAAATACCTCGCCTCCTTGCTAGTGAGTGTATCTACCTTCAGTTTGGGCTGGCCTGTCTTTCATTCTGTGATTTTGTCTTCCTGTTGGTTGGGTTTGTCTTTCCCTGGGTGTGTGTTGGTTGTGGTGATTGGTCTATCTTGGTCTTGGTTGTTGTGACTGACTTCTACCTTGTGTTGTAACTTGTTTAAGTGTATCTTAGATCAGTTTGCCTGCTTGTGGAATGTGGCTGTTCTCGATATGATGAATCTATTGTTGTTATCTATGAACCTGAACCCCTTGGTACCTGGTTCATAGCCCATGAATCTTAGTCTTTTTGACACTTTGTCCCCCTTTCTGCGTAATTGTTTAGGGATGTGTACATCCGCGGTGATCCCAAATATGTGTAAGTGTGAAATTTGCGGCTTTTTGTTGTACATGACTTCATATGGTGTTTTATCTATCACGCTAGACCAGAGTCTGTTGAGGGTATAGTTGGAGTAAACCAGGGCCTCGGACCAGTAGTATTGGCCGAGTCCAGCATCCTCGAGGACGCACCTCATCATGGTCTGTAGGGTGGAATTTTTTCGTTCTGCCACGCCATTCTGAAAGGCTGAGAATGGCGAAGATGTAAAATGCAGAATGCCCTTTGACCTCAACCAGCATGAGAAATCTCCTGATAGGAACTCTGATCCCCTATCTGTCATTATCTGTTTTAGTTTTGTATTGTGTTGCACTTCTACTCGTTTGTAGAACTCCCTAAATTTCTGATAGGTCTCACTCTTGTGCCACAGCGTGTACACAAAGCCGTAACGACTGTAATCGTCCACTATTGTTAGGAAGAATCTTTTGCCATATTTTATGGATGGCTTCAGGGGCCCTACGAGGTCCATCTGTACCATGTCAAATGTGTGTTTAGTGGTGCGGGTTGCCTTCTTAGGTCTAGGGACTACCTTGAGTTTCAAGCACTTACACACCGAACAATCCAGGTAGGTTTCACAATTCTTTATTTTGGTTCCCTCAGTACAACTTGTTACCTTTTGTATGACTGGGAAGCTGGCGTGTCCTAATCTACGGTGTAGCAAGTGTGCACATTCATCGTGGATGGGTTTGCCTACGTTGACCTTCCCTGAGCCTTGTGCGCCCCCCTTGTGGGTGTGGGTGTCCTCGTTCTCTTGTTTCCCATTGTCGTTGGTTTTGCCCTTTCCTACCCCTGCTTCCTTGTTGGTGTTTTCACTGGGTGTGTCGGTTTTGGATGCATGAAAGTAGGGTAATCCCCCCTTGATTGTGATCTTTCCTATACTCTTGCTGTCCCTGACCATGGTGAGTCCTCCCTCCTTAATGCTGATTTCAATTCCCGCTTCCTTGCTGAGTTTCAGTGATGCGAGTATATTGTGGGGTATTTCGGGGACTAGTAACACCCCCTCTATTTTGCCTATGTTTGGGAGTGTCACGTTGCCCTTTCCTGTTACTCTTACATCATTTTGATTGGCCACCTTGATCAGGTAATCCTCCCTTGTGAATGAAGAGAGTAGCCCTTTGTCATATGTGGTGTGGTTGGTGGCTCCGGAGTTGATGAGCCACCAGGATCCCTCTCCATCTGGTTTGTTAGCTTGTGGGGTTTCCTGTGTGTGTTCCCCTATTCTACACAATGAGCCATTCCGGCTGTCCCTTGAGCTGTCTCTATTCCCTTTCCTCTTCCAGGGTTTTGATGAGTCCCTACGCATTAGTCTGCTGTCATGAGTGTGTCTCTCTGGGTGCCTACTACGGTGTTTGTGTCTATTCCACTCTCTATGGCCCCTGGGGCAGTCTCATCTGTAATAGATCCTCTAGACCCGCAATTGTAGCATTCTATGGGGTCTTGGGTGGTGTCTGTGAACGCTACTCTCCTTGATTGTCTGTGTTCCCTGTGGGTTGTTTGGCGGCTCTTCCTAAGGTTGTCCTCCGCTATCAGTATGTTTGAGAGACTATCGATGGACATGTGCCCTAGGCTTAGGATGTCTAGATGTGTAAGGAAAGTCTCCCAGGCTGGGCCTAGGGAGTTGAGGATTATGCTTTTTATAGTCTGCTCTGAAATAATCTCCCCCCTTAGCTGCAATTCGGCCCTGGCTGTGTTCAACTCCAGTAAGTGCTCCCCCATGGACACCCCGGGCTTGATCTTGGCTGAGTAGAAATCCTTGGACATTTTTGTAGTGGTGGCTACACTGTCACTATAGAAATACTCAAACATTTTTTGAATTATTTCAAATACAGTCAAACCATGTTCAATACTTAATATATGTGTGGTGATATGCTAGATACTAACAAGTAAAACGCTTTGTGATGCAAACAGTCCATTTCAAAAGTCCAGGGTTTCTCTGGAGGATCAGTAATAAAAAACAACATATTTTCCTTTAAGAGGATAACTTGGAGTTGCTGATACCACTCCATTAAATTAGATCCCTCCATTTTTAATTTTGGGAAGTCATTTGGCAAATTTCCTGTGCCATTATTCAGGTTACTTACTGCAGGTTGCTGTCCATGGTGTTTGACATGCTGGAAGCTGCAGTAAGGCACAGGAACGCTTGTGGGGAGTTTAAAAATCCCTCCTTGCATTTTTTTTCTTCTCTTGTCCACAGGAGCTTCTGCGCATGCGCGGAGTTCATTCCAGCCATGGCTTCGCCGGGGAAGGTTCCTGTCATCGCTGCTCTGGTGAGGATGCCTCTCCAGGTTGAGCAGGCCTCTGCCTCGGTCCCTTGTGTCCAGCGGTGGTCCAGGAAGGTGGTCCCCTCTGTTGGCTGGCCGTTCGTCCTTCTTTGGTGCAGTCCTGGTGGCGGCGGTGAGTATCGGCCCCATTCAGCTCATCCCGGCAGTCGCGGCCTTGGTGTGGGGTGGCGTTCCCTTTGCCGAGGGGCGCTGTAGCATTGGTGGGTCCCCAGCGGTGCCCACACCCCTCGATGGGTTGTTGGGGAGTCCCCTTCCTCTGCCCCTGACTTTCCTGGGCGCTTCGGGGGATCCCTTCGGGAGTTTTGTTTTAGGCCCGAAGGCGGCGGTAAGGGTCTTGATGGCCTCTTCCACCTGCCGCTCGGTTGGGGTGTCTTCGGGGGCCGACCCTTCGCTTTCCTCTGTAGAGCTGTCCTCATTTTTGTATTTTTTGGGTTTGCGCTCTTTTTTGGTCGGCCATTTTGAATATTCTAATTTAATTGGTTGGAGGTCGGCCATCTTTTTTGGCCACGTGTTTAAAGATGGCCACCACTCCAAAATTCATGTGGCACCACCTTCCTCACCTCTCGAAGGGTGCTCGGCTGGGGGTGAGTTTCTTACCGGGCTTGAGTCCGGTTGCTCTGCTTTGCATCCGCGACCCCTTCTGGTCTCCTCTCAGCCTCGGATCAGGTTGCTGATCCCGGCCATGAGATCCTCGTCTGCGGCAGGGGTTTCCAGCAGGCTCAGTAGGTCGCATCTGAGCCTGCTGATATCCGGCTGTTCGGTTTCTTCCTCGCTTTGGGCTTCAGGCCCCTTCTCATCGTCCGATGAGTAGGTTTCGGGGCCATCTTCTCTTTTATTTTTTTCGGGCATTCCTGTTGCCATGTCGTCATGCACGGGCTGTTGCTCTTCTAACTTCCTCATGTCCGATCTCATCTGGGGTTTCCTTTTCTCTTCTGTATTGCGTTTCTTCTCGGGCATGTCTTCTGATTATTGGGTCACCAAACCATCCTCTGCTACCATTTTGTTACTAAGGATTGAGGTTGGCCCCAATAACTTACGAAAACAAGGGTAGTGGTTCATTCAGGAGTATCTTTATTAATGCACATCTGTTCTCTTACAGGTATCATCAGGAACAACAACAGGATCTACGTGGGATGACCCTAAATACCCTGGGGACGGAGCTACAGGTAAGGAGTGACCAGGGGAGGGGATGATGGGCTTGTCTAAGGTGTTTAACCCCTGGGCTGCCAGGTTGGGAGAGAGTGCTTGCTCAGGAAGGGCATTTATACATGACACATACATGCCTGGAAATTAAGCTGGCCTACTAAATCCTTCCCCCAATTTCAGTCCTCCCTTCGCTTTGACCACAGTATTTAATCTGAGTGGCAGTTCACACAGTCCTTAACTGATGGGTTCCCTCCCCCTTTCCTCCTCACTTCTACTACCAGAACAGCAGATTCCCTGTTCTTTCTTCTACCATTTGCCAATCCAGAGTATCGAAAAAAAATTCAGTGCTGTCTGTCACTTTATCTTCCTGTACAAAAAGTTTAATTGTAATTCTCATTGTCTGAGCTTTGGTATATAGGCAAGAGTTATTGTTGTTCTTATGAGTCAGTGTTAATTCTGATTTTTGTTGATACTTGTTGATTTAATAACCATATTACATTAGCAGTTTTACTGTGGCATGTCAGTAGAATCATCCTCTTGGTGACTGTTTATTATTTCATTTCTAGGTGAAGAGAAGCTATACTTTTTACATATCAGCTGTATGAGAACAAAACTAATTAACAGTTCACTCATTCATATGCTGTTCATAGCTATCCCAGAAGCATCTGTATCATCCAGTAGACAATGAGCCAGTGGAACTTTTGTTTTGTTGACCAATGATAAATAAAGAAAACAGAATGATTTAATTGCAGTCACATTTATTTGAAGTTTCTATACACATTTCCTAGATAATCAGACCTTTTTCTGCCACATTTTAGAGAGGGGATTCACACTGAAACTGTCACTGTTTTACTAAAAATAAATACAAGACTTAAAGTGTTGCACAGTTCTAAAATATACAAACTGGCTTGGTTTTAATGTAAACTTTGAAAATATTTTACAAAAAGAAACAATTTAAAAAGTACTATTTACAAATATTACAAAAATACAAAATGGATGCAAGTCCATAAACCATTGTCGTTTCTGCCAGCATGAACTGGTGCTAGTACCAAAATAGTTACACTGTAACCTCCTTAATTAGTTTTTAAACTTTTAAGTCATAACCTAGATATTTCTTTAAATCTGCCACAATTGCAGCAAATGCACTCTTATCAGCATGACCTTTGGCAAATGCACATATATGCTTTATTTCTACAATTAATCAATACTCCATGCTGCCAAAATATTACAAAAGAAAATGTTACCAAATGAACAAGTGCCTAACTTCAAAACTTACTCTGAAACATCAGTGCAAACAACAGAATCACAAGTTAAAATTATGATTCATAAATTAGAAATGTTTCTAGGTTTATTCTCTGTTTCAATATGAGATGTTAGCTTTGTTTCTTTGGAAGGTTCTGAAGACATCCTACTTGTGCAGCACAACCTTATAAACATTTACATAAATCTCACTGTATTCAGTGAAGCTTATTCCTAGGTGATTGTGGTCTCTGATAATTTTTATCAGCACATTCTATCACAGAAGCTGCTCACATTGTTAATGGATATTAATATTCTATATGGTAAATTTTGCTTCTGCCTGATTTGACAGGAAGCATCAGAACTTCAGATGCCTGCTCAATCTGAGTTAGCAAATAATAACAAAAATAGTTTTTTAAAGTAGATTTATAATCCACCATAATTTGGGCTTTATTGTTATAAATAGAAAATAGAAATGCTTTGTTATGGGGTTTTTTTGTAAACAAAGTAAGAGGTTGTAATAGTTTTGTGAGCATCACATAGAATTATTTATCTGCCTTCTCATTCAAATTCTGTGTTTCAGAGGAATAAGTCTGTAATGTTTATATAGAATCGTTTGATACAGGAGTTCCCAAACCCCAGGGGGCAGCCCACTACTACCATGTGTGCCTGCACAAATGGACCTGCGTGTGCATGCGGGCTTGCTGGCCACTCACACAGAACCATCCCTGCCCTCCCGCCGCCCCCTGCTGGTCCACAAAGCTGGAAAGGTTAGGGAACTCTGGTTTGATATATCAATAACTGCGTAAATTGCCTGGATGAAATTTATAGGTCTTGTATTTTGAACAAACCAATTCAATTTTTAATATACCTTATGTAGCATTTTTATTGAACAGATTTGGTATTCTGATCCTAAATGAGAATAGTACTGAATTTGACTATAACATCAAAGCATTGTAATTGATGATATCTCACTTTAGCATTAAGTGACATAATCAACCTTCAAATCAAATAATAAAATAGCTCTTGTAATCTTAGGGAAAGTGATCTTAAACAGCATTTAGACCTTGCATACCAATTGTGTGATTTTTTTAAAAAAGGGACATAAATCTTTCTCTCCTTCCAACACATTCTCTTTCACTTCCTTTTTGACAACCTACTATTTATTCTAAGTATTCTCACTGCTTATTATGAGCATTGTAAGAAATAATCCTCCCCTGATTTTCACTTTTCCTAGATTCCAATAAGAATTTACTTTTGTTTGAAGCCATCTTCCCCAGGAGCTACTTTTCTCTACCAGTGACTACTACTTAAATCAGTTACTGGGCTTAATCTAAACTTGACAATACATTTCATCTCAAAATAGTTTCAAACCTTTCTTCCTAAATTCTGCTTTCATTACTTAGCTACAATTACTGCACATCAATATCATTTGTTTGTTATCTTTCTACCATGCCTTTTATTTAGGAGCTCAAGGCATTGTACTCAGTATTTTCAGAGAGTTGGACTGAAAGAAATTGATCATGCCAAAGTCAACAATTGAGCTACCATAACTAGAGAATAATTAGAAATTTGGTCTCCCTTTTCCTAACCCAACACGTTAATCACCTACAACACTGCTTTTCCAATACTAAATCATCTATTTCACTCAATTATTGTTCTCCTAACTAAATCCCAAACTACTATGATAGTTTATCATGACATCCTGGTTCACCTATGCAAATAAACTCAACTAAATACTTTGCCTACATAGCAAATCTTAGCATTGGGCAAGCACTCTATTCCCATGTCTCTTTCTGTACACATGCTAGCCATTCTTTTATCCCCTCCCTCCATACTGGAGGATTTTAAGTCTAAAAAAAAATACTGTGTGTTTTTATCAATCTGTTATAAAGGAAAAAAAATAGTTAATTTTGAATATATGCAATAATTTGCTCAATATTTAAAATTAATGTTCTCACAACTTACTGTGAGCATTGTAAGAAATAATCCTCCCCTGATTTTTACATTTCCTAGATTTCTACAAGAATTTACGTCTGTTTGAAGCCACCTTTCCCAGGAGCTACATTTCTCTACTAGCGGCTACTTACTTAAATCAGTTACTGGACTTAGAGCTTGAGGATACATTTCATCCCGAAATAGTTTCAAAATCTTTCTTCCTAAATTCTGCTTTAATTAGTTCTTCAGTTTGATACACTGCATTTTACAACCTGATTCAAGTCATTCATTTTAGAGCAGGTTACATACGGCAAACTATTGTGTTATATCTTGGGAAAAGATTATATCTGAGATGACTTTTAAAAATCCCTACTGTAGTTTGATCCATCAGCATACCTTTGCTTTTGGTCTTCTAACAAAAAACTTCAAGCAACTTCAAGTAATCATGCTTTCCCCTGCTTTCATTTAGTCATAATTTGCTCTGATTTCTTCTGCACCCCATCTATTATGGACTCCTTTCCTAGTATTGTAAACATTTTTAGTAAACTCTAGATAGAAAGTAACTGAGCAATATGAATCAGAGATATGAATCAGAGACTTTCCCCATTCCATGTTTATAAGATGTATAGAGAATGCATACATATGCCTAGTTCTTATTTTTTTCATAGTGTCGTTTTTATAAATATTCAGGTAGGATGAATTTTGTCCATACAAGGCTTCAGTGAATTATTATTGTACAGTTTATTCGTGAATCAACAGCATTTGTTGCATGCTTAATAGTTACTTAGCTATGAACATGAAATTAATTTTGTTTTATTTATCAGAGCATTGCTAGGTTTTCCAACAATCTAGTTGTAATAGTAGTATGAAACAACTATAATCACTGGCCATATTAAGTGCCAAATATCATAGAAAAAGCTGGATACCTAACATTTTTTCTTAAAAAGTTTTTTAAAAATGTTATTTCTGCTGTCCTTTTTACATGTGTTTTTCATTCCAAACACCAATGCTAATAGTTATGGTGGCACTATACCTCTCATATCTGTTCATTGGATATGGCTTCCCCTAAGAACTCTGGGAATTGTAGTTCTTTGTTAGAACTGAATTTAACATTGAATTATTAAATCTACAAGATGATGGACAAAGTGACAATTATGCCATTACCAAAGGAATTAGAAAGCAATATGTTTTATTGTTTTTCAATAGTTTGCACATAAGAGAAATATTAATCACACTATTTAATCACCTTTGTAGCCTACCCAACTTTCTTCTAAGGAGCTTTCCCATTTGATCCTCACAGCAAACCTATGAAACAGATAAAAATGATGGATACATTATCGATAGGTGGAGAACTAAAGGCAAAGCTCATGTTGGTTTTTAGTGGTCTATACAAGTAATGAGCCAAATCCACAGATAACCAGATCAAATTATTGTCTAGCTGTTATGGAATGAGCAATTTAAGGCAAAGTGTATAAATGTTATTGATGATTGACAGAGTCCCAATTTAAAGAAAAACATCTTGATTAAATTTCCAGCCTTATAGTAAAGTGTTGCCAGCCTATAAAACACAACTCAGAAATCCAGAATCTTGGCATTCCTGATAGTAAAGGAGCAGTAAAGAAAGATGCTGTTATAAATGGGGGTTTGTTTTGTAATTTAAAAAAAATTAAATTATTTTTCCTGAGTTTGTAATAACTTAATAAATTTATTCTCTTAATGCAAATAAAATTTGCTATTACAAGCATATTGCAGTAGGCATGACTGCAGCTGGAATACTATGGATTATACTAGCTACTGTATGCAAAGAGTTATTATATGTACTGTACTATATGGTATAATATGATTGGGTAAGATTAAAAATCTAGTTTTTCTTTAATGTTTCTACTTCTGCAGTTTCTATGCAGTCTGCATGTTCAGTGCAATTCCTTGGTTATAGCTACTCAAACTTATCATCATCATCATCATCATTATCATCATCATTCTGCAGCAGTTGCAGAGAAGACTATCCAACAGAAATCTGAAAGCCAACTTAAGGATTTCCTCAGAGAATTGCAGATGTAGGTACTTTCACATATAAATAAATATATACCGCTTCACAGTGCTTTACAGCCCTCTCTAAGCAGTTTACAGAGTCAACATATTGCCCCCAAAATCTGGGTCCTCATTTTACTGACCTCGGAAGGATGGAAGGCTGAGTCAACCTTGAGCTTGGTGAGATTCGAACTGCCAAATTGCAAGCAGTCAGCAGAAGTACCCTGCAGTACTGAATTCTAATCACTGCACCACCACAGCTCTTAATAAGAGGAGATTTGATTTCCAGGTTAAAAAAACATTATCAGTCTATAAACAAATAAATCATTATCAGTCTATTCAACGAAAAGGAAATGGAAGACAAATTGTTTAATTGAATAAAAATGTTTGAACTTCAGTAATATTTGCTAAATTGCAGTGTTGAAGACTGCTACATAACAGTGCAATTTTTAATATATTTATTCAAATACAGCTGACTAGTTTTAGCAGGTTCATTAAATTTCAGGATACACTAACTAAAATTGAATAAATGGGATATGAACATAGCCTAGGATTCAGTTACTCAAGGCTCAAATTTAAATTAAAAAAAACCTTTTAATTTAGTATTAAATTCTCAAACTCTGAGCCATCCCAAAATGTCACTTTAAAAGATTTTGTCTTAGATAGTACCATGTTTTATTAGTATTTCAGAGTTTCTCAGTATGTGTGTATGTGTGTGTGCACGTGCACATTTGTATGTGTCTATCATGTATCTAATTAGTTCTTAAAATTCATTGTTCTATTTGGATTTTCATGATTAATGCTAGTTTCTTCAATTGTAAAATGACTTTTAAGGCAGATCTTTGCATATATTTTTCATATTTTGTATTTTGTTAACACGCTATTGCTTAGTAAACCTCATTTTCCTCTATTTCATTTTTCTTCTTTTATTGTTCTAATAACAAATGAATATTTTGCTGATTATCTATTTTCCTTTATTTTAAAACTTCTCTTTACCATTTTTTAAATCTACGGCTATTTATATGAGTTTTAGATTCCTTTTAAAGATTTTCTTTAATGTTTCTACTTTTGTAGTTTCTTTGCAGTCCTCATGTTCAGTGCAATACCTTGTTTATAAGTATTCAAGAAATAATATTTTTATTAGATCATCATGCAGCAACTGCAGAGAAGACCATCCCACACAAATCTGAAAACCAATACAAAGATTTCCTAAAATAACTGCAGTATGTAAAGAAGTGGAGGGTGACAAGGAAAGAAACTAAATGAAGAAATGAGAATGGCAACAAACTTTAAAGAACTTTAAAATTGTTTAAGTGACAAGTGAAGAAATAGACAAGTCAAAAGTGACAATTTTTGATATACCAAAAAAATTCCACACAGCTACACTTCTCAGAATTCTTAAGAGGGGGAAGCCAGAGCAGAAAACCTGGTTTATAAACATTGTAGTATTTGTCAACTAGCCTCTTTTCAAAGAATTCATTTTAAAATTAGCTTGCTTGGAATGACAATGTCAAAGAAATTCAGATATTACTTAATTTCATAGTATTTATTAATAGGATTTCCACTAATCCAAGTGTTAAATTCATGTTAGAGGCTTCAATTATTTAATAGTGGTAGTGATTGATATGTAAATAAACTTGATCTGAAAATTGTATTCACAGAATACAGTCATTACCATATCTTTATCCTTTGTTATCCTATAAGATAGTTTTCATTTGTCATCCACCACATTTTTCTCTGCAATAATTTTATTTACATTTGCTTATCAAAAATACAGAAATGTACATGTGTTTTGTCTATTCTATTTTGTTTCAATTCATTTTAATGTAAAAAAATACTAATTCCTCACCAACTTTATGTTTGCTACCCCTAGGGAAGCACAACAGTAATGTTACGTTTCTGGACAGAAAAAGGGAATATAGAAAACTGGATAAATTTACACTGAGGGTGGAAAGGGGGGGGGGGAGAGAAATTAAAGGTTAACCATATATTTCTAGTCATAGAAAATGGGTCGTAATAAATACCTACAGATCATTTAACCCCATCTTTCAGCACTCTTTAACATTTTCAAGCATCACATATTGCCTTGTAAGGTATTTGACTGCTACAGAATAGGCTTTTTAAAGTGAAATGAGTTTAGCAAATGCAGAGTTCCCCCATTTAACAGTCAGAATTGTGCTCAGACCCTTAGACAATTTATGTTGAGCTCTGAGAAGATCGATCATCGTGTGGGCTCCCATCTGAATTCTCTGTCTCTCCTTCTGAAATGGCTTGCATTGGGGTGTTATATAATCTGCAGCGGACACTGTATCGGCTACTACTTGCAGCTGGAGGTGCTCGTGATCGTCCTACACGTGAAGATGCTGATGTGGGAAAATTTTTGGAAGAAAACCCTTCTACGTTTATCCTCGGGGGACAAGGAGAGAGAGGAGCTAATGCCTCAGCTCTTGATGAGGCTTGGAAGGGTTCATCTGCAGTTTGAAGAGTATCCCCAATTAGTTCTCCAGGAGATTTGGGAGAAATAGGACTCTTTAGTATCTCAGTGGCTGACATCCTGTAGCTAGAATCAGACCGACTACCTTTTTTTAAGAGCAATAGTTTAAATTCCTCATTTGATGTACTGGACTTTTTGGCATTCCGATAAATAAGACCAGGAGACCTCTGGCTGCATGCTGGACTTCCCACACTGGTAGGAGTAAGGGGAATGTTAGTTATAGGTGAGGTGCTGCTGGCAGAAGACACACTATTACTACTAGATGAAGCTTTCAGTCTATTCCTTGAAGAAAGGTCTCCAGAATCCTTTCTCCCGAGCACTTTCCTTTTTGACCTGTTATGAAAAGAATTATATTCAATATTCATGGTACTGAAACATAAATATTCATATCTATGTGCATTCATCTAATTACACATAATAAAATTTGATACAATTATATGTTATATGTATATGGCATAGCATTTTGGGGTCCATTGCTTAGGTTCAGAAATTTAAATCAGATCTCATCATAGAACTCCCTTACTGCACTATTAATAACTACATAACTACAAACCTAATTTATCATCCATGAAAATGAGGGTTCTATCTTCCAGATATTAGAACTGACAATATTGTCTAAATTGGAAAGGAAATGAAAAAATTGTAAAACTAAAAGACCAGGGCTGGTGAAATAGAATTTAGTTATATTGTGGCTTCCCTCCACCCTGGTAATTTAGGAAATACTGCAAAGCAATAAAAAAAGCTTGGACCAAGACAAATCTGGTGCCAGTAATATATAGTAGTTGTAATATGCAAATTATGACATATCTGGATCACTACAATTACAAGATTTTTTTTAAAAATGTCAGATCTATCAAAGTCACTACCTTGATAGAGTTTGGTATCCTTATATGAAGATTAGTAAGATTTCAGGACCCCTTGAGTTAAGCTGTGCTGCCTCACCAAGCCTAGGAAGGATGAGCAAAGAATGCTGGAAATGTACACCTAAAGTATAAATACTCCCATTAGGGTTGCCCAAATCATGAAAGTCATCCTAACTGTGCCCAGGTAAAATAAGACAGTGCTTATATTGGTCAGCAGAGATATGGGAAGATGCTAGAAATGGCTAATTACTTTAGCAACAATGGCAAAGGCATCAATTCATACTATGCAGGAGAAGGCAATAGTAAGTCACTTCTATATTTTACCAAGAAAATCACATGGATAGTTTCTATAAAGTGATTTGCATTATAGTGTCTGTGATGGTGGTCTGTCAGGCTAAATGGTACTGAACATGTTATATACAGCATGAGCGAGGATCATTTGGAATATTAAAAGTATTTAT
Source organism: Masticophis lateralis (assembly GCA_030761175.1). Lineage (NCBI taxonomy): Eukaryota > Metazoa > Chordata > Lepidosauria > Squamata > Colubridae > Masticophis > Masticophis lateralis. The sequence continues at coordinate 79,828,360 of JAUDYJ010000004.1, forward strand.
GGTGCGACTAGTTTAAATCATTCTTGACATCTAACTGAGGCTGCTGAGGTTGCTATGAAGGAAAAGAATCCAAAACTGCAAAACTAAAATTACACTGGGAACACGGAATGTAGGGAACATGAACATGGGAAAGCTCAACACCCTGAGAGATAATGAGAGACAAATGAAGTAGCTACATATTGATATCTTAGACATTATCTAATAATAATGAACTGAAATTGGCCACTTTCAATCATACAATCTTACTATTTATTACATTATGTAAACAAACAACAACAACAAAAAGAAGGGTGTTGATTTAATCAGAAAAGCTTTATAAAATCCTACTAAGACCCCACCTGGAACACTGCAACCAATTTTGGTCACCATACTACAAAAAAGATGTTGAGACTTTGGAAAAAGTTCAGAGAAGAGCAACTAAGATGATCAAAGTCCTGAAGACTAAAACATATGAAGAACGGCTGCAGGATTTGGATTTGGCTAGTCTAAAGAAAAGAAGAATTAGGGATGACATGATAGCAGTATTCTAGTATTTCAGGGGCTGCCACAAAGAAGAGGGGGTCAAATTATTCTACAAAGCACTAGAGGGAAGGACAAGAAACAATGGTTGGAAACTAACCAAAGAGAGAAGCAATCTGGAATTAAGGAGAAACTTCTTAAAAGCGAGGATATAACAGCTTGCCTTCAGAAATCGTGGGTGCTCCATTACTGGAGGTTTTTAAGAAGATACTAGACAATCATCTGAAATAGTATAAGTTCTCCTGCTTGAGTAGGGGGCTGAAGACCTCCAAGGTCCCTTCCAGCTCTATTCTATTCTACAAATATAGCAAAGACAATATTTGCATGCAATAGTGTCAATGATTGGCCCTTTTCCGGTTGACATTGCAGCGAGAACGGCTTGGAAAATAGTGGGCTCTGCTGAGATCTGCGAAATCTAGCTGGCAACTGCTGTTGGGAGACCCTACGGGGTCCAAGCTGCCTTGTAGGGGTGGCAAAGAAAGGAGAGGCACTTCATGGACCACAATGAACTTGCAATTTTCTCATTAGGTCCAAAGCAAGCTCTCCTGAGCAGCAACAGGGACGATGGCCATTTTTGGCTAGTCACAAGCTGGGACAACCGGGACCAGAAAAGTTGTGCTGGAGCCTTGGACAGAGCATTGAAGCTGGGTGAGATAATTTCCAACTCTTACTTTAAAGAATTAAGTACAAGAATTTCAAAAAATACTCCAAGCATTAAGGAAGCGGTGATTAGACACACGGAGAAGATTAAAGACTGAAAATTAAGTTGCAAAAGAAATGCCCAAAGGAAGCTTTAAAATATAGAAAGCTGGGAAAAAAGCTTAAAAAATCTGAAAAGTTATTTTTGGGAGAAATTGTCTTTCTTATTTGTATCTTTAAATACTGTTTAACATTGGAATTGGGAATAGGAGAGCCATCTACTGGAAGAAGAGGAGTATTACAGTGGGAAAATTTTCAATGAAAATGTATTATATCTAATACACATAACAGAAGAAAGTAATCAGCACTTGGAAGGTGGCCTGACCTTGATCCTATTTTAGAAGATTATTTGGATATTTTGAAATACTAACTGAGCTTCCTTTCTTTTTAGAAGATTTTTAAAATGAACTAAATTGCAAATTTAAATTGCAAATAATTAAACTCTATTGAAACTGGTTATTGGATTGTGGATTTGAAAGATTGGACGAAACCTAGTGGATTAACTTGGACTTGCAGGATTATTAATGCCTTTTGATAGAACATTCTATGAGGCAAAAGAAGAAAGGTGATAGAACAAAAGAGAAAAGAAGTAAAGTTAAATAGGACTTTAAAATTTGGGCAATTGGGAAGATAAATAATTGGAAAATCAAAAGGCTATAAAATATTAAAGAACTTTAAAGATGATAAATTTAGGGGACTTGGAGGTATAACTATGGGATTGACTAAATCTTATTAATAATTGGGTCGGTTGGAGTTTTTAAACACTAAGATGTTGGAACCATAGAGGGATATTGAGTCATTTTTATCAAATTGTTACAAAATGGACCATCAGAAGATAATAGAGGGATATGAAGATATAATTTTGATGCTCAAAAGCATGCATGAAACTATAAAGAACAATAAGCAGAGAAGGGGATTATCTAAAGATAAGGAAATAAGTATAGAAGCTTCTCAACAACTGGGGGGAAGATGGATATGATATTCAGAAAATAGATGAGAAATTAGAAGAGGCAGTGGAAGATTAAAAATCAAAATGAGAGGCCAGAAGATGAAGATAATGAAGAGAAAGGATTGATAAGTAGGAATCAAATAGATAATTCCTTAAAAGTTTATAATAGAACAGAGGGGAAAAAAGGAAAATCTCTTCAAAAAAAAGAAAGATTTAGAAAGAGAAAAGAAAAATATCTTCAAAAAAAGAGAATGATTTATGGGTGCTCAAATGATACAGCAGAAGGAGATAAAGGGCAATCCAAAGGGAATACTCAGTGGGTATAAAAATATCAAAAAAGTTATAAGATTCCAAAAGAGAGGAATAAAAGGGTGATTAAAAAGTCAATAAACGATGGAATTCCAAAAAGGTTAAGATATGAGGGATAGTGATTGTAGGATATGAGAAAATTCAAAAATTAAATAGTATGTAGGTCTATAGGTTAGAAATGCATATAAGTGAAGATTTAATTTTGCTCAGGCAGGGAGTTGGACTGGATGACCTGCAGGTCCCTTCCAGCTCTGCTACTCTGTTAAATTTGTTAGATTATTATCTAACATTATTCTGCTTTAAGATAGTTGGAGAAAAGACATGTTGAAAGCATACCAATATGTAACAATGTTGTGTTAGAATAGATCTTCTTTTGTTTGAGGCCTGTTAGAAAGAGGCTCACTCTTTAATGCCAAGGCAATAGAAATAATAAATAGCTATGCTTGCAAAATATTGTATGGGTATAGGGAGGTGTTGATGAACATGTAATTAGAGAAAGAGATGATGTTCTCTCTAAAAGGCACAGCTTCGGATTAGCTGTGATCGGTCACTGGATGCGATGTAGGAGGGGCATGGGGGAGGCATCGGGATAGGGAATTATAAAATGTAATGCTTTTGAAACTTTAGGTGTGGCTTCCTGGCTCAAACTCCTTATTGAGGTCTGCTGGGATACCACCCTATTTTGCAAAATTGTTTTTATTATTTTCTTTTAATAAAGTCTCTTTGTTTTCATCGATCCATGCTTGTTGGTTGAATTCATTTCCAACAAATTGGTGGAGAATGCGGGCAATCTTTTGTTTTCTTCTGATGTCCTGGGCAGTGGGGTCAAGTGAAGGCATGCCCCATTGATTTCAATGGTCTGCAGTTGACTTGGCTGTTCAGGAGTGCAGAGTAAATCATGGACCCCCGTTTTAAATAGTGGTCGATTGAAAATGGAAAGAGAGGGAAGGTTTTTGGAATTGCTGGAATAGACCAGGCAGACTTTGTGCACAAAGCTAGGGATAAATAGTTCTGGTTAAATAAGAACGCACTCCCTAGGCAGTTGGTGGGTTGGGTAGGACTGTGAGAATCTGAGACTTGTGCGAGAGGTGTGGGGATGAAAGGTCTCTAGTGGTCTTTGGCTGTGGTAAAGGACTAAGTGATAGAGGAGCGGTGATCCGTGTTTTCATCCCCTTGCAAGAGGATTGGCTGGAGACCCGTGTCCGAAAGGTGTTGTGATAAAGGTCTCACTAGATCAAGTTGGTAAGGATTTCTTAAGCCTGGTACCCAGGCAAGGCAATTCAGGAGTGGAAAATCTGAGACTTGTGGAGAAGTCCCTAGCGGTCTTCGGGCTGTGGTAAAGGACTGATCAAGTTGGAAAGGATCATTCCAATCTGGTAACAAATCCATGGGACACTCAAGTGGTCCCAAGGGAAATGTCCTTTCTGGACTGTGCTAGCCCACCCAGGGACACGTTAAAACTGTTACAGCAGTAAAAGTTGTTTTTAAAAAGAAAAAAAAAGGAAAGAAAAAAGAAAAGAAAAGTGAAGTTCAAACTTGCTCATGAGAGCCTTGACCAGGTGCAAATGATGTGTGAACAAAAGTCTCTATACATTTTGGATCTTTAAAAATATGCCAGCACCTGCTGGGAGATCTAAAATAGATGGAGAAGAGTTTGGATCTTTAAAAATACGCCAGCGCCTGCTAGGAGATCAAAGCTAGAAAGAGCTAGACAGAACATCCCAGGGCAGAGACAATCTAGTGCTTGAGGAGATAGAACAATGGATGTAACTTTGAGTAAAAGTGAGAAATTCACTAAAACAATTAGGAATAATCCCAAACTGAAAATAGACCCGACTAGTCCTTTAGGGAAAAATACTTAGAAGTTGGGAAGCCCCACCATACAGTAAGATGATTCAGACTTTGGGGCTGACCAAAGAAGATATGGTTAGTTTATGCTGTTATGTGTGGTAGGAGGACCCCAGAAAAGGAGAAAAGAAATATTGCAGTGTTATAAAGATTTTGATAATTTACCATTCTTAAAAGAGCCAGAGAACTCTGAAAGAACTAAGAATAGAGAAGAATTTGTTTATTGTTCTTCCCACTTGGGGTTTAGCAGGTAATAAAAAGGTAAAGCCTGACTCAGATAATTTGAATTGATTAATTTGATGTGATTTCTGTTAAAAATTATTTTATAATGATAGTGTGTAGAATTGAATGGGATTGAATTGATTATGATATGTTTGGCTGGCCAGCAAATTAAGTAAGCTTGGGCTTGAAGCTGTGGGAAACAAACAGTGGTTAGGGCCCAAAATCACATTTGTGATTAAAACTACTTCCTGAGTTTTCCCACTGCTTGAAGAATGAGCTACAGATTGACCAAGGAAAGAAAATGTGGAAGGATCTGGATGGAGGATGAAATCCTCTAATAATAGTAAACAAAATTATTTAGAAAATGGAGCTCATTGGCTTGTGAAAAAGCTCCCTGAAATAATTGTAATGATTGGTTTGCATGAAATGGGATTTTTGCATGTGAAATTGGTGTACACAAGCAGTTTGATTGCAATGCAAATGTGAATGTGTTGAGGGTAAAAGTTGGTGTGAATGTACTTTGATTCTCTTTCGTATAAAGAAACAGTAAGTTGCAAGGTTTTGTTGTTGTTGTTGTGAAGTAAGTAGAAATTTGTGGAAAATGTCTGTGAGTTGTTGAGGCTAAAGAGAAATGCAGAGAGTGTTGTTTTGTTGAAAGAATGCTGAGTGGAGGGGGGAGTAAGGGCTTTCTGCTTGTTTTAACCATTTAACCATTTCTTCCCCTTTCTCTTAGCCTGTCTGAGAAAGGAGGGGGAAATGGTCTGACCACTCACTCCTTCGACTCGACTTTCTGACCACTGCACCTCACTGCAGGGAGGCGGAACTGACCAGGTGGTTCCGCCCCAGGCGCCTGATGGATCCTGATAGGTTCCAGATGGAGCTTGGGCCATTTCCTGAGACACTGACACGCGACTCGGCTGAGGACCTGGTGGCGGCCTGGGATAGGGCGGCCAGTGGGGCCTTGGACCGCATCGTGCCTTTGCGGCCTCTGACCCGGTGCCGAACTCACTTATCTCCTTGGTTTACCGAGGAGCTGAGGGAGATGAAACGCCGGAAAAGACGCCTAGAGAGCGGTTGGAGGGCCAGTCGCTCTGAATCTGACTTGACACTAGTAAGAGCTCATATTAAGACTTACTTAGTGGCGAAAAAAGCGGCGAAATCTAACTATTTTGCCGCTCTTATCGCGTCATCAGATAATCGCCCAGCCGCCCTGTTTAGGGTGACCCGCTCCCTCCTCCATCTGGGAGCGCGGGAGGATCCCTTGCAGGGTCGTGCTGAGGACTTTGTTCAATATCTGGATGATAAAATAACTCAGATTCGGGATGATTTGGCCGCTGACTGGGTTAGTTCAGGCGGGGTGACTAAGGCAGGTCTTGAGAGTGTTATCTGGGCTGAGTTTGATCCTGTGGCTCCCGAGGACGTGGACAGGACTCTGGGAAGACTGAACGCAACCACATGTTTATTGGACCTGTGTCTCTCCTGGTTGGTGCTGGCCTCCCGGGAGGCTGGCTCCAGGAGATTATAAACACTTCTTTGAGTGAGGGTGCCCTACCGGCCGCCTTGAAGGAGGCGGTGGTGAGGCCCCTCCTCAAGAAGCCCTCCCTAGACCCAGCTATTTTGGCTAATTATCGTCCAGTCTCCAACCTTCCCTTTTTAGCGAAGGTTGTTGAGAGTGTGGTTGCATGGCAGCTCCCCCGGTACCTGGATGAAGCTGTCTATTTAGACCTGCTCCAGTCCGGCTTCAGGTCTGGATACAGCACCGAAACGGCATTGGTCGCGTTGGTGGATGATCTCTGGAGGGCCCGGGGTAGGGGGTACTCCTCTATCCTGGTGTTGTTAGACCTCTCAGCGGCTTTTGATACCATCGACCATGGTATCATGTTGCGCCGGTTGGTGGGACTGGGGGTGGGGGGCACTGTTTTATGCTGGTTCTCCTCCTACCTCTCCGACCGGTCGCAATCTGTGTTGACAGGGGGGCAGTGGTCGACCCCGAGGCGCCTAGTGTGTGGGGTGCCACAAGGGTCGGTCCTCTCGCCCCTCCTGTTCAACATTTATGTAAAGCCGCTGGGTGAGATCTTCCGTGGTTTTGGGGTGGAGTTCCATCAGTACGCTGACGATACTCAGCTGTACATCTCCACCCCAGACCACCCCAACAATGCTGTGGAAGTGATGCCCCAGTGCCTTGAAGCCATGCGGGTCTGGATGAGGAGAAACAGGCTTCAACTCAACCCCTCCAAGACCGAGTGGCTGTGGCTGCCGGTGTCCCGATATAGCCAGCTGACACCATCGCTGGTTATTGGGGGCAAATCATTGGCCCCCACGGAAAGGGTGCGCAACTTGGGCGTTGTTGTGGCCCCGTCCTCTGAGCCTATCCCTTTGGAGGAAGGCAGCTCTGAGCAGGAGGAAGAGGAGCCAGCCAGATCTCCCAGCCCTCCCCCTCTGGCACCGGCTCAGGTGCCAGCTGAAAGAGAGCCAAGTAGTGGGGAAACAGGTGTCTCAGATGAGAGTGAGGGAGAGACGTCATTCCTGGACGCACGCCAAAGAAGGCGAGAGAAAAGGGTACTGCAGCTGCGGCGTATGAGGAAATCCTGAGTCATTGGATTGGAGTCACAGGATCAATGACTCACTGGACCACACCCAGAAACATATCTATATAAGACAGTACGGTGGGTCACGAAGTTCGTGACGAACAAAGCTAAACAAACGGAGCAACCTCGTAGTCTTGGAAGCTGGATGAACGGCAAAGCTACGTAGGTGATTTTCTTGTTTGTGTAAACCAATAAAGTCCTTGGCAGACGGTGTGCATATCGCTGCCAAGGTTGAGATAAGAACTGCGGAGTGTGCCAAGTGATTCTTAACCCTCGGCTGGCTGTGTTTTTGTGGGTCTCTGAAGGGGGGGGACAGATCAGGCGTCCACCTGGACCCACGGCTGTCCTTAGAGGATCACACGACAGCTGTGGCCAGGGGGGCTTTCTATCAGGTTCGCCTGATACGCCAGTTACAGCCCTTTCTAGATCGGGACTCCCTACACACAGTCACTCAGGCACTCGTCACCTCTCGCCTGGACTACTGCAATGCTCTCTACATGGGGCTCCCCTTGGGGTGCACCCGGAGGCTCCAACTGGTACAGAATGCGGCCGTGCGGGGGATTATGGGAGCAACGGGGCGCTCCCACGTGACACTTCTCCTGCGCGAGCTGCATTGGTTGCCGGTGGACTTCCAGGTGGGTTTCAAGGTGTTGGTAATCACCTTTAAAGCGCTCCATGGCTTAGGGCCAGGGTACTTATGGGACTGCCTTCTGCCGCCAATTGCCTCCCACCGGCCGGTTCGCTCCCACAGACAGGGCCTCCTCAGGGTGCCGTCAGCCAGACAATGCCGGCTGGCGACCCCCAGGGGGAGAGCCTTCTCTGTGGCAGCCCCTACCCTCTGGAATGATCTTCCTCCAGAACTGAGAATAATCTCTGACCTCCGGATTTTTCGTCGGGCCCTAAAAACTTATCTTTTTCAGCTTGCCGGTTTAGCCTGATCCCTGTTGAATTTTTAAAATTTTTAGAGTTTGTAGAGTTGTTGAATTTTAATATTTACTTGTTTTAATTCTCAGCCAAATTTATATGTGTTTTATAATTTTTTAACTTTTATGTACTGATTTTTTATTTGGCTGTTCACCGCCCTGAGTCCGAAAGGAGAAGGGCGGTATATAAATCTAATTAATAAAATAAATACATAAAATAAATGGGTGACCTGCTCATGCAGCCTTGCCTCTCACTGTTTTTATCTCTTTCATCTGCATATAACAGCTATGCAGATATATTTTCTTTTCTGCTCTGAATACAATTTTGATTTTATTTTTATTTTTTCTTTTCTGGAAATTTTTAAGGTTTAAAATGCTTAATTAAACCTATATAAAAGAAATGATTTTGAAAGATTTTCTGAATCTGACTTGCATTTTACTAAAGGCAGAGAATTGACACTAAAGTTTGATCCAAATATATTTCAGAGCATTGATCCAAAATCAATGGATCATTTAGACTGTTTGTTTTATTTTGAAGCTGTTCTTCTTACCTCCATTTTTTAAAAAAATGTCTTTATGTCTGTGTGCATTTTGAATGTTTAGGTGGTCCATCCTATGGCACTGTTTGTTTGTTTAAGCAGCACATTTTTGCCCTTTTAGGAATTGTTTCAGAGATGGGTGAGCAATTATAATATGTAGAAAGAGAGATAAAATACTACATTTGATTAATGAAAGCAGTAAAGACTGCCTGATCCAAAGTAGGGAGGCGTAAGTGTACAATATGATGGCAGAAAATAAAAGTCAGTACTAGTGGTGTTGTGTGATTCCTTTTTGGGTTCCACAGAGAGTCCTTGATAAATTTAGTAGTGGGACCTAGGAAGAGGAAGTGGTGTTTTTAATTGACAGAGATGAGATTACATGGACAAAGCATTAGAGTACACTTCATTAGTGAAGGGAGTAGGAAAATCACTCCTGATAGAATAGAAGTGGTCGCATCTCAGCCTCTACCTAAAAACAAGCAAGAATTAAGGAAATTCTTAGGTTTGGTTGGATACTGCAGACTCTGGATTGATGGGTATGCTGAACTTACCAAACCCCTGTATGCAAAATTAATTGAATCTGAACCTTGAAATTTGGAATGGGAGGGACATGAAAGAGGAAGCCTTGAAACCAAGGCTCCTGTATTAAGTTTGCCAAATTTGGAAAAGCCATTCCATCTCTTTGTAAACACAGAGCACAAGGGGCGTTGGCTCAGGATTGGGCAGGACAAAAGAAGTCTGTGACATTCTTGTTAAAAATAATGGATCCAGTAATAAGGGGATGGCCAGTATGTATTCAAGCAATTGCTGCTACCGCATACTGGTCCAAGAAAGTAGGAAATTGACCTTTGGGGGAGTCCTTATTGTGAGCACCCCATCTAAAATATGAAGCAATTTTAATGCAGCAGACAGACTTGGTTTTGACTACAGATCACAATTTGAATCTGGCTCAGTTTTTAGCCAACAACAGATCAATGGATCAGTATGGGTTAGAACATTATTGTTCTGAAGTAATAAACTTTCAAATGAAAATAGGACCTGATTTGGGGAAACACCCTCTGGAGAAAGGAGAAGCAATTTTTATAGATGGTTCCTCTAGGGTGGAGGGTGGAGTACAGAAAAATGGATCTGCTGTTATAAATGGCCATACTAAAGAGATCCTGGAAGCAGGGGGTTTGCCTCAAAATTGGTCTGCTCAAACTTATGGATTGTATGCACTAAATCAAGCTCTATGCATCTTGGAAGGAAAAATAGGCAGACTCCAAGTATGTGTTTGGGATAGTGCATACATTTGTGCACAAAACATGGGTGGAGTCATTGAGGAATTCAAGCTATTGTAGATGAATGTATGAAATGTTATGGTTGTATTGGAATATATCCTTTAGCAAAGTCAATTATAGACAAATGTTTAATTTGTAAAAAGGTGAATAGACAAGCTGTCAGGAAACAACAGATGGAAAGCTGTCAGTACTGTTTTAAGATTCTGCTGGGGGAAAGTGAGGTTTGCAAGCTAAAGAAAACAAGACTAATTTATCAATAAACTACAATACTTATTAAAGAGTGAGATCAAGAGACTTATTGGCTTTGTTGTGAGATTGTCAGAAAGTGTAATTTGGAAATGGCTGCGAAGCAAATAAAAACTGCTGTGGTCAAAAGTGCAGGGTCGACTTCCAGGTGGGACTTTGTCGTCGCCGGGCGGCTCCTATGTAGCTGCTGGCTTCAGCGCGCGTTAGAGCCGCTAAACAGCTGTTTAGCGGCTCGGAAAATCCCCCTTTTGTTTTAGGAGAGGGCAAGAGCTGGCGAAGCCCAGGTAGAGCCCCAGAGGCACCTCCAGGGAGGTTTTTTTTGCCCTGGAAGGTGCTCTGTGTGAGGGCTCCCTATCTTCTTCGCTGAAGCTCCGCGCGCTGAGGGACCTCTGTCAGCGGCAGAGCGAGACGACTGGAGTCATCCCATCCTTTAAAGATACATCCTGCAACGGTTTGAATTGGTGAGAAAAATTTTTTAAAGGGGAAAATTTTTTAAAAAGAGTTTTAAAGCTTGCTGAGACTTAAAGAAAAAGAAGTGGCAGTTTAAAACTTGGAGTGAAAGCAACGGAAAATGGCGCTTGGCTCAAAAAGCAGAAACGAAAGTAGAAAGTGAAACTGATAATTAACAACTTTAGCCTGCCTGGCGTTAACTCAAAAGACTTTAAAGATTTTAAAGTGGAAAATAACTTTGGTTGTTCCCCCTTCCTGCAAAACTGGGGAGAAAGACTGGACTTTTAGGGAAGGGAGGAAGATTTTCTTTTTTTAAGAAATTAAGGTGCTCTCCAGGCATGGCTTCGAAGAAAACTGGTGGGGATTCCCCTCCTCACCAGACAAAGGAATTACCAGCCAAGCCATTAGCTCAGCCTCAGAGTACAATGCAAGGAGGAGGGAATGAGGATTTGAAAGCTTTCATGGCCAATTTAACAGCAACTCTTGCTAACCAGATTAAAGATTTGAATGTGAAGATTGAAAATAATCAAAATGAAATGAAGCAATTTGTAAAGGAAAAAAGTGATAAGTTGAATCAGAATGTAACTACAGTGGTAACGGCTCTGACTGATGCTCTGGTGGTGGTTGAAAAAAAAGTAGATGACTTAAACTTAGATGTGCAAAAGAATAAAGAAAGATGCAGAGGAGAAATTTTTTAAGGTGGACCTGAGGAACCAAAAGATGGAGGATGAAATCACCATGCTACAATTTCGAAATATGGAGTTTGCCATAACATTAAGGGGTCTGAGGGAAAACAATAGACAGGACTTGAGGGCTGCTTGTGTGGATATTTTGGTCAAAATCTCAAAAATGGAACCTGAGCTAATTGAGAAAAGAATTGACAAGATTTACAAGGTTAACTCTCGAGTAGCGAAACAGAGGAATTTGCCCAGAGATGTTGTGATTTATTTTACTGACAGAACGCTGAGAAATAATATTCTGCAAAGTTCTTTTCATACCAGTATTCAGGTGGAGGGCAACCAAATTGGAGTTTTTAAAGAGCTACCACCCAAAATGTTAAGAGATCAGAGAGATTATGGTTTCCTGGCGAATGAATTGAAAAGGCAACAGATCCCATTTAGATGGGATGCACCAGTTGGAATTATTTTGAGATATGAGGATGTTAGATACCGTTTGAATTCGTTGGCAAAAGCAGAACATTTTTACCACAACATTCTTAAAAGATCTCCAACACCACCATGTTCATCCACATTGTTATCAGTTGAAGGAGCCTTTCAACACAAGGATTTTGAGGAAGAGATTTTAGAACCTTCAAAGGAACAAGAACAACAGGCACTTCAAGTAACGGCAGCGGAGGAAGTTTTAGGAGCTGAAGGCGGTTTAACGGAGGATTTTTTTATTGGCCTCCCAGAGCCAAGAATAAAACACTCCAGAGCGACAAGAGAGGTGGATCCGGACCTTGAATTGATGATGCAAGAACCAAAAGATCAACGTGTAACCCGGGCAGCCGAAAAGCAGAGCCAAGAGAAGCAAAAACAACAGATGTCCGAGGTGCCACAAGAAGTGAAAGGGATGAATGGGGCATCACAAAAATCTGAAGCAGTGGGAGGGGCAAGACCTAAGACTTCTGTTGTCGAACAAAGTCTTAGACAAGTGCTCGGCAAGCTTTGTGAATCTTCAAATGGCAGTTAGATTCTTATCGTGGAATGTGAATGGTTTGAATTCCCCACAGAAAAGAAGGAAAATATTTCATTATTTGAATCAATACAAAAATGAGATTGTTTGCCTCCAAGAAACTCATATTAGAACCCAGGACCAAAAATATTTGACAAATTTAAAATTTGGAGTACATTTTATTTCTTCTAATTTGGCAAAAAGGAATGGACTAGTGTTGTATATCTCCAAAAGAATACCAGCTAAACTTGTAGAATCGGATGATCAAGGAAGATATATTGCGGTTGAAATAAATGTATAGAATGTTCAGTTCCTTTTGATAGGAATCTACGCCCCTAACCAGCAGCAAGAAACTTTTTATAAATTACTACATAGTAAAATATTGCAATGGAATTATAAGTCCTTTTTGATTATGGGAGATTGGAATGGAGTGATTGATACAAATCTTGACAAGAAGACATTGGCTAAGAAGGGGAATAAATTACCACAGACTTTTTTTGCATTGAAAGAAGAATTACAACTGAAGGATGTATGGAGAATATATCATCCGAAGGAACAGGATTTTACCTTTTTTTCTGATAGACATAAATCTTTTTCTAGAATTGATTTTATACTGGTTTCTACTGATTTATTTGCTAACACGACTAAGACTAAGATTTTTCCAAGAACTTTGTCTGATCATAGCCCTGTATGGATGGAAATGGATTTTGGTAAGAGGGAGAGAAGATCCTGGAGACTTAATGAGAATTTATTTAGGTATGAGAAGAATATAGAGGATCTTAAAAAACATCTGAAGGATTTTTTTCAGTTGAATTTGAATAAAGGTACACCTATTGAAGTTGTCTGGGATGCAAGTAAGGCTTATATGAGAGGTGTACTGATTTATATGAACTCCAAGCAAAGGACAATTCGACAAAAGAAAAGAATAGAATTGGAGGCTGAAATAAAGGGAAAAGAACAATTGCATATAAAAAATCCGACTGATCAGAAATTACAGCAAACTATAAAACTTCTGAAAGACCAATTTCAAACACTGATAGCTGATCAGACGGCGACTAATTTGCAATTTGCTAGACATAATACCTTTTGTAATGCTAACAAGCCGGGCAGATGGTTAGCATATACTTTAAAAAAGAAACAAAGTTCTCGTATAATAGAATCTATTGAATACAAAGGCAAACAGGTCTTTCAACAGATGTTAATTCATCAAGCTTTTTTAGATTATTATTCTAATTTATATCGTAAAGATAACATTCAAGAGGATCTTATTGATAAATATCTTGGAAAGATGAGAGTTACAAAAATTTCACCGGAACAAAGAGAAAGACTTAATTATCTAATAACTTCTGAAGAGATTTTGTTTGCAATTAAACAACTGAAAACAGCTAAAGCTCCTGGGACGGATGGCTTGACAGCAGTATACTATAAGAATTTACAATCAGAGTTGGTAGAGCATCTTAAGGACTTATTTTGTAGTATACAACGGGGGGGGTAAAATACCCCCCTCCTGGAAGACGGCCTTTATCTCACTTATACCAAAGGAAGATGGTTCTTCAAAACCAGAAAATTTTAGACCAATATCTCTCCTGAATACGGATTACAAAATTTTTGCTAAAGTTTTGGCCAACAGACTGATGCCAGTTATTCAAGAGGTGATTCATAGTGATCAAGCAGGTTTTATTGAGGGGAGATATATGAAGGAGAACGTGTGGCAAGTCATAGATTTATTGGAATATCTTGAGAAGAGTAAACAGATCCCTGCGGTGCTGGTATTTTTGGATGCGGAAAAAGCTTTTGATCGAGTCAATTGGGATTTTCTATTAAAGACTTTGTATAAAATTGACTTTGGAGATCAGTTTGTACAAGCAATTGAGGCAATCTATCAAGAACAGACAGCACAAATGGTTATTAATGGAAGTTTAACTACCAATTTTCAGATACAGAAAGGAACTAGACAAGGTTGCCCGTTATCTCCATTGTTGTTTATTCTAACCTTAGAAGTCTTGTTGAATTCTCTACGGGATTCGAATAAATTGAGTGGAATTGTTGTAAAGCAAAAAGACTATAGGACGAAAGCATTCGCAGATGATCTGGTTGTAACCCTAACACGACCTTTGGAATCAATCATCCAGATGAAAAAAATTATTGATGACTATGGTTTGGTCTCAGGTTTTAGACTAAACCAGAAAAAGACTAAGATGATAGTTAAGAATATGTTGGAACCACAAAGGATTAAACTGGAAAGGGTGACAGGTTTTGAAATAGCTACAAAGGTGAAATATCTAGGAGTCCAGGTTGCAGCGTCTAATATAAAACTTTTTCAAAATAATTATGAGGTTTTGTGGCATAAGATACAAAAGGATCTTGAAATATGGAAGAAACTGCAACTATCCTTACTTGGAAGAATAGCAGCTATTAAGATGAACGTTCTACCTAGATTTCTGTTTTTATTTCAAATGATTCCAGTGCTTAAAAGTGATAAAATACTGGCGGAATGGCAGTCAGGTCTAAATAAATTTATTTGGAATTAGAAAAAGCCAAGAGTTAAGTTTAAAATTATGCAAGATGTTCGTGAAAGAGGTGGCCTTAAAGTTCCAAACCTACGTCTATATTATGAAGCTACAGTGTTGACACAAGTGGGTGATTGGTTTGGAATAACGAAAAATGACATTTTGAACTTAGAAGGTCACGATTTGGATTTTGGTTGGCATGCATACTTGTTTTATGAGGATAAGTTGGATAATGTTTTTAAAAGTCACATATTGAGACGGGCCTTGATGAGAGTTTGGAAGAAGCACCAGTTTCAGTTGGATTACAAAATACCTTTGTGGTTGGATCTTGGGCAGATTATGCCAAATATAAAGTCACTCGGGGGGTTGTTATATAAAGAGATACTTTTTAATGATGGGGGCAGATGGAACTTGAAATCTTTTAAAACTCTGTTGGAAGATAGGAAGAACTTAACTTGGTTGCAGTACTCTCAACTTCAATCGAGATGGAGAGAAGATCAGAAAATTGGATTAATGCTACATGAAGAAGATTTGGTGATACAGATGAAACAGAAAGGACCGATGCATATTAAGAGGGTGTATAATTTACTGCTAGAAAGAGATTCAGAGAGTGAATTAGTTAAGGATTGTATGATAAAATGGGCACAGAATTTTGCAGAACCAGTGATGTTAGAAACATGGGAAAAGATCTGGGTCCAGAATGTCAAATTTACGCAGGCACAGAATTTGAGGGAAAATTTTTATAAGATGTTTTATAGATGGCATTTAGATCCTAAGAAATTATCATGTATGTATCCAAATGTTCAACCTAAATGTTGGAGGTGTGATTGTTTGGATGCTACATACTTTCATATTTGGTGGACTTGCAGGAAAGTGAATTGGATTAAACTCTGGTGGGTTATGCAGAATGTTTTGAAAAAGAAGCTTCAATTTTCTCCGCAATTGTTTTTGTTGGGTATAGTTAAGGATTGCTCACCGAATGAAACAAGATTGATTTTATATATGATTACTGCAGCTAGGTTACTGATTGGACAATATTGGAAAAAAGATAGTGTACCTACCATAGAAGAATGGACTCTGAAAATGGCTAATTGTGCAGAAATGGCAAAGATTTCTGCATATCTAAAAGATAGGACCCATGAAGTTTTTGTTCGGGACTGGAAGAAATGGGTGGATTATGTGCAGAATAAATATCAAATTAAGAAGTATCAGTTAGTATTTGACTGAGGATATTTAGAAAAATGGGTTGATTAATAAGTATTAAATCAAGAATTTTTAGTTAGCTTTTTGATAGAGGTTGAAGAAATAAAGGATTATTCTTATTGTTATTACTATGTTAAATATACATATTATATTGTTTCTTAGATATTAACTTGATATAAATTTATATACTTTGGTTATAATGCTGTCTTAACAAAAAGAAGGGGGAAAAATTTTATGTTTGTGTAGCTTCAAGGGGGCATTTATAAATTTTATAAACTTTATTTGTTTAACTTTAAGTTTTCTTATTACTAGTAAAGAATTTTGGATTCATCTTATTTTTGTTAAAGTTATGATACATATTGTGGATCTCACCTATATCTAATGTTTAATAATGATTGATATATATTTATGATTCGTATGTAATGGAAGTCAGGGGGGGGTTGGGGGGAAAGGGGGGGGAGGGGGGAAATGTGGGGTTAAAATTGTATTGTAAAACTTTTTCAATAAAAAAAAAAAGTGCAGGGTCTTCCCCAGCTCAAACATCAAGAATGCAGTCTTTGTTAGCCCCTCCAGATATACAAGCTTTAACTTTAGAAGCTCTTGAGGGGGCTTTGAAGAAATTATCTACTGATTTGGAAGAAAAAAAATCACACTCCATTTAGAGGGAAAAATAAAAGAAGTGTCTGAGGAACTGCTTGATATTAAAGACACAATCCAAACCTAAAATAAGGAAATAAGAGAAGATATTGTGGAAACCTTCAAGGGAGTGTGGGGCTATGCTACATCTTTAGAGGAAAGAGTGGATGAAATTGATCAGCACAATTTGAAAGTGGAGGCTCAACTGGGGGAGGCCCAGATTAAAATGGAAAAAGCAGAAGCAGAACTCACAACGACACAATACAAAGCAATGGCATGGGCAGTGAGGGTGAGAGGCTTGAAAGAAAACAATCAGGAAAATCTAAGGGACATTTTTGCAGAAGCCTTTGCTCAATTTACTGGAGAATCAAAAGCAAATGTGCCTGGCAAATAGACAAAATCTACCGCATTAACTCATGGATTGCTAGACAGAGACAATTACCAAAAGACATTGTGATTTACTTTGTTACAAGGAGGACAAGAAGTGGAATTTTACAAGTCTCTTATAAAAAGAAATTTCAAGTGGGCAACTTTCGGAGGATGTTCAACTTCTGGATTTATTTGAAAAAGCGGAAGATCCCAAAGAACAAAGACAAACTCGAGCTGCAACCAAACGTAAGGAACAAGAATTAAAGAAACAACAAAGTCAGATGACAACTCAAGAAATTGTAACTACAAATACAGAAGCTGTGGGAGGAGCTAGACCGAAGAGGAAATTCCATGAAGAATTCCAGTCAGTTCTCCAGAAGCTTTCAGGAGCCAAAGATGACAAATAAATTTTTGACCTGGAACGTTAATGGATTAAATTCACTACAAAAGAGGAAGAAGATATTTCATTATCTGAAACAGTTTAAAAATGATGTAATTTGTTTACAAGAAACACACATTAGAACAAATGACCAAAAATATTTAATAAATGCTAGATTGGGAACACATTTTGTTGCAGCCGCACCCGAGAAGAAAAACGGAATAGTTATATATATATATAAGAACAGATTTAACGGCCAAACTTATTGAAGCAGATCCACAAGGAAGATATATAGCAATTGAACTATTAATAGAAGGGAAGAAAGTACTTTTAATGGGTATATATGCACCCAACCAACAACAAGAAAAATTTTACAAACTTTTGCATACAAAGCTAGTACAAATGGATTATAAATCATATATAATGATGGGTGACTGAAATAGTGCATTGGACACCCAAAAGGATAAAGAGACCCTTTTGCAAAATACTCAAACATGGGCTAAATTGCCCAAATCTTTTTTTTGACATGGTGGAGGATATGGAGTTGAGAGATATATGGTGTGAATGAAATTTTGATGAACAAAATTTTACATTTTTTTCTGATAGGCACCAATCTTTTTCTAGAATTGATTTTTTTCTAATTACAAATGATTTTCTTTCTAGGGTAAAGAAAACAAAGATTTGTCCAAGAACGTTAACAGATCATAATCTGGTATGGATGGAATTAGAGTTTGGAGAAAGATCTAGGAGGTCCTGGAGATTAAATGAAAATTTATTTCGATATGAGGCAAATGTGAACGAATGTAAAAAGTTAATGAAGGAATTTTTGGAGTTAAATATGTATAAGGGTACACCTGTGGAAATGGTTTGGGATGCAAGTAAAGCATATATGAGAAGAGTTTTAATAAATTTAAACAATGCATATAGATGTAAACCGGGGAAGAAACGGAGAGAACTGGAAGAGGAAATAAAAAAGAAAGAACAGGCGTTAATAGGTAAACTAGATGATAAAAATATAAAAGAAGCTATTATAATACTGCGAAGACAGTTTAATATGTTGATGTCAGATCAAGTGGCAATGAATTTGCAATATGCTAAACATAATACTTTTTGTAATGCAAACAAACCTGGCAGGTGGCTAGCATATATGTTAAGGAAAAAACAAAAATCCCGCACAATAGAAAAAATAGAGTATAAAGGTAAAGAGGTATACCAACAGAATATGATCAAAAAAGCATTTTTAGTTTTTTATACAAGGTTGTATGCTGGTGATAAAACACAGGGTATTGATATAGATAGATTTTTGCAGAAGGAGAATATCCCTACAATTACTGATGAGCAAAGGGAAAGATTGAATTTATTGATAACTACTGAGGAAATTCTCCTTGCAATTAAACAATTGAAAAGTGGAAAGGCCCTTGGAACAGATGGATTGCCAGCAGCGTATTATAAAAATTTTCAACTAGAAATGGTGGAACCACTTAAGGAATTATTTTTTAAATTACAAGGGGGAGGAGAGGTACCACCATCTTGGAGAACAGCTTTTATTTCTCTGATTCCGAAAGAAGATCAAGATCATAGTCAGCCTAAAAATTATAGACCTATATCATTACTTAACTTAGATTATAAGATTTTTGCAAAACGTTTAGCAAATAGATTAATGTTAGTTATGCAACAAGTGATTCATAATGATCAAACTGGTTTTATACAAGGGAGACAAATGAAAAGTAATGTGAGACAAATTGTTAATATACTGGAATATTTGGGGAAAAACAACCAAGTCCCTGCAGTGCTTATGTTTTTGGATGCAGAGAAAGCATTTGATCAATTAAATTGGCAGTTTTTAGAGAAAGTAATTCAAAAGATGCAGTTGGGAGAGTATTTTATAAAATCAGTCAAGGCAATATATCAGAAACAAACAGCACAAATAATAGTTAATGGTAGTTTAACAGAAATTTTTAAAATTGAAAAAGGAACCAGACAAGGGTGTCCCTTGTCTCCACTATTGTTTATTTTAACTCTGGAAGTATTGTTGAACAAAATACATGGTTCAGATAATATACAGGGTATCAAGATTAGGCAACAGGACTATAGATTACGAGCATTTGCAGATGACTTGGTTGTAACTTTAACCCAACCAGTAAATTCAGCTACAGGTTTAATGGATATAGCTAAGCAATATGGTCAAGTATCAGGGTTTAAATAAATGTAGGGAAAACAAAGATGATAATTAAGAATATGACCATAAATCAAAAAGAATTGGAAAGAGTAACAGGTTGTGAGATAGTGAAGAAGGTTAAGTACTTAGGAGTTTATATTACAACATCAAATGGGAAACTATACAAGTATAATTGTATACTGTCTATTTAGACCCGCTCCAGTCCGGCTTCAGGTCTGGTTACAGCACCGAAACGGCATTGGTCGCGTTGGTGGATGATCTCTGGAGGGCCCGGGGTAGGGGGTACTCCTCTATCCTGGTGCTGTTAGACCTCTCAGCGGCTTTTGATACCATCGACCATGGTATCATGTTGCGCCGGTTGGAGGGATTGGGGGTGGGGGGCACCGTTCTGCGGTGGTTCTCCTCCTACCTCTCCGACCGGTTGCAATCGGTGTTGACAGGGGGGCAGCGGTCGACCCCGAGGCGCCTAGTGTGTGGGGTGCCACAAGGGTCGGTCCTCTCGCCCCTTCTGTTCAACATTTATGTAAAGCCGCTGGGTGAGATCATCCGTGGTTTTGGGGTGGAATTCCATCAGTACGCTGATGATACTCAGCTGTACATTTCCACCCCAGACCACCCCAACGATGCCGTGGAAGTGATGTCCCAGTGCCTTGAAGCTGTGCGGGTCTGGATGGGGAGAAACAGGCTTCGACTCAACCCCTCCAAGACTGAGTGGCTGTGGATGCCGGCGTCCCGATATAGCCAACTGACTCCATCGTTGGTTATTGGGGGCGAATCATTGGCCCCCACGGAAAGGGTGCGCAACTTGGGCGTCCTCCTGGATCCACGGCTGTCATTAGAGGATCATACGACGGCTGTGGCCAGGGGGGCTTTTTATCAGGTCCGCCTGATACGCCAGTTGCGCCCCTTTCTAGATCGGGACTCCCTGCGCACAGTCACTCAGGCGCTCGTCACGTCTCGCTTGGACTACTGTAATGCTCTCTACATGGGGCTCCCCTTGGGATGCATCCGGAGGCTTCAACTGGTACAGAATGCGGCCGCGCGGGGGATTATGGGAGCGACAGGGCGCTCCCACGTGACACCTCTCCTGCGTGAGCTGCATTGGTTGCCGGTTGATTTCCGGGTGCGTTTCAAGGTGTTGGTAATCACCTTTAAAGCGCTCCATGGCTTAGGACCAGGGTACTTACGGGACCGCCTTCTGCCACCTATTGCCTCCCACCGGCCGGTTCGCTCCCACAGAGAGGGCCTCCTCAGGGTGCCGTCAGCCAGACAGTGCCGGCTGGCGACCCCCAGGGGGAGAGCATTCTCTGTGGTAGCCCCCACCCTCTGGAACGATCTCCCTCCAGATCTGAGAACTATTGTTGACCTCCGGACCTTTCGTCGGGCGTTGAAGACTCATTTCTTCCAACTTGCCGGACTTGCCTGATCCCTCCTATTTTTAAATATTTTTAAATATTTTAAATTTTAAATTATTTTAAATTATTTAAATTTTTAGAGTTTTAGTGTTTTATTGATATATTTTCAGCCTAAATTTATATGGACTTTTAGAACATTTTAACTTACTATATTGTTATTGGTTTTAAACTGGCTGTTCACCGCCCTGAGTCCGGTAGGAGAAGGGCGGTATAGAAATTCGATTAATAAATAAATAAATAAATAAATAATTATGAAGTGTTATGGCATAAAATATAGAGATGGATAAATGGAAAAAATTACTATTATCTTTGTTGGGAAGAATAGCAGTAGTTAAAATGAATGTCTTGCCTAAGTTTTTATTCCTTTTCCAAATGATACCAATACTTTAAAAAGACGCAAATTTGGAGGAATGGCAGAAAGGTATTAATAAGTTTGTTTGGGCAGGGAAGAGACCGAGAGTCAAATTAAAAATAATGCAGGATACACGTGAAAGAGGAGGTTTGAAATTGCCCAATTTAAAATTGTACTATGAAGCAGTTGTTTTAGTGGCAATTAGTGATTGGATTAATTTAACGGAAGAAAGAATATTGAATATTGAGGGGTATGACTTGATATATGGTTGGCATGCTTACTTAGTTTATGACAAGAAAGTGGACAGGATTTTTAAAAGCCATATATTAAGGAATGCTCTTTTGCGTGTTTGGAAAAAATATCAATATAAATTGAATGTGGGTAGTACCCAGACACACGATAGAATGTGGGTAGTACCCAGACTCGCGATAGAGAATATAAGTATAGAACAAAGACAGGATGTAATTACATATAAAGAACTTTTGATTATAGAAAGGAATGTATTACAGCTAAAGCCCCTGGATATATTAAGAGAGGAAAGGGTAATTCAAACATGGTTTCAGTATGTACAGTTACAGAACAGATGGAAAAAAGATCAGAAAATTGGTATTATACAAAGTGAAGAACATTTGATAAAACAGATCAGAGATCAGAGACCAATGCATATAAAAAGGTTGTACAATATACTGATAGAAATTGATTCAGAGGCAGAGTTAGTTAAAGATTGTATGATAAAATGGGCACAAAATTTTGAAGAGCCAGTAATGATGGAAACTTGGGAAACGATTTAGGTAAGAAATGTAAAATTTACACAAGCTCAAAATTTGAGAGAATTTTTATAAAATGTTTTATAGATGGCACTTGGATCCCCAAAAATTAGCTTGTATGTATCCGAATTTACAACCCAAATGTTGGAGATGTGATTGTGTTGATGCTACTTATTTTCATGTTTGGTGGACTTGTAAAAAAGTTAAAGCATTTTGGATAAAAATATGGTGGATTATACAAAATATTCTTTAAAAAAGGATAAAATTTACTCCACAGCTGTTTTTGTTAGGTATTATAAAAGATTGTACGGTTATAGAAACTAATTTGATTTTGAACTTAATAATTGCAGCAAGACTTTTGGTGGCGCAGTACTGGGAGAAGGAAGATCTACCATCTATTGAAGAATGGACATTAAAAGTAGTAAATTTAACAGAGATGGTGAAAATTTCAGCATATTTAAAAGACCATTCAAATGAAAAATTTATGTTGGAATGGAAAAGATGGATAGAGTATATTTAAGGCAAATATTGGACTAAAAAATTACAAATAGCTTATGAATGAAGAATGAATAAAGAGAGGTTATAAAGTACCTAAAGTTAGTTTAGTAAAAGGGGAGTTAAAAGTTCAAGAGGGGGATAAGAGACTATAGATTATTATCTTATATTATTTTAGGATTGTTAAATGTTATACCCTGTATTTTGCTCTGGGAAGTGGTGGTGGGGAGGGTTGTGGAGGGGAAGGTGGGAAGGGGAGGAGGGAGGGGGAAGGGGAAATGTTTTTAAAAACTTTCTTTAAAAAAAATTTTTTTTAAAAGGAAACAACAGATGGGTGGGAGACCACCAGCTTTAAGACCATTTCAATGTATTCAAGTGGATTTTACAGAATTATCAAAAGTGGGGAGAGTAAAGTATTTATTGGTCATTAATGGACTACCTCACAGGGTAGGTTGAAACTTTACCCTGCAGTAATGCTATAGCAACAGTAGTGTCAAGAGTTTAATTAGACCCAACCTAGAAAGAATATTGGATTATCACCATATGAATTGTTTGGAGTATCTTTCACTCCAGGAAGCATATGCATTGATTCCCTGGAAACTAGAGACAAGGTGTTGAAACAATATTTGTATAAAGTATCCAGATATTTTGAAGTTCTTAGGAAACAAGGACTACACCTTTGGAGTTTCCAGTCCACAAATTCCACCACGATGATTAGGTGTTGATCCGGAGCTGGAAAGAAGTTAAACCCCAAGTGAAAGGGCCCGTGCTAGCCCCAAAGGAGTGGAAGGTGGAATCTCACCAATGGACTGGTGGGCAGTAACATTACCAGTGGGAATAGCGTTCTTCATCATCTGGGCTATTTTTCTTTCTTAGGACTGAGGAATGTCCTAGTACAGACTTAGGACTGTATTTTTCTTTCTTAGGACTGAGTGGTTGCCTATGCTGTTTCCCCAACTGAACAGGACTACAACTGAGCAGATTCCATTGCGCACTCTCCCGGATGTGTTTGTTTTGTAACTGTGCTTGTGGGTGTCGCTATTGTTCTCATTGTATTGACTGTGTACTGGGTGCAAGATAGAGTGTGATATTAAGATCATTGAAGATACTCTTGAATGCAGCCCAACCATTACAAGAGTGTACGCAATGTATAGGAATAACAAAGAGGGAGGGGAAGATTAAGAACATACTAATTTAGAAACCACCAAAGTAAAACCAGTACACAAAAGTATATTTTGGTCATACTATCAGGGGTTTAAAAAATTAGAATTGCCTGAATTCCTTAAGAAAGCAATAAACATGTTCATGCAATTGGCTGAGGAAACTCTAAAATTTGCAAAAGGAAAAGAGGGTACTTGGGCCCTAACAATGAATTTGGTAAGAAAAGTGTGCTATGAGAGAAAGAAGAAAAAGAAAGGAGTTAGAAAGATTTGCTTAACTGTATGGACTAACAACAGTTGGTGGGAAGAAAGTGGAACCTTGAAAGAGGAAACATGAAGTAAAATAACGGAGATGGCTTACTTGAAGGATCCTGAAAGTGACACCCTGGACTGGGTAGCTCCGGAAGGTATGTATTGGATATGTGGAAAATATGCCTATGGATATCTACCCAAGGGGTGGTATGGATTTTGTATATTGGAAATAATTAATGAAGCAAAAACAACGGTTGGGATTGATTGTGCATGATAGTTTAGCAAATAATGTTAGGGCATAAAGATTGGTACAACCCAGTGATATAAAAATTGGGCAGCTGATGGAATGTACTAGTTAAAGAGGGAGGTGTCTGTGGTAAATTTAATCTAACTAACTGTTGCTTAGAATTGTTGACACAGGAAAAGTAATTAGACAAATTATAGGTAGGATGAGAAAAATAGCTCATATTCTGGTACAAAAATGAATAGGGATACTGGATGATGAAGGGTTTTTGAAGGAAATTTTAATAAATGGAAGCAAGCTTTATTTATGGCAGATATGGTTATGTTGGGATTAATCTGTTTACCATGTCTTATACCCCTTATAAAGAATGTGGTACAAAGCACTATTGAAGGTATGATAACTGCCACACAAAATAAAGAGAAACATATGATGATGATGTTGAATGATGTAAATGAATGTACTGCTATAATGAAATTTAAAAATATTGAAGAAAATTAGAGAAAGCTTAAGAGAATTCCAGAAGTAATGTTTTATTTTATGAAAAGTGTAAAAAATAGAACTGGTGGATTGTAGGATATGAGAAAATTCAAAAATTAAATAGTAAGTAGGTCTATAGGTTAGAAATGCATATAAGTGAAGATTTAATTTTGCTCAGGCAGGGGGTTGGACTGGATGACCTGCAGGGTTCCTTCCAGCTCTGCTACTCTGTTAAATTTGTTAAATTAGATTATTATCTAACATTATTCTGCTTTAAGATAATTGGAGAAAAGACATGTTGAAAGCATACCAATATGTAACAATGTTGTGTTAAAATAGATCTTCTTTTGTTTGAGGCCCATTAGAAAGAGGCCCACTCTTTAATGCCAAGGCAATAGAGATAAGAAAGAGCTATGCTTGCAAAATATTGTATGGGCAGAGGGAGGTGTTGATGAACATGTAATTAGAGAAAGAGATGATGTTCTCTCTAAAAGGCGCTTCGGATTAGCTATGATCAGTCACTGGATGCGATGTAGGAGGAGCATGGGCGGGGGGGGGGGGGCGCGTCGGGATAGGGAATTATAAAATATGATGCTTTTGAAACTTTAGGTGTGGCTTCCTGGCTCAAACTCCTTGTTGAGGTCTGCTGGGATATCACTCTATTTTACAAAATTGTTTTTATTATTTTCTTTTAATAAAGTCTCTTTGTTTTCATCGACCCATGCTTGTTGGTTGAATTCATTTCCAACAGTGATAAAATATATTAATAAAATGAAAAAGTAGAAAATACAAATAGGGAAAATAGTATTATATATACTAATAAATAATTCATTATAATTAAAAATAACCTAAGGTTAGAAGATGGAAATTTATAATATTAACGGTATGTTAAAATATATTGTGAATCCAAACTTTTAAGGATTAGAAATTGTGGGGATTTTAAGATATAATCCCAGGATTGATTAATTTTTTAAAATATTTGGCCTTATTAGTAGTCCTAGACATTTTGGATATTGAAATTATGGTGGAATAATGAGTAATTATTAAATATTAAATTTTCGTGACTTAGTAGGGGATAACAAATAAATGGTGCAAATAAATGTTATTTAGTTTTAAACATATTAATGGAAAAATGATA
Organism: Masticophis lateralis; assembly: GCA_030761175.1. NCBI lineage: Eukaryota > Metazoa > Chordata > Lepidosauria > Squamata > Colubridae > Masticophis > Masticophis lateralis. Next base: position 79,854,182 of record JAUDYJ010000004.1, read on the forward strand.
AAGAATTATAAAGAGAGAATGGTATTGATGAAGTTGGAAGATTAGGATTATGTATGGTGTGAAAGGAAAACTGTAAATAAAAAATGAATTAGGAAAAAGAGTCAATGACTGAATAGCATCAGTTAGACTTAATGAAAAAATCTTTGCTATAATAGTTATCCAAGTTATGCTTCAACTACTGATGTAAAAGAACAGGAGGTTGGTGAGATTTATCTTCATGTTCAAATTGAAATTGATAGAAAATGCAAGCAGTCCATACTGCTTGTGGTTGGAGACTGAAAACTCACTGTTGTAAGTAGCAAAGAGAAAAATGTAGTTGGACTATATGGCACAAGAAATAGAAATAAAGCGGAAGAATGGTACCAGTTTTTGCCAATACAGTGATGTTTTTCATTGTTACATAGTTTTCAAAAAAAAAAAAAGCCAATGTACATAGACCTTGCCCGACAGAATACACAGCAATAAAATTGACTATATTATTGGTAAAGGAGCTAGAAAAGCTCAATTAAAACAGCAAAGATGTTCCCACAGGAAATAGGTCAAACAGCAGCAGAATCAGTAAAGATTCTACCTAAACTATGGCAGCGAAACTGGAGAAAGATATAGTGGCCAAGATTGGAAGACATGAGTCTGCATATCAATATCAAAGAAGCGACTTAACAGATTGTGCAAAATATTGTACAATATGCTACATTTCACATATTAGCAAAATAATGCTTAAGCTCACTCGACACAAATTAGAACTCTACATAGGAAAAGGAGATAGCAGATGTTCAAGCTACCTTGAACAAGAAACAGGAAACAAGAGACATTAATGGAAAGTCAAAGAATGACAAAAAGAAGTCAATAATATATTGACATGAGACATTGAAGGTCTTTAAATGTTTCAACTATATCAAGCTGTGGAATATTTTTAGGAAAATTGGAATTCTAAAACATCCCATTGCTCTATGCAAAACATATATATAGGAGGGGAAGCCATAGAACATGGTGTATAGAACATGGAGGTGAGGGAGACAGACTGTTCTGGAGAAAGTCTGTCTGTGTGGTTGGTCCAAGCTGACACCAACTTGATGGCAGATAATCAAGTAATCAATCAATAAAATATTTCATATAAAAGTCATGCATTAAACTTGTATCCCTGCTTTATTTGAGTGGGAAACAACTTCCCTGATATTTTCTTCAGTTTGGGGTTTTGCACGTTCTACTGGCACTTGCAGTAGGGAGAAATGAGGTGGGAATATGGCCACTTCATTTCGCTTTCACAAAGCAGTTTCTAAGGAGCATTTCCCTTGAGTTTTCATTGAAACAACATACTTACTTAATGGTCTGCAATTCCTACTTCAAACCATAGAAATAGTTATATTGGTTTGGACTGAAAAATAAAGTTTCTGAAACAAGCACTTTATCACCATTATGTTGAATAAATTGCTATCATGACAAAAAAAAGTACAGTTTCCAGTTATGGTAACATTAACTTACCGGTGAATTACTGCAAACAGATCCTCTGTTGTTCGCGGTTTATTTGGAGACATCAAAAACTCTTCTACTTCAATTTGAGAATCCTCATTTATGGGTGAGATTATAGAATCATCATTCACAAAAGATTCTTCAAAAAAAGCAATAAAAAAACTGCTGAGAATCAAGTACCAGAATTTGATTACATAGTCTCCTTAATTAATGGAATTAGATGTATAAGAATCAGAGCTAAATATTGGATAAACTGTTAAATTAATAAGCCCTTTTGTGTCTGAAAATTAAAAGGAATTGCAGATTTATGTATACACATACATAGATAGTCCTTGGCTTATGACAGTGCTTGGGAGTAGAATTTTCCATCACTAACCAATGCAGTCAATAAAGTTTAACTGCATTGCTTAACAACAGCAATCCCTGCAGTCCCAATTGTCATTGTCAGTCAAATCCCTCAATTGTTAGGCAGGGTAACTTCCTGCTGGCTTCCCACAACCAAAGTCAATGGGGAAGTTGACAGGAAATTGTAAACCTTAGGTCAGCAGGTAGGTCAGTGGCTGCAACTTGGTGACGAAGAGAGCAAGGGGAGTCCAGAAAAGCATGGTTCAAGGTCAGAGAGGGTGCATGAGAGGTGCAGCGTGTATTGGGGGCCGGGTGCAGAAAGATGCAAGGGAGTGTGAGAGAGGCATAGCTTGGATTGAACAGAGTGCATGAGAATATGTGAGAGGGGTAGTACAGGTTAGGGAGGGTGCATGAGTGGCTACCACAGTGCAAACACAGAGTGGGGGATTTTCTATAGAAGGCAGCAGAGAAGGTTGTAAATGGCAATCACATGATCACAAGGTATTGCAAAACTGGTTGTGAATGCAAACCAGTTACCAAGCTCCTATATCATGAGATCATGAGGGTGCTGAGATGGCTGAACCCCAAGAACCAGTCATAATAACTATTTGTTCAGTGCTGTTGTAACTTTGAATGGTCATAGGTCAAGGACTTAGCTGTATATTTCTTCAAAGAATCATACATCTATTAGTGCAATATGTTAGGGTTTCACTGAAATTAATGGAATTCTGGAAATTATCCATTAATACAATCAAGTAACATTATTTCTAGCATTAGGTGCTACTATTAGCAGTGTAGGAATAATTAAGAACTAACCTTTTAAGGTATCATCTTCTGTAGTTTCTTGTGTCTCAGCTGCTCTGCTATCACTGTCATCTGAGGCACTTTTGGTTGGAATACCTGACATGATATCATTTTCAGAGCATTTTTCGCTTAGAGAATCTGTATTTGAGATCTCTGGTTCATAATTGATATTCTCAGGCACTTTGTCATCAAGTTGGCTTATACCAAGCTGATGCTTCAGCTGATAACAAGTATCTGCTCCCCAAATTAAGGAGTCAGACCAAGGAATATCTTCATGTAGTGGTTCATATTTTGACTTTTGTTCACAGTGTGCAGGTAATTCATATGGAGACTGCATGGCTTTAATGCTCTTATTCTGTTCTGATCCACAAGTAATTTTGCCTTTAAGATTACTTGGAAAAACTGTTGTGCCTTGTGGAAATTCGGAAAACCCACAAGCTTTATTAGTTGTATGCTCTAGCAAAATCCCATGTACTGAATGTATTTGATCTGGTACACGCTTAGCTGCTGGAACACTCTCTACTAATGAGTTTAGATTCTCTTGACAGATATTTCTTTCACTAAAGGTTAAACTATCTTCTCCTAGTAGTTGTTCTGGGCTTATCTGTACTGGGGAGGGATTGATATAAGACACTATGGCATCTTCCATGAAGAACTGGTGTGACACTTGTTTCTTACTTACACGTGGTTTCATTTTGCATGAAGAAATAGCAGTTACCAAACTATGTTCTTGAATGGGTAGAAAATCTGGATTGTCTTTCTGTTTCCTTTCTTCAGGCTTATTAATTGATCGAAGATGTACTGACTTCAGCACTGAAGGTGTAATAGCAAGAGCTGGTGAAGAATTAGAATTCAGTACTTCTTCTATCATATTTGATTTATTATTGTTAAAAGCATGTAGCTGGGGTCTGGGAGCATATGGTTTAATCAAAACATTATGAAGAGCACTTAGGTCAAGATGAGTAGGAGGTATAACCGGAAGTTCTAAGTCTTTGTTTAAAAATACGTTGCCATCTTTAGAAGAAGATTGTTGTAATGAGGATTTCCTTTCTGGTACTTTTGGCTTTCTTTTATTCCCTCCTGGGGATAGAGGACCAGAAAAAAATGCTGTTGGAAATGATGATGTTGGGGTTTCTGACTGACTGGAATAGCCACTTGAAGGAGAAGCTAAACCAGCCAGTTTTTCTGGGGATGCCAATTTAAACTCATTCTCAACAGAAGGAAGAGAAGGAGTGGTGGCTCTTGATCCAGACTGTGATGTTTGAGATTCAGAACTTTCTGGTGACTTTATGCATTCTATGACCGTAGTACCCGTAGCAGTGCTTGAATTAGATAAAGATCTATAGGGATCATTAGATTTCAAGTCATTTAGAAGCCAAAGATCTGCATAGTGAGATTGTTCAGCACCTTCATCTTTAAATGATGCAATGTCCATGGAATCAAATGGGTGGCCCTTTATGTCATTTTCATCCTGATTATGCCAGGAAGGTTTCTGTTTACTCGGCAGGCTAGTACTTTCTACCCTTGAAGGTGTGTTTGCAAACTCGAGGGGCAGCTTCATTTCCCTGGAAGTATGAGGCATATATTGCTGCCCACTACTTATCTTTGGTTCATTCTTCTCTGAAACATCTGTTCTAGTGTCAGATTTCCTTAAAGATGAACTGCGTTTTGGTGGGGCTGGCTTCACCTTTGGTTTCTTTAGAGATACTTCTGGTTTTCCTTGCTTCCTATGATCCATATAATCTTGCCAATTACAGTGAGTGAGATTGGAAGCAAAACTTGCATTCTGGCAATTTTCAGAGCCCACAGCTGCATAGTTACAAATATAATTTTTATTTCCTTTGAGTCCACAGTCAAAGTGCATGGAGGTATAGTAGCCTTCAGTATCAACTGAAAAATGTGAGCTAGTCTCTGCTTTATCCAATGAAGTCTTCTCTACGAAACTGTCATAAGTGGCCATGCTTGTAAAACTCGGACAGCCCAGACTATCAGTCTTGGGATGTTCGGGGCTGAAATCTTGATGGCAGGATGCATCATGATGATGCTGCAAATAATTCCACTCACTGTCACTTGTGTTGCTATTGTTAGGGTCATCTAGTACATCAGAAGTGAAAGAACTTGCCCTGTGATCCCTAATTTTATGTTCACTGTAGTGTTCAATTATGAAAATACTTGAATCTTCATTAGCATTAGGGGCAATGTTCAGTGATAATTCTGAATCACAGTGTGAAGAACCTGTCAGTGGAGGTGAAGCAGCAGGAGGAATTGTTTCAGATGTTTGGGAAGGACATGTTGAGCTACTTCCACTCCAGTTTCCACTGGATGATTGATGTTCATCTTTCTGGTCCATGTGACTGCTGAGAAGAGCCCCAGCTGTGCAGATAGAGTGAATTGGACTTCCAAAGGTATCAGAATTTGAAGAAATATCACAACTTCCAGAATCTACTATCCTTGATAACCTTGACCTCCCTCTTTCATTTGAGTTATGATCTGGACTATGAAAATGCTGGGAACAAGTTAAGCCCCTGGGATGGTGTTCCTGTGAACAATGGTTATTAATAGCATCCTTATTCTTTGCGGAGATTCGTTCTTGATTTGTTAAAAAGTGTTCTGCCTCAAATGCTGAAATTTTGGCACCATTGTTGTGATCTTTTTCATTGGCTCTAGCACCTTCACGAGGAAGACTCCTTGATCGAACACGATTGCTCATTGATGTAAACATAGAATCACCATTATCTGTCAGCACCAATATGTTGCCAGCTGAATGAGACAGTGAAGCTACTGCACTTTGACCCCTCTGAGCTCGTATTCTTCTCCGGGATGGAGCAGCAATGAGAATATCTTCTGTTTGGCACTCAGAGTCTCGGGTACCTGATCTCCTGTTGATGTTATTAGAGAAGTCTGGATTTGCATGCACAATGACATTCCGTTCTCTTGCTACTGGTGATTCATCAGAATCTACGATACATAGATAAAATTTTGTGAGTCATCACAGCTTTCAACTGGCTAACAAATTATGACATTGACATTGGCTTAAAAAGTTCACAAGATAGGCTCATGCCAATTTTCACAAAGTAGAATTAAAATAAAAATAGTTGCTATCTTCACACTAGATGTTTCACATAGCAATGCTTAACACTACAAAGACTGACCCTTATTAAAGAGAAAAACTAATCTGAACAGAGGAATATTAATCTATTACTGCAATCCTCCCAAGTGGTGTTTTCTGTGCAAACTCAAAATGCATACTTGCAAAGGAATAATCAAATCATATGCATCTGAAAGGAGCTGACTAGTTTTATGCCAGCCTGATCTTTCAATTGTTGCCATAATAGAATACTGACTTCTTTGCCTTCCCTTTCTTCTGTCTTCTTCTTCTCCGAGGTTCCTTCCTTGATATCCTGTTGGGGTGGGGTTTTCTCTTCTACAGCACTAGAAGAGGAAACCCTGCCCCATGGAAGGAACCTCGGAGAAGAAGAAGACAGAAGAAAGGGAAGACAAAGAAGTCAAAGGGAAGAAAACAAGACCACAAAGAGCTGTCTGAACAAACAGAAAGTAAAACCCAACAAGGGACATAGAAATGAATTATTGGAAGTTAGTATCTTTAAATGTTAACGGATTAAATGATAATAAAAAGAGGAAATTAACACTTACAAAACTGGCAAAACAAAATGCAGACATAATTTGTCTCCAAGAGGTGCACATAAAAAAAAAGAAGAGGGCCAATGTTTAGAATACAAAAAGTTTGGAAAAACCTTTAGCGCCTTAGCAGAAAAGAAAAAGAGGGGGGTGGTAATTTATGTGAAAAAAGGAATCGAAGCTGAGTTAAAATATAATGATACAAAGAGCAGAATATTAATGATTGAGATTAAGAGAGGAAATTCAAATGTTTTATTGGTAGATGTATATGCTCCAAATAAAAAACAAGGGGAATTCTTTAAAAAACTCCAGGAGCAATTAGGAAAAATGGAGTATGATGAAATTTGCATAATAGGGGATTTCAATGGAATAGTAGACGCAAACGAAGATTACAAAAGTAACAATGTTAAAAAAAAAACAAAAGGGCAAAATTACCAAGAACGTTTTTTGACTTAGTGGAGGAATTAAATTTAATTGATGTATGGTGGATTTTATACCCAAATGACAGACAGTATACATTTTACTCCAACCCACAGATGTCATGGTCAAGAATTGACATGGCATGGGCTAGTAGAAATCTTGGGCTAGAAATAGAAACAGCAGAAATCAGCCTGAATATATGGGCAGACCATAACCCCCTAGAAGTGAAGTGGAAGGGTATACAGAGAAAGAAACATCAGAGATGGAGGCTTAGTACAAAATTACTGAGGGATAAAGATTGTGTGGAAAAACTTAAAGAAGAACTAAAGTTCTTCAGAGAAAATGAAAATCAAGAAACTCCTCGAGTAGTAATCTGGGATGCAATGAAGGCCTACCTAAGAGGGGTAATGATATCATATAAATAAAAATATAAAAATAAAGGAAGAAGAAAGACTTTGGAAGAGCACTGAAAACAGTTAGGAGAAGCTGAAAGAAAACTCCAAGAAAACCCAGGGGATAAAGTAGCAAAAGAAAATTGGCAAATGTGGAGGCATAAATTGAATATTATTGATCAAGAAAATTTGGCATATAAAGTAAAAAGAACAAAACAATATTATTTTGAGAATGCCAATAAGCCGGGTAGATGGCTATCCTACAAACTAAAAAAGGAAAATGAAAAAGGGACAATCCACTTATTAGAAAATTCCAATGGTGATTTGGTACATAAAGAAGAAGATAAATTAGAAATAGCTAGGAAATATTATGAAACTCTATATAAAGAGGAGGAGATTCCAGAAGATAAAATAGAGCAATATTTAGTAAGCGAAGGCCTTTCGCAGATAACAGAAGAAGAAAGGGAGATGCTCAATAGAAAGATAACGATTGAAGAATTAAAAGTGGTTCTCTCTAAGCTTAAAAATAACAAATCACCAGACCCAGATGGATTCCCAGGGGAAATATACAAAACCCTAGAAGAAATTTTATTACCAAAGTTGGTGGAAATTTATAATGAGGCACTGTGGGGATCTAAAATTCCAGATTCGTGGAGGGAGGCTTATGTCACACTACTTCCAAAAGAAGGCGCCGACCGAAAACAAACTCAAAATTATAGACCAATTTCCCTTCTAAATACCGACTATAAACTGTTTATGAGTGTAATAGCGGAAAGTACCAAAAAAATATTAAATTCTTGGATACATAAGGATCAGAACAGATTTCTCCCGGGGAGAGAAATTAGGGATAACTTGAGAATTGTGCTAGATACCTTAGAATATTACGAAGAGCACCCCTGCAAGCAGATGGCCTTAGTCTTTTTGGATGCCCAAAAGGCATTCGATAATTTAAATTGGAAGTTTATGTTTATACAAATTAAGATAATGGGATTCGGATTAAATTTTGAAAAAATGATTAAAACTATTTACGACAACCAAACAGTGAGCATTCTATTAAATGGAGATAGGACTAAAACATTTCAGATTAGGAAGGGGGTGCGTCAAGGATGCCCCCTATCACCATTATTATTCATTTTGGCTCTAGACGTTCTGCTACGGAAAATTAGAAACAATGAAGAAATTAAAGGGTTAAAGATCAGGAAGGAAATATATAAAACACAAGCTTTTGTGGATGATGTGGCCTTGATCTTAGAGGACCCACTGGAATCTGAACCAAAAATGTTAGAGGAATTGGATAAGTATGGAGAGGTAGTGGGCTTTAAATTGAACAAAACTAAAACTAAAATATTAACTAAAAATATAACTGAAGCACAGAAGAGAGAGAGAGAAGAAATATTGGGCTTACAGGTTGTCAAAAAAATAAAGTATCTTGGAATTTGGATAACTTCAAGATGCTCGTCTTTAAAGGAAGACAATTATATACCCTTACTTAATAAAATAAAACAAGACTTAGATAGATGGGAGAAAATACAACTATCCCTGTTAGGTAAGATTGCCTCAATCAAGATGAGTATTCTTCCTAAATTATTATACCTGTTTCAGACCATATCTATAAATTTAGATAAAATTTTTTCTTAGAATTGAACAAAAGTATCAGGAAGTATGTGTGGAGGGGAAAAAAGCCAAGGATCTCTTTAAAAATTTTACAGGGGAAAAGGAATGTAGGAGGATTTGGGCTCCCAGATTGGGAAATATATTATAGGGTGGCAAAGCTGATATGGATAAGGGAGTGGGCCACTCTTGAAAATAAAAGGATTTTAATTTTGGAGGGACATGATCTTCAGAGAGGGTGGCACTCATACCTATGGGATATAGAGAAGAATAAAAGAACATATTTCCACAGGCATAAAATTAGAGACTCCCTGATACAAACATGGTCTCAAATTAGACAGAAGTACTATTCAAAAGTCCAAATTGGCTGTCCACGATGGAGGCCCTGATCCACCCCAACATGCAGGGAATGGAGAAGGTATGTAGATACAAAGATGTTCTAGATGGAGAAGGAAATCTTAAATCAAATGATGCTCTGAAAGACCTAGGAATAAATATAGATTGGTGGATTTATGTACAAATAAAGTCTAGATATCAGAAAGACAAGGAAAAATATGGCCTAGATTTAGGATTAAATGGATTTGATAAAGTTCTGATGGGAACGGGAAAGAGGATTTTGGCCAAATTATATAATTATTTATTGGAGGATGATAGAGCAGAAGGTACAATTAAAAAACAAATGAGTGCTTGGGAAAAGAATTTTGGACATGATATAAATTTAAATGAGTGGGAAGAGGCATAGAATAAGAATTACAAATTGACAAGAGCAGTGACCTATAAAGAAAACTAGTATAAAATGTTACACAGGTGGCATTTAGCCCCTGCTAGATTAGCGAAGATATACCCAAATATACACCCTAACTGCTGGAAATGTGGTCACTGCCAAGGCACCTTCTTTCATATGTGGTGGACATGCCCCAAAGTGAAAAAATACTGGAACAAAATTCGGCATTGGGTACAGGAAATAATAGAAGAAGACATAGAATTGATACCTGAAATATTTCTCCTGGGAATAGGAAAGAGGGCTCTTGGAAAGAAAAAGAGCTATTTACTAACACACATTAAAACAGCCGCTAGGTTGGCATTTGCACAATATTGGAAAGAGAAAGCCCTGCCGCCAGAAGAACATATAATTAAGAGAATATTGGATCGTGCAGAGATGAGCAAATTAACACACGAAATTAATGAGGATAAAAATTCAGTTTATTATTCTGTCTGGGAAAGGTGGTATAAATGGATGAATGAAAAAATGAAAAAAGGAGTTTAAAGGTGGTTGTATTACAAGGAATTAGTAGTCAAAGAGACACCAATTTGATAATTGTATACAGGTAAAAACACTGAACTTTTGATGTAAATAGCAATGATATTATATATACTTTGTATAAATTCAATAAAGTTTATTTAAAAAAAAGAATATTGATTCTTTAACAAGACAAGCTTAAGTGATCTTAATCTAGTTACTACTGTGATAGTTCAGTGTAAGAAAAAAAGTGAGCTTGTCTAATTGAATGAACTTAATATTTAGCAATTAAGAGAAAAAATAATACATAAAAATGAGGGGGGGGGGGAATAGTTGATCAAGTTTTCAGAACAGATAATATGTGTACAACTGTCTGGAATTGTCAGCATAATCCAAGTAGGAATCAGAAACAGAAGAGCTAGTTCTACTTTTTCCCACATACCATCATCACTGGAATAGATCTTCTAAATAAATTGATCTGTGGCAATTTATCAGCATATTCATTATCAGGAAACATTTGTTAGGTTTTTACAAGGAAAAATAATTTAAACTACTTACTTTTGACGTATAGAGCAAACTAAAAGAATACAATTCAACAGAAATCAGGTAAGATTGTATTTAGACAATGTGAGCTAGAGGTATATCTGTACTACTGACACCTACAACACATTGAGACTGATTCTGTAAGGAGCAATAAAGATGGGTGGCAATATTTACAAAAAATATGAAACAAATAAAACATACTAAATGCATCATACTTGAAACCAGAATCAGGAATTTGGAAAACAGTTGAAAGCAAGCTAGAGTTGCATTAAGACAGTACTACTGCTCTCTAGGAAAAGTTTTATTTATACTCCACCTATTTCTTGTTGGACTCTTCTGGGGATGCCAGAGATGGTTTTTCTCCTTCTCAGTTTCCGTCTTCGTTGCAGTACGGATTGGGAGTGAACAAGTGAGCAGCGTATACTAGCTTCTCGGTCAAAACCAACTCCTGCGATTCATAAATAGGTGTCATTAGCTTTTAGACAATAAACAATGGTTTTGATAGGAAGACCACATCGGGTCAAATGAACTTTTCAGATTGTGCCTGAAAATAAATAGAAGACAGACCTTAACATTGTTAAAAAAAATGCATACCACAGCTAACCCTCACAAAAGAGAGAAGGAAGTGAAAGGAACGAGAGGAAGTTAGCTACTCTCCTTATAAGGACTATTTACCGAAATGTTTTTCAAGATTATTATGTTCTAGAGGCCCTGATATGTATAAAATGAAAATTAGGATTCAGGAGGATGATCAAAAAATTTTCAGCTGTAAATTACTAAAAAAAAAGGGGGGGGGGGAAGAAAGATTCTATGCATTGCTGATATGTAAAGTATTTTATATGTTAAAATACTATGACAAATCCAACTGTTTTTGGAATTTCCATATGCCAATCCATATAAAATATCATTCAGATTGATGTCATATTTGAATCTTTTGACATTGATTCCTAGGTACAAAAAAAGAGTCAATCAATTAACAAATATTTTGCCTCCAACTGGCAGAGTTTTCTAGAGCTCCAGGCAGGATTTATTTGGTACTTAGTTTTTAGATCTGGTAATGGTTGAAACTGAAGATGGAACCACCTGACCCTCAATGATAACATGAACAAAGTCTTGCTTCCATTTATTCATAAACTTGGAAAGATTATTTTCTAAACAAATATATCATAGTCTTTTCTCAACACTAAAAATCTGGTGTAAAGACCACTATATAAAGAAAAATAAGGTTAAAAACATAATAAAACACCCTCTATTTCTAATAAAAAATGTGTACTCTCAGTATCTGTCAAGAGTACTAACTAGGTGGACTGAGTGCCATTGTGCAATACTATATTTAGCCTATTCTGATTTATTTATTTATTTATTTGTCATTTTTCTATGCAGCCATTCTCCGAGGACTCTGGGCATCTTACAGCAAAGACAGTATACTAAATAGCATATTGCCCCCAACAATCTGGAGCAAACAATTTTTATAAAATTGTTTTATAACTAGTTATCAATTTTTGCTTTTAATTGTAACCTGCCAGGAATCATCTGTTGGGGACTGGGAGGCAAGAAATGACAAAATGTCCACATATATCATGACTTATGATACAAATACATAATGATGGAGCTTGCATTACAATATCATTGCACACATCATTTTACATGATCATTTTTACAACATTATGATTTACTGAGAATGCCACTGTTTTGGAGTGCAGTGGCATAGAAAATTCATAAGAAAATAAATGTACTGTTGTACTAACACACACAGTAATTATAATGGTAGGTTAATAATACTTTAAGTTGTATAAGTATTCCCACTAAAACCTGATGCATTACAAAGTTGTACCAAAGCAGAAAAACATTTAATGCATTTTGTAGTTACAAAGGATAGGCTGAAGGAGAACATCTAAAAGCATTACAGATAATTCAATGTGGCATTTTGATCATGGGCAAAGCATTCAATGGGAACACACTTCATCAGCCTTCAAGCAGTTGTATATGGTTTTGCTGCGCACACAGTACTCTAACCAAAATGTTTTCTGGACATGGTCAAAAAATACTGCCATTTCTCTGTAGGGAGTTTCCCTTCAGTTAATAAGAATTATTCAATCTAATATTCCTAATATTGAACAAAAGCCATGTTGATTTTGGTTTATAAATAATAACATTCTTTACTAACTGTATGAAACCTGTATTAACATCTTTATTTTTTATTATTTTCTTCCTTAAGTGAGTCTTTCTTCTGGTTACAGAAGAAAATGTCATAGTGAGTCCAAGCTTTCAGTGAATGGAAGAGATACTATACAATATATCAACGCAGATTTCCTTCTGGTTGGTCTAGGAATTTATTATCATACTTTCTGTAGCATAGCCAAATGTCACACTTGATAAAGCCTACTTGTAAATTTGAAATGGGCCAATGGATAGGCTGCCTTTGTAGCCATCTTGCAATTCTGCATCACTGGGACCGTCATTCATATGTGGTTGGCTTTCTTGCTATTTTCTTTTTTCTTTTTTTATTGAAAAAGTTTTACAAATACAAGTTTTTTCCCCCTTTCCCCCCCTTCCCCTCCCTAACCCTCCCTGACCCATCCCTCCCATCCTTGGCTTCCCTTATAACCTTAAAATTACAATTCATTTTTAACTCCCCAAATATTAAAAGGTGAAATCCAAATCATATCATGTCATACAATTCCCCCCAGCTATTCTACCCCCTATATACTAAAAATTTCTACGTAACATTCAAGTAAAAGCTATCTGATACTTCCTTGATTAATATTTATTCTGCGCATAATCTATCCTAAATATTAAAACGTGAAATCCAAATCATATCATAATTCCCCCCAACTACTCTACACCCTGTATATACTATAAATTTCTACATAGCATTCAGCTAAAAGCAATCTGATACTTCTTTGTTTGATATTTATTCTGCACATAGTCTATCCATTTCTTCCATTCCCACACAAAAGTTTCTTGAGTCCGGTCTTTTAAATATGCTGATATCTTTGCCTTTTCAGCAAAACTGGCCACCTTCAAAGTCCATTCTTCAATAGTAGGTAAAACATCTTTTTTCCAATATTGACCAATCAGTAACCTAGCTGCTGTAACCATATACAATATCAGTTTGTTTCATTCACTGAGAAATCCTTAACTATACCCAGTAAAAACAGTTGAGGAGAAAATTGGAGTTTTTTCTTCAAGACATTTTGCATTACCCACCAAATTTGGTCCAAAAAACCTTCACTTTCTTGCAAGTCCACCATATATGGTAATATGTAGCATCTAAGCAATCACATCTCCAACATTTTGGCTGAACATTAGGATACATGCATGACAATTTCTTAGGATCTAAATGCCACCTATAAAACATTTAATAAAAATTTTCCCTCAGATTCTGTGACTGTGTAAATTTAACATTCTGGACCCATATTTTTTCCCATGTTTCCATCATAACTGGTTCTGCAAAGTTTTTTGCCCACTTTATCATACAGTCTTTAACCAGTTCATTTTCAGAGTCTCTCTCTAACAAAATATTATAGACCCTCCTAATATGCATTGGGCCTTTCTCTTTTATCTGTCTTACCAATTCCTCTTCGTACAACATCAAACCAGTTTTTTGATCTTCCCTCCATCTCAATTGAAGTTGATTATACTGTAGCCAAGTTAGATTAATCCCTTCTTCCAACAGAGTGTTTAATGTCTTTAATTGCCATCTACCCCATCATTAAAAAGTACCTCTTTATATAAAATCCCCCCGAGTGACTTAATATTTATATTCCGTGTAATATGACCAAGATCCAACCACAAAGGTATTTTGTAATCCAATTTAAGATGGTGCTTCTTCCATACTCTCATCAGAGTATGTGACTCTTGAATACTTTATCAACTTTATTTTCATAGAATAAATATGCATGCCAACCAAGTTCCAAATCGTGGCCTTCTATATTCAATATTTTAGACCTTGTCGTTCCAAACCAACCACTCGCTTGTGTCAATGCTGCTGCTTCATAATACAATCGTAGATTTGGAAGTTTAAGGCCACCCCTTTCACGAACATCTTGCATAATTTTCAGTTTGACTCTTGGTTTTTTATCATTCCAAACAAACTTATTCACTCCTTTCTGCCATTCAGTCAGATGTTTATCACTTTTAAGCACCGGGATCATTTGAAACAAAAATAAAAATCTAGGTAGAACATTCATCTTAACTGCTGCTATTCTTCCAAGTAAAGATAGCTGCAGCTTTTTCCAGGTTTCCATATCTTTTTGCACATTTCGCCACCACACTTCATAATTATTTTGAAAAAGTTTTATATTCAAAGCTGCAACTTGAACTCCTAGATATTTCACCTTTGGTCCTATTTCAAATCCTGCCATCCTTTCAAGTTCCTTCTTTTGACCTTCTGACATGTTTTTAACTATCATCTTGGTTTTTTTCTGATTCAGTCTAAATCCTGATACCATCCTATATTCTTCTATAATATCTTTCATCTGGATTATTGATTCCATCGGCCATGTTAGGGTAACAACCAGATCATCTGCAAATGCCCTTGTTCTATAGTCCTCTTGCCTTATAGCTATTCCATTTAAGGTACTCAAATCCGGTATTGTATTCAACAAGACTTCTAAAGTTAAAATAAACAACAATGGGGATAACGGACAACCTTGTCTTGTTCCTTTTTCAATACAAAATTTTGTAGTTAAACTTCCATTAATAATAATTTGTGCTGTTTGCTCTTGGTAAATTGCTGAAACCACCTGAACAAACTGGTCCCCAAAGTCCATTTTTGTTGAAGTCTTTAATAGAAAATTCCAATTGACTCGATCAAAGGCCTTTTCCGCATCCAAGAACACCAGCACTGCACGGATCTGTTTACTCTTCTCAAGATGTTCCAATAAATCTATAATTTGCCTCACATTATCCTTCATGTATATGCCTTCTATAAATCCAGCTTGATCATGATGAATCACCTCTTGCATAACTGGCATTAATCTGTTGGCTAATACTTTTGCAAAAATTTTATAATCCGTATTCAGGAGAGATATTGGCCTAAAATTTTCTGGTTTTGTAGAACCTTCCTCTTTTGGTATCAATGAAACAAAGGCTGCTTTCCATGAAAGGGATATTTTACCCCCTTTTTGTATGCTACAAAATAAGACTTTAAGATGTTCAATCATTTTTGCTTGTAAAGTCTTATAATACACTGCTGTTAAACCATACGTCCCTGGAGCTTTAGCTGTTTTCAATTGTTTGATTGCAAAAATAATCTCCTCAGCTGTTATTAATTGATTCATTCTATCCTTTTGTTCTCTAGAAATTTTCGTAACTCTACTTTCTTCTAAATATTTATCTATAAGTTCATTCTGTATATAATCTTTGGCATATAGTTTAGTATAATAATCTAAAAAGGCTTGTTTAATTAAGTTTTGTTGAAAAACTTCCTTCCCTCCATGTTCGATACTACCAATAACGCGAGAGCTCTGCTGTTTCCTCAGTGTATAAACCAGCCACCTGCCCGGTTTGTTGGCATTACTAAATGTATTATGTTTTGCAAATTGTAGATTAGTTGCTGCTTGTTCCGCTATAAGCATTTGAAATTGGTCTTTCAGAAGTTTTATAATTTCTTGTAATTTTTTATCCATCGGATTTTTTATAAGTAATTGTTCTTTTTTCTTTATCTCTCCTTCCATTTCTAATATTTTCTTTTGCTGATTTAACTTATGTTTGGAGTTCATATAAATCAGTACCCCCCGCATATACGCCTTACTCGCATCCCAAACGATTTCAATAGGGGTACCCTTATTAAGTTCATTTCAAAAAAATTCTTTCATTTGTTTTTTAAGTTCATTTACATTCTTTTCATATTTGAACAGATTTTCATTTACTCTCCATGATCTTCTCTCGATCTTTCCCATTTCCATTTCTATCCATACCGGGCTATGGTCAGTTAAAGTCCTCGGAAATATCTTTGTTTTCTTTGTTTTTGCTGTTTTCTTGATGTGGTTGGTTTTCTTACTGTGTGGGCATGATGGGATTGGCCAACAGTTATTTAGCATGATTTCTTGAAATATATGGAAGTGTGAATTTACCTTGGGAACCTTATTTATAGGAACACCCTATCTATGTGGAATGTTTATGAATCACTTCTCATTAGTTCTCCTACTCTCCTGAATGATGACACCAGAAATTTATCTGCCATGTTGGTGTTTTAATTGGGACATCCCTAATGGGCTTCAATGGTGGATCTGTTATTGCTCACAGCATCAAGCAAACAATTTATTGTGGGCAATGGTGATAGGGAGATCCTTCATTTCCCAAAGACCTTTGGTAAGACTTTGATATACTTGAAATATATCAAAGCGTATCAAACTTTCAGTGGTTGCTTTGATATTTTGAGGAGTTGATTCAGAGGAATCATAGTGGCTCTTCAAAAAATTTACGTAGGTCTAGTGGTTATGACTTAAAAAGCCTAATGCCTCTTTTTTTTTTAAAAAAAAAAGCATTGGTATGCTCTTTGTTGATTGTTTTTGGCAAGCAACAAATATGTTAAATAGTATATTAACTCTGACATTATTATTATTTTATTGTGTACTGATATGGAAACCTTCATGACTGCTTAGAGGCAATACTGTGTACAGAGAACTTTTTGAGATCTAAATGAATAGATTAGTCTACTCTTCATGACAGATTTATTTTTGGTTTAATCTATGGAATGAGATGAGGAACCAATGAGCCAATACAGCTAATTCAGAAATGTTACTAGTCATTGATTTTCATTCTGACTTCATATTGTATTGCAAATTCCTGTTTCTTTCTCTCTTTTTATGTATCATATATAATATATGGAAAGAAGATTTCTAAGTGAAGAGATTTTTAAAATAAATTGTACACATCAATTAGAATATTATTCCTATACCCTTGGCCTTGGAGCATTATGGAAGGCATTGAAGCAAATATTAAAATGCTATTAATTTGCTGTAGCACTTATGACTCATACCATATGCTGTTGGTGAGAAATATTGCACTGTTTTATTACACCACATAACAAACACGATTATCATGTAGTGTAAAAGTCTGCTGAATAAAATTATGCCTTTCTAATCCAATTATATCAGCATCAATGTCCATGGATAATCACAATACATAAATTTAATGTGAAGTCTTTCTCATTGAATTTAATGGGGCTTATTACTAGCTTAATAGATGTTAAAGTTATCAAAAAAAATTAAGAAATCTTATACTTATATATACCCTCCTATTCTTTCGTAAGGGCCTAAAGTCATGGCTCTGCTAGTTGGCTTGGGGGAACAGCACAATGGAGGTGGTTGATTAACAACAGATCCCACCTCCCCTCATTCCATCCCCAGCACATGTTCTTAAATTTTAATGTTTGGTTTTAATTTATTTACGTCTTAATGTATACCATGTTTCCTCAAAAATAGGACCTATCCTGAAAATAAGCCCTAGCTTGATTTTTATGTGTGCACCTAATATAAGCCCCATCCAAAAATAAGCCCTAGATAAAATCCCACTCACTACTTCCCACCATCTGGTTGTATCAGGTGGGGTGAGGCCCATGCATAAAAAAATCAAGCTAGGGCAGGGGTGGGAGGTAGAGCTGCTCCACATGCCCTGTACCAGCTTATTTTAGGATTGCTGCAACCAGGCCTCCCATGCCCCTTTAGCGTCATTGCCTGACTTCTACTGTGGCCACATTGCCGGATGCCACATGGTGCATTGCTCACATGCTCAACGGCACAACACACTAT
This sequence comes from Masticophis lateralis, assembly GCA_030761175.1. NCBI lineage: Eukaryota > Metazoa > Chordata > Lepidosauria > Squamata > Colubridae > Masticophis > Masticophis lateralis. Next base: position 79,872,406 of record JAUDYJ010000004.1, read on the forward strand.
GGAGCCTCCTGATGTGAGTGGTGGCACTGGTGCAATGTGCCACGTGGCCTCCTGCCACAAGAGGTTGCACCGGCGCAATGTGCCATGTGGCGTCTGTCGGTGAGCTGTGAGTGGCTGCAGAAAAAGTCAGGTAGCAGCACAACAGGTGTCGGGGCATGGGAGCCCTGGCTGCAGTGTGTTGTGATTCACCAGGATCCTGTGGAGCTGGCAGTGTAGTCGGATAGTGATGAGGCTGAGGAAGAAAATGGGTCAATCCTGGAGGCTGGGATGAGAGCTCTGTGTTGGAGGAAGAGATGGGGCCAGGGCCATCGGGGTGTGAGGTGCAGACTCCGGAGTCTCCAGAGGCTGACAGTAGAGAGGCAGAGGAACAGGAGGACCCTGTTTCTAGTGCACATATGAGAAGAGCTGCCAGAAGGCAAGAGTAGCTAAAGTGAAGAGGACAACTCGGGAGCAGGGCCAAGAGATGATTGCCCCCTCCCATAAGGCTTAAAAGACCAGCAACGGCTTTTGGGCTCTATGTTGGAAAACAACGTTGATAGTATTGTTGCACTTAACTCTTGTTGCCGTCTTCTGCTTTTGAAACTTTTGCCAAGAGAAGCCTTTGGCAATTTGCCTAATTGTACCAAGGTTGGTAATTAGACTGAAGAATTTGTGTTATGAAGAGTTTGTTTTAATTTAGTTTGGACTATGCTGAGAATGAGTTAATTCTCAGCTGTTCTATTAAGTCTGTTTGTTTTGGAACTGCTTGCATCAGTTACTACCTATTGGGCCTGGGTCACAATACAGTGGTCCTAAGGTAAGCAGATAAGACATCCCCTGAAAATAAGACCTGATTTGCCAGACTAGGTGGCCACCCAACCCCAGCTGGGACAAATTGACAGCCACACTGAAAGCTGCATACCAGCAGACCCCTGGCTCACAGCCAATAAAGATGTCTTTGGGGCACAAAAGAAAACAAGACCAGGTCTTATTTTTGGAGAAACACGGGTATGTATGTATATAAGGTATATGTATGGATACACTTTTATGACTATGTTGCCAAATGTTACCCTATGCTAAAATGGGGGTGGTAACGTTTCCATAAAATGTATAAATACATTTGTTAATTGTAAAATTCTATATTTAGAGAAATATTTACTGCAATAAAATAAATGATTAAAACTCCTTCAAATCAACCAGAACAACAACAACAAAAAAAAAAGGACAAAAGATTTGTACCAGTGACGTTGATGGGGATAATACAAGAGGAAATCACTTGGGCATCTTGTTTCATTTTCTCCTCTGGAGTTGGGAGGGGTAGTGCTTTGTTCCAATTTGTTTGTTTATCCAGTGTAGAAGGTATATTCTGTATTGGATTTTTCGGCCTCTGCCCTAACATGATATCTGTATCTTCTTCCTCTGAAGGATGGTGGGACTGTAAATAAATACAATCAAAATTAGCATCCATGCATAAACAACAAAATAGTAAGAACTGGAAGTAAAAAAAAAAGGAAGGAAGTTCCTTGGAACTTAGAAGAACTTTCTTTCATGTTGTTTGCATGTAGACTTAGAAATGAACAATTTAGATATGATTGACAACTTGCAGCATTGATTTCAGTAGAACTTTAGCATGGCCTTATGAACTGATCTCATGCTCTATATATTTTGAAAGAAATACATATTTTGTATTTTTAAAACATCTGATTTTACTTCAAAGTAAGGTCTCTCTGAAATTAACAGAATTTAAACATAGGAATACTGAGCTATGGATTTAAAGTCAGTCAAAGGTGTTGCATTCACTCTGTCCATATGAGATACTTAACCATGTCAAGTTAAGTTCTGGTAATTGCAATCACAGAACCTGAGCTTAAATAATGTTAACTCTGGGTTGGTGTTAGTAGTTGCTACGAAATACAAATCTGGTTCATTTGATCACTGTCCATAATACAGTGTTAAACCAGAAAATGCGGGTTTGGTCACCAGATTAAATATGTCATGTGAACACAGCCATTTAATAATAAATACTGGATATCAAAAGAAAAACTGAAAAGCAAAGTTTGAACCAGGATCTTTAGAATATCTAACAGCCAGTTGTAATTCAGAACAAATAATTTAAACAAGGGACAAAAGATAAAGAAGTAAGATACCAACTACCTCAAAGAGTAGAATAAGAAAGGAAGGAAGGAAGGAAGAAAGAAAGAAAGGAAGGAAGGAAGGACTGTTGTGCTTTGTTGCTTTACTATGTGCAAGTAAAACGATAGAACAATCTAGGCAATATCTGGAGAACTAAAAAATGATACAGCTTTTCCCATTTTTTAAAGTGCATATTTTCATTTAATCAATCATCATACTCTAGAGGCTGGAAGAAGTCATCTTGAAGTCTGTCTATTACCTAAGTTCAATTTTCAGTGTCAGTTCTGATGACTACTTGATATTTTGCCCTTTTGCTTATTTGGAAGCATTTCATTCTTTTAGTTTTTGTTAAAGGGACAAGATTTAATTTTTGCATTTTTTTAAGTCTGTTAGAGCATTTAAATATTTTTATTTTTTATAACTAAGACTCACAGTCAAATTAACTTTAGTTTATTTTTGTCAAAAATATGCTGCTCAACATTCCTACTGAAGGCACAAAATAGACTTACAATCATTCTTAACCCTTAACATCTATGCTGAAGGCTGCAGTTCACAGTGATTTACCTAATTTATATCAAGATACATTCTTACCTTGCCAGCAATGCCTATAATATTATACATAAAAATGTAAAAGGGCCCAGTCTTCTTAGAAGATATTCCTGTCCATCTCTAGGTTAGGAAAACATTGCCATTTTCTTTCTTTCCAGCTTTTGTGCTGTTCATAGCAGCCATGAATAGTTCATATAAACTACAAGCACAAAAGACTTTGTTTCCTAGGTAACCTCTGAGCTAAAAAGTTGGTGCACGCAAAAAAAAAAAAAAAAAAAAATCCCCTATAGCTTGTATGAGCTTGCATTTTGTGACCAGTACCTCCCCTGCATAACAATGTCTTTTGGACAAAGAGAGTGAAGTGACCTGACTACAATCTCTGATGGTCTGCCAGGGTTGCTCTTCAGCAAACAATAGCAGTGATAACAATCCTTTGACTAGGTCCATGCTGTAGCTTTAATATCATTGGATACATTCTTGTAGTTTTCCGAGATCACCATCTATTTTTTCCCAGCTATATACAAATTTAGTTCAGCATTTAAAACTAATCAACAAAAGGAAACTTGCTCATTGGCTATTAAACCTAACACCAAATTGGTATGGCAGATGAAAAAAAGTTAATGGTCTTCGTTGATAAGAGCATGAAACAAAGACAACAAAGTTAGTCAGCCAAAAGAGTAGCAAAGAAAGATTAGGGAGTGAAAGGGACAGATTGTATGAGGAGTTTTATTCAGTTATTTTCCAATACCTTTTTACTCCATGGGGTCATGTGGCAACACTCAGTAGGGGAAGACGAACGGATTCTATAAAACTATAAATATGAAATGTGGAGGGAGAGGGAAATGATTAAAAATTAACACATACAACAAATGTTTCTATGATTTTTGATCAAAGTACATCTGAAATGCATGGTGTAGCATTAAAAAAGTTTCTTCATTGTATTCTGTTCCTGTGAGAAATAAATAATATAAATCTATAAAGTTTTTATCATGAGAACCTGTTTATCAATTATAATATGCTGCTTAATTTCTGCATATTTAAGACAGAGTGGTTGGTCAGATGTATATTGATGGTTGTGCTCATTTGGTTCTATGAGGAAGTTATTTGGTCAATACAGCTTCAGGTTCAAAAGGTTGTTTTATTATTTACAAATATATACATGCATACAATAATGAACAGGGTGTCCTTTGTATTTTTACCCTAACTTTATGACTCAGATGTTGAGAGGAGAGAGAAGTTCACGTGTTGTCTCGCTGAGAGATAGAGATAGATAGATAGATAGATAGATAGAGAGAGAGAGAGAGAGAGAGAGAAGATATCCAAGTGGTTTCTAGGTAAGAGTCCAATAAGAGAGTTCATTGGCTGATATAGTCACATGTGATGTCTGTAAAGACTTAACCCCTTCTAGTCTCTGGTATATCATATGCAGGCAATATTTGACAGACCCCTTCTATTGCCAAGTGTGATGGAACAGTGTTCAAAAATAATAATAAACAGTTCCGGTGGCGTCCTCGTCGTTGCTGGGCGGCTTGATTACATGGCCGCCGCCCCCGCCGCCTGTAGAGCCACTTTACCGATCGATAAGCGGCTTGGAAATCTTCCCTTCAGATCGGAAGGGAAGATAGAGAAGGTAGCCTTAGGTCGAGCCCTCAGAATCGCTGCCAGGGCTTTTCTTTCATCCTGGTAAGCGTTCTGAGTGTGGGCTCCCTATCCAGGCTGCTGGAACTCCGAGCAGCGAGGGACCTCTGTATTAACGGAGCGAGACGACGAGAGCAACTCCACTTGCTACAGCACACATTTTTTTCAATATACAAAGGACTTGGTGAGATCTGGATTATTTCTTTAGAATTTTAAATATATTTAAGGGATTCTTTTTTAATTCTGAAATTGAGCTGTCTCTGTGTGAAAGTGACTGAAAATGGCGGCTGACTAAAGCGGAGCAAGTGAAAGGGAAAAGTGAAAGTGCAAATGATTGTTGCCTGCCTGTAACTGTAAAAGAATGTATCAGCAAGATTTTTAACTGGAAAGTATACGTGATTTGATTCCTTTTCTGTAAACCTGGGGAAGACAGGAAAAGGAGGAAGACTTTCTTTTTTTCAAAGACTTAAATCCTGTTCAGGCATGGCTTCAAAGAAAGCGGGGGGAGATTCCCCCACACATCAAACAAAGGAAAAGTCAGCCATGCTATCAGCGCCAGCTCAGAGACAGTCACAAGGCAGTGGGACTGAGGATTTGAAAGCTTTTATACTTGATATACATAAATCCCTGGGAGAGCTTTCTGGAAAAATGAGTAAAATGGATGAAAGGATGGAAAAAAATCAAAAAGAAATGATGGACTTGGTTGAGAGAAAAACTTATAAGTAAGTCAGGATGTGGCTACTGTGGCTACTGCTTTTACTGATGCTTTGCTGGTGGTAGAGAAAAAAGTGGATGATCTAAACCATGAAGTGGAAGCTAACAAGAATGCAGTAAATGATCAGATTTTTAAAGTGGAGATTAAAAGTCAAAGGCTAGAGGATGAGATCACGATGATCCAATTCCGGAATATGGAGTACGCCATAAGACTGAGAGGCCTAAGAGAAAACAATAGAGAAAATTTGAGGGCAGCTTACGTGGATATATTGGCTAAGATCTTAAAAGTTGAACCAGAAGTGATTGATAATAGAGTTGACAAGCTTTACAGAGTTAATTCGTGTGTGGCGAGACAAAGGAATTTGCCAAGAGATGTAGTGATTTATTTTACTGATAGAAGATTGAGAAATGATATTTTGCAAAGTTCTTTCCATACCTCTGTTCACCATGAGGGGAACCAAATTGGTGTTTTCAAAGAGCTGCCACCTAAGATGTTAAGAGACCGGAAAGATTTTGGTTTTTTGGCAAATGAATTGAAAAAGTGTCAGATTCCATTTAGATGGGATGCTCCTGTTGGTATCATCCTGAGACATGAGGATGTGAGATATCGTATCAATTCTGTGGAAAAAGCAGAACATTTTTACAACAATGTTCTTAAAAAAATTTCAACACCCCCACGCTCATCTACACTTTTATCTATTGAGGAAATTTCTAAAGAGAAGGATCTTGATGAGGGGACTCAAGAACTGATTCAGCAAAAAGAACCACAGGAAATTCGAGAAACAGTAAGGGAGGAGACTCTAGGAGCAGTAGGAGGTCTCTCAGAGGATTTTTTCACAGAATTTTCAGAGGGAAAACCAAAGCAGTCCAGAGCTACAAGAGAGGTGGAGCCGGACCTTGGTTTGTTGTTGCAAGAACCAAAAGATCAACATATAACTCGTGCAGCAGAGAAGCAAAGACTAGAGAAACAACAGAGGTCCAGGATACCACAGGAGGAGAATGGTGCAAATGGAAAGAAACTATACTCTGAAGCAGTGGGAGGAGCGAGACCAAAGACATCTGCAGTCGAACAGAGTCTTCGGCAAATGCTCAAAGGGCTTCAGTCATCCCCAAAATGACACTTAGATTTTTATCATGGAACATGAATGGTTTAAATTCACCACAGAAAAGAAGGAAAATATTTCATTATTTGAAGCAATATAAAAATGATGTTGTTTGTTTGCAAGAAACTCATATTAGAACCCAGGACCAAAATTTTTTGACAATTTCAAAATTTGGCTCACATTTTATATCTTCTAGTTCTGTGAAAAGGAATGGATTAGTTTTATACATTTCTAAAAGAATACCAGCTAAACTGATAGAAGCGGATGATGAAGGAAGATATATTGCAGTTGAAATAAATATACAGAATGTTTTGATTCTTCTTATTGGGATTTATGCCCCAAATCAGCAGCAGGAAATTTTTTATAAATTATTGAATACTAAAATACTGCAGTGGAATTATAAGTCTTTTTTGATTATGGGTGATTGGAATGGAGTGATTGATACAAATCTTGATAAAAAGACGTTGGCTAAGAAGGGGAATAAATTACCACAAACGTTCTTTGCATTGAAGGAAGAATTGGAATTGAAGGATGTATGGAGAATTCATCATCCGAAGGAATTGGACTTTACTTTTTTTTCTGACAGACATAAATCTTTCTCGAGAATTGACTTTATGCTGGTTACTTCTGATTTACTGTCTAAAGTGGTTAAAACAAAAATATTTCCCAGAACTTTAACGGATCATAGTTCGGTATGGATGGAGATGGATTTTGGCAAGAGGGAGAGAAGATCTTGGCGAATGAACGAGAATTTATTTAGACATGAAAAGAATATTATGCATCTTAAAAAACATGTTAATAAATTCTTTCACATTAACTTGAATAAGGGTACACCTATTGAGACTGTATGGGATGCAAGTAAGGCTTATATGAGAGGTGTACTGATCTATATGAACTCCAAATATAGATCAATACGACAGAAGTCAAGAATAGAACTGGAGTCAGAAATAAAGGAGAAAGAACAATTGCTTATTAAAAATCCGACAGATGAGAAATTACAGTTAATGATAAAACTCTTGAAAGATCAATTTCAAATACTGATGGCAGATCAGACGGCAACTAATTTGCAATATGCCAAACATAATACTTTTTGTAATGCCAATAAACCTGGTAGATGGTTGGCCTATACCTTGAGAAAGCAACAAGCTCTCGTGTTATAAATACTATTGAGTAAAAAAAGGGAAACAAGTTTTTCAACAGAACTCAATACATCAAGCTTTTTTAGATTATTACATTAATTTGTACCATGCTGATAATATTAAAAAGGATCTCATTGATGATTGTCTTGAGAAGATGAGGGTCACAAAAATTTCAAGTATACAAAGTGATAGATTGAATCGACCTATAACATGTGAAGAGATCTTATTTGCAATAAAACAACTGAAATTATCCAAAGCTCCTGGGATGGATGGTTTGACAGCAGTATATTATAAGACTTTACAATCGGAGTTGGTTGAGCATCTTAAGGACTTGTTTTGTAATATTCAGCAGGGGGGTAAAATACCCCCCTCATGGAAGACGGCTTTTATTTCTTTGATACCTAAGGAAGAAGAATCTATAAAACCAGAAAATTTCAGACCAATATCTCTCCTGAATACGGATTACAAAATTTATGCAAAGGTATTAGCCAACAGACTGATGCCAGTTATTCAAGACGTGATTCATGAATATCAAGCAGGTTTTATAGAAGGTAGATATATGAAGGACAATGTCAGGCAACTCATAGATTTATTGGAATATCTTGAGAAAAATAAACAGACTTCTGCGGCGCTGGTGTTTTTGGATGCGGAGAAGGCCTTTGATCGAGTCAACGGGGATTTTCTAAAAAAGACTCTGCATAAAATGGATTTTGGGGATCAGTTTATACAAGCGATCTCGGCAATTTACCAAGAACAGACGGCACAAATTATTATCAATGGGAGTTTAACTACTAACTTTAACATACAGAAAGGAACTAGACAAGGTTGCCCATTATCCCCATTATTGTTTATTTTAACTCTAGAAGTGCTGTTGAATGCTCTATGGGACTCGGATAATCTGAATGGAATAGTTGTAAGGCAAAAAGATTACAGAACAAAGGCATTCGCAGATGATCTGGTTGTTACCCTAACACGACCTTTGGAATCAATCATACAGATGAAAAACATTATAGAGGAATATGGTCTGGTTTCAGGTTTTAGCCTGAACCAGAAAAAGACTAAGATGATAGTTAAAAATATGTTGGAACCACAAAGGAATGAACTGGAAAGGTTGGCAGGCTTTGAAATAGCTACAAAGGTGAAATATCTAGGAGTTCAAGTTGCAGCATCTAATATAAAACTTTTTCAAAATAATTATGAGGAATTGTGGCACAAGATTCAAAAGGACTTTGAAACGTGGAAGAAGCTGCAACTATCTTTACTTGGTAGAATAGCAGCTATTAAGATGAATGTTCTACCTAGATTTCTGTTTTTATTTCAAATGATTCCGGTGCTTAAAAGTGATAAGTCTTTGATGGAATGGCAAGCAGGTCTAAATAAATTTATCTGGAATGGGAAAAAACCAAGAGTTAAACTTAAAATCATGCAAGATGTTCGTGAAAGAGGTGGCCTTAAAGTTCCAAAACTACGTCTATACTATGAGGCTGCAGTGTTGACACAAGTGGGAGATTGGCTTGGAACAACAAAAACAGAAATTTTGAATATAGAAGGCCATGACTTGCAATTTGGATGGCATGCATATTTACTTTATGAAGATAAGAGAGATAGAGTATTTAACAGTCATATTTTAAGACATGCTTTGATGAGAGTCTGGAAGAAGCACCAGCTTCAATTGGAATACAAAATACCTTTGTGGTTGGATCTTGGGCAGATTATGCCAAATATAAACTCACTCGGGGGGTTGTTATACAAAGAGATACTTTTAAATGATGGGGGCAGATGGAGTTTGAAACCTTTGAATATTCTGTTGGAAGAAGGAATGAATTTAACTTGGTTGCAGTACCTTCAACTTCAAGCGAGATGGAGAGAAGATCAGAAAATTGGACTAATGTTACATGAAGAAGATTTGGTGACTCAGATAAAATGTAAAGGGCCGATGCATATTAAGCGAGTGTATAATTTACTGTTAGAAAGAGATTCAGAGGGTGAATTAGTTAAAGATTGTATGATAAAATGGGCACAGAATTTTGCAGAACCAGTAATGTTGGAAACATGGGAAAAGATTTGGGTCCAAAATGTTAAATTTACACAAGCACAGAACTTGAGGGAAAATTTTTACAAGATGTTCTATAGATGGCATTTAGATCCTAAAAAGTTATCATGTATGTATCCAAATGTTCAACCTAAATGTTGGAGGTGTGATTGTTTGGATGCAACATATTTTCATATTTGGTGGACGTGCAGAAAATTGAAAGCATTTTGGATTAAACTTTGGTTTAATGCAGAATATTTTGAGGAAGAAGCTTGAATTTTCTCCTCAGTTTTTTTTTGCTGGGAATAGTTAAGGGCTGTTCATCAACTGAAACGAGATTAATTTTATACATGCTTACTGCAGCTAGATTACTAATTGGACAATATTGGAAGAAGGATAGTGTACCTACTATAGAGGAATGGATATTGAAGATGTCTAATTTTGCAGAAATGGCTAAGATCTCTGCATACCTGAAAGATAGGACCCACGAAGCTTTTGTTAAGGAGTGGAAGAAATGGGTAGAATATACGCAGAATAAATATCAAAGTAAGAAGTTTCAAGTAGCACTTGAGTGATAACAAGGTTTATTAATTATATCGTTATATAATTGAATTCATATTTTTATGATGATGTATTGTTTGAAATATTTTTTTTGCATTTATATTACAGTTTAGGCTAGAATTTATATTTGTTAGATCTTTATGAGTTTTTATAAATTATGTATTTGATTAGGGGTCTAAAAGATGTCATAAGTTTAGTTTAAATTTTTTACTATTTAAGGTCAAATGTGTTACCTTATTTAATGTTACCTTATTTTAATGTTTTTTTTTTTCTTATCTTGTCTGATGTTGATTGTTATATTTGATCGGTTAAGAAACACTATTAAGATTGAATATTGGGAATTATAGTTAATGTTAAATATTTATATGATATTTTAATCTAAAATTTAAGATGCTCAAAGTTATTTTATTACTCTTTTTAAAGATAAGTGTTATATTTAGTTTGTGAGATTTCTATCAGTTTTTATAAATGATTTATGTGGTTATATACTTGGCCAGGGGGGTAATAGATGTTATAAGTTTGGAATATTTTTTTATTACTTAAGGTTAAATCTGTTATATTTTTAGCTAGATCTCACCTAAAAAGTTGTTAGTTGTTGATTGCTATATATGATTGTTTAATAGTGGAAGTCAAGGGGGGAAGGGGGAGGGAGAGGGGGGGAAGGGAGGGGGTGGTTGTTGGGGTGTGGGGTTGGGAGGGAAGGGATATTAAAAACTGTATTGTAAAATTTTTTCAATAAAAATAATAATAAACACAAATATAAGAAAAAATAAATTATAAGTACAGTCCAACTGATTTGCAGTGGTTCCAATGTGTTTCACAAGGTACAGGTTTAGTTAAGAAATCGGAAATTTGGTCCTTGGTATCGCAATGAACAAATTCAACAAAACCCTTTTTAACTAGGTCTCTCACATTTTTATAACGTATATCAATATGGCGAGATCTGAAGCTGACATCATCCCTGACTGAAGAGGCTATGATGGACTCATTGTCTTCATGGAAAGTGATAGGTAGTGAAGGTTGTGTCCAAATATCTGAAACTAATTCATATATCCATGTGAGAAGTGTGCGTCAGAAGCACTGGCACATTCAGCTTCAGCCGTGGAATTAGCAATGAAGTTTTGGTGACAAACGTGCCAGTCTATGGAACAACCATTTAGGAAGTATATAAAGCCTGATGTGCTTTTTCTTGATTTTTCATCCCCTGCCCAATCGGCATCTGAATAACAGATAAGTTCTGGAGTGACCCTTTTATCAGGTTCTAATAATAAGATCATATCTTTTGTATTATGCAAATATCTAAGTAACCTTTTCATAGCAACCCAATGTTGTTCTTTAGGCTCATCTACTTGTCTAGATAAGAGATTTGTACTTAATGATATATCGGGTCTACTCCATCTGCTGATATAAAGGAGTGATCCTATGATGGATTGATATTGAGTTTTATTGTAATGCTTGTTACCATCCAGATAAGCAATTTTATTATAGTCAGTGTGCATGGGTGTATCTGTGGGGTTGCAGTCTTCCATGCCACATCTTTGTAACAGGTCTTCAATCTTATCCTTTTATGAGAAGTAAAAACCTTTACCAGTTTTAAAAATTTGTACGCCCAGATATAGGTCTATATGACCTAAGGTCTTTAAATTAACATGTTCTCTTAATTTGTTTGCAAATTGTTGCTGGATTGTATGTTGGGCCCGATATAAATTAAATAATCAACATAGATTAAAATAATTTCTTTTTCCTCTTCATAAGGTTTTGTCATTATGCACTTTGAGTATACCCCATTGATTTTAAAGTTTTAGTAAGACAGTCAAACCATAGTTTGCCCGATTGTTTTAAGCCATATAACCCTTTGTGTAGCCTCCATGTTTTGCTGAATTTAGCTTGGAATCCTGGTGCCACATTGACATAAATTTCCTCCTCTAATGGTGCATGGAGGTATGCGGTTTGGACATCAAATTGGTAGACTTCTTGATTTGAGACAGTGCCGGAAATCAGTGCCATTTTTATGCTTTCTGGTTTTACTGTGGGGGAGTAAATTTCATCGTAATCTTTGGGAAGGCGTTGGGCAAAACCTTGGGCTACAAGGCGTGCTTTGTATAGATGTGTGTTGTCAGGGAGTGTTTTAATTTTGTAAACCCATTGTGTGCCAATCGGGTGTTTGTGTTGTGGAGGTGTTGTTTTTGTGAATACTTTTAAATTTATTAAACAATCCATTTCTTTGGACGTAGCATCCCACCATTTTAATTGTTCTGATTCCGGTAATTGGAGCATGTGTTCAAAATTTTTTGGAGTGATGGGTATTTGGTTTGTCTGTGTTACATTGTTCACGTCAAATCTTTTAGGTGGGATGCCTTGTGTAATTCGTTTGGGTTTTCTGATTGGTAGTTGTGTATCTGTGTTGTTTGTTCATGGTGTAACTTTTGGTGTTGTTGTTTGTACATGTTGAAATTTCTGTGGTGTATCTGATGTATTTGTTTCTTGAGTTAATTCGTATGAGTCATTTGAGTGTATTTTGGTCCAGTTGTGCTTTCTATGAATGTGGCTGAATGGGAAGTTATTACTGTGTTGTTGTTTTTTATGAATCGATATGCTTTCAAACCTGGTGCATATACTACGAAATGTAATTTTTTGGACACCTCATTCCCCTTCCGTCTGAGTGGTTTGGGGATATTGATGTATGCAAAGCAGCCAAAAACGCGAAGATGTGTGAAGTGTGGTTGAGTGTCATATACAAGAAAATAGGGCGTCTGGTTAATAACCTTATTCCATGTGTGGTTAAAAGTGTAATTGACATATGCAAGGGCTTCTGCCCAATAGCTAGGGGGTACATCAGCATCTAACATGACGCTGCGTATCATGGTCTGTAATATTCCATTTTTTCTTTCACAAATCCCATTCTGCTGGGGGGTAAAAGGAGATGTTTTGTAGTGTATAATGCCTTTGGAGTCAATCCAGTTTTGAAATTGTACAGATGTGAATTCAGCTCCACAATCTGTTTGAATTTTCTTCAATTTGATGTTGTGTTGGTTTTGTATGAGAGTGTAATTTTTTTTTTATTTTTTGAAAGGCTTGAGATTTTTCGGTAAGGGTATAGATATGTCCAAAACGACTGAAATCATCGACTAAGTTCAAAAAATATTTGTGTTTGCTCAAAGAAAGTGGAAAAGGGCCTACAATGTCAACGTGTACCAATTTGTATATGTGTTTTGATCGTCTGGTGCTGGTGTGGGGAATTGGAGCTGCCTTTGATTTTGCAGCTTTACAAATCTCACAGTCAAGTCGGATAGGGCAATCCTTAGTGCATATGCTTTGGGAGAAATTTTGAGTATTGTTTACAGCAATGATATTGGCATGTGCTAAATGTTCGTGTAATAAATGGGCACAATTATCATGTAAAGGTTCACCTATATGAGTTTGAATTTTTGTTTTTGAGTTTTGTAGGTTTTGTGATGTGGGTGAAGTTGGAGAGAGGTGTGGTGTGGTGTGTTGGTCGTTATGTGAGTGGGAAGTGTCGTGTATTGGTATGGTGAGGTGTGGTACCTTCGTGGTGGGTGTCAGGGGTATAGTTGGGATGATTGTCAGGGTCAGGTCTCGATGAGGATTGAGGTAGTTGAGTCGTGGGTGAGGATGATGTAAAGGAATCTGGAATAAGAAAAGGTAAATCATTAATGACAGAAATATTAGCAATAATAGTGTTATCATGTTTGGATTTTATAAAACTGTGTTGATCATCAAGAGATACTTAAAAACCAATTTTACCTAATTTTGAAGTACTCAAAATATTGTGGCCAAAGGTAGGTATATAGAGTACTTGACTAATGTCCCCTATACCGGGTATAAAGATAGATCCTTCATATTCAGCTGTATTGGAAGTACCATTTGCTGCTGTAATAGAAATATTGGTTGGGTGAATATCATATAATATGGATTTGTTATTGGTGGTATGGTGTACGCTTCCAGAATCGATGACCCATAGGTGCATGGTGTCACACAGGTATTGTTGGGTGGTGGGAAAGATGCCAAATGTTTGGGATTCGGAGTTAGAATATATAGATTGTTCAGTATGTTGTCCCCTTCTGTCTTTATAATCTTTGTGTGTGGGACCCTTTCTAATGTACAAACAAAAGAAATCACACTATCAAAGAACATACTGAACCTAAAAGATCTATGCCCACTGAATTTTACAGTGGGCATAGATCTTTTAGGTTCAGTATGTTCTTTGATAGTGTGATTTCTTTTGTTAGTCTTGTCTGTAGGGGTGTATCCCCTTGTATCATGAGTGTGGGTGGTGTTGTCACTGTGTGGAGGAGGGAAGTTGTAGGTATGATAATGTCCTCTATAGTTACAATAATTAAAATTATTTTGATATTGAGAGGAGCGTTTCTGCCAGTTTTGGTAGAAGGGTTTGTGTAAAGAATGGGAATCATGTTTAGGGTAAAAAGGGTGGTCAAAAGAAGCAGGGTATCTATCAGTATGATAGAGTCTTCTATCTTCATCTATTAATTTGGATTTGATTTCAGCGACGGTGTACATGTGGGGGGGTAAGGAGTGGAGACTATTAATGAATCCTGACCAACCAGGGATGTGTTTAATAGAATTGAAAATGATACCAATCATGGCAGTTTCAGGTATAGGATGATTGCGTTGAATCAGTTGTTTTTGCATGGATTTGAGGTGGAAAAGATGTTTGGCCATAGGTGTGCCAGGTTTATATATTGTGCTGTAAAAGTTACCGGCAAGAGTAGCGATAGTTGCAGGTGAGGGTTTGTTGTAATGTTTTTGTAAGTATTGCCATACTTCTTGTGCAGTAAAACCTGTAGGTATAGAATGAACAATATCAATATCACTTTCTAAAGTTGACATAAGAGTGGCATAAACATTATTGTGAATAAAAGTTAAGTCAGATGACCAAGGTTTATTAGGGGGAGATTCAATTATAAGAAATGTGCCTTCTCTTAAAAGATGTAAATGAGTTTTTTGTTCCCAAGTAGGGAAATTATTTCCTGAGGTTTGTAATTTTTTGAAGTTAGGTGATAAAGATAATAGGCCGTGTTGTTTAAAATGTTGCAAAACAGTTTCAATTTCTAAAGATAAATTTACATTAGTAGATAAAGACAAAGAATTATTAGTTTCAATATTTAAATCATTACAGTTTACAGTAATAGAAGGCTTAAATGAGTTACTGTCAGCAGAGATAGGTAATTGAACGTCGGATTGTTGATTGGAGTCATTTGGTGTGAGAGAAGATGTAGGTGATTCAATGATAGGAGGAATAATGGAGGTGGTGGTTGTAGTTTGATTCGGAAGAGGTGCTGCGACGGCATCGGCTGCTGTAGAAGGTAGGTTGGCTTTTGATGCAAAGGCTGCAAAAATTGTGTGGATTTGTAGTTTGGACGGGGCATCTGTAGCGTTGGAGGCGGCAGCGGCAGCGGCAGCGGCGGCATCTTCGGCGATAAGGGGGGGCAAGGCGGTGGCTGCAAAGACTGAAAAGGATCTTTTTACATTGGAGGCAATATTGGTATCAGTAGAAATAATTGCAGCTGCGGCAGCTGCAGTGGTATAGATGGGGAGGTCTGCAGCGGTGGCAAAAATAGAAAAATTCTGAAAATTGAGAAAAAAATTGGAAGAATTCAAACTCGGTACTCTGGATGAAGAAGGTAGGAAATCAGTCTGAATATCTCCAGTTGTGGGGTGGGTAGTAGGATGTATGGGGGTAAGGGGGTTGGTTGAGACCTTGTGGTCTGAAGTGGTAGATGTCATTTTGTGGTCATATAAATTGTTGGCCATTTCTTGGACCACATGGTGGAGTGTGGGGGTGGCCATTTTGTTGGCCATTTTTGAAGCCATGCTTTCGGGGAAGGTGGAAGCCATACTGGAAGCAATAAAGTCAATAGGTGGGGAGGGAGGATTTTGAATATAATGGGCGTTTGAAAAGTCAGTCTGGGAATCTATGGGTTGAGGCAAAAAATTGTCGCTTACCAGTTCTGTAGATGTTGAAAGGGTGTTTAACAGTTCAAGAGTTCTTTAAGGAGTCCAGCCTGCATTTAGCAGGTCTGTCACATATAAAGCTTGATATAAATGTTGTTTTGGAGAAGCTTGAGAAAATAAAAGTTGGTCTGAAGTTATAGGGTTGGAACATACAAGGGATTCAGAAGGTTGAAGTCCTTGATGATAGTCATGAAGTGGAGTAGAACTGAGATCGAAGCAAGGTTGTTGTAAATGTGGGTCTGTTCTTTTGGTGTTCGGGTGAAGAGGAGAAAAAATAATTGGGTCCTTTCGTGAAGAGGTTTGCACTTGCTGTGTAGCTTCAATAGAAAGTTTTTTTAGTCTTTTGGATAATGATTGGTGCTGTTTTGTTAAGGATACAGTTAATGCAACAATCTCTTGCAAAGATAATTCGTTCAGGTTCAAGGATTCCATGTTAGGAAAAATCGTTCTATGATTTTAAAATTTACAAAAAATTCGTAGACCTGAGCAATAATTTTTCATCGTCTGCTACCATTTGTCGGATATATATTGATGGTTGTGCTCATTTAGTTCTATGAGAAAGTTATTTGGTCAATACAGCTTCAGGTTCAAAAGGTTGTTTTATTATTTACAAATATATACATGCATACAATAATGAACAGGGTGTCCTTTGTATTTTTACCCTAACTGTATGACTCAGTTGTTGAGAGGAGAGAGAAGTTCACATGTTGTCTCGCTGAGAGATAGAGAGAGAGAGAGAGAGAGAAAAAAGGAAGATATCCAAGTGGTTTCTAGGTAAGAGTCCAATAAGAGAGTTCATTGGCTGATATAGTCACATGTGATGTCTGTAAAGACTTAACCCCTTCTAGTCTCCAGTAGATCATATGCAGGCAATATCTGACATGGTTAGCTACATGGAGGATGTTAATGGGCATAAAAATCATGGGTGTAGATTTTTCCCATGTCAGCTCTTTGAAAGTTGACAATACCATCCTTACAGCAGGAAACCATTCCCTGATTATTTAATTCAATTTCCTCTGGCTTCTGAGTTTTAGGTCATACTATATGGGAACTGGTTTTTCCAGTTGCAATATATGGCTTTGAAAGTTGGACCATAAGGAAGGCTGAACACCAAAGAATTGAGGCCTTTAAACTATGGTGCTGGAGAAGAATCCTGCGAGTCCCTCGGACTTCAAGGCAATCAAACCGGTCATCCTAGAGGAGATCAACCCTGATTGCTCTTTAGAAGGCCTGAGCCTGAAGATGAAACTCAAATACTTTGTCCACCTAATGAGAAGGAAGGACTCACTGGAGAAGATCCTAATACTGGGAAAGATTGAGGGCAAAAGAAGAAGGGGATGACAGAGAACGAGGTAGCTGGATGGACCTGAAGCAATAGGTGTAACCTTAAATTAACTCCAGAGGACTGTAGAAGACAGGAAAGCCTGGAGGAACATTGTCCATGGGGTCGCAATGGGTCGGACATGACTTCGCAACTAACAACAACAATTATAGAAATGGGTATGGGAAGTATCAGATCAATAACTTTTGCCTATTAATCTCAATTAATTTAATCATGGAATTTCTTCTGATGAAATGGAACCATGTATAATTTTTAAAAAGCTAGTTAACCCACTGCAGCATTAAAACAACTTTTAATTTTTTTTCATAATGTTGTCCTTATTGTTTTATATTAATTTGTTTCATATTGTAGGTGCAGTATTCATGAAACATTGCTGTTAGGTGATGTAGAAACATCAGTAATAACATTGTCTGACTTAATATTGAAATTGGCCATGATGGCTGAGAATGATGGCAGTGATAATTCAAATACTTGGAGGGCACCAGTTTGGAGAAAGAAGAAGAAACAATCAATGAGCTGCAAAACAGGATACATGTTTTAGCATCTTTCAGCATGAAAGATGGTTTGAGAAGAGAATATTATGGAAAGATGTAAAGCCTTTGTCAACTACAATAACAATTGTTCAACATTGTTCATTCATTAAATGGTAGCTTCCCTTTACTCAAGCACAGGGTGGACAGCCACCTATAAAGGATTTTTTTAATATCACCAAAAGGTCCTATTCTAATATTATGAAAATCATTAGTATACATGTGCTGAACTTGCCAGTATGTGAATATGAAGATGCAGTGTTAAATCACTTATTGTAATTAGATGCTATACAATATAAGTGAAAGTGAGTCCTGTGAAAATGTACAACAAAACATGTCACAGTTACTCTTTTCCTGATTCAGAAGTTTGTATCAGTGAGGGAAAATAATTGTTATATGCTGGCTCTATTTTTTTGAAAGGGGGGAAGAGGGTACAGTATGCGAAAGAGAAAGTATGTAATTCAGACTGTCAGGCAGAAGAAATTAAATTCCACGTGAAGGAATAGGTCACCTGATAAACAGAAAACCAGGGGACATTGCCTTTACCATTTTAAAACCTGGCAAAGGTGGGGACATCTTTTATTGCTGAAACACTTCAAATAACTTGCAGCAAAAAGATATTACAGGAGACAAGAAAAATGTGTACTCCATTTAATCTTGGATGGTGTCCAGTGAATTTCATCAACAGTTTTATAAAACAGAACAGAGAACTTTCCCTCCAGAAGCAAACTGAGCCAGCTGATTAGATAGGGGTATCTACAGCAAGCTGAAATTTCATTAGAATGAAAAAAATGTGCACCTGGTTCTACAGTGCAGTGATACAAGTACAAGAGATTTGAATTTACATCACAACTTCATGATGCACAGTTCATTTCCCCTCTTTCCTCATGTAAATATCCCAGTCATGTGATACAAAGCTAAATCCCATGGTACCTCACTACCCCCTCCATTCTTGTAGATGCTTGAAAAGTTTGGATGACCAAGGTTAGTATTTCTCAACCTTGGCAACTTAAAAATGTTTGGGCTTCAACTCCCGGGAATTCTGGGAGTTGAAGCCCAAACTTCTTCAGGTTGTTAAGGTTGAGAAATACTTACCTAGAGTAACAAGGCCACTTTCTTTCAGTGAGTTTTTATATAATTTGAAATGTAATGAAAGCAGCCTTTTCTAACATGATGTCTGGTTGTCTGTATTACTACTATAATTTTTATTTTGCCATATTTAATATGAATTTGACTTCTGAGAGTTGTAGTACCACCCACTTGAAGGATTGTAGTTTAGAAGAAACCAACCAATGAATCAATCAAAGAAGATTGTTTGATGGCATCTTCTCTAGTTAATATACCAGCATGACTATTTTGAGATAGAACTATTCATGTTATTACTTTATTGACAGAAATAAATGCATATATCCTAGCATAGGCTCCTTCTGACTGACATAAATGATTACCCATCTGCTAAAAACTGTCTTGTATTTAAATTTAGAATTTATAGTGAGACCAAGATAAAGAGTGAATAGTTTTTTTAAACAATATGTGCCTTGATTTAAAAAAAACATAGCAGGAAACTGAGATAAGAATACCATACATTTATTGTTCATTTTGTAATCTACTGATAATTAGGCTTCACCTTTATACCTTTACTAACAATGTAACAGAGGCTTGGCAGAGCTATTTTTCCTGACATTTCCTGGCAATTTTTTTCCCTATTAGTTGACATTTAAGATAAAGATGTTTGGCTGGATAAGTTGCTGGTAACCCAAGCTGTGCTAACACATCACAAATGCATTAAGAAGACAAGGAAGAACTTACTTTTAGCAAGTGATGGTCCTTAGTCTCTTTTTTCTTCTTAGTGTGGATCACAGGAAAAGAGGGAAATGGGGGAGCTACCACAGTTTGGTCCACAGTTTTTTGTTCTCTGTTATTACCCTGGTTTCGGTGCTCTGTAAGAAATAAGAAGACAATTGTTCAGCAAGATACACTGTACATTTAAAAATAGGTTCCTGAAAAAAAAAATCTGAATCCAGATCCAATCCAGATGCACTGCAAGGTAATTACACAGTGATGAATTACATGCAGCAACTATCTATACATAGTTCTGTCAATATATTTTTGTCTTTCAGAATGATCATATTATAAATGGCACAGTTATGGAGAATGGGAAGCCTCTGAATGAATTCATGGCAGAAACACAGATATTTAATTGGGAGTTATCTTTAAACTCCTACATTATATTTTTCAATGAAAAGTGTGGAATTTTCTTTAAAAAGTGGTGCCTCAGTGATAAAGCCAATGTTATGTGGTAGTTAAAGTATCAGGCTAAAACCAGGAGACTGAGAATTCTAGTCCCATTTGATCACAAAGCCAGTTGGGTGACCATGGGCCAGTTACTCTCCCTTAGCCCGAGGAACCTGACAATGGCAAATTAGTTCTAAACAATGTTGCCAAGAAAACTAAGGATTTGTCCAGGCAGTCATCAGGAATTAAAAACTGACTCAATGGCACAAATGCTAGCTTATCCTCTTTAGCGATAACTAATTTTCCACTCTTTGTTTTTTATTGGATATTATGATGAAACTAACTTACATCTCTGAAAAATAAAACATGCATGAAAAAAAAACACAAATTCTGTTTTCATTTGTTCTCATTCATTCAGCACCTACCATCAATAAAATCCATATGGTAGGAAATGAAGTTGCCATATTATAACTTAGATTCTCCAGAGAATAAAATTGTTCTACAATTGATGCAAAATATTTAAGAGAAACTTGAACATAATTGTATGTTGAGAAACCACTTTAAAATAATTGTACGCTAGAAGTATAATATATATTTTTCATTACATACGACATTGGGTTTTGGAAACATTCAATTCTCTAGTACTAGAAGGTATAAAAGTGCACTCAAGCCATCAACTCAGAATAAATACAGGAACTGATGGAATATTTACAGAAATATAGGAAGCAAATTTAGAATAGACCTGGAAGGGATCTTGAACATCTTCTAATCCAGCCCCCTGCTCAAGCAGGAGGCCCTATATCATTTGAGACAAGTGACTGTCCAGTTTCTTCTTAAAAACCTCCAGTGATGAAGAACCCACAACTTCTGAAGGCAAGCTGTTCCACTGGTTAATTGTCCTCATGGTTAGGAAGTTTCTCCTAAATTCCAGGTTGCTTCTCTCTTTGATTAGTTTCCATCCATTGTTTCTTGTCCTGCCCTCTGGTGCCTTTGGAAATAAATTGACCCCTTCCTCTTTGTGGCAGCCTCTCAAATACTGGAATACTGCTATCATGTCCCCCCAGTCCTTCTTTTCTCTAGACTAGCCAAATCCAAATCCTGCAACCATTCTTCATATGTTTTAGTCTTCAGGCCTTTAATCATCTTAGTTGCTCTTCTTTGCACTTTTTCCAAAGTCTCAACATCTTTTTTGTAATGTGGTGACCAAAACTGGATGCAGTATTCCAAGTGTGGCCTTACTAAGGTTTCATAAAGCTGTACTAATACTTCATTTTGATTCTATGTCTCTGTTTATACAACCAAAGACTGTATTAGTTGCTGCCATACACTGCTGACTCATATTTAAGTGATCATCCACTATAATTTCAAGGTCTCTCTCACAGTATGTCAAGATTGAATCACTTTGTTTCTTTCAAACCTTAATGCTTTTCAACTTGCCAATGAACTGGGGGGGAGGGAAGAGGAAATGAAATGCTGAGAACGTATGCGGAGATCGTGAGAGTTTGGCAACCATCAAGGTGACCACTGCAGGTGCTCAAGAAAGAGATGGACTGTTCCCATAAGAAGAGGCTATTTCATAATTGGACAATGTGATCACTCAGGGGTGGAGAAAAGAGGAAGCTGTTGTTTAACTAGGCAAGCCTTTGCATGGGAAAACCAGAATTGGTTTTGTTTCTTCAATAACAAAGTGGTTTATACAATAATGTTTTGCTATTGGGATTTCAAAGCTCCTGAGAGTGTTTCCTTATTTTGGGTTCACTAGTTGGATGGTTGAGATACTGTTTTTGAGCCAGGTTTCACCCAATCTGTACTTGTACCTGTTTTTTTCATGCCCAGGTGTAAAATCTTGCTTTTATCCACATTAAATTTCATTTTGTTGGATAGGGCAGGTGGTGGGATTCAGCCAGTTCACACCACTTCGGGAGAAACGGCTGTTAACTTTCTGAGCAGTTTGGCAAACTGGTTGTTGGAAGAAATCATTAGGGCAGAGAACCAGTTGTTAAATTACTTGAATCCCACCACTGGATAGGGCCCATTGTTCAAGTCTGTTAAGATCTTTTTGGATCCTGAGGTTGTCTTCTGGGGTGTTGGCTATTCCTGCCAGCTTAGTGTCATCTGCAAATTTGATGAGTTCCTCTTCTACTCCCTCATCTAACTCATTTATGAGGATATTGAAGAGTACTGGGCCTAAGATTATTTTTTTCCAGTATCTTCCCAGGTATTGATGTCAGGCTAATTGGTCTGTAGTTTCCTGGGTCTGCTTTTTTCCCCTTTTTTGAAGATGGGAACCAGACCAGCTCTTTTCCAATCGTCTGATAGTTCCCCAGTGCTCCAAGATTTTTTTAAAGATTAAATAGAGGCTTTGCTGTAAATTGAGTTGTTGTCAGAGCCTCTTTTAGATCATCCAATCTTTGAATAATATTAACTTGCTCAGGTTCCGGCAATGCACTGAATAGGTCAATCAACATTTCTTCTGGCACATCCTCAGCAGTTTCTGCAGCTGTGGGTAACACAGTTTGTATATCACTCTTTTGCCTTCTCAGGGTCAATTCAGCTGCAGCAGCCTCAGGCTTAGCTGTGTGAGGGCTGTTGCAGCCTGGATTTAAAGCAACAGTTCCCTCTTGGTGACATTGTTTCAAGAGTGGGCACATCTTGTCTGAGCAAAAGACCCATATTGGAAATATTGACAAGGTGCTCAGAAAGGGCTTCATTCTAAAGAGCATAGAGGGAATTGTGGGCTGCTTGAATGATAGAAGGATTCTCATACATTGCTGGCAGCCACTCTGTGTGTAGTAGATCTATCAGAGTGAATTCACAGAGGAGCAACTGGCTCAGGGACAGCCTAACAGCTTCTCTATCACTCCGCCCTCTATTCACTCTGTTGTCGTAAATTTGCAAAGTAACCTGATTAGTCTGCAGATTATGGTTATATTGGTCATCTCTTAGGCCTTTATCTGATTGAGTGTTTTCTTTCTGAGTGTTCACATTTTTGGAAGGAAGACAAGAGCCTTCTCTAGTTTTGACTTCCGGTGGCGCCTTCCTCATTGGAGGCAGGCTTTTTATGCCTGCCGGCTTCTCGGCGTGTAAGAGCCGCCGTGCAACAGGCAGGCGGCTCGAAAGACCTGCTCCTTAACGGAGGAGCAGGGAGAGCTGCTGGGGGTGAGGCTGGGCCCCCCTGAGTCGCCCCAGGAATTTTTCCTTTGTCCTGGGGAAGGCTCAGAGGGATGGCTCCCTCCATACCCCCGGGGTATGCTCCGCGCCGAGAGAGTCCTCCGCTAATTAGCGGAGCCAGATGCTGGGAGCAACACCACAATTGAAGTGATAATTGGAGCAAGTTGGAAAAGAAAGAAGATAAGTTAAAGCAAGTATGGATTTTTTCCTATTGATTTTTCGGAGGAGGAAGGAGGGGAAGGGGGAAGGAGAGGAAGAGAAGTGAAAGTCTTTTAAGATGGCAACTGGCTTTGTTTGAAGCAAAGTGAGAGCGGAAATGGAAGCGGAGTCCAGTCCTGAAAGACTTTGAAAGAAATATTCTGTTACAGAAAAAGAATTTAAAGGAACAAGGCTGAGTTAAATAGATTTTTTCTGTTTTTTTTCCCCCTTTTTTTCTCTCTATTGAAGTAAGAAGGAATTTCTTTGGTTCTTTTTAAAAGTAAAGATGCCTAAACTTAAAGGAAGGGGGGGCTCCCCCTTGAGTCAGATGAATAAAGTTGAAATGACTCATTTGCAGAGACTTACAGAACTGGAATTAAAAGAGTTAATTACAAGGTCCCTAGAGAGTGTGGTAGATAAGATAAAAGGATCACAGAAGGATCTTGAGGAATTGGTTTCTGGAAAATATGACCAACTAAGTCAAATTGTTGCTCAAGTAGCTTCAGATCTTTCAACTGCGGTGGCTGTAATGGGGAAGAAAGTGACTGAGATTAGTAGTAAATTTGAAGCTCAGATACAAGAATTACAAACGAAACTTCTGGAAGCAGAGGCCAAAAACCACAACATTCAGAATGATGTTATTATGCTTCAGATTAAGGCTATGGAACCTGCAATTCGGCTAAGAGGTATAAAAGAAGACAACAGAGAAAATGTAAGAATAACCTGTGCAAAGGCCTTTGCAGAATTATTAAAGATACAAATGGACTAATTTCGGGTTCTATAGAGAAAGTTTACAGAGTTAATTCGCGTTTGGCTAAACAAAGGAATCTGCCTAGAGATGTCGTTGTTTATTTCACTGATAAAAGACTGAGAGATGATATTTTACAAAAGTCTTATTCTGAGAGAGTGCACGTAGCAGGTACACAAATCAGGATTTTTAAAGAGCTACCATCGAAGGTCTTAAAGGACAGGAAAGATTTTGATTTCTTGGTCAAGGAACTGAAGAGAAGTAATATCCCATTCAGATGGGATTTTCCAGTTGGTATAATTTTTAGATATCATGGTGTGAGACATTGTCTGAATACTATAGAGAAAGCAGAATATTTTTACCAAAATATTTTTAAGGGAGCACCGGAATATCTCAAGAATAAAATATCCAAAACAGAGTCTACAAAATGTGAACAGAAAGAAGAAAATCAAAGTGTGTTAAAAGTAAAAGGAGAATTTGGTGGTTGTCCAGAGGATTCTACTATGGATTTTTCTGACGAGAAAATTGAACACCTCAATGATCTTGGAGGGGGATCACAGGACCTTGAACTGCTGGAGGAAGATTCAAAAATAAAGTTTTACTTCGAAATGACCAGCAGCAGAGGTCCAGTACTTTTCAAGAAATGGGGAGTGATGCTAATCGACAGGAAGAAGTTAATGAGGAAATCCGACTGGAAACCACAGATGATAAATTTAAGGAGCATCGTGAATCGTTTGATACTGAATTAGAAAGCACTGAAAGATTTGGATAAAATGGATTATAAAAAAATCTTTTAAGACGTATAACAATTTGTTATCAGTTTACTTTGAGTTGGATTAACATTAAACTTATATATTAAAATGGATCACAAAAATTTTACTATGTAGTTTATCCTGGATTGGATATGATATCCTGAGTGTTGATAGATTGCTGCAAAATTAGCAGCGATCACTGGTTACCCAATTATATATTTTTTATGGAACTCATCTAGGAGAAGACTATGTAATTGAAAATATTTTATAACCCGAAGGACTGAATTGCAAAGGGTGGCAGGATTTGAAAGAATTTTAAAGGAACATCTGGGAATGCAGCTTCTAGTTGGTTTTTTCTTTTCTTTTTTTTCTTCAAGGTTTGGTTAAGGCTGCGAAAGCCTATTTTTAGGTTTAGCACAAGTTAGTTTGAATGGATCTTCCTAGAGGTGTGAATACCTTCGTGGTTGGATATTATTTATACAAAGTCACTCGGGGGGTTGTGTGGAGAAATGTTTTACTTTGCTGATGGGGGCAGCGGCAAGATGAAGATTATTGATGCAGGATTTATCTGAGGAAATATGTTTGTCTCCAATCAAGTTGAAGAGAAGATTGAAAATTGGATTATAGAGACTGAGAAATGAATTAAACAAAAGATAATTTTCTTAATGATATAATTGTATGATTATAATTATATATGCATATATATTTCTTATGTTTTATGTTTTGGGGGGCTTTTCTTTAGTTAAGGGGTGTAGTTAGGATAGAATTATAATGGTTATTAAGGGGTTTTTTTTATTTACTACAATATTGTTTATTTTAGAAATATATTAATGTCTGTTTTCTTTTACCTTTCTTTTTCTTCCTTTCCTTCCTTCTCTTTCTCTTCCTCTTTCGAAATTTGTTTAATTTAGAATTTGAATATTTAATACCGTATTTTTCGGCGTATAAGACGACTTTCTAACACACAAAAATCTTCTCAAAAGTTGGGGGTCGTCTTATACGCCGGGTGTCGGTCTCCTGTAACCAGGCAGACCAGCCCGAAAGGCTTTGACCAGCCTTAAATGGCTCTAAGGAGCCAAGCTGAATTGCCTGCTGAGTTGCCGCTAATCAGCTGAGTTACACGCAAGCCCCGTGTAAAAGGGAAAAACTTCCCTTTTACACAAGGCTGGCCATCCCAGCTGAGATTAGCAGGCAACTCAGCTGGGATCGCCAGAGCTTGGATGGCCAAGCCCCGTTTAAAAGGGAAAAACTTTCCTTTTATACAACGCTGGCTACCCCAGCTGCTAATTTTTGCCTGCTAATTGCTCCGTAGCAAAAATCCCTCCCCCACCTCCAGCTTGCTTACCTTAGCTGCTAGCCACAACGCTTGCCTTGCCTTGCCTGCAATCCATTGCATCAGCAAGCAACTAAATCTCCCTGCCTGCTTGATTGCAGGCAGGGAGATTTAGTTGCTTGCTGATGCAAGCAACTTGTGGACTTCAACTCCCAGAATTACTCAGCCAGCAAAGCAAAGCTGGCTGAGGAATTCTGGGAGTTGAAGTCCACAAGTCTTAAAGTTGCCAAGGTTGGAGACCCCTGTTCTATTGGGTAAGTTTCCCCCCCCCCCTTTGGGAGCTTTAAAAAAATAGTTAATTGGGGGGTTTTTTAGTTGTTCTTTTTTAGACCTAGCCATTTAAAGGCTAGGTCTAAGTTTTAGGCTAGGAAGTTTTAAATTTAGCTTTCATATAAAAATAAAAATAAAAATAATAAAAATAAAAATAAATAAAAATAAAATGTGTGCAACTTTCTGAGATTTAATGTGTTTCTGTAGTGTTTCACTCTAACTCCGCCGCTCTTATCGCATCATCAGATAATCGCCCAGCCGCCCTGTTTAGGGTGACCCGCTCCCTCCTTCATCTGGGAGCGCGGGAGGATCCCTTGCAGGGACGTGCTGAGGATTTTGTTCAATATCTGGATGATAAAATAACTCAGATTCGGGATGAGCTGGCCACTGACTGGGTTAGTTCGGGCGAGGTGACTGAGCCCAGTCTTGAGAGTGTTATCTGGGCTGAGTTCGATCCTGTGGCTCCCGAGGACGTGGACAGGATCCTGGGAAGACTGAACGCCACCACATGTTTATTGGACCCGTGTCCCTCCTGGTTGGTGCTGGCCTCCCGGGAGGTTACACAAGGCTGGCTCCAGGAGATTATAAATGCTTCTTTGAGTGAGGGTGCCCTACCGGCCGCTTTGAAGGAGGCGGTGGTGAGGCCCCTCCTCAAGAAGCCCTCCCTGGACCCAGCTGTTTTGGCAAATTATCATCCTGTCTCCAACCTTCCCTTTCTAGCGAAGGTTGTTGAGAGTGTGGTGGCGCGGCAGCTCCCCCGGTACCTGGATGAAGCTGTCTATTTAGACCCGCTCCAGTCCGGCTTCAGGTCTGGTTACAGCACCGAAACGGCATTGGTCGCGTTGGTGGATGATCTCTGGAGGGCCCGGGGTAGGGGGTACTCCTCTATCCTGGTGCTGTTAGACCTCTCAGCGGCTTTTGATACCATCGACCATGGTATCATGCTGCGCCGGTTGGAGGGATTGGGGGTGGGGGCACCGTTCTGCGGTGGTTCTCCTCCTACCTCTCCGACCGGTCGCAATCGGTGTTGACAGGGGGGCAGCGGTCGACCCCGAGGCGCCTAGTGTGTGGGGTGCCACAAGGGTCGGTCCTCTCGCCCCTTCTGTTCAACATTTATGTAAAGCCGCTGGCTGAGATCATCCGTGGTTTTGGGGTGGAGTTCCATCAGTACGCTGATGATACACAGCTGTACATCTCCACCCCAGACCACCCCAACGATGCCGTGGAAGTGATGTCCCAGTGCCTTGAAGCTGTGCGGGTCTGGATGGGGAAAAACAGGCTTCGACTCAACCCCTCCAAGACCGAGTGGCTGTGGCTGCCGGCGTCCCGATATAGCCAACTGACTCCATCATTGGTTATTGGGGGCGAATCATTGGCCCCCACGGAAAGGGTGCACAACTTGGGCGTCCTCCTGGACCCATGGCTGTCTTTAGAGGAGCATACGACAGCTGTGGCCAGGGGAGCTTTTTATCAGGTTCGCCTGATACGCCAGTTGCGGCCCTTTCTAGATCGGGACTCCCTACGCACAGTCACTCAGGCGCTCGTCATGTCTCGCTTGGACTACTGTAATGCTCTCTACATGGGGCTCCCCTTGGGGTGCATCCGGAGGCTTCAGCTGGTACAGAATGCGGCCGCGCGGGGGATTATGGGAGCGACAGGGCGCTCCCATGTGACACCTCTCCTGCGTGAGCTGCATTGGTTGCCGGTTGACTTCCAGGTGCGTTTCAAGGTGTTGGTAATCACCTTTAAAGCACTCCATGGCTTAGGACCAGGGTACTTACGGGACTGCCTTCTGCCACCTATTGCCTCCCACCGGCCGGTTTGCTCCCACAGAGAGGGCCTCCTCAGGGTGCCGTCAGCCAGACAGTGCCGGCTGGCGACCCCCAGGGGGAGAGCATTCTCTGTGGTAGCTCCCACCCTCTGGAACGATCTCCCTCCAGATCTGAGGACAATCGCTGACCTCCGGACTTTTCGTCGGGCTCTGAAGACTCATCTCTTCCAACTTGCCGGACTTGCCTGATCCCTCCTATTTTTTAAACTATTTTTTAAACTTTTTAGAGTTTTAGAGTTTTATTTGGTTTTACATTTCAGCCTAAATTTATATTGGTTTTAGTACGTTTTAACTTTTTTGTATTTGTATTGGTTTTAAATTGGCTGTTCACCGCCCTGAGTCCGGAAGGAGAAGGGCGGTATAGAAATTTAATAAATAAATAAATAAATAAATAACTACACAAACGCACAAAATCTCACAAAGCTGTATGTGGAATTTTGTGTGTGTAAAGTGTGAAAGTTGAGTTTTTGGGCTTTTTGTGGCTGTGTGAAGTTCCTGCTTGTTGCAGGGGCCATTTTGGGTCTAGCACAGCTGCTTTTACATTGTGGGTGAGCCAGTTGATGTTTTTTAATTTTTATTTGGTGTGCGTTGGAAGAGGGGTCGTCTTATACAGCAAGTATAGCCCAAACCCTATATTTTTACAGGAAAAGTTGGGGGTCGTCTTATACGCCCAGTCGTCTTATACGCCGGAAAATACGGTAATCCTTTTCTTTTTCCCTTGTTCTAAACCTGTTTTTTTTTTTAAACTTGTAGCAGAAGTCGGGGGGTGGGGTGGGGAGGGAAGGGGTTGGAGTTGAGGGAGGATGGGAGGGGTTGGGGAGGGGGGATAGGGGAGGGGGGGTGAAAATGGAAAAAATTCTTGTATTGTAAAACTTTTTCAATAAAAAAAAAAAAGAGCCTTCTCTAGTTTCATTTTCTAAACTAGCCATCCCATATCTATCCGTGGTTGTCCTCCCAAATCCTTCTGCAGTATTTGGGTGGCTCCTAACAAACTTTGCAAAAGATTCTTTTGGGCAGTCAACCTTATTTATGATAGTTGATAAAAGTTCATAGATTGAGTTTACAGTTTGAGCTGTAAGCAAACATTGTCTAGAGAGGAGATCTTTCACATTTTCCCCCTTTAAATTTATTACATCTCCCTCCTTCCTGTGCAAGGAAGGCTGCTGCTAAATTCCAAAGTGGGGAACCATTCTCCGAGAGAGAGGAGGAAAGTTCTACATGCTGTTCGCTTTCAAGTTCGGATTGTAAGTCCCATTCCAATGAGTCACATAAATTAAATTTATCTGATAAGACAACTGCAGATAAATTACTTACTGGAACAGACTGTCTGTTTGCGGTATAATCTTCCATTTTCTGCTGCTTCAATGGCTTGGATGAATTCTGTGTTGCAGATTGCTGCCTCTTTCTCCTTTTCCCTATTCTTAAAAATCCTGGCTTGTAATATTGTTAAAATGTATCTAAAACAAATGGTAGCCACACTATATGTGCTTTTGTAAAAGTCTGGTATAGATTAAAAATGAGTTAAAATATAAAAATACATACATACATACATACATACATA
The DNA here is from genome assembly GCA_030761175.1 of Masticophis lateralis. Lineage (NCBI taxonomy): Eukaryota > Metazoa > Chordata > Lepidosauria > Squamata > Colubridae > Masticophis > Masticophis lateralis. Next base: position 79,902,219 of record JAUDYJ010000004.1, read on the forward strand.
CATACATACATACATACACATTTTAAAAAAAGAAAAACCTAATTTACTTTTGGGAGAGCTCTTTACAGCCATTGCTGCCTGTCTCCTATCTTAGCTCCCATCTTAATAAATAGTTTGATAGTGTTGTGGGAATTAGTTGTTTAGCAGAGTGATAACATTAAGGAAAAAACTATCCTTGTGTCTAGTTATTCTCATGTGGTCGTTTTGAGGGTGGAAGTTGAAACAAGTTATGTCCAGGATGTGAGGGGTCTGTAGATAAGGGCCCAATGATTTATATTCATCAAAGTCAGACAAGTGTTCTCTTACCATTTTCTTGCTTATTTTAATTTTAATTTTAGTGTGTTTTTTACAGTTATGTTTTTGGTAGGCTGGGCTATAGTTTCTTTTTGTGTGAAGCAAAGCAATTCTTTGTCTGATGCAAAGAATGAGTTAAGCAGCTCTGTTTTCTGTCTATTGCCTGTTACTTCCTTGTCCATCTTCTCTTTTTAGTGGACTACTTCATTGACTTTTTTCTTGTTATTTATATGTTGAAAGAAACATTTTAAAAAATTATCTTTGACTTTTGTTGCAAGTCTTTGTTCATTCTGAGGCTTTTGCTTTCCTGACTTCATTTTTGCAGATTTAGGCTATCTGTTGATATTCTGCCTTATGTACCCCTCTTTCCATTTTTAGTACATATTCTTTTCGCCTTTCAGTTTATCAGAGAGATCTTTGGGCAACCATGCTGGTTTCTTCTTGGATTTCTTGTTTTTCTTTTTCAGTGGTATTGTATTGGGCTGTGTTTTTATGATCATATTTTTCAGTATTTCCCACGCTTCTTGAGTTGTTTTCCCCTTTAGGATTTTTTTCATGAAATTTTGCTTAGGCTCTCTGGATATACTATACTTATATTCTGGAAGTATATCTGAAAACACCACTTGTGCTCCTAATTTTTAAATATCTTCCCTAGCTGTTCATAATCTCTTGTGATTGTTTTTAGATTCATTTTTGTGTCATTGATCCCACGTGTAGGAGAAGAAAGGGCTAGTAAACTGTGGGGTTGATTATTTTAGTAAGGTATTCAGTTACATCTTTGATTTTTGCTCCAGGGAGACAATATATCTCCCTAGATTGACTGCTGGTCTGCAGACTATAGTTTCCAGTGGTGAAATGCAGCTGGTTCTATCCAGCTCGGGAGAACTGGTAGCTTTGGTGGTGGGAGGCTCTGCCCACCTGCCCAGACATCATCACATCCCGTCTTTGATGCTCTGTGCATGCACAGAAGATCCTGCGCATGTGCAGAGGTGTTGCGCACAAATGAAGTAAGCCCACACACACGCACGCTCCCATTTACGAACCGGTAGCGAAGAAAAGTGAATTTCACCCCGGTAGTTTCTGTTCCCTTAAGAATTCAATCTCTTATCACCAATATTAGTTTTTTTTCTTAGGGAAGTCTATTCTTTTTTAGAACCTATTGATGAATGCTGTTTATGGGTGTCTGCATATTTTTTTCCGGGGGAACCTATGAAATCAGTTGTTCAGTTCAGCTTCATTGGAGTGGGCTAGTGTAGATAGTAGGGTCTTTGCTCTTGATTGTTGTTTTCTTCTAAAAGTGACATGTTTCCATTGGTCTTGCTCTTTGGGTACATATGTAGGACCATTTTTTACACAAGTTCCCTATTGTGTTCAATTTGGATGTATCAGTTTTCTTCTTTATGTTCATATATGGGGTCATCAATTTTTTTAAAGAAACTGCTCCCAATTGTGTTTTATTTTGACGTAGTCTTCTTGTTTAGGTTGGGATTTCTCACTTTATTAATTGAGTTTCTGAGGGGCTAGAGTTGCCTTTAGATCTTTTACTTCTAGTAATTCAAGTAGTTTACATTTGATACATACATAGTTTGGATCTTATGTGGGCATAATCTGAAACATATGACACTTTGCAGGTCATTATATGTCAGTCTCTATTTCCATAACTTTTTTTCTTTGTTTGCTCAAAAAATAAAAAAATTGTAAAATTAAATATTTTCCTGTTGTGAAGTGTCAGTTTACAATAGTATATGATAGTTCTTGACCTTTTGTTCTCTGTCTTGAAAAATTTATAACTATCTTCCCCGTTTTAAGTCTCTGTCCCTTTTTCTGTGTTTTTTTATTTTTTTCCTCTCAGATCATTACGAATTTAAAAATTTCTAAAGAATTACAATTAATTTTTTTCAAATGTTTACTTGAAAAATTTAAAAATTGAAAAAAGAGTAAAAAGAATTTTCTTTTTTTTATATAGTAATTTTTATTGTAGTTTTTCTTTTCCATGATTATAGTACATAATCAAACAGACAGTGTCATTTTTATATACTTTGGATTAACAGTTCATGTAATATATACATTACATACATATATATACATCCTCAACTTCCTTATGAATATTACCTATTTTACCCAAACAGCATAATATTCTGAATTGTCTTTTAATTCTAAAGTTAGTTTATTCATTTCAGCACATTCAAATATTTTCTGAATGATCAATCCCTCTGGTGGTAAGTTATGTTCCTTCCAATATTGCATGAACGCAATTCTTGCTGCTGTTAGTATATGTAGGATTAGATATCTTATTTTTTAAAATCAAATTTAGTTTTTAATATTCCTAGGAGAAATATTTCCAGATTTAGCTTAATTTGACAATTTATTAAGTCTTGTACTTTTTCACTTTGGGGCATAGCCACCAGGCATGAAAGAAGGTACCTTGGTGTTGGTTGCATTTCCAGCACTTGGGGCTTAGGTTTGGGTACATTTTAGCCAGCCTTGCTGGAGCTAAGTGCCAACAGTAGAGCATTTTATATTGATTTTCCTTATAGGCAACCAATTTTTTGTTCCAGATTGTTTCCCAATCATATAAGTCTATACTATCTCCTATATTTTTAGCCCATGCAATCATCGGTTCTTTCACCGCCTCCTCTGCTCTATCAAATTCTAATAAATAGTTTTATAATTTGTATATTAATTTTCTTTCGGGGCCAATCAGCAATTTATCTAGTTGTTTTGGTTCCATGTCAATTCCATATTCTTCCACATCTTTCTTGTGTCTGGATTGCAGTTGTAAGTATGGCCACCAATCGATGAGTAATCCCTGTTCTTTTAATACCTGATTATTTTTAAGTTTTCCCTGTTTGTCTAAGATTTCTGAGTATCTAGGCATTTTGCTGGTATCTAATATGTTGGGGTGGGTCATAGCTTCCATAGTAGATAGCCAACCGGGAATTTTCATATAATGTTTCTTCTTTGTATCTTCCCAAATTCTTAGCAATGCATCTCTTATTTTATGTCTGTAGAAATATGAGTGTATCCTATTTCCTTTATCCCACATAAAAACATGCCACCCCTTTTGTAGATCGTGTCCTTCCAGCATTAAAATTCTTCTGTTCTTGAAGTTAACCCAATCGCTTATCAAACTAACGTAGCTGCTTTGTGGTATAGTTCCCACGCTGGGAGTCCAAAACCACTCCTACTTCTACTATCTTGGAGAAAGCATAATTTTATCCTTGCCTTTTTTCCTGACCAAATTTAGTAGTAATCTCATTAAATTCATTGAAAAATTTTCTGTCTGATGGTATGGGGATTGTTTGAAATAAATACAGTAGTTTAGGTAGAATATTCATCTTGATCGTCACTATCCTACTAAAAGTGATATTTGTAATGTTCCCCATTTTTCCAAATCCTTCTTTATTTGTTGGATCAAAACCGTATAGTTATTCTCCTTTAGGGACGAACACCTCACCGTTAACCATATCCCTAGATATTTAATTTTTTTAACAATTTGTAAATTCATTTCCTTTTTTAATTCTTTTTTCCGAATTATTAACTATCATTTTGGTTTTCCTCTTATTAATTTTTAGTCCTGATACTTCCCCATATTTTTCTATTTCTCGTATTAGATTAGGCCAGATTCCATAGGTTCCTCAATGATAAATACCATATCATCTGCAAACATCTGCCTTGTTCTTTTTTAATTTACATTACCTTTATTTTTCGATTTGCTCTGATTCTATTTAGTAATATTTCTGATGTTAAAGAGCAATGGTGACTATGGGCACCCTTGTCGTACATCCTTAGTTATCTGAAATGAGTTGGTAATATCCCCATTTACTATTACCCTTGCCTTTTGTGTCTTATAAATTGCCTCTATCATTTTCTCAAATTTAATTCCTAATTTCATTTGCCTAATCATGAATTGCCAATTTAGATTGTCAAAAGCATTTTGGGCATCCAGAAAAACAAGGGCCACTTATTTCTCTGGATGAGCTTCATAATATTCCAGGGTGTCTACTATTATTCTTGTATTATCTCTTATTTGTCTATTGGGAAGGAAGCCATTTTGATCTGGGTGTATAGTCATTCCTTTATTTAACAATTCCCTTTTTTCCTCCTCTAGTGGTATGATCCCTTCTTCCAGTAAGTAATTATCAATTTTATCCTTTGGTATTTTCTCTTGTTTGTAAAGATTTGCATAGTAATCTTGTACGATTTTATTTTCTTCTACTTCGTTGTTTTGTGTATTCCCCATCTCATCCTCTAATTGCTGGACAATCCATCCTTCTTTCTCTTTTTTCAATTGATAAGCCAGCCACCTTCCGATTTTGTTCAAAATAAAATTGTTTAGAATATTTTAACTTTCTTGTGATCTCCTCTTGCTCTAATATACTTAATTTATGTCTTGCGAGGGTCAAAGTTTCTTTAACAAATTCATCTCCTGGTTTTGTTTGGAGTCACTTCTCCAAATTTCCAATTTCTTCCAATAGAATGTTACACCGCTTCCATTTTTCCTTATTTTTCTTTGCATTGTAAGCTATTGTTATTCCCCTTATATAAGCTTTCATGGTATCCCATAAATTTATTAAAGAAGTGTGGTGTTTTTTACTTTCTTTAAAAAATAATATCAATTCCCTCTTTATCTTTTCAATAGATTCCTTTTCCTTTAAGATTTGGGGGTTTAACATCCATCTTCTAATATATATATATATTTGACCTCTCCATATTATATCAAGGGAATTGTGATCTGCCCATGTATTTGGGGAGATCTCAATTTTTTCTGTTTCTAAACCTAGTTCCTTATTCATCCACATCACATCAATTCTGGACCAAGATGCATGGGGATTGGAATAAAAGGTATATTTATTTACTTTTGGATGTAGAGTTCTCCTCATATTTATCAAGTTTAATTCATCTATCTTATTAAAAAAAGTTTTGGGTAATACGTTTCTTTTTTCTTATTTTTTTTTGTCACCGTGTGAGAAATATAAGAATTATTTCTGTAAAAGTATAACCTGAGTTATGCCATTTTAAGTGCCTTATTTTACCTTCTATAATCTGATTATATAACTGGACAAAAAGAACATAATAAGGATTTTCTGAAATGCTTACCTTGCTGGAAATATGTATTATGAAGCTGTTTTTGCAGAAACTGATGTTCTGGGAAAAGTACTGAAATGAGATTGTTTTGAGGTTTGTCTGTTCTAGGAAAAGGGAAGTATGCAATTGATGTTTTTGAGGGGTATTTCTGTTGGGAAATTGGGGAATTTTCAGGGTGGATCATGTACTACATATGCTATATAAGATCTGAAACTGATACCCAAGGGACATTACTTACGTGTATTCTGATGTATTTGAAGCCTGTAACTCGTGTAAGTGCAAGTTCTTTTGTCTTTCCTCCATTAGAGAGGGATAGAGCCTTTGCAAAGTTAATAAATCTGTCTATGCATTCACTGTCTCTGTGCTTCCTTTTTTAAAAACAAAGGTTTTCCTTTTTGAGAACGGTAATGATGGCTTCCTGATTCTCACACACTGGCATAGTCTTTTTTGGTATCCACTATCCCATTATAGTCACCCACAATGCATATATTCCTATAGCCTGTCAAATTATCTTTTCATGTAATTTCTTACAGTATTCTCCCTGGTTTTTATTAGGCGCATAAATAATTACTAACAGAATTAGTGTATGTCCTCTCTTTATTTCCATCATTAAAGTTCTTCCTTTTGGATCCATATAAATTTGGGTAGTCTTTATTCCTTCCTTAATATATATCACCACCTCTTCTTCTCTGTCAATGCTGTATAAAGTTTCCCTAGTTTATTGTATTCCAAGTATTTTTCATCCTGCTTTCAAATGTGTACCTCCTGGAGGCATACTATGTCTGCTTTTTGTTTAATTAACTTAGTAAATATTTGTCTTCTTTTTGCCACTGCATTTAGTCCATTAACATTTATTGATATGAGTTTCAAATCTTCCATTATTTTGTCTATCTACCGGGTGTTAGTATCTATTAGCGCTTGTAACTCTTTGGGTTCTTGTTTTACTCCCTCTTATTTCTTGGCTTTCTTTTTCTTCCTTGTTTCTCTTTTCCTGGACTCCTCCTTTAGTTTCCTGATGTTGTGTCGGTTCTTCTTCTTGGCTTATGGTCTCCACCTCCTCCTTACTATTCTGCTCCACTTCATTTCCCATCAATTGGTCAAAAAAAAAAAAATCTTATGGCATCACTAAGCTATCAATTTTTATCTTCTTACCTTGCCATGAGACAAACATCCCTTCTGGGAGTATCCACCTAAACATAATATTTCATTTATTCAATTGTAGAGCAGGAAATGATAGTCCTTACATTGTTCTCGAATCCTTCTGGGAACTTGTTTCAGTGTGATAATTTCCTTCTCCTTATAAATCATAGTTTCTTCTTGGGTAATGTTATAAAATATGTGCCAGATCCTCTTTTGGACAAATCTAATATGGACCTCTCTGGGCAATTTATGGCATCTAGCATAGTTTGTTTCGTACATTCGATATTTGAATGTACAACAGAGTATACAGAGCTATATGATAATACTGGAATATTGTATGTCAGAAAACAATATTGCTGACAATTTCACCAAGGCACAGGGTGCGATTAAACATAGGATGTGTTGCGAGGGTTATGGGTTGAGATTGTGAAATGGTCATTGCCTAACTAGTTGGCCAAGTAATATATAAGCCAACATTATATGTTTACAGTATGAATATGTATAATATAGCTTTAAGAGTATTGCTGAGTCATTCTGCATCCTGATTGGATGAGCTCTGTAGCAACTGTATTTAAGAAGAGTTTAATTGTGGTCAGTTTGGACATTTCACCATATCATATTGTTACCTGCTGCTATGTTGTAGATATCTTTGGACTCTTTACATGGTCAATTTGATCATGGTTTATTTATTACTGCTTTTATGAACTGTTTAGATTGTTCCTGAATGATTCATGTCTTGTTCTACGAACCGGTAAGAAGTTTTGCATCTCTGGATTGATTATATATGGCTAAGACTTGGATTGGTAAAAGGACTATGAATTTGCTTTACTCTATAAGTAAACTACTTTAAAAACCAGTTTGTATGCAGTTTATTCACAACTACTCTCAGCACCGTTTCCATGCGCAAACACTCTATGCTCTGCTTCATAACTGGCCCTGGTTATCTCAAAACTATATCCTTAACATTGGTTATGGGCCTAGAGCCAACCAGAACTAACCAAGTTGCTCAGAGCTAAACAGAGTTATATAATCCTTTCTTCTTTGGATGAGAGTTATGACAACTATGTTTCTTCACTGGAGGTTTTGACCAGAGATGAACTAACATTGATTGGCATAACCGGCAGGTTGTTGGAAGAATCCAGAAAAAGACTAGATAGAGACCAATTGAGAGAGAAGCAACCAAAAGAAGAAAAAGTATATTCAACTGCCTATTTTGTAAAAAGATATTTTTCTTGTGGGGCTCAGGGTCATATAGCCAAATTTTGTACTAAGAATAAGAAAATGACTGTTGGTGATAAAAAGAGACCCAAGAAGGTTTGTGATTTAGCTATCTCGAGTACTACAAATGTTAACCATGATTTGTGGGTGGTTGATAGTGGTGCATTGCAATCCATCACTAGGAATAGAAATTTTTTTGTTGAATTGAATAAGAGCAACCAACATGTACATTAGCCAATGGTTGGAAGATGAAGGTAGCTGGGGAGGGTATTGCACGTTGGTCATTAATTGATGAAAAATTACCAATGCTGTATATACCTGGATTGAAATTCAATTTACTATCTGTGAAATCATTATTGCAGATTGGATTTGTGGTAACATTTCAAGGGGATAAATGTTTAACTGAAAAAGAGGGTAAAAGTGTTACTGCAATGTTAGAACATGGTTTATTTGTGTTAAAAGATAACCCAGCATTAGTGGCTAATTCTAAGTCAGTTTATGGAAACAATAAATCACACTATGAATGTATTCATCTACTTCATCGAAGATTGGGGCATATAAATTTCAGGATATTAAAAAAGACAGTAGAGAAATCTGAAGGGATACAGTTAAAACCTTGTAGTAAATATTTGTATTGCAATGCCTGTAATCAGGAGAAAAGTAAAGTAACCCCTGCAAACAGAATCAAAGGGTTTAAAACCAAGAGGCCATTAGAAGGAGTATTTATTGACCTAATAGGACCCAAACAACCCAGTATAGGGGGAACTGGCTATATACTCAGCATCGTAGATCATTACTCTAGATATGGTTTCTGCTACTTAATGAAAACAAAATCTGAAACATTTCAGCGTATTTAACAATTGGCTAAGATTTGTAGAGAGGAAACAGAAAAATAGAGTAATTTTTTTGGTAACCGATAACAGTACCGAGTTCACTAATCAAAGGTTAGAAATGATGTTGCAAGAGGCAGGTATTCAGCATAAACATTCTGCTCTGTATAGACCACAGCACAACGCTTATGTGGAACAAAGAGGTCAAACATTAGAAGCCATGACTAGGGCAATGTTAGCAGATTCTAGTTTGTCAGAAACCTTATGGGGTGAAGCCATTATGCATGCAAACCATGTTTTAAACAATGTTGTACATTCATCTACTGGTGAATTACCATTTAAACTATGGCATGGTAGAAAACCTAACCTTAGTTATCTGCATACGTTTGGTGCTCCTGCCTGGGTCCATATTCCCTTTCCATTAAGACAGAAGTGACAACAGAGAGCTAAACGAATATTTGTTGTTGGTTATGATTCAAACCATCAATCATTCAGATTTTGGGCACCAGGAACCACTAGTGTTTATTGTAGTGCCAGTGCAAAATTCCTGGAGCATACAGGATGGGATAAGCTCAAGCGAGCTGATTACAGGAACGATGATAATGTTATAATTGAGAGTCAAATATTAAATGATACCCCTGATGAAGATATAGAAAATGTAGAGTCTACTATAAAGGAAGAAGAGGAACAATATTTAGGGGAGGAGTCAGATAATAATAATAATAATAATAATAATAATAATAATAATAATAATAATAATAATAATAATAATAATAATACTTTTATTTCTATACCGCCCCTCTCCCGAAGGACTCGGGGCGGTGTACAGCCTGATTAAAAGCACAAGACAAACACAATTTAAAAATTAAAAATATTAAATAATTTGGCTCAAATATAAAACCCCAAATTTAAAATCCCAGATTAAAACCAATTTAAAAATCTTTACATTGATAGCCCGGCCTGGCGGAACAACAAGGTTTTGAGGGCACAGCGGAATACACGGAGGTTAGAGATCTTACGTAATTCTGGGGGCAGTTCATTCCAAAGAGTAGGAGCTCCCACAGAGAAGGCCCTCCCCCTGGGTGTCGCCAGCCGACATAATTTGGCCAATGGCACCCTGAGGAGACCCTCTCTGTGGGGAGGGGACTGGCCAGTGGGAGGCTACTGGTGGCAGGAGACGGTCTCGAAGGTAAGCTGGTCCGATGCCATGGAGTGCTTTAAAGGTGGTAACCAACACCTTGAATCGCACCCGGAAGACCACCGGGAGCCAGTGCAGCTTGCGCAGGAGGGGGGTCACATGGGCACAACAAATTGCGCCCATAACCATCCGTGCGGCCGCATTCTTAAAATGCCTGACATGAGTCCTGTATTGCCTAGGAGGTCTAATAGAGAGAGACATCCATCTGATAGATATAAAGCAAATGTGGTTTATCAAGTTAATGTAGAACCTTTCACTTATGATGATATAAAGATGTATCCTGAAAAGGAGCAAATGGCATGGAAGGAGGCTATGACTAGAGAAATCAAGTCTTTAACTGAATTAGGTGTTTACGAAGATATTCAGTTACCACCAGGAGAGAAGTTAATCGGTTGCAAATGGGTCTATAAGTTAAAGACAGGTAGTGATGGGAATGTAACTTACAAAGCACGTCTTGTAGCCCAAGGGTTTGCTCAAACCGCAAAAGATTACGATGAGGTATTTGCTCCCAGTTTAAGAGCAACCATGTTAAGAACAATGCTAGTCTGAGCGGCAAATAAGAACTATAAGATTAATCATATAGATATTGAGACGGCATACCTGCATGCACCGTTACATCATAACATTTATATGAGGAAGCCGTTAGGAGTAAAAACAAATGGAAAAACTGATTGCTGGAAATTAAAAAAGAGCCTATACGTTTTGAAGCAGTCAGGGTTTGAATGGAATCAGTGTATTGTTAAAGAGCTTAATGCTATTGGGTTTAAGGGAGGTGTAGCTGACAAATGTCTTTTTAGACAAAAGAGGAATGGTTCAACATCATTTTTGCTATTGTTTACAGATGATATAGCAATAGTGACTAAGACTGAACAAGAAGCAATAAAGATCATTAAGATGTTGCAAGAAGAGCCTTGGTGGCGCAGCAGCTTAAGTGGTATTAAAGTGACACCAGCTGCCTGCAATTACTGCAAGTTTGAATCTCACCAGGCTCAAGGTTGACTCAGCCTTCCATCCTTTCAAGGTAGGTAAAATAAGGACTCAGATTGTGGGGGCAATAAGCTGACTTTGTATAAAAAAAAACACTGCTGGGGGGGGGCGAAAGCCCTACTAAGCAGGTATATACAAAAGTATGACGGCTATTGCTTAGCGCATTGTAAGCCGCCCTGAGTCTCTGGAGAAGGGCAGCATATAAATTAAATAAATAAAAAAGAGATAAATTTAGGATAAGAAATCTAGGTAATATCAAACATTATTTAGATCTGGATGTAATTAGGACTGCTAGAGGATATAAATTGTCTCAATCTAGCAAGATAAGCCAAATGTTAAAACGCTATAATATGGATTCATGTAGCAAAAACTCCTATGGAGCAGGATTTTAAAGGAGATATACAAAGTCCCGTGTTTAGCAAAGAGATCTATCAATCTTTGATAGGAAGTCTATCATATATCAGCAATTGGTCGAGGCCGGATATTTCTTACAGTGTTAACCAATTAGCACGATATAATGCTGAACCAACAGAACAGCATTGGAAAGCCGCAAAGAGGATATTAAGATACTTAAAGTTAACAATGCATTATGCATTATATTTGGAACCTAACTGTGATTTCATACTGAGTGCATATGCTGATGCAAGTTTCGCTACTGATATATCTACCAGGAAATCTACATCAGGTATAGCTATAATGTTAGGAAACTCTTTGATTGGTTGGAAATCAATACAGCAAAAACACATCCACCATGGAAGCAGAATTTTCATGTTTATTGCTAGTGTGTACAGACATAATATATTATAATATAATATATTATATTAGATATTGGCTTAACAGTAGATTATCCGATTGTAGTTTTCGAAGACAACCAAGCCGCTATAAAGATGGCTACAAATTTGGCGGTGAAGATGAGATCTAAATATACTGACATTCGATATTTGAATGTACAACAGAGTATACAGAGCAATATAATAACTCTGGAATATTGTATGTCAGAAAACAATATTGCCGACAATTTCACCAAGGCACAGGGTGCGATTAAACATAGGATGTGTTGTGAAAGTTATGGGTTGAGATTGTCAACCAGTATACATTATCCTGCCCAAAGGGGAGTATGTTAGGAAATGGTCATTGCCTAACTAGTTGGCCAAGTAATATATAAGCCAACATTATATGTTTACAGTATGAATATGTATAATATAGCTTTAAGAGTATTGCTGAGTCATTCTGCATCCTGATTGGATGAGCTCTGTAGCAACTGTATTTAAGAAGAGTTTAATTGTGGTCAGTTTGGACATTTCACCATATCATATTGTTACCTGCTGCTATGTTGTAGATATCTTTGGACTCTTTACATGGTCAATTTGATCATGGTTTATTTATTACTGCTTTTATGAACTGTTTAGATTGTTCCTGAATGATTCATGTCTTGTTCTACGAACCGGTAAAAAGTTTTGCATCTCTGGATTGATTATACATGGCTAAGACTTGGATTGGTAAAAGGACTATGAATTTGCTTTACTCTATAAGTAAACTACTTTAAAAACCAGTTTGTATGCAGTTTATTCACAACTACTCTCAGCACCGTTTCCATGCGCAAACACTCTATGCTCTGCTTCATAACCGGTCCTGGTTATCTCAGAATTATATCTTTAACAGAATGATGCCCTGTCCATTTCTAACTGGATTACTGAGTCTTCAAGGTCTTTATTTAATGCCATCATTTTCTAATCTAGCGGATCCAATTTTTTTTCGGTTTGTTCAACTTTGGCTTCTACTATTTTTATTTTTTGTTTGTTCTTCTGAATTGCTTCCTGGATTGAGATCATTTTATTATCTAGTTTTTGAATATCAAATTTCATTTCTCCATGGTTATTGGACATAGTTTCTTGCATCTTTACCATTGTTTCCTGAATCAATGTCAGGGTGGTTTGCATTGTTTGCATACTTGGGACTGTGTTAGCCTTTTCCATCTTTGATAACCCCTGTCGACCATTGGTTTGAAGGGGAAGCCATCATTATTGTTGGGTTTGATGCTGATTTTTTCCTGCTTTTAAGGTTGTTGTTGTAAGACTAGTTATCTCGTTCAATATTCTACTTTACTCTCCCAGTATTTTATAGATGTTTTTCCACACTATCATCCACCAATTACTATCTATTTGTTTATTATTATTTTTTTCCTCTCCCCCCTTTTAAACCCTTATTATGTTGTTAATTATTAAATCTTAGTTAATCACCTTCACTATAAGAAACTAGGAATAACCATCTCTGGTTCTTGATCCAACCTAGCAAATTGTTCAGCATATATAACATTTAACTATCAAAAAATATATAAATGTAAATATATAGATAAATATATATAGTAATACCAATATTCTATGTTAATTAAATCAATCTTAAATCAATAAACACGATTATATATGTATAGAAATTGGGATCCAGGTTAGAAGTTAGAGTTGGGATAAATATTGGGAGTCAATTAAATATATATCTCAAATTAATTCTAATTTATAATTCTAATTATCAATTTATACAAAGTATGGTATTCAGAGTATCTATAAATATACTTTAACTTTCTATGAAATACAATTTCTATCGATGATGTTACTATTAAGTAGATTTAAATATTTAAGATTTAAATATACTTATATTTGTTAGTATTTCATTAATTACTAACTTTATTAAATTAGTAATTAATGAAATAATTAATAACAAATATAAGTATATTTAAATCTTAAATATTTAAATCTACTTAATTAATTTGTTAATCAATTAATCACTAAAGAATTGTAAATATATATTATGCAAAATTCAAACAGCTAATTTTAGAGGAGTGTAGATCTTTATGTCTTCTCACAAGTAAAGAGGTTCCAGTTCTTTACTTCTCCCAAGTCTCTTGTGCCTCAGTTTTATATATATAGTATTATACCTTTTCTATAGTCTCTTAAGTCAATTTTTCCCCTCCTTCACTTTTATTCCATCTCAATTTCCTTTGGTTCTTTTGTTCAAAAATTCAATTAAAGCGGAGAGTTCTTTCTTTTCTCTTTCCAGCTCGTGCACTCATCCACCCAAGCTTCTTTTCAGTCAAGTCGCTCCAATGTCTGTCCTCGGTTCTTCTTCTCCTCCTTTCCTGTCCTGTCCTGTCCTGTCCTGTCCTGTCCTGTCCTGTCGCTATAATATGCCAAGTCTCTCTTCTCTTTAGCTTTCTCTTTTCCTTCAATTCTCGGTTCTCACCAGATATCCACTGTCTTGCCGAAACAATGCTATCTTAAACACCCTTCCTCCTCATCGCCACCTTAATGGTTGAATGTATTGTGCTGACTCATTACTCCTTCTGCCAAATCACTGCTCTCTCTCTCCACTGGAGATCTTTTAAACTATAATAAGCAGGACTCACTCTTCAAAATGACTGTTAACCTTGTGGTTTCAGAGTAATCAATCACTTTAAAATGACACCGTCTGCTGTAAAAATCTCCTCCCTGTACTCACTGGCTCTTTTTAGCCTCGGGTCCACCATAGCAAGCTGTCAGACACATTCACGTTGGTTTGACAGGGGTGTCCATTCATGCAACGAGTGATCACCCTTCACTTCGCCGCACTCCAGACTTCCCCTCTAGTCCGCAATGCCCTCCAGGCTTTTTGTGCCCCGAAGGGTCCCCAAAATGTGAAAAATTCAGTGTTTGAGAACAGAGACTGTTCTGCTTCTCCTGCACCGCTGTGACACTGCCACCGGAAGTTGAAAATAATTTTCTAATAAACTGGGAAAAAAAATTAAAATTGAAGATTTAAAATTGGAAAAAAATAAAATTAAACATTATTATTTAAGAGTTGAAAAAAGGCTAAAATATGAATGAAAAAAATTGAAAAAATTTTAAAAATTGAAAAGGGATTTAAAAAAAAAGAAATGCAGAAATTTTAAAAATTTAAGAATTTATAAGAGTTCTTGGCCCTTTATAAAGTAATATGTATTTCTTATTTGTTGGATGTCTCATGCTATTTTTAGGAGATACTTTGCTCTACTCCCTGCCTTGAAAATTTATCCCTGTCCACAAGAGTTTTGTACTTAGTCGCTGCTTGGGGTGCTTTGTTCCTCTGCCACATAGCTCTGTACCTCTGCTGCTCAAGATTTGCTATGCTGCTCCCAGCCACTGGACTGCTGTCACTCAGCCCTGTTTTATTACTGCTCAGTGGCTTCCATTTGCACCACACTGGCTCAAGTGTCAGGCTGGGTCACTGGACTGCCTCTCCATCTCTCAACTCAGCTGTCTTTCCTTCTCTCAGATGGGTCACCAGGCCATGTCTCGGTTGGGACATTGGGCTGCCTCTCAGCTGGGCCACCTCTCAGCTGGACTGCCAAGCTGCCTCTCAGATGGGCTGCTTCTCAGTTGGTCTACCTCTCAGCTGGGCTATTTCTCATCTCCTTGATCAAGGAGTTCAAGTTCTCTTTTTATATCTTCTGTAGCTAATCTTGATATTTTCCACTTGATATAGTTTGCAATCCACACATGTATTAAAAGTGACAGGAATAAATTTACAAAGTAAAACAAAATCTCAGCTTAAAATGAAAAATATAGTATCTCAGCTGAGAGTAAAAAAAAGGTCAGCTTGTTAGTATAAAAAGATATTATACAAATATATATATACATGATATAAAAAGATAATACAAGATAGCCTACAAAATTCTACAAAATACTTAAAAGTATTAGAACTTTAAAAATATTGTAAAAAAATATTACAGTCTCTGGCTATTTGTAATCCACAAAAGAAGGTAGAATGATACTTGCAGTTCAGGGCAATAAAAGCAGTTCAGGGCAATCTAGATAATTTACCATCTAGGTAGTAAAATATTACAACACTGCTGTAAAACTTTACAATAGTTGTAAATAACTTTCTAAAATGTTCAGTCAGTTTTCTCAGGATCATTCAGTACAATGACTGGAATCCTTATAAATCCTTATAAATATGCAGAGAGATAAAGAAAAAGAAAACAGATCTGCACTTCATTTATCAGAGAAAGAGAGGGGGGAAAGAACATTCATGCAATGAGATCTGTATTCACTTTGCAGTTATGTTAATGGTAAAAAGAACTATGCAGTCAATATTGAAGAAAAACAGTTCAGTCTACATAAAGAAAATTTTCTCAATGCTGACAAATTTTGTCAATTCTGGTATTCTTTCAATGTCATCAGGAGAACAAAGGAACAAAGGAACTGCAGTCTGATTATGCTACAAAGCAGAACTCACCAGAATCAACTTTGCATCCAAATAAATGATTGATTTCCAAGATTTTTGTTCTTTCCAAAGTCCAGTCTTTTGCTCCATTCACTTTTTCCCCCCTGTGGTTGCAATTCTGTGCATGTTTGATTTTTTTTTAAAGTTTTTAATTAGATTATTCAGCAGAGCCCCACTTCTGCATGTCTGCTCTCCAAAGGTTCTCGCTATATTAAAGTCTTGATCTTAATATATTTTTGTTTTACATTCTTTATTTAAGGAGCTATTTCCCGACCACAAGATGGCAGAAGAAGATAAAATTTATCTAAAACAGAACAACTAATATCCTGAGAGCTCTGTTATAATTTTACTATCACTATAATATTTCTCCTTTTAGCTCTTTGCAATGCTATTAAAATAAGTCTCACCCTCTATTTGTTGTGAAATTATTTAATATATTATTTTAAAGCAATTACATATATTTTCAATATGCTATTGTTAGTGTTCTGAAATGTTAGGAAAATAACAGGTTATTTATAACAGGTTCTTTAAAAATTATGTCATCCTTAGATATTAATCTAAGGATGACATAATTTTTAAAGAATTCAAAAGTGGAACCTATCAGCTATTTCTATCAATAGCAATAAAATCTAAACCCACGGGTATATGTATACTTAATTGTGTGTGTGTGTGGGGGGGTTTATCTTAATGTATTTGCCTTAGCAGAAGGCAACAACTAAGCAAGCTTAACTTGAAAAATGTTAAACAAGAGTTTAGGCCTGATGAATGCTGGGAGGAAAGAGTGCCAAGAAATACCAAGATGTAGGCAAGATTGGAAAACTGAGAAAACAATGAACTAAAACAATGGCAAACTATTATATTGTTCTAAGATAGCTACATGGTGTTCATAAAACCCCCAAGAGCTAGCTTGATGTGAAGGTGACATGATATGACTTCATTTATTACAAATGAATTTTGTGTGGATGGCTTTTTTCTAATTTGATTGAATTGTTGACTGTAATTAATGACAATGTTTTCTTTTTCCTAACCAGTTTATCAAAGTTCCTGCAAGATTAATGTATAGTTTATAGAATTAAATAATTAAAAAAAATTAAAGGCAACTTGTTTTCAAATTTACATTCTTGCAAAATGATGCACTCAGTGCTCTATAGTACTGTTTTACAAGTATGTTTTTAGGCAGAAAAACAATGATTCATACATAAGAAAGATCTTGGTAGTAAAGAGAAACTGGAAATGGATTTTAATGTAAGAATGAGAGGAGAGGAAAATTAAAGACCTAAACTGGCCTATATTTTGCAGCCTTCCCAGAATTAAAAAAAAAAAAAAATGTTCAAGATTTAGTCATACCTACATTGGCCTTATTGGACTAACTAATGAAGGGCAGCTGATGAAAGTAAAGGTGAATTAATATGCCATTACAGGAAATGCAGCTATTTCATTTATTATTCTGGAACCTAAACAGGTAGTCCTCAACTCACAGCCACAATTGGGACCAGAATTTCTGTTGCTAACCAAGGCAGTTGTTAAGTAAGTTATGCCTGATTTTATGACTTTTTTTGCCAATTGTTGTTAAGTGGATCACTCCAGTTGCTAATTGAGTCTTGTGGTCATTAAACAAATTTGGCTTCCCCCATTGGCTTTGCTTGCTGGAAGCCAGCTGGAAAGGTCACAAATGGCGATCTCTTGATTCAGAGCTGCGGTGACCATTGTAAATATGTGTCAGTTGCCAAGCATCCAAATTTTGATCATGTGATCTTGGCAATGCTGTGATGGTCATAAGTTTGATGAGCAGAATTAAGTCACTTTTTTTGAGTGCCACTTTAACTTCAAACAGTTGCTAAATGAATGGTTGTAAGTCAAGGACTACCTGTATTTGGATTTTTGTAAATTATACAAAAATAAAAATTACCCTTCCTCAAGGCTCTCAAATTCTGCTTGGCATGGCGATGCAGCTCCTCTACACATGCTGGTCTGGTGGAAGGAAGGAAAATGTTTCTCTCCTGATGCCAAGGGGCATGATAATACACATTCAGTTTGCTTTCTGCATCCAGGTTTGAGACAGCTGTAGAAACAAATGAAGAGGATACTTAAAGAGATTCCCAGCAATCGCCCAATCCTAGGCAGCGACAGATGTTTCTTTATTAGGACGCAAAGAGAAAATATATGCTTCAAACTCCACTTAGGCATCAGAAAGGGCATCCGGCCAGTAAATGCTAAGCTCCATTCAGTCACCCTGACTCCACGCCCATAAAAGGTATTATAGGGTCATAAAAATAAAAATGTGTGTGTGTGTGTGTGTATTTTGCAAATCTGAATTTTAAAGAAACTCAGCTTAAGTAAACTATGAATATAACAGAAGGAGAAACCAAACAAAACATAACAAATACATTATCTTTGGTTATTATTTATGTATACAGTGCCATGATTTTATATTATGAATCTGATAAATCACTCAATTTTATTCTCAATTCATTATTTCACCAATTAAATATATTTTGTAGTTTGTAAACTGAACAAGTTTCCTAGAATATATTTCTACCATTCACCAGTGATCTCATTCATTCATGATTCTTCGTATTCTTCCATAATTGTATTCTTTCACGATTTTCTTTAGAGATAATATGGTGTTACATCTTCATGAATAAGAACCATTCCAAGAATGGAATGCCATTCCATTATCATAATACAAAACCAAGGCTTATAAGATCTAGCAATGAGTGAATTTGTTAATCAATAAAAATAATGTTGCTGATGTTGCAGAAATTGTGGGACTCTGAGCATTTGGGGCTGGCTACATTGGCAGGACAAGGGGATGTACATGCATCATAACACAACTGGAACAAATTAATGCAAAATGTGGGTTCAGTGGGAGGCATAGGTTAGATTAGGATAATTCGTTTTGTGGCTGAATTTAGACAAACTCCAAAGAAAACATAAATAAAATGTGAAAAAAATATGATTGGAATTTGTAAATCAGATTTCCAATCGGAAACTGATACAAGCATGCTATCTCACGCATATTCTGCATAGAATAATATAGTGGCCATATATCTAGAAATCTATAATGGGTGAATGTTGTAGGTGGCCAAAAATATTACCAAAAACCGTGCACAGCATATGAATACCAGGCAACATAGATTGAATTAATACACTAATTAAGAGAAGCCCTAATTGCCAACATCACATTAGACTTTTGAGGAAATGCATGAAACAGCCAAGTAGAAAGACTATTGCTGTGGACTAGTACTGTTAAAAAATGTTTATTGTTATGTAATTTGAAAATAAAAAAGAAAATTGAAAAAAAAGAAAGACTATTGCTAAGCAATCAGGACTTTTAAGATCCCTAACATTAAATTATCCCCAACAATATCATTTTATTCAATTCCTAATGTAATAACAATTAATAAACTAGGCCCACGTGAACCTAAATATGGAATCAGAAATAAGTATTTCGTTAAGGGAAACAAGGAGCATTTTGGGAAAAAGGTATGCAATAACACTAGTTAAGATTAAAGAATAATCAATAAAGTTTTCTAACAATATATAAAGAGAGGGGTAGTTATATTGGAGCATAAGATGATTCTTTGGTGCTTGGAAGATTTAAAGATAATTTCTTGGGATTGTCAAAATGTACCAAATTATCTACAAGTAATCCTCGATTTATAATCATAATGGAACCTGCCCATTAAAGTTGCCAATGGTGATGGCTGTTAAGTGAGATGGACTTGTTTAATGATCCCCATCCCTACTCTCCCTAATGCAACTGTGAAACAAAGATGTGGGTTGTTAAATAGAGCATGGGGTGCCTTGAGGATGAGGGAGAGTCTAGGACACCAGTTTGCTCTAGTGGTTAAGGCACTAGGCTAGAGACTGGAGGACCGTGAGTTCAAATTCTGCCCTAGCTGTGAAAGCCAGCTGGGTGACCTCGGGCCAGTCACTCTCTCTCAGCCCAACCCACCTCACAGGCTTGTTATTATGGAAAAAATAGGAGGAGGGAGGAGTACAGGTACTCGTCAACTTATAACTGTTCATTTAGTGACCATTCAAAGTTACAACAACACTGAAGAAAAGTGACATACCATTTTTCATACTTACAACCATAGCAGAACTCCATGGTCATGTGATCAAAATGTAGATGCTTGACAACTGACTCATATTTATGACGGTTGCAGTGTCCTGGGGTTATGTGATTTTTTTTTTTGATTTTCTGACAAGTAAAGTTAATGGGGAAGCAAGATTCACTTCACAACCTTGCTTTGAACTTAACAATTACAGTGATTCACGTACCGTATTTTTCTAAAGCAGGCTCTGCTGCAACGTGACAAAATGAGGCAGAGAGAGAGGTTTCTTTTTCTTTTTGCTCACCAAAAAAGGTAGGTGCAAACAATGGGAAATTTAAGAGGAGAGTTCAAGATTTTAAAACACAAAAGAAAAAAAGATCTATTTAACTAGGGAATTGTAATAATTGAGATGCTATTAATTGTATATTGTGTTGAAATCAGAAATGGTTAAGTTATGGTTTGGAGGAATATATGGGGAAAATTATTTGGTTTATTATTATTGGTAAATATAATTAATTGATTTGTAAGACATTGGATTGCATGGAAATAATTGGAATATTCATGTTTATATTGATTAATATACAAAAAAGATAGTTATAACTAATTGATTTATATACAAATCTTGAATTTGTATTAAACAATTGTAATATTAAATAATTAACCATGTGAAGATGGATATAAAAATAGATGACAATGGGAAGGGGTATAATATAGAATAGAAGGGAAAAATTGAATTTGATTAAGATTAAAGATGAGAATGAAGGGTAATATTGGTTTTTTTTAAAAAATAGATGAGGAATAAATATGGCAAAAAGGAAATATAGAAATTGTAAATTTAATTGAAATGACTAAACACTCTAAATTTGTGAACCATCCAAATACTCTGTTCAAAGAAAATACATTGTATGTTTGTATGTGTGCTTGTCTAAAAAATTAAAAAAAACTTTAAAAAAAACAATCAAAAAAGGTAGGTGCGTCTTATATTCCTGTGTGTCTTATACTCCAAAAATACGGTAACTGTGGCAACAAAGGTTGTAAAATGGGGCAAAACTCATTTAACAAGTGTCTTGCTTAGCAATAGAAATTTTGGGCTCAATTGTGGTCATAAATTGAGGACTGCCTGTATTAAGTATGTTCACTTCTGTTAGGATATGATTTGAGCCTAACAGATTGTCCAGGCAATATATGTGTTCTGTGACTTTAAGTTTTAATGCTGCATCATGCTGTAATGCTGAGTCATGCTATAATTAGTTGTAATTTAACAACGTATTTAAGAAAGGTACTGTAATGTATTCAATTGATGATAAGCTGCCATTGTGCTATCATCGCGTGCGTGTGTGGGTGGATCTGCTACCATCCGGGATTTGTGAACCAACTACTGTTTGTTTGGTAAGAAGCTTTTTGGATTTAACCGGTAAAGACTTGGACTATTTAGAAGACCACGAGATTGTTTATTTTCCACTATAAAGAAAACTTTTGATAACACCAGTTTGCACGTATCTTTATCTCATTGCTCTCAGCAACGTTTCTCTGTGCACTTTACTCTGCTAGTTACTAACACATCAACAATATCCTTAACAACTTCCATGAGTTATTTGTAAAAATAATAAAGGTAAGATACAAATAGATAAATACAATTTTTATTTTGGAAATCAGGTTTTTGGTCTTCCAAAAGTCTTTTGTTGTTCCAAGCATCTATGTCCCAAATGTGCTTTTCAAAAGGCAATTGAAAAGTACTTTTGGGATAATCATGCTCTGGATGATTAAGAATCTCCATAGACATCTAAGCATCTATGTATTGCATCAGCAAACCATGCATGAAATACAACAGAAAGCCTAAATCAAGTACCTGACTTTTTTTTTTTTAAAAATTACATTTATTGTGCCTCATACAAAGGACAGATGTATCATATCAACCAAACTCTGAGGTCAACCATTTTTCCTGAATGGATGACATTGAGCATTTTCTATTCTAAATTCCCATCCTAAGCCATACAGATATAATTGTCTGGTTATATAAGTGTTGGTGTAAATCAAATTATCACACACCAATCGCTTATTTATATGTCTACACTGCCCAACTTGAAAATGACTCTAGACAATTCATAGGATTAAAAGATACAACTATACAAAAAACAAAACCACACAATATTCTATAAAACATAATTGACACGAGAGAACTAAAATATCTCAACATCATTTAATAGATGAGTATTACATTTTGATTATATGAACAGAAATCTGGCATATTGAATAAATACCAGTTTTGTTAAAAACTCTTTTAAAAATGGTTTAGAAAACTGTGCCAGCCATTGACTTGTTACTGTTTCTATTTCCCTAACACTCTCATGATTCAATACAGATGGGTTAATGTAAAATAAATAGCATGGTATGTTTTAAAAATAATATATGGTTAGATCTTGATAGGACTTATGCACCCATTTATGCAAGATGGCCAAACCCAAGTACTTCAAAACAGTAATAGTACATACCTATTTCTTAATTAGGAGCATTGGTGAAGGTTTTGTTAAAAAAATTCCAGTCACTAAATACTAATTAAAGTAAAAACAACAACAACTTTTAAAGTTAAATGAGGATAAATTGTAACAAGAGGAAAAGAAATTTATTTATTAGTTCAATTTATATGCCGCCCTTCTCCGGAGACTCAGGGCAGCTTACAATGAATTAAGCAATAGCCTTCATACTTTTGTATATACCTGCTTAGTAGGGCTTTGCCCCCCCCCAAGCGGTGTTCTTTTTTATACAAAATCAGTTTATTGCCCTCACAATCCGAGTCCTCATTTTACCTATCTCGAAAGGATGGAAGGCTTAGTCAACCTTGAGCCTGGTGACATTCGAACTTGTAGTAATTGCAGGCAGCTGGTGCTAGTTAACAGCACTTTAGTCTGCTGTGCCCCCAAGGCTCTTCAATTGAATCAATGGATGGATTCAAATTGAATCCATAGCCAGAGAAAAATAGACTGATGGGCAGAAACTGAACTGGAGAGCCTGTTTTGCACATGGAGAGTTTTAGATTTAACTTGTATGGTCTTTTAAAGGGGCTGAGAACAATTCTTATTTGAAATCATGGATGACTGTTTCCCATCAGTGTCAATAAAACTCAAGTAACAACCCCTTATAGGCTTTTTGCATAAAAAATGAACATAAAAAATGAGCCTCTTTAGAAGACCATAGGAGTTAAATTTTGATGATTAGGAAAAATAGGCTAGAAAGAAGAGAAACATGATGTAAGCTTAGAAAGAGGTTAAAATGTAATTGTACTTAGAGCTGCTGCAAAGATCAGTAGCCACTTCTTTATATCTTTTTATACTTTTTTACTACATTATTTACTATTCCGGTTTTTCTTTTTTACCTTCCTGTTACCTTTTGTTTTGTTTTATTTTGCATTTCTTTTATTTCTCCTGTTTTCTTTCTCCTTTCTTGTTCTACTTTGCACTGGTTCTTATTACTGTTGTTATGACTCTCAATAAAAAGTAGGTATACATAAAAAGTACTTAAGTAGTAGATGGATACAGGTAATCCTCTTATGATCAGTTGCTTAGCAACCATTTGAAGTTATTACAGATCCACCCAGAGCTTTCTTATGATCCAGTTTCAAAGTTATGGCAGCTATGTTGCCTTCATGGTTGCTTACCCTTATGATTGACTTCAGGGATGATGCAATCCCGCCCCCTCCACCCACGTACGTCTCCCACCCATCCCATTGGGGCACACTGGTCTTTGGCCTGCTCACAACGCACCACTCAACCACCTAAGGTAAGGTGACCAGACCTCCCGCTTTTGAACAATTTGTCCCCCGTCCCGCAGCGTTTTAAAAAAGTCCCGATTTTCGCCGGCCCCTTACCCCGCCCACTCCCAATCTATTGCTGCCTCCTGGGCTGATGGCTAGAGGGGAAAAAAAACTGTTTAAACTCTTGCCGCGGGGCTTCAAAGGGCAGCATTACAGCTGATCAGTGTCAAAAGAAAACAAATGAGTAGACTGGTGCCTGCAAAAATAGAAAAAAGCCCCTTTTAGCTTCAGCATAGGTTAATTACCTATGTTGATTAGATCGGCCTCGGACTCTCAGCTGATTTGTACTCAGCTGTTTGCACAGGGGTCTTTTGTTAGCTGCAAAGCCTGCAAAGGGTCCTGGAGCAGATTTTTTTTTCTCCTT
Source organism: Masticophis lateralis (assembly GCA_030761175.1). Classification (NCBI taxonomy): domain Eukaryota; kingdom Metazoa; phylum Chordata; class Lepidosauria; order Squamata; family Colubridae; genus Masticophis; species Masticophis lateralis. The sequence continues at coordinate 79,926,445 of JAUDYJ010000004.1, forward strand.
GTTCAATTCAAACTGAAAACGAAAGTGGAAGTAAAGCAGGTTGTTGGCTTTGCTGTTTGCTTGCAACGTTGGAAAGGCAGATTTCTTTTCTTTTTCCTCATCAAAAAACGTAGGTGCAAACAATGGGAAATTTATGGCAAATGGCAAAAGAGGAGAGTTCAAGATTTTAAAACACAAAAGAAAAAAAAAGCTCTATTTAACTAGGGAATTGTAATAATTGAGATACTATTAATTGTATATTATGTTGAAAGCAGAAATGGTTAAATTGTGGAAGAATATATGGGGGAAATTATTTGGTTTATTATTATTGGTAAATATAACTAATTGATTTGTAAGAAATAGGATTGCATGGAAATAATTGGAATATTCATGCTCATATTGATTAATATATAAAAAAGATAGTTATATAACTAATTGATTTATATTAAAATGTTGAATTTGTATTAAACAACTAATATTACATAATTAACCAATGTGAGGATGGATATAAAAACAGATGACAATGGGAAGGGGTATAATATAGAATAGAAGGGAAAAATTGAATTTGATTAAGATTGGAGATGAGGAAGAAGGGTAATATTGGTTTTTTAAAAAAATAGATGAGGAATAAATATGGCAAAAAGGAAATACAGAAATTGTAAATTTAATTGAAATGACTAAACACTGTTTAAATTTGTGAACCAGCCAAATACTCTGTTCAAAGAAAATACATTGTATGTTTGTATGCTTGTGTTTCTAATTATTGCTATTTATTCATATTTGTTCTCTTTTATTCTTTAAAGTTTAACAATTCATTCTTAATATCTTTATATTTGTTTGGGGTTGGCTTTCTTCCCTTTCATCTTTTTTATTGAACAGCCATCTTTCTTCTCAAACCTACCACCTCTCTCTGCTACTCTTCACTATGGTGACAAGATAGGGCAAAAACGTAAAATGTGAGGACAGTTGTAAGTCCGAGGACTGGTCAAAAGTGCGAGGACCAGTCAAAAATAACTTTTTCAGCCCTCTGAGTAGTCCATATGCATAAAAGGATACAGCAATAGAGAGGGATGAAGGAAGGGAAGGGAAATTAGAGTAGGAGTGAGGGTAATAATAGTAAATCAAATAATTTCCCCCATATATTCCTCCAAACCACAACTTAACCATTTTTGCTTTCAACACAATATACAATTAATAGTATCTCAATTATTACAATTCCTTAGTTAAATAGAGCTTTTTTTCTTTTGTGTTTTAAAATCTTGAACTCTCCTTTTTTGCCCTAAATTTCCCATTGTTTGCAGTTTTGCACCTACCTTTTTTGGTGAGGAAAAAGAAAAAGAAATCTCTCTTTGCCTCATTTTGTCACGTTGCAGCAAAGATCCTGCTTTACTTTCAGTTTCGCTTTTAAGCATAGCTAGGGGGAAAAAAAACTTCCAGTTCTCTTTGCAGCTACAGAGTCCTAAGCAAAACAGATGAGAGCAAATCAGCTGGGAGTCAGGACCCGGATCTAATAAACTTGTGGTAATTAACCTGAAGCTGAAAGGGGCTGTTTTTTTTCTATTTTTGCAGGCACCAGTCTACTCATTTGTTTTCTTTTAACATTGATCAGCTGTGGGGTGGCCCTTTGAAGCCCCCTGACAAGAGTTTAAACAGTTTTTTTCCCTCTAGCCATCAGCCGGGACTCAGGAAGCAGCAATAGATTGGGAGTGGGTGGGGTAAGGAACGGTGACCAGGCCAGGAACCGGTTCACGGGCATGGCCAGCCAATCTTATTACCGGTTCTCCGAACTATTAAATTTTTTTACTACTGGTTCTTGCGATCCAGTGCGAACGGGGAGCAACCCACCTCTGATGCATACCATTGTCTGCCATAAACTTTCTATACTGAAAACTTCTCTTGATTGCAACATGTGATTTTTTTTTTAAATGGAGGAGCCAAAATGGCAACATAAACCTGTTTATTTACAAAACATATCCCAGAAACTCACAAGTTCAATTCCTCAGAAGCTCCACCATAAGCCTTTTCTGAAAACAAATAGACACACACACACACACACACAAATCAACCCTTCTCCTGCTTTCACTTTTTTCCCATGTCTTACATTGCTTAAAAAAATAAAGGTTTCAGATGGAACAGCAGAACCCTCAAATAGGCAGCTAAACACAGAAGAGAAATGTTGAGTCACTTCCCAAAGTAATTGTGCTTTCCTAATCACCAAGCAAGAATTAGCTTTTCAACTACAAGTGCACTAACAAACTAACAGAGTTGGAAGGGACCTTGTAGGTCATCTAGTCCAACCCCCTGCCCAAGCAGGAGAGCCTACACAATTTCTGACAAATGTCAGTCCAGTCTCTTCTTGAAAGCCTCCAGTGATGAAGCTCCCACAACTTCTGAAGGCAAGCTGTTCCATTGGTTGATTGTTCTCACTGTCAGAAAAATTATCCTTCTTTCTAGGTTGAATCTCTCCTTGATCAGTTTCCATCCGTTACCTTATTCCTTGTCTGCACCAACTCAGAAAGCTCAAATTGCCCAAGGAGCTGCTGATACAGTTCTACAGAGGAATCATTGAGTCTGTCATCTGCACTTCTATAACTGTCTGGTTTGGTTCTGCAACCCAACAAGACAGACACAGACTTCAGAGGATAATTAGAACTACAGAAAAAACAATTGCTACCAACCAGCCTTCCCTTGAGGATCTGTATACTGCACGAATCAAAAAGAGGGCTGTGAAAATATTTAAAGATCCCTCACATCCTGGACACAAACTGTTTCAACTCCTACCCTCAATATGACACTATAGAGCACTGCACACCAGAACAACTAGACACAAGAACAGCTTTTTCCCGAATGCCATCACTCTGCTAAACAAATAATTCCCTCAACACTATCAAACTATTTATTAAGTCTGCACTACTATTAATCTTCTCATTGTTCCCACCACCCATCTCCTTATGACTGTATGACTGTAACTTTGTTGCTTGGATCCTTATGATTTATTTTGATATTATTTCCTGATTGCATATTTTTACCCTATGACTATCATTAAGTGTTGTACCTTATGATTCTTGATGAACGTATCATTTCTTTTATGTACACTGAGAGCATATGCACCAAGACAAATTCCTTGTGTGTCCAATCACACTTGGCCAATAAAAAATTCTATTCTATTCTATTCTATTCTATTCTATTCTATTCTATTCTATTCTATTCTATTCTATTCTATTCTATTCTATTCTATTCTATTCTATTCTATTCTTCAGGTGCTTTGGAAAATAGCTTGACTTTCTCCTCTCTGTGGCAACCCTTCAAATATTGGAACACTTCTATGATGTCTCCCCTGGGCCATCTCTTCACTAGACTAGTCATGCAGAGTATTTGCAACTGTTCATCGTATGTTTTAGCCTCTAGTCCCCTAATAATCCTGGTTGCTCTTCTCTGCACTTTTTCTCGAATCTCAACATCTTTTTTTATAGTGTGGTGACCAAAACTAGAAACAGTGTTCTAGGTGTGGTTTTACTTTATAGAGTGATATTAGTACCTCACTTGATCTCGATTGTATTCCTCTTATGCAATGCAACTTAGAATTGCACTGGCTTTTTTGGTTCATATTTAATTGGTTGTCCACTAAGATTCCAAAATCTCTCTCACAGTTACTGCTCTAAAGCCTGGTTTCACCCAGTCTATATATGTAATTTTGGTTTTTCTTGCCTAAGTGTAAGACTTTACTTTTCTCTATATTGAATTTCATTTTGTTAGATAGAGCCCAGTGTTCAAGTTTGTCAAGATCCATCTGGATCTTGAACCTATCATCTAGGGTGTTGGCTATTCATGCCAGTTTAGTATCATCTGCAAATTTGGTAAATTCCCCTTCTATTCTCTCATCTAAATGGTTTATGAAAATATTGAAAATCCTGGGCCTAACCTTGTGGTACCGCAATGTTTACTTCCCTCCATGTAGATATAGTACCATTAAGGACTACTTGTTGAGTATGGTTTGTCAGCCAGTTACATCTGATGATGGTGCTATCTATCCCGCTTTTTTCTAGCTTACCAAGAAGTAGGTTTGGTCCAGTGGTAGAATGCCTTACTGAAGTCTAAATTTATTATGTCCACAGTATTTCGCTGGTCTAATTACTATGTTGAAGAATGAAATAAGATTGGTATGGCATGATCTGTTTTTAACAAATCTGTGCTGACTTCTAGTTATTTCTTCACTTGTTTTATACTTTACTTTACTATGTACAATATGTGTGCGATATACACCTGAATTCACATACTATTGAATATCATACACGTACCTACAAGCAGATACAGCATTTCTCTAAGATTGAACTTCTGTTACCACTGATTCTAATGCATCAGGACAGGGCACAGTATGAAGTACTGCTACAGGCTATTATATATCTATTAATATACATATGAAATAATCAATAATGCATGTGCTGCACTATTCACTCCATGAGCCTTGTTCTGATACATGTAGAAGTAAATCTGTTTAGCAAAGTGACTTAATAAGCAAAACAGGAAAATTGTCTAAAAGAACTCCAGCATAATACCCAGGGCTGCTGAAGCCATGTGACCTATCAAAGATTTTTAGGTTTGCATGTGGAAAAATTGCACCATTTCATGCTTCCTCCCCATCAAAAGCTAGAGTAAATGAACTCAAGTTCACCTATACTTTCATCTGCTTTATATTCTGCCATGAACTTTCCCATCCTTCTTTTTTCTAGAAGGAACTGGAGACTGTCATTTTAAATCGCAGGTTTTGGGTTTATATATAGGAGAGCCAAAAAATCCACACTGCTCTGGGAAGAGACTTTGATCACTCTGAGGAACTGAAAGCCACTTTTCTTAGATCCTGGTTTACTCGTGACAACTGCTGAGAGATCAAATAGAAATGCTGGCACAAACAAGGAGCAGGGGAACAATACAATATTTCCTAAACCTGAGATTCTGAAGAATTTCAGCAAAGTCACTGTTGTGTCAAAACTCACTTCAGTTTTATTGGATTGTTGGTAGATAATGAGGCAACCATGTCCCCCAAAATCTATTCTTGCAACAGATAGCTCAGTTGGGAAACTCATTTATAAATCTGAATATCTGCTTGCTTAATGAACTTAACTTATGCACCTTTATGCTAATCCCTTCTTTGCAAAATTGCTAAACTGCTCTAGACATTTATAGATTTATTGTTTAAAACTAAACATATGTTAACTTGTATTATGATTTCTATCTATTTGATGAATGTTTAAAATCACAAGATTTATCACTGAAACACTTGATCCATTGGACATGGCAAAGGTTCAACTGTATTAAGTTTCCAGGAGTGTTAGTCTTTGTTCAGAGGACACAGTTGCAAGATTTGACAACAAAGAATATACAGGTAGTCCTCAAATTACAACCACAATCGAGCCCAAAATTTATGTTGCTACCGGTAAGTGAGACATTTGTTAACTGAGTTTTGCCCCATTTTCCAACTTCTCTTAACACAGTTGTTAAGTGAATCATTGCAGCTGTCAAGTTAGTAACACGGTTGTTAAGTGAATTTGGCTTCCCCTTTGACTTCGCTTGTCAGAAAGTTGCAAAAGGGGATCACCTGACCCCCAGACAGAGCAACTGTCATAAATATAAACCAGTTGCCAACCATCCAAATTTTGATCACATGACCATGAGGATGCAGCAAAGCTCATAAGTATGAAAAACTGTCACAGGTAACTTTTTCGGTGCTGTTGTAACTTCGAATAGTCACTAAACAAACTGTTATAAATCAAATACTACCAGTATTGTATTTTTTAAAAATTGCTTTAATGGGACTTACATGTTACTGAAGTGCTCAAAGTTTCAGTATGGGATACTCACAAAGCATCATACCATCTCTGTTTTTCCAACTTTTGCATCTGAAGCACCTGCTATTGAGAATAAAAGAGCAGCACCTATTCAGTGATCCATATGCTTTTTAGCATCCCTGATAAATTAGCAGTGCTCAGTTATAGCCAACTAAGTTTTTTGAGCAGAATATCGGCTGTAAAGAACTGGAATAGGACAACCCAATCATTTTTAACTATTCCACAGCACATCCAGGACTTACTTAATTTACTGACTAGTCCCTAAGTGTTGCATCTTACTAGGATCATTAAACTCTCTAGCAAATAACAAAGCTAATTAATTTGCAGTATTGTGAACATTCAGATGGAGAGAAACCTATTCCCACTATATAGTGACAGCTTGATTCCTTCAATTATAATAGATTATTGTGTCTGTCTGTCTGTCTGTCTGTCTGTCTGTCTGTCTGTCTGTCTGTCTGTCTATCTATCTATCTATCTATCTATCTATCTATCTATCTATCTATCTATCTCTATCCTATCTCTATTGAATAGAGCATTCATCTACCAACAGAACTCTGAGCACTTTTCTCTCCTCCATGAATTTCCATGCAATACATTTCAATGATTTGTCTATAGAAACTAAAACTTATAACAGCAGATCACATCTATCCCTATGCACACCTATGCTGCATGCTTAACTGAATTTTACATCAAGAAACTACTCCAAGGACAATATCTTGCAATTGATCAATGCAGCAGCAAGTACTGAATGATTGAAAACATTCTTGTAGATTAACCAACACAACAGAAATGTTATATTCCTTCAATTACAATACCTTTCCAGTAAGCGCAATTCATAAATGCCAAAGTAAATTACGAAGGTTTCCTGTTCAAAGGTTATTTCAGAGTGAAAAACACAGTATTGTCTATTTGCTTTTAAATATGCTTTGGGATTTCAATAGGGAAGCCAAACCATTTTCTCCTTTATAGCTCTAGCAGTGATGATTTTAACAGATTTAGATAGAGTCAAAATGGTTTCATTAATTGAACAAAATGATAAAGCACTTCAGAAGAGAAGAGAAGAGAAGAGTTGGAAGGGACCTTGGAGGTCTTCTAGTCCAACCCCTGCTTAGGCAGAAAACCCTATACAACTTCAGACAGATGGTTATCCAATCTCTTCTTAAAAACTTCCAGTGTTGGAGCATTCACAACCTGGGGAGGCAAGTTGTTCCACTTATTAATTAACAATTAATTGTTAATTAATTGTTCTAATTAACTGTCAGGAAAGTTCTCCTTAGTTCTAAGTTGCTTCTTTCCTTGATTAGTTTCCACCCATTGCTTCTTGTCCTACGCTCAGGTGCTTTGGAGAATAGCTTGACTCCCTCTTCTTTGTGGCAGCCCCTGAGATATTGAAACACTGCTATCATGTCACCCCATTCCTTCTTTTCATCAGACTAGACATACCCAGTTCCAGCAACCATTCTTTATATGTTTTAGCCTCCAGTCCCCTAGTCATCTTTGTTGCTCTTCTCTGCACTCTTTCTAGAATCTCAACATCTTTTTTATATTGTGGTGACCAAAACTGGATGCATCAGACTAGACATACCCAGTTCCAGCAACCATTCTTTATATGTTTTAGCCTCCAGTCCCCTAATCATCTTTGTTGCTCTTCTCTGCACTCTTTCTAGAGTCTCAACATCTTTTTTATATCGTGGTGACCAAAACTGGATGCATGATTGTGGATCATGGTTCTTGGCTGAAGACTACTCTGAAACACCACATGGAATAGAAGACTCATGGTGGCACAGTTGTTAGAATGCAGTACTGCAGGTTAACTCACTGTTCACTCCAAGAGTTTGATTCTGAACAGCTCAAGGTTGATTCAGCCTTCCATTCTTCTGAGGTCAGTAAAATGAGGACCCAGGTTGTTGGGGGCAATATGCTGACTCTGTAAATTGCTTAGAGAGGCCTGTCTTAATAGCAGTAGCTATGAGAGCAATCTTGGCGTCTTAGTGGACAACCAGCTAAATATGAGGTAGCAGTGTGCAACAGCAGCCAAAAAAGCCAATGCAATCCTAACCTGTATTAACAGAGGGATAGAATCAAGATCAAGTGAAGTACTAATACCACTTTATAAAGTCTTAGTAAAACCACACCTAGAATACTGCATCCAGTTTTGGTCACACTATAAAAAGTTGTTGAGACTCTAGAAAAAGTGCAGAGAGAAGTAACCAGGATTATTAGGGGACTGGAGACTAAAACATATGAAAAACAGTTACAGGAACTAGACATGGCTAGTCTAGTGAAGAGAAGGTTCAGGAAATATGATAGCAGTGTCCCAATATTTGAGAGGCTGTCACTGAGAGGAGGGGATCAAGCTATTTTCCAAAGCACCTGAAGGCTAGACAAGGAATAATGGAAACTGAACAAGGAGAAATTCAACCTGGAAATAAGGAGAGTGAAATATCAGCAAGAAATATCAATAGTTATATCTTGCTTCAATCCATTCTTATTTTACACAATTTACAGTCAGCCAGAAAGAGAGAGAGAAAGAGAAAGAAAAGGGGACAGGGAAGGAAAGAGAGAAAAACAAGGCAAAGAGAGAGAGAGAGAGAGAAAGAGATAGACACACACACACACACACACAGATAGCAACACAGAGAGAAAGAGAGACAGTGACAGAGAGAGAGACAGAAAGACAGAGAAAGAGAGGGGGAAGAGAGAGAGAGACAAGACACAGACATACACAGAGGGAAAATGAGAGAGAGAGACAGACACAGACAGACAGGCAGAAAGAGAGAGACAGAAGAAGAGAGGGAGGGAAAGATAAAGAGACAAACAGAGAGACAGAGACAGAGCGAAAGAGATAGAAAGAAAGATAGAGAGAAAGAGATAGACACAGACACACAGATAGACAGAGAGAGAGAGACAGAGACAGATGGGGGAAGAGAGAGGGAGAAAAGAGACAGAGACACAGAGAGAAAGAGAGAGAGAGAAAAAGGGAGAGAGAGACAGAGAAAGAAAGAGAGAGAAAGAGAAAAAGAGTGACAAGACAGACAGAGAGCAAAAGAGAGAGCGCAAGAGAGATAAACAGAGAGAGAGAAGGAAAGAGAGAGACAAGAGACACAAAGACACACACACACAGAAAGAAAGAGACAGACATGCAGACACACACAGAGATAGAAAGAGAGAGAGAGACACTGAGAGCCCGAGAGAGAGAAAAAGAGAGACACAGACAGAGAGTAAGAGAGATAGACAGAGAGAGATAGACACAGAAAGAGAGACAGAGAGAGGGGGGAAGAGAGAGACAAGACAGACAGAGAGACAGACAGAGAGAGGAAGAGAGAAAGGGAAAGGGAGAGAACAATAGAGAGAGAGAAAGAGAGAAGAGACAGAGACACACAGAGAGAGAGATAAAGAGAAAGAGAGAAAAAAGAGAAAGAGGAAGGAAGGGAGAGATACAAGACACACACACACACACAGAGAGAGACAGAAAAAGAGAGACAGAAAGAGATAGAAGGAAAAAAGAGGGGGAGGGAAAGAGAGAGAGAAGACACAGAGGGAGACAGAGCGGGAAGAGAGAAGAAGACAAGAAAGAGAGACATGCACACAGATAAAAAGAGAGAGAAAGAGAGAGATTCAGGGAGGGAAAGAGAGAGAGAAGAATGAGAGAAAGAGAGACAGACAGAGAGATAGAAGGAGGGAGGGAGGAAAAGAGAGAGACAAGACACACAGAGAGAGAGAGAAATAGAGAGCAAGAGCAATAGACAAGATGGGAAGAGACAAGACACAGAAAGAGAGAAAGACAGGGGAAGGAAAGAGAGAGACAAGACAGAGAGAGAGAGAGAGAGAGAAAGAGACACAGAGACAGAGACAGAGACACAAAGACCAAGAGAGAGAGAAAGAGACAGTCCAAGAGCAAGAGAGAGAGCAAGAGAGAGAGAGAGAGAGAGATTGGGAAAAGAGAGACAACACACACAGAGAGACAGAGAGAGAAAGAGAGAGAGATAGACACACAGAGAGAGAGATAGAGAGAGATTCAGGGAGGGAAAGAGAGAGACAAGGCACACAGAGAGAAAGAGACAGAGAGACATAGAGAGAGCAAGAGAGATAGACAGAGGAGACAGAGAGGGAGACAGAGAGAGACACGGAGAGGAAGAGAGAGTTAGACAGAGACAGAAAGAGAAAAGACACACACACAGACAGACAGACAGAAAGAGAGAGAGAGAGAGAGAGAGAGAGAGAGAGAAAAGAGACAGACATAGAGAAAGAGCGAGATTAGGAAAGAGAGAGACAAGACACATAAACAGAGAAAGAGGCAGAGAGGGAAATTGAGAGAGAGACAGGCAGATACAGAGACAGAGAGAAAGAGAAATAGAAAGAGACAGACACAGAGACCAAGAGAGAGAGAAAGAGACAGTCCAAGAGCAAGAGAGACAGAAAGAGAGAAAGAGAGAGAGAGAGATGGGGAAAGAGACAACACACACACAGAGACAGAGAGAGATAGACAGAGAGAGAGAGAGAGAGATTCAGGGAGGGAAAGAGAGACAAGGCACAGAGAAAAAGAGACAGAGAGAGCACAAGAGAGATAGACAGAGGAGACAGAGAGGGAGACAGAGAGAGACACAGAGGGAGAGGAAGAGAGAGTTAGACACAGAGAGAGACAGAAAGAGAAAAGACACACACACACACACATACAAACACAGAGAAAGAGATAGAGAGCAAGAGAGAGAGACAGAGAGAGACACACAGGAAGAGAGAGAGAGAAAAGAGAGACAGACAAAGAGAGATGGGGAAAGAGAGAGAGACAAGTCACATAAACAGAGAGACAGAGAAAGAGACGGAAATTGAGAGAGAGACAGGCAGACACAGAGACAGAGAGAGAAAGAGAAGAAGAGAGAGAGAAGGAGAGAGAGAAATAGACAGCAAGAACGATAGACACAGAGATGGGGAGAGACAAGACACAGAGAGAGACAGAGAGAAAGAGAGAGAGACAGAGAGAGAGAGAGAGAGAAATAGACAGAGAGCAAGAACGATAGACACAGAGATGGGGAGAGACAAGACACAGAGAGAGACAGAGAAAGAGAGAGAGAGACAGAGATAGAGGGAGAGAAAGAGAGAGGGGAAGAGAAAGAGACAGAGACCCAGAGACCAAGAGAGAGAGAAAGAGAGGGTCCAAGAGCAAGAGAGACAGAAACAGAGAGAGAGAGAGAGAGAGAGAGAGAGAGAGAGAGATGGGGAGAAGAGAAACAAGACACACACACAGAGGGAGAAAGATTCAGGGTGGGAAAGAGAGAGAGAGAGACAAGGCAGAGAGAGAGAAAGAGATAGAGACAGAGAGATAAAAAGATAGAAAAAGAGGTGGGGAGGGAAAGAAAGAGGCAGAGAGCAAGAGAGAGAGAGAAAGAGAGGAAGAGAGAGAGGAAGAGAGAGAAGGAGAAAGGGAGGGAGGGAAAGAGAGAGAGACAAGACATAGAGAGAGTGACAGAGAGAAAAGATACAGAGAGAGACCGAGGGAGAGAGAAAGATAGAGAAAGAGAAAGAAATAGAGAGAGGGAGGGAAAGAGAGAGAGAGACAAGACACACACAAGAGAGACAGACAGAGATAGAGATAGACAGAGAGAGAGAGAAAGAGAGAGAAAGAGGGAGAGGGAAGAGAAAGAGAGAGAAAAGACACAGAGAGATAGAGGAATAGAGAGATAGTCAGAGAGATTGAAAGAGAGAGAGAGAAAGAGAGATACAGAGAGGGCGAAGAGAGAGAGAAACAAGATATACAGAGAAAGAGAGAGAGAAAAAGAGGGATAGACAGAGCGAAAGAGAGGGAGAGGGAAAGAGAGAGATACACGCAGAGAGGGAAAGAGAGAGAGAGAGAGAGGAGACACAGAGAGACAGGGAGAGAGTGAGACAGATAGACAGAGAAAGAGAAAGAGAGAGAGACAGAGAAAGACCCAGAGAGAGAGAGAGTTTGAGAGCAAAAGAAAGAGAGAAAGTGACAGAGCAAGAGCAAGAGCAAGAGAGATAGACAGAAAGAGAGAAAGAGAGATAGACGGAGAGAAAGAAAGAGAGGGAAAGAGAGAGAGACAAGACAGAGAGAGAGAGAGAGAGAGAGAGAGAGAGAGAGAGAGAGAGAGAGAGAGAGAGAGAGAGAGAGAGAGAGAGCGCAAGTGGGGGGAGCGGAGAATTGCTTGGGGCTGAGAAGAATTGCTGCAAAACTGAGTTTCCTGAAGTGGACCACAAGACTCCTAAACATCTGAGAAAACGATCTAGTAAAAAGAAAAGTCATCCAAAAGAGCAACATGCAAACAAAAGCAAATAAAACACCACCAGGATCAAAACAAATTAAAGTTTAATTTGTTGCATTGTTTAATGGACTGTTAAATTGGCCACTCCCACCCAGTCATATGACCTAGCCACACCTACCCAGTCACATGATCACCTAGCCATGCCCACCCAGCCAGTCTGGCCCCCCAACAGTCTGAGGGACTGTGAATTGGCCCCATTTAAAAAGTTTGAGGACCCCTGGGCTAAACAGATACAAGGCTGTCTCAAATATAGCCAGATACGTAGTGTAAAGCTATATAAGGCTTTACACTTAATGATGGTTTTGTTATCCATTCCAGAAAATACACATCTTGCTTATGTGTATTTTCCATTTCCCCCCCGCTTTTTCTAGATTTTGAGGATCATACTATGATAGATATGATTTCCTCAAAGCACACTTTTTTGAACTAGTGCATCCCAGTGTCCAGGTTATTTCACATTTTCTCTCATTAATGCTACTGGGAGGTAAGTATTAAGAAGTGTGTATCAAGGGAGAGAGGGAGAGATTTAGAAAACAGAATCTGAGAAAGCTAATTTGTTTACAGAGGTTCTTAGGAACCCTGTGGCTTAGTTTAAACATGACAGATCAGACTTTATTACTTTCAATAGTAGTCAATAAATTCATATTCTACTTTCCGTTTCTTTTTTTCCCATTATTATACCTCTCTTCCCTCCCCCTCAAACTCTATAATATCCTAAAGCACTAGTTTTTCCTCCTTCCTTTCTCACCGTTTCCACAATCATATTCAGATGATATAAATGTGGTCAAAGAATAATGTATATATATCTACACCATGCCACAGAGAACTTGTATAATGTGTGATATGCTTTCTGGCATAATGTTAGCATACAAATACATTTTAAGACTGATACTCAGATTTTCCAATCCAGTGCCCTCAAATATGCTAGATTACAATTCCCAGATTTCCTAGATGTTAGAGAATTATAATTTAATACATCTGGAAAGCATTATGTTGGAAAGGGCTGTCATAGTTACAGGAACTAAATGCCTTTAGTGACTCTCTGAATTGAACTGGTAGAAACCACACTAAATTATTTGTAGATACAGTGGTATATTTTGTACTCTTTCACCAGATTGAAAGTGGTGTTTCCAGTAAAATAGTATCTAAAGTAAAATTTCTCCTCAATGTGTTACATTAAAATTTATTCTTTAAAAACAGGAAGAATTACAAAATATAATCATCTTACTGCGTATGAAGTAATTGTATGTATATGCAGCAATCTTTATATCCAAGTCAACAGGGTTATGAACTAACTTCAAGGCTTCCCAATGTGACAATATTTCTTTTTCTTTCCTGCAGTAGCTTCTATTACTGCTATTTTCTATACTACAAAACATATCATTTTTGCCTCAAATTATCAAAAAGACGTCAACCCACAGAAAATGGAGATGAAGGAGATAAGATTGTATATTTTGGGTGGTTTGAAGAACCACACAATGCCATTGAAAATAGGTGACTATTTGGCAGGTCTGTGCTGATTCAGCCAAAAAATTCCAGTTAGCAAGAAAATTCCAGTTAAATTTGTCCTAAAAATTGTTGGATCTCAAAACACCCATAATATTTCAATATAAACCTATTTAGTGTCTTAAACTATATTCTAAAATTGCATATCTCCTGTAACATCCATCTAAAAGGTTATGGTCTAAAATGACTTTTTTTTTTTTGAGGCAGCAAATTATCACCAGTGACCAAGTATGAATAATTGATTGCCCATCTTTCCATGTTATTGCTTCAATACCACTTCAACTTGTTTCAACCATACCCATAGTACACATGAACGCACACACACGCAAAACATAGTTTCTATCTCTGATTATTTTCAGCCACAGGTACAGAAAAAAACAAATTTAAAATATTTCAACCAATGCTAAAATTATCTTAAATAGTAAGAATATCAATTACAGATAGTATACATGTTCAGTACAAATGAATTCATCATATGTGGTTATAGGACTATTTTAATATCAAAACAGAGTTATGGTTGCAACATAACTAGTTATTAATGAATCCTTCCCAAGCCTGTTGCTTTCCAGATGTATTGGAACTAAGCGCTGCAGAATTCCCAAATTACCATTAATTGGTGCTTCTAGAAGTTTGCACACCTAACATGTCTAGAGGTCATTTTGCTGAGGAAGACGGATTTCATATTTATGACATTTATCCATTATATCTACATTAATGGTTCTATTTGTCATACTGGGCACTTGTAACATAAATTACCTCATTTATGTATGCAACCTGTCAATTATAAATTAAATATATACCAATTCAAAGGAAATTAAAATCTCTTTAGTCTAGATCAGCTTATGTAAGAAAGAAAAAGAATATTACATTACATTATATTATAAGGGTAAGAGATTTCCAGAAACCACTGAGTTTCCTTCCATTTTTAGGCAGATTCGTTGTCATTTAACCAACATACATTCCAATTTCCCTTCCTCCCTTTCTCATTCTTTCTAATACAGGCACCAATGATGACTAAGCATATAACTGGATGGAATGGTTTTTAGAACCTGCAACTAAATTTAAGTGAATTGATCACTTAAAAATAATTGTTCTCATCTTTCCAGGGCAATTGAAGATAGGAGAACAATTAGGTGGCACCCATTCTGTCTTCCAATGCACCAAAATATAGACAGAAGAATTCTCTATAGTCACTAAGACTTTTGCAATCACTGCAAACCCAACCCGCGTCCCAAGCAAATTCACTGCTTGCAATGGATTTTGCAGTGTTTCCGGAAATTTTGTAAACTGGAAAGGCAGAGATCTCTCAGTTACTGTGTTAGTCACCAGTTTCTTACTTTCCACTGATTTTCATTGCCTGTGCGTCTTTGCATACTTGAAAAGGGAGGAGGAGGGAACCTTTCTTAGATTAACTTCTTACTTGTTGCTGTCATCCTAAATGTTATTACAAGGTTGTCATATATATTCCATCAACCAGCTCTGTGTTTTTGCAGAGCAAGAAGCAAAGGGGAATGGGAATGTCCCCCAGGAAGGGGGAAAGATATGATTTCTACTAACTCAACCCATATTTTAGAGTTTTTGTGCTGCTTATATCATATAAAAAAATAAGACTCATGATGAACAATCAGCAAAAATAGCAGAAATATTAAAATTACATTGTAAATGCCCACCATCTTGGCACAATCATTCCATTCTGTAGGGTATATTTATAATGATCTCAGGAAAAATTCCAAAATGGATATTATTTGTGTGTGTGTGGGGGGGATAGAGTGTTGGAGGAAGCAAGCATATGAAATACCTTACGAGTGTAGGATGGCCAAAAAGTCTCACCTGTGATGTTTTTTAATGAAATGAGGGTTGTTGGAATTGGGGGAGAGGGAAAGATAACTGAATCAGAAATAAAGAATGACTATAGCATTAATAACAGATTTTTACCATTCATCTTGCAAAAGATTAGAAATCAGGAAAATGTTTTTTACTTGCTTATTGATGACAGCTTATGTTTTGGGGAAGGAGGTATATCTTCTTTTTTTTTAAAAAAAAATACAAAACAGCAAATACAATTCCATTTGTGATGGATTTTCAACTGCAGTTGCTCTTCTTTTCTTTTCTCTTGTTTCTGTCATTTGAAAAGTACAGCTGTGTGCCAAATATCTCTTAGTGGCTGGCAGCTTCTGCATCTCCACACCTTGCCAGCAAACAGAAATGCTGCATACTAAACTCTTGCAGGCAATGAGAGAATCAGACAGAAAACAGCAACATGCTCCTGCAGTTTCTGCATTCTATTAAGATAAAACTTAAAATACAATGCAAAACATTTTGAAAATTCCCCAAACAACACTATCAAATATTACTTTTAAGAAAGAAAACATGGTATAGTATTTGTTTTAATCAGAATAAATAAAGGATTATGCAAGGAGTGATCTATATAGGAAAGAAAATTAATTACCGTTTGGTGAAACTCCTGGTCATTTAAATTCTCCATTCAATTCTTAGAATCACCCAGAGATTGCAGCTTTTCCTTTTAACTTCACTTCCCAGCTGTGTAAGGAATTAGTTAAAAATGATGTCACGGCTAATCATTTCACTCTCTTTCTTAGTCTTCATCTCATTCACTTGCTAAAAAAGCTGAAGCTGCTACTCTGATCATTCCAAACTGACCAATAAAATGGGATCATCCAAGTTCCGGCTTCCACCACTTGGCCATACAAGGGCTGATCAGTACTGCATCATAGATGCTTTTCTTCTCAGGCTACTGCAGCACTTCTGCTAAAACTGCACTCTCAAAAGGTCCCAGGATATCCACAGAGCCCTAATTGTTTTAACTTCATTATGAGTCCAACCTTACAGACAGAGCCATCCAACTTTATTGTTAAAGAGGCAAAGGAAATGATCTTTTTCTTGGATTGAGGGGAAGTGTCATCTTTCCCAAATTAAAAGGGCCCCTAGGGTGAGTGGGTTGATTTTTTTAATGCCTTGTTGCATTAAAACTGCAACCCATCTCCCCCCACTTCCTGTCCCACCTTCCTTCTTGGAATATGACATTATCAGAATATGATTCCAACTCAAAACTAGTAGTGTGTGTGGGGTGTGTGTGAGGGGGATTATGAATGGAAGCTATTTGCGGTGAAGTCATGCACTGAATTTGTGATGTAGAAATCAGAATCCCTGCAGTTTTACACAAAGACTCAGGCCTGACATAAAGCTGCTGGCATTTTAAAACCCTTTCTTGAAGATCAGGACATTGAAGGGGTGGGCTTTTTCAATCAGATTAATGGTTGGTGCCCAAACTAGGCACCCAAACCCCAAATGCTAGCCCTGTGTAAGTTTGTCTACAAATGAATGTAGAAGTTACTTGAAGTTGCATCTAATGTTTATTTTTCTGGAATTGTATTATAATTCCAGTTGAAATGTGAAGATATTGCAACAAAACCTCTTGGTCAACAAGAACAGAAAATAAACCACCTACTAACACATAGCAAGCAATGTTCCACAAGACCCTCCCTCCCCAATGTTTCATTCTCCAGCATTTCAAAAGACATGTGTAAAAATGATGCTATTTCTAATTCTCTGCAAAGTAATTCAGCTATGGGCTCAGAGCCATAACTTCTCAGCAGCAAGGCACCCATAAAGCAAGGCCTATTAAATAGTTAACCAGCCTGTTTGTGGCCATGGACATCCCTTCTCCCCTCCCCTCCATACTTGCGTATATTCTCCTTGGGTAATGCTGGACTTTATATTGAGAATTACCCATCCCTGTTGTTGACAGCAGGCAGCACTAAACGTCCTTTATAAGACTCAGTTGCATAATGGAAGTCAGCTAGCTACCTGATTCTACCTCATCTTTTATCCATTCTCAACCTAACTCTAGAAGCAAGAGAGAATCAGAAGCAGCTGCAGCAGCATTAGTGGCAGCAAGGGGGAATTTCAGCATGTATACAGATAACCTCAGTCTGTGGAAATTGGACTTATGCAATATATATTCCACTCGTCTTTCCTCTAGAGCTATATACCCAAAACAAACACAATAGGGAACTAACAGCTTCCGTAAAAAATTACCCTACATATGTACCTAAAAAAAGAAAAACATAATGAAATTGGGAAGATGGAAAGGATGTAAATCCCAGTTACAAAGTAGGAGATATAAGAAGCGTACTCAAGATCAACAAGGGACTCAAATACCTATATGCTAACACTCAAAGTATAGGCAAAAAATAGGGTGAACATGAAATATTAATACATGAAGGGCAGTGGTGAAATCCAGCAGGTTCTGACAGGTTCTGGAGAACTGGTAGCGAAAATTTTGAGCAGTTCAGAGAACCGATAGTGGAAATTTTGAGTAGTTTGGAGAACCGGCAAATACCAGTTGGCCCCAGAGTGGGGTGGGAATGGAGATTTTGCAGTATCCTTCCCCTGCCACACCCACCAAACCACACCACACCGACCAAGCCATGCCCACAGAACTGGTAGTAAAAAAATTTGGATTTCACCACTGATGAAGGCAGATATGATATAGTTGCCATTACTGAAACTTGGTGGGATGAAACTCATGACTGGAATGTACTGATGGAAGGATACAAACCAGTGGTGAAATCTAAAATTTGTTACTACCAGTTCTGTGGGTGTGGCTTGGAGGTGGTAGGGGTAATATGACTGGGTGGGCGTGGCCAATTTTTTTTAACTTTTAAAACCATTTTTTCTACAACCTCTGGCGAAGAGGTTGTAAAAAAATGCTTTCAAAAGGCTCTGACGATCCCAGCTGAGTTGCCTGATTGGCAAAGACTTTTTTTCTTCTAATCTAATCTAATCTAATCTAATCTAATCTAATCTAATCTAATCTAATCTAATCTAATCTAATCTAATCTAATCTAATCTAATCATCTAATCTAATCTAAAACCACACACCCCAAACTCTGCTGTAATGGTCAACCCAAAGACAAATATCTACCACGGGAACTGAGCAAAAATGTCGAGACGTCCCACTCGACACCTTGGGGCTTCCAAATATATACAAGAACGTACCTGACAAGACGTGGCACATTCGAGCTGAAGGGGGGAGGGAAACACGTGCACGGTGGTGGGGGTGATGAGGATCTGGTAGATGGCTGGTCACTCCGCGGCCGCGATAGGGCGGGGTTCTGATACCGCTCATTAATGCATGTGAGTGACGTGGAAGCCCGGTAACCACTGATTGGGCGGCAGCGTTGGCGCGACTATTTGAGGCCGTTGGGTTGCAATAAAGCCCAAGGCCGACTTTGTGTTATCGTTACTCTGAACTCAACGTTGACTACGGCAGGCTGAGAAGACAAAATAAACCTGGATCCTGTTCAAGACATCTGCTTACAGTGTGGTTTGTTCCAAGCCTGGCGAGCAACCTGAGAGAAAGTCGGCATTTCCCCCTTGCCGTTGTGTGCCTTACAGTCAGAGGAGGTGATGGCTGAGGCCGTAACGGACAAGCCGCTGGGGGCTAGAGGAGGCCACCCCTGTCTTGGATACCCGGGAGGTGCAAAGCGTTGAAGAACTGCCTTCTGTCCGGCCGAAGGAGAAACCCCTCTCGCCAAAGGAGAGGGGCTGTGAGCAGCCGGAGCAAGACCGGGCAGCAGCAAGCGGGAGGGAGGACGCTTCTGGAGACTGGTGGCGTAGCTACACCCTGGTTGGGGTTCAGAAACCTTTAACCCCTTACCCCCCAGCTTCCAAGGCTGGAGGGAACGGAAGTGGATGGACAATGAGGAGGGGGATTGGAGTTACTCCACTGGGAGCCTGGGAGCATCCACCCTGGACATTTTGAGGGAGAAGTTTGGGGAAGCCAGCTTCCAGGACTCAGTTTCGTGGCAGCCTTGGGCTGCTGGAGGAGACGCAGGTGACACTTGGCAGGGGAAACCAGGCCCTGAAATGCGTTTCCAGCTGGCAAGCCCCAAGTTACGAGTGGAGAAGGCATCTGGCAGGGAGCGAGCAACGGAGCAGGACTTCCCAGGGCTCCCCTCTTCCGTGGATGGCATGCGGGATGGGCAATGGTAGGGGGGTCAAGGGACTACTCAAGGCAGTGGCCAGGGCCACGCAAACCAACCTCAGCGGGCAGCGGATGGAATAACACCCAGTGGGAGGGGCGCCGGTCCTCCACCCCTGTGGACACCTGGGGTCTGGCCGCACCAACAACAGCAACTGTGGGGCCCTCCTCCGATCCAAGCCACATTTGACGGGAGTGCTGATAGGATTTCCATCTTCCTAAGCCAGATACTCAGTCATATGGACTTGTATAGGCGGCTTTATCCATCACCGTGGGCTATGGTCATTGCGATAACTGCAGTCTTGCAGGGAGAGGCAGCCAATTGGGTTGCTGACCTGCACAGCGAACATGCCAAAGAGCTGGCTGACATCAGGTTGTTCCTTGAGGCGTTGAGAGTACGCTTTGAGGATAGTGCTCGGGTCCAAGCGACCGAAGGAGAATTACTCGCTCTGTGACAGAGTGGACGGGCAGTCAAAGAATACGTGAAAGAGTTCCGCACGTTGGCGAGGAGGCTGCGCACCTGGCCAGAACGGCTACTCGTGCATCAGTTTTGTTCCAGGTTGGATAGGGAGGCATGGCAAGCATGCATTTACCGTGGCTTATAAACCGTGGCTTATAAACTGGCACACCTGTTTATAAAGCATGTCTACAGGTTACATGAGGCCCCTCGCCGGATTATATCCGATAGGGGGGTTGGGTTCACTGCCCGCTTTTGGCGCGAGTTTGTCACTTTGATAGGGTCCTCTCAAGGCCTGAGTTCAGCATTCCACCCAAGCACCAATGGGGCTGCAGAAAGGGCCAATGCTATGGTAGAAAGGTACCTATGATGTTATGTTTCCTATCAACAGTCTGATTGGTCAGAGCTCCTACCCTTTGCCGAAGTTGCATATAACAATGCGGTGCAAGGTAGTATCGGTGTCACACCTTTCCAGGTTGTCTACGGCCGAGATTTTCTCGCTATCCCTGAACTCAATGTAGCAAAGCTAGAGCAGGTGACCCCAAGCGAGTGGGGAAAACGAATTGGACAGCTATGGCCCAATATTAAGGCAGCGTTGGAAAAAACATCTGAAGAATACAAAATGTATGCCGATAAGAAAAGGAAAGACCAGAAACCATTCAGGGTTGGGGACCTAGTGTATGTATCCACTAAATACATCAAACTAAAGGTACCCAGCAAAAAGCTGGGCCCCCAGTATTTAGGGCCGTTTCCTATCAAACAGATTATAAACCCGGTAACAGTTGAACTAAAACTGCCACCCTTACTGGGTAAAATTCACCCGGTGTTCTACAGTAGCTTACTCAAACCGGCAGACATGGTACGGGACACTCCAGAATGTCCCGGGCCAGTAGAGGGCAGTCAGTATGAAATAGATGACATTCTGGATTCCAAATTACAGAGGGGTCAATTAAAGTATCTAGTAAAATGGAAAGGTTACCCGTTCGAGGAAGCATCTTGGGTGTCACTAGGGGACCTAAGTGCAGACAGGTTACATTGTTGGTACCACATAAACCGGGACCCAATGGGTAAACAACAATGCCAAGATTGGATATAACCGTTTTCCTTTTGTCTTGCAGGGAGACTCCTGGTAGGGGGAGCCGCCTGTTGAGACGCCCCATTCGACACCTCGGGGCTTCCGAATATATACAAGAACGTACCTGACAAGACGTGGCACATTCGAGCTGAAGGGGGGGGGGAAACATGTGCATGGTGGTGGGGGTGATGAGGATCTGGTAGGCAGTCGGTCACTCTGCGGTTGCGATAGGGCGGGGTTCTGATACCGCTCATTAATGCATGTGAGTGACATGGAAGCCGGTAACCGCTGATTGGGCGGCAGCATTGGCGCGACTATTTGAGGGCGTGGGTTGCAGTAAAGCCCAACACCGACTTTGTGTTATCGTTACTCTGAACTCAGCGTTGACTATCGCAGGCTGAGAAGAAAAAATAAACCTGGATCTTGTTCAAGATGTCTGCTTACAGCGTGGTTTGTTCCAAGCCTGGCGAGAAAAAGATGGCAAGTCGCAAAAATGATTTGGAGAAAGCCAGATGCCCCAGAGAAAGCCCATCACTCTAAAGACAGAGCTGAATGCCCAGGAGATGGGAGCCTTGGTGAAGAACTCCAAAACCCCAGTGGTTGCTCACCTTGCAGTGGTGGGATTCAGCCGGTTCACACTGGTTTGGTAGAACCAGTAGCTAATTTTTTGTGCAGTTCGATGAACTGGCTGAATAGCATGCCTCACCATGTCTGGCTACATCTCACCCCTCCCCTTCAGCCACTCCTCACCTTACCCAGCGTCTCCTCGCCGGGTGGCTCACTTTGCCTGGATGCTCATCTCTGATGAGGCTGATATGCCCTACATCGGCTTTGACCAGGCTCCTGGTGCCCAATTGGCCCTGGAAAGCAGGTCTCACTTGGGAATTGGGGATGGTGACAGTGGCAGCAGTTTCGAGACTTCCAAGCAGCTCCTTAAGCAGGGCTTTGCACATCCTCAGGAGCCTCTCCAGCTGCCAAACATAGTGCCTCTGGGCACCAATGCCACCTCAGGTACTGCGCTCCATGAAGCTTCATTGCCATCACACACATACCCCTGTCCCCTTCTCTCCCAGCATCCAATTTCTGGTTTGGTGGAAGAAATGGGGGCAGCTCAGCCTGGTCTTGTCTCCAGGCTGAGGAGGCTGGACCGCTAGGAATCGTTTCCCACTTGCCTATCCCCAGGTGGAGGTGAGCCTAATGAGAAAAAAAGGCCATCCCCCTACATTCCTCCTTAATTCACCATTGGAGGCTAGAAGGTGTGTGTGTTGATTCTCACCTTCTTCCACCCATCACATTCCTTGCTTTCAAGGTGTTTTGGAGTGTGGACCTTGGTTTCAAGTGGAGACCCTTTCCATTGGCAGATGTTGCAATATGGCCTAACCTAAGTTTCCCTTTGATTAGTTTGATCACAGTTTATTCAATTCACTTCATTTACTAAGCTTGGTGGGTACAAGCTTGCTGGGTGGCAATGAAAACTTAGAAATTAATGGTCTGGTTTGAGGTCAATGTGCGGCCCACGGCTTCTGCCCATGACTACAAGTAGTCCTTGACTTACAACTTCTGGAGGCAGGTTCAATGGCTAAAAGAGGACCTGGCCTGGGTGTAGGTGGGGGTAGTGTCGCTGAAGCGGGTCCACTTCATTCCTCGGTTGGTGAGGCAGCCACACTCAGCTGAGGGCCACCAGAGGGAGGCGGGGAATCTGAATGAGGGTGGTGCTCCCTGAGAGAAGGAAGCCTTTGACTGCCTCTCACGTGAGGAGATAGGATGTTATAAAGCTCTGTGGCACCCAGAAGCACCAACCTCGCACTCTCCCCTCTCTGCTAGTGGCTGTCCCCTTCTTCACACAGGAAGCAGAAATCCAACATTAATTTAATTAAAGGTCAATACATGTTGCATTTCAATAGATTATTGAGTAATCAATTAATGTATTATGTATTATAAGATATATTATATTATAAAAACAAAGTATTAATAAATATTTAATATTTATTTCCCGATTTTTCTGATTGTTCCGAAAAAATAAAGGCTGGGTTGGGAGTAACACTGAAATGAATTGTTGTTTTTGTAACAACAAATTAATTGTTGTTTTTCCTCAATGCTGAGTATTCGTTTAAGCTCCAATCAATTAAGACTCTCTAATTGACATTTGATATTACTATCCATACTACATAATTTAGAGGTTTGTGATACAATTTTTCCCAGCCTGGTAATCTCCAAGATGTTTTGGGATAACAATTGCTCAAACTATTGGCAAGCATGGACTTCAAACTTTCTGGAAGTAGCTTCTGATATATCTGAAAGTCATAGTTTAGGTAGGGTAATATACTGTAATACAATCATTATGAATTTAACTTTTTTTAAAAAAAATTATAAGCTTTATTAAAACAGATATAAAACACATAAAACACATGACAAAAATAACAAAAAATACATTATACAATAAACAATTATAAATAATCATTTGAAGCATTTGTTTCGTGATGGTCTTTCCAGTAATACGTCTTAACTTAATAGTTTCTTATTACCTTTTTATCCTCTCCTCTCTTCTACTCTCTAAGACTTCTGCTTTAATAATCTGTATATTATATAGATTATACCTTCGCTTTCTGAGTTTCTCTCTGTAGATTTATTCTACAGATTTACAAATTTAACTTTTTATTCAGATTATTCTTGTACAGAAGCAGATTTATCTAAATCTCTACTTTTACCTTTTCTTTATGTTTCTGTTTCTTGGGACATTAAATTTGAATAGTGTTCTTTATAAAATAATGGATTTTTTTCTGGTTCTTAAAAGCATTAAAATTATTTTTCTGTAGTTGTTCTAAATCTCTAACATTATATATTTTTGTTTATTTGTTTGTGACTTGGAATCATTGATACACCTGGTGATTGCCTGAATTAGTTCATGCAGTTTTCTTGAGAAGTTTTTTTGGAAGTATTCACCATTGCCTTCTTCCTAGAGCTAAGAGAAAGTGATTGGTCCAAGGCAGTAGTGGGTTTCAAATTCGGCCATTACTGGTTTGCTTGTGGGTGTGCACACGCGATGCTTCCGCATCGTATGTGCAGAGACGTCCGGGCAGGTGGGTGCAGCCTCTCTGCACGCTACTGGTTCACCCGATCCTTGGGCCACCACTCACCCAAGGTTACTTTATATTTAAGGTGGAAGTCATAGACTCCTGGTTTTAGCCCAAGCCATTCCTACAATCCACTGTAATTTGAGAGACCAGCTGGAGGTATTAAAAGTTGATGTTCAAAGCTCCTGAATTGTTTTCATTTGTTTACCCTGCTTGAAAGAAAATCTGTGACTTTTATTTGAAGTCTTTGGTCAACATTCCATTAAAGTTGGTCTTGTTCTTCTTTTGTCATCCTAATGCTGTATGTACCAGAAGGAAAAAGTCATCTTCTGCCAAGATCAAATTAGCTGTGCAAACTTCATTTATACATACAGAAATGTTCACTCTACGGTTCCAGGTCATGTTAGCTTTTCTAGGCAGGAAGATTCACCCTTATGCAGGAAAAAGTTATCTTGGTTAGATATAAATCAAATAGCAGCTTTGGGGTCTGTTTCAGTTATACTGGATATGAAGGTCAGAACATATATGATGTAATAACAATCCCAATTTACAGCATTCACTTGTAAACTGTGTGGAGAGAATACATGGGAGAGAAGATAATTAATGCTCCTCTGCTTTAATGTGCCCCAACCAACACTTTTAAGAAATTCTCTTAGCTTGTTTCTGTGTTGATACACAACTGGTCAGCTAGGGGGAAAAATCTTTGGTTTTTTTAGAAAAGTTTTTTATTTTTTTTTCAAAACAAACACACACACACACACACACACAATACATTTTTTTCTGAACAGAGTATTGGCTGAGTCAAAATTTGTACAGCTTTTAGTTTTCTCCAACACAATTTATATTTCACTTTTTGCCCTAATATTCTCTCTCTTATTTTATATAACAATATTACTATTCACCCTAATCTCTAATCTTGGTCAATTTTTCTTCCCCCACCCTCTCATTACATTTTTCCAAATTGCAACCCTTTAATTTAAAGTCAATCATTTTTTTAAAACCTAACCCTAACTCTAAATCATCTTATTCAAATATTTTCCCATTGCTCCTTTTTCACAATATAATATAGTTTCAAATATTTCCCCAAGATTCCATTATTCTATAATGATATTAGTATTCATACAATTCTACATGTATAAACCATTTCCTTCCCTTTTCTATTGCTTTCCTTTATCAGCTTATCCAAATACTACAATCAAATATATTACTACAATTCATTATATAGCCTTAAAGTCATTCATTTCTATTTCTCAATTCTAATTGCTTTTTAAAATATACTCAATTTTCCATTGTTTTGTCAAATATATATACTACAGGGGTGGGTTCTAAATTTTTTACTACTGGTTCTGTGGGCATGGCTTATTTTGTGGGTGTGGCTTGGAGATCATATGACTGGGTGGGCGTGGCTAACTGGTCATGTGACCGGGTGGCCATAGCTATGTGTATAGGGACATCTCAGAGGGCTGAAAAAAGTCATTTCTGACAGGTCCTTGCACTTATGACTGGTTCTCACACTTACGACCATCCTCACATTTATGCCCGTGCAGCATTCTTAACAACCATGTCACTCATTTCACAACTGCTTCTCTTCACCACAGTGACAAGATAGGGCAAAAACGTAAAATATGAGGACAGTCGTAAGTTCGAGGACTGGTCAAAAGTGTGAGGACCAGTCAAAAATAACTTTTTCAGCCCTCTGAGTAGTCCATATGCATAAAAGGATACAGCAATAGAGAGGGATGAAGGAAGGTAAGGGAAATTAGAATAGGAGTGAGGGTAAGAGAGGGAGGAAGAGAGGAGGAGAAGGAGAAAGGAAGAGGAAGTAGGGAGGAGAAGAAGAGGGGGGGAAGAGAAAGTAAGAAGGAAAGAAAAAAGAGAGGTGGTAGGTTGATGAGAAAGATTGCTGTACAATAAAAAAGATGAAAGGGAAGAAAGCCAACCCCCCAAAAATATAAAGATATTAAGATAAAGAATGAATTGTTAAACTTTAAAGAATAAAAGAGAACAAATATGAATAAATAGCAATAATTAGAAACACACATACAAACATACAATGTATTTTCCTTGAACAGAGTATTTGGCCGGTTCACAAATTTAAACAGTGTTTAATCATTTCAATTAAATTTACAATTTCTATATTTCCTTTTTGCCATATTTATTTTAATGTAAATCAATTAGTTATATAACTATCTTTTTTGTATATTAATCAATATGAACATGAATATTCCAATTATTTCCATGCAATCTGAATTTCTTACAAATCAATTAATTATATTTACCAATAATAATAAACCAAATAATTTCCCCCATATATTCCTCCAAACTACAACTTAACCATTTCTGCTTTCAACACAATATACAATTAATAGTATCTCAATTATTACAATTCCCTAGTTAAATAGAGCTTTTTTTCTTTTATGTTTTAAAATCTTGAACTCTCCTCTTTTGCCCCAAATTTCCCATTGTTTGCAGTTTTGCACCTACCTTTTTTGGTGAGGAAAAAGAAAAAGAAATCTCTCTCTACCTCATTTTGTCACGTTGCAGCAAAGACCCTGCTTTATTTTCAATTTTGCTTTTAAGCATAGCTAGGGGGAAAAAAACCTGCTCCAGCTCTCTTTGCAGCTAAGAGCCCTGAGCAAAACAGTTGAGAGTCAGGACGCCGATCTAAACAATTTGTGGTAATTAACCTATGCTGAAGCTGAAAGGGGCTATTTTTTTCTATTTTTGCAGGCACCGGTCTACTCATTTGTTTTGTTTTAACACTGATCAGCTGTAGGGCGGTCCTTTGAAGCCCCGCGACAAGAGTTTAAACAGTTTTTTTCCCTCTAGCCATCAGCTGGGACTCAGGAGGCAGCAATAGATTGGGAGTGGAAGGGGTAAGCAAACGGCAACCAGGCCAGGAACCGGTTTTGGGGCATGGCCAGCCAATCTTATTACCCGTTCTCCGAACTATTAAATTTTTTTACTACCGGTTCTTGCGATCCGGTGCAAACCGGGAGCAACCCACCTCTGATATACTATCTACACCTCTTCATAATAACCATAATTATAATCAGTAATACAGGGGGGGGGGGAATCTTAAAAGCAGTGGGATTCTAAAGACAAATTATAGATTTCATTCTCACCTAGATGCAAGAGAACATATTCTTAATGTAACATATGTTGCTTCACACATCTCCTTTGGACTGGATATAGCAGCATCTGAAAGCCCATCTACAAAGCTCTGTGTGTCAAAGCAAGACTGCAAAGTGGATAGAGGTATCTGAGTTCCACAAATATTTGAGATTTGTGTCCAGGAGATACAAATCATTTCAGCTACGAACCAAATGGACATCTTCAGAAACCATCTAGATTAGCAATTGAACCCTTTACTAACATTGACAAAAGTACAGCATTTTCTATTCTGCATAAATAGGATTATGATATACTTACACATTTTTTCCAAACCCTAACCATCACTGCCCATCCCAATACATTAATGGCTGTTTATGCTCCCCTTTTCAACATCTGCCTAAATGTATAAAATGAACAATTATCTCCTGAAAGACTCTTCAATATGGAGTATAGCTATAGACTAAGACATGAAAATGTCTTCATGCTCTGATTAAGTGATTCTAGAGTTTTCATGACCTTGCAGTCAGTTTTCTGTCAGTTTCTATGGCAATTTCCTTTCCCTTCAAACTCTGCAATCACAGGAGTTCAGCGTGCAGATTAGCAAGAGAGGGGTTAAGCATGTCTAGTTGCATTCTTTCTAATATGTAGAAGCAGAAGATAAATTGTGAGTGACACAAAGACAAAAGATTTCATAGCTGGTCTTAATTTGCAATTAACTCATAGGAATGGGAATACCATGAGAGAAGGAAATGAGGAACAACCAAATAGCAGCTGAAGAATAACAGACTGAAATAGTTTAGAGGATAGAAGAAAGGCACATATCTTAGTAAAGCAGAATGTATACCTCAATGTCTTAACACTTCCTTTAGTCCCTAGCTATGTTAGCCATCCTGTTTCTATGCAACTAATTCTACTAATAGACCGCTGTGGAATAAGCCTGGCTACAAAGCTCAAAGTCTACCAAGCAGTAGTGCTAACTACCCTGATGTATGCCAGTGAGACTTGGACAGTATACAGGAGGCACGCTAGGCAATCGAACCACTTCCACATGACCTGCCTCTGCAGACTTCTGAGGATCTGGTGGCAGAACAAATCCTCTCCAGAGCAGGCCTGTCATCAGTTTACACTCTGCTTATTAAATCCCAGACACGCTGGGCAGGGGTGTCCACAAGGGGGTGACGGGGAGTGGGTGAGCCCCAGAAGAGGTATCTCTTTTCCCTCCCCACCTCATTGCCTTTGTAGCCGTTCAGAAGCCAAACAGAGGCTCCTCTTTCATCAATTTTGGCAAGAGCAGTCACAAAAAGGTAGCTGAGGCAGAAGCCCTCACCCGGCAGACTGATCACAGATGCACTTGGCCCCAGGAAATGTGTCAGTCCCATCCAGGTCACTGGCGGCCAATTGGGAGATCTGGCTAGGCTGGGAGGGTTTTTTTTCGTTAAGGGAGGGAGACCCCTCCATTGCCCTTTTTTTTTCCCTCAGAGAAGGCTGAAAGGAGATGGGGAGGGGGAGTCATCCCACACACACACACCCATTCTGCTGCAGTGGTGTCTAGAAAGTGCAGCACTCTGCTTCTCTCTGGCTATGTTGATTTAAGGTGAGTTTTACACAGAGCAACGGCACTTTAGTTTAGTTTTGAATGAGCAGCCTTGGTTAAGCAAGAAGGTAAGGAGCCTCTGAATGATGTGTGGGCCGGATAAATTGCTTTGATGGGCCATATCCATCCTGTGGGCCATAGTTTGAGGACCCCTGATCTAGTGCATGGCACCACCTTCACAGCCAGTATTAACATTTGTAAAATCTCCTCCAATGGCCTTCAAGCTTTTGTCAATGCCTTTCTTCTTCAAGAAATACACCAGATTATCTGCAATCACTTGAGCAGGTTTTCCTGTTTTTGACCCTTTCTCTAGAGTGAAATTATAAAGGTATCTTCCACCTGACTCACTGTACACAGAAAAATGTTCTTCATTGATGGTATGGGGAATTGCTGGTATGAATTGTTTGCTGGAGAATTGGTGGTCTGAAAAGTGTAGTTATGTAGTTATTTACCAAGCACATCTACATTATATTAAAGTAACCAAAATAGTTTTACAATCTTCAAGGCATGTCACAACTTTTGAGCACCCCTAATGTTTGTAAATTGAAAGTTGAAAAATTGATACGCCCTACATCCAGCATGTATGCATCTTGGGAAAAGTCAAACAGAGTAAGTCAGTGATTCATTAAAAGCATCAAAGATCCTTTTAGAGGACCCAAGTAATATGACTAACTTTGTATTATTTTAGTAACTGTCAATGAAAATCATTGCTGCTATTGAAATGACTGGTTTTATTCTGCACTATCTACTTAATATCCACTAGATGGCAATAGGTGATGATGAACATAAATGATGGGCTCTTAACTGTAGTGAAAACAAGGAGCACTAGGTGAAACTATGCAGTGTCTTTTCAAAAGCCATTCCTGGCCAATAAAAGCCCTCTAGATTCTATAAGAAGCAGAGAGACATGGGAGGAGTTAGTTTCCATGCTGGAAAACTAGTGGATGATTTAAATTTAGAAGTGGAAACTAACAAGAAGGAAGCAGAGGAAAAATTTTTCAAAGTGGATGTGAGGAATCAGAGGTTAGAAGATGAAATTACCATGTTACAGTTTCGTTCTATGGAGTTCGCTTTAAGACTGAGAGGACTGAGAGAGAATAATAGGGAGGACTTGAGGGCTGCCTGCGTGGAGATATTGGCCAAAATTTCAAAGTTGGAACCTGAGTTAATTGCTAAAAGAATTGATAAGATCTATAGGGTTAATTCTCGTGTTGCAAGACAGAGGAATTTGCCTAGAGATGTTGTGATTTATTTTACTGATAGAATGCTGAGAAATGACATTTTGCAAAGATCTTTTCATACCACTGTTCAAGCTGAAGGTAATCAAATTGGAGTTTTTAAAGAGCTACCACCCAAAATGTTAAGAGATCGGAGAGACTATGGTTTTTTGGTAAATGAACTGAAAAGGCGTCAGATTCCATTCAGATGGGATGCTCCAGTTGGAATTATTTTGAGATATGAGGATGTAAGATACCGTCTAAATTCGTTGGAAAAAGCAGAACATTTTTACCAGAACATTCTTAAAAGATCTCCAACACCACCATGTTCATCCACATTGTTATCATCTGAAGGAGCTTCCAAAGATAAGGATTATGAAGAAGGGATTTTAGAACTACAAAGGGAACAAGAACGACAGGCACTTCGAGCAACGGCAAGGGAGGTAATTTTAGGAGCAGTAGGTGGTTTTACAGAAGATTTTTTTGCAGACCTCCCAGAGCCCAGAACAAAGCACTCCAGAGCAACAAGAGAGGTGGATCCGGACCTTGAAGTGTTGATGCAAGAACCAAAAGATCAACGCATAACCCGTGCAGCAGAGAAGCAGAGACTAGAGAAGCAAAAACAGCAGAGGTCCATGATGCCACAAGAAGTGAAGGGGGCAAATGGGAAAATACAGAAATCTGAAGCAGTGGGAGGAGCGAGACCAAAGACCTCTGCCGTTGAACAGAGTCTTAGGCAATTGCTCGGTACTCTTCATGAACCTTCAGATGACAGTTAGATTTTTATCGTGGAATGTGAATGGTTTGAATTCCCCACAGAAAAGAAGGAAAATATTTCACTACTTGAAGCAGTATAAAAATGACGTTGTCTGTTTGCAAGAAACTCATATTAGAACCCAGGACCAAAAATATTTGATAAATTCAAAATTTGGAGCACATTTTATGTCTTCTAATTCGGTGAAAAGGAATGGATTAGTGTTGTATATCTCTAAAAGAATACCAGCTAAACTTGTAGAATCGGATGATGAAGGAAGATATATCGCAGTTGAAATAAATATACAGAATGTCCAGTTGCTTTTGATTGGAATTTACGCCCCAAACCAACAGCAAGAAACTTTTTATAAATTATTACATAACAAAATATTGCAATGGAATTATAAATCTTTTTTGATTATGGGAGACTGGAATGGTGTGATTGATACAATTCTTGACAAAAAGACCTTGGCTAAGGGGCTTCCGGTTTGGGTGCGCTCCGTCGCCGGGCGGCTCGTTGAAACGGCCGCCGCCCCCGCTGCCTGTAGAGCCGCTTTTTACACCTAAAAGCGGCTCGGAACGCTCCCCCTTGGAAATTAAGGGGGGGCCAGAGTGGGCAGCTTTAGGTAGAGCCCCAGAAGCGCTGCCAGGGAGTTTTTTTTGCCTTGGCAAGCGCTTCGGAGTGGGCTCCCTTTTAAGCTGCCGATCCTCCAAGCGGCGAGGGAACTCTGCAGGACAGAGCGAGGCGGAGAAGGCAACTCAAACGAAAAGAATATATCCCTAATCAAGCTGAATGGATTTGGTGAGATCTGGAATTTTTCTTGGGATTTTATAATTATATTAAAGGACTTTTTTTTTTAAACTTAAAATTCAAGCTGTCCCTGTGGGAAAGTGCCTTAAAATGGCGGATTAAAGCTGAGCTAATGAAAGGAGAAAGTGAAGTTAGAAAGTGAAAGTTTGCCTGCCTGCAACTATAAAGACTCTAATGATAAGTTTTACAAGTGTTTTTTAAACTTAAAACATAAAGTATTGGACTCCTTTTCTGTAAAACTGAGGATAGGGAAAGGAGAAGATTTTTTCTTTGCTTTTTAAAGTTTTAAATATTGTCCAGGCATGGCTTCAAAGAAGGCGGGGGGGGATTCCCCCACACATCAGACAAAGGAGAAGCCAGCTGCAGTTTCAAAGCAGCCACAGGGCAGCGAAATAGAAGATTTGAAAACATGTATATTAAATATGCACAAATCCTTGGGAGAGCTCTCTGCAAGAGTGAATAAAATAGATGAAAAGTTGGGGAAAAATCAAAGAGAAATGAAGGAAATAGTGGGGGAAGTTAAGGAGACAGTGGAAGAAGAAACTAAAGGAGTACATCAGAGTGTTGCTAAAGTAGCTACAGTTCTTACAGATGCCCTACTGGCAGTTGAGAAAAAAGTAGAAGATTTAAATACAGAAGTGGCAGTCAACAAGAAGGAAGCAAAGGAACAGATTGTTAAGGTGGTGGCTCAGAACCAACGTTTGGAGGATGAGATCACAATGATACAATATCGGAATATGGAATATGCCATAAGATTGCGGGGTCTGCGTGAGAACAGTAGAGAGAATTTAAGAGCTACATGTGTGGAAGTGTTGGCTAGGATTCTAAAATGTGAACCTGATGTGATCGCTAACAGGATTGATAAGCTGTATAGAGTCAACTCGCGTATAGCGAAACAGAGAAACTTACCAAGAGATGTTGTGATTTATTTTACCGAGAGAAGACTGAGGAATGATATTTTGTTTGGTTCGTTCCATATGACCGTTCAACATGAGGGCAATCAGATTGGTGTGTATAAAGAGCTGCCACCAAAAATGCTAAGAGATCAGAAAGATTTTGCTTTTCTTGTAAATGAGTTGAAAAAGCGCCAGATACCATTTAGATGGGACGCCCCTGTCGGTATTATTTTGCGGCACGAGGATGTGAGATATCGTATTAATTCTGTGGAAAAGGCGGAACAATTCTACAATAATGTTCTTAAAAAAATTCCAACGCCACCTCTTTCTTCAACACTTTTGCCTTTTGAAGATATTTCAGCTGAAAAGAGGCCTGAAGAGGCTAGTCAAGAAGTAATTTCGTTAAAAGAAAGTCAGGCAAGTCAAGAACTAGCAAGGGAGGAAATCCTAGGCGCTGTTGGAGGTGTTGCAGAGGAATCGCTAATAGAACTTCTGGAAGCCAAACCAAAGCAAACTAGAGCCACAAGAGAGGTGGAGCCAGATCTGGATTTATTGATGCAAGAACCAAAAGATCAGCGCATAACCCGTGCCGCGGAAAAGCAAAGATTAGAGAAATGGCAGGGGCCAAAATCACAACAGGAAGAGCATGGTGCTAAAGGGAAGCCACATTCTGAAGCCATGGGAGGAGCGAGACCGAAGACTTCTACTGTAGGAGAATCTCTTCGTGAAATGCTTAAAGGGCTTCATTCATTTTCAGAATGACACTCAAATTTCTATCGTGGAATGTCAATGGCCTGAACTCACCTCAGAAAAGGAGGAAAATATTTCATTATTTGAAGCAGTACAAAAATGATGTTGTTTGCTTGCAAGAAACCCACATTAGATCCCAGGATCAAAAGTTTTTAACCTCAAAACTTGGCTCATATTTTATATCTTCTAGTTTTGTGAAAAGGAATGGACTTGTTTTTTATATCTCTAATAAAATACCAGCTAAATTGATAGAAGCGGATGTGGATGGGAGATATCTTGCTGTGGAAATAAATATACAGAATGTTTCGATACTTCTAATTGGCATTTACGCCCCGAACCAGCAACAGGAAACTTTTTATAAGCTGCTGAATAACAAGATACTGCAGTGGAATTACAAGTCTTTTATGATTATGGGTGACTGGAACGGGGTGATTGATGCAACGCTTGATAAAAAGACGACAGCCAAGAAAGGGA
This sequence comes from Masticophis lateralis, assembly GCA_030761175.1. Lineage (NCBI taxonomy): Eukaryota > Metazoa > Chordata > Lepidosauria > Squamata > Colubridae > Masticophis > Masticophis lateralis. The sequence continues at coordinate 79,960,279 of JAUDYJ010000004.1, forward strand.
ATAAGTTACCATCGACATTCTTTGCTTTGAAAGAAGAAATGGATTTGAAGGATGTATGGAGAGTTCATCATCCTAAGGAATTGGACTTTACTTTTTTTTCTGATAGGCATAAATCTTTCTCAAGAATTGATTTTATGCTGGTTACTACTGATCTACTTACAATGGCGACTAAGACAAAAAATTTTTCTAGAACATTGTCGGATCATAGTCCGGTGTGGATGGAGATAAACTTGGGTAAAAGAGAAAGGAGATCTTGGCGTATGAATGAAAATTTATTCAGATATGAAAAGAATATTACTGATCTCAAGAAACATGTTAAAGAATTTTTTGACGTTAACTTAAATAAAGGTACACCGATTGAGATTGTATGGGATGCAAGCAAGGCTTATATGAGGGGTGTACTGATTTATATGAACTCTAAATATAGACGTATACGTCAAAAGTCAAGAATAGAATTGGAAGCAGAGATTAAGGAGAAAGAGCATTTGTTGATCAAAAATCCAAATGATGAAAAGGTACAACTAACGATAAAACTTCTGAAAGATCAGTTTCAAACTTTGATGGCCGATCAAACAGCGACTAATCTGCAGTATGCAAAACACAATACTTTTTGCAATGCTAACAAACCTGGCAGATGGTTGGCTTATACGCTGAGGAAACAACAAAGTTCTCGTATAATAAACTCTACCGAGCTTAATGGGAAACAAGTATATCAACAGAACTTAATACATAAAGCTTTTTTAGCTTATTATTCTAAATTGTATCAAGCTGACAAAACTAGAGAGGACTTTATAGAGGAATATCTGCAGAATATGAGAGTTACAAAAATTTCAAATATACAAAGTGAAAGATTGAATCGACCCATAACATCGGAAGAGATCTTATATGCAATTAAACAACTGAAAGTATCTAAAGCTCCTGGGACTGATGGTTTGACAGCAGTATATTATAAGACTTTACAAATGGAACTGGTTGAGCATCTCAAGGACTTGTTTTGTAATATCCAGCAGGGGGGTAAAATACCCCCCTCATGGAAGACAGCTTTTATTTCACTGATACCCAAAGAAGAACAATCTGTAAAACCTGAAAACTTTCGTCCAATATCTCTCCTGAACACGGATTACAAGATTTATGCTAAAGTACTAGCCAACAGATTGATGCCAGTGATTCAAGATGTGATTCATGATGATCAAGCAGGTTTTATAGAAGGTAGATACATGAAGGACAATGTTAGGCAACTTATAGATTTGTTGGAATATCTTGAGAAAAAGAAGCAGACTTCTGCGGTGCTAGTGTTTTTGGATGCGGAGAAGGCCTTTGATCGAGTCAACTGGGATTTTCTGAAAAAGACTTTGCATAAAATGGACTTTGGGGAGCAATTTATACAAGCAATTTCTGCAATTTATCAGCAACAGCATGCACAAATTATTATTAATGGTACCTTAACTGACACTTTTAACATACAGAAAGGAACAAGACAAGGTTGTCCATTATCTCCACTATTGTTTATTTTGACGCTAGAAGTGATGCTGAACGCTCTACGGGACTCGGACAAAATGAGTGGAATAGTTGTAAGGCAAAAAGATTACCGAACAAAAGCATTTGCAGATGATCTGGTTGTTACCCTAACACGACCTTTGGAATCAATCATCCAGATGAATAAAATTATAGAGGCATATGGTCTGGTCTCAGGTTTTAGCCTGAACCAGAAAAAGACTAAGATGATAGTTAAAAATATGTCGGAACCACAAAGGAAAGAACTGGAAAGGGTGGCAGGTTTTGAAATAGTTACAAAGGTGAAATATCTAGGGGTACAAGTTGCAGCATCCAATAGAAAACTTATTCAAAATAATTATGAAGAACTATGGCATAAGATTCAAAAGGATCTTGAAAAATGGAAGAAGCTGCAACTGTCTATGCTTGGTAGAATAGCAGTTGTTAAGATGAACGTTTTACCTAGATTTCTGTTTCTGTTTCAAATGATTCCGGTGCTTAAAAATGACAAATTTTTGATGGACTGGCAAGCAGGTCTAAATAAATTTATATGGAATGGGAAAAAACCAAGAGTTAAACTTAAAATTATGCAAGATGTTCGTGAAAGAGGTGGCCTAAAAGTTCCCAACTTACGTTTATATTATGAGGCTGCGGTTTTGATACAAGTTGGAGACTGGATTGGACTAACAAAAAGCGAAGTTTTGAATATAGAAGGCCACGATTTGCAATATGGATGGCATGCATATTTACTTTATGAAGATAAGAGGGACAGTGTATTTAACAGTCACGTTTTAAGACATGCTTTGATGAGAGTTTGGAAGAAGCACCAATTCCAATTGGATTACAAAATACCTTTGTGGTTGGATCTTGGGCAGATTTTGCCAAATATTAAGTCACTCGGGGGGTTGTTATATAAAGAGCTACTCTTTAATGATGGGGGCAGATGGAGTTTGAAACCATTGAACATTCTGTTGGAACAAGGCGTGAATCTAACCTGGTTGCAGTATCTTCAACTACAAGCAAGATGGAGAGAAGATCAGAAAATTGGATTAATGTTACACGAAGAAGATTTGGTGACCCAGATAAAATGTAAAGGGCCGATGCATATTAAACGTGTGTATAATTTACTGTTAGAGAGAGATTCAGAGGGTGAATTAGTTAAAGACTGCATGATAAAATGGGCACAGAATTTTGAAGAACCAGTAATGTTGGAGACTTGGGAGAAGATTTGGGTCCAGAATGTTAAATTTACACAAGCACAGAACCTGAGGGAAAATTTTTATAAGATGTTTTATAGGTGGCATCTCGACCCTAAAAAGTTATCATGTATGTATCCAAATGTTCAGCCTAAATGTTGGAGGTGTGATTGTTTGGATGCAACATATTTTCATATTTGGTGGACGTGTAGAAAATTGAAAGCATTTTGGATCAAACTTTGGTGGGTAATGCAGAACATCTTGAAGCGGAAGCTTGATTTCTCACCTCAGCTTTTTTTGTTGGGAATAGTTAAAGGGTGCTCATCAACCGATACTAGACTGATCTTACACATGATTACTGCAGCTAGATTATTGATTGGCCAAAATTGGAAGAAGGATAAAGTACCCACGATAGAGGAGTGGGTATTGAAGATGTCTAATTTTGTAGAGATGGCTAAAATCTCTGCATATCTAAAAGATAAGACTCATGAAGTTTTTGCTAAGGAGTGGGTGAAATGGGTGGAATATATGAAGCATAAATACCAAAGTAAGAAGTTTCAGTTAGTATTTAACTGAACGTATACCTTTTGCACTTAAGTAACTTAAAAGATAAATGTACTGAATCTGATAATTTCTATTTTTACTTTATGTTAAATGATTGAACTTATATTTTAAATTTTTGTGTTATAGTATAAAGAGAAATGTACTAAGTATGTTGTTTGAATTAGATTATGATAGTTTTTATTATTATTATTATTATTATTATATAAAATATTATTATAGTTTTAGTTTAATAGTTGGATCTCACCTAGAACAGTGGATAAATATGGATTAATTGTTAATGTTTGATTAATAGCGGAAGTCAAGGGGGGGGGGTTGGGGAGGGAGGGGAGTGGCTGGGGTGGGGGGTGGGGGGAAAAGGGGGGGGGGTTTATTAAAAATTTTTTTTGTAATGTAAAACTTTTTCAATTAAAAAAAAAAAAAGACCTTGGCTAAGAGGGGGAATAAATTACCACAGACTTTTTTTGTATTGAAAGAAGAATTAGAACTGAAAGATGTATGGAGAATTCACCATCTGAAGGAATTGGACTTTACTTTTTTTTCTGACAGACATAAATCCTTTTCTAGGATTGATTTTATGTTGGTTTCTTCTGATTTACTTATTAAAATGACCAAGACTAAGATTTTTCCAAGAACTTTGACTGATCATAGTTCAGTATGGATGGAAATGGATTTTGGTAAGAGGGAGAGAAGATCTTGGAGAATGAATGAGAATTTATTTAGATATGAGAAGAATATAGCCGACCTTAAAAAACACGTGAAGGAATTTTTTCAATTGAACTTGAATAAGGGTACACCCATTGAAGTTGTTTGGGATGCAAGTAAGGCCTATATGAGAGGTGTACTGATTTATATGAACTCTAAGTACAGATCAAAAAGACAAAAGACAAGATTAGATTTGGAGTCAGAAATAAAGGAGAAAGAACAATTGCATATTAAGAATCCGACTGATGAGAAATTGCAGGAAACTATAAAACTTTTGAAAGATCAATTTCAGATGCTTATGGCTGACCAGACGGCAACTAATTTACAATTTGCTAGGCATAATACTTTTTGCAATGCTAATAAACTGGGTAGATGGTTGGCATATACTTTAAGAAAGAAATGAAGTTCTCGTATAATAGATACTATTGAATATAAAGGTAAACAAGTTTTTCAACAGATTTCAATACATCAAGCTTTTTTAGATTATTATTCTAATTTATACCGTACAGATAATATTCAAAAGGACCTTATTGATGAATATCTTGGAAAGATGAGAGTTACAAAAATTTCACCTGAACAAAAAGAAAGATTGAATCAATTAATAACGCCTGAAGAGATTCTATTTGCAATAAAACAACTGAAAATAGCTAAAGCTCCTGGGACGGATGGTTTGACAGCAGTATATTATAAAACTTTACAATCAGAATTGGTCGAACACCTTAAGGACTTATTTTGTAGTATACAGCAGGGGGGCAAAATACCCCCCTCCTGGAAGACGGCCTTTATCTCACTGATACCAAAGGAAGATGGTTCCTCAAAACCAGAAAATTTTAGACCAATATCTCTCCTGAATACGGATTATAAAATTTTTGCAAAAGTATTAGCCAACAGACTGATGCCAGTTATTCAAGAGGTGATTCACAATGATCAAGCAGGCTTTATAGAGGGTAGATATATGAAGGATAATGTGCGGCAAGTTATAGATTTATTGGAATATCTTGAGAAAAATAAACAGATCTCTGCGGTGCTGGTGTTTTTGGATGCAGAAAAGGCCTTTGATCGAGTCAATTGGGACTTTTTAGAAAAGACTCTGTTTAAAATGGACTTTGGGGATCAGTTCATACAAGCAATTGCAGCAATTTATCAAGAACAGCACAAATGGTTATTAATGGAAGCTTAACTTCTAATTTTCATATACAGAAGGGCACCAGACAAGGTTGTCTGTTATCCCCATTGTTGTTTATTCTAACTTTAGAAGTTTTGATGAATTCATTACGAGACTCGAACAATTTGAATGGAATAGTTATAAGGCAAAAGGATTACAGAACACAGGCATTTGCAGATGATCTGGTTGTTACCCTAACACGACCTTTGGAATCAATCATCCAGATGAAAAACATCATAGAGGAATATGGTTTGGTCTCAGGTTTTAGACTAAACCAGAAGAAGACTAAGATGATAGTTAAGAATATGTCGGAACCACAAAAGAGTGACCTAGAAAGGTTGGCAGGCTTTGAAATAGTTACAAAGGTGAAATATCTAGGAGTTCAGGTTGCAGCGACTAATATAAAACTTTTTCAAAACAATTATGAAGTTTTGTGGCATAAGATTCAAAAGGACCTTGAAACTTGGAAGAAACTGCAACTATCTTTACTTGGGAGAATAGCAGCAGTTAAGATGAATGTTCTACCTAGATTTCTGTTTCTGTTTCAAATGATTCCGGTGCTCAGAAGTGATAAAATCAGGTTTAAATAAATTTATTTGGAATGAGAAAAAACCAAGAGTTAAATTTAAAATTATGCAAGATGTGCGTGAAAGAGGTGGCCTTAAAGTCCCAAACCTACGTTTATATTACAAAGCTGCAGTGTTGATACAAGTGGGTGATTGGTTTGGAACAATGAAAAATGATATTTTGAATATAGAAGGCCACGATTTGGACTTTGGTTGGCATGCATACTTGTTTTATGAAGACAAGTTGGATAATGTATTTAAAAGTCATATACTGAGACAGGCGCTGATGAGAGTTTGGAAGAAGCACCAGCTTCAATTGGATTACAAAATACCTTTGTGGTTGGATCTTGGGCAGATTATGCCAAATATAAAGTCACTCGGGGGGATTTTATACAAAGAGATGCTTTTTAATGATGGGGGCAGATGGAATTTGAAATCTTTGAAAACTCTGTTGGAAGAAGGGAGGAACTTAACTTGGTTGCAGTATTCTCAACTTCAATCGAGATGGAGAGAAGACCAGAAAATTGGACTAATGCTACATGAAGAAGATTTGGTGATCCAGATGAAACGGAAAGGGCCGATGCATATTAAGAGGGTATACAACCTATTGTTAGAAAGAGATTCAGAGAGTGAATTGGTTAAAGACTGTATGATAAAGTGGGCACAAAATTTTGCAGAACCAGTGATGTTGGAAACATGGGAAAAGATCTGGGTCCAGAATGTTAAATTTACACAAGCACAGAATTTGAGGGAAAATTTTTATAAGATGTTTTATAGGTGGCATTTAGATCCCAAGAAATTATCATGTATGTATCCAAATGTTCAACCTAAATGTTGGAGGTGTGATTGTTTGGATGCTACATACTTTCATATTTGGTGGATCTGCAGAAAAGTGAAAGCATTTTGGATTAAATTATGGTGGGTCATGCAGAACGTTTTGAAAAAGAAGCTTCAATTTTCTCCGCAATTGTTTTTGTTGGGTATAGTTAAGGATTGCTCACCGAGTGACACGAGATTGATTTTGTATATGATTACTGCAGCTAGGTTATTGATTGGTCAATATTGGAAAAAAGATAGTGTTCCTACTATAGGTGAATGGATATCAAAGATGGCTAATTTTGCGGAAATGGCTAAGATTTCTGCATACCTAAAAGACAGGACCCATGAAGTTTTTGTGAGGGACTGGAAGAAGTGGGTTGATTATGTGCAGAACAAATATCAAACTAAGAACTTTCAATTAGTTTTTGATTTATAATTATTAAAGGTTTCAAATTATTAGTATGGTATAATATATACGCTAGAGATTATATATATAGAATTATTTTAAAATTATTATTATAATTATTTTAATGAAATGAAAATTATAATGTTATCTAGAAAATTTATAATGTTAAATATATTTACTATATTATTACTTAGATAATTATGATGTTGAAATAAATTTACATACATTGGTTATACTGCTGTCTAGGATAAAAAGAAGGGAATCTTTAAGAATATTGGTTAAGTTTTTTGAAATGATTTATGGTTGAATGAGGTTTAATTGTGCATTTATAATCTAGTTTGATATATATTTGAGTTTAATAGTACTTTATGTTTTTTTTAGTAAGCATTTTGGAGTAATTTTACTTTACTTATTGTTAAAATTTATGATATCTTATCTGGATATCACCTATATTTAATGTTTAATAATGATTGATGTATAAAATTGATGTTTTGTTAGTAACAGAAGTCAGGGGGGGTGGGGAGGGGAGGGGGGGAAAGGGTGGGGGGGTGGGGGGGATAAAAACTGTATTGTAAAACTTTTTCAATTAAAAAAAAAAACCATTCCTGGCCAATAAAAGCCCTATAGATTCTATAAGAAGCAGAGAGACGTGGGAGGAGTTAGTTTCCATGCTAAGTAGAAAATGATACCAAAAGGTGGTTTACTTTGCTTCACAGATTAAACACCTTTGGTCAAATAGATGATGCCAGAATGTGAAATATATCATAGATAATGTGTATACCAGAATGCCTGACTACTGTTCTGAAGAAATTTTACAATAAATAAGGCATACTGTAGTGAAATAAAGTGATTCAGAATAGGAAATGCAATAAAACATTTTATATATTGTCCTCACATTGGTTTAACTGTTCACTAAATTTAAGAATAGCATGACTGTAAGAAGTTATAGCGGAATAGTGGAATTAAACCTGAAGGATGAAATACTAATAAGCTGAGATTTTACTTTGTTAACTAACTGTAGAAAAAAGACATAGAAAAACCTATACAAATAAAAAGGTAATTTATATTATTATTATTATTATTATTATTATTATTATTATTATTATTATTATTATTTATCAAGATATTTATCAAGACAAAACTGATGTCTCTTTGCATACCTAATTAACTTACATTTGACAGCAAAGAAATATTTGAACTTAAAGTTTCTGTCAGGGTTCCAAGTAACACCGCCAACTAAATAAGACTCCAAGGCTAGAAGTTCCTCAAAGTTCCATTTTATTGGAGATGTCATACTGGCACATCTGGGAAAACCTGACTCTGAAAGCTTCTGGTTTTTCCCCACTCAAAGGAAAGGTGAAGTCCCTTCCCCTGCACCCACATGGTCCAATCAATCCACCGTTCCAACTGGAGATGCCTCCCAGTCACACCATTCCAGGTGCAGGCTGAACGTCCTTGACGTCCAGAGAGAAGAATATTGTTATGGTTAGATAACTCTACAACTCCATGCAATCCCCCCTTCCAATTTCCCACAGCACCAACTATGGCAGCCATGAAGATCCAGAGAAAAAGATGGCTCCAGGGCTGACAGTTTCTCTAATCCAAAGGGGCCCTTGGCTTGAGAAAAATGATGATCACTATATTGGAGAGATAAATAAGAGAGAGAAGAAAGCAATGACCATCACAGGCAAGAAGATGATGATGAAGGACAACAATATGTCAGTAACAACGACGACCAGCATAATTAAAGCAATAGTTTTTCCAGTGGTCATATAGGGCTGTAATAGTTAAATCTGAATTATAGATTTAGAGGTGGCAATAAAATAGATTTCAAAAAGAATTAGAAAATCAATCCTAGACTTCAGTCTCAAGCCAGAAGGATTTTGATAGCACAACATTTTCTAATCAGAATGCTTCCGAAGCAACATCATTTGAGCCTACCAAATCTATTTATTGTGTTCTACTCAGAGCACTGAAGTCCTGATCTTCAAGATATTGAACAAAAAGAAAAAAATCATATAAAATTTTAAAAAGCAAGAAAGAAGCACAAAAGAAAAACACATACTTTAGAACTGATTTTGCAAAAGTAGAGAGTAATTGCTCAGATAAATCTATTGTGCAGCTCAGAAAAGGGGAATAGATTCCGCGTCTCATATCATCCTTTGTTTGTTCTAACAATTTCCCAAGTGCCATTAGGAAATGTAGACAACTATGTGTAGAATATAGTAATACCCGCACTCCCCCCAGTTCCTGCCATTTCTTTATTAAAGGATTTTTCTCATGAAAATTCATTTCAGCTTCAACCACAGGTTGGTTCCAAGGCATATTCTTATTTCAGAATTAATTGTCCACCTCTACATTACCAGAATGGCTATCAAGAGGGCACTGATTGTTAATAGGCCATCCATAGTTACTTATAGACATACACAATGTGTTGATTAAGAACAATTACTCTGCACTAAAAATGTAAATCACAATTTTTTGTTGACTAGTTGTGGGTGCAAACAGGCAAGAAGAAAAGGGAAGAATGATATTTTCATGGAGCACTCATTTTTCCTTTCCCTGTATATTAAAATAATTTGTTCCATGCTTCTTTCCAACATTTGTTATTCAGTCTTCAGAACAGTGAACTTGTTTTTTGAAAATAGAATCATAGTCAATTGCTATACTAATTTTATTGGTTGCCAAGATCTCAGTTGCAGCAGGTATCAGAAACTTCCAAAAAACAACCCAATGCCATTATTAATCAATATCAATCACCAAGTTCAGTCCAAGTATCCAGATTATTATTATCTGCTTTCTAAAGAGTGAAAGCTTGAAAAGCTTTCCTTTAGTTTATTCTATTTATGATTCTTTCTGGTAATTAAGCAAATAAATAAGCATGAATATACCATCAGCCCTTTATCAATAATTCTAACACAATATATGCATGAAAGCAGGACTGAAATGCTCCCAGTTCGGACCGGATCGCCCGATCCGGTAGCTATGGAGGCGGGTGGTTCGGAGAATCAGTAGCAAAAATCCCTGCCCCCCCATGCCCAGCTGAGTTGCACAATCATCAGAGGCTTTTTAAAAAAAAAGTTAAACAACCTCTTTGGCTGAAAAAATGCTTTTAAAAGTAAAAAAAAAGCCTCTGATGATCACATGGCTCAGCTGGGATCATCAGAGGCTTTTAAAAGCATTTTTTCTACAACCTCTTGTAGAAAATTAAAAAATTTAAACAACCTCTTTGGCCGAAAAAATGCTTTTAAAAGTAAAAAAAAAGAGCCTCTGCCGATCAGGCAAGTCAGCTGGGATCGTCAGAGGCTTTTAAAAGCATTTTTGTAACAACCTCTTCAGCTGAAGCGGTTATAGAAAAATGCTTTTAAAAGTTAAAAAAAAAGTTGGCCACGCCCACTCAGTCATATTACACCCCCACCAAACAATGCCCACAGAACTGGTAGTAACAAATTTTACATTTCACCACTGCATGAAAGGATGTTAAAATAATTCATCTTTTTCAAACAGATAGGGTAAGAGTTGGTTGGTATTCCTTTGCCTATATTTTTCTTTATTTCCAATGGGGCAGGTTCCAATCAGGACAACTTAATCGTGCTTGTCATTTATTTAATACAAGTGCATAGAATTCAGTTTCTCAGGTAGAATAGAGTAGAATAGAATAGAAATAGAAATAGAAATAGAAATAGAAATAGAAATAGAAATAGAATAGAATAGAATAGAATAGAATAGAATAGAATAGAATAGAATAGAATAGAATAGAATAGAATAGAATAGAATAGAATAGAATAGAATAGAATAGAATATACAATTCTTCATCGGCCAAGTGTGTTTGGACACACAAGAAATTTATCTTCAGTGCATAAGCTCACAGTAACAGCAATTTCAATTTCAGTTTATTATAGTCAGAGACCAGAGACCAGAGACCAGAACAAATAAAAACACCCAGTGAATATCCAATTAAAAATTCTAGAATAAAATAATAAATAACAGATAAAATCTATGATAAATTCCAGTCTGTCAATTACACATGGTCTAACTATATTAAAATTACAATCCACAAACTGTGAGGCCCATAGTCAGTTTAATACCAAAAGGTAAAGGAATAAGCAGTGCAAAGGATTTGCCATATTTGTTGTATAAAATAGCTATGGTGCATTAGACACATTTCTGATGAATCCCCAGTGCTGCTGCGTAGAATTGAGCCACTTGCACGGTAGCTATGGACTGTTCATCCTTAAGCAGCCACTGGAGTTAAGCAGTGTCAGAATGGCCAGGATATCTAGCAATTATTGGAAGGATATATTTTTTTCCTAATCTCTCTGTAAAGGGAACATAGAAGTATGTGACCAATGGTCTCTACCTCTCCTGAGCCACAGGAACAGAGTCTTTCAGTCAATGGTATCTTTTTATATTTGCCAACAGGACGGCTGATGGAAATATATGGCACCAAGCGAGCGAAAATGCTTTCCAATGGTTTGCCAACTCCAACTGGCTAAGATAGCTGGCATATCTAATGGTGTCTGGAGCCAGAAACAATGGAGTTTTCCCTAAATCTGTTTGCCCTTCAATGTCCTCTACCCTTTGTCACAAGGTTTGTTTTGCTTGGTCGTAGTCCAACTTGAGTATTGAGGCTGGGGAGTAGCCTAGTTTGGCAAACTTGGACTTGACAGCCTTGATCCATGATGAGGAGAATTTGTCTTGGAGGATTAATGGAGCAAGGCCTTGTGCAAAGAAGTTAAGCTTTAGCTAGAGATTTAAAGATGCTATACAGATTCTTGCTTTAACTTTTGTCAATCCTGTCTCCAAACACAGAAGTGCATTTGAGACACAACAGCAAATAATAGGTCATAGGTCATAATCATAGTTACAATCATTAATCATAAGTTATAAACAACTGGGCCTAATAAGCAATTTTCATTCACCAAAGGCTGCTAGATGAAAGGTCAATAAGAAAGCATATGACATCCATATGAAAGTAGTCTATAGCAGCCTTTCCCAGAATGATACTGTCCATATTGATTAGAAATAATGAAAATTGTGTTTCAACATATCTGCACATATTTGCTTAAGGTAAGCTGCTCTAAATTTGAAGTGAAAGTAGGAAGGCAATATAGTTTTCAGTGAGCTAAAATGAAATTATATATTTAAACTTCTGCTTTGATACATTTTAATTAATGTTTCCATATTAGAAACTGCATATTTGACAACTGTGTTTCTATAAATCCCTTGACAGCTGAAGTGGTAAAAGAGGAAGTTAAGAAGAAGGTTCTACAAATGCAACAAGAATTCCCTTGAAATACTCAAGAAATTAAGGACTTGGCATTAGTATTTGATATTTATAGACTCACATATTTCTTGTTCCTCTCTTATTACACCTAATCCAGCAACTATTTGTTTTGAAGTTGTCAACCAAAGTTGGATTGTAAATTGCTATACTTTAGATGGCATGGAGAAATAATAGTTTACTTGTTCAAACATAATGGCTAATTATGGCTTGCTGTAAGCACAGAATAATATTAATTAAATTATGGATGGAAGAAATAAACTTGACAGACAGTTATGTAATACAAAATAAGCTATCTCATTGGAGCTGAAGAATTAAATTTCAAGTCTGTTTAGTTAACTTTATTTTAAAATCTGCTGCATCTGTCTTTGGTGATACATTTCAATTTATTAGCAATACATGAGAAAAATACATAATAGGTAAATATATTGTATGCATTTTTCTTAAAGTTTTGTGGTCCTGTAGATTTTAACTCTACTAAAATATGTTTTCTTTTTATCACCCTTGTATCAATGCAGATGTTCATATGTGAATAAAAATGAAAGATCTGGTTTTGAATGAAAACTAACCATTGTAAGCATTCTTAGGAAATAGATGTTAAATGGCTTGGCTTTTCATCCTTTCCTATTTCCCTCCTTTATTCCCTTATTCATTTATTTTTGTGAGGGGTGAGGAGAACCTTTGAATCTATTTTGACTCCTGATGACTGCCTGGACAAGTCCCTGGAGTTTTCTTGACAAGTTGTTTTTGGAAATGCTTAGCCATTAATTGCTTTCTTGGACTGAGAGAGAGAGTAAGTGACTGGCCCAAGGTCACCCATCAGGCTTTATGCCTAAAATAGGATTAGAACTCACAATGTCATTCTAGCTAAATCTAGCTAGCTAAATACATGCATAAACAAACAAACAAACGAACAAACATTCTATGCCACCCAACTCCCAACAACTCTGCAGTTAAAATTACTCTTACTCTCTCTCTTAGCATTATGTTTTATTATCAATCTATTGAAAAAATTTTAAGTTCCTAAATTAACAAAGCAATATGAAAATAAAGTGGTTTTTGCTGTGATAATATAACATTAAATTAACCAGGATTGAAGCAGGAAAGTAAAAACAAAATTCATTTCTGGCTTGTTAATATAATTTAGCAAGTCAACTGAATCAACCTTGAGCTGGTGAGAATGATTTCTCTTTGACAAAAGTATTAAAAGTACAATAAAAGCTCCAGGTGAAAGCTCTATACCCAGCCTTCAGTTTTCTACAAACGACAGCTTTATTTAGCCATTGCAAGCTGCGAAGAGGTTTGCGAAGGAGAGGGGATACTGAGGCATGTGTGGAGGTGGCATCTTCCACACGCTGAAGAACCACCACCCCCCACGGTGCCTTTGTAGGAAGAGGGCAGCAAATGGTCGCTCCGAAGCAGTGACTGATCTTTTTGGAAAGGGAAGCCAATCTGTCATGTTGTAAACTAGTGATGAAATTGATGAGCTGAGTGAGTGGGAGTGAAGAGAACAATATTAGCCTCTTTGAACTGTTTTGGCCAAGTAAAAGTGAGTGGCTGGAGTGGAGACTCACCATTTCTGACTTTTGTGGTGTGGAGCCAGCTGTTATTTTTTTTTCTTTTTGGAACAGTGGCGGTGGAGCGATTGGAGTTAGCTGTGGATATTTCTCTTTGGTTTTTATTTGGGTTTCTGGAAACATTCCCTTTGTGTGTTAAAGATTGGAGACCTTTGGTGATCATTTGGCTGCTTCCTATCTGAGACTCACTTGAGATTTCTCTGTTTAGAACTCCTGGTGCATGCTGGATTGAGGGATATATAGTAACTTGACATTTTTTCCTTTAGTTTTTTTGATCGTTATTGTTGGAGCTGTCTACAACTTCACAAGGTGGAGAAAGTGCTCTTTCTCCACCTTGTGGCTGAAGCTGGTACAGCAGGGAAGAGAATTCTGAATCACTGAGAAAGTGAATATACTGCCTTGTGATATAGCTTACGCTGATTTGGAAAAAATTTTGGTGGGACTCAAAAATGTTCACAACATCCACAGTTACTAAAGTGAATAAGAAGATCCTATCCTTCTCTGCATCTGCATCTCCAAGCTTATCTCCATTAGCTTCAACAAGATCTGCTGATGATATGTCATCGGATGGAAAGTCTCCCTCTATGCAGGCTCTTCAGGCTATGCTTCAGACGATCCAAGATTCAATGACCAAGAATCAGGAAACGATGCCTAGGAATTTCGAAAACTTGAGAGTGGATGTTAAGAGTGAGATGGGAGGAGTCAGAGAAGAGGTTAAACAAATGGGTGAGAAGCTTGGAGAACTGCAACAGGCAATAATTAAACAGGAGGAAAGGATGCGAGAGGTGGAGACAAGGACAGAAAGGTGTGAACAACGGATAGATGGATGGGGAAAAAAACAAGTGATGGCAAATAGGGAGCTTGAAGATGAGAGCATCTTTCTTGAGATGGAAAGATCCTCCTTTTTCCTTAGGCTCCAGAATGTGGCAGAAGATAAGGGAGAGAGACTGGAGGAGATTATGGGGGAGATGGTAGCAGGAGCCCTGGAAGTAGACAGAGCCTCAGTACAATGTGGTATTGACGAAGTATTCAGGGTGTTCAGTAGTTATGTGAAGAGGCACAATCTACCCCGTGAAGTTCATGTACGTGTTAATAAGAAGGCCTTATAAGAGAGACCAGATTATTACTTATAGGGACCATCATGTGGCGATCCTAAAGTAAATTCCAAGATGGGTCAGAGAGCAGAGAAGGAGTTACCAATTTCTCACTTTACATCTGAGGAAGAATGCAATCCCCTACCGTTGGCTCCTACCGAAGGACTGCTAGTGACTTGGCAAGATAGACAAATTAGAATAAGGAACCTGCAGGATGCAAAAGAGTTTTTTGAACAACAACTTAATATGGTGGATTTGGATATGGAGGGGGAGGAAGAAAGTAGAAGTTTGGAGGAGTCTCAGGAAGAGGATAATATGAGAATGGGTGAAGGCAAAGCGACAGAAAGAATGGAAAGGAGGACCAAGGAAGAGGAGGAACAGCAATGACACAAAGAGAGACAAGACAGATGAAAAAAGTTCAAACAGAGGGAAAGTAAGGACAGACTAGGAGGAAAAGAATGGTAGAAAACGTACGCATACTATCGGTAAATATTAATGGTTTAAATGCTCCTATCAAAAGAAAAAGGATAATGAATAAATTAAGAAAATATAAATATGATATTATTTGTTTACAAGAGACACATATAAAAAAATCTCAAGATAGCTTATTAGAAAATTCTAGATTAGGTAAAAAATTTACTTCATTAGCTGATCAAAAAAAAGAGGAGTGGTGATTTATGCGCACCATCATTTGGTGGCTAAGAAAGTATTTGCGGATCTCTGCGAAGGCAGAGTATGCATTAATACTCTGCGAAGGCAGAGTATTAATGCTGGAATAGGAGATTGCTCAGCGGAAGTGTCTATTAGTTTGTATTTATGCCCCCAACTGTAACCAAAGGACCTTTTATGAAAATTTATATAACAAATTCGCAGAAATGTAATATGAATATATTTGCCTGCTGGGTGATTTCAATGCTGTTATAGATAAGGCCAAAGATTATGTCCCGGGGAAAAGGAAAAGAGGAGGGAGAAATGTGAAGAAGGTACTACCAAGGATATGTGAGAATATAAGAGAGGAATTTGGTATATATGATGTCAGGAGGCTACAGAACCCTGGTAGGAAACAATATACTTATTTCTCCTCCAGGCATCATTCATGGTCACGCATTGATATGATCTGGATGTTACCTGATTCATATGAGATAACCTCAGAGGTAGAAATTGGCGTTAATGAATGGGCTGACCATAACCCTTTAATGTTGACCTGGAAAATATTGGGTCAAAGAAGGAATAGATGGAGAATGAATATAGGGATTTTGAAAGAGGAAGAATTTATAAATATGTTTAAGAGAAAGATACGGCTTTTTAAAAAATGAAAATAAAAAGGAAGATACCTCAATATATAATACTTGGGATACAGCCAAAGCAGTGATGAGGGGATTGGCGATTAAAGATTTGGCTGGCAAATGTAAGGCTCAAAGAAAACAGAGGGAAGCCTTCCTGAGCAGCTTACAAAAAGTTGAAGGAGCAATGCAAAGGGGTCAGGAAACTGGAAATTGGAGAAGAGAGGGATTTTTGGCAACATCAAATTAGGCTGTTGAATCAGGAAGAACCAGCCAATAAAATAAAATGGGCAAAGCAAAATCACTTTGAGAATGCCAACAAGCCAGGGAGGGGGTTAGCCTATCGTTTAAGAAAGGAGAGAGAAAACCGAAGAATAGAGGGGTTAAAAGATCAGGGTGGAAGGTTGCATGTTAATATAGAAGGTAAGAGAAGAGTGGTGCAAGAATTTTTTACTCAGCTGTATAAAAGGGGTGAAGAAGGGGAGCAAGACATTTGGATATATTTGGAGAGCACAGATTTGCCAAAAATCACTGGGACAATGAAACAATTGCTTAACACAGAAATTACTGAGGGCGAGGTAGAATTGATTATGGGAAAACAAGCGAATGGGAAGACACCAGCGATGAATGGATTACCTGTAGAAGTATACAAGATGGGTTTTGAGGTGCTTGGTAAACACATGGTGGAACTATTAATGGGTTGTTGAAAGATTCCCAAATACGGCATCTTGGTCAGAGGCCTATATATCTATTCTACCGAAGGAAGACACTGATTTGACACTTATTAAAAACTACAGACTGATTTCATTGCTTAATTCGGACTATAAAATATTTACAGCACTTCTAGGCGCGAGACTTGAATGTTTTCTTAACCAATTTATTCACCCAGATCAGAATAGATTCCTGCCCAACTGACAGCTATGTGATAATATGAGAATGATAATGAACATTTTAGAGTATATGAAAATTGTCCGAATAAACAGTTATCCTTGATTTTTTTCGACGCCCAAAAGGTGTTCGACAGAGTGAGCTGGGACTTCATGATTTCCCAAATGAAATATATGGATTTCGGTGAGAAGTTCATGGGAGCAGTGCAGGCAATCTACTGTGAACAGAGAGCAAAAGTATTAATCAATGGGGAGGAAACAGAAAAGATTTGGATTGGTAGGGGTACACGGCAGGGTTGTCTACTTTCTCCGCTATTATTTGTGCTAATACCAGAACCATTGCTTAGGGAGGTTAGGAGGAATATGGAAATAAGAGGGTTAGGCACGAGGAGGTGAAAGTTCAGGCATATGCGGATGATCTAGTTTTCATACTGGAGGACCCATCAGAATCAGGTCCAAAGCTATTACAGGTACTCAGGGATTATGGGAGAGTAGCAGGATTATTAATTAATGAGGAAAAAATGAAAATATTAGTTAAGAACATGCCATAGAGGGAGAGATGCCAGTTGGACGGACTCTGGGGGATGCAGGTAACTAATAAAATAAAACATTTGGGAATTTGGTTGACACTAAGGTGTTCTTTGGTAAAGGAGGATAATTATGTTCCCCTTTATAATCAGACAGTCAGAGATTTGGAGAGGTGGAAAAATTTACAACTATCACTTATGGGAAGGATAGCTGCCTTCAAAATGTATGTCCTCCCCAAATGGTTGTTTTTGTTTCAAACTGGCCCGGTAAGCCTGGATAGGGAATTCTTCAACACCTTGAACAGAGTTATTTCTAAATTTATTTGACAAGGTAAAAAATCAAGGATTAATTTTAGGATGATGCAGGAACCTAGACATAGAGGGGGATTTGGACTCCCAAATTGGGAGCTTTACCATCATTCTGATATGGGTGAAGGATTGGATCACCCTGAAAAGGAGGCAGCTATTGGCAGTAGAAAGCCACAGCCTTCAGCACGGTTGGCATCACTTTTTATGGCCAGGACAATCAACCCGACTGAGGTATTTTTGGGATCATTATTTACGTAAGACCCTAGGGGATACCTGGGAAAGACTTAGGAGAAAATTGTATCTGAAGATACCATGTTGGATTTCGACCCATAAGGCCTGGTATACCTGACGTTATATAAAGGAGAGAAGGTCTTGATCTATGAAGACATTTTGGATACTCAGGGCAGACTGAAGACACGGGAACAACTGAAATCAGAGGCGTGTAATATAGACTGCTGGGCCTACACCCAAATACACTCAAGGTGGAAGAAAGATCAGGAGAGTGAAGGGATATATCATGGGAAACAAGAATTGGATAAAATATTGTTAGGTAATGACAGGAAAATTTTATCAAAAGTGCTATTCTTACCTATTATCATTGAAAGCAGGGGAGAAAGTTGTCAAAGACTCTATGATTGCCTGGGGGTGAATTATGGGTTATTCATTGGATTTTCAAAAATGGGAGGAGATTTGGTTTAACAATTTAAAATTAACTATGGCATCCTCTTATAAAGAGAATATTTATAAGATGTTTATAGATGGCACCTACCTCCAGCAAGATTAGCTAAAATGTTCCCTGGAACATCTCCACAGTGCTGGAAATATGGGCATAGCAATGGATCCTACTTCCACCAATGGTGGATATCTCCGCTGGCAACTAAATATTGGATGAAAATACGACGATGGTTGCTTGAAATTACACACTGTAGTAATTTCACTGCTTGAAATTACTCACTGAAATCTGAAACCTTTCTGTTGGGGCTTAGACCTGCAAATATTGGATTGACTAAATGGTATATGATGCTGCACATAATCACTGCAGGGAGACTGGCATTCTCACAAGAATAGAAGAATGAGGACTTACTAACGGACTCAAAAATAATTTATAAAATTATGGAATGTGCGGAGTCCGACAGACTTACAAAACTGATCAAGGGTAAAAGAGACTCAGATTTTTATAGTAGTTGGAACATGTGGTATGATTGGATCCAGAAACAATGGGAGAGAGATAAAGGATAATGTTGGATTATAATTATAGATGATGGTATAATTACGGTAATCAATAAGTATTGGAAATGTAAATTTGTATATAAGAATTTGTAAATAATTTCTATTTTTACTTTCTGATTATTGATGTTTATATACATGGATATTTTGGTGATGTTACACCGTGATAGAAAAACTATTATACATTTTTTTTGTTTTTTTGAACTATAAGAAAACATTTTTAAAAAATACAAAAAGTTTCTTTGCTTGCAAAAAAGCTGCCCTAAATACCAGTCATTAGATGAGGGGGAATATCCATTGATCAATGAGTCACAGCCGTCAAGGAAACCTAAACCGTTCTGTCTGAATGCCTTCCTTTTTCTCAGCAATACCTGCAACCTGGAGTTACAAATCAGGCAGGTTGCGAGAGCACATTGAGGAATTAAAAAAGTTAAAATACAAGGGTAACTATCAGCAGCCAAGTTATTCTTGCTCATAAAGTGAAAACCTTTAGCAGAGAGGTCATTTAAGCTCTCCAGAAAGTGGGTGGACATATTTGGGCTACAAAATGCTAAGCTAAAGAGACAAATTAACATCTTGAGTGAGGGCTAATCGCATTCTGCCTTTGTTCAGACCTTGCCGCAGGGAATTTTTGCCTATGAATATAGCTATCTATCTCTTTATCTCTTAAGTGCTGACATCTTCTGTGGGCTATTAAAGAAGGTGGGGGCTGCTTTTTCCCTCTAAGAAAACATGTTTCTCCATTTCTCATTCAGGGAAATATATTCTTCCTTTTTAATATTTCTCAAAATATTTCATTCTTCTAGGAGAGGGGTGGGTGCTAACTTTCTACAATTGGTGCTATGTTACTATGCCATATTATCATGAGAGAAAACTAAAACAAATTGGAAGGAGGATCCACTTATTATCAGTGAGCAATCATGTGCCTTGCCCACTCTGAAGCAATGCAACAGACTCCTGTCCCAAAGATGCTTTTTCAAGAGGCAACGGTACTTTCTGGAAACTAAGAAAGTCTAGTTGCTTCTTAAAAAAAGCACCTTTGGGACAACCATGACCTGGATGACTGAAGAAACCCCATAGACAAGAGACTCCTATGCTCAGTGAACTGACAAAACACAGTTTCCCACCCAGGAGAAGCAATCCTTAGATCCATTTGCACCACTTAAAGATACCAGCTGGTCTCACTCACCTCACAAGATATCCTAAGGTAATCATCAGATATAAGGAAAAATCACATGCCCTCAGAAAGGCAGTAAAAAAATCAGACAGAATGGCAAGCTTGCCTTCTGTCTCTCAGTCATTTCTTCTATGGCTATGCCAATAGCTATGCAAGCCCCAGGAATAAAAGTACCGCAAAAAACTTGGGGGTGGGGGGGTGGGGGGACAGGGACTCTGGAGATGCTCAGCTACAGACATAAAGTCTGAGCAGTTTCTGAAAACACTTAAAGCAGCAAGAGTGGCAGTTAAGATAAGGATTAGGCTAGAAATACAGGCACACTAGAATGTTTCCTTCCTGCATTCCTTGCAGGATTAACCCTGTAAAGTGGGAAAATATTTCTGTTAAGGATATTGTTGCTGTAGTAGCAACTAGCAGAGTAAAGTGCACAGAGAAACGTTGCTGAGAGCAATGAGATAAAGATACGTGCAAACTGGTGTTATCAAAAGTTTTCTTTATAGTGGAAAATAAACAATCTCGTAGTCTTCTAAACAGTCCAAGTCTTTACCGGTTAAATCCAAAAAGCTTCTTACCAAACAAACAGTAGTTGGTTCACTCTGGTTCACAAACCCCGGATGGTAGCAGATCCACCCACACATGCATGCGATGATAGCACAATGGCAGCTTATCATCAACTGAATACATTACAGTACCTTTCTTAAATACGTTGTTAAATTACAACTAATTATAGCATGACTCAGCATTACAGCATGATGCAGCATTAAAACTTAAAGTCACAGAACACATATATTGCCTGGACAATCTGTTAGGCTCAAATCATATCCTAACAATTTCTTTGAACATGGTGAACTCAGCCCAGAGACTGCTGAGGGAAGCATTTAGGAACCGTCAATTTCAGGAAATCTTTGCTCAATTGGCTGCCCCCTCCCAAATCATCCCAAACCAAATGGGAGATAGAGCAACGGTCCAGATGGCTGCAGCTGCAGGGCCACCAGCCCCTCCTGGACCAGCACCAGTTCAAAGAAGCACAACCAGCAGTATCACCAGCAGTGCAGCCTCTTCAGCCAGTGTGCCCACCCTCGAGACAGGAAGCTCTGAGACCAGCTGCCCTCAGACTGAAGTATGGAGGAGGACTAGAAGCAACTGAGGTTATTCCTTGCTCAGGTGTGGAATTATATGCAGGAATTTGGGCAGACCTGGCCACTGAGGCAGCCTGGGTCAGATGAATGACTATGTCCCTGGAAAGCACCACAGTGGAGTGGATGGTCTCCCTACATAATGATGATGCTCCAGAGTTCCAGAACTTCAACCAGTTCATGAAGACCCTGCAAAAGTGGTTCAAAGACTCCCTGGCTCAGCAGAAGGCCTGCACCCATATAAAAACCATCAACCAGGGCCAGAGAACGGTGGCTGCCTACAACCTATACAAATCTAATAAATAAATAAGTAAACCAAGAGTTGCGCAAACTTGTGTGCTGGCTAGCTGACTGGCCCAAAGACATCCTGATAAAGTGGTTCCAGGATGGGCTCAACAATGATTTGTACAATACCTGTATCTCATGGGGAGCCCTCTGCACCCTTTGTCAGAGGTACATGCTAGCTGAGGAAGTGGAGATCAACCTGGCCACGTCCCACAACTGCAATGCACCTGGGTGGCACCACCTCCTCCCCTTGGACAAGAAGGAGCCCCTGAGACTGCCAAGCCAAGACCTTAGTC
The DNA here is from genome assembly GCA_030761175.1 of Masticophis lateralis. NCBI lineage: Eukaryota > Metazoa > Chordata > Lepidosauria > Squamata > Colubridae > Masticophis > Masticophis lateralis. The sequence continues at coordinate 79,982,273 of JAUDYJ010000004.1, forward strand.
CAACGCACAAGATCTGGGTTGCTTTAGATGTGGAAAAGAGGGAAACTGAGCAATAGAACACTGAGCTGCCAAAGCAACTCCAAAACCAACAGCAAGTTCCCATGAAACGGCATTGGAAGGGCTTGAAGTTGTTGAGTTCATAGCACTCCACCCCAGCTATGAAGACCGGAGAACTCTGACCACCCAGGAAAAGAGCGATATGGATTTTTTTTAATTGAAAAAGTTTTACAAATACAAATTCCCCCCCCCCCGACTTCCCAAGTTGAAATCCAAATCATACCATATCATATACTACCCTCCTACAACTCTAACCCCTGTCTACACTATAAATTTATACATCTTAACATTCAACTAAAAGCTATCTGGTATTTCCTTGTTTGGTATTTGTTCTGGACATAATCTATCCATTTCTTCCATTCCAACATGTAAGTTTCTTGGGTCCGGTCTTTTAAGTATGCTGATATCTTTGCCATTTCCACAAAACTGGCCACCTTCAAAGTCCATTCTTCTATAGTAGGCATAAGGTCTTTTTTCCAATATTGGCCAATCAATAATCTAGCTGCTGTAATCATATATAATCTCATTTGTGTCTCAGACACTGAGGAATCCTTAACTATGCCCAATAAAAACAGTTGAGGAGAAAATTGCAGTTTTTTCTTCAAAACATTTTGCATAACCCACCATATTTTAATCCAAAAAGCCTTCACTTTTTTGCAAGTCCACCATATATGATAGTATGTAGCATTTAAACATTCACATCTCCAACATTTTGCCTGAACATTAGGATACATGCACGATAATTTCTTGGATCTAGATGCCACCTATAAAACGTTTTATAAAAATTTTCCCTCAGATTCTGTGACTGTGTAAATTTAACATTCTGAACCCATATTTTTTCCCATATTTCCATCGTAACTGGTTCTGCAAAATTTTGCGCCCACTTTATCATGCAATCTTTAACCAATTCATTTTCAGGGTCTCTTTCTAACAAAACGTTATAAACCCTCTTAATATGCATTTGGCCTTTATCTTTTATCTGTCTTGACAAGTCTTCTTCATACAACCAGTTTTTTGATCTTTCCTCCATCTCAATTGAAGTTGATTATACTGTAACCAAGTTAAAATTATCCCTTCTTCCAACAGTGCATTTAATGTCTTTAATTGTAATCTACCCCATCATTAAAAAGTACCTCTTTGTATGAAATCCCCCCGAGTGACTTTATATTTATATTCCATGTAAGGTGACCAAGATCCAACCACAATGGTATTTTGTAATCCAATTTAAGATGGTGCTTCTTCCATACTCTCATCAAAGAGTTTCTGAGTATATGGTTCTTGAATATTTTATCAAGTTTATTTTCATAAAATAGATATGCATGCCAGCCATATTCCAAGTCATGGCCTTCTATATTCAATATTCCAGTCTTTGTCATTCCAAACCAGTCACTCGCTTGCGTCAACGCAGCTGCTTCATAATACAGTCATAGGTTTGGAACTTTAAGGCCACGCCTTTCACGAACATCTTGCATAATTTTCAGTTTAACTCTTGGCTTTTTCTCATTCCAGACAAATTTATTCACTCCTTTTTGCCATTCTATCAGATGTTTATCATTTTTAAGCACTGGAACCATTTGAAACAAAAATAGGAATCTAGGTAGAACGTTCATCTTAACTGCTGTTATTCTTCCAAGTAAAGATAGTTGCAGTTTTTTCCAAGTTTCCATGTCTCTTTGTACCTTTTGCCACAACACCTCATAATTATTTTTGAAAAGTTTTGTATTTGAAGCTGCAATTTGAATTCCTAGATATTCCACCTTTGCTACTATTTCAAAGCCTGCCTTCCTTTCAAGTTCCTTCTTTTGAACTTCTGGCACATTTTTAACTATCATCTTGGTTTTTTTCTGATTCAATCTAAATCCTGCCATATTCTTCTATAATGTCTTTCATCTGGATTACTGATTCCATAGGCCGTGTTAGGGTAACAACTAGATCATCTGCAAATGCCCTTGTTCTATAATCCTCTTGCCTTATAACTATTCCATTCAAAATACTCGAGTCCCGTATTTTGTTCAACAAGACTTCTAAAGTTAAAATAAACAACAATGGGGATAGTGGGCAATCTTGCCTTGTTCCTTTTTCTATACTAAAGTTTGTAGTTAGATTTCCATTAATGATAATCTGTGCTGTTTGATCTTGGTAAATTGCTGTAACCGCTTGCACAAACTGATCCCCAAAGCCCATCTTTGTTAATGTCTTTAGTAGAAAGTTCCAATTAACTCGATCAAAGGCCTTCTCCGCATCCAAAAACGCCAGCACTGCAGGCATCTGTTTACTCTTCTCAAGATGTTCCAATAAATCTATAATTTGCCTCACATTATCCTTCATATATCTGCCTTCTATGAATCCTGCTTGATCATGATGAATCACCTCTTGTATAACCGGCATTAACCTGTTGGCTAATACTTTTGCGAAAATTTTATAATCCGTGTTCAGGAGAGATATTGGTCTAAAATTTTCCGGTTTTGTACAACCTGTTTCTTCTTTTGGTATCAATGATACAAAGGCTGCTTTCCATGAAGGGGGTATTTTACCCCCTTTTTGTATACTACAAAATAAGTCTGTAAGGCGTTCAATCATTTCTGCTTGTAAGGTTTTGTAATACACCGCTGTTAGGCCATCCGCCCCTGGAGCTGTTTTCAGTTGTTTAATTGCAATAATAATCTCCTCGGCTGTTAATAACTGATTCATTCTTTCCTTTTGCTCCTTAGCAATTTTCGTAACTCTCCCTTCTTCTAGGTATTTATCTATAAGTTCATTCTGTATATCATCTTTGGCATATAGTTTTGTATAATAATCTAAAAAGGCTTCTTTGATTAGACTTTGTTGAAAAACTTCCTTCCCTCCATACTCAATTCCACCAATGACTCGAGAACTCCACTGTTTCCTCAATGTATAAGCCAACCACCTACCCGGTTTATTAGCATTACAAAATGTATTATGTTTTGCAAATTGTAGGTTAGTTGCTGTTTGTTCCGCTATAAGCATTTGAAATTGGTCTTTCAAAAGTTTTATAATTTCTTGTAATTTTTTGTCTGTCAGATTTTTTATAAGTAATTGTTCTTTTTTCTTTATCTCTCCTTCCATTTCTAATCTTTTTCTTTGCTGATTCAGTTTATGTTTAGAATTCATATAAACCCCCCGCATATAGGCCTTACTCGCATCCCAAACAATTTCAATAGGGGTACCCTTATTCAGATTAATTTCAAAAAATTCTTTCATTTGTTTTTTGAGTTCATTTACATTCTTTTCATATCTAAACAAATTTTCATTTACTCTCCATGATCTTCTCTCATTCTTTCCCATTTCTATTTCTATCCATACCGGACTATGATCAGTTATAGTCCTCGGAAATATCTTTGTTTTCTTTGTTTTAGAAAGTAAATCAGCTGTAGCTAGGATAAAATCAATCCTAGAGAAGGATCTATGTCTATCTGAAAAAAAAGTAAAGTCCAGTTCTCTTGGGTTTTGCTCTCTCCATATATCTTTCAGTTCCAAATCTTCTTTCATATCAAAAAATATTTGTGGTAGTTTAGCACGTATTGATGATTTTGCTAAGCTCTTCTTGTCTTTTTTAATGTCTATTACTCCATTCCAATCTCCCATAAACAAAATAGATCTATAATCCCATTGCAATATTTTGGAATATAATAATTTATAAAAATTTTCTTGTTGTTGGTTGGGGGCATAAATTCCAATCACCAAAATTGGTCCATTTTGTGTTTTATGTTTAATTCAATCGCCAAATATCTTCCACAATCATCTGCCTCTATTATTTTGGCTGACAGTCTTTTATTTACATAAATCACAACGCCATTCTTTTTCTCTGAATCTGATGCTATAAATTGTACACCTAATTTAGAGTTTGTCAAGTATTTTTGGTCTTGTAATCTAATATGAATTTCTTGCAAACAAATAACATCATTATTAAATTGTTTCAAATAGTGAAATATTTTCCTTCTCTTCTGTGGTGAAGAGAATCCATTCACATTCCAGGATAAGAATTTAGTTGTCATTAGTGGTCTTTTGAAGCGTTAAGAGCATTTGAAGTTGCTGTTCCAAAGTGGTAGTCTTCGGCCTGGCTCCTCCCATTGCTTCAGATTTCTTTTTCACTATTAACTCCATTCTTGTCTTGTAGTGGCAAAGCGATATGGATTTTGATGATGACCCCCTGATAAATTGCCATGTGAATCCCATTACCATCCCAGTTGAACTGACAGTATCATCTTTGGGCGCCCAGGGGAAGATGTTGGCTCTATTGGACTTAGGTTGCCCCAGATGAATGGTGAGCCCAGAAGTAGTGGAGAAATTGGGACTAAGACACAAGCAGGTGATGGTGCCCATAGCTTTCTGCCAATCGGACAAGACTGTGGCTCAGGGGATTCTGGCACATTTCATAATGGAACTAGTGGAATTATGGATGGGGAATCACCGGGACTGTCGAATGCCAGGTGACATTGGAGAAACTCAAATGGCTGTTTGTGGAGGAACCAATCTTAAACACTGGTTTTCTCAGAGCTTGCCTTGTTTGTGTTGCACCAGTTCCCTAGTAAAAGTATCTTTTCTCTAACATCTATGGAGTCAAAGGTAATTCTTTCCTAGAAGCAGGGGTGAAATCTAAAATTTGTTACTACCGGTTCTGTGGGGGTGGCTTGGTGGTGGGGGTAATGTGACTGGGTGGGCATGGCCAACTTTTTTTTTTAACTTTTCAAAGCATTTTTTCTAATGCTTTGAGAAGCCTCTGCCGATCAGGCAACTCAGCTGGGATCGTCAGAGACTTTTCAAAGCATTTTTTTAACCACCACTTTGGCAGAAGAGATGGAAGAAAAAAATGCTTTGAAAAGCCTCTCTGGAGATCAGGCAACTCGGATGGGAACATCAGAGAGGCTTTTTTAAAAAATGCCTCTCTGCTGATCAGGCAACTCAGCTGGGATCGTCAGAGACTTTTCAAAGTATTTTTTTTACTATCTCTTCGGCCAAGAGGTTGCAGAAAAAAATGCTTTGAAAAGCCTCTGATGATCCCAGCTGAGCTGCATGATCATCAGAGGCTTTTTTTCTTTTAATTTTAAAGCATTTTTTGTCGGAAGAGGTTGTAGAAAAAATGCTTTTAAAAGTAAAAAAAAGCCTCTGATAATCATGCGGCTCTGCTGGGCATCGTGGGGGGAGGGGGCAGGGATTTTTGCTATCAGTTCTCCGAACCACCCGCTGCCATCACTACTGGATTGGGCAATCTGGTTCGAACTGGGAGCATTTCACCCCTGCCTAGAAGCAAACCTGGGGCCTGATACATACTTTACATATCTAGCTATTACTTACGGAAAAAGTGCCAAACTTGAGGCAACATCTATATCATTATTTGGAATGCTTGTCAAACATTCATGCAAAACAGAAAAACAAATGGCAGAATCTAAGTATTTTTTAAAGCACAGTTCTATGATTACTGCCCACTAATAATATTACAATTTATCTGACCTTTAGCACAGAAACATTTTATTCAGCTATGTGGCACAAAAAAACCACACACACACACACACACACACACACACACAACCTGCAAGGGAAAATAATTACCCGCATTTTTCAGCACACAACAGCCCAGTACATGTTTGATCACTCTGTTGCTTTTTATTTTTATTATTTTTTATTTTATTTATTAGATTTATAAACCGCCCTACTCCTGGGGGACTCAGGGCGGTGTACAGCCATAAATAAAACATACAAATACAAAAGTTTAAAATAGAATAAAACGAATTAAATAATTTGGCTGACAATTAAAACCCCAATAATTTAAAACAAATTAAAATTCATAATTAAAAGGGGAAAATAACTTAGGTCAGGACGGCTTGTTGGAATAAATAGGTCTTGAGCGCGCGACGGAAGGTGCGCAGGTCCGGGATCCTCCATATATCCAGGGGGAGCTCGTTCCAGATGGTAGGTGCTCCCACAGAGAAGGATCTCCCCCTGGGGGCCGCCAGCCGGCATTGTTTGTCCGATGGCACCCGGAGGAGCCCCTCTCTATGGGAGCGTACAGGCCAGTGGGAGGCTATTGGTGGTAGCAGGCGGTCCCATAAATAACCAGGTCCTAAGCCATGGAGCGCTTTAAAGGTGATAACCAAAACCTTGAAACACACTCGGAAGACCACCGGGAGCCAGTGAAGCTCGCGCAGGAGGGGTGTTACATGGGAGCGCCACGTCGCTCCCATAACCACCCACGCGGGCGCACTCTGCGCCAGTTGGAGCCTCCGAGTGCTCCTCAAGGGGAGCCCCATGTAGAGAGCATTACAATAGTCCAGACGGGAGGTGACGAGGGCGTGAGTGACTGTGTGTAAAGAGTCCCATCTAGAAAGGGACGCAACTGACGAATCAGGCAAACCTGATGAAAAATCCTCCCGGTCACGGCTGTCAAGTGCTCTTCTAAAGACAGCCGTGAGTCCAGGAGGACGCCCAAGTTGCAACCCCTTTCTGTGGGGGCCAATGATTCACCCCCAATAGTCAGCGATGGCACCAGCTGACTATATCAGGACGTCGGAAACCACAGCCACTCGGTCTTGGATGGGTTAAGCCTGAGCCTGTTCCTCCCCATCCAGATCTGTACAGCCTCCAGGCACCGGGACATCACCTCAAGGGCATCATTGGGGTGGTCTGGGGTGGAGATGTACAGCTGTGTGTCATTAGCGTACTGGTGGTACTTCACCCCAAAACCATGGATGATCTCGCCTAGCAGCTTTACATAAATGTTGAACAGAAGGGGTGAGAGGACCGATCCCTGTGGCACCCCACATATAAGGGGCCTCGGGGTCGACCTCTGCCCCCCTGTCAACACAGACTGCGACCGGTCGGAGAGGAAGGAGGAGAACCACCTTAATACAGTGCCTCCCACCCCCAACTCTACCAACCGGTGCAGCATGATACCATGGTCGATGGTATCAAAAGCCGCTGAGAGATCTAACAGGACCAGGACAGAGGAGCACCCCCTTTTTAAAGAAAATCTCCCAATAGACATGAGGCTTCACTTCTTATGCATGCTGTTCTTTGGAGATGAGAACTCCAATCATATCTGCAAACTGAACTGATGAAATGTAGGAGAGATCAGAGGAGTGCAAGAAGTAACAAAATAATGTAGTTGGAAGGGATCTTGGAGGTCTTCTAGTTCAACCTTCTGCTCAATTAGGAAACCCTATACCATTTCAGACAAATGATTGGCCAATCTCCTCTTAAAAACTTCCAGTGTTGGAGCTCCCACAATTTCTGGAGATAAGTCGTTCCACTGGTTAACTGTTCTCACTGTCAGGAAACTTCTCCTTAGTTCTAGGTTGCTTCTCTCCTTGATTAATTTCCATCCATTGCTTTCTGTGCAGGCGGAAGTCTGGATGCAGCTGCTGGCCCAGCATCTAGATGCTTTTGCAATCCAAGATGGCTTTCTAAGAAGTGGGTGGGTGGATTGTGTGGGGTTCAACCCAGGGGTGAAATCCAGCAGGTTCTGACAGGTTCTAAAGAACTGGTAGCAGAAATTTTGCGTAGTTCGGAGAACTGGCAAATACCACCTCTGGCTGGTCCCAGAGTGGGGTGGGAATGGAGATTTTGCAATATTGTTTCCCCAGAAGTGGGGAGGGAATGGGGATTTTGCAATATCCTTCCCCTGCCACACCCACCAAGCCAAGCCCACAGAATCGGTAATAAAAAAAAATGGATTTCACCACTGGTTCAACCCTGAGCCAGCCCTAGGCAGTGCTCTCCTTGCGTGGGAATTTGACTGATCTGCATGAAAAGCACTGCCTGGCAGGGTTGCACCAGCACTCCAGCTGGAGGAAGGCAAGCGCTGCAACTGGTGGTCTGGCATTGCAGCCTGAGTCAGCCATCCCCACACATGCATTTGCTGACCCACATCTTGCTTCATTTTCTTGTAGCAAACCAGTCCTTTTAAGGAGTAAGCCTTGCATACATTTTGCAAAAATATCTACCCACACTTCTGGTTCCCCTTCTTGATATCACACGGTTTAACCCAGTGGTGGGTTTCAACTGGTGTTAAAACCAGTTCGCTTTGCGCATGCGCTTTGCACATGCGCCAAAAGTACACTGCATTTCAGAAGAGCTGAGGCACTGCAATCCACTCTGCAGTGTCTATCAGATGGGCTAAAAATGAATGAATATAGGTAGGTATAGTGCAGGGGTGGGCGGGAGGGCCCAGTTGATGGTCGGAGCAAACCGGTTTGCTCTCAGCTCACCATTGCCACTACCAGCTTGTCTGAACCGGGGCGAACCGGTAGAAACCCACCACTGGGTTTCCACTTATCCATTTAACCCAAGTACCGTGTCTTTCTAATCTCTTCTAATCTCTTCTCTTAATCAGAACAGCAAACAGTAATCTTACTCTTTTACTTTCCATACTACAGCAACAGAAAAGATGGGCGTAGGAATAGCTCTTTGATGACTTGAAAGAATATTTGAAATCTCTATTGTTTTGCTTTCCTAGTAAGCTCAGGTCCAATAATAATTCTTCTAAATTTTCCAAGGTTCAGAAAATGAGAAAAAAATATTTCTAAATGGATGAGTTCTGGATTGTTTTGTCTGTTACATATTTATCCCAGATACAGAGAATCTATGGTTTATTATCATTTTCTGATCATCCTACAATCAGCAAAAGCAATCTGAAAATGAATCCAAATAAAAACAGTAGTTTTAAGTTACAAATAAAATGTTTATTGTGTATATAAAATGAACACACTCCCCATCCACCCAACATATGTTAACAAATGCCAACTGGAGTAGATATGAAGCAAGTCTCCAAAGTGGAAGAACATTCCTGAGATGGCCTATAACACGAAGCCAATGAAGTCATTCACCCTAGTTGCAATCATACCCAGAAGATCAGAGCTTACCCAGAAAATCAGCTGTGATGCTGCTACCAGTAGGAAAAGACTCACATTAAATAGAGTTTGAAACTTAATTATCACCATTTTGCTTCCAAAGTAGTCTGATGTACAGTGCTCCCAAAAATCTGTATTTGGACTAGCTTCAAAGGAATTATCTTACAGCTACTAGGGTAAGTTAGAAAGTGCTTAACTTGTCCAGAAGGAAATATAGGGGGAGCACTAACCAAAATGAGTGAAAAATATAACACACCATAAAAGAACCAATGAGTTCCTGGTAACAAAAGCTCTTTCAGCACCCTTAGGTTGCAACTTGACCTTTGTATAGGAGAAGTTGACTTAGAATAGTTTTTATGTCACCTCCTTGATCAATGCTTTCCTAGATCTTCTAATTTTTTGTAACAAAAACAACAAACAGTACTTCCATCTTCTTTCATGATCATATATTATCTTACTATTTCTTATCCAGTGTCATGCCCCAGCATATAACCGATATATACTGTTATTGCTCTCTAGCCCCATCTAGTGGCCAGAGACACAAATATGCCCCAACATACAATCTTTATATACCGTTGTGTTCTAGCCCCACCTAATGGCCGAAGGGACAAAATACCAAGTATATTGTTTGAAGCTGATCTCACCCCATTACCCATCAGCCCACACTCTCAAACCAAGTGCACACTGGGAAGCCATATTCCATTTCCTTTAGCATTTGGAGAAGGCAGAAGCACAAAGAAGAATCCATCTTAATCTGTAGCACATGGTCATCCAAGGACAAACCCACATCCCAAACACAGAGTATCGCTGGTGAGTATTTATTAATTGTTATGTTCTGTGGTAACTTAATACTGTCTATCTTGTATTTAGTTCTCATTGTATATATCCTTATTTTTCCCAGTTTCACCATATCCTGTTCTTTCAATAAAGCATTCAGATCTGCGCACACAGTCTGTTTTATTGGAGGATAGGTGGGTTTAGCTGCATATTGAGCTACATAGCCTAATGTGTAGTGAGGACAGAACATCCAGATTATAGATACTGGTTCTATACTGGAACTGCCTTATATCCATCACTTACATACAGCCTCATCCAGAACCTCATGAGAATATTAAACCACATGAGAGAGAAGACAAAAGCCCATCAGCTAAAAACCATGTACTTATTAAGTAATCTTCTGGCACCTCTACTGATAATTGTTCCACAAAGCTGAAATGAAATAATTTGGCTTTTCTCTAATATATAAATTCTTTTAAGTAATCATATCCAGGTAGCCTTATACATAAAAATGTTTAATGGTAATGCAAGCTATTAAGTTCAAAATAATGAACAAAGTGGCATACACCCACTATCATCCTCTTGACACAGGTCAGCCAAACACTTCTTGTTTGCCTAATCTAGGTTATTGAGACAGAAGGTTTGGAGAATTTGACCTAGATATAAGCTTCCCAACAGAAAGAAATCAGAAGCTTACAGAGATGAGCATTTCTTAAAAGGTTTGCAATTGCAGCTCTAAAGCCATTTCCCTTCCTCCTGTCTTGTGCTAAATAATCTTCTGCTCTAAGAAGAAATCAAGAATGGAGGACAAGAAATGAAACCTTTTCTAACAGGCAATATGTCATCTTGTTTAAGCACAGACACACAAAGTCCCTTGGATGCATAACTCTTTCTTTTCCTAAATATATCTAGCATTATCAAACTCCTGCCTCAACATCTAGCTATTTCCCCAGATATAGCAAAAACAAAATCTTGCCACTGAAAAATAAAAAGTGCCTGATGTATATTTTCTTTAGAAAGTCATTGTAATGTTTTAAAGAGCTGAAATATCATCTAAACTGATTTTCCTTCAAAGCGATATTTGATGTATTTGCTCTCAGGGCCCGAGAAAACAACAACAACAAAAAAGTGTGTATTACTAACAATATGGCTGCATTTTATCTATAATCAATCCAGAAGTGGGAAAAATAACTTGAGAAACCAGACAATGGGCTCTAGATAAGATACCAATTATTCTTGCTGTGATCACAAGAAAAAATAAATTAGATATTTACATTTATTATAAGCACCCCAAAATTCTTTCTTCAAATTCAAGAAAAGTAATGAAGAGTAATTCAACTTTGGTATGTATTTTTCCTAACATCTTTGGCAACACATTGATAATTACTTGCAACCTACTCTGAGTTTTTCTGAAGAGCAAATCTACATGGAAGTGAAAACTAAGAGGTGCTACTGAATACTGTTGCTTTTGATCTTATCAATATGGTTCATTTACAAAATTCATGAAAGGAAAAAGTGAAAAATCAATTTTGAATTTTACATTTTAGCAATTGTATCTTAAAACAAAACCAACACTGATTAACTTTTGAAACAAGTCTGCAAAATCCACCAGATTAGAGCCTTAGATAAAATTTCAGACATGATTAAAATGCGTTTCTCCTTGAGGAAGGAAAATAATAGTGAAAATCAGGCTCCTACTCAACAAGCATTCTGATTTCATTTGATTCTTTTATGCAGTTCACTATATACATCTATTGTCACTTGGTGCCATTCCACATACTTGTTGTAGTGCAAGAAATTCCCTAGTTTTATGTTACCTACAAAAGAAATATGTCCATGGAGCCAACTTAATGCTTCCTTCTAAGGAAATTAGTAATTACCTTGATATTTGCACCAAACAGAAGCAGTTATTATATTGCAAACACTGAAAAACATAAACTCTAGGAAAATTGAATTAAAATGAAAATTCTGCATCTGAGGCTCACTTGATAACATTTAATTCACATTAGGAGCAGACAGCTTCCCTTTATTGGTGAAAGTGCTCAAAGAGAATTTTGGCAAATATTTTTTTATTTGATTATTGGGCAACATATGCACTATTTGCTATGATCGCTTTGCTATTTGTTTATAACCTATACTGCAGCCCAAAAGTCAATTTGTATAAAATTGTATCTGTATAAGTAACTTTTCATAGACACATAGAGAAGAAGCCCAGGTGGGGAGCATATTCTGCCTGGTAAAAGTAAGCAAACACATTGTTTTTTTTCTTCTTCATGTGTTGTTGGGAAGACTTTGCAATGACCTAATCTTAAACACATAGCTTAAATAATAGAAGTGTTAAGCTAGCAGTATAGTTTATTCCACTACTTGCACTGTTTATGGGTGTGTGTGTGTGTGTGTGTAGGTATATATGCATAAACATACACAAAAAGATGGCTTATAGAATCTAGTTGAATCTGTAATCCAGGCAGAGCAATCCTCCCTGAAGAAATCAGAATGTGAAGAAGCAAGGCTCTCTTTGGTTTTGTTTATTTCTAAGTAGGCCAAACCATTTTGCAAGATAGCCAGGAACTCATTTAATATTCATCCCTGACCTGTTTTATTCTTTCAATAAAATTAGTTGAAAGCTTTTTCCTCTATATGCTTGAAAATATATCATTGTTAGTGCTATCTTCTGAAGCAGGGGTTATAGTACGCACATAAATAATGTATTCAGAACCACAGTAACTTTCTTGATCTATCAGCAGAACCTTAATAGTTGCTGTTAAGATAATATCAATCTACATTTGTTAACATCACGAGAAAAAAATATAAGATGCAATGCCTTACTTAATCTTCATTTCTTTTCAGTCTATACTAGAAATATTAATGCAGAATTAGGAGAATTTGCACTTATCTTTATTCAAGATAGTGCCTCAAACATTCTTATTAACCCAAAAGTAGTTGACTCTTTAGGATGCTGCAATGATATTCAGGTGCTACAAGAACAAAGGATTGTGAAAATACACAATGAATAAAATGTTATGGATTAAACTTTTAATTTTTTTTCACTTGCTCCAGCATGGAAATCTGAGACAATAAAGACTGGATGTGCAGTTACAAGTAGTAACAGGTATGAACTTTAATAATGCAGTGAGAATTTTGGATCGGGGAGGGGAGGTATGATAAATGAAGACAGCTTTGCAGAAGTGAAGCCAGTGAATACAGCAAAAACCAAGGAATTGGTGATAAGACTTGCACCCTTTCCAAGAGGATAGGAGATTGCTCACATACACTCTGCACATCTGCTCCTAACAAGGATTCTGAAGGATAGAAGTTGACTTTAGGTTTTAGCACTGGAAGATGATGGAATTAGCCATCTTGCACACAAACATGGTGGAGACTTTTAAAGATATTAAGACTGCACATTTAATTTTCTATCACTTTTGGAAATTGGATATTAATTATTTTAGAGCAATTAGAGATCTTTGGAAAAATAACTTTGAAAAGTTTTCTTGTTGGATCTACAAAAGAAATTTGTTAAAGCATTGAGGAAATTGTGCAATAAGATAAAGAAGGATTGAAAAGAAATCAAATCCTATGACAATAGTTGATTGAATCAAAGATTAAGACCATTAAAAATAAAAGGAAGATAAAACAAAGAAAAGGAAATGGTAAAAGAGCAGCCCTGAACAAATAAAAATGAAAGTTAAAGGATAAGATGAATGATCAATGATCAATGATAGATAAGATACTGTACACTTAAATATGTTTATGAGAAATAAAAAATATGTAAAAAAAGAAATAAAAGGAAGGAATATAACATTGGTTTATTTGATCAAGATTAAAATAAGACATTTTTGCAATGTTTTGCACTATGAAACATAGACTTTTTGCTGACATCAGGACTGTTGTTTTATCATTGCTTATAGATAAAGGATGGGATATGGGATGAAAAGTTATCTATTTAACTTTATAGTGGGTGAAGATTTATTAAATGTTTATACTTGTGATGAAGATTGAAAGTCATTTTTTATGTGTATATTTTCATTCTCTTCATTGTATTCCTTCCTTCCTTCCTTTCCATTTCTTTTTCTAAGTTTATTTGAATTGGTTTTTACTACTGTAAATCAACATTCATAACAAAAATGCTATTAAAAAAACCAGAAACTGGATCAGAATTGATTTTGGCTTAAAAGACAAATCCCCCAATTCAGAAATTTGTATGATGCCTTTGATCATGCAGTATTAAAATCAATAAGGGGTATTTTCTAATGATTTTAATCAACTGCTATTAAATTGTTTTCAAAAAGGTCTGTACAAATACTTGATTATGCATTGATCTAGTACAAATATGATGAATCTGGCTGATGGCTATTTCTTCTAATGTCAAAAATATCAAAACATGCATCAATTACCATCTCATCCCTTATTATTTGCAGTAATGAATACTGTCACTATGGCCACAACTTATTATTTTTAATTTCAAAGCACTGAACTATTGGAAGTTCTTCTAACAGGAGTATATTTAGACTACACTGCAGTTTGCTTAGGTTTAATCTTCCAATTCTAGGTGTACTGTTGTTAACGTGTTGTTGCAATGAAATTCCTGCTTTCTATTTTCATAATAATAATTTATTAACTGTATATGCCAACCATTTAAAAATAAAGAACAGAAAAACCTCCACAAACCTCCACAAAAATACCACAAGACAGAACAAGAATGGCAAAGAAAATAACCCCAAAAGGGAACAGAAGGCAAGAAAGGGGCATTAGTCATCCTCATCAAAACCTGGGCAAAAAGCCAGGTTTTTAAGGTCCTTCAGAACATCATCAGGGTGGGAGCCATTCAAATCTCATGGAAACCTCATTCCAGACGACAGGCATGAACACAGAGAAGGCATGCTTCCAGGGCACCAATAGATGGCATTGTTTAATTGTGCTAACTCTGCCAGATTGAAACAACAGGGCACATACTAGGGGTAAAAAGGATACAAATGTTATTATCTTTTAGGGTGGGAGCTACAAATTAGTCAATATGACAACTCAACTGAAGTTTGCAAAAGTTATATGCTTTATTGCGTTTCAAAATAACCACCTCCATATTCACATTATTTTAGTAAATAATTAGAAGTTTTCCGTTCATGTAAAAGCATCATAGAACTGAATAAGGCAATAAACAACAAGCTTGATTCATCGGCCATAAAAAAAAATCTGTTCCTGAGCATGAAACAAATTCCTGCTGAGCTGCTATAAAGTATTGTTGGGTTGATGTAAGATGAGAGTTTTGATTTACAATTGATCTTATTGATCTTGGAGCTTGATAACTGTCCCTCAAGAATAATATAAAACTTATCCATTGCAAATGGTGTTAACATCTGATTTTCAGGAAGCATAACAGTATAACTTTTTGCAAAGATAGAAGAGATTTGGTTAAACCAGGCTTTTATTATTTTATTAATCCCCTTTTTTAAAAAACTATTACTAATTCTGAAACCATGTTATATTGTTGATACATTTTCTTTGATTAATTTGCTATGATAAAAAATTAAAATCAGAAAATGAGTTTCCTATAATAAGAAAGCATTCTCAATTTCAGATTTCATTTTTAACATCATAACACAGTAGGCTAACTTATTTATTTATTGGTTCGATTTATATGCCAGCCTTCTCCTGAGACTCAGGGCGTTACAATGCATTAAGCATTGGGCCTAGAATGGTGATTAACTTGGACAACTCTTCCCCCCCACCCCATATTTTAAAAAAATCCCTACCTTTCCACTTTCTCAATTACTTTTGCAAAGAAGCACTGTTTTCAAAGAATGTTATATAGCAGTTTTTCAACTTTTTTCCCCAAGTTAATCACCATTCTGGGGCCATGAAACGTATTTTTCCTAATTTGGGTGTTAGGGATTTCTCCTCACCTAGTTATCAATGTATATTTCTCAAAACACCAGAAAACTAGCCAGAAAATATTTCTTTCTATACACTGGCGGGGCCTATATGGAAACTTTAAATTTCAAATTGATTTGATATTTTTATTTTTTGTTTCCTGTTTTTATCCCTGCTTTGCTCCTGAAAGACTAAAAACAACTCACCTGGAGAGTGTAAGAGCCGGTTCACTGTTACAAGCAAAGAGCCTGATGCCAGCTCAGGCCATTTTTAACACAAACCTGGATAGGAACCTAATCTCCTATCCAGAATGAATTGACTTCCAGCCTTTAACGTTGTGCCAGCAGGAGACACTGTTGCAAAACTTTGAACATGGATTTTACTTCTTTAAAAAAAGGTCTTGCATTTGATATATAGAAGTTGCTAGGACTATTTTGTAACAGTTTCATTATTTTTTCTGCAATAAATATTTTCATGGAAGTTCTTACATCTTTGAACTCCTGTTTATCTGTTTGCAGTCAGCTTGTTGGGAGAATTGTATAACCCCTCTGGCCAACTTTAATTAAGCCTACTAGTTTTACAATTAACTCAGTTAAATGACATGATTTAATGCTTACAATTTGGAGCAAAAAGCTTCTGAATTCCTTATTCTCTCATCAGAAGGATGACAGTAGAAGCATAGAAGCTTGGGGTTTGCTATAACTTATTGTCATTTAGAGGAAGGAAGACAACTTGGGGGCCTCACGTCATCTCCCAAAGACCTGGTCACACTTTACATCACTTAGCAATAGAAATTCTGGATCCAATTCTGGTCATTAAATAAGGACTACCTGTAGTTGGTCCTAAAGGAAATCAATCCTGATTGTTCTTTGGAAGGACAGATATTGAAGCTGAAGCTCAAATATTTTGGCCACCTAATGAGAAAAGAGGACTCATTGGAAAACACTCTAAGGTTGAGAAAGATTGAAGACAAAAAGAGAAGGGGATGACAGAGGATATGATCATGCTGTCATCGATGCAATAAACGTGAATTTGGGCAAGCTCCGTGAGAAAATGGAGGACAGGAGAGCCTGACATGCTATGGTCCATGGGGTTGCAATAAGTTGGACATGACTTAGCAACTGAACAACACCTGTAGTCAAGTCTTTTTTATATTTAAAATTAATACATTTTTTCAGTGTTCTTGTATTGCAGGACCTTTGCATTTTCAGCTATTAAAGTGGTGTAATCAGCACTAATACAGGTAATTGATGTCTCTTGCTGCATGTTAAAACCAAGCACATCTTTTTTTTAATCCAAATTATTGAACCAGGAGCAACCTAGATACAGCCGTGTTGGTCTAGTATAGAACTTCAAAAGATTTGCTGCATTGTAGTAGGATAACGGTAGTTGATATAAAGGAAAATATATCAGAAAATAATACTACTGTAGTTTACAATAGCAGAACCATTGTCAGTGAGAACATTGCAATGGCTTAAAACAGGAGTGTCAAATTTGTGGTGTCACATCATCATGTGACATATTGTGACTTTTTCCCCCTTTGCTAAACTGGGAATGGGCGTGGCGAGCACATGATGCGTCCAGCCCGTAGGCCAGAAGTTTGACATCCCTGGCTTAGAAGAAACTATAGAAGACTCATTTCTTCATTGACAAGGAGGAACATACTACCTGTAACTGCAGAAGTATTGTCTAGTGTAAAGTTTGTTAACAGGAGCAGTTATCAGTGATATGTGTCTTTTGCAAGCAAAGTAAATGGAAAAAATGTTAATGTAAAATTTGGTGATTAATCCTGGAAATGACATGGAGGGATGCCTAGATGGCATTTAGGACAAAACCAGCTCCCTAAAATGACAGCTATATCTAGAAGATTGAAAAGACAATTAAAAATTAGAAAAGACTGAGAGCTTTATATCCCTCTGGAAGAGACACAGAATAGTGCTAGTTCTCATTGGCACACAAAATTCATCTCTGTTGTTTTCCATATACTAATACTCAGAAAATGAGCAATAAACAAGTTTTTGTTTTTAATATAGGAAGACAAATATGATATTAGGTATATTTAATAGATATAAAATAATTAATGGAATTGCTTCTGTGATTGTAAATGCAGAACTAAAGGATAACGTTTGCTTACAAAATGAGAAGCAATATAAAGGGATAAAGATGTACATTACAAATTTTAAAAAATATCCACATCTACTAAGAAATTCAAATGAATGAATTTGAGTAAACTATTCAGATCATTTGGGCTAAAATAACTGGAGGAACTAATATAAGAAATACTACTTTGTTGACCTTTATCACTCTCCCAACTACGAGGATGTTTTCCAAAACCATATTTCAGATTTTTGAAAGAGTCATGAAGTAATAATATTGAGAACTATAATTACTGCAGCATCTTGCAGGAGATGAATTTTTACCAAATATCTTTATTTCAGAATCTTCTTTACTTGTCTTTAGATGATGAAGGGACACATGTATCAACTAGTCTTGACTTAGTCAAGGAAATGAAAATCTTCTGGAAAAAAATGTCCCAATGTTTGACTTTAAAGGAAATTAAGATCAGAATAAAAAAAGCAAATTTTGGGCTTTTAAAAAGTGGGTTTTAATATATTTAATAAATAATAAATTCAGAGTAATGAGAATTCCCATAGAGGAATGTAATGAGGAAAAAAGTTCAAGATGGCTCAGAGATCCTGAAAAATAACTACTAATAACTCTTTTTTTTATAAGCATGCTATGTGCGGTATGCATAAAAAAAGCAGGTGGAGCTATGTTTAAGAGAACAACAGAGTTGGAAGAGACCTTGAAATTCTTCTAGCCCATGGGTGTCAAAATCACCGTTCATATCACATGACTTATCATGACTTTTTTTTGCCTTCACGGAGCTGGGGTAGGCATTGCCTGTGTGTAATGCATCTGGTCCATGGGCCACCAGTTTAACACCCCTGTATCTAATCCAACCCTCTGCTCATTCAGAAAATGTTATAGCATTTCAGACAAATCTGTTGTCCAGATTTGAACACCTACAACTTCTGGAAGCAAGTTGTTCCACTGATTAATTGTTCTCCTTAGTTCTAGGTTGGATCTCTCCTTGATTAGTTTCCATCCATTGCTTCTTATCCTGCCTCTTCAGTTGCTTTGGAGAACAGGTTGACCCCCTCTTCTTTGTGGCAGTCCCTTAGATATTGGAACTGTCAGAGCGGCAATCAGCCTCGTTACCTTGCGTGGGGTAATTGCCCTCATTTTGAGTTGGATCATGGCTTTTATCCTTCTGCATACTTTGATCAATAAAACCGGAATACTTCTTCTAATTAAAAGAAAATAAATTATAAGAAATTTTCTTTATTATAAGAAAATAAAGACATCTCACTATCTAAATTAGATTACATGTTGGCAAAGAATCCCCAGCCTAACCTTAGCTGTTCTGATTTGCCTGATACAATATCCACCAGGGGGTGTATCTGGAACACTACTATTAGATCATCCCTAGTCCTTCTTTTCATTAAACTTGACATACCCAATTCCTGCAACTGTTCTTCATATGTTTTAGCTGCTAGCCCTCTAATCATCTTTGTTGTTTTTCTCTGCACTCCTTCTACATTCTCAACATATTTTTTTATTTGCACCATTGTAGTTACAATTCTACACACAATTCTAATGGGAAAAAAACTGATCAAGCCTGTGGTATAAAAAAAGCTTAGTGATTGTAAAAAAAAATGTGTTTGGATGTGTGTTTGTGTGTGTATATGTGTATATATGACTGATACAGGATATTGAAAGAGATTCAGGTCACGAGACTTCCGGTGGTGACGTCAACACATTTGAAGTTAGAGAATGGGGCTCCGCTCTTGAAACTCTAAGATTCCCATCTAGGAAGCTGTTGCAGGCACTATTGTTCTTGTAGAAATCAATAGAAAAAGGGGGAATCTCCAAGGACCTCGGGGGTGGGGGGGAAAGCAACCAACCCAAAGGTTCAGGAAAAACCTCCTAATTCCAGAAGGGAAAAAACCAGCCATCTCGGCTGGCCTGAAGTGTTGCAATCGTGCAGCAGGAAGGCAAAGATTAGACTGAAAAGATCGCAACTGTATCTAAATTGATTTGAAAAAAGATTGAACGGAATGTGCGAAGCACAGCCACAGAGTGAAGCAGAAATTGGTGAACAGCGAAGTTGAGACCCCAAGAGATGGCTGAGCAGCAGCCAGGAAAAGCGGCAAACGAAAGACGAGAAGGGCGGAAGAAGAACTGACAGATGGTGACTGTGCAAAAAAGAGTGGCTGCTTGGAACGAGGAATTCTAAGGATTTACATGGTGGCAATTTGGACTAGTCCTTAGATATGGATTTAACTGTGAAGAAGGATTTTTTCTTGGATGGAAAAGTGAGTTACACGGCAGAACCAGAGACTAAATAACAGGAAGATAACGGAGCGCTGATAATGGAGGAAGATAACGAAGCCATTGAAGTTGGGAGAGAAAATGAGAGCGAATGAGAACGGTGTATCAGACTGGTAGCGAAGAAGCGGTGTTTTGAGTAAACAACAGAGACTACCAAATTGGAAATTAATTAAGTGATAATTGTGAACGGTGGATATTTAAGTCCTGAACTTTGGACAGTTGGACCTTTGGGCTATTTGGACATTTTGAAAGAGAGAGACATCAAGATTAAGACTATGAATATATAAAAACTTTGGATACAAGAACTTTACTTGACTGACTGAAAGTTCTCTGAAAGAAAACTGTATATTAAGAGCAAATTAATTTTATATTTATATCTGATTAAGACTTGTAAAAAAGTATAATTATTTATTAATATTTTCTGTTGGTGAGATACTTGATAAATTGATAATTAATTACTTATATGAATGACTAATTGAAAATTAATTGGAATAAATAAGTTTAAGTAGATACTAACTTAAAAAATATTTAATATTTAACTATTTATTTACATTAGTGATATTTGATTGGACAGATCCTGATAGATCCTGACCTGATAGCTTGATTATTACATTGTATTGATATATAAACTATTAATTATTAATTGATTGTTAGAGTAAGATTTAATGAAGTGTTTGAATCTTTAGTTTTCCCCCCTACCTCCTTCATTTTATATATTTCTTCTCCTCCATTTGAGTATATATCTATTTACATAATATCTATCTATTTAATCATTTAATTAACTATTTAATTGATCATTTGAGTGTTAAGGACATTTATAGAAGTAACTTTTAACCTGATAAGATTAACCAGTGTTTAAAGACTTGTATAACATAGAATTGAGACACTACCACTGATAATAACATCACTACAGACAACAAGACTGAAATAAAACACTTCCGGTGGCACCACCAGCACCGCAGCAGCTCTTTCGGGAGCTGCAATCTCCCCGGGATCTGTAAAGCCACCAGCAAAGAGGGGAAAGCGAGTTTTTTTAGGCATAGGTAGAGCTCCCCAAAACTCCCCAGGATTAATTCTGGGGTGTAAAGGGAGAGAGCTCCCCAAAAGCTTGTAGAAGCTCCAGACCTGGGCAGCTTCTGTTATCCACAGAACAAGGAGCCGCGACCACCCCTGCGAACCTAACAAACTCAATGAATTGCTGGACACAAAACAGAGACAGGAGAGCTGGCAATAACTGCAAGTATTTCAATTTTTAATTCCAAAAATTGTTACTTCCTTCAAGATGCGAGACAAAGCAATAAAGACGGCACTGGCTGGTTTTAGACTGTGAAAATGAAACTTAAAGAAGAAAGTGAAAGTGATCGTTAAAGCTTGTTAACACTTGTTAATGCTGTTAACAACTTAAGATTTTGTTGACTGGAGCTGAGGCTTGAAAATTTAAAGAAATAGGATTATTTTGCTGAGGAATTGCAACAACTATTAAGGATTGAAAATAAGAACTTTTGCTGCCTTGTGGGGGTGAGGCTGGGGGAAAGTGAAACTTAGAGATGGCGGCTAGACAAGTGAAACCTGGGGTGGTTAAGAGTGCTGGATCATCCCCAGTTCAGACTCCAAAACTTCAGTCTTTGTTACCCCACCCCCCCAGCCCCCCAGAATCACAAGCTTTAACTTTAGAAGTTTTGGAGGGAGCTCTGAAGAAATTGTCTGAAGTTTGGAAGAAAAAATCACAAATCGTTTAGAAGGAAAATTAAAGGAGGTGCATGAATATCTGCAGGCTATTAAAAAGACAATTCAAACCAACGAAGATGAAATAAGGGAAGATATAGTGGAAGCCTTTAAAGGAGTGTGGGGCCTTGCTACCACACTAGAGGAGAGGGTTGATGAAATTGATCAGCACAACTTGGAGGTGGATGTTAAGTTAAAGGAAGTTCAGACAAAAATGGAGAAAGCAGAAGCTGAACTTGTAATGGAACAATACAGAGCAATGGAGTGGGCAGTGAGGGTGAGAGGATTGAAAGAAAATAATCAAGAGAATCTAAGAGAGATTTTTGTGGAGCCCCTTGCACATCTCACTGGAGAAGCAAAAGGTGAGTGTGCCTGGCAATTGGATAAAATATTTCGTGTGAATTCATGGATTGCAAGACAGAGGCAATTGCCTAGAGACATTGTGATTTACTTTGCAACAAGGAGAATGAGGAATGAAGTTCTACAGGCATCTTACCAAAAGAAACTTCAAGTGGCTGGACAGAAGGTCACAATATTGAAGGAGATCCCCCAAAAAATGTTGAGATCCAGGAAGGATTATGCTTTCCTAGTGGATGAGCTCAGAAAACATCAAATACAGTACAAATGGGAGGCACCAGCTGGTCTAGTGGTGCACTACTTAGGTGAGAGATATCATCTTAATTCAGTCTGGAAAGCAAGAGATTTTTATACTACCGTGTTGCAGGCTGGAAAGCCCCCATCTCCACAGGCTAGAAGAAAGAGAGATCCTGAAGAGATCAGAAAGGGGGAAGAAGAAATAATGCAAGCTCAAGCCCAAGGGGGTATACGGTCTACTCAAGAACAACTGTTGCAAATTACAGAGGATGTACAATTAATGGACTTATTTGAAAAAATGGAAGAACCCAAAGACCAAAGACAGACACGAGTGGCAACTAAATGTAAAGAAGAATTAAAGAAACAACAGATGATAACTCAAGAAATGGAAGTTACCAATATGGAAGCTATGGGAGGAACTAAACCTAACAAAAAATCTCATCAAGATTTTCAGAAGGTGCTCTACAAGCTTTCAGGAGCCAAGGATGGCAACTAAATTTTTGACCTGGAATGTCAATGGATTAAACTCAATGCAAAAGAGGAGAAAGATATTTCATTATTTGAAACAATTTAAAAATGATGTAATTTGTTTGCAAGAAACTCACATAAGGACAAATGACCAAAAATACTTGATAAATGCTAAACTGGGGACACATTTTGTAGCAGCAGCACCGGAGAAGAAAAACGGAAGTCATATATATATTAAAAATGATTTAGCTTCCGGTTTGCGATCGCCTCGTCGCAGGGCGGCTCGTTGGTTCGGCCGCCGCCCCTGCCGCCTGTAGAGCCGCTTTTCTCGCCAAAAAGCGGCTCGTAAAGCTCCCTTTTTGTAATAAGGGGGAGCAAGAGTGGGCAGTGACAGGTTGAGCCCCAGAAGTGCAGCCAGGGAAGTTTTTGAGCCCTGGCAAGCACTTCTTGTTTGGGCTCCCTCTTCAAGCTGCTGGACCTCCGAGCGGCGCGGGACTTCTGCAAGTCAGAACAAGACGGGGAGGAATCGCCAACGAACGAAGCTAATTTTCAAATGACTATCAACTAGTCTGGTGAGATTTGGAATCCTTCTTGATAAGTATAATGTTTTTGAATGGACTTTTTTAACTTTGAAAAAGCAAGCTGTCTGAGTGTAAAAGTGCTTGAAAATGGCGGCTGATTAAAGCAGAACTAGTGAAAGCGGAAAGAAGAAAGTGCAACAGGAAAGGGAAAGTGTGCCTGCCTGTAATTGTATTGTGCTTATCTACAAGTTTTACAAGTTTTTTTTATTGCAAAAGTTAATGGATTTTACTCCTTTTCTGTAAAACTGGGGAGGTCAGGAAAAGGAGGAAGATTTTTTTCTTTTTTTCCAAGATTTGGACTCTGTTCAGGCATGGCTTCAAAGAGAACGGGGGGGGGGGATTCCCCCACACATCAGACAAAGGAAAAGTCAGTGTCAGCCTCAAAACAGCCAAAACCGTCACAGGACAGTGAGACAGAAGACTTGAAAGCATTTATACACAAATATTTGGGAGAGCTTTCTGGTCAAATGAGTAAACTGGAGGAAAGGATGAGTAAAAATCAAAAAGAAATGAAAATGGTGGTGGGGGAAGTGAAGGAGTTGGTGGAAGAAAAAACTGAAGGATTACATCAGAGTGTAACCAAAGTAGCTACAGTTCTCACTGATGCCCTACTGGTGATTGAGAAAAAAGTGGAGGATTTAAATCTTGAAGTGGAAGCCAACAAAAAAGAAGTAAAGGAACAGATGTTTAAGGTGGGGGTGCAGAACCAGAGGTTTGAAGAGGAGATCACGATGTTACAATTCCGGAATATGGAGTTTGCCATAAGATTAAGAGGCTTAAGGGAGAATAATAGAGAAAACTTGAGGGCAATCTGTGTGGAGGTGTTGGCGAAGATTTTAAAAGTTGAACCAGATGTGATTGACAATAGAATTGACAAGCTGTATAGAGCCAACTCACATATAGCGAAACAGAGGAATTTGCCAAGAGATGTGGTGATTTACTTTACTGAGAGGAAATTGAGAAATGACATTTTGCAGTGTTCCTTCCAAACTACGGTTCAACATGATGGCAACCAAATTGGGGTTTACAAAGAGTTACCACCAAAGATGCTAAGAGATCGGAAAGATTTTGGTTTTTTGGTGAATGAGTTGAAAAAGCGTCAGATCCCATTTAGGTGGGATGTTCCTGTTGGTATCATTTTACGACATGAGGATGTAAGATATCGTATTAATTCTGTGGAGAAGGCGGAACAGTTCTACAATAATGTTTTGAAAAAAATTTCAATATCACTCCGCTCTTCTACACTTTTACCTATTGAAGACATTTCAGTTGAGAAGGCTCCTCAAGAGGGGATTCAAGGAGAGGCCTTGCTAAAAGAAGGACAGGCTAATCAAGAAGTTCCAAGGGAGGAAATTCTAGGTGCGGTAGGAGGTTTTTCAGAGGACTCATTAATAGAATTTCTTGAGGTGAAACCAAAGCAATCTAGAGCTACAAGAGAGGTGGAGCCCGATCTGGATTTATTGATGCAAGAACCTAAGGATCAACGTATAACTCGAGCCGCAGGGAAGCAAAGATTGGAGATACATCAGGGGAAGATACCACAGGATGAGAATGGAATAAAAGGGAAAAAATCATACTCCGAAGCTGTGGGAGGGGCAAGACCGAAGACGTCGGCGGTTGGCGAGAATCTTCGTGAAATGCTCAAAGGGCTTCGACCACTTTCAGAATGACACTCAGAATTTTATCATGGAATGTGAATGGTTTGAACTCACCACAGAAAAGAAGAAAAATATTTCATTATTTGAAGCAATATAATAATGATGTTGTTTGCTTGCAGGAAACCCATATTAGAACCCAGGACCAGAAATTCTTAATTTCAAAAATTGGATCACATTTTATATCTTCTAGTGTGGCTAAAAGGAATGGACTTGTTTTTTATATTTCTAAAAGAATACCAGCTAAACTTATAGAAGCGGATGATGAGGGGAGATATATTGCAGTTGCAATAACTGTACAGAATGCTACGATGCTCTTAATTGGCATTTACGCCCCGAACCAGCAGCAGGAAAGTTTTTATAAAATGCTGAATGATAAAATATTGCAGTGGAATAATAAGTCTTTTGTGATTATGGGTGACTGGAACAGGGTGATTGATGCAATGCTTGATAAAAAGACGTTTGCTAAGAAAGGGAATAAGCTACCACC
The DNA here is from genome assembly GCA_030761175.1 of Masticophis lateralis. Classification (NCBI taxonomy): domain Eukaryota; kingdom Metazoa; phylum Chordata; class Lepidosauria; order Squamata; family Colubridae; genus Masticophis; species Masticophis lateralis. The sequence continues at coordinate 80,007,753 of JAUDYJ010000004.1, forward strand.
GACTTTTTTTTCATTGAAAGAAGAATTAGAGTTGAAGGATGTTTGGAGAATTCATCATCCTAAGGAATTGGACTTTACTTTTTTTTCTGATAGACACAAATCTTTTTCGAGAATTGATTTTATGTTGGTTACTACTGATTTACTTACTATTGTGACTAAGACAAAAATATTTCCTAGAATTTTAACGGACCATAGTCCAGTGTGGATGGAGATAAATTTGGGCAAGAGAGAAAGGAGATCTTGGCGTATGAATGAAAATTTATTTAGATATGAAAAGTACATTATGGACCTTAAGAAAAATGTTAAAGAATTTTTTGACACTAACTTAAACAAAGGTACCCCTATTGAAATAGTATGGGATGCATCCAAGGCTTATATGAGGGGTGTACTGATTTATATAAATTCTAGATACAGATCAATACGTCAGAAGAAAAGAATAGATTTGGAGACAGAGATAAAGGAGAAAGAGCAATTGCTTATTAAGAATCCGACTGATGAAAAGGTACAATTAACGATAAAACTCCTGAAAGATCAATTTCAAATACTGATGGCGGATCAAACAGCAACTAATCTGCAATTTGCTAAACATAATACTTTTTGTAACGCTAATAAACCTGGCAGATGGTTGGCTTATACTTTGAGGAAACAACAAAATTCTCGTGTGATAAATACTATTGAGTAAAAAAAGGGAAACAAGTTTTTCAACAGAACTCAATACATCAAGAGTATAAAGGGAAACGAGTGCATCAGCAAAACTTAGTACATCAAGCTTTTTTAACTTATTATTCTAAACTGTACCAAGCTGATAAAATCAAAGAGGACCTTATCGATGAATATTTGCAGAAGAAGAGAGTTACAAAAATTTCTAGTACACATAGTGATAGACTGGATCGACCTATAACATTTGAAGAGATCTTATATGCAATAAAACAACTGAAATTATCTAAAGCTCCTGGGACAGATGGCTTGACGGCAGTATATTATAAGACTTTGCAAGAGGAGTTGGTTGAGCATCTTAAGGACTTGTTTTGTAACATTCAGCAGGGGGGTAAAATACCCCCCTCGTGGAAGACGGCCTTTATTTCACTGATACCTAAAGAAGAAGAATCTGTTAAACCTGAAAATTTTAGACCAATATCTCTCCTGAATACGGATTATAAAATTTATGTTAAAGTATTAGCCAACAGATTGATGCCAGTTATACAAAATGTGATTCATGAAGATCAAGCAGGTTTTATAGAAGGTAGACATATGAAGGATAATGTCAGGCAACTTATAGATTTGTTGGAATATCTTGAGGAAAAGAAACAGATCTCTGCGGTGCTGGTCTTTTTGGATGCGGAGAAAGCCTTTGATCGAGTCAACTGGGATTTTCTAAAAAAGATATTGCATAAAATGGACTTTGGGGTACAGTTTATACAAGCGATTTCAGCAATTTATCAAGAACAGACAGCACAAATTATTATTAATGGCAGTTTGACTACCAATTTTAACATACAGAAAGGAACAAGACAAGGCTGTCCATTATCTCCATTACTGTTTATTTTGACTTTGGAAGGGCTGTTGAATGCTCTACGGGACTCGGACAAACTGAAGGGAATAGTTATAAGGCAAAGAGACTACAGAACAAAGGCATTCGCAGATGATCTGGTTGTTACCCTTACACGACCTTTGGAATCAATCATCCAGATGAAAACCATTATAGAGGAATACGGTCTGGTTTCAGGTTTTAGCCTGAACCAGAAAAAGACTAAGATGATAGTTAAAGTATGTTGGAACCACAAAGGAATGAACTTGAAAGGGTGGCAGGCTTTGAAATAGCTACAAAGGTGAAATATCTAGGGGTACAAGTTGCAGCATCTAATATAAAACTTTTTCAAAATAATTATGAAGAACTTTGGCATAAGATCCAAAAGGATCTTGATATATGGAAGAAGCTGCAACTATCTTTGCTTGGTAGAATAGCAGCGGTTAAGATGAACGTTCTACCTAGATTTCTGTTTTTGTTTCAAATGATTCCGGTGCTTAAAAATGATAAGTTCTTGATGGAATGGCAAGCAGGTTTAAATAAATTTATTTGGAATGGGAAAAAACCAAGAGTTAAACTTAAGATTATGCAAGATGCTCGAGAAAGAGGTGGCCTTAAAGTTCCAAATCTACGTTTATATTATGAAGCTGCAGTGTTGACTCAAGTTGGAGATTGGATTGGAACAACTAAAAGAGAAATTTTGAACATAGAAGGCCATGATTTGCAACTTGGATGGCATGCATATTTACTTTATGAAGATAAGAGAGACAGTGTATTTAATAGGCATATCTTAAGACATGCCTGGCTGAGAGTTTGGAAGAAGCACCAGCTTCAATTGGATTACAAAATACCTTTGTGGTTGGATCTTGGGCATATTATGCCAAATATAAAGTCACTCGGGGGGTTGTTGTACAAAGAGATACTTTTTAATGATGGGGGCAGATGGTGTTTGAAGTCTTTGAACACCCTGTTGGAAGAAGGAGTCAATCTAACCTGGTTGCAGTATTTTCAACTTCAAGCAAGATGGAGAGCAGATCAGAAAATTGGATTGATGCTACATGAAGAAGATTTGGTGACTCAGATAAAATGTAAAGGGCCGATGCATATTAAACGAGTGTATAATTTATTGTTAGAAAGAGATTCAGAGGGTGAATTAGTTAAAGACTGTATGATAAAATGGGCACAGAATTTTGCAGAACCAGTAATGTTGGAAACATGGGAAAAGATTTGGGTCCAGAATGTTAAATTTACACAAGCACAGAACTTGAGGGAAAATTTTTATAAGATGTTTTATAGATGGCATTTAGATCCCAAAAAGCTATCATGTATGTATCCAAATGTTCAACCTAAATGTTGGAGGTGTGATTGTTTGGATGCAACATATTTCCATATTTGGTGGACATGCAGAAAACTGAAACCATTTTGGATTAAACTTTGGTGGGTAATGCAGAATATCTTGAAGAAGAAGCTGGAGTTTTCTCCTCAGTTTTTTTTGTTGGGAATAGTTAAGGGCTGTTCAGCAATTGATACTAGATTAATTTTACACATGATTACTGCAGCTAGATTATTGATAGGTCAATACTGGAAGAAAGATAATGTGCCTACTATAGAGGAATGGATATTGAAGATGTCTAATTTGGTAGAGATGGCCAAAATTTCTGCATACCTGAAGGATAGGACCCATGAAGTTTTTGTTAAGGAGTGGAGGAAATGGGTAGAATATATGAAGAATAAATATCAAAGTAAGAAGTTTCAATCTGTGCTTAGTTGAATTTAAATTTTACATATTTAAGTAATTTAAAAGAAAGGTATTGAATTTGATAAATTTCTATTTTTAAAGAGAAATGTATTATTATATTTTATGTAATTGAATTTATAAGTTTGATATTTAGACTAAATGTTAAAGAGAAATGTATTTTTTTTTTGATATTCAAAGAATGGAATGTATTGAATTTGATTTTTAATTATATTTTATGTAATGGAATTTACAAGTTCAATGTTGGGAATTATAGTTAATGTTATATATTTTTAGTATCTGTACGATGCTCAAAACATTTTACTAGACTTCTTAAATAGATTGTTTAGGGTTAAGTGTTTTTTTACTTAAGGTTAAAAATGTCTAAAAATAAGGTTATAGAGTTTTTTTTTTCTTAGAGGGATCTCACCTTTAAAAATTGTTAAATATGTTAAGGTTGATGTTTGTTAAATAGCGGAAGTCAAGGGGGGGAGGGAGGGGTAGGGGGGGTAGGGTGGGTTAAGTAGGGGGTTGGGAGGGGGAGGGGGAAGGGGGTTATACAATAAAATGTAATGTAAAACTTTTTCAATAAAAAAAAATGATTTAGTGGCCAAATTAATCGAAGCAGATATACATGGAAGGTATAAAGCAATTGAATTATTAATTGAAGGGAATAAAGTCCTCTTAATGGGGATATATTCACCAAACCAACAACAAGAAAAATTTTATAAATTTTTGCATACAAAGTTACTATAAATGGATTATACATCATGTATAATGATGGGTGATTGGAATGGGGTATTTGACACTAAGAAGGATAAGAAGAAAATTGTGCCAAATTCACATACACGGGCCAAACTCCCTCAATCTTTTTTTGATATGGTGGATATATGGAATTGACAGATATATGGCATGAAAGAAATTTTGATGAACGAGACTTTACTTTTTTCTCTGATAGACATCAATCATTTTCCAGAATTGATTTTATCTTAATCACTAATGATTTTCTTTCCAGGGTTAAGAAGACCAAGATTTATCCAAGAACACTATCAGACCATAATCCGGTATGGATAGAACTAGAGGTTGGAGAAAAATCTAGGAGATCTTGGAGGCTGAATGAGAATTTGTTTTGACATGAGGCAAATGTGAATGAATGTAAAAAGTTAATGAAGGAGTTTTTTGAGTTAAATATGCATAAGGGCACAACTATGGAAATGGTTTGGGATGCAAGCAAAGCATATATGAAGGGAGTGTTAATAAATTTAAACAATGTATATAGGCGAAAACAGGGGAAAAAATGGAGGGAATTGGAGGAGGAAATAAAAAAGAAGGAACAGGCATTAAAAGGGAAACCAGACGATAAAAATATAAAAGAGGCTATTACAATATTGAGAGGACAGTTCAATATGTTGATGGCAGATCAGGTGGCAACAAATTTGCAATATGCAAAGCACAATACTTTTTGTAATGCAAATAAACCAGGCAGATGGTTAGCATATACATTAAGGAAGAAATAAAAATCACGTACAGTAGAAAAAATACAATATAAAGGTAAAGAAGTTTACCAACAGAGCATGATTAAAAAAGCCTTTTTAGATTTTTACATGAAGCTTTATGCTGATGATAAAATACAGGGTAGTGACATAGATAGATTTTTGGAGAATGTTCCTATAGTCACTGAAGAGATAGATTGAATTCAGTGATAACTACAGAGGAAATTCTCCTTGCAATTAAACAATTGAAAAGTGGAAAGGCTCCTGGAACAGATGGTTTAACATCAGCATACTATAAATATCTCCAAATAGAAATCGTGGAACCTCTTAAAGAGTTGTTTGTTGGAATACAAAGGGGAGGAGAGGTACCACCATCTTGGAGAACAGTTTTTATAACTTTGATTCCAAAAGAGGATCAGGACAAAACTCAGCCAAAGAATTACAGACCTATATCTTTACTGAATATAGATTATAAGATTTTTGCAAAAATTTTAGCAAATAGGTTAATGTCAGTTATGCAATGTGTGATTAACAATGATCAAACTGGGTTTATACAAGGGAGACAAATGAAAGGCAATGTAAGACAAATAGTTAATATACTGGAATATTTGGGAAGAAACAACCAGGTCCCTGCAGTGCTCATCAGGCTTGCCTGATACGCCACTTGCGTCCCTATCTAGATCGGGACTCCTTACGCACAGTCACTCAGGCACTCATCATTTCCCGCCTGGACTACTGCAATGCTCTCTACATGGGGCTCCCCTTGAGGTGCACCCGGAGGCTCCAACTGGTGCAGAATGCGGCCGTGCGAGGGATTATGGGAGCAAGGAGGCACTCCCATGTGACACCTCTCCTGCGTGAGCTGCATTGGCTTCCGGTGGTCTTCCGGGTGCGCTTCAAGGTGTTGGTGACCACCTTTAAAGCGCTCCATGGCATAGGGCCTGGGTACTTGCGGGACCGCCTTCTGCCACCGATAGCCTCCCACTGGCCAGTTCGCTCCCACAGAGAGGGACTCCTCAGGGTGCCGTCAGCCAGACAATGTCAGCTGGCGACACCCAGGGGTAGAGCCTTCTCTGTGGCAGCACCAGCCCTCTGGAACGATTTGCCCCCGGAAATCCGTACGATACCTGATCTCCGGGCTTTCCGCCGTGCCCTAAAAACTTTTTTATTTTGTCAAGCTGGGCTGGCGTAACCCCCCCCCCTCTTTTTTAACTTTAAAGTTTTATGGGTTTTAAATTTTAATTGCCTATTGGGTTTTTTAAATTTATTGGGCCAAAATTATTTAATTCTTTTATTAATATTTTAAATTTTGTATTGGAGTGCTTTTTATTCTTGGCTGTACACCGCCCTGAGTCCACTAGGAGAAGGGCAGTATATAAATTTAATAAATAATAATAATAATAAAATGTTCTTAGATGCAGAGAAGGCATTTGATCGCTTAAATTGGCAGTTTTTAGAGAAGGTAGTTCAAAAGATGCAATTAGGGGAGTATTTTATAAAATTAATTCAAGCAATCTATCGGAAACAAACGCACAGATAATAGTGAATGGAAACTTGACTGAAACATTTAAAATTGAAAAAGGAACAAGACAGGGATGTCCCCTGTCACCATTGTTGTTTGTTTTGACACTGGAAGTGTTGTTAAATAAAATACAGGGGGGCAGATAACTTATATGGTATCAAGATTAGACAACAAGATTATAGAGTACGAGCATTTGCAGACACGTGGTTGTAACTTTAATCCAACCAGTGAAATCGGCTGTAAGTTTTATGGATATAGTTAGGCAATACGGTCAAGTTTCAGGATTTAAAATTAATGTAGGGAAAACAAAGATATTAACCAAAAATATGACTAAAAAAGAAAAAGAGGAGTTGGAGAGGGTAACTGGCTAGAGATAGTGAAGAAAGATAAATATTTAGGAGTTTATATTGCAACATCAAATGGGAAGTTATACAAATACAATTATGAAGTGCTATGGCATAAAGTATAGGCAGACTTAGGTAAGTGGGAAAAAAATACAATTGTCATTACTGGGAAGGATTGCAGCAGTCAAAATGAATGTTTTGCCAAAGTTTTCATTTCTTTTTCAAATGATACCAATACTTAAAAAGGATGCAAATTTGGAAGAGTGGCAGAAAGGTATTAATAAGTTTATTTGGGTTGGAAAGAAGCCAAGAGTTAAATTAAAAATAATACAAGATGCATGTGAAAGAGGAGGTTTGAAAATGCCAAACTTAAAATTGTATTATGAAGCAGCTGTTTTATCAGCTATCAGTGATTGGATTAGCTTAACACAAGAAAGGATACTAAACATTGAGGACTATGACTTGATTTATGGTTGGCATGCTTATTTGATTTATGATAAAAAGGTGGATAGGACCTTTAAAAGTCATATATTAAGGAATGCTCTCTTACGTGTCTGGAAAAAATACCAATATAAATTAAACGACAAGATACCTTTGTGGACAGTTCCTAGACACGCAATAGAGAACATAAGTATAGAGCAAAGACAGGATATAATTACTTATAAAGAACTATTGGTCATAGAAAAGAACGTGCTACAGTTAAAGTCTTTGAATACACTAAGAGAGGAAAGGGTAATTTAAACATGGTTTCAGTTTATACAGCTACAGAATAGGTGGAAAAAAGATAAAAAAAACTGGTATTGTCCAAAGTGAGGAATATTTGATACAAAGGATTAGAGATCAGAGGCCAATGCACATAAAAAGATTGTATAACATACTGATAGAAATTGATTCAGAGACAGAATTAGTTAAAGATTGTATGATAAAGTGGGCACAAAATTTTGAAGAACCAGTAATGATGGAAACGATTTGGGTTAGAAATGTAAAATTTATGCAAGCACAGAATTTGCAAGAGAATTTTTACAAAATGTTTTATAGATGGCATATGGACCCAAAAAAATTAGCTTGTATGTACCCGAACCTACAACCTAAATGTTGGAGATGTGATTGTGTTGATGCTACTTATTTTTATATCTGGTGGACATGTAAAAAAGTTAAGGCATTTTGGATAAAAATATGGTGGGTTATACAGAATGTTCTGAAAAAACGGATAAAATTTACTCCACAGTTGTTTTTCCTAGGTATTGTAGAAAACTGTACGGTAATAGAAACTAAATTGATTTTGAATTTAATAACTGCAGCAAGACTTCTGGTGGCGCAGTACTGGAAGAAGGAAGATCTACCATCTATTGAAGAATGGACATTAAAAGTAATGAATTTAGCAGAAATGGCAAAAATTTCAGCATATTTAAAAGACCATTCAAATGAAAAGTTTAGGCTGGAATGGAAAAGATGGATAGAATATACCCAAGGTTTATACCCAATAAGACTAGAAAATTACAGATAGCTTTTGAATAGAGAGTGGTTAAGATAGCCTTATGAAGTATTAAAGGTTAGATTAGTCAAAGGGAGTTAAAAGTTCAAGAGGGCGGTAACAGGTTACAGATTATTAATTTATATTGGTTTAGGATTGTTAATTGTATACCCTGTATTTTGCTTTGGGTTAGGGAGGGTATGGGGGGAATGGGTGGGGGGAAGGGGAAATATATGTAAAACTTTTTTAAAAATTTCCAATAAAAAAAAAGATTGAAATAAAATAAGAGTAGTTCAGTGCATGAAAATTTGGGAGATACTGCAAAAAAGAAGTAAGATGACAAGCACTGGCACAACCACCATAACCAAAGCAAATAAGAAAATAATTTCAAACCAGACCTCCCTTACAGCATCCCTGGCACAACAAGAACTATAGAAACCATGCTTGGAACAGAAAAAGAAAAGACAGGCTCCATTTCCAGCATGCAAAATATACAGTCAGTGCTGGCAATGATACAGGAAGCCTCAGGAATTGATTGCTAATAACCATGAGGAGATCAAAAGAAACCATGATGACCTGAAATCTGACGTGGGAGTGATAAATGATAATATAAAGAAAATGGATGATAAGATTGAAAGAATTCAACAGAACATTGCCAAAAATGAACAAAGAATTCAAAAGACAGAACTTAAAATGGAACAGATAGTTAAGAAAGTGGAAACGTTGGAACAACAACAGATGGCAACTAACCGAGAGTTGGAGGACTCACTTACCTATCTGGAAATGGAAAAGGCATCATTTTACTTAAGGTTCCAGAATATAGCAGAAACCAAGGAGGAAGACCTGGGAGAGACAATGACGGAGATCTTCGCTGAAACAACACAGAGAGATAAAGATGACATACGAAGGGATATAGATGAAGTCTACAGGGTGCACACCGCCTATGCACGCAGGAACAAACTGCCAAAAAAAGTGTATGTCCAATTCATGAAGAAAACGACAAAAGAAGAGATATACAGAAAAATGAGAGAGGATACAATCTTTTACAAAGGGAAGGAAATAATAACATTAAAACAAATTCTGAGATGTGTAAGGGACCAGAGAAAAAATTACAATTTCCTCACAACACAGCTAAATAAACACAAAGTGATGTTCCATTGGCTACTACCAGAGGGCATCTTAATTTCATGGCAGGACAAGAAATTCAAAATAGATAGTCTGGAAAGAGCCCAAGAATTTTTTGACCAACACTTTGTCCTTGAGGAAGATCAAGAATCCTGAATGGAATTGGAAAATAAGAGCCAAGAGGAGCAACCAATAGAAGAAATGGAAGATGAACAGGAAGAGAAGAAAAGACTGGAAAGAGAAAGAGAAAAAAGAGAAGGAGCAAGGGGGGAAACGCCAAGAATAACAAGAAACATGGAACACAAGGAAATTAAAGACAACAAACAGAAAGAAAAATGGAACAGGAAATAAAGATGATTTCAATTAATATCAATGGATTAAATGCCCCAGTTAAAAGAACCTGGACATTTACCAAATTACAAAAATTAGAAATGGACATTATAAATTTACAGGAAGTCCACATTAAAAAACAACACCAAAAGATATTAGAAAACACAAGATTAGGGAACCTTTACACCTCACTGGCAGAACAGAAAAAAAGAGGCATTGCAATCTACATTAGGAAACACTTAAAAACAAAACAGATATACGCAGCTGAAGAGGGAAGAGTTCTAATGGTTGAAATACAAACGGAATTAAAAACAATATTATTAATTTCAATTTATGCACCAAATGAGAATCAACACACCTTCTTCAAAAACATACACAACAAAGGAAAAGATTTAGATTACGAGAACATTTGCATCATAGGTGACTTCAGTGCAATTTCAGATATAGAAAAAGACTATTGCAGTACCAGGAAAAATAAAACCAAAAAAAGGGACTCTCCCAGGCACCTTTAAGGAAATGGCGCAGGAATTATGCCTCCAGGATGCTTGGAGGGAAATAAACAAAGGAAAAAAAACCAGTATATATTCTATTTGGTACGCTCTCACAGAGAGGGGCTCCTCCAGGTGCCATCGGCCAAACAATGTCAGCTGGTGGCCCCCAGGGAGAGAGCCTTCTCTGTGGGGGCACCTACTATCTGGAATGAGCTCCCCCCAGAGATACAGAAAATCCCTGATCTGTGCACCTTCCACCGCACTCTCAAGACTTTTCTATTCCATCAGGCGGGTCTGGCCTAACCTTTTTCTATTTATATTTTAAAACATAAATTTTAATCTATTCTAAATTTCTGGGATGTTTTAAATTTGTCTTGGGCCAAATTGCTTTAATTCGATTTTACTCTGTTGTAAATTTTGTATTTTATGTGTTGTATTTTATGTCTGTTCATTGCCCTGAGTCCTTCAGGAGTAGGGCGGTATAGAAATGAAAAGGAAATAAAATACTTAATAATTCATATAACAATAACAGCACGTATAATTTTTGCACAAAATTGGAAGAGCAACGATATACCAACAGAAGATAGAGTAATTAGTAAAATAATGGAATGTGCAGAAATGGATAGACTCACAAAGGAACTACAAGATAAAGAGGAACATGACTACTATCTAGTATGGGATAAGTGATACACTTGGTTGGAAGACAGGAAAGGGGAAAAATAGGACTAGGAGGCAACCAGTGGGACCTAAAAAAGATATAGAAACACAAATTACTTAATGTAGATCAACAGTGATTTTAAAAAGTTAGATATAATGAGGAAGACCTAAACAGGGAGGAGTCAAAATACAAATGAGAAATACATAACAAATTACAGTTGTGATAACATTGACAAGATGTATACCTGACTTTTTGTTTACATGTTTTATATGTCTTGTTACTTGTTTTGTTTGTATTTTTAAATAAATAAAAAAAATTTTTTTAAAAAGAAAGAGATTCAGATCACTAAAGAAGTATATGCCGAGAAAGAAATTATTTCAAGAAGTCTAAAGCTCCTTGTTGATCTCAGGGCTATACAGTTCCTCTAGTAGCTGCTGTTTACTTAATAACACCTGTCATTAAAAGCTTTCACACAATCATTTAATTTAACCAAATGATCCTAGAAGTGAAAAACAGTCATAAAAATTATTCTTTCCAGGCTTCTGTGTGATAATAACAAAACTCCATCTCACAGCCTAATTCATCTTGCTGTGCAAGTAAATATGTTCATTTTGGCTTTTTGGCTTTGCTTCCATCAGCTCATAAATGAGAAAGAACAATCTCATAATGTTGACAGCCATCTGAAAATTACTGTAAAATGTAGAGCCGATCTTTAAAAATAACCATCAAATGTAGTCTTTTCCCGGTTGCCTTCCCTTTTAAAGAAGAAAACAGGAAAAGCCCAATTTCTTTTAGTTTGTTTATTCCTGCATCCCTGCAGTCACATGATCGAAATTCAGGCACTTGGCAACTGGCATGTATTTATGAAGATTGCAGCAGCCTTGGGTCATATGATAGTTATTTGTGGCCTTCACAGGGGCCACAAGGGAGTTTCTAATAAACAAAATAAATAGGAGAAGCCATATTCTCTTAACAACCACAGTAGTACAATTGGATGTGACCCACTTAATGACTGCATTGCTTTGTGATAGCAGTTTTGCTCCCAATTGTGGTTGTAAATTGAGGACCACCTATATGCACTATTTTCACTGGCAGAGCCAGTAGAAATGCCATTTGGTTAGCTCTTGAACTGTGCCTCAAGCATCCCTATCAACACTCTCCACAGCTCTTATATCCATGATGGCAAACCTATGCCATGCGTGCAGAGCCCTCTCTGTGGGCACATGCGCCATCGCCTGTTGCTCTTCTGGTTTCTGGCGTGTATGGCCAGCTGGTCTTTGTGGGCATTGGAGCGCCAGAAAATGTCCTGAAAATGGCCCAAAAAATGCACCCAAACAGGCTGTTTTCCGGGCCTTTTTCATGCCATTTTTGTCCTGAAAATGGCCCCGAAAACAGTCTGATAACACCCCCAAATGGCCTGAAAATGGCCCCAAAAACAGCCAAAAAAGAGGTATGTGCACCGGCCAGCTGGTTTTCAGGTTTCCATCACTCTGGTGCGCACATTCACACAAGTTTCAGCTTGGGCACTCGGTGCCCAAAAGGTTCACCATCACTGTCTTATATATTATTCTAACCAGAGTATTTTAGCTTATTCAGCTAACCATAATTAAAACAAGCCATCACTTAATGCAATATGTGACAATACCTCATCTTCATCCTCCTCTTTGACATCCAGTCTTTCTGTCCGCAGGAAAGTCAGGATAAAAAACTTCAACATATAAGGAGCATTTTTGTCTTAAGGTAAAGTTTTATTTATCTGGATCTATGGAATTTTCTTTAAAATGTCAAGAGTAATTTATGATTTTATGTGTTACAAAACACATAGCCAATTTCTGAAATTTATTTTCACTATTTCATTTTTTATTTGTATAATCTTGAACTAAATTTTTCTATTGGCTTTGGTTTACAAATTTCAATTATATATCAACTTTTACTAAACACTTAGAAAGTAAAACATAAGCATTTCATGTTGGCAAAATTGTCAAAAGAAATAAATATAAACAGGAAAGCAACATGCTTCAGAATGCACTTATTGAGGGTGAAGTTGGACTTACAAAGTAAACCAGAACAGTGGAAAATATAAAAGGCAGATATCTTCTCTTTGTATATAATTTAAATGATAAAATCCAACTGTCTCCCCCAGTGCCTTCATCCTACTCAAGCATGTTTATTGATATTGCTTGGTGGAATAACAGGTTATGAAGACTCCCATATCTCCTTTCTTCTTATTGTTTAATTGTCACTGAGACTGGATTCCCACCCTAAGAATTTTATCACAAGCTCCTGCAATTATCTACAAACCCAGGCTAACTCTATGCCTCATTTTCTAGAGTTACCATATCTATACTTCAAAACTTAAGATGACCAATGGATGGCAGCAAAGTGGAACAGATGGGCTAAGTCTTTGTTGCCATCTAGTAGTTACCTATACTTTTTACCACTTAGATATCATAGCACAGTGGTCCCTTACCTTTCCAGCTCACTGGACCGGTGGAGGCAGCAATGAGATGGGGGGGGGGAGGGGTTGGTTTCACACACGTACTACTTTCAGAAATGCAGCTTTGCGCACATGTCTGCGTGCATGCTTGCCCAACCCTTCCATGGCCTGGTTCTGAACATGCTGCAGCCTGATGCTGGGTCATGGACTGTGGGTTGGGGACCCTTGCATAACAAGTATAAGCAAGATTGATCCCACAAAGGGACCAATCTGCTATAAAAATAAGTACTCACTGGGGCCTACACTCAAAATGCTGTCTATTAGTTCCAATATAATCCTTCAAGTATAATTTTTGATACTTGCAATGTTCACAGGTGCCTTTTTTTTTCTCTAGCTGAGGCAAAGGCTTCCTTCATATTTATGTTTATCTCATTTTATGAACAGTCTCACCATATTTTAAGTATCCATACAACTAATGATTTGTAAATTTGAAACAGTTTTATCATTTGTACAAATGAATAGAATGCAGCATATCATTGTAAGAAGTTGTCTGGGATGCAAATAGAAGAATAAGTACACTATAGTCTTTTAAAAGATGGGACATAATAGGTACACCCAGCTATGCAGCAGAAAATAAAGCAAGATCCGTTCTGGTCTACAGAATCTTTTAATGGTTATGTTATCAAATATTTTAGTCTGTACTTACTGTATTAATACACAAAGAGGTCTTTCATTAGCTGCTTTCTTTATGAGAACAGGTCAGTGGAGAACTGTGAAATGTTACCCTTTGAAAGCTAGAATTACTTGAAAATAAAACTAGTTAGAGACTCCCTTGGCATTCTCTGTTGCTTCAATTTTCTTGGTGCATTTTTACATTTTGATGTGCAAATGATACACAACCAGTCAACTAGAAAGAAATAGGGTTGAGGGTGAGACTACCATGAAAGACTACCAAGAAGTATATGATCAGGTACAATTTCTACAGAAACTGATTTCACAAGAAAGAGAATGTGAATCCTAACACTGTTTTGCTTTGTTAGAAGTTCTATGATCAAATAAACGTTAATGGATGGATAAAGAAATATAAGTGAATAGGAAAAAGAGTTTCCACCCTATTCTTTTGTCTTGAGCTATGTCTACTGATTAAGAAATACAAATATCCCTTTGGATCAAGAACAAGAGATAAACCCAGAATTTCAATTCACATTTCATGTTAGAGATTCTGTTCAGCTACACTTTCTTTTCTGAAGTCAATATATTCCAGTGATAGCATACTACAAATCCATTACCTTCAACAAGCAAGAAGTTAATCTGCTGGTAGAGAATGAAATTATCTAAGGGTTTTGATCAGATGAAGAAATTTAAGGTATATAATAAGCACGCTACCACTTTTTCATTCAATAGTCTTTATCCAGTTCCAGAAATAATTGTTGGACTAGAAGAGTTTGTGTGTGCGTGGATATACTGATGCAAATTTGGTGCAATTATTAGAGTGGGATTAGAAAAACTCAAATTCCACAATCCAGGTTGACGTAAACCCTAGGCAGTTAGTATTTACTGTAGATAGTCAGTAAAATGGTTCATGTGAGGATAATGCAAGGAGACTGGAATCATGAACTAAGTGAAATTAAAGCAGTGATAAAGTGTAAATTTAACAGTACAACATGAAAGAAGCTATCATACAAAACTAGTTATTAATGACAATCATATAAAGCATATGTTCTTTCTACTATTCTATATCTGCACCCATCTTTTCCACATGACCTGTGAAATCACTAATTTTCATCAATATTCAAAGTTGGCTATTTAATTTTCATAATTATGTAAGTATACTAGCTGTACCCGGCCATGCATTGCTGTGGCCCAGTCTGGTGCTTCCACTGGGCCAAAAGAGCGAGGCTGAAGTTCCAAACTCTCCACGAACATTTGGTGGGCGTGGCCAACTCGATGTCACTCACTTTCATCAGTCACATGACAGCCCCCGAGCCACGCCTACCCAGCTGGTGATTAGGACAGAGAACTGGTTGCTAAAAAACAATGGGAACTACAAAATCCTCCCTCTCTGTCTCCCCCTCTCTCTTTGTATCTCTCTATGTCTCTCTCTCTACCCCGTCTGTATCTCTCTCTGTCAGACTCATTGCCAGGTGTTCTTTGGAGGGAGCCCCGAGAGCGGTTGGCAAGTGGGATGGGCAGCAGTGGCGGGTGAGGCTAGTTCATGGGGTGGCTGGGGGAGGGGGAGGTCAGAACCAGGCTCGAGCGGGCCCCACCCAGCCCTAGAAGCACTGGATGCGAGAGCTTCCTGGCGGGGAGCTGGCTGCCTACTTGCTGAGCCTGGTGGCAGGATATGGCCCTTGGGCGTCTCTGCCTTCCAAATGCGCAGTTTCTTGGAAGCAATATGGAGAGTCTAAATATAAGGAGCAGAAATCTGTTGAGCATAATCAGGACTGGGAGGCTGCCATGTTGGTTTTACATCCAGCAGATGGCGCTGTTTTTCAAAGTTTTTCAATGTTTGTCAATGTCTTTCAATGTTTTCCAACGTTTTTCATGTTTTTACCTGTCACAGGTGTGACATGTATATAATATAGGTATATAAAAACACGCCCGTAGTCAATGCAATGTTGTGTCAAAATTTGAAAGCAATCGGTGAAGAACTTTTGGAGATGTGCGGTTATGTACAAACGGACATTTACATTTTTATTTATATAGATGTTCTCATGACAGATGCTAAAGAAGTTGTTGATGAATTCTATGGAAGAATGTAACAAGTAATTAGATCAAGCACCAAAAAAGTATGTTTTAGTATTTATTTGGTGACTTTAATGCAAGAGTCAGAGAGAAACCTGTATGGAAAACATACGGAAAATCTGGACTGGGAAGCCCTTATTATGGAGAGGGTTGATTGAAAGATTTCTGCATAGAAAATGAGTTGTGGTTCATGAATCATTTTTAATTTTAAATATTTTTTTTTCAATTTTTAAATCTTTTTCAATTTCTTTTTCAATATTTTTAAAATTATTTTTAATATTTAAATTTATTTATTTATTAATAAATATTTTAAATAAAAAATTAATTAAAAATTGAAAAAAGCTTACTTATTTTAATTCTTTAGAAATTTTTAAATTCTTAACGATCTGAGAGAAATAAGAAGAAAATAAACTATGGAAAAAGAGACAGACACTTCAAAACAGGGAAGATAGTGATGAAGTTTTTAAGGCAGAGAACAAAAGAGTAAGAACTCTTATAAACTATTGTAAATTGACACTTCACAACAGGAAATATATTTTTAATCTTTTAACAAACAAAGAAAAAAAGTCATGGAAATGGAGACTGACACTATAGTGGCTTGCAAAGTGTGTCATATGTTTCACTTTATGCCCACAGAAGACTTAAACTAGTAGAAAAGTAAAGGGTCTAGTGACAACTCTAGCCACTCTGAAACTCAGTGAACAAAGTGAGAAATCCCAACCTAAACAAGAAGACTACACCAAAATAAAACACCATAGGGAGCAAACAGCTTCTAAAAAAAATAAGCCCATGAAAGAACATGAAGAAAACTGATACACCCAAACTGAACACAATAGAGAAAAAAACAGGTTCCATAAAAAATGACCCTACATATGTACCTAACATATGTAGGGTCCTACATATGTACCTAAAACATGTCACTTTTAGATATAAACAACAACTAAGAGCAAAGCCCCTACTATCTATCTAGCCCACTCCAATGGAGCCCCTTTGGAACGGAAGAATTGCTTTCATAGTTTGCCCCTGGAAGAAAATATGCAGACACCCCAAAAGAGCATTCATCAATAGTTTCTTAAAAAGAGGTACAACCCAGCATTCCTGTGACAGGAAGAATAGTATCCCAGACTTCCCTTAGAAAAAAATATTGGTGATAGGAGATTCAATTCTTAGGCAAACAGAAACTATAGTCTGCAGACTAGGCAGTCAATCTAGGGAGGTATATTATCTCTCTGGAGCAAAAATCAAAGATGTAATTAATTACCTTACTAAAATAATCAACCCCACGGATTACTACTCCTTTCTTCTCCAATACGTGGGCATCAATGATACAATAATGAATCTAAAACAATCACAAGAGATTATGAACCTAATTCCAAGGAAAAACTACTAGATAACCAATCACATAAGGAGGTAGAGAGTAAAGAAAAAGAAGAAAGAAAAAAAGAAAAACATAATGAAGTAGAGAGTGATGGAAAGGAAGGAATCCCAATTACAAAGTAGGAAATATAAGAAACATACTCAAGACCCTTAAAGAACACAAATACCTGTACACCAGGGGTGCCAAACTTGTGTTATCACAAGGGCATTACATGACGTATTGGGACTTTTTCCCCCTTCGCTAAACCGGATGTGGGCGTGGCTAGCATGTGATGCATCTGGCCTGGGGGCTGTGAATCTGACAGCCCTGCTGTACACTAAAGTTTAGGGAACAAACATGGTGAACTTGAAGCATTAGTACATGAAGGGAGATATAATATAGTTGCTATTACTGAAACTTGGTGGGATGAAACTCATACGAAATCCGAAATCGTACAAGATACTGCAGGGGAAAAGAAATATGGGTGGCTTTGGACTCCCAGATTGGGAAGCATATTATAAGGCAGCTAAATTAGTCTGGATTAAGGAGTGGGTTACACTGCAAAATATGAGAATCCTGATCTTAGAAGGTCACGATCTACAAAAAGGGTGGCACGCTTATTTGTGGGACCCAAGAAACAAGAAGAAATCCTACTTTCACAAACACAAAGTAAGGGAGTCTATGTTTATTATTTATTTATTTATTAATCGAATTTCTATACCGCCCTTCTCCTACCGGACTCAGGGCGGTGAACAGCCAGTTTAAAACCAATAACAATATAGTAAGTTAAAATGTTCTAAAAGTCCATATAAATTTAGGCTGAAAATACATCAATAAAACACTAAAACTCTAAAAATTTAAATAATTTTTTAAAATGTTACAAACATGGGAGGAAATTAGGCAGCGGTTCTATGTTAAAATACGTAATTGGCTTTCTATTATGGAGGCCCTGACCTTCCCAAACAGACGAGATATGCAAAAATTTGATACATACAAGGATATATTAGACGAAAATGGGAATCTCAAATCTCTGACACACTGAGAGACCAAGGCCTTAACCTAGATTGGTGGAACTATTTACAGATAAACTCAAGGTATCAGAAGGACAAGGATCAATATGGCATAGAAGCAAGGTACAGAAACCTAGACAAAATTATGATGGGGGCAGAAAAGAAAATGTTAGCAAAAATATATAATCTTTTATTAGATAAGGATAGGGCAGAGGAGATAGCCAAAAACCAATTAAATATTTGGGAAAAAATATTGGATATAGATTAAATTTTAACAACTGGGAAGAGGCTTGGAACAGAAACTATAAAATGACCAAAGCGGCAACATACAGGGAAAACCATTACAAGATGCTCCACAGGTGGCACCTAGCGCCTGCCAGATTAGCTAAAATGTTCCCTAATGCATCAACAATTTGTTGGAAGTGTGGTAAGGAAGTTGGCACCTTCTATCATATGTGGTGGACCTGCCCAAAGATAAAAAGGTTTTGGTCTAGAATTCGAAATTGGTTGCGGGAAATATTGGAAGAAGAACTAGATTTATCCCCCAAAATATTTCTTTTGGGAATAATCAGGGATGGGTTTACTAAAGAAAAAATCCAACTCATAATCCATATAACAACAGCGGCCAGATTAGTTTATGTGAAATTTTGGAAAGATAAAACCTTACCACCAGAGGAAATATTAATAAACAAAATTTTAGAGTGTGCGGAAATGTCAAAATTAACGTACGAGCTAGATAACGATGAAAAGGCAAAACACCATGTAGTATGGGAAAAGTCGTAGGTCCTAAGCGCTCCATGGCTTAGGACCTTAGTAGGCAGACCTGCAGGACCGCCTACTACCACCAATAGCCTCCCACCAGCCGGTACGCTTTCATAGAGAGGGGCTCCTCTGGGTGCCGTCGGCCAAACAGTGTCGACTGGTGGCCCCCAGGGGGAGAGCTTTCTCTGTGGGGGCACCTACTATCTGGAATGAGCTCCCCCCGGAGATACGGAGGATCCTGGATCTGCACACCTTCCGCCGCGCTCTTAAGACCTTTTTATTTCACCAGGCGGGCCTGGCCTAACCTCTCTTCCTCTTTTAGTGTTAAATTTTAATCTGTTTTAAATTGTTTGGGGTGTTTTAATTCTGTCTGGGCCAAATCTATTTAATTTGATTTTATCTGGGTTTTAAAATTTTGTATACATGTATTTTTATTGTTGGCTGTTCACTGCCCTGAGTCCTTCGGGAGTAGGGCGGTATACAAATCTAATAAACCTAACCTAACCAAACCAAATGGTTAAATAACAGGACAAAATCATGATTTCAGGGTGTGTTTATTTCTTGCAATTAAGAGTCTGAAGTATACCTGATTTATTCTCTGTAAATATGTATAAATACTGCACATCTGACTTTAGTAGAGACTTGATGTTTTGTAACAATAAAAACCAATAAAGTATTTGAAAAAAAAAAGAAACTCATGACTGGAACGTACTAATGGAAGGATACAAACTATTCAACGGAAACAGCTAACCAACGAGGAGGTGAAGTTGCATTATATATAAAAGATCACCACATTTCTACAGAAATACACAAAACCAAGGATGAAAACCTCCTAGAATCCATATGGGTTAATATGAAAAGGAAAGAAAATGACATTGCTATAGGTGTATACTACAGACCACCCAATCATGCAGAAGAAATAGATGAACTCTTTACTAATCAATTAACAAAGGTATATAGGAAACATACTACAGTAATAATGGGAGACTTTAATTACCCTGATATCAACTGGGAGACGAACTCTGCAGCAAGTGGGTGATCGAACAGATTCCTAACCAACTTAGCTGACAACTTTGTCATCCAAATGATAGAGGAGGAAACTAGAGGAAAAGCTATATTGGATTTAATTCTTACTAATAAAGAAGAAGTAATAGAGGAAATTGAAGTTGTCAGAACTTTGGGTGAGAGTAACCACATCATACTGGAATTCAATATAATGCAAACACAAGCAATAGAATATAATTGAACCAGTGTCTTAAACTTTAAAAGAGCTGATTTTAACAAACTCAGAGAGAGTCTACACAAAATTTCATGGATAAAAATCCTAAAGGGGAAAACAACTCAAGAAGCATGGGAAACTCTGAAAACTATGATCATAAAAGCCATCCAAAAAACAATACCACTCAACAACAACAACAACAACAACAACAACAAGAAATCAGAGAAAAAGCCAGTATAGCTGCACAAAGATCTCTCTGATAAACTGAAAGTCAGAAAGGATAAACTGAAAGTCAAAGTCAAAAAAGGGAAAGAGGGAAATACCACTAAGGCAAAATAGCTCAAATCTGCAAAAATGAAGTCAAGAAAGGAAAGGCTCAGAATGAATAAAGACTTGAAACAAAAGTCAAAGCTAATTAAAAAGTTTATTTTAATATATAAATAAAAAGAGAAAAAGTCAAGGAAACAATCGGTCCACTAAAAAATATGGCAAGGAAATAATAGGCGGTAGAGAGAAAACGGACGTTGGCTTACCTGAACGTCCATTTTCGGGGCGCTGCGACTGCATTCCATTGGCTGGGTAATATTCTCATGTTGACTGTAGGGAACTGAGTGTAGATCTATACATTCTTCATATCTCTTCCTCCGTCCTAGACCATGCCCCTGTCCATGCTCCTCCTTCAGTCTGTTCGTGAAGTTGCAAAACCAACAACGTTAAAACTGGAACAGAACAACCAACAATGAAAGTAACAAGATATGCAGTCAGCAAGAAAAAGAAGGGAGGGTATGGAATGCAGTCACAGCGCCCCGAAAATGGACGTTCAGGTAAGCCAACGTCCGTTTTCTGTTGCGCTGCTCCTGCATTCCATCGGCTGGGACATACCCAAGCTCAACTATAATTGGGTGGGCTGACTGCACCAAGGTCTAGGCCAACAGCACTCTGCGGCCAAAAGATGCCTCAGCAGAAGCGTAAGTATCGATTTTATAATGCCTAATGAATGGTGTGGCAGATGACCAGGGGCCGCATGGCAAATATCAGACAGCGATGCCTGGGTGGCCCATGCCGCAGATGTTGCTGCACTTCGAGTAGAGTGGGCATAAATGGGACCAGGCACCAATCTTGCATTAAGCTCATAAGCGGAGGAGATTCAGGCCTTGACCCAACGTCTGACCGTGGATGAGGAAACTCTCCAACCCATAGACACAGGGTGAAAAGAAACCAAAAGTGCTTCGGTTGGGCGGAAAGAAGATGTACGTTTGATGTATCTGCGTAGCGCTCTTCTAACATCGAGAGTGTGCCAACTTTTCTCCCTATGGTGTTGTGGCGACGGACAAAAATTAGGCAATATGAGTTCCTGGCTACGGTGGAAGGAGGAGTTAACTTGGGGAGGAATGTGGGGTCCAGTCATAAGATCACACGGTCCGAGTAAAAGATACAGAGATCTTAGCGAATCGACAAAGACGCAATCTCCGAGATCCTCCTTGCAGACGTGATCGCTAATAAAAAGGCTATCTTAAACGAAAGGAACTTGAGGCTGATGGAAGCCAGTGGTTCAAAGGGCTCACATGTAAGAGACTGTAGCACAAATGGTAGATCCCAGGATGGGTATCGATGGACAGTTGGGGGAGAAAGATTTGTTGCACCATGTAAAAACTCCCTGATTGTGGGTTCCTGCGATAGAGTGCGATATGGGTCGCACTTGAGAACTGTGGATAATGCTGCCACCTGCCGACGGAGGGTAGCCGGCGCCAGACCTTTCTCCAAACCAGCTTGCAGGAAATCCAGGACATCTGCGATGCAGGCCGAAGTTGGGTCCATGTGCCTCTTAGCACACCAGGAAGAGAAAGCCTTCCAAGAGGCCTCGTATATTCTGGTCGTTGAAGGATGCCTTGATGACTGAATGGTGTGGATGACACCATCTGACAGCCTGTCTTTCCTCAGCAGGATCTGCTCAAGTGCCAGATGGTCAACCGGAGCCACTGAGGCTCTGGGTGGGCGATGACCCCCTGGCACAGAGCGATCTTCTGCTGAGGAATGGTCCACTGTGGAGATATGGAGAGGTTGCAAAGGTCGGAGTACCAAGGCCTGCGGGGCCAGTCCGGTGCGATAAGGAGGAGCTCTGATTTCTCCTTCAGTAATTTCCAAATCACTCGCGGGATCAAGGAGAGAGGAGGGAAGGCGTACAGGAGCCCTGGTGGCCAAGGGCAACGTAGCGCGTCACAACCTTCCGCTCCTACGCTTGGGTAGCATGAAAAGAATCTTGGAAGTTGTGCATTCTGCAGAGTCGCAAAGAGATCTATTTGTGGCCGTCCGAATCTGTGCACTATCTCCTGAAATATCTGTGGTTGGAGCTGCCACTCTGCTGGATCCAAGGTTTGCTGGCTGAGCGAATCGGCTCGTGTGTTTTCTTGGCCAGAGATGTGATCTGCATGGAGCGAAAGAACACGATGCTCCGTCCAGCTCAAGAGTCTCTCTGCTTCAATCATCAACAACCGGGACTTGGTCCGCCCCTCCCGGTTGATGTGCGCTTTTGCGGTGACATTGTCTGTTAGAATCAACACGTGTCGATTCTGCAAGGCAGGTTGAAAAACCTTGAGCGCCAGGCGGACTGCCCTCAATACCAGCAGATTGATGCTGTACCTTCTCTCCTCTGGGGACCAGATGCCTTGAGTCACTTGGTCCTCCAAATGTGCCCCCCAGCCTTGCAGACTCGCATCCGTAGTCAATATCCAACATTCGGGTTTAAAAAAGAAGCATCCTTTGAGGATCGCTGGAGACATCCACCACCGGAGAGAGAGGCGCACCTGTGGTGGAACCTGAATTGGTAAGTTTGAAGAGGCCTGCCCTTTCTTCTGATAGGGTAAGAGGAACCATTGGAGAGGCCGAGAGTGTCTGCGTGCCCAAGGCACTATGGCTAGACACGAAACCATTTTCCCTAATAGTTGTGATAACAAAAGAAGGGGGACCTTCTAAGTCCTGATCTGCCGAACCATGGAGACTAAGCTTTGAATTCTGTCCGGGGACAGATACACTTGCCCTTTGACAGAATTGATGACGGTTCCCAGATGGAGAATCTGTGTCGATGGAACGAGCTGGCTTTTTGGGTAATTGATCGAAAACCCATGGCGTTGAAATATATCTATCACTGCTGTGATGTCTACTGTTGCCTGTTGGACGGAGGACAATAGGACTGTCGTCCAAATAGCAGAGTATACGGACAGGCAGAAGACGAACTGTACTGAGACCACTGCCACTGGCTTGGTAAACGTCCTGGGTGCCGAGGAGAGCCCGAAGGGCATCGCACAGTACTGGAAGTGCCTGTTGCCATACTCGAAGCGGAGGTACCTGCGGTGGGATGGATGTACTGGAATATGCAGGTAAGCCTCCCTGAGGTCCACTGACTGCATCAAGTCCCCTTACCTGATGCAAGCCAGGATAGATCTCAGGGACTGCATCTTGAACCTTCTGTACAAGATAAACTGGTTCAAGTGCTTGAGATTCAGGATTGCCATCCGCCCGAAGACTTGGGAACGAGAAACACTGTAGAGTAGTCCCCGGTCCTCTCCTGCAGCGGTGGCACAGGCTCTATTGCATGAATGGCTAACAAATGATGAATTTCGGCCTCCATCAGGGTCCGCATGGATGCGAGGGGAGATACTGGGCAGCTGAGGAACCGATCGGGGGGAATGGTGTGAAACTCCAGACAGAGACCAAACTCCAGAGTCCTTAGTATCCACGGCTCGTTTGTTGATTTCGCCCATTGTGAGTGGAACTGTTGAAGCCTGCCTCCAATGGGCGACTCGCCAATGGAGTCATTTGCCCCGACAAAAGGACTTGAAGCCGGAGCCACGAAACTGGCACTTCGCAGGGGCAGCGGCCTGGCTTCTGTCGCAAAAGGGCTGCCAGTCAGAAGAATGACCCGGGCCCTGGGCATAAGACCGTTGATTTTAATAGCCCCCGGAGTTGTATGATGGACGGAAGGTCTGTCTCTGTGAGTACGGTGAAAAGCGCCATTCAGGGCAGCGATACGAGGAGGGCAAATTTTTTCTTTTATCTTTATCCTCAATTAAGAGGGGATCAAGGGCCGGTCCAAATAAAAGCGGAGGCTTATATGGTGCAGTAGCTAGCTTCCACTTAGTTCTGGCATCCGCCCACCAATTACGGAGCCAGAACATTCAACGAGATGTCACCACCGAAGACAGGGCACGAGAGGCAAATTTAGCGGCGTTTAACGATGAATCTGCCAAGTACTCCGCAGCTGCGACCAATTTATTAATGTCATGGTGTAAGCGAATGTTATCTGTTGGCAGGCGTTCCTGCACCTGTCGGAGCCACAACAGAGAAGCCCTGGTGAAGAAGGAAGTAGCCGCTGCAGCTCACACTGTCCATGCAGAGGCTTGATGAGTCTTTCTAAATGCAAGTTCAGCTTTTCTGTCCTCAGAACGCAGCCCATCAACAATATCACCGGTCATCAAAGAAGACGAAGACAATGTGGCAACCGGTGCATCCACTGAAGACTAAGATAGTAGAGATTCAAGTTCGGGACTCGCACAAAACAGTTTCTTGTCCAAGGAGCTTGGCTCAGTCAGTGAACCCGGTTGGTTCCAGCCACTTTGGACTACCTCTGAGAAGAGTGGCGGACATGGAACAAAGTCCTTGTCAGGTTTTGAAACATGAAACATGAAAAAGCGGATCATGCGGGTCAGTTAACTGTTGAAACCCCTTGGCAGACAATGACAGCCCGAATTTAGTGGTGAGCTTGGCCTTGTGGAACAACAATTTGAAGAGTGCAGGGCGGAAAAGGCCAGAAAATGCAGGCTGATCAGGTAGTAGGCCCTCGTCCTCTGATAGTTCCATGTCATCAGGAAAGTCCTCACAAACATCTGAGTCCTCACTGGACACATACTCCTGATGGGCCGATGTGGACGGCTTGACTGGCATCCGACTGGGACCAGGCTGAGGCCGATTGGAATCATGGGAAGTAATACTGCCTTGGTGAAGACTGGTGGCCAAAACCTTGCCCAAGGCATCAGAAAGCACAGAGTAGATATCCACTTGTGGTGGTGGATTTGGTTGGTTCTGCCTGTGGTGCTGAAGAGTAGCAGACTGCGGCAAAGAAGTATCCTCAATTACTTCTGTTGGCTGTGTAACCTGAGCATGGTCCACCGAAACAGCTGGTGGGCGATCCTCTTTATCAATGGAGGGCTCCTCCTGAGGCTCAGGGGGAAGGTGATGGGGCAAAGAACCGAAAACGGGTTGGGCAGGGGGTTGACTGGAAGACGCTGCCAAAAATGCTGCCCTTCTCGCCTTATCATATTGGCGCTCAAGCGCTTTGTGATGCTGTACAGTGCATCTGTCTACATTCAAATTCCCCTTGGCTCAGGCCCGAACCACCTTGGGGACCTTGCTCTTAGCTTTTGCTTTGGCGGGTTTAGAAACTGACTGGTCTGCAGAAGTTGCACAGGTAATTTCAGGCTCAAGGTCAGATGAAATGGGGGAATCAGCCATTGTTAGAAAATTGGGACCCCTGCAGGTCAATGAAGACAAACCAAGGGCTTGGCAACAATTAGTGTTCAGTGCCAGCAATGGTAAGTGAATTAAAAGTTCAGCAGCGTAAGATAGGGAACGCAATGTTAAGGTACCCTGCGTGAGGTAAGCCCCTCCCAACGCAGCAAATTCGGTGGTGGTAAAGGGCTAGGCTCAGCTGAGCCAGAAGCGCCTCACACTGTTCGAGTCGGTGGTGGTAAAGCTAGTCTCAACTGAGATAGGAAGCACTTCAGACTGCTGTTAATAATCCCTCAGGCACAGAACGCCTTTGGTTTGCGAGGGAACCAATCCAAAATGGCGGCTGGGTTGTCTGAAAAAGGCCTCAAAATGGCGACCGCATTTTAGGCAGGTGCTAAGATGGCTGCCACCACCCAAAACTGCCAGAAACAAATGCCCCTGCCAGGAAAAATGCTGCGGTAGCGGATACATGGGAAGACTTACTGTGACCTTGTAAAACAAGAGCTTGCCTCCTAAGCGCTACCACTGACTTCAATACACATCAGAGCTTGCCAGGAACATAGACAGAGGCTCCGGAGC
The DNA here is from genome assembly GCA_030761175.1 of Masticophis lateralis. NCBI lineage: Eukaryota > Metazoa > Chordata > Lepidosauria > Squamata > Colubridae > Masticophis > Masticophis lateralis. Next base: position 80,034,067 of record JAUDYJ010000004.1, read on the forward strand.
CGCTCAATTGAACCATTGCTGGCGCTGAGGCGGTGGCAGTCAAAACCAGCGCACCGGTAGACCAGCGAAACCGCCCGCGGCTGAAATCAAGGTGCGGAGCTGCCCAGCCGGGACAGGCTCCATAAGGCTGTCAAATTTCAAGGTTTAAAGCCGCAGAGCGGCCTGGAGCCCCAGGCGCGAAAGTGCGGTTTGACAGCTGAGAGGCAAATTCAATCAAAGCAGCAGCCAGCAGAAAGAAAGAAAGAAAGAAAGAAAGAAAGAAAGAAAGAAAGAAAGAAAGAAAGAAAGAAAGAAAGAAAGAAAGAAAGAAAGAACGAACAAACAAACAAACTAGACTCACAAAGAGACTGACTAACGGACACAGAAAACGACAAAAATAAAAAAATTATCTAAGCTAATCTATGATATTAAAGGCTGAAAATTCACAGAGCTAAGCTACACTCGTGTTCCCTCAGCAACTGAGTGAACAGACTGAAGGAGGAGCATGGACAGGGGCGTGGTCTAGGAAGGAGGAAGAGATATGAAGAATTTATAGATCTACACTCAGTTCCCTACAGTCAACATGAGAATATTACCTAGCTGATGGAATGCAGGAGCAGCGCATTCAAAACAGAGCTGCTTAACTCATTCTTTGCATCAGTCTTCATACAAAAAGAAACTATAGCCCAACATAATGAAAACATAACTGTAAAAGACAGACTAGAAATAAAAATTAAAATAAACAAGAAAATGGTAAGAGATCTTGATGAATATAAACCACTAGGATCTGATGGATTACATACCAGAGTTCTGAAGGAGCTGGCAGATGTTATATTAGAACCATTGTACCATATCTTTCAAAAAATCCTGGAACACCTGAGAAATACTGGAGGTTAGAGTTAGGAAAAAGGGGGAAAAGCCCCAGTCCCAGGAAACTGCAGATCAACCAGCCTAACATCAATACATGGGAAGATACTGGGGGAAAAAATTAAAAAGGAGCTGGCTGATATTAACTCAGAACCATTGTACCATATGTTTCAAAAATCCTGGAGCACCGGAAAAGTACCTGAGGATTGGAAAAGGGCTGATGTGGTTCCCATTTTCAAGAAAGGAAAACAACAGATCAGGGAAACTACAGACCAATCAGTCTAACATCAATTCCTGGGAATATTCTGGAAAAGATAATAAAAAACAGATCTGTGAACAACCAGAAGCAAATAAAGTGATAACTAGTAGCCAGCATGAGTTTGTTAAAAACAGATCATGCCAAACTCTTATTTCATTTTTTGATCGTGACTAAATTAGTAGACCAGTAAAATGCTATGGACATAGTATATTTAGATTTCAGCAAGGCATTCAACAAAATAGACCACAATCTACTTCTTGGTAAACTAGAAAAATGTGGGATAGATAGCATCACCACTAGATGGATTCGTAACTGGCTGACAAACTACTCAACAAGTAGTCCTTAATGGTACTACATCTACATGGAGGGAAATAAGCAATGGGGTACCACAAGGGTCTGTCTTAGACCCAGATCTTCATAAATGACTTAGATGAGGGAATAGAAGGAGAACTCATCAAATTTGCAGATGACACTAAACTGGCAGGAATAGTCAACACCCCAGAAGAAAAGCTCAGGATCCAAAAAGATCTTGACAGACTTGAACAATGGGCCCTATCCAACATGAAACTTAATATGGAAAGAAGCAAAGTTTTACACTTAGGGAAGAAAAACCAAAAGTACAGGCACAAATTAGGCAAAACCTGGTTCAAAAACAGTAACTGTGAGAGGGGCCTTGCAGTCTTAGTGGATGATCACTTAATCATGAGCCAGCAGTGTGCAGCAGTAGCCATAAAAGCTAATACAATCCTTGGTTGTATAAAGAGAGGCATAGAATCAAAATCATGTGAAGTACTAGTACTGTTTTATAAAGTCTTACTACAACCACACCTGGAATATTGCATCCATTTTTCATCACCGCATTACAAAAAAGATGTTGAGATTATGGAAAAAGTGCAAAGAAGAACAACTAAGATAATTAAGGGCCTGGAGACAAAAACATATAAAAAACGGTTGCAGAAATTGGATATGGCCAGTTAAGAGAAAAGAAGGACTGGGGTGACATGATAGCAGTATTCCAGTATTTTAGGGGCTGCCACAAAGAAGAGGGGTTCAATTTATTTTCCAAAGCACCAGAAGGCAAGACAAGAAACAATGAATGTAAACTACTCAAGGAGAGAAGCAATCTGGAATTAACAAGAGCCTTCCTAACAGTAAGGACAATTAACCAGTAGAATAGCTTGCCTTCAGAAGTTGTAGGTGCTTCATCACTGGAGGCTTTTAAGAAAAGTCTGGATAGCCACCAATCTGAAATACTATACGGCCGTGATGGCTAACTTTTTTTTCCTTGGGTGCCAAAAACGCACACGCATGGATGCCCACACCCATAATGCAATGCCCCCCATGCACGCCCCACTCCCTGTGTATGCATGCGCAAACTCCCCATGCTGCCCTGCCCCCTGCACATGTGTGTGCAACTCCCCCACATGTGCACATGGCCCCCCAAACCCTGTTTTGGGCTTAGCAGGCCTCCAGAGGCACGAAACGGCCTGTTTCTGGACTTCTGGTAGGCCCAATTTTCATCTTCCCAGAGCCTCGCACGAGCCCTGTACTTAACTTGGCATCCAAAATAGGCTGCATGGAGACTCCTGGGAGGGGCGGCATGTGCATGTGCATGTGTCTCCTACAGAGACCCAAAAATCAGCTGGCTGGCAGGAGGCATGCATGCATGTGCTGTGGAGCTGACATAGGGTGGCAGCTCATATATCTGCAGATATGGCTCCACATGCCGCCATCACAGGTATAGGGTCTCCTGCTTGAGCAGGGGGTTGTATGATCCATATAAAGTTATTTGAATTTATGTTTCCTAAACAACTTTCCCACTCTGATGAGCTATTATTTCTCTAGAAGGCAACTTGTAGAGGTTTTCCTAGTATTCAACTTATTATATCTTGATTGCCTTGAGACATTGTGAAACCATCAGCTGTAAAACATTTGTCTTTGATCTCTCTATTCTCACAGCTGGGAGACAGCTGTTTCTAACCACTGCTTTCAACCTTACGTAGCCTATTAAATCAACTATTACGGAGGTGACCTTTAACTTTTGACCTTTATTTACATTTCAAGTTTTTGATTGGCTTCCTGCCTGTGATTAAAGGATGACTGTTTAGGGGAAAGCAGTGGATCTACTATTTATTATTCTGCTAATTGTGTATAACTTCTTTGGACTCTAATGGATATGTACACACTTCTGGCCTTTCCAAACTTGATAGTCTCCACATGGCATAACATCTACAACAATGGGATATAATACTAGCATGACAACTGTGGAATGTAGCTTTAAAGAGCAGCTTTAAAGTGGTCTCTCGGGGTTCTTCTGAAATTCTATTTTTCAATTACTTAAACTGTATTTTTAAATGGTTAAAAGACTTTTTAATTTAAAAAATTGATAACATTGCATTTTTAGTTAGAAATTCCTACGATCATGTTCCAAATCTTTAAAAAACAGGACATTAAAGCAATTATCTTCAAACTAGAATTTATATTCCATCAATAAAATAGTAACAATAGCTTTCAGTTGACTGCACAATATGCAGCTCAGAAACACCAATCGCTTCTACGGGGCTAGTCAAACTCTTTTAAAGAGGAGCTGTATTACATGTCTTCTCTTTGTTCCCTTGCTAATTCCCACCCATTCATTTGGTTTATATGGCTGCAAAACTGGAAAGACTCTCAATGGCTTTCTCTTACCTCCTCCTTCTCCCCTCCTGCCCAGTGATGGGATTCAGCCGGTTTGCACTGGTTTGCCCAAACCAGTAGCTAACTGTTTCTGCAGTTTGGTGAACTGGCTGATCCACCATTAATTGGCCCCACCCTGCCCCTCGCCCCTCTCCTCATTGGCTAGCTTTTTGCCTAGATTTGTCCAGCTGCCAGGGGGGATTGGGGAGAAGGTGCCTCACCTACCATAGCTGCCAGCAGTGGGGGGGGGGGGGTTGGCTAGGGAGTGCAAGGCTGTGCCACCCATGTTGCCCCTCCGCTGTCCACCCATGCCCTTTGGCTGAGCACGACAGACCAGAGCAGTTCTCCCTCCCCTGCCATTGGGCTTACATTCTAGCCTGCAGGGCTTGCACCACTCTGCTCACCGCTGCTGCCCATGAAGGTAAGACCAATGGCGGGGGAGGTAAGACCTGCTGCGCTCAGCTGAAGGGTATGGGCCAGCAGGTGAGGGCCAACTGGTAGTGGGGTGATGCGGACAGCGAAGCCTCACAGTCCCTGGCCGGGCCCTGCCCACTGGCAGCCACGGCAGGTGAGGCCCAGCAGCTGCAGAGAGTCCAGGCAGAGTGTGTATGAGATGTGCACTGGGAGAGGGGGCCAAGTGGCAGCAGCTCAGCCCTGGCTCGCCTTCCACTCTGCCACCAGCCATGGGAGGAAGGGAAGGACAGGTGGAGATCAGGGGTTGCAGCCAGCTGGGAAAGCCAAACTGCTGCCCATCCCAGAGCTATTGATAGGGATGGGCAAGGCGGGGGCTGTGGGGAGCACCTGGCTTGAAGTTCCCAGCCCTTTCTTTCTTAATCTGCCCAAAAGAGGGAGGGGGGGAAGCCCCCCCCATCTGGCCCCTTTGTTGGATGTGGAGTCTTTATAGCCCAGATAAGGTGCGGTGGCAAAGAAAGAGGGGTCTTGAAAGAGCTTGGCCGCCTCCAGACACTCATTCCTCAGCATGTGAGTCATAGTTCAAGTATTCCATGGCTTTAGAGTTGGAGCTCAGCCCTTGCACAATCTGTCTGTCCTTTGCTAATTTAGCAGCAATCCCAGCCATGCTGCTGCTTCACCACACAGCACTCCTCCTGTCTTCCTCTCTGCAAGGAGGCCCCGGCGAGCTGAGGGGATTCAGAGCCAAACTGGCCAAGTGTGATTCAGTTCTGGGAGAGAAAATAACAGGGTCTCTATATCCGGGATGTGACTGGTCTGGCCTTCACAGGACAGGCTGGAAAAAAGGGGCCGTGAACTTCTTCCTGCAGCTCCTTGCGAGCTCACTGGATGAGCGAGGCTGGTTCATGTGCATTTTTTAAGGATATCAACAAATGGTTGGGATTGATACTGCAAAGGTGAACCTGATCTTTCTGTGTTTTCTTAGGGTGGAAAGGTTCCCACCGCCCCATCCGCCATTGATTTTACACACAAGGAGAGAGAGCATTCAGGTCCATTACCTTCCTGCATCTCTCTCTCTCTCTCTCTCCCCCCCCCTCTCTCTCTCACACACACCTGCCTGCCCCCCCCCCAATCTCACTCGAAATAACTGGGCAGTATCCAAATAAAACCACTTACACAAATGATTTATTTTTTAGTATCTTGTTCTGCATAAAGTTTGCATGGTATTAAAGCAACATTTTTAAAGAGCACAAGTATAAAAATCAGTAGAAACTATAATAATGGCAATAAAAATATAATAAACAAGACAACAGAAAATAGAAATATTAGTAAAAGTTATAAAAATGCTAAAAAACAAAAATCCTGAGAAAATACAAAGAACTTGCTCCCAAACAATGATTATAAAAGCGGTTCAGGAGCACCATAACTGAAAAGGCCCTTTTTCCTGCCTTGCCATCACATTTAGAAACTCCTTTTGGTTACAGATAAACTGTTCAACCAATAAACTGTTCAATCTGTGATTCTTTGCTCCTGAAATCACTATGAGATCTTTGTGCATTTCAATTCAGATATAAGTCTTGGCTTGTGTTCGTACATCATTGGTTATCTTTTAAAAGCATGGTTTTCACACTTAAAACTAATATTCTGACTATCTATGTATCTGTATGTATGTGTGTGTGTGTTGATGTTTCCACAAATGTAACAAGCGTTGGGAGACAATTGTTTGAAAAGTGGAATAAAACTACAAGTAGAGGAATAATAAATAAAATAGTATTAAAAATTAATGTCTTATTCCAAGACATTGTGAGAAAAAATATGAATATGAATAAAATGGCTCCAAAATTAGGGGAGTCATCTTTATCACTTAAAGTAACAACATAATTTAAGATATATTTTATTAAAATATTATATTAAATTTGTATAATGCTTGACTCTTAATGACTTTGAAATATGGTGGTTTTTAGACAAAAAGACCTGATATTCTGAAGGTAGAAATGTGATTTAAATTATAAAACTGAATGGTTTAAATTTTTGTTTTCCTGCATTTGTGCAATGTTAAATTTGTTTTATTTTCTAACTTCTTGTTATACTGTTTTTATACTATTTATGGTTCTACTTCTAGCAAATATACTCCTAAGAACTCACAGGATTTTGATGTCCCTGGTGGCAACCATTATTTTGATACTCTTGACTCCACTGCACAGATGCCACTCTGGATATGTACTGGATATACCCAGTCTGTAATGTTTAAATTTACTGCTGCAGTATTTATTTAAAAATAACAATTCACTCTAGGGAGAGGGAATCAACAGTGTCAAAATGTACTAGGCACATATGATGTATATACATAGGATTAAATACTGTATTTTGAGCAAGGTGAGCTGCCCTGCGAGAAGGGGCCAGGCATGACAAAGAGTGGCGGGACCAGGCATGGCGAGGAGAGGCCATGTGAGGTGCCGCTCAACATCAGCGAAGTCAAATTGGCCATGCCCACCCATCCACACAACCACCCAGCCACGCCTACCAAGCTAGTCATTAGGGTAGAGAACCAATTGTTAAACTGGAAGAGACACCTAGAGGGCTGTTGGAGGTCTTCCCTCGCTAAGTCTGACCGAACACAGTTAAGAATCCATATTAGGTCTTATCTTGTGGCAATGGAAGTGGGGAAATGTGACTATTTTGCTGCTCTCATTGCGTCTGCAGAAAATCACCTGCAGCCTTGTTTTGAGTGACCCCCTCCCTTCTCCATCAGGGAGCGAGGGAAAACACCTTGCAAGGCAGTGCTGAGGATTTTGTGCAATTTCTGCAGGACAAAATCACTCAGATTCGGATGGGGTTAGACTCTGACTGGGCAGGATCTGACGAGGGGATGAGAGCGGATCTTGGTGGTGATATCTGGGTTGAATTTGACCCTGTTTCTATGGAGGAAGTGGACAGGATTGTGGGTAGACTGGGGGCCTCCACATATTTATTGGACCCCTGTCCCTCCTGGCTTGTTGCGGCAACCAGGGAGGTGACTGAAGATTGGATCTGGGTGATTATCAATGCTTCATTGAGAGATGAGGTTTTCCCCACCTTACTTAAGGAGGCGGTGGTTCGTCCCTCCTCAAGAAGCCTGCCCTGGATCCGGCCTCCTTGAACAACTTTAGTCCAGTCTCTAACCTTCACTTTTTAGCAAAGGTTGTTGAGTCTGTGGTGGCATACCAGCTCCCGCAATTCCTGGAGGAGACTGATTATCTAGACCCATACCAATCAGGCTTCAGGCGTGACACAGCACAGAAACGGCTTTGGTCGCCCTAGTAAATGATCTCTGGCGGGCCCGGGATGGGGGTTATTCCTCCATTCTGTGCTACTTGACCTCTCAGTGGCTTTCGATACTATCGACCATGGTATCTTATTGCCCTTCAAGGCAGAGTGGCTGTGGATTCTGGTGTCCCATGATCTAGCATCCCCATCACTTCTGATGAGAGGGAAGTCTCTTGCTCCCTCTGAAAGGGTTCGTAATCTTGGTGTCCTTCTTGATTCACAGCTATCTTTAGTTTAGTTTAGTTTAGTTTATTAAATTTATATACCACCCTTCTCCTAGTGGACTCAGGGCGGTGCACAGCCAGGAATAAAAACACTTCAATACAAAATTTAAAATTTATAAAAGAATTAAACAATTTTTGGCCCAGAAAATTTAAAAAACCAATAGGCAATTTAAAATTTAAAACCCATAGACAATTTAAAAACTAAAGGGGGGGGGGTTACACCAGCCCAGCTTGACGAAATAAAAAAGTTTTTAGGGCACAGCGAAAAGCCCGGAGATCAAGTATCATACAGATCTCAGGGGGCAAATCGTTCCAGAGGGCTGGTGCTGCCACAGAGAAGGCTCTCCCCCTGGGTGTCGCCAGCCGACATTGCCTGGCTGATGGCACCCTGAGGAGTCCCTCTCTGTGGGAGCGTACTGGCCGGTGGGAGGCTATCGGTGGCAGAAGGCGGTCCCGCAAGTACCCAGGCCCTATGCCACGGAGCGCTTTAAAGGTGGTAACCAACACCTTGAGGCGCACCCGGAAGACCACCAGAAGCCAATGCAGCTCACGCAGGAGAGGTGTCACATGGGAGCGCCCCCTTGCTCCCATAATCCCCTGCGCAGCCGCATTCTGCACTAGTTGGAGCCTCTGGGTGCACCTCAAGGGGAGCCCCATGTAGATGGTCCATTTAGTGGACCATCTAATGGCCGTGACAAGGGAGGCATTTGCACAGGTTTGCCTGGTGCGCCAGTTATGCCCCTTCCTAGACAGGGACACCCTCCATATGGTCACTCACGCTCTCATCATCTCTTGGTTGTATTACTGCAATGCCCTCTACATGGGGCTGCCCTTGGGGTGCATCCGGAGGCTCCAACTGGTCCAGAATGTGGTCACACGAGTAGTTACAGATGCTTCCTGCTACTCCCATGTGACACCACTTCTGCGCGAGCTGCACTGGCTGCCAGTGGTCCTCTGGGTCCGCTTCAAGGTGCTGGTACTCACCTATAAAGCTCTTCATGGCACAGGCTTGGAGTATTTGCAGGAACACCTCCTACCGGCTTCCCACCGCCCAGTGCATTCACGTAGGATGGCCCTCCTCTGGATCCCCTCAGCCAGACAGTGTCGGCTGGCAGTCCCCAGGATGAGGGCGTTCTCTGTGGTCGCACCAACCCTCTGGAATGGGTTGCCCGTCAAGCTCTGGATGGCCCTCGATCTCCTCACCTTCCATGCCGACCTTAAGACATGGCTCTTTCAACAGCTTCCCTGATCTGTTGCTGATTTTAATTTTGGGGATTTTATTTGGTTTTAATATTAGTTAATAGAATTTTTCATTGTCGGGTTGTTTTTATTGTTGTTAGCCACCCTGAGTCCTATGGGAGAAGGGCGGCATACAAATCTGACAATCAATCAATCAATCAATCAATCAATAAATAAATAAATAAATAAATAAATAAATAAATAAATTTGAATCACACCACTGCTCCTGCCCTTATGTGTTCAGTTCCTTCCCTGCTGACTTCTTCCTTCTGCCTCCTCTTTCTTCTGCCTCTGTTTTTTGCTTCCTCTTTCTCTTAGTTGGATCCCCCTCCGACTGTTTGCTTATGTAGATGATCTGGCTCTGAGTTTCAAATAATTTAAGACAGTAGACAGAGAGGGTATAATGGAGCCAATCCCTAGCTTGTTTGCTATTTAAAAGCCTTGCTACTTAACTTATGAAAGTGTCAGGATGCGTTAACAACAAGATCAGCCAGTCCCACTCTGTCCAGGTATGCCTACCTCCTTCTTAGTATCATGGTAGATTTCATTTATTTCAACACTAAGAGTGTCATTTTATTTTAAAATCTGTATTTATAGCATGCTTGGCCACAAAATAACATACTATAACAAAGGCTAACAATGTAAGATGTTAGCCAATGTTGTTTTTCTAATTTTTGGAGAGAACTTATTTATTATTATATTTTCTTCTGAAGGCACATTTGTTAACATCTGTCTCAGCATTTTAATACCAAATTGGAAAGAATTCATCATTGGAGGAAGAAGTGGAAGGATCAGCTAGAGCCATGATGGCAAACCTATGGCACACGTGCCACAGGTGGCACACGGAGCCATATCAGTAGGCATGTGAGCATTGCTTTAGCTCAGCTCTGGCACGCATGCACACACCGGTCAGCTGATTTTCGGGCCTTCCAGGCCCACTGGAAGTCGGGAAACGGGCTGTTTCCAGATTCCGGAGAGGCTCTGGGTGGTGGGTAAGGTCATTTTTGCCCTCCCCAGGCTCCTAGAAAGACTCTGGAGCCTGAGGAGAGTGAAAAACAGGCCTCCCAGTCTCACTGAAGTTGACTCCTAGAGACGCTCTGGAGGCTGGGGACAGCAAAAAGGTCACTTCCTGTGCAACCAGAAGTTGGGAAACTGGCCATTTAGAGCCCTAGAGGGCCTCTGAGGGGGTGGGGAAAGCTGTTTTCGCCTTCCCCAGATGTATAGAGAGGATCTGAAGCCAAGTGAGAAAGAAAAATGGGCCTTCCCCAGGCCCTCTGGAGGCAGAAAATAGCCTGTTTCCCTACTTCTGGTGGGCCCAGAAGGCCCAAAAATCAACTGGCCACTGCACACATGCATGCCAGAGTTGAGCGGGTGCCAGGCGACATGGCTTCACATGCCACCTGTGACACGCGTGCCATAGGTTCGCTATCACGGGTCTAGACTCTTTTTAAAAACATCCATTGATGGAGTGCCCATGATTTCTGGAGGCAAGTTGTTAGACTAGTTAATTGTCCTCACTGTTAGAAAGTTTCTCTTTAATTCCAGGTTGCTCTTCTCTTTGATCAGTTTCCAACCATTATTTCTTGTCCTGCCTTCTGGTGCTTTGGAGAATAATTTGACCTCTTGTTTGTGGCAGCCCCTAAAATACTGGAATGCCGCTATCATGTCATCCCTAATAGACTAGCCAAACCCAAATCCTACAGCCATTCTTCATATGTTTTAGTCTCCAGGCCTTTGATCATCTTACTTTCACTTCTCTGAATTTTTTCCAAAGTCTCAACATCTTTTTTGTAGTATGGTGACCAAAATTGGTTGCAGTATTCCAGGTGTGGTTTACCTAGGGCAGGTGTCAGCAACCTGCCGCTCCGGAGCCATATGCAGCTCTTTGGACCCTCTGCTATGGCTCCCTGTTGGGTGATTCCACCACTGGCTGGCCCTGCCCCTTGCTCTCCTCTCCCAGTTACTCCTTGCCTGGCCTGAGAAGGTAAGGGCAATGGTGGGTGATGGAGAAGTGGCCTGGGCAGAGACAGAGAGATACAGAAAGGGGGGAGAGAGAGACAAACATACAGAGAGTGGGGAGAATGGAAGAGAGTGGGGAGGGAGGGAGAGAGAGATGTCAAAAGGGTTTTGTGGTCCCCGGTATTTTTTAATAACCGGTTCTCTGCTCTAATGACCGGCTGGGTAGATGTGGCTAGGGGGTAATGTGACTGGTGGAAGTGAGTGACGTTGAGTTGGCCATGCCCACCCAGGTTTTGTGGCTCCCAGTGTTTTCTTTTCTGTGGGAAACAGGCCCAAATGGCTCTTTGAGTGTTTAAGGTTGCAGACCCCTGACCTAGGGTTTTATAAAGCGGTACTTCACCTGATCTTGATTCTATGCCTGGTTATACAACCCAGGATTCCGTTAGCTTTTTTAGCTGCTGCTGCACATTGCTGGCTCATGTTTAAGTGATCATTCACTAGGACTCCAAGGTCCTTTTTCCATAGTCTCAACATCTTTTTTGTAATGTGGTGATGAAAAATGGATGCAATATTCCAGGTGTAGTTGTAGTAAGACTTTATAAAACAGTACTAATACTTCACATGATTTTGATTCTATGCCTCTCTTTATACAACCAAGGATTGTATTAGCTTTTATGGCTACTGCTGCACACTGCTGGCTCATGATTAAGTGATCATCCACTAAGACTGCAGGGCTCCTCTCACAGTTACTGTTTTTGAACCAAGTTTTGCCTAATTTGTAGCTGTACTTTTGGTTTTTCTTCCCTAAGTATAAAATTTTGCTTCTTTCCGTATTAAATTTCATGTTGTTGGATAGGGCCCATTGTTCAAGCCTGTCAAGATCTTTTTGGATCCTGAGCTTTTCTTCTGGGGTGTTGGCTTTTACTGCCAGTTTAGTGTCATCTGTAAATTTGATGAGTTCTCCTTCTATTCCCTCATCTAAGTCATTTATGAAGATATTGAAGAGTACTGGGCCTAAAACAGAGTCTTGTGGTACCCTACTACTTACTTCTCTCCATGTGGATGTAGTACCATTAACGGCTATTCATTGAGTATATTTTGTCAGCTAGCTACAAATCCATCTGGTGATGATGTTGTCTATTCCACATTTTTCTAGCTTACCAAGAAATAGATTGTGGTCTACTTTGTCAAATAATAAAATCTAAGTATACTATGTCCACTCTTTTTGCTAGTCTACTAATTTAGTCACTTTATCAAAAAATGAAATAAGAGTTTGGCATGATCTGTTTTTAATAAACACATGCTGGCTACTAGTTATCACTTTATTTGCTTCTAGTTGTTCACAGATCTGGTTTTTATTATTTTTTCCAGAATATTCCCAGGAATATATGTTAGATTAATTAGTCTGTAGTTTCCCTGGTCTGTTTTTTTCCTTTCTTGAAGATGGGAACCATATCAGCACTTTTCTAATCCTCAGGTACTTCCCCGGTGCTCCAGGATTTTTGAAAGATATGGCACAATGGTTCTGAGTTAATATCTGCCAGCTCCTTCAGAACTCTGGGATGTAATTTGTCAGGTCACAGAGATTTATATTCGTCAAGGTCAGATAGATGTTTTCTTAACATTTTCTTGCTTATTTTATTTCTAGTTTGTCTTTTACAGTAGTTTTTTTGGTACATTGGGCTATAATTTCTTTTTGCGTGAAGACTGGTGTGAAAAATGAGTTAGGCATCTCTGCTTTCTTCTTACTGTCTGTTATTTCCTTGCCATCTTCTGTCTTTAGTGGATCTACTGTTTCCTTGTTTTTTCTTGCTATTAATATGTTGAAAGAAAGTTTTTTAAAAAAATTATCTTTGACTTTCGTTGCAAGTCTTTGTTCAAGCTAGCCCTTGCTTTCCTGACTTCATCTTTGCATGTTCTGGCTCTCTGCTGATAATCAGCCTTACTTAAGTGTCCCTTTTTCCATTTTTTGTACTTGTCATTTTTGTCTTTCAGTTTGTCAGAGAGATCTTTGTGCAGCCATGCTGGTTTCTTCTTGAATTTGTTTTTTTCCCCCTGGACTTTAAGATTAAATTTTTCAGTCTCCCACACTTCTTGTAATTGTTTTCCCCTTTAGGATTTTCATCCATGGAATCTTTCCTAGGCTCTCTCCAAGTTTGTTTAAATCAGCTCTTTTAAAGTTTAAGACATTGTTTGGATTATTTTTTATTGCTTATGTTTGCATTATATTGCATTCCAGTATGACATGGTCACTTTCACCCAAGGTTCCGGGAACTTCAATTCTCCTATTATTCCCACTTGTTCTCTATTAGTAAGAATTAGGTCCAGTATAACTTTACTTTTAGTTCCCTCCTCTACCTTTTGAATGACAAAGTTGTCAGCTAGGCTGGTTAGGAATCGCTGTATAGTCTCCCAGTTGATATCTGGATAGTTAAGGACTCCCATTACTACTGTGGAATGCTTCCTACATATATTTGTTAACTGGTTGGCAAAGAGTTCATCTACTTCTTCAGATTGGTTGGGTAGCCTGTAATATATATACCTATGGCAATATCACTTTTTTTTTCCTTTTTATATTGACCCATATACATTCTGGAGGGGATTGATTGATTGATTGATTGATTGATTGATTGATTATTGTGATTTATATGCCGCCATTCTCCCTGAGGACTCAGGGAGGCTTACATACAACAATCATCAATACAAATCACAGTAAAGCAATTAAAATAAAATTAAAACCCCCATTAAAATCATATTAAAATTATAAAACTTTATCTTTGATCATAGGCATTTCTGTAGCTATGTAGTGCTCTCTTACATATAGTGCAACTCCACCTCCTCTTTTTGTTGAACTGTTTCTTTTGAACAATTCCTATCCATCCATCAGTACATTCCAATCATGGGTTTTGTCCCACCAGATTTCTGTAATGGCAACTATGTCATACCTGCTTGTGTACTATTGCTTCTAGTTCATCCTGTTTGTTCCTCAAACTTTAAGCATTTGTTTATAAGCATTTAAGACTTTTATGCAGGTATGTTTCCTGCATCTCCTAATTGTTGTTTGAGTTTTTCTCATCACTCCCCATCTCATTGTTTGATTTGTTTTCTTGGGATTTATGATTGGTTTTGTGTTCTAGAGATTTAAAGATTGGTCACTCTCCCCCCTCAATTTTAGTTTAAAGACCTTCTGATGAGTTGAGCCAGTCTTTTTCTGAGTATGTTTTGCCCTGTTTTCATGAGGTGCAGCCCATCCCTTGCCAAGAATCCTTTGTGAAGGTAATGTAGCCCATGGTCCAGGAAATCGAAGTTTTCTTGGTAACACCAACCCTTTAACAGGCAATGGTTTATTTCTAGAATTGTTTTCCCCCTCAATGGGTGTTGACCTTTCGCTGGGAGTACTGATGAGAATACTACTTGTGCTCCTAGCTCCTTAACTTTTGTTGCTTAGTTGCTTATAATCTCTATATATTGTATTCAGGTTCTTTGTTGTGTCATTTGTTCCAATGTGAAGGAGGAGGAAAGGGTAGTAATCTATGGGCCTAATTATTCTGGTTAGGTTCTCAGCCACATCTTTGATTTTTGCTTCAGGGAGATAACATACATCCCTAGATTGTATGCCTGGTCTGCAGATGACTGGCTCTGTTCTTTTGAGAATAGAATCTCCTATCACCAACACTCACCTTCCTTTTTTAAGGAAGTGATTTCATGTTTATCTCAGGTATGTTTGTTGATGTGACTTTTTAAAGTCACATCATATTTGATGCTGTCTCTTTTCTAGATGTCTGCATGTTTTCTTGGAGGGGGACATTGTGGGTCTGTGTATTTTCATCCAGGAGGAGAAATCAATTGCCCAATTTTAATGGGGCTGCTTCTGGTTGGGTTAGATTGAGCAGTAGGGGTTTGTTAGATGTATGCTACTTCTTTCTTTGATTATTGTGTTTCCTTCTATATGTGACATACCTCAATTTGTCTTCCTCCAAGAGTTTATAACAGATTAATAGAGTTGGAAGGGACCTTATAGTCCAACCCCCCACTCAAACAGGAGACCCTACACCATTTCTGACAAATGGCGGGCCAATCTTTTCTTGAAAGTCTCAAGTGATGAAGCTCCCACAACTTCCAAAGGCAAACTGTTCTGTTGGTTGATTGTTCTGTCAGAAAGTTCCTCCTCATTTCTAGGTTGAATCTCCCCTTGGTCCATTTCCATCTATTATTCCTTGTCTGGCCTTTGGAAAACAGCTTGACCCACTCCTCTCTGTGGAAGCCCCTCAAGTATTGGAAGACAGCTATCATGTCTCCCCTGGTCCTTCTCTTCACTAGACTAGCCATGCCCAGTTCATGTAACCATTCTTCATATGTTTAGTCTACAGTCCCCTAATCATCCTGGTTGCTTTCCTCTGCACTTTTTCTAGTGTCTCAACATCTTTTTTATAGTGTGGTGACCAAAACTGGATGCAGTATAGGTGTGGTCTTACTAGGGCATTATAGAGTGGTATTAGTACCTCACTTGATCTTGATTGTATCTCTCTGTTAATGCAATTTAGGATTGTGTTGGCTTTTTTAGCTGCCACTGCTCAGTGCTGGCTCATATTTAGCTGATTGCTATTAAGCCTGGTTTCCCCCAGTTTATAGGTGTGCTTTTGGTTTTTCTTACCTAAGTGTAAGACTTTACTTTTCTCTACATTGAATTTCATTTTGTTAGATAGGGCCCAGTGTTCAAGTCTGTCAAGATTCATCTGGATCTTAAGCCTATCTTCTAGGGTGTTAGCTATTCCTGCCAGTTTAGTATCAGTTGCAAATTTGGTGAGTTCCCCATCTATTCCCTCATCTAAGTGAGGATATTGATGGATCTATGAAGATATTGAAGTGTACTGGGCTTAAGACAGAACCTTGTGGCACCCCACTAGTTACTTCTCTCCATGTAGACTTAGACTCATTAAGGACTATTCATTGAGTATGGTTTGTCAGCCAGTTGCGAATCCATCTGGTGGTGAAGCTATCTATTCCACTTTTTTCTAGCTTCCGAAGAAGTAGGTTGTGGTCTACTTTGTTGAATGCCTTGCTGAAGTCTAAGTGTATTATGTCCACAGTATTTCACTGGTGTACATAGTCACTATGTTGAAGAATGAAATAAGATTAATTTGGCATGATCTGTTTTTAAGAAACCCGTGCTGACTGCTAGTTATTACTTCACTCGTTTCTAGGTGTTGGCAGATTTGTTTTTTTATTATCTTTTCCAGCATCTTCCCAGGTATTAATGTTAGGTTGATTGGTCTGTAGTTTCCTGGGTCTGTTTTTTTCAGCAGGGTCAAATCCTATGGGAGTATTCATTATTTGGTTCAATTTGGGTATAGCTTTCTTAAGTAGGTCAGAGTTTGGCTAGAGTTGCCTCTAGATCCCTTACTTTTTCCTCTAGTACTTCACATATTTACATTTAATAATTGTATAATTTGGGTGTTCTTGGGCATATGCACATACATGGAACATACATTGCATACCACAATAGTATCAACCACCTGTTCCATGAGTTTGTTTCTTTTTGCTGGTTCTTTTAAGGGTAAAAAAAAATATGTTTCTTTTTTTTCCTATTCTTTTCATGCTCATTTTTCTACCTTGTAATTAATTTAACTTGCTTACTGTTAGTTTCATTTATCCCTTTCTTCCCTATATTTTTAAGTTTTTGAGCTCCAATTCCTTTCTACCTTATTATTTAAGGTTTACCTTATTTATTTGATTGAGCTTGTTCTTCCTTGATTTCTAATATTTCACTCTTGTCCTTATTATTTGCCTATTTATTTATCTTCTATTTTCTGTCCTGTATTTATTTTTGTTTTCTACCAGGGTAGTGGCTCACTGAGCTTGTTGATCAGAAAGGTTAGCAGTTCGGTGATTTGAATCCCTAGTACAGGTCTCCTGCATGAGCAGGGGGTTGGACTAGATTATCTCCAAGATCCCTTCCAACTCTGTTACTGTTAAACCTGTTAAACCCTCTCTGCCTATTGGGACCTGTGGCTTAACTTGTTGCCTTCATTTCCAATGTTTGCTGCTCCAGCTTCTTGTCATGTTCGCTGGCAGTTCAATTCTGTCTTTCAGTGCTGGGTCTTTTCAGCCTTGTCTCTGCTCTTGTCAGCTCTCTTGGCCTGCCATTCAGCTTTCTGGTTGGCTCAGCTCCTCTGGCTGGTCTGCTCCACTCAGCCTGCCACTCAGCTCCACTGTTTTTTTCCCCATTGCTCTCTGAACTGCTCTCAGGCTCTAGCTCATTGCAATTCTCCTTGATGCTGGCTCTCTTCCCTACTGTGCTGCTACTGCTTTTTGTTCTGGAGCCATGTGGCTCCCATTGGTCTGTCACACTGGTACGCTGCTTCCACCAGCAAACAGGACTGCCTGGATGGTCCACCGCAAGTTCCCCTCTCTCTTCTCCTCCTCCCTTCTTTGCTGTCTCACTGGCTCGTCTCTTTGTTCCCTGCCAATTGTTGCACTGCTCTCATTCTGCTGGCATCTCCTCCCCAAAGCTGATTTTCTTTCTTGCTCTGCAGGTGCCCCCCCCCTCCATCACCAGCTCGCCTCTTTGTTCTCCGCCAGTTGGTTTTGCTCTCCACTCATCTTATTTCAGTGGGGCTCCAATCTCTTGGGTAGGCCTCTTGGGTGCAGTTGGGCTTCTCTCTCTCCTAATTTCTCCAATCTTCCTCAACAATCTATATTTAAAAAATATCTTCCACAGAGCAGAGTGTTCGTTGTTCAGTAAAAGGAGCTTTCCTATTATATACAAAATATAATACTGAATAAAAAAGCTGTAAGAATATTTCTTCAAATCAATGGACATATGCCTACATAGCAAAATCAGAAATTAGGAAAACAGTGGTATGATGTCAGTAAGACAAAGAGTTAGTAGAATTCAGGTAGACCTTGACTTATGATTGGTTTAGTAACCTTTTGAAATTATGATGGACCCCCACCCCGAAGCTGCTTATGACTCATTGTTGAAGTTACAAAGGCTGCACATACATATCGCGATAGTCACATGGCCACATTTTTTACTCTTGGCAACTGGTTACCTTTATGGCTGTTTGCAGCATTGTGCAGTCATGTGATTGTGATTTGTGATTTTTTTTTTTTGCTGGTTTCCAGTGGTTACTTCCAGTTTCCAGAAAAAAATGCCCACTGGGGAAAAATGATTCACTTAACAACCACAGTATTTGCTTAACAACCATAGTATTTGATGACTGCTGCATTTACTTATGATCATGGTGTTTGCTTACCAATGCTGCAAAACATGTCAAAAAATTGGATTTGGTCATGTGATGTCTCAACTTACATCTGCAAAGACTTATAACTGTAATTCCAGCCTCAATTATAGTCAGAGGTTGAGGACTATCTGTTTGTATATATATACACACACAATGAACACTAAACTTGAATATCTGTTAAAGCAAGACAGAAAACAGAGGGAAATAAAATATAGTTTTCTAGCTAGCTGGGGTGGTTTACTCACATCCTGAGCCAAAATTCTCCATCTATACCAGAGATGGGGAAAGATAGTCCCTTTATGACTTGTGGACTTCAATTCCCAGAATTCCTGAGCTAGCATGCTCAGTCCACTAATCATAAAAGGGCCACTGTTCTCCCACCCCTGATCTACATAGACTTTCCCATTCCCCAGCTTTTAGAAGTATCCAACTATTGTTCTTTACAACCTTCCTGTGATTATAAGTTGTTTCAACTTGCAGCCCAGGTGGTATCTATGCTTCAGAGCCCCAATGACAAGTTTCTTCTCTTCCAAATGATGAATTGTCCTTGTTCAAGTACTAGTTTCCAGCTACTGAAAGCTGATCTGCTGCTGCTTCTGGAATTTATTTGTTTGTTTGTTTGTTTGTTTGTCAAACATGTACAAGATAGCAGGTATAGGTATAAACATAAACAAAGGAAGTAAGTACAGATAAATGGGGATAGTAAGACATGGACTGTAGGCACGCTGATGTATTTATGCACGCCCCCTTTACTGACCTCTTAGGAATGGGGTGAGGTCCATGGTAGACAGTTTGAGGTTGAAGTTGTGAGAGTTTGAGGCTGTAACAACAGGGTTGGGTAGAGCATTCCAGGCGTTGACCACTCTGTTGCTGAAGTTGTATTTTCTGCAATTGAGTTTGGAGCGGTTTACCTTGAGTGTGTATTGATTGTTTGCCCATGTATTATTGTTGTTGAAGCTGAAGAAGTCGTTGAGAGGTAAGATGTTGTAGCAGACAATTTTGTATACTATGCTTAGATCAGACCGCAGGTGGTGCAGTTCCAGGTTGTCCAAGCCCAGAATTTCAAATCATTTTTTAAAAAAGTTTTTTTATCAATCATGCAAAATTAAAAACATTGGACACAGATATGACATCACTGGTTCTAAATATCTTCCAACACTTTAAGCTAATACAAATTATGTTAAGTTAATATTATAATATAATTCTTTATATATTATTTATATATAACATCATACTAACAATCTATATCATATTTCTACACAATTAAACACACTTGTCTATTAATCGATACGTGTACCTATTTATGCAATTTACATACATATTTATCCGTCATAACATATATATTTCTCATCCAACACTACATCCTTGTCTCAGCTATCCTTTTGTTTAGTCATTCGTAAAAAAAATTCCAGATTATATAGTACCGTGTTTCACATTTATCCTTGAGCTCCAAGGTAAGTCTGTCCATTTCTGCACACTTAAGAATTTTTAGTAATATTTCCTCTTCAGTTGGGGTATCTTTCTCTTTCCACTTTTGAGCAAAGGCTATCCGTGCCACTGTGAGTGTATGCAATAATAGCTAATTTATATCTTTCTTATATTTACCCTCTGTCATTCGCAAAAGGAAAAATTCCGGCTTGACTTCTATATTTATTAATAAAATTTCTTCAAGCCAACTCTTTATTAAATTCCAATATTTTCTTTGCCTTTGGGCATTCCCACCACATATGGTAGAAATCTCCTGAAGGCATCTTATACTTCCAACAAACCGAAGAATTTCCCTTATTGATTCTTGTGGGGAGGAGATGCCACCTATAAAGGATCTTGTATAAATTTTCCTTATATGAGGTTGCTAATGTAATTTTTAATTTTTTTCCTCATAGTTTGCCAATAGTCCAAATCGATACTATGTCCCAAATATTTAATCCAAATTATCATCGTTTCTTTGACTTGTTCCTCAATCGTATCTTATTCGAACAAATAGCAATATAATTTACTTATGGTCTTACCTTCCCTACTTAATAAAACCTTTTCTAATTCCGATAATTCTTACTTTATACCGCATTCTTTTTTATCTTTCCTAAATTTAGATTGTATTTGGAGATATGCCCACCATTCCAGGTCAATTCCTTCTTCCTTTAAAATATTTCTCACTTTCAATTCTCCTCTTTCATTCAAAACGTCTTTATAGGTAACAACTTCCCCTGATTTAATAAAGTTTGGATGGGTGTACATTTCCAATGTTGATACCCAGTTAGGGATTTCATATAATTGCTTCTTTTAGTCTTAGTCCACATGTCTAATAGAGCCCTCCTAATATAATGCCTCCAGAAGTGTTGATGAGCTTTATATTTTTCCTCCCATAAAGTAGCATGGCATCCTGTCTGTAAATCATGACCTTCTAATGCCAATAATCTTGTATTTTTGAGATGCATCCACTCACTTATCCATAGCAAAGCTGCTGCTTGGTAGTATTTTCTCCAATCTGGTAGGCCAAATCCCCCTCTTTCTGTAGCATCTTGTAATAATTTTAATCTAATTCTTGGTTTTTTCCCTTGCCAGATAAATTTTGAAATATATCTTTCCAAATTTGTAAAAAAATCTTTTTTGAGCCGAATTGGTATGCATTGAAATAGAAACAACATTTTCAGTAAAATATTCATCTTAATGGTAGTTATCTTACCCATTAAACTGTATTTTTCCCCAGTTTTCCAAATCTGACCTAATTTATGCCATTAACTTATCGTAATTATCTTCTTTGAGTGTAGTGCATCTTGCCATCAATTGAATTCCCAAATATCTAATTTTTTTGCTACCTGAATATTTATTTTTTCCTCCAATTCTTTTTTTTTTTTGCTTTTCAATCATATTTTAAACTATTATTTTCATTTTTTCCTTATTGATTTTTAGGCCTGCTACTTCCCCATATTTCTCTAGCACTTCCATCAGCCTAACACCAGATTTCACAGGCTCTTCAATAATAAAGACAAGGTCATCTGCAAATGCCTATACTTTAAAAATTTCTTTCCTTATTTTTAAGCTTTTGATCTGTTCATCTTGAAATGTTCTAATTAAAATCTCTAGTGATAGAATAAATAGTAATGGTGATACGGATAGCCTTGTCTTGTTCCTTTTTGAATTGGAAAATTTTTCATCGTTTCCCCATTGATTACCACTTTGGCTTCCTGTCCAGAATAGATTGCTTTGTACATCTTTATAATTTTTTCCCGAAGTCCATATAATTTAGTTGTCCTAATATGAAGTCCCATTTAATATCAAAGACTTTTTGTGCATCGATAAATATCAATGCCATTTGTTTCTCATTATGGACTTCATAGTATTCTATAGTATCTAAGACAGTCCTAATATTGTTCCTTATATGCCTTCTGGGCAGGAAGACATTTTGATCAGTGTGAATAAATTTCTCTAATACTTTTTTTAATCTATCTGCCATAATTGACATAAAAATTTTGTAATCCAAATTTAATAAAGATATCGGCCTATAATTTTTGATGTGAGTCAAATCGGAATTTTCCTTGGTAATCAGTGTCATGGTTGCTTCCCTCCATGATGTTGGTATCCTGGCTTCATTCATTATGTCATTGTATACCTCTACTAACAATGGGCCTAGAATTTCCTGATGATTTTTATAAATTTCTGACAGCAACCCATCAGGACCTGATGTTTTGTTTTTTGTTTTTTAATGGCCTCAGATACCTCAAATGCTGTTATCTCCTTATCTAATAAGCCTTTATGTTTTGTTGGAATTTTTGGCAGTCCTATTTTTTGTAGATATTGCAAAATCTTACCTTCCTCTATCTTTCCTTCATCCTCATATAAATTTTTAAAAAACCCATACCCTTTTCTTCCCCTGGTTTTGTCGTATTACTTCTCCCTCCTCATTATATAATTTACTAATTTGACTTTTTTCTTTTCGTTTTTTTGATCTATAAACCAACCAATGTCCGGCTTATTTGCATTCTCAAAAAAGTTTTGTTTGATACTTTTTATTTGCTGCGCCATAATCTCCTTTTCAATTATATTTAATTTATGTTTAGTTATATCTATTTGCTGTTTCAATTCCCGCTTTTTTGGTTCTTCCAGTAATTCTTTCTCCAATTTGTTAAGCTCCTCCTCTAGATTTTTCTGTCATTGCCTTTTTTGTTTATTATTTTTAGCTATGTACATTATTGCTATTCCTCTCATATAAGCTGTGGCCATATCCCACATATTTTGACTATTTGTATCCCCTTTTTTATTACTTTGGAAAAAACAAGCTCATTTGTTCATCCATCTTTAATTTATTTATTTTTTTAAATTTAGAATTGCTTTTTTTAGGGTCCACTTCCTTATTTATTTATTTTTTGTCCTTTCCATTTAATTATAATAGGATTGTGATCTGCCCATGAATTTGTATCAATATTAATTTCCTCAATTTCTAAATTTAATTCTGTTGATGCCCATGCCATGTCAATTCGCGAACAAGATTGATATCTGTAAGAGTAATATGTATATTGTTTCTTGTTCCCATTTCTTTCCCTCCAACTGTCTTTTAGACTCAGTTCTTCCACCCTTTAAAAAAATATATTAGGTAATATTCTTCTGATACTTTTCTTTGATCTATCATTTCTATAGTCTAGTTCTCTATCCACAATAGCATTGTAATCACCAATTATCCACATATTATCATATTCTAAATCTCCTGTTATACAATTTCTTATAGAATAATTTTTGACCCTCGCCTGGCGCATATATTCCAGCCAAGATCGTTTTTCTTTCATTCAAGTTAACTCTACTAGTAATATTCTACCCTCCTCATCTTTACATATTTGTTTAGCCAAAATTCTATCTTTTACATACGTAACAATTCCCCCTTTCTTGTGCTGTGATGAGGATATAAACATATTCCTTAGTTTATTACATTTTAATAGATGCTGATGTTGCTTTTTTATGTGCGTTTCTTGCAAAACTATTATATCCAAGTTCATCTTATACAATTTATTGGGAAAAAAAATCCTTTTTCCTGGAGAATTTAACCCATTAACATTTACAGATAAAATTGATATTTCCTCATGTACACCTCTACTTGTATTTAGGCCTTGTTGCCCTCATTTGTCTGACTTCTTTGTATTCTTTGTGTCCACCATCATCATCTTTCCCATTATCTACAGTCTCTCCTTTCCCATTATCTTTCTTTTTACTTTGAGATTCCCTCTTCTCTGGTGACTGTCCTCTTAGTTCTCTATCCTCCCTTCTTTCTCTTTCTTCCACCTCCTCTTCATTACCATAATTCTGTCTGTAAAACTCTTCTACTTTGTCTACTTCATCCAGTCTCAACCTTTTTTCACCCCAGGATACCATAATCCCCTCTGGAATCAGCTATCGAAAATTTACATTTTTTTCTTGTCAATTTGAATGTTAGCTTTTGGTAGAATCGTCTTACCCTTCTGGGAACCTATTTAAGCACCACCAGCTGCCTTCCTCTAAACTCCAGTGGATCTTCTCTGGTCCTATGGAGGATCTTGTCATGCATTGATTTTTTAATAAATCTAATATGCACTTTTCTGGGTAGATTGTTCCTACGTGCATAATTAGTATCAATCTTATAGATTTCATCCATTTCATTGATCATTTCCTCTTTCCCGATTCCTAGTGCACCCACCAATAAATCCACCATCATTTCAGGAAGGTCCTCACTCTTTTCTTCCCTCACGTTTTGGAATTGCAGGAAGTGGTCTGCCTTTTCTGTTTCTAAATGGATAACCGACAGTTCCAGATCTTCATTGGCTTGTATCAGTCTTTCTTCCATGTCTTCCACTCTTTTTTCTTCCCTTCCCATTCTCTCCTCCATTTCCTGTAATTTTTGCTCATTTTTCATTTTTTTGTTACTGGAAGCATTCAAATTTATCATCCATTGATCTCATCTTTTCTTTCAATTCTCCCGTATCCTTACTTCTCCTATCTCTAGTTTCAAGTCCTCGTGATTTTTTAGCATAACATCCTGCATTGCCTGTAACATCTGTTGTAAGTCTTTGAATGAATTGGACCTTTCCTTTTGCATTATTTCCTCGATGGACCTTTGCCCTGTTGGACTCAGTTCCACTGTCATAGTTTGTACCCCCTGTCTTTTCTCTGTGCCAATTCTTGTCAAATTAGGAATGCTTGTCATCTGTGCAACCTCCCCACTTCTTTATATTTCTCTTGTATTTCTCTAGCACACCCCAGATATTACTAATTCCACAATTCAATTTTCTTAAATTCACCACTTTCATTCAATATCCTATGTTTTTAAATGTCATTTAAATTTAGCATCCTTATATTAATCTATCCTTCCAATATATTGATCAAGCACATCCAGCAATATCAACAATTAATTAATAACAGAATTTATAATTAAATCACATACAATATCAATGCCTTGATACTGTTGATTACTTAATATATTAGATAGAAAAAAATATAGTAATCAAATAGTAAGAAAAAATAAAGTGGTAATCATAAAAGTATTCATAAAGGTAATGTCTTCTTAACAGTGTCTCATATCACCACCACCTTGTAGTGTTTCTCTGTTTCTAAATGAGCACTATTTCACAAGTTCTGTCACAGCCGAAGTTATGCACAGGATCTCCCAAATTTCCCTAATTGCTAACAATTAGTTAGCAACAAATTCTCAAATGTAGCTCTTATATTCCTTTGAACTAGCTTTTCTTCTCTTGGCCAGTAGGTGTCACCCTTGCTCCTTGTTATATTACTCAACCATCACTCACTCTTCAACATGTCTGTAATCTCCAGTTAGTCAGCACTTTCACTCTCAAACTTTAAATTGACTGGTTTTATAATATCAAATCATCGATAATAGCAAGATACTTCCTTAACTTTCCTCCCTCACTTCTCCAATGTTGTCTCCTGCATTGAAATAGCCTCTTTTAAGACCTAAACTTGCCATTTGCCATTGTGTTTTGGGGAAAATATCCCCCTTCCTGGGGCCTCCTTTTTCATCTTCCCTCTTTGTTAATCCTCTGGGAAGGACTTTCGCCCGTCTTACTCACAAGAAGATGCCAAAATCGCTTTAGCCCAGCTCCGTATCTCTGTTGTCCCACTAGTCCAGCACTATTATTGTCCAGCTCTCTGATGTCAATTTCTTCATAGTGACCATTGTGGGCCATCTTCTATCCCCGATCAGCTTCTCTGAGGCTTTCCTGCCATCTGCTATCCTGACTGCCAAGAATTGCACTGCAGGGTGCCCCTTTCTTCTGATTCCCCCTCCAAAGGATCTGGGACTCCAAAGAGCCCACCGACCAAAGGAAAATAGCTTTGAAAGTGATTCTCCAAACTGGAGTGCCGTTTTACACAGCTTTCCCCCTTCACAGCTGGCCCTGCCCCCACCCAGAATTTCAAATCTGGTGGCATAAGAGATTGTGAGTAGAGGTGTACTCTTCTCATGAAATACCTCTGAACCCGCTCAATAGTGTTAATGTCTCATATACAGTGTGGATTCCAGGCAGTTGAGCTGTATTCAAGAATTGATCGGGCAAAGGTTTTGTATGCCCTAGTTAGCAATACAAAGTTACTTGAGAAGAAGCTTTGCAAGATTAGGTTAACAATTCTTAATGCGTTTTTGCCAATGCTGTTACAGTGAGCTCTGGGGCTTAGATCGTTTGAGATGAGTACTCCTAGGTTCTTGACATAGTGAGGGTCATCTTCAAGATTGTTTCCGCCCAGCTTGTATTTGGTGTTCTGATTTTTTTTTTTTTTGCCAGTGTGTAGGATAGAGCATTTATTATTTGAGATTTGGAGTTGCCAATTACACAACCATTCAGACACATAGTCAAGGTCGCTTTGTAGAGCAGCATCATTGTCAGTGGTGTTAAATAAATTTACATCATCAGCAAAGAGGACAAAGCTGCTTTTAATATGATCACATAGGTCATTGATGTATAGCAGAAAGAGCGTGGGTCCTAAAATGCTGCCTTGAGGAACACCGCTGTTAAGAGGTGCCAGATTTGAATGGGCCTTCCCTATTTTGACTATTTAACAGTAATAGAGTTGGAAGAGACCTTGGAGGTCATCTAGTTGACCTCTAGCTCATGCAGGAGACCTGTACTAGGGATTTGAACTGCTGAACTGCCGACCTTTCTGATCGACAAACTCCATGTCTTAGCCACCGAGCCACCTAGTCAGGCACTGTTGGACAGGAATGTGGCTATCCACTTGTGCAAGGATCTGGAGATGCTGTAAAAATTTAGTTTCAACAGTAGTTTGTCATGCACCACTGAGTCAAAGGCTTTACAGAAGTCTATGTAAATTGCGTATATTGCTTTACCCTGGTCAAGATGTATGGTCGAAATGTTTCTACAGTGTAGGAGTTGCAGATTACAGGACAATTTTTTTCCTAAAACCAAACTGCTTGTTAGATAGCAGGTTGTTTGTCTCTAAGTGGAGGTGATGGATTGATTTATAATTGATTCATAACTTTACAGATGACACAACACTGTGAGATTGATCTGTAGTTTTCTACTAGACTAGGGTCTCCTTTTTTAAAGATAGGTATAACCATGGCTAATGACCATAAGTTGGGCAAGGAGCTGGTTCTGAAGGATACCTCATAGATTG
Organism: Masticophis lateralis; assembly: GCA_030761175.1. NCBI lineage: Eukaryota > Metazoa > Chordata > Lepidosauria > Squamata > Colubridae > Masticophis > Masticophis lateralis. The sequence goes on from JAUDYJ010000004.1 coordinate 80,060,847, forward strand.
TCCATAGAGGTTCAGCTAGGGCAGTGGCAAGCTTTTTCAAAAAGTAAGCACATAATCCATGGGGGCCAATAGATAGAGATGGCTTTAGGTTACATAGTATGGTTTCAATGCTATATACTGCAAAATCAATATGTAGTAGATTGTTACAATTTGTTGTGGTATGACTAGGAAATGGGGGGCAGCATCCATTGCTGTTGACAAAGACTGAACTGAAGAACATATTGAAAAGGTTGGCCTTAGCAGCTTCATTGTTACAGTCTTTCCCATTAGGCCTTTTTAGGGGTGGGATAGTTTTCGAGTATTTAAGTTTGGCATTTACAAAATTATAGAAGGCTCAGGAGGAGTCTGAGATTAGCAGCTCTTCCTTCTGTTTGCAATGGTGATTGGTACATTCGGTCTTTATCTGGCAGCATCAGGCTTTGTAGCAGTTTTTAAAGTTGGCTATGTAGCCAGTTTTTTTTTCTCACCAGAGATTTTTTCTTGGATTGTAACTTTCTTATTGTTACGGGCTTTAGCCGCTATTTTAGGTATGTACTGATTAATGATTGATTGATTGACTTCAAGCAAAAAAAAATTGTTATAATGGTCTTCTGCAGTATTACAACCTGTGAACAGAAGGTGACAATCAAGAGATGTGAGGTCAGCAGCTAAGAGATCATAGTTGGCTTTTTAAAACTTATAATTTGGAGTCCCATCATTATGACCTTTTTGCAAGGACACAAATTAAGACAAAAATCAATCATGTTGTGATTGCTGTTGGAAAAAGGTTCTTTAACTTATAGGCCATAAATTGAGTTTAGGATATTGCAGAAAATGAGATCTAAGCAACAGTTGAGCCTAGTGTTGCTTGTTACCAACTGTTCCAACATTGTACAGTATTGTATGTATAGGTTCAGTTGTACATTCATTTAGGGTCCAATTAATAAGTGGCAAATTGAGGTCACCAAGAAAGATAAGGGGGTGCGAGCAGGAAGCTGCCCACATTAGTAGTGCAGTTAGCTTGTTCGTATGACCAAGATTGTAATTGGGGGCTCTATAACATAGTAAGAAATGAACTGTGGTATTTAGGGACAGTTCGCATACAATTGTCTCAGGAAGAGCAAGCTCCTGTGTAACATTTATCTTTTTCAGACCTAGGGACTTTTTATATAAGATAGCAACACCACCCCCTCTACGATTATCATGGTCAGACCAGAAAATGTGATAGTCACTTACTGTAATAAAGAAGTCTGGAAAGGATACATTCAACCATGTCTCACAGACAAAAATAAAGTTGAATAGGGCCGCACTTAGAAGCAGGAGGAATTTGGGCATTTTGTTTGCGAGGCTTCTTGCATTAAGTAGCTTGCATTTTAGGCCTGTAGTGGTGGGCCTGGAGGAAGTTGGGGGCGTGCATGCCTAATTTTGGTTGAGGGGGGGAGGTTGTTGGGACATGGGCCACTGATCTTGCATTTAATACAGTCAGCATGGTAGCCTATGTACAGGTCAGTCTCTCCTTGGTCCTGGCATCTTTTGAGCTCTTATTGGAGCTCGTGGGCGCAGGCACATTGCAGTATGGATAGGTCGGGCTGCAAATGAAGTTTCCTATGGTTTGTGCAGCTTTTGGCAAATGAGTTTATTGTGAAAATGAATTTGCGTTTGCTAGTTTCGCTCTTGCAAATGACTCTGCAGAAGCATGAAGCCACCGAGCTGTCACTGTTCTTGAACTCAGGGCCATCATGGGTAACATTGATGATTTCATCGGGAGTGATGGTTGATGCCTGGAAGTTGTTGATGATGTCACAAATCTTTGTGATGTCATCGGAGTTGTTGGTATGATTCAGTGCAAATAGGATAGTGTTGGAATGTTTCTGTTCGTGTTCAATCGCATCTTTGGTAAGGATGGAGATGTTACTCCATCCTTACCAATACAACAGGATTGGTGATTTCCTGTGGCTTGGGTTGTTGAGCTGAGTCGTGATTCTGGGATACTGGTGGCTCACTTTTCTGCATTTTGTCCTTTTCTTCAAGGGATGCTAGATGCACTTCCAAAGTGTCCATCCATTCAAGCAAAACAATAACTTTGTCAAGTCTGGGCTTGCAGGATGGGCAGAATACTGGAAAGGCAAACATCATTTTTAATGATGTTGATTGAAGAAACTGGGCTACACTTTTGGTTAACCCCAAACACTTGCAGTGGGCATACTCTTGTCCTCTTCAAATGCTTCATCACAGACAAAGCATGTGCAGGAATCATAAGACTCATTGGTAGCAGTCCTCTTCTTTTTGGTTGGGGGCTTGGCAGTGGAGTGTTTGCCAATCATGATTGTTTATGGAGGCGTTGGTATGTTAAAGTTGTGGCTTTTTAAAGAAAAAATATTTTATTTTTTATTTTATTTGTTGTTATTATTATTATTATTTAGGTGGCTTGGTTCTTCAGAGCAGCCAGTGGGAGCTTTCCCTCCACGTGGCTCACCTCATCAGCTCTCGTGAAGTTGGCCTCCCTTTGTAGCAATAGTCTGGCTCACTCCCTGGCTTTCCAGCTGTTTATTGCCATTAATTGGTTTTATTGCTTACTTTTCGCTGGAGTGACTCCTTGGATTGCTTCAGCTTCCCTCCCTGTTAGCCTCCAGTAGGGAATTGTCGTGCCATTTGCTTGGAGTCAGGGGCCTCGGTTTCCTTCTTTTGGCCTCCAGTGGGGATTTGTCGCACTGATGGTTGGTGTTGAGGAATTACTCTGGTTTGCCGATTCCTTGCTAGATAGCTGCAGATCAGCTTGTATTCTGCCCTTTTGTATTAGTTTCTCCATTTGTTTGGAGTTGCAGGGCCTCCGGGATGACTCCCACGTGGGCAGCTGGAGGTTAGTTTTTGGGGTCTTATTCATCCAAATCCTTTCGCTGCTACTTTGTAGATTCCTAGGGTTAGGGTTAGGGTTATTTTTGTTGCTTCTACTCCTATCTCTGAATTAGGTTACTGGTACTTGTCTCTCCTTCAGGCTCCCAGCAACGTGGCTATGTATCTGCCTTGGTTGCCATCTTGATACCAAGATAAAATAAATAAAATAAGGAGGAATTTTCTGACAGTGAGAATCATCAACCCATGAAACAGAAGTTCCCTTCAGAAGTTGTGGGGAATTAAGAAAAGCATTAGAAATATGATATATTCGATGTGGTAATTTTGGGGAAACCACCTTCAATCGACATATTGGTACTAAAATTAATTGTGAAAAGAAAGATATCTATATCTGAAAGACCTGTGGAAAAGTAATATGGATTAATAATACATCAGCTATGTACAAAAGTATACAATATAACAATAATAAATTATTCAAAGCTCATGCTTCATCTCACTAAGATGTTTATCTAGCATTGTTTTTCTATTGTTAATGGAAAATATATTGCTCTGAGCAGACAGTAATGGTTAGTGAATTATAAAACTTTTGCAATGAACTGTCTTTGAATACTACCTTGTATAAATACTGGAGGTTCCCCCCCCCCCAGAAATAATGGGAAATATTTTAAAGGAAAGGCAGTCTTCACTGCAAACATGATTTAAGAAACCAAAGCAAACCCCCAGAGGAACACTGCTATACTTTCTTTTTCAAATATAGTACCTCATTTTAAACATCATAGGGTAGAGAAAAGGGGGAATGAACCCCAGAAAGGGTTGATAGTTCATTGCAGCATCACTACAAATTTTATAAATATTTTGGTAAAAGCCATTATGATGAGGATTGGTGTATGCACATGTATCATTTAATTCCTTTAAATTTAACAGCCATCAGGTTTTAGTTGTTTTTTGTTTCAAAAAAGCAATGTCAAGATGCCAATTTGCCTGATTATTTCTTCTTGACATCCCATCTTCTGATAGCAAGCTTTAATTCAGACAAATCTTACAGTATGCTCCCTAGTGATAATTTTAATTACAGTGAGCTGAGTCTTTATCAGTGGTTATTTTGGAATCCTTGGCATTTGGAAATATTATTTCTCAGTTTTATTTTGTTTTTTTCCACCCTGGGAATTGATGCATCATTTAATTTGAATATTTTAGTTAGCTTTCTTATACATTTTCATGCTCCTGTAGTTTGATTCTGTTAGTCAGCTTGCTGCAACTTCAAAGTTATCAGATCTGGGCTGCAAAAATTCATATGTTTACTAGGTAGTAGGGCAAAGATTTAGATTTTCTGTACCTCTTTACTATTATCTACTGGCAATCCAGATTTTGACAGCCCTGCTGAAATGTAAGTATGGATATGTATGTATCTAGGTATAGCTTACACTAACTTAATTCAATTAGTCAAGCACTAGTCAACTTGATACAGTCCAAATGTGTTAAACCCCATCATTCCAACAAGGTATAAGATTTACATCTTGGGTGTCCCATGCCCAATATATTTAAAAAGAGCTAGGCATTCAGTTGTAGAGTTACTTAAATATTTCTGTGGAAGAACTGTAGGACTGCATGGGTTAGCCCCACTTTGCTCTCTTCACAACAAAATGTGACAAAATGGATAACATAATCAATTATTTCTTTTTGCTGAAGTATTAGAAATCTCCTTATAGCCCATTCTAAAGATTAAAGATCACTCACTGTCTTCGGGTATAGTCTACTTGACCAAGGTTTTTCATAAATCCTAATGGTGGTTCATTTAGTATGACATGTTGTTCGTCCATCGTTTTCGAAGAGGACCTTGACATCTAACAAGTTGTGAGCTGTACACAGTGTGTCTGCAGGTGGCTGGTAAGGCTTATATAGGCACAGAATGTTCTGCCACATGTTGGGCAGACATGTGTGGGCACCACTACTGCAGCATTTGCAGCTCTGACTTCGTGGAGTGCTAGCTTCTCTTGTGCTATGGTTGTCCTTCTGTCTTCAAATGTCTGGCAGCCTTGGTGGATCAACATGCGCCATGTCGATCGATCTTGTGCCAGGGTTTCCCAGGAGGTGGTGTTGATATCCAGGGACTTGAGAGAGGCTTTCAGCATGTCTTTGTATCGCTTCCTTTGTCCCCCGTGTGACTGCTTTCCTTGAGACAGCTCACAATAGAGGAGCTGTTTGGAGATGCGGTGGATCCTTGTGACATGGCCTGCCAGTGTGTCTGGGCTTTGATCAGCAGGGTGTGAACTGATGGCAGGCCTGCTCTGAAGAGGGCTTCTGTGTCTGGCCACTTTGTCCTGCCACTGGATCCTCAGAGGTCTGCAGAGGCACGTCATGTGGAAGTGGTTCAATTGCCTAGCGTGCCTCCTGTATACAGTCCACGTTTCACTGGCATACATCATGGTAGTTAGCACTACTGCTCAGTAGACTTTGAGCTTTGTAGCAAGGCTTATTTCATGGTGGTCCCACATGTTGGTCAGTAGTCTGCCAAATGCAGAGCTTGCCTTGGCAATTCTGCAGTTGTCCTCAATGTCCATTGTCACAGGAAAGGGTGCTGCCAAGATATGTAAATTGGTCTACTGCTTTCAGCTTTTGTCCCTTTACTGGGATGATGGGCTCTTGGTATTGGGCATTCGGAGGTGGCTGGTGTATCACTTTGGTCTTTCTGTTGATGTGGACGCCGAAGTTGTTGCATGCTGCTGGAAATTTGTCCACACTGGCTTGCATTTCCTGCTCTGATCCAGGATACAGGGCACAGCCGTCAGCAAAAAGGAGATCTCGTAGCACAGTCTTCTTTATCTTGGGGACAACCTGGAGTCTCTGCAGGTTGAACAGTTTCCCATTGGTCCTGCATCTCAGGCTGGCTCCCACGTAACTGTTCTAGAAGGAGTCTGACAGCATGGCTGAACACATCGTGCTGAACGGGGTTGGTGTGAGCACACGCTCTTGCTTGATACTGTTTGTGGTGGGGAAGACCTCTGAAGCTTCTCCGTCCAGAACACGAGCCATAATGGAACTGATGTACCATAAGGATGAGTCTATCAGGGCACCCAAACCTCAACATGATGCGCCACAGAACTTTGCGACTAACAATGTCAAAAGCCTTGGTGAGATCCATGAAGATAGAATAGAGTAGAGTAGAGTAGAGTAGAGTAGAGTAGAGTAGAGTAGAGTAGAGTAGAATAGAATAGAATAGAATAGAATAGAATAGAATAGAATAGAATAGAATAGAATAGAATAGAATAGAATAGAATAGAACAGAACAGAACAGAACAGAACAGAACAGAACAGAACAGAATTCTTTATTGGTTAAATGTGATTGGACACACAAGGAATTAGTCTTGGTGCATATGCTCTCAGAGTACATAAAAGAAAAGATATATTCAACAAGAATCATAAGGCACAACACTTAATGATATTCATAAGGAAACAGTCAATATAAATCTTAAGGATATCAGCAACAAGGTTATAGTCATACAGTCATAAGTGGGAGGAGATGGGTTATAAGAATGATGAGAAGATTAATAGTAATGCATTCTTAATAACTAGTTTGACAATGTTGGGGAAATTATTTGTTTAGCAGAGTGATGGCGTTGGGTTGCAGAACCAAACCAGACAGTTATAGAGGCGCAGATGACAGATTCAATAATTCCTCTGTAGAACTGGATCAGCAGCTCCTTGGGCAGTTTGAGCTTTCTGAGTTGGCACAGGAAAAACATTCTTTGTTGTGCTTTTTTGATGACGTTTTTGATGTTGGGTGTCCATTTTAGGTCATGAGATATGGTAGGACCTAGAAGTTTGAAGGTCTCTACTGTTGATACTGTGTTGTCTAGTATTGTAAGAAGTGGTAGTATGGGGGGGAGTGTCTCCTAAAGTCCACCACCATTTCTACAGTTTTGAGTGTGTTCAGTTTCAGATTGTTCTGGTCGTACCACGAGGCTAGTTGTTCAACCTCCCATCTGTATGCGGATTCATCATTGTCTCGAATGAGACCGATCACGGTTGTGTCATCTGCGAACTTCAGTAGTTTTAAAGATGGATCGTTTGAGATGCAGTCATTGGTATAGAGAAGAGAAGTGGAGAGAGTACACAGCCTTTGGGGCCCCTGTGCTAATTGTACAGGTATCTGATGTGAATCTGCTTAGCTTCACCTGCTGCTTCCTGTCTGTTAGGAAGCTTATAATCTATTTACAAGTGTCTTCAGGTACTGCTAGCTGGTTTAGCTTAGTTAGAAGAATGTCTGGAATGACGGTGTTGAATGCTGAACTAAAGTCTACAAAGAGGACCCTTGCATAGGTCTTTGGAGATTCAAGATGTTGTAGAATGTAGTGCAGAGCCATATTAACAGCATCATCTGCTGATCTATTTGCTCGGTATGCAAACTGCAAGGGGTCTAACAGCGGATCCATGATGGTTTTCAAGTGAGACAGCACTAGCCTTTCAAAGGTTTTCATAACTACAAATTTTAGAGCAACTGGTCTGTAGTTGTTCATTCCTTGATGGTGGGCTTCTTAGGCACTGGGATGATAGTAGAACATTTGAAGCAAGAAGGAACATAGCACATCTGCAGCGATTTATTGAGGATACAGGTGAAGATGGGAGCCAATTGGTCAACACAGACTTTTAAGCAAGAACAAGTTATCTTGTCTAGGCCTGGAGCTTTTCCTGGCTTTTGTCTGTGAAATAGGTCTTCCATTCCTTTTCTGTGATCACTAGGGGTTGTGAACCCAATGGGATGGGGTCAGTTGTAGGAGCTTGGCTGTTGTTAGTGTGTCTGAGATGGGACCTGTGGAGATAGGTGGCTGTAGTTTTCTTTCAAACCTGCAGTAAAACACATTCAGGTCATCTGCCAGTTGTTGATTTCCTTCAGCCTGGGAAGGAGGTTTGCCATAACTGGTGAGTTTTCCACATGTTTGCTGGTTCATCTGTTGAGAACTGATTCTTTAGCTTTTCAGAGTAGCTTCTTTTTGCTGCTCTGATCTCCCTTGTTAATACATTTCTGGCCTGATTGTACAGCATTTTATTACTTTTTCTGTAGGCTTCCTCTTTGGAACGATGTAGCTGCTTAAGTTTAGCTGATTTGGAACCAAGGTTTGTTGTTACTGTATATTCTCAGGTTCCTGGTCGGTATGCATAGGTCTTCACAGAAGCTGACATATGATGTTACAGTATGTGTGAGTTCATCTAAGTCTGTAGAAGTACTTTCGAAAACATTCCAATCAGTGCGGTCTTGACACTTCTCTTGGAGCTGTTGGGCTGCGAATATCATGTCCACAATGCTACACTCTTTGCAGAAAACCTCAAATAGCTCAACAGGCTAGATAGCCGGTTATTAACATCCAGCTGTCTGCAATTATTGCAAGTTTGAGGCTCAAGGTTGACTCAGCCTTCCATCCTTTCTAAGGTAGGTAAATTGAGGACCCAGTTTGTGGGGGTAATAAGCTGACTTTGTATAAAAATATACAAAAGTATGAAGGCTATTGCTTAACGCATTGTAAGCCACCCCGAGTCTCCGGAGAAGGGCGGCATATAAATCTAATTTTAAAAAAAAGTGTTTCAGGTAATAAACCCTCTTCCGGGTGGTCAGTTAGGCAGTTCAGCAACACTCATGCAAGGATCTTGCCTGCAAAGGAAAGCACCGATATTTCTCTATGATTATCGCAGACTGATTCACTTTCCTTTTGTAGAGATGTACAATGGGCACGTCTTTTAGTTCCTGAAGAATGGATCCTTGATGGACTGGACTGGAACAGCTGAGTAAGTTTGTCAACAAGCATTGCATCACCTTATAGACTTACTTATAGACTTCCACTGGGATCACGTCAGATCCTGGGGCCTTGCCACTGGACATTTGGCTGATGGCCTGTAGGATTTCAGTCTTTGATGGTGGGGTGTCCAGGCTGTAGTTGATATCCACCTGGGGCATTCAGTCAATCATCTTGTTATTGGTGGAAGATGGATGGTTCAATATGGATTGGAAGTGCTCAGGCCAATGCTGTAGAATCAGTCTTCTCAGTAATGAGAGTTGCACCATCTGAGTCCAGTAGAGGGGAGCTCCCTAAGAGCTGAGGGCTGTACAAGGATCTAAGATCTTCGTAGAACCATTTGGCATCATTTCTATCAGCAAACTTTGGATTTCATCTGCTTTGACACTCAACCAAGAGTCCTGCATAGCTTGCTCTGTACGGTCCTGCGAGTGTTGAAGGCATTTTTCTTACCTGTTGATGATCGGTTGTTCTGGTGAGCATAGTGAAAGTGGTGCTTTTCAGCAAGTAGGGCCTTGATCTCTTCATTGTTTTCGTCAACAGTCCTGCTGTTTCCTGTGTAAGGGTCCAAGAACCTTTAGTGCAGAAGAGTGCACAATATCCCAAAAGCATTCCCAGTCCTTCTCAGCATTTCCCTCTAATTGCAGCTCTGGTTGTCAAGATCTTTTGCTAGTGAAGCTGCTGTGCTGTGGTTCCTGTTTACTGATATTGATCTGTTTCATCACAGCTTTGTTTCCCTGAAGACATTTCTTTGGCTTGATGTGAAAGCTTAATTTGGAGATATTGAGTCTGTGGTCAGTCCAACAGTCAGCACTCAGTATGGCCTTGGTCACCCTTACATCCTGTCTGTCTTTCCTCCGCACAATGACATAATCAGTAAGATGCCAGTGCTTGGAGCATGAGTGCATCCAGGATGTCTTTCTGCAAGTGGACAGATGGAAGACGGTATTGGTGATGATCAGATTGTGAGCTGCACATGTCTTTAGTAGCCATTGCTGTTACATTTGCCGATTCCATTTTTTTCCTGGCGCCATCCCAGACAGAGTGATTGGATCTTACTCTCGCGTTGAAATCGCCAAGTAAAATCAGCCTTCATGGATGAGAGTAGGCATAAAGATCTTCATAAAACTTACCATTTATTTCATCTGGATTCATCATTTAGGGTGCATAGGCACTGATCAGTGTGGCTTACTTTTCTCTCGGTAGTGGGAGATGTAGTGTCATGAGTCGATTGTTCACGCTCTTGGAAAAACTGGCAAGTCTGAGGACAAGATGATTCTTAACCACAAAGCCAACTCCAGATTCATGGCATCCATCACTGCTGCATCCACAGCAGAAGAATGTGTAACAGCCTCCTATTTCTGTGAACTGACCTTCATTGGCCAGATGAGTTTCACACAGGGCCGCAATATCGATGATAAATCTTGCAAGCTCTCTGGTGACTAGGGCTGTTCTTCTTTCTGGTTGATCTGCTGAGGGGTTGTCTTGGAAGCGAGCGTACGTTCCATGTGCCAATAGTGAGTGGTGTCACATTACGCTTTATTTGAGGTTTTATTGTTCGACTGCATGAAATGGGATCCCCTCCAGCCGCGGTAAGCTGGCCAGGGTTTTGTGAAGCAAACAATATTTAGGGCACCTTTTCTAGCCCCTTCCTCTTACTACATAGGTGAGCAGTGCAGTGCTAAAGAGGGCTTCTCAGTCACTCAGGTAGATGCCAAATCCAACTGTTGCTTCAGTCAGCAAGGAGACGACCATTAAAAGTAAGCTGCATGTGTGCAGGTCTGCGCCTACAATTCCCAGTGTATCCACACTTGCTCCTTCGTCGCTCTTAGTGTACCATGTTGCTTGCAGAGACCACCATCATGACCGTTATTCTATTCTGGTAGGTTTCATCTCCTCAATCCGCCAGAAACTCTTTTCACATGCTCAGGATAGATAAGTCTCTATCTCACTGAAGGTCAATGACCCGACAGCTACCCTCAACTTGGTTTGGCCAGCCTGTCAAAGCTGTTGCCTGGGGTGTGGCCACTGCGCTTGCTATAACTACTGGGAGCCACAGGTGAGAGCTGAGTGACAGGTGGGGACCAAAGGGGGACGAGCTGCCCTTAAAAGCTGAGCTGAGTGACAGTTGGGGTATATGGGGTGTACAGGGAGGGGTAGCAACTCTGGTGTGGGGTCATGTCATGTCCTTTAGTGTGACTAAGAGAATCAAGCAATGTCTAACTTTGCCAAATCCAGTCACTGCGACTGGATGTGATGTGGCTCTCCTATCACACTGCCTGTATAATCCTAGCAACATCTCCCTTTAACTTATTTCTGGCAGATTGTATTATACAATACCCTTAACCAGATTCTCTAACAGCCTAATGTCTACATGTGTAGAACTTTGGTTTTCTTTTAAATAGTAAACCAAGTTTATACAAACCTAGAAAATAAGTTAATTCAGTAACTAAGTTGAGTTATGCAATACACAGACATATAATAGACTAAAGGTTAAATTTAGAAAGTATTTTCTTTATAGCATACTTTTTATGCTAGCAGATGGCCAGATGACTGTCAGAACCAGGGGTGAAATCCAGCAGGTTCTGACAGGTTCTGGAGAACTGGTAGCAGAAATTTTGAGCAGTTCGAAGAACCAGTACTGGAAATTTTAACTAGTTCAGAGAACTAGCAAATACCACCTTTGGCTGGCTCCAGAGTGGGATGGGAAGGGAGATTTTGCAATATCATTCCCTTGGAGTGGGGTGGGAATGAAAATTTTGCAGTATCCTTTCCCTGCCACGCCCACCAAGCCACGCCCACCAAACCACACCCACATAACTGGTAGTAAAAAAAATTGGATTTCACTACTGGTCAGAACATTATTGTTGTCCTAAAACGGTGGTTCCCAAACGTTTTCAGTCCGTTTGTAGTCCCCTTGGTACTACAAACTCATCCTCAGTGCCCCCCACCCAGGGGTGGGTTCTACTTACCTTTACTACCGGTTTGCAGTGGGGCCATGCATATGCATGCTCATTTCGCTCACGCATGCACACGCTCTTCTGCATATGCACAGAAGTGTTTTGGTGATGTTGGGGGCGGTGGGCGGGGCCTCCTGCCAGTTTTACTACGGGTTCTATAGAACTGGTGAGAACCAGGGCAACCCACCACTGCCCCTCCCACCCCCTATAAATAGCATTGTTTGGAATAGCGGTTTGCACGACCCACTAAGGAAGATAGTAACAGTAAAATATACAGAATACAGCCATTTTTTGGCCTTCTGAAGCCTTGCCCTGCATGTCCCATTTTTGTGAAAAACAGGCCCGTTTTTCGCAAAAACAGGGTGCGCAGAGCCTTTGGGAGGCCTGCAGACTGCTCCAATACAAATCTATCCCTGTAACAAAAAGAGCTAACACTATTAGTTAACACTAAAGAAATCCCCTGAATCAACCAATCTAGAGCAGTGATTCTCAGCTGGGGGTTCCTTTTGAATTTGCTGACCACCAGCGAGTGGAAGAAAGCAATTTCACAGAGGAGGGGATGGAGAGGGCTGTGGGATGAGTTCACACCCATTCCCAGACCCCCTTAGGATCAACCTGCAGTCCTCCCCTGCCTTTTCAGGCAGTGGAGCTGGGGAGGGGGATGCTTTTCAAGAAGTCACAAGAAGGGCTGAGAGCTGGTTTCTGCCCACAAGTAAGATTTGGTCCAGAACCAACCCCAACATGAAGGTCTTTTATTTGCTCCTTGTACCTTGTCTTTGCATTTTTAACAGGTAATAAATTAAATTTCTGATGATGTCAAAATAGCTCATAACTCACCTTTCTAGACAGCTATTATCATGTCTAAAAGCAAGATACTCTTCTCCATCTTTTGTCTGGAGTACCATTTAATCCAGAGCCTTTTAATTCCAAAAGTCCAAGTTTAAAGAATGGACTTCTGGAATTAAAGCTCCATTTTTTAGCTAAAACTTAATTCACACCTGTTAATTTTGCTTGAGCAGTGTGAACAATTGACAGTGTGAGCATTTAAACTAGATAACCAATGTGAAAAAATGCATCAAGGAAGGACTGGAAAGCCAATTCATACTGAACCATATTGGATTTTCTGTTGTTATTTGAATAAAATGAAAAGAAATCAAATAGTGGTACCTAGTGCGGAAAAAGAGACAAAATAATGGGCCATTCTCAACACTTGAATTCTCTACACTTAAAATATCTAGAAATTATTATGGTTAAGTGAGTTTTGCCCCATTTTATGATTTTTCTTGCCATAGTTCAAATCAAAGTTCAAATCAAAGATTTGATAGTTCAAATCAGAAATTTGATAGTTCAAATCAAAGATTTCTGAGACCAACGTTGAATACTTAAATTTCAGTAGTCACCAATCCCAGTCTTAAAATGAGTTTAGAATCAGTGGGAGTCACTGATAACAGTGAACTAACTAGCTACTGATAATGAGTCCAATCCTGCCTTTCTTTTCCTTCTGTCCAAGTTTTGCAAATACTTTTTCCAGGTATATGTTTTATTCCAAAGTATACAAACCATTATTGTAGGGAAAAAATGGGTCCTCCAAGCAATTTTAAAAGACACTGTCAGAATGACTCTGCTCTCAGCCCACCTTGTGGCTCCTTGAAAAGCACTCCCCCCCATATGTAAATGAAAAGAATAAGCTTAAAAATCCTAGTCTTTTAAAATTGAAAATATGGAGAATTGGGAGGATGAATATGAGACACTAAGGGAGATGTTTCAAAAAGTAAGGGAGGCATTTAAGGTAAATAAAGAAGCAGAGAATTGGTTAGCTTGCAAAAAAAGAAAGAAAGAAAAGATGAATGAGAAGCAAGAAAAACGGACGTTGTCTTACCTGAACGTCCATTTTCTGGGTGCTGCGGATACACTCCATAGCTGGGATCAATCCTCCTTTCTGACAACAACTGAGAGAACTTTTTAATTATTCCTACGTCACTCTGTGCTCTAGCTCCACCCCCTTTTCCCTTTACCTCCTCAGTCTTGAACGAAGGTGCAGTACAGCATATGATACAACTCAATTTTATTAAACAATAAGAACAAGAACAACAAAGCAGGAAGCCCAGTAAGGGAGGGAATGGAGTGTATCCGCAGCACCCAGAAAATGGACGTTCAGGTAAGACAACGTCCGTTTTCCAGTGTGCTGCGTCTACACTCCATAGCTGGGACATACCCAAGCCTAAACCCCAGGGGCGGGAGGCTGACTGCCCACCGAAGGTGTCCCAACCACACTCTGCAAGACCCTCCGGCCAAAGGATGCCTCCGCGGAGGCGTAAGCATCGATCCTATAATGCCGGATGAAAGGCGACAGAGAGGTCCAGGTAGCCGCTCTGCAGATGTCCAATACAGATGCCTGAGTCGCCCAAGCCGCTGACACAGCTGCACTCCTCGTCGAATGAGCCAAAATCCTTGCAGGAACGGGACAGGCCTGCTGCTGGTACGCCAAGGAAATGCAGGCCTTAATCCACCGACCCACCGTAGCCGACGAGATCTTCTGGCCCATGGACGCCGGATGGAACGACACGAGCAGCGCCTCCGATCTCCGAAACGAGGCCGTACGACGGATGTAGCGCCTCAAGGCTCTGCGAACGTCTAGAGTATGCCACTGGACCTCGCACTGATGTCTCGGATTAGGACAAAAATCTGGAAGAACTATTTCCTGAGAACGATGAAACCAGGAGTTAACTTTGGGAGTAAATGCTGGATCAAGCCGTAGAACCACTGTGTTGGCATGAAAGATACACAAGTCCTTCCTGACCGACAAGGCCGCCAACTCCGACACGCGGCGAGCCGATGTAATCGCCAGTAGAAATGCAACTTTATAGGACAAGAACTTCAGTGACACCGAACCCAAGGGTTCGAACGGGGGAGCCGTTAAGGCCTGTAACACCAGTGGCAGGTCCCAGGAAGGATATCTATGAACAGTAGGGGGACGGATGTTGGTAGCCCCATGCAGAAAATCTCGCACCCACGGGTGATGAGACAAGGACCGGTATGGTGGGCAAGAAATGACCGTAGACAAGGCCGCCACCTGACGCCTCAGGGTGGCCGGGCCCAAGCCTTTCGCCAATCCGGCCTGAAGGAAATCCAAAACATCTTGGATAACCGCAGAAGTCGGGTCCACATGCTGGTTCGCAGCCCAGCGACAAAACGCCTTCCAAGTTGCCTCGTAAATTCTCGTAGTGGAGGGACGACGAGACGCCTGCATAGTCCCGATCACATCCTCGGACAACCTACTCTTCCTCAAGAGGACCCGCTCAAACGCCACGCGGCCAACTGGAGCCACTGTGGCTCTGGATGAAAAATGGCCCCTTGGCACAGCACGATGCGATGAGGCGGGATGATCCACGGCCTGTCGACGGAGAATTCGACGAGATCTGCGAACCAGGGCCGGCGTGGCCAATTGGGAGCTATCAGGACCAGTTCTGCTCGTTCCGCCACCAACTTCCGCACCACCTGTTGGATCAGAACGACCGGTGGGAAGGCATACAGCAGTCCCCGCGGCCAACGACACCGGAGCGCGTCCACGCCTTCCGCCGCTGGGCTGGGATAGCGTGACATGAAGCGAGGAAGCTGGGCATTGGAGGGGCTGGCGAATAGATCGATCACAGGAGTCCCGAATCTGAGGGTCAGCTCCCGAAACAGCCGAGGGTGAAGCTGCCATTCTGCTGGGTCGATCAGCTCTCTGCTTAGCCAGTCTGCCTGGACGTTCGCCGCCCCGGAAATATGGTCCGCCCGGATCGACAGAAGATGATGCTCTGCCCAGTTGAACAGGCCCTCTGATTCGAACATCAGGGCTCGAGACCTCGTTCCTCCTTCCTTGTTCACATGTGCCTTCGCGGACGTGTTGTCCGTGAGGATCAACACGTGGCGTCCCTGGACCTCCGACTTGAAGTGAAGGAGAGCCAGGCGGATCGCCCGCAGCTCGAGAAGGTTGATGTTGTGCTGCTGCTCCGACCGGGACCACCTGCCTTGGGCTATCTTGTTTGCCATGTGGCCCCCCCAACCGTGTAAACTGGCATCCGTGGTAATCACCACGCGGTCCAGGTCCAGAAATTGGCTGCCCCGAAGGATGGCAGGGGACGTCCACCAGCGAAGAGACAGACGGACCTGAGGAGGCAGGAACACTTTCTTTGACGAGGTCGCGCAGCCTCTCCGCTGGTACGGCAGGAGTAGCCACTGCAACTGTCGGGAGTGTCTGCGTGCCCACGGTACGATGTGTATGCAGGACACGAGCTTCCCCAGCAGCTGAGACAGAGTCGCCAGGGGCACTGACCTCAGGGGCAGGACCTTGTCCACCAACGCCGAGACATTCTGAATCCTCTCCGGGGACAGGAACACCTGGCCTCTTGCTGAATCTATCACGGACCCAAGGTGTAAGATGGACGTCGATGGAACGAGGTGACTCTTCTCCAAGTTCACCGTGAAGCCGTGTGCGCGGAAAGCGTGGAGCACCAACTCCCTGTCCCGAGCTGCTCGCTCCCGGGACGACGACAGGATCAACACATCGTCGAGGTAGCAGAGCAGCCGCACTGGAACGGTATGAAGCGAGGCCGCTAGGGCTGCTACCAGCTTGGTAAAGACCCTGGGAGCAGAGGAGAGTCCAAACGGCATGGCACAATATTGGTAGTGAGTCCCAGCAAATTCGAACCGCAGGTAGCGACGATGTGACGGGTGCACTGGAACGTGGAGGTAGGCCTCCCGAAGGTCCACTGATTGCATCCAGTCTCCCTGGCGCACTGAAGCTAGAATGGAACGTAGCGAGTGCATTTTGAAGCGTCGATACAGAACAGCCAAATTCAGTTGTTTTAAATTGAGAATGCCCCTGACTCCTCCGGAGCTCTTCGGCACCAGGAACAGGATGGAGTAAAAACCGGTCCCTTGCTGGTTCAACGGGACTCGTTCTATGGCCTTGATTTCCAACAGGTGAGTGATCTCTGCCGCCATGAGACGAACTTCTCGTGCAGAACGTGGGACGGGACACTTGACAAACCGGTTTGGGGGTCGGGAAACGAACTCTATACGAAGGCCGTCGGAGACCGTACGGCGAATCCAAACGTCCGAGGTCGACAATGCCCATTGACTGTGGAAGTCCCGGAGGCGACCCCCCCACCGGGCCTTCCGGCGGTGAGTCATTTGCCCCTTCGATAGGGTCTGGAACCTGCCCCACGGAACGGGCGCTTCGAAGGGACCTGCGCTCTGCCCCTGTCACGGAAGCGTTGTCTGTCTGAAGGACGTTCGGCAGGATGGAATGAAGGACGGTAGGCCGAGGACCCCCCAGGTCCGGCATAGCTCCGAAAGGACTGGCGTTGTGAATACGGATGAAACCGCCTGTCCTGCCTACGAAAGGTCGATGGAAGGACCTTCCGCTTGTCCTTATCCTCCACCAGGAGAGGATCCAACGCGGGCCCAAACAGAGAGGATCCCTTATAGGGTGCAGATGCCAGCTTCCACTTGGTTTTGATGTCCGCCTTCCATGGACGAAGCCAGAACAGTCGACGAGCCGTCACGGAGGAAGCCAAGGCTCTAGAGACAAACTTAACCGAGTTCAGGGAAGCGTCGGCAGAGTACTCGGTGGCCGCAATGATTTTATTCACATCTTGATGTAAGCGTGTCTCTTCCGGAGGGAGACGCTCCTGAAGCTGACGCAGCCAGATCAGTGAGGCTCGGTTGAAGAACGATGTAGCCGTAGCGGTCCTGACCGCCCAGGCCACCGCCTGATGTGACTTACGCAAGGCCAGCTCCATTCTCCGGTCCTCCGCCTTCAGGGCATCTAGCGGGTCGGACGAAACCACCGAATGAGAGGTGAGAGTCGCCACCGGGGCATCCACGGATGGCAGGTCCAGGAGAGCTTCCAATTCGGGAGCGGAACAGTACAATTTCTTGTCCAGGTTGTTGGGCGCAGTCAGAGAGCCCGGCTGAGCCCACGGGGCCTGGAGCACATCAGTGAACAACTGGGGACAAGGCACAAAATCTTTTTCACGTTTGGCCTGTTTGAACAATGCATCGTGTGGGCCAGCTTCAGGCTGAGACGGAGGGAGTTGCGCCCCCACCGATCCCAGGTTTGTTGTTAAACGAGCCTTGTGGAGTAGAGATTTAAACAATGATGGGCGAAACAGGCCCGAGAAGGCAGAGGTATCAGGAAGCAGACCCTCATCCTCCGAGAACTCGAGATCCTCCGGAAACGTCTCCTCCTCTGAACCATCTGAGGAATCTGACACCTGCCGAAGCGGGGACCTTGATCTGTGCGCCCTGTGCGCGGAAGAGGACTCCAGCCGCCCCCCCCTTTGATTTGCTTTGCCTTGCTATGCTATGCTGTGCTTTGTTTGCTTTGGTATGCCTTGCTTTGCTTTGCTTTGCTTTGCTTTGCTTTGCTTTGCTTTGCTTTGCTTTGCTTTGCTTTGCTTTGCTTTGCTTTGCTTTTGCTTTGCTTTACTTTGCTGTGCTTTGCTTTGCAATGCAGTGCTTGCTTTGCTTTGCAATGCAATACTATGCTATGCTTTGTTTCGTTTTGCTGTGCTTTGCTTTTGCTTTGCTTTGCTTTGCTCTGTGCCCTACTGGCTTTGCACAGAAGAATTAGCAAGGTTTAACTTTGCTGCGCTTGCTTGCAGATTACAACTGCTGCAGCCCTTGCTTAGACGGACCCCCCCCCCTTGAAGGGGCGGTGCAGAGGTCTTATTGGGCAGCTGCCCTTAGCTCTAACTCCTTGGGGCGAGGCAGCCGCCTCCCCCAGAAGTGAGTTATAAGTTTCCTTGGTGCGCTGACCACTGGGAAAAGGCCAGGAGCACCTAAAAGCTCAAGCAAAATTCAACTGCCAAGGCCAGCAAAGGAAAGCGCGCGGCTGAGGGCAACAGGGGCGGTGACCACGCCCCCAAAATGGCGGCCGCGCCTACTCGTAAACAAACTAGCCGCGCCTGCCACGAGTGGCCAGGTCGCAGGCTGCAGAAACGGGGCAGCGGCGACGATCCCAGCCGCCACCCCCCCCCAGCACACAGAAGCGCTCCTTACCGCCGATTACGAGCGCACAGGCTGGCGGTGCTTTTCTGCGGCCCCGCCCGCAGTTCCCTGACGGGACGGAGGCCGGAGTAACTGGTGAGCTGGCTGCGAGCCTCCGGTAGCGAAGGAGGCGTCTGCAGGCGAAAAGCGCCCCTTTTAATCGCTTGGCACGTCGGAGAGCCTCTGAAGCGAAAGGGGTGAGGCGGGGGCTACGACGGCTAACCGCCCGGCCCCCCCTCCACCAGCAGCAACTTCTGAGCCGGATCCGCCCCGCAGGGCCAGAAACCGGGCGCTGTGAATGTGAGGCACAACCCGACCTGACCAGCAGGCACAAAGTTGGCAACACAGCAAGGCAAGCGGTTAATGAAAGGTACAAAAAAACACAGAAGGGAAACTAACTTAACCCGAAAATAAAAAGGGGGTGAAGAAACGCTAATCAAAAATAAATAAAGGCCTAACGCACTAACCTAGAGCACAGGAAAATCCACCCAGTCTGTCAGCAACTGAGAGAAAGACTGAGGAGGTAAAGGGAAAAGGGGGTGGAGCTAGAGCACAGAGTGACGTAGGAATAATTAAAAAGTTCTCTCAGTTGTTGTCAGAAAGGAGGATTGATCCCAGCTATGGAGTGTAGACGCAGCACACTGGAAAACAAGGAGCTAATATTGAAAAGGAAACAATTGAAAAAAAAAAAGATAAAAATAAAAAAACCCACTGGGTTCAATAGAAAGAAATGGAGTAAGATGAAATATACTGCTAATAATTAAAAAGATGAGGGGAAATTTTGAGAAATAGACTTGATAAATGAAAGAAAGACCGGGGTTGCCTGGACTCCATAGTGGAAAATATAAAATTGAAAATGAATACAGCAATAGAGAGGGATGAAGGAAGGAGGAGAGAGATGGAAGAAGGAAGGAGAGAGAGGGAAGGAAGAGAAGGGAGGAAGGAAGGAAGGGAACGGAAGGGAAATTAGAGTAGGAGTGAGGGTAAGAGAGGGAGGAAGAGAGGAGGAGAAGGAGAAAGGAAGAGGAAGTAGGGAGGAGAAGAAGGGGGGAAGAGAAAGTAAGAAGGAAAGAAAAGAGAGAGGTGGTAGGTTTGAGGAGAAAGATTGCTGTACAATAAAAAAGATGAAATGGAAGAAAAGCAACTCCAAACAAATATTAAGATATTAAGATAAAGAATGAATTGTTGAACTTTAAGAATAAAAGAGAACAAATACGAATAAATAGCAATAATTAGAAACACATACAAACATAAAATGTATTTTCTTTGAACAGAGTATTTGACCGGTTCACAAATTTAAACAGTGTTTAGTCATTTCAATTAAATTTACAATTTCTATATTTCCTTTTTGCCATATTTATTACTCATCTATTTTTTAAAAAAACCAATATTACCCTTCATTCTCATCTCTAATCTTAATCAAATTCAATTTTCCCTTCTATTCTATATTATACCTCTTCCCATTGTCATCTATTTTTATATCCATCCTTACATTGGTTAATTATGTAATATTACAGTTGTTTAATACAAATTCAACATTTTAATATAAATCAATTAGTTATATAACTACCTTTTTTGTATATTAATCAATATGAACATAAATATTCCAATTATTTCCATGCAATCCAGTTTCTTACAAATCAATTAATTATATTTACCAATAATAATAAATCAAATAATTTCCCCCATATATTCCTCCAAACCACAGTTTAACCATTTCTGCTTTCAACACAATATACAATAGTATCTCAATTATTACTATTACCCTAGTTAAATAGAGCTTTTTTTCTTTTTTGAGTCCTCGAGCTGAGGACTTTGTCCAGTATCTGCATGACAAAATCGCTCAGATCCGGGAAGGTCTGGCCTCTGACTGGGTAGATCCGGACGGGATAATCGAGGCAGGTCTTGGGGGTGTGGTTTGGGAGGAGTTCGACTCTGTGGCTCCCGAGGACATGGACAGGATCCTGGGACGGCTGAATGCGACCACATGTTTATTGGACCCGTGTCCCTCCTGGTTGGTGCTGGCCTCCCGGGAGGTTACACGAGGCTGGCTCCAGAAGATTGTTAACGCTTCTTTGAGTGAGGGTGTTCTGCCGGCCGCTTTGAAAGAAGCGGTGGTGAGACCCCTCCTCAAAAAGCCCTCTCTGGACCCGGCTGTTTTGGCTAATTACCGTCCAGTCTCCAACCTTCGCTTTGTTGCGAAGGTTGTTGAGAGTGTGGTTGCACGGCAGCTTCCCCGGTTCCTGGATGAAGCTGTCTATCTAGATCCGCTCCAGTCCGGCTTCCGGCCTGGGCACAGCACGGAAACGGCATTGGTCGCGTTGGTGGATGATCTCTGGAGGGCACGGGATAGGGGTTGTTCCTCTATCCTGGTCCTATTAGATCTCTCAGCGGCTTTTGATACCATCGACCATGGTATCATGTTGCGCCGGTTGGAGGGGTTGGGGGTGGGGGGCACCGTTCTACGGTGGTTCTCCTCCTATCTCTCTGACCAGTCGCAATCTGTGTTGACAGGGGGGCAGCGGTCGACTCCGAGGCGCCTTGTTTGTGGGGTGCCGCAGGGGTCGGTCCTCTCGCCCCTTCTGTTCAACATTTATGTAAAGCCGCTGGGTGAGATCATCCGTGGCTTTGGGGTGGAATTCCATCAGTACGCTGACGACACCCAGCTGTACATCTCCACCCCAGGCCACCCCAACGATGCCGTTGAAGTGATGTCCCGGTGTCTGGAAGCTGTGCGGGTCTGGATGGGGAGAAACAGGCTCCGACTAAACCCCTCCAAGACTGAGTGGCTGTGGCTGCCGGCGTCCCGATATAGCCAGCTGACGCCATCGCTGACTATTGGGGGCGAGACATTGGCCCCCACGGAGAGGGCTCGCAACTTGGGCGTCCTCCTGGACGCACGGCTGTCTTTAGAAGAACACATGACGGCCGTGGCCAGGGGGGCTTTTTATCAGGTTCGCCTGATACGCCAGTTGCGTCCCTTTCTAGATCGGGACTCCCTACGCACAGTCACCCATGCTCTCGTGACTTCCCGCCTGGACTACTGCAATGCTCTCTACATGGGGCTCCCCTTGGGGTGCACCCGGAGGCTCCAACTGGTCCAGAATGCGGCCGCGCGGGGAATTATGGGAGCGATGTGGCGCTCCCACGTGACACCTCTCCTGCGCGAGCTGCACTGGCTCCCGGTGGTCTTCCGGGTGCGCTTCAAAGTGTTGGTGACCACCTTTAAAGCGCTCCATGGCTTAGGACCTGGGTACTTGCGGGACCGCCTTCTGCCGCCAATAGCCTCCCACCGGCCAGTACGCTCGCACAGAGAGGGCCTCCTCCGGGTGCCGTCGGCCAGACAGTGTCGGCTGGCGACTCCCAGGGGGAGAGCCTGCTCTGTGGCAGCGCCCGCCCTCTGGAATGACCTACCCCCGGAGATACGCAGGATTCCAGATCTCCGGACCTTTCGTCGGGCCCTTAAAACCCATTTGTTCCATCTAGCTGGGCTAGCTTGATCCCATCCTCCGTTTTTAAATTTGACATTGATTTTAAATTGGGTTGTTTTAATTCTCGGCCGAATAATATTTAATAATTTTTAATTGTTTTTAACTTTTGTATACCATGTTTTATTCTGGCTGTTCACCGCCCTGAGTCCGCAAGGAGAAGGGCGGTTTATAAATTGAAATAATAAATAAATAAATAAATAAACTCTCCTCTTTTGCCCTAAATTTCCCATTGTTTGCAACTACCTTTTTTGATGAGGAAAAAGAAAAGAAATCTGCCTCTGCCTTGAGGGAGTCCGGGTCATCATGGCCATGGCTACCACTCGGGATAGCTTCTTGCATTGTTTTTTATAACATCATACAGTGGCCCAAGCATCGTGAGAGGAGGCTTGGAAGAAACACCCCCGGGACCTGCTGAAATGGCATAATTGAACTCTCTACACTGCCTTCCCTGACCTGGTTGAGGCAGGCAGCGAGCATGTGGTGGCTCTGGGGCTTCGGTGAATGGTGAATCCCTGGCCCCTGGCCCCTGACCAAAAGCGAAGGGCGAGTGGGTGGTGAGCAGGCAGTGAGTGGGCAGCAGCTCCAGGGCAAGGCCATAGTCTCCTTCTGGGCGTGTCACTTCTGCCTGTTGGGCCACTTCCTGAAGCTGGCAGCTCTGCAGGCAACTGCTTAAGCAAAGCAGTTTCCCTCTTTTTCCTCATGGGAGGCTTGCATGGTGGCACCAGCAGAAGCGCTGTGGGGAAGTGGCCCAACAAGCAGAAGTGCTGCACCCAGAAAGAGAAGGGCAAGAGGAGCCAGTGGGCTGCAGAAGCGAAAGCAAGCTCTGGGGTGATAGCGGCGCTCCAGGAGAGAAGGCGGATGTTCCAGGACTGCACATGCAGTGCCGCCACCACCGCTTCTCTTGGCCCCAGTGCATGCACAGAGACTCAAAAAACCAGGTTACTTCCTGTTTAAAACCAGGAAGTAATGACTTCTGGGCATGTGGACAGAGCCTCCAGCTGCCATTGCTACCGGTTCTGTGAACTACCGGCCATCATCACTATCGGATCAGCCGATCCGGGAGCATTTCATCCCTGAAAGACTGGGAGGGTGCTGGCTCTTGCTCCCTGAAGGGAGGGAGCCCTTGGAAATATGCTAGAATGGGAAGCAGAGATACAGTTTTTATCACAGAACACTAAATCTTCTCCCTCCCCCCACCTATCAGGTTTACAGATTAATAGAGTTGGAAGGGACCTTGTAGGTCATCTAGTCCAACCCCCTGCCCAAGCAGGAGACCCTACACCATTTCTGACAAATGGCAGTCCAATCTCTTCTTGAAAGCCTCCAGTGTGAAGCTCCCACAACATCAGAAGGCAAGCTGTTCCATTGGTTGATTGTTCTCAATGTCAGAAAATTTCTCCTTATTTCTACTGTGTTTTCCCGAAAATAAGACATGCCCGGATAATAAGCCCAATCGGGGCTTTTCAGCACATGCAATGATATAAGCCCACAAAATAAGCCCCCCCCCCAACTGCCTTTCTGAAATTAATAAAGACCATCTAGATACTGCCATTGTTCTGATAGGCTGGAGATACCCCAATAGTATTTCATACACACTGCCATAGTTATGCTCAGTACAATCAAAACTATAAAAGTAACATACTAGCTATCCAGGATCCATGAAACACAATAAAAGACTATGCTGACAGTGTTGGGCCACTCACAATAACAGGGGTGTACTGCACATTATTCCATTATTATGCCAATAATGCACAAAGAAATACCAGGATTAGAAAACCTATCAAATCTCTATCAGATGAAGTAACACAGCCAGCAAGCCCATCAATGCTGCTCTAGACAAGAGGCCCAAATCTGTTTATGCTCTAAAGCTTATTGTCAATACAGGATTGCATATAGGAAAGCCAGATTGATCCAGTGATTAAGGTACTAGCTAGAAAGCAGGAGGCCATGAGTTCAAGTCCTACCTTAGCCTTGAAACCAGCTGGGTGATTTTGGGCCCAATCCACTTCACATGGTTTTTGTTGTGGGGAAAATTGGGGGAGGGGGGGTGGCATTGGTTATGTTCACTGCCTTGAGTTATTTGTAAAAATAATAAAGCTGGGATATAAATAAATAAATTACACTTCTATAGATCCATCCTATATCCCCCTTTTCACCCAGATGAAATAAACAAATTAATATATATTGTTCTTTGAAAGTAGGTAATAAAGCAGTCAGATATATCTAAAGCTTGCTTAAATAATTCTCTCCTCTCAAACCTTTCTGTGAGGGTCTCATTACTCATCAGTTTTTTCCCATTTTTTCTTCAAGAGTTCAACATAATTTCCATGAGGATTTAACTTTATTTTACCCCCATACCAGCAACTTTGTGAGGAATTGAAAATGTCTGGCCTAGTTAGGATTCCAAGACTAAGAATGGACTTGAATCTGGAGCTCTCCAGCCTTGGTCCAATACTTTAAGCATTAAGTATCACAGAAGCTCTTGTTTCTGCATAGTGAGAAATAATAGTAACAGTAATATATCACCCAGTGTTTTCTAAAACTGGTCCACTTCTTCACTGTTCTCTGTATTGGTTGAATCCCAATATTCTGGCACCATGAACAATTCCAAAACCAATCCAACCTCCAGCATCACTTGGCTATGTTGGTACATAAAAAGCATTGTCTCCCTGAGGGAATTTTAACTGGTCTGTTTCCAACTAATGCCAATTTTAGTGTTGTTGCTCAAAGCTCAGAAGGTTTTAATAACATAGTAGTTTAAACCTGCCCTCCCTAAGGTTAGATGAGGGAGAAAAAAAGGCAAAGGCGTTCCTGAACTCTTATGCATTTGGCTTTTAAAAAGCTTTATCTTGTGAGCTCCATGCAAGCTGTATCATAATACAGATGCAGCCAAAATCATTAATGCCAGTTCTGTAGAAAGCCTGACATTCTATGTTGTGAAAAACAGCTGCTTAGCAACAGGCAAATATTACTCTCATTCATGTAGAGGGGGAAAGGGAGAGAGATTCTCAACTATTGCAAAAAGGAAATGTTCAGTCTGAAAAAACAAGCAGGACTAAGACAACAGAAATTACTCAGAGTTAGAATAAGAAAAACATTTACATGCAGGTCAGGTGGTAAATGACAACCTGAAGAGCAAGAGAAAGTGAAGGTTTAAAAGGAACTTGTGGGCAAGATAGACTAACTATAAATAGAACAATTTTCAGGATGAAGAATAGGTTACACAATCCCAGCAAGGAAATTTCAGTCTTTAGTTTGTCACTAAACATAACTTGAGGGCAGAACAGATGACAGAAGAAAGCTATGTAAAAGGTGTTTGCCCTATGGTACCAGAATCTGCAAGGGATGGAGCCAGTGGTGAGATTCAGCCAGTTCGCACCACTTCGGCAAACTGATTGTTGGAAGAAATCATTAGGGCAGAGTTAAATTACTTGAATCCCACCACTGGATGGGGCCCTATAATATCTATTCCAGCAATCATGTTGGTTTAATTTAATTTCTAATTAAATAATTAGGGCTCCTGAATAGTTATGCAGCAAAGATCAACAGTGCAAAGAAGTACAACCTCGCTTTACTTTTCTGTCTGCAGATTTCTAAAGCAGCATCCTGATTTAGTGGATTCCTCCCCATTAAAAAAAATCTTTAGAACAAGTTGTAATCATCAAAGGGCTGTGCAATGACCCAGATTTGAAAGGTGATTCAGAGCATGCATAAATATGCACATTGTACCTGTATCATAATTCCTTTATGCAGTTCTTTTAAAAAACTGCATTTTAGCTATGTTCATATAACTCCAGTAATGTGAATTTATCACATGCTTTTCTTGGTAGATTTTTATAAGTTAAAGACAAACACCATGTAAATTGTGTGCTACTTTGATACCTGCTCAGTGGGAAGAGAAAACCCAGATATGATCTTGTTAGGATCCGTGAGTGAATGCTTCCCATGTAATCACAACAATCAGGTGACAAAAGAATAAACTTTTCAATGGTATTTGTGCCATTGTGCAATTCCCATTTGTTTGAATTCCTGTTGTGGATTAAATTCAGTTCTTTTGCACATTATATAGGCTTTTTCAAATGCAGAGTTTTGGCTGCTCTAAGATCATGTTAGAATATGAGATGCAAAGAAATGTGAACACTTCTTAAGACACACAAAGAAAGAAACCACAAACCAGGAATTATTAGGCATAATTCACATTTAATTTAATATATTAAATCAAATTAATTTAATTGATCACATCTAACAACCTTCTGATAATCTAGAAAAGATAGAGTATTTTTTGGTTTACTTATTCCTCAAACTAGTTCTGGTCAATGATCCTTTTTAGGCTAGGTGGCTAGACCATTTTATACAATGCTTTGTGTGGGATATTGTTTTGGGATAATAACAATAGTTTAGCCGAAGCCATGAAAAAGACATAAATTCTCTAAACAATCCTTGTTCATAATAAAACTGCAACAGCTAACTGGATATTTCTGTTCTGAAATCCATTTACTGTCCTTCTCACTTAGAAAAATAAAAAGATTACAGTTTCACCTAGACATAATGTGTGCATGTGAGTCATGAGTGAAGATATCATTTGCTTCCCCTTCATCCTTTTAATGAAGTTACTGTGATTTCCTCACAGTAACTTAACAATTCTCCAGAAACTATAAATCAATTGGAGAGCATGACACCAAGCTTCAGCCTCTTTCAATTTCAACATGAATCAACTAGAAAGCTGAGAATACCAGAATTCCTGTAGTCACTTCTTATCTAAGATGATAACAAATGTTAAAACCTGAGGAACAATGGAAGGGAGAAGCTACATAAATGTGTCAACCAAGTTTAAACTCATCCTACCTTAACTGGATTCCCAAAAATGCTGGACGCCAACTTTTCTAATATGTTTGGTCAAAGATCATTTGGCTGATATTAGGTTGTGGCAGTCTGCCCTAATATGTATGGTTATTATGTAACTATTACTCCAACTGGCAAATTATAGCCTATGAAACACTGACTAAAATTTAGATACCCCATAAGGGTACAAGTTTTAATTCTAGACTGTAGATTTTTCAAAGTTTGCAGAAATTAGGAAAACAAACTTTCTGCTTTAAATCACTATGGGTACATCTGAGATTTAGTTTGGAGACGTCTTACCAGTGGTGTAAAATGACCTATGTTTTTAGTCCAATGTTCCTAACACTAAATGAAATCATCCAAGACTTAAGCCACAAGTATGCATTTGCAGACATCATGTTGCCTTTAGCTGTACTTAAGGGCTATTATCTGCAGTTTTTCTCCTTGATGGGATACTGCTCAAAAGAAAAGAGACTTTGGGGGTTGTCCAATAATTAAGATGTGTACTAAAGAACATAATAATAGGGTGAAAGAAGTCCCATAACTTGTCAGCTGAGTAGACATATAAACAAACTTCAAAAAGCAGTCTGACTGAGAGAAAAAAATATATTGTAGGTTCTAAGTGATTGAGTGCACCACTGGTTTAGAAGTTAAAATCAAAGACTTTCTCAAGGTCATTTTTCATTCCCAAATTTGTAAATTTTCAGAAATTGTGCGTATGTGTGTATGGAGAGAGAGAGAGGGAGGGAGGGAGGGAAGGAGAGGCAGAGAAAGAGAAAGAGAAAGATTCCATATGACCTTAGTGTCACAAAAGACATGTTTGTATGAATCTGGGTTCCCTTTATGAATATTTTTCTGATACTAGAACTGAAATGTTACTCATTTAAGGATTTGCATATGGATAATTTTATGGGATGATCTTAATGCTATCAAAGCCACATTCTAATATAATTGAACTTAATCTTTTTGGATAGCCAATATTCTTTATTTATGAAATTTACATAATGCTTCACTAGCAGATTCCAAGTATTAGAAGCATAATTATGCATTCTGCAATGATACCTTTAACACCATCAGACATAAATATTTGCTTATCCCATGTCCTTGGGACTCAATAGCTGGATAAAAATGCCAAATCCAGTCAACTTCTGACTGACTATGTAACCAACAATAATAATACTATAATTATCTAAATAAGCATCTCAATTGTAATTATTTGTAAGTATACACAGACATAAACAAATGTAAGTATAAATATGGTAATATAATACAGTAGTGATGCCATACTTACTGAGACAACATCTATTCTATTCTATTCTATTCTATTCTATTCTATTCTATTCTATTCTATTCTATTCTATTCTATTCTATTCTATTCCATTCCATTCCATTCCATTCCATTCCATTCCATTCAGGTTTCCAGAACAGCCATGTTTTAGTAATATTTTGGAAAATCACAAGGGAAGAGACCACTCCCACTTCTAAGGCAGGCTATTTTTTTTAAAAAAAACCAGATCTTACAGAGAAAATCCAGTTCTGTGCCCCTCAAAAGAAGATTTTGATGCGAGAAACTGTCATTCAGGAAGACATTGTTTGCGTTCAGAGAACAGGAAGATTTTACCTGAAACAGGCTACTCAAATGTCCCCAAGCTCCAGCCATATAAATATAAATGATAATTAGCCATTTGAATAGCATAGCAAAGCATGATAGGCAATGCAGCTCCCATAGTTATTATATGACAAGACTAAGTCTGGCCTATCATCAAACAAACAGCAGCATTGTGCACTTCTAAGTAGCCTCCATGGGAGTCCCAGATAAAGTGATAAATGAGATATCCAATAAAGAGATAATAAAAGAATGAGTACATTTTTAGCATCTCCTATTCTAGAATCTTTTTGGAGTCAGGGATCCTTATACATTTGATAAATCTTGATTTGAAAGGAATCCATAACTTGTAAACCAGCTAAAGGTGGATAAATGTTCTCCTAGCCATGGCTTTCACCTGCTCTTCTGATGGATTTTAGATCTGATGAAGTAGACCAGTGGTGACTGGGGAATTCTGGGAATGGAAGACCACAGATCTTAAAGTTATCAAAGTTGAGAAAAGCTGAAGTAGACTATGATGCACCAAAGCTTATGCCATATTAAATATAGTAGTGCTACAGATTATTTATTGATAGTGCTGCAGCAGACTAATATAGCTACTACTCTAAGTACTGTCTTAACATTGTAATTCAAAATCATTGATGTGAAAAAAATATTCATATCTCTACATAATTTTGTCATGTATTTATATTTATGCCAAAAGTCTACATGATATCTTTCAATGGAAAAGAGTGAGTATTAGCATTTTTATGCTGAGTTTGATCTCAAAAAGTTGTTGAATGGGCCTGCACGCATGAAAACACAAGAAAGCTTCCTAACCAAGATATGTGTTTAACTTGAACATTTTAAAGCATTACTGGAAGATTTCCACAGGCATTTAACAGAAAAGAAAACCACAGATGGAAAGATAGCTAAAGCTATTACTTAAAGATATATGACATCAAATTGGCATAATGCATGTAGAAATAAATCAAATATTAGTTGGGGATGGATCACCAAGTCTACTATTCAGCAGTAACATTCAGTAAATGGGTATATCTGATCTAATATATTGCACAGAGTGGCAAAACAAAATAGACTGTCACTGGAATGGCTCACATTGACTTTTGCCCACAGAGCGTACTTTTGCGTGATTGTGGCAAGGATCCATTAGGTAAATGTAATTCAAAACTATAGTATGTGCTCAGTTTCTGTGAAGTGACTTAGCAAAAAGTCGAAGTTATTTTATGAATAATATAGGATTGCCCTGTGTTTTCAACATACCCAATCTTTTTGTTTACACAGCACATGGATAACTAGATACAGGAAATTCTAACAGGAATCTTCCTTTCCTATGGATAAGGAACTCAAGGGTAGAAAAATACTGTATTTTGTATGCTTTGTCCATTGTTTAAAAAATTATGCCTTTGTTGCCTTCTTGTACAGAAGTTGCCTCCAGCCTGTGGATCAGAACCAATTCAAGAAGTCTTTCAATCTGCTCTTTAAAATTCCTCCTTGAAATTCCTCTTTGAAAACAACATCTCATCTTCTTTCTTCATAATTACTTTATTCTCCTTTTAAATGTTCTGGCTGCTGATGTTTTAGATGTTTTCTCATACTTCCAGAGCACTTTATGAATCTGGTCTAGTTTCAAAAGTGTTTATCATTTTCCACAATTCTCCACTGCAATATTGACCATCTTAATTACCTTAATCATACTCACATCACTTAGGACTCTGTAAACTGCTTAGAGACGGCTGTAAAAGAACTATAAAGCAGTATATAAGTTGAAGTGCTATTGCTATTGCTATTATAATAACATCATAAATATTAAAGTTGTTAACATTTTAGTATTTGCTCCACCATATATATAATCCTTCATCATTTAATTATTAGTTTAATACACAATACTAATAGCCATAATAATGTTGTTTAATACAATCATCTTTCAACTTCTGATACTTTCATCCACATACTGATTTTTAAATATTATATAGTAATATGCATAATAATATTTTGCCCCTTTCTAATTTCTACCTCTATTCTAAGTCTTGATAGCACTAATCTTATATTAGTTGGTATTCTATTTCTACCCATCATCACTTGCCCATTTTAGTATTTCAATTCTTGTCGATTTTTTGGCATTTTTGGAATTTTGTATCTCTATACATCATTCATATTTAATCTAAATGTTTCCTCTTTCTCTTTCTTTACCTCTCGCTGCCAAACTTTCACTACGCCTATCAGTGTCTCTATCCTCACTTCAGGAATGTCTTTCTGTTCATCCAGTTTTATTTTTTGATCTCTTAATGTATAATATATCTGATCTATTTCATCCATTTTAATTGTCTCTTTCTTTTCCTTGTCTTTTTTTCATTTGTTGTTTTATCTGCTCTATCCTTTCCTTTGTTTTTTTCTATTTCCTGGATTTCCTGTTCATTTTTCATTGTTATTTGCTGAGCATTTTCTGGTCTCACAACTATATCATGTATCAAATCCTTTATCTCCCTGTGGTTCTTTATTATAGTTCCATGAATACTTCAAAACATCAATAATATTTCTTTTTGAAATACACTTATTTTTCTCTGTTGAAGCATTTTGTCTTATTTTAACAAGTCAAGAAGTTACTCAATAATCTACCAAAATCTCAAACTCTCGGTTGTATGTAACACCAAAAAGCCAATATTAAAACAATTTACTCAATCCCAAAAACTATACCTCAGGATGCACAATATTTATAGTTCTTTATCATCCTCAACCAGTCAGTTTACTTCTTCCAAGTTCTCCAATAAGTCTTTTTTAAAAAAATCCTTCTTTCGCCTCTTCATGCAGTTATCAGACAACATTTATAATCCTAAATGATCCAATAGGTTTCCCCATGTCTTCATAAGCCACATAGTCAACTCTTTAATTTCAATGATAATTGCAGGTATTTGTAAGACACTCTACTTAGCAAGTATTCTACTTAGAGTACTCTACTTAGAGTCCCTTGGACTGCAAGGTGATCAAACCAGTTAGTCCTAGAGGAGATCAACCCTGACTGCTCTTTAGAAGGCCAGATCCTGAAGATGAAACTCAAATACTTTGGCCACCTAATGAGAAGGAAGGACTCACTGGAGAAGAGCCTAATGCTGGGAATGATTGAGGGCAAAAGAAGAAGATGACAGAGAATGAGATGGTTGGATGGAGTCACTGAAGCAGTCGGTATGAGATTAAATGGACTCTGGAGGATGGTAGAGGGCAGAAAGGACTGGAGGAACATTGTCCATGGGATCGCAATGGGTTGGACATGACTTTGTGATTAATAACAACTACTACTACTTAGCAATTTCAAAAGTCTCAGAATTTTTTTCTCTTTAGCCGTGAAACGAATAGGTATAAAACAGTATGCAAAAACCCCCAGTCTTCCAGGTGTTGTTTGTCTCCACTCTGTATTATTGATCCTCAGATTATTTCAAGGACAGACCCCGCCTTGTAAAAATATAGTGTATATTCCTTCACCAGTAGATGGCACCATTGCCTAAAATTTCAACCTTATACCAATCTAACAACTGAAAATCTGTTCTCATGTTCTTCAAGCAATTTCTTTCAATAATCAACCAAATGTTTCCAGCATTTTAAAATGCCTTTTCAAAATATTGCCAATAAAATATTTAAGTCCAGTCTTTCTGTATTTTAAACTTTTTGCATTTTTCCTTAGATTTCACTTTCTTTCGGGTCTGTAATCTACCTCTAAGTGTTTGTTCACCACTTTTTTACCAGTTTAGAGTATCTTTTCAGAGTTTCTTTTCTTTGGGGTTTGATCTCTAGTATAGAAGTTGAAAAACACCTCACCCAGTTCCAGTTCACTGTTCATGAACCGCTCCAGCACATATCTTTCTTTGGTTGTCCCAGCTTCACAGCGGCCATAATGGCTACTTCTCCTCTTCGTTGTTGGATGGGAGAATAAGCCTCAGATCAAGCAGGAGAGCTGCCACTCTCCATGACCTCCTTTCTTTGTCACACCTTCAGGGTGACTTTGGCCCCTTAAGAGCCCTCCAACGGAGAGGATTCAGCCTAGGTTCATGGAGCACCGCTCCCTATGACTGTCCTGCAGTGATGCCAAACTGGAAGACTGATGTAGTGTTTAATGGTGCCGAAAAATTTAGCAGAAAAATTTAAATTTGGATAGCTCAGCAGACTAATGCATTGTGGTTAACTCCAGCTGTCTGCAATTACTGTAAGTTCGAATCTCACCAGGCTCAAGGTTGACTCAGCCTTCCATCCTTTCTAAGGTAGGTAAATTGAGGACCCAGTTTGTGGGGGCAATAAGCTGATTTTATATAAAATATACAAAAGTATGAAGGCTATTGCTTAACGCATTGTAAGCTGCCCTGTGTCTCCGGAGAAGGGCGGCATATAAATCAATTTTTTAAAAAAATCTAGCCTTTCTTTAGACATGAAGCCAGTTGGATAACTTTTGTTGAGATTCTTGCTCAGACCTAGAAAAAGGGTCCTAGCAAACCTTTTTGAAAATAGCCAAGAAAGCCAAGAAAACTACAGTCATTAGGCATCAAAATTGACTGCAGGACTTCCCCCCACATAAATGCTAGCAATCTTTCCTGATTTTCCCATGAAGGCAGACTGTGCTGAAATGGTACTTGTAAATTATTTTACGATTGAGAAGTAATTTCTATATGTTATTTATCTGTCCTGGTTTAGTGTTCATGCAAAAATATTGCTTCTAAGTAAACATGCATTCTTGTTTTCGAGGTGGGGAGTTCAAATCAAAAAGTGAGATTTTGAATTATATTTACTGATTGTCTTTTGGAATTCTATTCTAACTTGCTTTTTCCGCTTACCAGGAAATATGTTTGACAATTCAGCAAAACATGCCTCTTCATAAATATGCATAGGACCTTGTTTTGAAAGCATGCTTGGAAGGAATCTTTGTAGTTCAAACTGGCAGGTGTGATTACAGGATGGAAATAGATTCTGTTTAAAATAAAAAGCCAATTTGTTGTTGCTGCTCATTTTATCAGGGCTGAAATTTGTCTCTTTGATATTGGAATTCTGCCCTTGGGCTATAAAAAGTCCTCATCCCGTCCTAATGGAATGAAAGCTGTGTAGCAGTAATCTCTTGGGAGATAACCAAGCAAAAATAGTTCAATCTATTTTTTATTATGTATAAACCAGTCAGCATCTTGTATAAGACCAAGTAAGCTTTTCTCTTAGGACCACTATTGCTCCCTCTTACTCTTCTCCCTGAACTCATCCCAACCCCATTGCCTAGAGGGGTTTTGGATATTGTACAATGCAACATTTCTCAATCACTAAGACTCAGACACTTTCTTTTGGGGAGCTGATAATGGTCTTTCTGATCTGATGCTACAAATGGTGAGTGAGGGATAGTTGCCGTTTAACTGTGCTTGTGCTTCTTGAAGACATGAAATTATCCCTTTTGCTAACTTGAATGTGCAAACCCTTGAAGTTCAGAAAGATATTTGCAAACATCAATGCCCCCTAAAATAATTGCTAGACTGCATGAGTGAGACAGGTAGGACCGTAATTCACAGTATATGCATCTAAACATTCAATTCTATGTTTCTATATATATTGTTATGTCAGTTATTATGGTTATATATATATTATATGTCACCACTGACATGTCAGTGCCCAGATACTGTGTGTAGTTTTTATCTTTTATCTTATTAGAGAGGAGATGGGCCACATGGGAGAAGGAAGCTTTTGCTGTTAGTTGGGCGCTGTTAACGTAGAGGCATTTCCTGGAAGGGGCAAAGCACCCCTTTGAAGTGTGGACTGATCACAAAAACTTAGAGGCTTTAAAAATGCCACAAAAACTGTCACCTAAGCAAGTCCACTGGGCCCAACACTTTAACTGATTTAATTTCTCCCTGCGCTACCTTCCTGGAGGAAAGAACTTTATGGCAGATGCCCTCTTGAGACTGCCTCAATACAATAGCATTCAAGAGGAAGTAATCCATTCGGTTATCCCCTCGAAACAGCTAGCGGCACCAGTGGTTACCAGAGCCTAGGCAAATGTAGATCTAACCTTGTCCGGCAACTTGAGCAAGCAGTTAAAAGAAGCACTAAAAACTGACAAGTAGTTTTTAGTCCATTCCAATGAGTGTACACTTCAGGAGGGTCTCGCCTGGGTGGGAACCACATTGTATATCCCCGCCAGCCTGAGGAGGACAGTATTGCAATATGCCCGTGATGCTAAAATTGCCGTGCATTTTGGCTTTGTGAAGACATTACATTTACTTAAACGACAATTCTGGTGGTCGGCGCTGAAGAAAGACATAAAAGCCTACGTGGCTTCTATGTCTTTGCTGAAGCCCCATATGTGCTTCAGCAAAGAGGCCTCCTAGAAAACCACCTGGGTTGCTTCAGAGTGTAGCCAGGCCAGGAGCCCCATGGAAGGAAATCTCCATGGATTTTATTGTTGAGTTGCCCGAAAGTGGAGGGAATACAGTCATTTGGGTGGTTACTGATTTGTTTTCTAAACAAGTCCATTTTACCCCATGTCCCAAGATCCCTTCGGCTAAAACTCTGTCGTTTGTCCAACATGTGTACAGACTACACAGGGCTCCAGAGCAAGTAATCTCTGACAGAGGGGTCCAGTTCACCTCCCACTTTTGGAAGGAGTTCCTGGGGTTGTTAGGCTCCGCCCAGGTGTTAACCTCCACCCACCACCCTCAGACCAATGGGGCTTGTGAAAGAACTAACTTGGTGTTGGAGCTATACCTTAGATGTTACATAAATTATCAGCAAGATAACTGGGCGGACTTGTTGCCATTTGCAGAGGTCGCCTATAATTATACCCAGCAGTACTGGGTTTGCCCCCTTTAAGGTAGCCTCCGGCCAAGACTTTGTGCCCTTCCCAGAGTTACCTCAGGAAAACCCACAGATACTTTTTTTGGCTGAATGGATTGAACAGCTACGTGATACTTGAGCTGTAACACATAAGGCCCTGGATCAGGCTCACCAAGCTCATAAAATCCAAGCTGATAAGAAAAGACTTCAGTGTAGGGATTATAAAGTAGGAGATAAGGTTTTCCTTTCCATGAAGGACTTGCAAACTACCCAAAAGTCGAAAAAACTTGGGCCCAAATACGTGGGTACTTTCCCTATTGTAAGCATAGTTAATCCAGTTATGGTGCAATTAGAGATGTCTAAAACCTTGCGAAGGATTCATCTGGTGTTTCATGTCAGTTTGCTGAAACCAGAGCATTTGTCCCCTTTGCATCCAGACCAAGAACTTCCTCCTGTCCTTGTACTCATTGAAGGGAAACAGCATTTTGAAGTCAAAGAAATATTGGATTCGAGGAAACTTCGCGGTAAGGTGCAGTACTTGGTGGCTTGGAAACATTTCCCTTTAGCTCAGTCTGAATGGGTAAATAAGTGATATGTTAGGGCTCCGAAGTAGCTGCAATTATTTTATTCCAAATATCCTGATAAACCTTAATCTTGAAGCTATTCATGTTACTGGTTATGTAATTATCTATTTTCCCTTATTCTGTTTTTCTTGTAGGAATAATGTCTCTTCTTCAGGAGGGCTGAATGTCAGCCTCCGCCTTTTTATTGCTTGCTTGCTCAGCAGCCATTGTAACAGGGGGAGAGGGGAGCTGTTTGAATGTCTGGGAGGGGGGAAGTGAGCTGGTGAAGAAGATGGGAGAAAGTTTTCCTCAGCGTTTTCTCTGAAGCTGGGAAGAGCGCTGATAACCACTCAAGGTCAACCGTCGTGGCATACGAGGAGGATGGCACCATCGGAAGCTGCATCCACATGACCCCTGGGGGGGATGTCAATTGGATAATCCTGACTGGACGATTGGGGGGAGGGTTTTAAGGATGCTTTCTATATGTGATTTTTGTGCCTATTGCCTCAGACCTTGCTTTTCTTTGGTTGCATTCAGTCCATACTCAGTAAAAGTACCTTTCTCTATGAAAATGGAGTTGGGGTTTTTCTTTCTTGAGTACTGAAAGGAGACACACCTGACAGCTTGGCTTGGGGCACTTGCCTGCCTTCCATGCAGCCTTCCCAGCGGTCCCCATGGCCAAGCCCGCTTTCTTGCCTTTGCAAGCTGGCCACAGGAACACCTGGAAGGCTGTGTGAAAGGCAGGGAAACATGGCAGGGCTGCGGGCCACATGGCAGGGGAGGTAGGCTGGGATGGTGTGGGGTGTAGGGGCAGCTATCTCACGGAATATGGAAGCACAGAAAAAGTTGCTGCCATTGCTACCATGTTCTTTGCACATGTACATCCCATTGGACTTGCAAGGCAATGGGATGCGCGTGCACAAAAAACATGGCGGCAACGAACATGGTGTGCAGGGTGAGTGAGCAGCAACTGGGGGACCGGTTTGGGGGCATGGCCAGCTGGCCATCGCTACCGGTTCAGTGACCTTGGCCAAATTTCCACCAATGGTTCGTGCAAACTGGCTGAAAACCACCTCTGCTAGAGACCCTTCACAGTTCAAGGGTTAGAGTGTTTTCTAAGCCAGAAGAAACCCTTCTGGGATAGGGGAAGGCATTTGAAATCGACACTTTTGCTCCTTTGGGAAGCCGGGCTGCTTCCGGCTCTCAAACTCTCAGACTGCTTCTGGAAGAAAAAGAAGTAATAGGGCGAGTTCCTGGCTGGGGCAGGGCAACCGAGCAAGTTCACTGTGGAAGAATCAGCCATTTTAAAGGGACAATAAAAGGTGCCGCTGCTTCTTAGGCACTAGAGTTGTTTTTGTTTTTTTGCATATTTACCTTTCATGCTGAAAGAGGCTTTCTCTAGTTGCAGTCTGCCATTTCCTTTTGGATAATTCCTTGTGGAATTATCGTCATTTTTTGAGGCTTTGTGATTTAAGATGGTGAGATGGAGGAGCTGAGATACTCCAGCCAGACAAAGAAGCCTGATATAACTTGAAACTAAAGCATTGTGGAAACTATTCCTGAAATTATTTTTTAATTTTTGGCTTAAATCTTTCAGAGAATTTTATATCATTAGCTGACTTAACAGACTTGGTTTTCAGAGTTTAAACAAGAACTCTCTGTATGAAGTGCAGAGACTGCTGCGAAGGAGGATGAACAGTTTCATTTTTAACAGCTTCTGATTGATCATCTATGCTCATCTGTGATAAAGCTGTAAAAAACTTTTGAGGCTTTTTTATATAATAGTGCTGATTCACCACAAGAGGGAGCCAAAAAACTATCCTATTGCTAATGCTTTTTAAGAACATTATTAGTCTTATTAAACCCAGTGTAATATAGATTTCAAGCCGATAAATTTGAAACTTTTAACTTTAAAGCCTAAATTTTGTAATTTTAAACTCAAAAAGATGACGCCAAGAAAGAAGACAGAGAAATTAGAAAATTATCAGGAGATATAGAATTCTTAAAGTCATTTATGCATGAGTACATGTCATAAACTCATGAGCATATTCAGAATGTCAGAATAAAGCTAGAAGCTGTTCGATTCACTAGCTAGGGAACTCTGGGAAGAAATCCAATGTCTGAAAGGAGATATGAAACAGGTGAAAGCCAGAGTAGATTGTATGAAGCATGGATTGGAAAAGACAAACTCTTTATGTGAAGCTGAATTGGAAGAGATAACAACTCTGGAAGCTCAGATTAAAGAATTTCAATTAAGATTTTGTGGAATACCCGAACAACCAGGAGAAGATATCAGATTAAAGATGGTGAAGGCCTTGCCTCAGTTCATTAATAAAGAGAAAAATGAAATGGAAATTGATTTAGAGAAGATATACAGAATAAACTTCAGATTTGCTGCTACAAGAAAGTTACCAAGGGATGTTGTAGTTCATTTTGCAGGAAGAATAACAGGGGATCAGGTTCTGGATTGCTGAATTTTAAACACAGTCTGAAAATGGAAAATATAGATATTATTGTCTTGAAGGAAATTCCTGTCAGAATTTTGAGAAAAACATTCTGAAGCAGAGAAAATTTTTATTTTATTGGGTTAAATTGGAAGGGGTGATACTTACCTACCATGAGCAAAGGTTTAGGCTGAATTCCATAGAGAAAGGTAAGGACTTTTTGATCAGACATAAATTAATTTCAGATCCAGGTGGAGCAATTAGTATAGAAAAGAAGTTAGTGGTGAAGCAAGTCCCAAAAGGTGGCATTGAAGAAGACGTGGTAGCAAGGAAAAGAAAGAAAGAAGATGTGGCCAAGATAGTTTTACAGGAATCTACCATGGGGCTTAAAGATGGAGATTAAGTCTATCACATGAAATTTTAATGGAGCAAATGCCCCAGCTAAGCATAAAAATTGTTTATTTGAGGAAAATTAATGTTGATATAGTCTGTCTCCAAGAAACACATATTAAGAAACAAGATAAGAAATGTCTGATAAATAAATGACTAGGGTATGAATTTATATCAGCTGGTATAAAAAAAAGTAATGAAATTGTTTTAGAATAGAATAGAATTTTTTATTGGCCAAGTGTGACTGGACACACAAGGAATTTGTCTTGGTACATATGCTCTCAGTGTACATAAAAGAAAAGATATGTTCATCAAGAATCATAAGGTACAACACTTAATGATAGTCATAGGGAATAAATAAGCAATCAGGAAACAATATCAATATAAATCGTAAGGATACAAGCAACAAAATTAGAATCATACAGTCATAAGTGGAAAGAGATGGGTGGTGGGAATGATGAGAAGATTAATAGTAGTACAGACTTAGTAAATAGTTTGATAGTGTTGAGGGAATTATTTGTTTAGCAGAGTGAAGGCATTCAGGAAAAAACTGTTCATGTGTCTAGTTGTTCTGGTGTGCAGTGCTCTATAACA
The DNA here is from genome assembly GCA_030761175.1 of Masticophis lateralis. Classification (NCBI taxonomy): domain Eukaryota; kingdom Metazoa; phylum Chordata; class Lepidosauria; order Squamata; family Colubridae; genus Masticophis; species Masticophis lateralis. Next base: position 80,100,191 of record JAUDYJ010000004.1, read on the forward strand.
TCGTTTTGAGATAGGAGTTGATGTCCAGGATGTGAGAGGTCTGTAAATATTTTCATAGCCCTCTTTTTGACTCGTGCAGTATACAGGTCCTCAATGGAAGGCAGGTTGGTAGCAATTGTTTTTTCTGCAGTTCTAATTATCCTCTGAAGTCTGTGTCTGTCTTGTTGGGTTGCAGACCAGACAGTTATAGAGGTGCAGATGACAGGCTCAATAATTCCTCTGTAGAACTGTATCAGCAGCTCCTTGGCAGTTTGAGCTTTCTGAATTGGCGCAGAAAGAACATTCTTCGTTGTGCTTTTTTGATGATGTTTTTGATGTTAGCTGTCCATTTTAGATCTTGCGATATGGTAGAACCTAGAAATTTGAAGGTCTCTACTATTGATACTGGGTTGTCTAGTATTGTGAAAGGTGGAAGTATGGAAGGGTTTCTCCTAAAGTCTACCATCATTTCTACGATTTTGAGTATGTTCAGTTTCAGATTGTTCCGGTCACACTTCCTGTCTGTATGCAGATTCATCATTGTCTCGAATGAGACCGATCACTGTTGTGTCATCTGCGAACTTTAGTAGTTTAACAGATGGATCATTAGAGATGCAATCATTGGTTTATAGAGAGAAGTGGGGAGAGCACTTGGGGGGAGGGGGGCTATGCTAATTGTACAGGTATCTGATGCGATTCTGCTTAGCTTCACCTGTTGCTTCCTGTTTATTAGGAAGCTTATAATCCACTTGCAAATGTGTTCAGGTACCTGTCACTGGTTTAGCTTAGTTAGAAGTGTGTCTGGAATGCTGAACTAAAGTCTATGAAGAGGACCCTTGTGTAGGTCTTTGGAGATTCAAGAAGTTGTAGGATGTAGTGCAGAGCCATATTAAAAGCATCATCTGTTGATCTATTTGCTCGGTATGCACAGTGGATCCGTGATGGTTTTCAAGTGGGACAGCACTAGCCTTTCAAAGGTTTTCATGACTACAGATATTAGAGCAATTGGTCTGTAGTCATTCAGTTTCTTGATGGTGGGCTTCTTCGGCACCGGGCTGATAGTAGAGGGTTTGAAGCAAGAAGGAATATAGCATATCTCCAGTGATTTATTAAAGATACGGGTGAAGATGGGGGCTAATTGGTCAGCACAGACTTTTAAGCAAGAAGGAGTTATCTTGCCTGGGCCCGGAACTTTTCCTGGCTTTTGTCTGTGAAATAGGTCTTGCACTTCCTTTTCTGTGATCACTAGGAGTTGTGAACCCAATGGGATGGGGTCAGTTATAGGAGGCTTGGCTGTTGTTAGAGTGTCTGAGATGGGGGTTGTGGAGATAGGTGGCTGTAGTTTCCTTTCAAACCTGCAGTAAAACATGTTCAGGTCATCTGCCAGTTGCTGATTTCCTTCAGCCTGGGAAGGAGGTTTGCCATAGCCAGTGATATTTTTAAGAGTTTTCCACATGTTTGCTGGTTCATTTGTTGAGATTCCTTAGCTTTTCAGAGTAGCTTCTTTTTGCTGCTCTGATCTTCCTTTTTAGTACATTTCTGGCCTGATTATACAGCATTTGATCACCTTTTCTGTAGGCTTCTTCTTTGGAATGACGTAGCTGCTTAAGTTTATCTGTGAACCAAGGTTTGTTGTTATATATAAAACCCCAGTTTAAATCCAAGCTATTTATAGCAGATGAATATGGCAGATTTGTAGTAGTGGAAATTGAACTTAATGGAATAAAATCAATAGTCATAGGCATATATAGGCCAAATGATGATAGAAGCAATTTTTTTTAACATTTAATGGACCAATTACTAGTTACTGCCCTTCTCGTATAGAAACTCGCTTATGTTGGGGGATTGGAACGGACGTTGACTTACCTGAATGTCCCTTTTCTGGGCGCTGCGACCACTATTCATAGCTGGGTTTGTTCCTCAGATCTTGGCAACAACTGAGTGAGAGCTAAATATTAATTCCGTGGCTTAGCCATGCCTCCAATCTCATGATACCCCAGTCTGATACAAAGACGCAGCAAGCAAGTAGGTTTGAAAAGCTTTATTAATAGATAAAATAACAAAGAAAAAAACACACCAACAACCCTAACGGGGCAGGAAGCCTAATTCAAGGGAGGGGATGGATAGTGGTCGTAGTGCCCAGAAAAGGGACGTTTGGATAAGTCAACATCTGTTTTCCTGAGCGCTGCTCCCACTATCCATAGCTGGAATGTACCCAAGCCTAGACCCTAAGGGCGGGTGGCTGAGTGCCCCTAGAATCTGAATCAACCAGAAAACTTTGTAAAACTTGACGGCCAAACGAGGCCTCCATCGAGGCGTAAGAGTCTATCCTGTAGTGGCGGATGAATGGTGAGAACGTCGACCAGGTCGCCATCCAATAGATGTCCTCCACTGAAGCCTGAGTAGACCAGGCCGCTGAGATGGCAGCACTATGCATAGAATGAGGTAGGATCTTGTCAGGTACCGGCTGCGAGGACAGGTCATACGCCAGCGCAATGCAGGCTTTGATCCAGTTACCCACTGTAGCCGGTGATATCTTCAGGCCCAACGAAGCCGGGTTGAAGGACACCAGGAGTGCCTTGGACTTCCGAAAGGTAGCTGTCCTACGAATGTAGTTCTGGAGAGCTCGGCACACATCCAGATTGTGCTGCTCCTGGTCATCTCATGGGGAAGGACAAAAATCCAGTAAAACTATCTCCTGCACCCGGTGAAAGTGTGAATTCACCTTCGGGATGAATGCGGGATCCAGTCATAAGACCACTGAGTCATCTTGAAAAATGCACAGGTCCTGTCTAATCAATAGAGCAGCGAGCTCTGATACCCTTCTGGCGGATGTGATAGCTAGCAGGAATGCCATCTTAAAGGAAAGGTATTTGAGTGGTATCGACCCCATTGGCTCGAAAGGAGGGGATGTCAGAACTCTCAAATCCAATGGAGGTCCCAAGTTGGATAACGGTGCACCATGACCAGCCTTAAATTCGTGGTGCCCTGCAGAAATCCTCTGACGCGAGGGTAGTGGGAAAGGGATGGGTAGGGCGCACACGTAATCATGGTGGACAATGCTGCTGTTTGACATCTCAAGGTAGATGGTGCCAGACCTTTGTCAAGTCCCACTTGGAGAAATTCTAGGATGTCGTAGACTGTCGCTGAGGTGGGATCGACCTGATGAACCATGCACCATAAGCAGAACGCTTTCCATGTGGCTTCATAGATACGAGAGGTGGAAGGGCGTCTGGCCACCTGGATAGTACCAATGACTCTGTCCGACTAGTTGTCCTTCCTCAGAAGGCCCCGCTCAAATGCCAGATGGCCAACTGGAACCACTGGGGGTTGGGGTGGCAGACGGCCCCCTGGCAAAGTGCAATCCAGTGGCGCATGATCACCCATGGTTACTCTACAGAGAATGCCACCAGATCGGTGTACCATGGTCGGCGTGGCCAGTTGAGTGCCACCAGGAGTAGATCGGCCCCCTCCGACAGGAGCTTTCGAATGACACATGGCAGGAACAGAATTGGTGGAAACTGTAGGTGAGACCCACTGGCCATCTGCACCGGAGACTGTCGTGGTCCTCTGCCTGAGGTGATGGGTAATGTGACACAAAGCGTGGCAGTTGAGCATTGTCTCGAGTTGCAAATAGGTCAATGACTGGCATTCCGAATCAGGTGGTGATTTCCTGGAAGAGCAGTGGGTGCAGCTGCCACTCTGCTGGATCTATCCGTTCCCTGCTGAGCCAGTCGGTCTGTACATTGGCCGTCCCCGAGATGTGGTCTGCCCTTATCGAGTGAAGGTGCTTCTCCACCCAGCTGAATACGGCTTCTGCTTCGAACATCAGGTCCCGAGATCTCATGCCCCCTCTCCCTGTTCACATGGACTTTGGCAGATATATTGTCCGTGAGGACCAGGATGTGCTGGCTCTCCACTGTCAAGCAGAATTGAAGGAGAGCGAGCCTGATTGCCTGTAGTTCCAGTAGGTTGATGCTACAGTGGCCTTCGGCCTCCGACTATTGGCCCTGTGCCACTAGGGAGAGCAGGTGGGCCCCCCAACCCTGAAAGCTGGCATCTGTGGTCAGGACCAGCCTGTCCGGTTCCAGGAAGTCGCAGCCCTTGAGGAGTGACGGTGATATACACCAATTGAGGGAGTGCCGGACCTGAGGGGGTAAGTACACCTTGTGATTTGAGTCTGCATTGCCTGCCCGTTGGAAAGGGAACAGGAACCACTGAAGAGAGTGGGAGTGTCTGCGTGCCCACGGAACAATGTTGAAGCAAGATACCATTTTCCCCAGAAGGCTTGAGGGGAGCAGCAAGGGAACCTTCTCTGAACCCAGGACCTGTTGGACCAACTCGACGATGCTTTGTGCTCTGTCTGGAGCCAAGAAGACCTGGCCCCTGACTGAGTCTATCACCTCCCCCAGGTGTAGGAGGCGGGTGGACAGGACTAGATGACTCTTTTCGAAGTTGATGGTGAAGCCATGATCTTGAAAGGCCTTTATGACTAGTTCCATGTCCTTGACTGCTGGGTCCTGAGATGATGAAAGGACCAGGATGTTGTCGAGATAGCAGAGCACTTGTACTGGCAGGGATCTGAGAGATGCCACCACCACCACTACTAGCTTGGTAAAGGTGTGCGGCGCTGATGACAGACCAAAAGGCATCCCCCGATACTGAAAGTGTTGGGGGAAACTCGAACCTCAGGAATCTCCGGTGGTCGGGATGAACTGGGACGTGTAGGTAAGCTTCCCTTAAATCTACCGACTGAAGGTCTCCCCATCTCACGCCTGACAAGATGGACCTGAGACAGTGCATCTTGAACCTGTGGTAGTGGACCGACAGATTCAGTTGTTTCAAGTTTAGTATGTCCCTCCAGCCCCCGGAAGACTTGGGCACCAGGAAGAGGACAGAGTAAAACCCCTCCCGATGTTGGGCTGAGGCACCTTTTCTATGGCCTTGATGTTCAACGTGTGAAATCTCTGAGAACATTAGGAGCTTGAGGTCTGGAGAGGTTGGAGTCTTGCAGTGAAGAAAGCGACTGGGAGGGGGCCCTGTGAACTCTGTGGAGAGACCTAACAAGATAGTGCATTGCACCCATGAGTCCGAGGTTGAGCGGGCCCACTGAAGGTGAAACAGACCTAGTCTCCTGCCTATGGGCTCTGGAAGCCAGGAGTCACTTGCCCCTCCTGAAGGTCTTGAATCCAGAACCTTGGGATGGGCAGTTGGCAGATTGCTGTTTCCTGTTACGGTCCTGGAATTGTCTTCTGTCCTGATAGCCACCACCTCCTTGAAACATAGACTGCTAGAATGAGGACCCGCCCGACCCTGAACTGGATCAAAAGGGCTGCCTTTGGGGATACAGGGTGTAGTGGTGTTCCCTGTGACGAGACGCTGATGGTAACACCTTCCTCTTGCCTTTGTCCTCTATAAAGACTGGGTCCAAGGCCTTACCAAACAAGGCCGGAACTTGGTATGGAGCTGCAGTCAGCTTCCATTTCGCCTTGAGGTCTGCCTTCCAATGGCGAAGCCAAAACAGTCTTCTGGATGTGACCGTGGACGCCAGGGCTCTAGAGGCAAATTTGGCTGAGTTCAGAGAGGCGTCCGCCGAGTATTCCATGGCCGCCATGATTTTGTTTATGTCCTGGTGCAGTCTCGTCTCCTCGGGTGGCAGTCTCTCTTGCAGCTGCTGCAGCCAGATAAGTCATGCGCGATTGAAGAAGGACGTAGCTGTCGCCATCCTGATTGCCCAAGCTGCTGCTTGGTGCAATTTATGAAAGGTCAATTCAGCTCATTTGTCTTCAGACTTAAGTCCATCTAGCGCATCCTTGGAGATCACTGAAGTGAAGGCCAATGCCGCCACCAGTTGATCCACAGTGGGGAGGGCCAAGAGTTCCTCCAGTTCCGGGGCTGAACAGTACAGCTTGTTGTCCAGACTGCTGGGCGAGGTCGTCGAGCTGGGCTGGGCCCAGAGTGTTTTGATTACTTCTGAGAAGAGGTGAGGAAAGGGGATGAAATCCCTTTCCTGCTTTGAAGCTTTGAATAGGGCATCGTGGGGCCCCGTGGGTGCCTGTGCCTGCTGCGGGTCATCGCCAGGCACCCCCAGATTCGTCGATAACTGAGCCTTATGAAGGAGAGACTTGAATAAGGCTGGGCAGAACAGTCCCGAAAAGGACGGGTTGTCTAGTGCAAGGCCTTCGTCCTCGGAAACTTCAATGTCCTCCGGGCACTCTTCCGCCTGATCTGAGTCTTCCAATGAATCAGCCTGTCTTAGTGAAGTATTTTGACGGGGCAGCTTTTGTGCCTGAGACCCCTGACCCCCAGGTGCTTGAAGTGGGGCTTGCGTGGTCTGTTGCAGCCCAACTGCTAGAAGGGATGACAAGGCTGACGAGAAGGCAGACTGCAGGTCCAGTTGAGACCCACAGCCGTCGGAGTGAAGGTGGCTTCCGGTAAGTGGCGTTGTAAGGTGTAGCCGCTAGCCTTTGAAACATCCGGCATTGATGTGGACACGCCCTTTGACAACAATAAAGGATGACCAGTGGCCGCTGTCTCCTGGGGGGGGGATACCGTAGGAGAGGGACCCTGGTCCCCCCTCCCCATCCTGGTGAGACGGACTGTGCCAAGTCGATTTCCATGTCTTTTGTGTCTTGCAGGGTTGGCGCTCCAGATTCCTCTGGCATCTCAAAGTGTCCTTATCTAGAACTGGATTCGCCTTTGCTTTGTGGGTCTTGCAGCTGGCAGGTTCAGTCCGCTAACCCGGGGCCTTTTTGGTGGTGGTGCCACGCTTACGGGGCAGGCTAGTCTCCAGTTCCAGGTCGGAGAAAGTGGGGAGTCTGCCATGAAGACATGCCAAGTGTGCCCTGCTGTTGCATAGTAGCCTCTCAAGTGTGTTGGACTGCTTGCTCAATGCCAATTGGCTGCCTGAAGGACCTACCAACGGTGGCCGCCCGTGACTGCAGTAATAAAGCTCCCCTCAATGCTTTGCACGGGAAGTGAGGAGCAGGGAGCGGCCCAAAGGTCCGACCCCCTATGTCTATCCCAGGGCTTTGTTAAGGGAGGGAAATTAAATTTGGAGGCCCAGTAGCCCATACAAAATGGTGGCGCTTGCCTCGTGGTGGTGAAAAATGTCGGGCGCCACATGACGGATTTAAGATGGTGGCCCGAAGGTCCTGCCACCAGCTGCGTTATTCCTGAGTGCTCCCCGCTGCCTCTGAGCGCTGCGGCTGAATGGCGCTTGAAGATTGCCCTCGAGGGTCGTGGCCGCTCTGACACAGTCAGAGCTGCGATAGTTCTCGAGGGCGGGGAGCCTTTCTGCCGCTTATCGGGCTTATCCGATCTCCAGTTGATCGTTCTCGCCGAAGGGACACTGCCACTCCAATGCCGCAGGGAATCACCAATGCTAGAAAGGCAGAGAGGCGGTGAGCAATAAGAGTCCACACCCCCCGCGATTCCTCCGCTGCGAAAGGGGGTTCCCAAAGGTGCCAGCGGTGGGTAAAAGCTGGAAAAGGCAAAAAAAACCCCAAGCCGAGCACCGATGCGTGGGTCTCCTGGGGCCCCTGGTGCGCTCCACTTGGCTGAGACTATAATCCTAACTCTCCGCGAGAAAATACAGTAAAAAAGGAAAAAGGGGACTAATCAAAGGTAAATAAGAAGCCTAAACGAATCTAAACTAGAATTAAACAAAAAACCACTCAAAAGGTAAGAAAAATTTTGGGTAAAACCCAGAGCTCTTAAATTCACTCCAGTTCTTGCCAGCAACTGAGTGAAGACTGGGGTATCATGGGATTGGAGGCATGGCTAAACCACGGAATTAGTATTTAGCTCTCACTCAGTTGTTGCCAAGATCTGAGGAACAAACCCAGCTATGGATAGTGGGAGCAGCGCTCAGGAAAATGGAGTGACTACACCAGTTTTGGACAGAACATCCATCAAAGGGGTCAAACAATCTTAATGACAGTATGGCATGCTAGTAAAGTGGTAATGAGGGGTTATTTTATACAGCACTCACTTAGCGAAGAAAAAAAAAATCCCAGGAAAAGATACAAAGGATATTGGATGGTATTAGACAGAAAGCAATTCAGCTGCAAGAGACACCTATGGATTCTAAAATTTTACACCATATTAAATTGTTACGGCAACAATTATCTATGTTAACAGTACAGAAAATAGAAACAAAATTGAACTACACAAAACAAAGACATTTCAAGTTTACAAATAAACCAGGTAGATGGTTGGCATATAAATTAAGAAAAGAAAGGGAAAAGACAATGATTGGAAAAATCTGTGAATGTAATAACAGATAATTAACAGATGACTTATTAAAAAGTCCTTTATAATTTCTATTCAAATTTGTATAAAAGACAGGAGATAGATATGTCAAAAATAGATGAATATCTGGGTTTGTAATAGTTGCCTAAACTATTACAAATCCAGAGACAACTTATGAATGACCCGATATCTGTCTTTGAGATATCAGAAGCCATTAAGAAAATGAGGCCAGGCAAAGCCCTAGGCCCAGATGGTCTCACAAGACAATATTATAAGTGCTTCGAGGATGAACCTCTTCAACCACTAAAGGACACAACGAATGATTTACTACAGGTGGGAAAGATACCCAGATGTGGAAAGAAGCCAACATTATATTGTAACCAAAGGAGGGTCAAGATGTTCCAAAGACAAAGAATTATAGATCAATTTCATTATTAAACAAAGATTACAAACTTTTTGCTGCCATTTTGGTAGAAAGACTAAAGAAGATTTTACAGGTATATATATATATACATGAACACCAAGCAGACTCTGCTTTCTACTGAAAAGGTAACTAAGAGATAATGTGAGGACTGTCTTAAATATTATAGAATAGTTACAATATCATAATGAACATAATAGAATATTTGATGAGGAAATTAAATGAGTTTGGGGCTTTGGCAGATTTCAAAATAAACAAACAGAAAACAACAATGCTGATCAAAAATATGTCTTCTCAAGACAATGATATATTGAACAAAATGTTGGGTTTTAGGTTGAGAAAAAGGTGAAATACTTAGGGGTTATATTGACAAATACAATTATAAAGCTATTTCAAAGCAATTACATCCCTCTTTGGAGGGATATTAAACAGGACTTACAAAGATGGGATAAACTGCACTTATCATTATGGGGTAGAAACTCTGTAATCAAGATGAATATTTTACTAAAGATGCCTTTTTTTATTTCAGATGTTATCAATACTTACAACTGACAGTCCATTTAAACAATGGCAGAAGGATATTTCTAAGTTTATATGGTAAGGGGAAAAAAACAAGAATTAGATATAAGCTACTGCAAGATACTAAGGAAAGAGGGGGTTTGGGTCTACTAGACATGAAATTGTATTTTGATGCATGCTGTCTGGCCTGGTCAAAAGAGTGGGTGAGTCACCAGAATAAGAGGTTACTTGAATTAGAGGGCCATGAATTAAGGTTTGGATGGCACGGCTACTTATGGTATGATAAAAGTAAAGTTAATGTTGAATTTAATAATCATTTTGTTAGATGTGCCACACTAAGAGTTTGGAATAAATATAAAACAAGGCTCTCTACGAAGTTGCCCCTTTGGGTGTCACCGCAGGAAGCGTTGTTTAGAAAAGAAATGGTGGCAAAGTCAGACTGGTTGACGTATGGTAAAATGTTATCTTTCAACTCTGATGAGTTGAAATATTAAAGCCGAGGGAAGAACTTGAATCAGAAGGTTATGCTTGCCATTGGTTTACTTATCAACAACTGAAAGAAAGATTTAAACTGAATAAAAAGTGCTATGAATTTGAAAACGTTAAAAATGAATTGGAAACTTTATTATGTGGCAATGATGAAAGTATTATTGTTAAGATCTTTAAAATGTTATTGAAATTGAATTTGTAAAATGAACATGTAAAAACATTGTATCAATCAGTGGGCAAGGAATTTTGGATATAATGTGATGCTTGAACAATGGGAAAATATGTGGATGAAGGGTTTAAAATTTGCATTAAATTATAATCTAAAAGAAAATTTCTATAAGATGATGTATCATTGGTACTTAACATCAGATAAGTTATCTAAGATGTATAAAGGTATGTCAAATTAATGTTGGAAGTGTGAAAGTAAAGAAGGGACTTTTTATCATCTATGGTGGACATGTGGTAAAGCAAAAGTTTTTTTGCAGTATGATTCATATTTTAATTCAGAAAATTTTGAAAATGGAGATAAAGATGTGTCCGAGTGTGCACAGTTTTACTACATGAGACAACCCAGGAGTAATAACAGTAAACAGAGGTTTGTAATAAATAGTGGTTTTATCTACAAAAGAATATATACTATACATACACGTACTATAGGCAGAAGTCAAACAATCAGTAAATTACAGCAGAAAAGAATACATGGCGAGAGAGAGACTCCTACAGGGCCTTTCTTATTATACAGGCTCTTAAAAGGATAACAGCTAAAAACCTTGTTGACTCATTCCCATTATTACATCAGTGCATCATAGCAGCTGGTCAGCTCTTAAATCACTACCCTGATAAGATGAAATCAGAATTTTTCCTTTTGGGCCTTATGGAAAAAGACCTGGAGAAAAAATCTGGAACTTTGTTACTATATATGTTGACAGCAGCAAGAATATTGTACGCACAAAAATGGAAGGACACTTCAATTCCTACTATGGAAGAATGGTTGCAGAATTTGATGGAGTTGGCTGAAATCACAAAACTGACCACTTTGATTAAAGGAAAGAATATAAGTACTTTTGTTTCCACATGGAGACTGATTTTGAACTTTCTGCTTCAAATGGAAAAGAATGAAACTTTGATTTTGTGTTTTACTGATTAGATTGATAGATCTTTATAGAAATGGCTTGTTTATATTATTATGAAAAAACAAAAAGTTGTGATTTGATGTTAATGCCTTATTTTACTGCAACAGAGAGTGTAGGAAGTCAATGTTTCTTTTTCTGTTTTTCTACCCTTCCTCACTTCTCTTCCTCCTCTTCCTCCCCAAAGATATTTTTAAATCTTATTTTATCTTATAACTAAATAAAAATGTTAAATCAGAGAACAAAGCCAGGGAGCTGTTTATGGCAGCAAAGCGCTTTCAAGGCCTTTGCCAATGAGAATGGAGGTCCCAAGCTCCCCTCCTGAGCTCCATTCTCCCCTCCTGAGCAATGGCCTTGAGGGGAGCCCTTTGCCACCCTAAATGGAGGCCTAGAGGGATGCATACACTCCTCCCAAGCTCTGTTCTCATCAGCAAAGGCTTTTTGCAAAGATGACCAGAGCCTATAAGCATGCAATCTCTCATCCTTGCAGTCCTCAGCAAGCCTTTACTCAAAGCAAAACTGCAGCAGAGAGGCTGGAGAGGAGACAGCTCCACTGATTTTTTTAAAAAAATTTGATTTATATGCCGCCCTTCTCCAGAGACTCAGGGCGGCTTACAATGCATTAAGCAATAGCCTTCATACTTTTTGTTCTATTCAAGAACCAGGTGGGTACTCGGAGGTAAGATACAAACCATTTATTAACAGTTCGAATGCAAACACGGAACGAGAGCCAAACATTAACATCCATAAGTTGCCTGACAGCTCCTTAAATAGGGAGCTGACAAGCTGAAGGAACCAATAGCAAGTGTTTCTTCCCGCCTGTTTGCTGCTCGCACCCTAGCCAAGCAGCGCAAGGCAGCAACACAGACAGCTCTGAGTCAGTTGCAGCGGCAAGGACTTAACACTCCTCTGTACCTGGATGGCGCATGCGTAGTCTGCAAGATACGCCGGTCTGCATCGGACTTGCCCAGATCTTCTTAGTGTAGGAGTGGCCGTTGGTGGAGACGGATTGTCGCTTTCCGGGTTGACAGAAGACAGAGGCGTGGCGATGGGCGGATCCTCCGCAAATTCCTGCGACCCAGGAATGTCAGGTGAGTTGTCCGGCGGAAACGGCTCGGGCGTGAGTGTATGGTTGGGTGGTGATTGGCTTATTTGGTTATCTGGAGATCGACCTGTTGTCTGTTTTGGTTGCTGGTCACTGGGATAGGCTGCGGAGACTACTCTCCAGCGCAACTGATTTATATGCTGTCTCCACACCCGGCCGTCGTCCAGTTGGACCCTATAAGAGTAGGGTCCCGTTAGTTCATATATATGTCCCGGCAGCCATTTAACCCTAGTCCCAAAATTTTGGGTGTACACTAGATCCCCGACCGCAAATGTCCAGCAGCGTGGACCAGCTGCTGGGGTAGCGTCAGATCCATATGACGGGTGCAGCTGGTCCAAGGTTGTCTGCAGTTGCCGCCCCATGAGCAACTCGGCTGGGCTTGCTTTGGTAATGGGGCAAGGAGTCATATGCTGTAAATATTGACAAATTTTGTGCTGCCAATTTCCAGGCCCCAGGCATCCCAAGGCCTCTTTGGCCGATCTAACGGCCCTTTAGGCCAAACCATTAGCGGCCGGATGAAACTGGGCTATGGTGGTGTGGCGGATGCCTAATCGTGCCAAGAACAGTCGGAAGGATGCCGAGGTGAATTGGGGCCCATTATCAGTTACTACAATGTCAGGCAACCCATGGGTCGAGAACAACCCCTCTAGGACTCTAGTTACTGCTTCTGAGGTCAGGGAAGTCATTATAGCTAGTTTGACCCATTTTGAATAGGAGTCGATTACAACAAGGAAGGTGTGTCCCTGGAATGGGCCTGCGAGATCCATATGGATCCATGCCCACGGAGCCCTGGGGGACTCCCATTCCCTAGGTGGTGCTACGGGGGGGGGGGGCGTCCTAGATTGCTGGCACGTTGTGCAGGTGGCAACACACTGTTCTATATCTTGGTCCAACCCCCCCCCAATCCAGGGCCTTCATGCGGACCACCCCGGGGTGAGCTTCGTGGAGGTAAGACAGGATTCGCTGGCGAAACCCGGGGAGAACAACTACTCTACTGCCCCACAGAAGACAGCCCCGCAACGTGGACAGTTCATGCTGCCTGCGGTGGTATGGCAAAAACTCCAGGGAACAAGGACCCTGTGGCCAACCCCTGTGCACCCAGTCGAGGACATGGGAGATAATGGGATCGGAAGCTGAGGCGGCTCTGATATTTGGAGCGGTGACAGGGGATTGTAGTTCTTCCAACAAGAAGATGGAGGAGGAGGGGGCTGGGTCCTGGATGGGAGATCGGAGGGGGCAATGGCTGAGTGCATCAGTGTGCCCAATAGCAGAGGCCGGCTTGTACACCAGCTGGTACAAGTAGGCCACCAAAAACTCCGTCCAGCGAGACATGCGAGGGGACAAAATTTGGGGGGTTTGGCGGTCCCCTGCAAGTAAACCTAAAAGAGGTTTATGGTCGGTAACAAGGGTAAAAAACCAACCATAGAGGTAGTCATGGAATCGCTTGATTCCAGCTACAGCTGCCAGCGCCTCATGATCCAATTGACTATAGTTGCGCTCTGGAGCGGAAACGGTGCGAGAATAAAAGGCAATTGGGGCTTCCACCCCATCAGGGAAGGTGTGACTCAGGACAGCCCCTACGCCATAAGGCAAAGAGTCACAGGTTAAGCAGACTGGGAGGCTAGAGTCATATTGAACTAAAACAGCCTGCGACATCAAAATGTCCTTGACAGCTCGAAAAGAGGCGTCCGCCGCCCGGCTCCAGTGCCAAGGAGCCTTAGCATCAAGAAGCCTATGCAGGGGCTCAGCTAGGGATGCGTTATGGGGCAAAAAAACAGCATAGAAATTAAGGAGCCCGAGAAATGCTTGCAACTCCGCTTTACATGTCGGAGTGGGGATGTTCTTAATGGCGAACACTTTAGAGGGGGTGGGGTGGATGCCCTGCGCATCTATCAGAAATCCCAGAAATTCAACCTGGGACACCCCAATGGCACATTTCTCCTTTTTAAGGCGCAGCCCAGATGGGCGCAGGCGGGTCAACACAGCACGCAATTTGGAGAGGAGGTCAGAGTAATCCAGAGTGGAGACTAAAACATCATCAAAATAGGGCACTACCCTGGGGATACCCTGGAGCATGTGCTCCATAAGGCATTGAAAAATTCCTGGGGCAATGCTGACCCCAAATTGAAGGCGCATGCACTTAAAAGCGCCTCTATGAGTAACAATAGTTTGGGCCAGCGCAGTGGGTTCATCAACCAGGAGCTGCTGACAGGCTTGTGCCAGGTCTAATTTAGCGAACACCCGGCCTCTCCCAAGCGAGTGTAGCAGGTGCTGAACTATGGGCACCGGGTACGGGTTGGCACTCAGGGCCTTATTAATAGTACATTTATAGTCCCCGTAGATCCTGATAGAGCCATCCTGCTTAAGGGGAATAACAATGGGGGTCCCCCAGCTTGAATGATCTATGGGAACTAGGACCCTCTGCTGAATAAGCTTGTCCAATTCCTTGTCTACCCGGGGTCTCAATGCCAAAGGCACCCTTCGTGGCTTAAGGTGGACGGGCACCACCTGGGGATCAAGATTAAAAGAAATGGGGCTTCCCATGTATTTACCAAGGCTGTCCCCGAACACATCATCAAATTCACGAGCCAACACAGCTGAGACATCAGAAAACATGGAATGGACCCCAGACACATTGAGATTCAGGGCAGCAAACCAGTCTAATCCCAAGAGACTGGGCAGGTCATCCTTGACCACAATTACGGGAAGCTGGCCAGAGAAAGACTCGTATGACACCTGAAAGGTGTCAACTACTAGAGTTGGAATAGTCTTTCTTTGGTAGTCTCGCAAGGTGACCGGGCAAGGCTGAAGCCGCTGGCGAGACATGCGAGGCAAAAGGTGGGACAAGGTGGACCATGCGATGAGGGACTTCGACAAACCAGTGTCCACCTCCATACAGCATGATGCCCCTTCCAAGCAGACTGTGATGAAGATCTTGCTGGCAGCAGGTGAAGAGGAGGCGTGGCTGACAAAGGCATCATAAATATCATCATGCCGGGAAACCGCAAAACACTCGTTATGGTGAAGTGCCGGCTTCCTGACCAGGCGGCAATTCTGAGGGCCATCAGCTGGAGTGGGAAAGGATGGAGTGGCCGCGTGGCAGACCCGGGACAGACGGCCTCTTTTACCACAGCGGCGGCAAACTGCAGTCTTAAACCTGCAGTCAGCCCTGTGGTGTGCACCACTGCAACCCACACAGGTGTCAGAAGACAAATTGGCAGCCGCAGCTGTTTTGGGCCATTTTGTTGCCTTCAGACGGCCAACCAGTTCATCTTCCTTGGAGGATCCGTCATGGTCGGAATTTTCGTGATGAACCACCAAATGTTTTCCTGCAGCCGCGGAACTAGCCTGGAACCTTTGTATCTCAGCGGAGGACCTGTCTGACATCTCCACGGCCCTGGCTTCATTAAGGGCCACCTGCAGTGTCAGCTCAGACTGGGCCAGCAGACGCCGCTATAACTTTAAGTCTCTAATTCCGCATACGAGTTGGTCCAACAACATCTCGTCTAAACTCGCGGAACTCGCAGTGGAGGGCAGCGGAGCACAGGGAGGCCATATAATCATTGACAGATTCCCCCTCAACCTGCGAGCGCTGCCAAAAGGCATGTCGCCGTGCGATGCATGAAGGAGCTGGGGAAAAATGATTCTTCAACTTCGCCAGTAACGTCTCCCATGGCACCTCGAATACTGGCTGAGGAACGACCAGGGCTCTAGCAGTTCCAAATGTTTTGCTTCCACAGGAACTGAGGAAATATCCTCATTTCCGTGCATTGGAGAGACCTGTCAGGTCATTGGCCTGTAGGAAACATTCAAATTGTTTGATGTATGCGTCCCATGTCTCAGACGCTGGCACAAACAGTGCGAACGCCGGCAAGAACAGCTCCAAGTCAGTCGCAACAGCGAGGACTTAACACTTTTGTATATTTATACAAAATCAGCTTATTTCCCCCACAAACTGGGTCCTCAATTTACCTACCTTAGAAAGGATGGAAGGCTGAGTCAATCTTGAGCCTGGTGAGATTCAAATTTACAGTAATTGCAGACAGCTGATGCTAATCACAATGCTTTTAGTTTGCTGAGCTATCCAGGTAAGTGACCCAGTTGGACAGGATGGGAGTGGAAGTATGCAGTTCGGGGGAGGCCTTGAGTGGTCGGAAGCACTAGGACCCCCACGACATTCCCCACCCTGAGATACCTCATGCACATAATGATCCAGGCATTCAATTAGCAAATGTGTTAGCAAAAGCAGAGAGTGATCAGGTTCAAGTTATATGATTCACTCCTATGAATCCTCAGGTTATGAATGTAATTGGCAGGCTTCATTACATTCGTAACTCGAGGATTACCTGTACACCATGAAATATGGTGAACAGAAACCCGGTATATTCACATCTGTTATTCTAATGGAAAAAGTCAGCCATTATTTTTTTTAAATAGAAAAAGCCATAAAATTATAAAATCATCTTTATTTTTGTTCTTCTCTAAAGGAAGAAGTAGACCACTGAGAAAACTCAACAGTAGAGTTACCCTACCTAGAAATCACCTTTCCAAGATCCTTAAAACTATAATTCTAGAGTCTCATTTTTTTCTCCTACTGATTTCACACTGCAAAAACTCTTACTATCACTACAATAATTAAGTTTTCTTCTGCAAAGTAGAATGAAGAAAAGGAAGGTAAACGAGATAAACTGTTTATTGTAAGACAACATTTGACAATGTTGGCTGTGATTGATGGAAAATGTAATCTACTGACTGGGAATCACAGATTGTAAAATATCAAATCTGATTGTTGAAGGAAACCATGTAAAAAAAATTGAACAGCACTTACTATGGCAGTATCACATTTTGAGAAAGCTGTCTAAGAAAAAATAAGTGTTTATAGGAAACAAAGAAACTTGACTATTAATAAAATATGGATTTTTTTCCAAGTGGAAGTAGGAAGAATTAGCAGTTAATGAGGAATCTTAGAGAGGAGCTGCATTGTATGAAAATAGGGGACATAGCATAAATACCTATATACTAAACATTTTTTAAAAGATGTTTGTATTTTAGTGGGTTTGCAATGAGGAATAATGGAAGAAGTATACACTGAAAGATCCTGAAAAGAAAGCCCTCTACATGTCCAAGATTAAGAAACAAAGATATTGTTATTTGCTGCAGTTCAGCCTACCAAGATTTGAGAAGAGCCAAAAATGGGAGCCAAAAAAAAAAAAAAATGTTTTCAGGGGATATGTCTATCTAGAGAAAAGCCCACATTTTGATGAAAGAAGATGGGAAAATTTTTCAAGCTCAGATTGTACTCAACATTTAGTGGGAAAGCTGAGGACTGTAAAACACGAGTGAAGGTAGCCACACAACACATAGGGTGGGACTTGATTTGATATTGTTTTTCTACTTAACTGTTCTAATATCCTATGTTTATTTTAGGGCTTATGTCATCATTTTTCTGAGTTGTACAAAAGAAAAATCTAATAAATTCAAAACCACAGCAGATGCCTTGCATTTCTGCAATCATCATCAGAGCATG
The DNA here is from genome assembly GCA_030761175.1 of Masticophis lateralis. Lineage (NCBI taxonomy): Eukaryota > Metazoa > Chordata > Lepidosauria > Squamata > Colubridae > Masticophis > Masticophis lateralis. The sequence continues at coordinate 80,117,614 of JAUDYJ010000004.1, forward strand.
CTAAAAAAAGAGAAAGAAATGAAAAAAGAAAAAAGAATTTGAATCTACAGGCAACCTTAGTGCCTCAGGTTGTCCATATCTATGTCCCAGTATTCATACATGGAGTTTAATCAAAAGAACTCATGAAATTCCATAATTTTAAACCAACTGAGCATTAAACAAGGTACTCATAATTTGAGTTTCCTTGAAAAAAAAGCTTGTTTTTTTCTTATAAAAAGCATTCCATAGAAACATAGGGTGTTGATTGTAGTCTACAATTTAATATTTTAACTACACAGCTTTCCTCCAATCCAGAATCCTTATTATTGGCTAAGAATGATGGGAGTTTTATCACACACTTCTGAAATGGAGATACTAAAGTCTCCCATTAAAGTAAATGTATTTGTTGGACTCACATAGGGCTGTTCTCATATGAACTCTGAGTCCCCTCAGAGATAAAGTGTAACTCAAATGACCCCTAATGTTTAAAACCTGAATATCTATGGAGATTCTCACTCATCCAGGTTAGGTTGTCCCAAAGGTGCTTTTTTCAGGAGGCAACTGGACTTTCTTGTTTTTTCTTTTGAAGACGTTTTGCTTCTCATGCAAGAAGCTTCTTCAGATCTGACTAGATGGTGGAGAATGGAAGGATTTATATTTCTTGCAGACAGCTGGTCATTTGCATTCTTTTAGAGAGACGTTGAGGCCACTTGGAGGTTTATCTGTGTCCTCAGGATCACCTATGGAGCCTTATTGGCTGCAGCATATTTTCTGCCCTGTGTCCCTTCACTGTTGAAGACAGGCATAGGCTGTTGGAGATGCACTTTGGAATGAACACCTTTTGAAAGGTGTGGGAGTATGAACAGATTTCCAGAAAAATTGCAAACTACAGGAATCATTTGCATTTCACTTTGAGATGTAGACAACACAGAGTCATCCCCAACAGCCTGTGCCTGTGTCCCTTCACTCAACAGTGAAGGGACACAGGGCAGAAAACATCCTGCAGCCAAGAAGGCTCCACACCCATTTGCACTACTCCTGTGACCCTGAGGGCACAGATAAATCTCCAAGTGGCCTCAACAACTCTCTAGAAGAAGCAGTTTTTCTCCTCCTATGATTTCTTTTACTGCTTAAAGTCTACTCTTAAGTTAAAGTTGAGCACTTAATTAAGATATCCATATAATTTTCTTGGCAACAAAATAGAGGTAGTTCACCATTGCTTTCTTCTGGAAGGTTTTTTTCAACTTTCCAGTGCATCTACAGTGTAGTATTTTTGGTGGTCTAGTATCCAAGTAGTATCCTGGTTTATGCCTGCTTCCTTATAGAGATCAGACAGGCCCAGATTAATTATGGGCTTCCAAATGCATAGATGACTTAGAAATCATCACCTAGAAACATATAAATAAATATAAAAATATAGGTTTCATTGGAATACATATTTTTAAAATTCTGAAAAAGTGTATATATTTCACATTTCAAAGCAAATTGAAACTGGCAGACAATATACACATATATATTTTATATCTATGTTTTTATTACTTATCCCATAAAAAGGGACAGGAATGTATATTTTACAGACTCAATCAAACTTGTTGAAGAATTAGTTACAAATCAATAAATTGGTGCACATCATATTTTTCAGGCAGAGAAATTAGGGCAGTATAACATCTTCTCTACTGAGAAAAGCCCAAATATTCTGAAGAAGCCAGTATATATATCCCTAAAATCAGACAGAAATTCTATATAGCATTGCAAGTTTTAAAGAGCCCTTCAGATAGAAGAATGGAAAAGAATTCTCAGATTTCCAGTGGTTTGGTGCTCTAACACATCCATGAGCACAGTGTGACTAGTATTTAAACCTCTTCCCCTCTTTTTAATGATAATTTACTATAATTACGTTATTGATCATATGCAATATATTCCACATTAAAGATGTTGTTCATGCTCACAGCCTGGTGGTATGTGAGCACCTTCCCACTAGCGTGATATGCTTTTTGTCTGAATCCAAGCCTCAGAACCCTCATGTCAGAAGGTTCCTCTTAAAGATCTTGCTGGAGTCCATCAAAAATTTCTCTGCCAACAATAAGATTTCAAATTTGTGACATCACTGAAGCAAAATTAGAACACCAGTTCCCAACAATTCTGCATATGAGTTCTAAATATTTATTTCGTTTCTGCAAATTCTGCCATCTGGATAAGTTTAGGACAGCATTCCCTCCCACTGACACAGCATTCCCACTATCTCTGACACATAGATAAACTCTACAGAGTTGTAGCCTGCAAGTTTTCCCCAGGCCCTGTACTGGGTCCCATCCCTCTCCTCCACCTCACCCCCAGTTAATAATAATATGCTAGTTGCAGCTTTATTTTTGTTTCCTTGGTTGATCCCTCTATCTGCTCATGACTGCATCAATTCACCAGTCATGTTCCTGTCTCCTGCTGCTCTACACCACAGTACCATCCAATCATTGTCTCCCATAAATCAGTCAATCCCCCTAAACAAACCCCCCAGAGCTGGTAAATCCTTCTGACATTAGTCAGACAGAGAAAGGAGCTGAATTTGGCCTTTTTCTTTCTTTTTTCTCTCTTTACAAAAAGCGCCCCCCCTCCCTCCACAACAATAATTGTAACAGCTTGCTGACCTCTAATCAAAAAAGGAAGCAAGCAGGTTTTTCAAAAGAAAACAGCTGATCTGGCATTTGTCTTCCCTCCCACTTCACTCTTATGGTTTGCTATTGGTTTTTCATTTACAGGGGTATATATTAGAGTCCTGCTTGAGAAGTCCCTACTACCTTGATGGTGAACCTATGGCACACGTGGGCATGCACAATTGCTTCCCGCCGGCCAGCTGATTTTCAGGTCTGCCCTGCAAGTGGTATGTGTGAGGAGATCTACCTTTCTCCTCACTTTCTGCTGTTCCCAGATCTCCAGAGATTCCCCTCCCAGCGATGTTTTGGGAGGCGAGGCTTTTTTCCCTTCCCCCCTCCAGCCGTTTTGGGAGGCAAAGGCTTTTTTTCCTCCTCCCAGCTGTTTTGGAAGCTTTCCCACCCACTCCCAGCCGTTTTGGGAGGCAAACGTTTTTTCCCCCTTCCCAGTCGTTTTGGAAGCTTTCCCCCCCCCCCAGTCATTTTGGGAGGCAAAGGCTTTTTCCCCCCCTCCTAGCTGTTTTGGAAGCTTTCCCTCTCACCCCAGCCATTTTGGGAAGTAAAGGCTTTCTCCACCAGTGCTGTTTTGGGATGTGAGGCCAAAAGGGGGGGGGGTTGTGTGCACATGCAGAGGTCACATGCGCATGCGGGGCGGGTCACGCACATGTGCAGAGGGGCGGGGCCTGCGGGAGGGGCATTGCATTATGGGTGTGGGCACATGCATGCGCACGATAGCGTGCGCATGCACACTTTTGGCACTCAAAGGAAAAAAAGTTAGCCATCACTGTTCTAGGGCTTATTTTTGGTATAGGTCTTATTTTTCGGGAAACATAGTATTTGTCTTCTACACCAAATTGCATCCTTTCCCAGATCAGGAGGCAGTACTCATAGTGACTCCTGTCTTGATCATTTCCCAAAATGATTTCTGTGACGTGCTGTTCATGCAAATACACCTATAAACTCTAGGAAACTGCTAGTGGTCCAGAATACACAGGTGAGGACAGTTATGGACACATTGTGGTACACCAGTGCTCTGGTAAATATATAGATTCCCATTTATTTTCTGGATATGATTCAAGGTGCTATTAATTACCTATAAACCCTTTATAACATGAGTTATTTGTGGGACTGCCTTTCTCCAATAACTTATGCCCATCCCACTAGATTTGGCAGGGTTTCATATATTAAAAGAAGTATACCTTTTCTGTTGCAGTATCTGCCAGGTGAAATGCCTTGTCTCCTGAGATTTTCTTGCCTCAATCCTCCTGGCATTTTGTATATCCTTGAAGACCTGAATATTCTCTTGGACATGGGCTTAGTGAATCTATCATTGTGATTTATTTTGTATGACTTAACTATTTTGCCCTTGCCCTTGGGTACCATCATGTGGTTGCCCTTGGGTACCATCATGTTCTTGTATTATTTTGTTATATTTTATTACTTTATTCCATTTTTAATCTTCCCAACTGGTGAAATGAGTGGCCATATATATTGATATAATGAATAAGTAAATATTTACATAGTTCAAATTGGCAGACAGAATCTCTTGATCTTTGTTAAACACTTTCTGGAAGAAATCCCACATAGATGACCTGCTGACTAAGACATCTACCTTAGGTGATACTTGATGAAAAATAGTATTTTTGCTCCATCAAGGATAGAGATATTTTTAAAGATTGCATTAGAATGTAAGCTATTTCTGCTGCAGAGGAGAAAAGGGAAAAGGTTCTTTCATAGAAGTAATTCAAGCAAGAGATGATTTATGATTCCAAATTGCTTACAGTTTCCTGTAACTCTAGTATAAGTTTGGCAGTTGCCAAAAAGTCAATCACACAAATCTTGAGGGCAGCATGGGCTAAGTAAAGATGCCAGGATATTTCTGTTGTTTAATTTTTCAAGTCCTCGAGGAACTGTTGCCTGACTCTACCTAACAATTGAACCAATCCTGGATGCATTTAATTTTGAGAAACTAGTTTCACACCTTTCTCTATAATCAAGGAACACAACATCCTGTTGGATAAATTCCAGATTTCATAACTCTGTTCTGTTTTCTTAATTAACTGACAATGTGAAGAATGAAAATCAGATACCTTAAAAACCCAATTCTGTTTATTCTTACTGTATTTAATGGGCATTTATTCCTTGCAAGTGCTATTACCTTATTCTCCAGGTGTAAACATTATGTAAGGTCAATCATGCATGACTTTCTCTAGTGATCAAAACAATATAAGAGGTCTGTTCTTCTGCTTTTAAAACTTATGCAAACCTACATCCAGTACTTAAACAGAGTCAGCCCAATATATATCATGACAAGTGCAATCAAACTTTTTTCTCACCAAAACCACAGGCTAAGGTTCCAATGAAAAACAAAATACAACAAAGCCTGACAGTTGACTGCTGATAGCTGATATAACCTAAGGCACCAAATCATAGGGGAAAGGAGAATAATTAAGATAAGTGACCTAAGGATCTAAAAGAAAGATGCACATTTGAGAAAGCCATTGTGAACATTTATTATGGTTATGAGGACAAAAGATAACTGTTTTTGCAATCCAGGTACAGAGGTGGCATAAGAGTCTTTACCTAAACAAAGATTAAAGTTAAGGTAGGAGTCAAAAGAAAATCAGAACAAATATCTTGGGAAAGCTTTGATTGCAGTAGGCTTCATTTCCAATCAGTTTGCTTGATTCTTTTCAGAGTAAATACAAGGAAGGATCAGAAGATGTGAAGCTTAACCCTTATTCAACACTCTATTTGCTTAACTAAAATAATTAGAAGACCAGGTAATAAGATTACTAAAACAAAACAAAACAAAGAAACCTCAGATCAGGCACTACATGCTAGAAGAAAAAAAATCCGCTGGCTTTTTCTATTCTCCCAGATTTTTTTTTTCTTCCTAGTGTTTTCTCATAGTGCAGGATCTGCTTTTTAAAAAAAAAATCAATTAACTGTTACTCCATTGGTTGCAACAGCAGCTAACCAACTGTCCTGTTGTCTGGGTCTAACATCATGGGCTGAAAGAGAGTGACTAGCCCGAAGTCTCCCAGCCAGGTTTCATGGCTAAAAAGGGACTAGAACTCAGTCTTCTAGCCTGATGCTTTAAGCACTAGAAGAAACTGAATCTCATTAAATATTAGTGTTTCTAGATTCTTTCATGTATTATTTGGAAGCAACATTGAGGGTGAGATTGGTCCCATCTTTCCATGATTGCAATCTTTTGCAAAACTAGTGTGGATCATCCAGTAAAAGCACTGAAAGTCCTGTTTGTTCAGCAGACTAGCAGTACAGTGCAATGCTAATTGCCCCCTGACCCAGAAATGCTATGATCAGCATTTTAGGACACAAGCAGAATGACAGCAGAAGAGGCTGATCCAGAGCTGAGAGACAGAGGCTGCAGCAGTATCAGCCTGAAATGGCCAATGAGAAGCACTCTGTCCCCATCTGATTTTACCACTTCTGATAAATGGCAAAACACATATTTTAGTCACCTTAACACTGGATGTTAGCTTAATTAATGTGAAATATTATATTACCATATTTTTCAGTTTATAAGATGCCCTTCTACCCAAAAAAGTGGTTGGAAATGTCTTTGCATCTTATGGAGCGAATATTGCGGCAGGGAGGAGGATGGCTGGTGCAGCAGCGGCAGTGGGGAACGCTGGAGCCTTCACTGCTGAGCAGTTGATTGGCAGTTGGATCAGCCTCCAGGAATACCACCGATCAGCTATTCTAGATGGCGGGAATTTCTGCCACTTGTCACCACTGCTGCCTATTGCCACTGCTCGTTGCTGCTGCCTATTGCTGCCACCGCTTATCACTGCCATTGGTGATGATGAACGGCAGTGGCGAACGGTGGTGGCAATCCCCTCCACCTAGATCAGCTGATCAGCGGTATTCCTGAGGCCAATCCAACCGCCAAACAGCTGCGAAGGCTCCAATATTCCCAGTGGAGGCAGCAGACATGGAGAAGGCAGTAATGGCAGCGTTTCTGGTCGGCCAGCCTTCTGATCAGCAGGGCTATGGGAGGCCAGGATCCAGCTGTCGTTTAGCTGACTTGTGGTGGGCACAATGGAGCCGGGCCTTGACAAGCCACGTGCTGGGGATGTGATAACTTGCTGAAGCTTACCAGACTATTTGCTGTTTGCTGCAAGGATGCTAGCCAGATAAATACCGGATGGATGCTGGGAGAGGAAGATTTTTTTTTCTTGTTTTCCTCCTCTAAAGCTAATGTGCATATTATGATCTGGAGCATCTTATAGACTGAACTTGTTTGTCAAGTTGGGCTGTGGTTCAACATAAGTAGGCGAAAGCCTTAGAATAATATAATGTATTTATCCCTGCCTACCCATTGGGCTCAGCAAATGTTTTGAGCAGCCTGCTAAGGCTGCCTCCCCTAATTGGTACTCTACAGATATAATGCAAAATTCCTGTTTGGCAGACATATACAGGTCTCATAGGGAAATCATCAGATTATTATTTATTGTGGTACTGATAAGCAACTCATATATACATTCAATGAGGACCAAGCCAGCCAGAGCTTCTGTCTAGTTACTTGAAATCTAAAAGTATAAATCACTAAAAGAGATGGGTGGGAAATATTTCATTCCCAGCTAGAATGCCTTCAGATACAATGATCAATTAAAAGTTAACCGAAGAGTGCCAATGTAAGTTAAAATTAACTTTTTCTTATACTTTGTTCATGACAATGGATAACTTCCATTGGGGTTGCATAGTTTTATAGCTTATATCTATTAAGCACAGTAATAGAAATTCCTGAGAAATAACATCAAAGAATGCTTTGAACAAAGAAAATATTGTTAGTTCTTTTTCCCTTTAATTGCAGTTCTATAGGAAAGTAAAAATGACTCATTTGCAATCTAGATATGGGTAATGGGGGGAAAATTCCATTAATTTATCATATAACTCAAGCACTGTGAATTAAAAACTGAAAATCCTAGATTTCCATTAAAGGTATATTATGATATTGTTAGGTTGACAGCACTGATTCTGACTTCATCTGGAAATTAGTTTGGGGCTTTTGTTGTTATTATTTTATGCCCTCAGCAAACTAAAGTGAAACTTGCATTCTGTTGACATTCCTATTAGCTACATTTGTAACTTTCAAATTCTATATTGCAGCAGTAGTTTTATTATTAATGCTTAACCACATTCTTACAAGAGTTCAACAGCAGCAATTTTTATTTAGGCTTTAATTACAAATATAAAAACAGACAAACCCATGCCAACTGGAAGCTGTAAGTAGTGTTTTTTCTAGATTTCCCAATTCTACTTTTTAAAAAAGCAACCAAAAAAAAAACCCCCAACCCTCAGATCCCATATTTTAAAAAAATATGCAAAAAAACCGTATTGTAAAATGAACAGCCACTGATAATCATTAAACAGAACGCCTACATAAAGCAGAAAGTGTGTGCCTAATAAGCAATTTTATGCTGAGGCACTTCTTCAAAATATCAACATTTTCAAATTAACTGTAGCTTTTGGTGGCTGAGGAATTCTGGATGTTGAAGTTTACATATCTTAAAGAGGCTGAGCTTGAAAAGCACCACATTTGTATGCATTTCACTTATGTTTAGGGTGCTAACTTATTGTATATTGTGGCAGAAAGAACTATTTTCCTAGGTTAGAATGCTTAGCAACTGATGAAAATTGGCCTTCAACTTCAATCATATAATATACTGTGACTCATTTGATGAAATAGATGAAGTTATTTTCCTAGTCCACATGAAGTGCCTGCTCTTGTTGGATCATATAATTATTTAGCATTATGTGAGAGGGACAATTGGTCTATTCCATTTATTTGACAGGAGATAGGTAATGTAAATAAAATGCAAAATCCCTGTTCATTGATTCAGAGGAACTAAGGCTGTAAGGAATCTTACAGGATACTGAACACAAATGAGCAAGGATAGGAGTTTTTGCAGAGTATGGTGGATAAAGATAAGATGTTGTCTGTGATAATGTGACTAGAGCTCTATCTGTTTTTAAGGTGAATTCTACATGCAAAGCACATAAAACACAGAGCTTTGATCATACCATCACAGATGGCATCTTGACTTTTTTCACCATACCCTATGTACGCTCCTGGACAAGGCCTTCACTTCCTCTGACACTTAGGTTTGCGTCTCTGTGCATGCCAATTTCTATATGTGTTATTGCAATGAAAATAGCCATTGGTTATTAGAGAGAATATAGCCATTAGCACCCAAACATTTAGAAGAAAATATATACTTACGTTATCAAAATAACAATGGACATTGTTTTGGCATGCAGTCCATGCTATTTTCAGAATTCTAGGATGATATGCGACATGTTATATCAAGAGAATTAAAAGACCTAGAAACTGACAAAAGCAATAACCAAACAAATAAGTGGAGTTGCAATGGAGACATTGTGCTAATAATTATCTTTAGGTCACATAATTAAAACATTTGGTGTATTCATCCATATCATGCAGAAATAGGGCATAGAGGCAGGTTTTAAGCCCTTCATCAGTGAAAGCATCTGCTTTTGCAGTGCTAGCTTTAGTCAAACAGTCCAATTCAGGTTTTCTAGTGGGTATTAAAACTCAAAGGAGCTACACAGCCTGCGCTGCTACTCAGTTCCATGGCAGCTCCAGAGATAGTAAAAGCAGTGTCTTGTCTCATTGCTCCTTTATACTAAGTGGGCAAAACCTCTCAGGTACATCTGGGGAGCACAATAAGCATTTGTGACTTTTTACTGAATAAAACTGCACCAATCTCCAGAATTATACATACAAGTAATAGGAGGATAACTCAACTGTCAACACATACCACTGTTGCTTTTTACATATACACCTTTTAAAAATGTTAAGAATGTAGATGTTGTGACATTGGTATTCTCAAGAACAATGACAATTATGTGAAGGAAGAACATGCCTAGTGGTAACGTGCAAATTTAAATGAAGGTGAGTTACTGGAAGGAAAGAAACAGCATAATGCATTTCCCATAGCAGGCCCCAAGAGACAGACCTTCTCTGCCATAGTCCTCACTTGAAACATTCTTCTCCTCAAAATTAGACTAGCTCCACCTCTTTTGATATTCCAAAAAGTCCTAAAGTCTTGGCTACGTTGTCAGGTGACCATTTACATCCTCCCATGTGGTTTGTATTTTTATTTATTAATAAGTTTTTTATATTGTACATATTTCATGTTTAGTTATTTTCTTATTGATGCTTGTTAGCTGCCCAGAGTCATCTTTGGTGAGATGGATTAATATAAAAATTTGAAGAATAAATAAAAATAAATAAATTTCATATATTGTCTAGTAAATAAATACAGCTTTTAAGAGAGACTATGAAAGGTGAGCAAACCATAGTAGAAAATAGTACAATTACTATAATTAATTTATTTATTAAATTTATATGCCATCCAATCTCACTATCCAAAAATGATTGTGGGTGATTTACAATATAATGGCCACAGATACTGTTCTATTCCTTACATTTACTTTCCTTTTGAGGACATAAGCTTATTTACAAACTGTCCCAAACAATGAGGTGTAATGGAATAAAAACAGCAGCTAAATTTCAATGACCAAACCCTTAATATAACAGTAGTATGTAAAATAATGGTTGCTCACATCAAAGACATACAGAAATAGAAGCATCTTCATAGTATTAGAGAAAGCAAATGGGAGCTACTTGTATTTTTGGAGGGGGATAGGCAATTTCCATATCATGGGGCCACTTTAGCCACCCCATAACCATGTACCTGAGGAGGGGGAGGCTCAGCAGACCCTTTCTAGATATTTGGACTGGATGGACAGATTTAATTTGGCAAGAAGGCTCCTGTTGTAACCATCTAGCATACTTTAAATAATAAACAGCACACCGAACTGCATATAGAAGAATTATCTGAAACTGAATCAAAGATATTTAGTAGAAATACATATGTTTGGTACTGTGAACAGCAGTGGACAGACTGAGGCAAGACTTAATTCAAAGGCCAACAGGTTTATTTAAGTCTAACAGAGATAGCTAACTGGTGGCTGCTCAGCTAACAACAACAGCTGAGGTGCTCCTGTGTGACAGCTCTTTTATGCTGAGCTGTCAGATGGTCAGCCAATCAGAACGTGCCTCTGCTTCTTTGGCGTCTGATAGGGGAGTGGACCAGAGAGGAGTCTGGAACACAGCACATACTATTTCCATAGCAAGGAAGATAAAGCAGGAATGGTTAAATTTATTATTTTATCCAAAGAGGAGAATATGCGAAAAAGTACATTTTTCACTTGGATATCACTTCTGGATTATTATTATTATTTATTTGATTTATATGCCGCCCTTCTCCAGAGACTCAGGGCGGCTTACAATGCGTTAAGCAATAGCCTTCATACTTTTGTATATTTATACAAAGTCAGCTTATTGTCCCCACAAACTGGGTCCTCAATTTACCTACCTTAGAAAGGATGGAAGGCTGAGTCAACCTTGAGCCTGGCAAGATTCGAACTGGTGTAATTGCAGACAGCTGGATGTTAATTACAGTGCTTAGTCTGCAGAGCTAAACCAGGCTCTTTTGTGCTTGTGATGAAAAAATATATATGAAACTTTGATTTTAGTTTTATTGATTAGATAGATTTATCATTATAGAAATGGCTAGTTATATATTAATGTGTAAAAGCAAAAAGTTGAGGCTGGTGTGTTTTTATCTTGTACTGAACTAAAAAATGGGGCCCACAAAGGGTTTGGGAGGCCTGCAGAGTGCTCCTGGGGGCTGGGGGAGGGCAAAAATGCACCCATTTTTGCAAAAAAAAAAATTGCCAGTTTTTCGCAAAAATGGGGGCATTTTTGCCCTCTCTCAGCCCCCAGGAGCACACTGCAGGCCTCCCAAACCCTCTGTGGGCCCCATTTTTGCAAAAACGGGCCTGTTTGTTGCAAAAATGAGGGCATTTTTGCCAGCCCCCAGGAGCCCTCTGCAGGCCTCACAAAACCACTGCACACCCTGTTTTTTGCAGAAATGGGCCCATTTTTCACAGGGGTGTTTTTAATATAGCAGGATCTGCCAGATGACCACTGGATAACTTTCCATTCACTATATTCTAAAAGCAACTATATTCTGAAAGCAGGATATACATCCGGTTAGAAAATATACAAGCTCAGCTTAAAATCCTTTGATACTCTAAAAGACCCCCTAACTTGTCAGAACAAAAGGAGCAACTTAATGAAATATAGTTAAAGGTGATTAGGCCAAAAATAACCACCTGGGCAAAATTAATTGAATCTGAATCTTGGAATTTGAAATGGGATTACCACCTGGGCAGGAAGTCATTTATCACAGAATAATTGTTTGGCAAGGATAATGTAAAACTTTAGTAATAAGGAAATGTCAATTAAAAATAACAAATGTATGTTAACCATATATGGAAAGTTGCTGTGTTAGCAGAATCCTTTGTTTAGGAAAGTATAAAAATTGTCATGTAATCATGGACTCTTCACTCAAAGCTAAGATGGGAATCTAGCTTGAGTCTTGTGCAATAAACTCTCTCTCTGGCTGACCTAGGGATGTTGTTTGGTCACTTCATTCCATAACATTTTTGCCCTTCCCCAGCCCCCAAGAGCACTATGCAGGCCTCCCAAACCCTCTGCGCATCCCACTTTTTGCAAAAAAATGGACTCAACATCAGGCAGAAGTGGCTTAAAAAGTGTGTTATTATCCACCAATTTATCACAGTTTCATATGTTAACCACAATGATTTGTAAACACTAAAATATGTCGTGTGATGTCCCTATGGAACACTGCACTTTTGTACTTGACAGTGGCACACATACAAGTACCTAAGAGGTGAAGTGTGCACTACGACACAAATTTTAATACCCACTCCCCCGTGGATACTGGCACTGTATTAATTCAGCTGAAGGAGGAATTGGAGCCATCTCCATATGACTACAATAGCCACTTTGTATTCAATATCTAAGAGTCAGCCTTCCTTCTTTTTTCTTTTTCTAATAAATTATGACTTTATATATTACAATAGACTACAATAGACTACAATCTACAGTGCAGATTTAATGATTAAATTTCATGCTGCTAATTCCTGCATAACAGTAGAAGTGAAATGAAACACCTAATTTGTTTTCACAGAAGTTTTCACCACAGATATACAGAAATGTGGAAAATCTTAAAAGTATTTGGTGAAAAATTCCCGTTTTTTATGTTGGAAAAGTGCTTTCAAATGTTGCAGAATATAAAACATCTTCAGGGATCTGGGCCAGTGATGCATTCTGGGATTCTGCAAAACATATCCCTCCTGCAAAATGGTGGCGATGTCTGCACCACAGAACCTCTGATACCTCTTGCATCTTGATAACTGCAGATTCCTGCATCTTCTGTTGCATGTGAAGGAATATGGTCTATGTTTGGTAATATGACCAAACATATACCAGATTCTTTCACCAAATCAAGAAACAAACAATGGTCGTTTTTTAAACAAGTCCAGTGCAAGAAGCAGGAAAGACAAAGACAATATTTGAGAAGCTAAGGAGAGAAATGTATTTCTAGTTAGAATGTTAAAAGAGGCCATTATAATCCAAAAAGAAATCTATAAAACACCATGTAATTCAAACAATATAAATATTACTCAATCTTAAATCTAATTTTATAAATTAAATTAACAATAAATATTCTAAATATATCTGTTACATATTAAATAGGAGTGAGCATAGGCTTCACTCAGATCCGCCAATCTGGTGGGAAAATATTCAAACCCCATTGGAGGACCTGTCTGACAGCTCCCTATAAAAAGACAAGCAATCAGATGAGTCAGCTGCTTGGTTGCACTGATCTACTAATAAAGAGCTGTTGTTACTGTTAGCATTGAGTCCTGTCTCTTCCATCGCCCAATCTAACACTGGCAACGAAGGTGGGATTGGAAGAGCAGTGCACAAAAGAGCTGAATTAGATCGCAGTCCCAACGGAAGGGGGAAGCACTGACAAGCATCGACCGGCTAAAACTGCAGCAACTGAACTGCATCAGCCATCACGATGACTCCTCATGCCCTACCAACTCCGTTCAACCCAGCCATGGACAATTGGGATTCATACATGACCAAGTTCAAGTGTTTTATGGAAGCAAACAACCTCTAGGGACTATCGGACAACTGGAAAAGAGCGTTGCTTCTCAGCTATTGCAGAAATGAGGTGTTCGACTCAGCTAAGACACTCGTTGCACCAGCCACTGTGCAGATGGTGCCCTGGGCCAATCTTCAGAATGCACTACAAGCACACTACACTCCAGTACAATCAAAGTTCATTCGTCGGTGCGAATTCCATAGCAGAGTGCTGGAAGAAGCTGAATCCGTCAACCATTATGTGGCGGCACTGAGGAAGGCTGCAGCGTACTGTGAGTTTAGAGAGCTGGAGGATTTGTTGCTAAAGCAGCTCATCAGCGGACATTATTTTCAGAATCTCTTTCTAACAAAACGTTATAAACCCTCTTGATATGCATTTGGCCTTTATCTTTTATCTGTCTTACCAAATCTTCTTCATGCAACATTAAACCAGTTTTTTGATCTTCATCTCAATTGGAGTTGATTATACTGTAACCAAGTTAAAATCATACCTTCTTCCAACAGTGTATTTAATGTCTTTAATTGTAATCTACCCCCATCATTAAAAAGTACCTCTTTATATAAAATCCCCCCGAGTGACTTTATATTTATATTCCATGTAATGTGACCAAGATTCAACCACAACGGTATTTTGTAATCCAATTTAAGATGGTGCTTCTTCCATACTCTCATTAAAGAGTTTCTAAATATATGAGTCTTGAATACTTTATCAACTTTACTTTCATAAAATAGATATGCATGCCATCCATGCTCTAAGTCATGGCCTTCTATATTCAATATTCCAGTCTCTGTCATTCCAAACCAATCACTCGCTTGCGTCAAAGCTGCTGCTTCATAATACAGTCGTAGGTTTGGAACTTTAAGGCCACCTCTTTCACGAACATCTTGCATAGTTTTCAGTTTAACTCTTGGCTTTTTCTCATTCCAAACAAACTTATTCACTCCTTTTTGCCATTCAGTCGAATTTTTATCATTTTTAAGCACCGGAATCATTTGAAACAAGAATAAAAATCTAGGTAGAATGTTCATCTTAACTGCTGCTATTCTACCAAGTAAAGATAGTTGCAGTTTTTTCCAAGTTTCCATATCTCTTTGTACCTTTTGCCACAACACTTCATAATTATTTTTTAAAAGTTTTGTATTTGAAGCTGCAACTTGAACTCCTAGGTATTTCACCTTTGCTACTATTTCAAAGCCTGCCTTCCTTTCAAGTTCCTTCTTTTGAGCTTCTGACACATTTTTAACTATCATCTTGGTTTTTTTCTGATTCAATCTAAATCCTGATACTATGCCATATTCTTCTATGATGCCTTTCATCTGTATTACCGATTCCATAGGCCGTGTTAGGGTAACAACCAGATCGTCTGCAAATGCCCTTATTCTGTAATCCTCTTGCCTTATAACTATTCCATTCAAAATACTCGAATCTTGTATTTTGTTCAACAAGACTTCTAAAGTTAAAATAAACAACAAAGGGGGTAGTGGGCAACCTTGTCTTGTCCCTTTTTCTATGCTAAAGTTTGTAGTTAAACTTCCACTAATGATCATCTGTGCTGTTTGATCTTGATAGATTGCTGTAACAGCTTGCACAAACTCGTCCCCAAAACCCATCTTTGTTAATATCTTTAATAGAAAGTTCCAATTAACTCGATCAAAGGCCTTCTCCGCATCCAAAAACACCAGCACTGCAGGGATCTGTTTACTCTTCTCAAGATATTCCAGTAAATCTATAATTTGCCTCACATTATACTTCATATATCTGCCTTCTATAAATCCTGCTTGATCATGATAAATCACTTTTTGCATAACTGGCATTAATCTGTTGGCTAATACTTTTGCAAAAATTTTATAATCCGTATTCAGGAAGGATATTGGTCTAAAATTTTCCGGTTTTGTACAACCTGTTTCCTCTTTTGGTATCAATGATACAAAGGCTGCTTTCCATGAAGGGGGTATCTACCCCCTTTTCGTATACTACAAAATAAATCTCTGAGGTGTTCAATCATTTCTGCTTGTAAGGTTTTGTAATACACCGCTGTTAGACGATCAGTCCCTGGAGCTTTAGCTGTTTTCAGTTGCTTAACTGCAATAATAATCTCCTCAACTCTTATTAGTTGATTCATTCTTTCCTTTTGCTCCTTAGCAATTTTCGTAACTCTCCCTTCTTCTAAGTATTTATCTATAAGTTCATTCTGTATATCATCTTTGGCATATAGTTTTGTATAGTAATCTAAAAAGGTTTCTTTAATTAGACTTTGTTGAAAAACTTCCTTCCCTCCATATTCAATTCTACCAATAACTCGAGAACTCTGCTGTTTCCTCAATGCATAAGCCAACCACCTGCCCGGTTTATTAGCATTACAAAATGTGTTATGTTTTGCAAATTGTAGGCTAATTGCTGTTTGTTCCGCTATAAGCATTTGAAATTGATCTTTCAAAAGTTTTATAATTTCTTGTAATTTTTTGTCTGTTGGACAAAAAAATACTTTTATAAGTAGTTGTTCTTTTTTCTTTATCTCTCCTTCCATTTCTAATCTTTTTCTTTGCTGATTCAGTTTATGTTTAGAGTTCATATGTATTAGTACCCCCCGCATATAGGCTTTACTCGCATCCCAAATGATTTCAATAGAGATACCCTTATTCAGATTAATTTCAAAAAATTCTTTCATTTGTTTTTTGAGTTCATTTACATTCTTTTCATATCTAAACAGGTTTTCATTTACTCTCCACGATTTTCTCTCATTCTTTCCCATTTCTATTTCTATCCACACCGGACTATGATCAGTTAGAGTCCTTGGAAATATCTTTGTTTTCTTTGTCCTAGAAAGTAAATCAGCTGTGACTAAAATGAAATCAATCCTAGAGAAGGATCGATATCTATCTGAAAAAAAAGTAAAGTCCAATTCTCTTGGGTTTTGCTCTCACCATATATCTTTCAGTTCCAAATCTTCTTTCATATCAAAGAATATCTGTGGTAGTTTAGCACATATTGATGACTTTGCCAGACTCTTCTTATCTTTTTTAATGTCTATTACTCCATTCCAGTCTCCCATAAACAAAATAGATCTATAGTCCCATTGCAATATTTTGGAATATAATAATTTATAAAAATTTTCTTGTTGTTGGTTGGGGGCATAAATTCCAATCACCAAAATTGGTCCATTTTGTATTTTTAATTCAATCGCCAAATATCTTCCACAATCATCTGCCTCTATTATTTTGGCTGGTAGTCTTTTATTTACAGAAATCACAATGCCATTCTTTTTCTCTGAGTCTGATGCTATAAATTGTGCGCCTAATTTAGAGTTTATCAAGTATTTTTGATCTAGTAATCTGATATGAGTTTCTTGCAAACAAATAACATCATTATTGAATTGTTTCAAATAGTGAAATATTTTTCTTCTCTTCTGTGGTGAATTTAATCCATTCACGTTCCAAGATAAAAATTTAATTGTCATTTGTGGTCTTTTGAAGCCTTAAGAGCATTTGCTGAAGTTCCTGTTCCAAAGTAGTAGTCTTCGGCCTAGCTCCTCCCATTGCTTCAGATTTCTGTAATTTACTATTGACTCCATTCTTATCTTGTAGTGGCAAGGACCTCTGCTGCTGTTGCTTCTCTTGAAGTTGCTTGTAAGCTGCTCTGGTTATACGTTGATCTTTTGGTTCTTGTAGTTTCAGTTCAAGGTCCAATGTTACCTGTCTTGTATTCTTAGGTGATCCACTTGTAATCTCCAGGGGGAAATCTATCAATGGTTCATCCAATAACCCCTCTCCTGTTGCTCCTTGAGTTTCCGCCACCTCTGCATATGTTTGCTTCCGCTGTACCTCAGACTCTTGTTCGAATTCTTTCTCTTTATCACTCTCCTCTACACATAGAGATGAAGATGTGCATGGAGATGCTGTACCAGTTTTTAGAACATTGAAATAGAATTCTTCAGCTTTTAGAACAGTGTTTAATCGATATCTCTCTCCTTGGTACCTCAATATTATGCCAACTGGAGCATCCCGTCTAAATTGAATTTGCTGTTTCTTCAACTCATTCACCAGGAATCCAAAGTCCTTTCTATCTCTTAACATCTTCAGTGGCAGCTCTTTATAGATCCCAATTTCCTTTCCATCCACTTGGACAGTAGAAACAAAAGATCTTTGCAAGGTATCATTTCTTATTCTTCTGTCTGTAAAATAAATCACCACATCTCTAGGCAACTGTCTTTGCTTTGCCACCCGAGAGTTCACTCTGTAAGCCTTGTCAATCCTACTTAGAACATCTTCAGGCTTAATCTTTAACATCACAGCCAGAGCCTCAGCACAAATTGCTCTCAGATCCTCTCTGTTATTTTCTTTTATTCCTCTCAGTCTTACAGCAAACTCCATAAATCTAAATTGCATCATAGTCAGTTCATTTTCAATTCTTTGAGTTTTATTATCCACATTAGTAATTTTATTATCAGTTTCCATCATTTTATATTCCAGTTCTGAACTAAGTTCTTCCACTTTTTAATCAATCTGAACAACCACTTTTGACAAACCAGTCACTGCTGTCAATATATCATTTTTCATTTTGTCATACATTTCTTGAAACACCTCTTTAATCTCCTGTTGAGACTTTTCAATTTTTTTGTTCAAATCTTCCATAGCTTTAGTTTGATTCTTCAGAGCCCCAGCAATAAATTCCTTCAAATCTTTAAATCCAGTCTCCTGTTCTTGACTCTGAGTCTGCAAGCTTAATGACTGCACTTTTTGTTGGTGCGTAGGGGAGCCCCCCCACCCTTGCACCTTTAGGAGCTGATTTTGTCTGCTTTGAAGCCATACTGCTATGCAATCTTATTCTTTCAAAAAAAGAAGTCTTCCTCCCCTTTTCACCACCACAAAATCTTTTCAAAAACTTCCCCAGCTTTAATCCAGTCTCTAAGGAAAAAAAAACCAGATGAAAATCCCTTTAAAATTTTTTTTCTTTTCTTCTGGCAAGTTCAATTACTTTAGTTGCTTTGTAACACATTAAAACACACAAGCATAATCACTTTCACTTTCAGCTTTCTTCTCTCCGCTGTAACCCAGACGCCATTTTAAAATCACTTTCACTCTTTCTCTGTTCTTAAGTATAATAACAGGGCTAGTACAAATACTTGCGATTTTAAATTTGCAGTCCAGATTTCACCCTGCTTATTTTTAAACTTGCTTGAACTTTGCTGCTTGAAGTTGGTTGCGTCGTCTGGCTCTGCATAAATGCAGAGTTGTCCCGGCGTCCGGAGCTTCAGCAAGCTATTTAGGGAGCCTCTCCCTGCTTCCTCCCCAGAAATAATCCAGGGGCTTTGCAGGGGGCTCTACCTGCACTCGCCGGCTCTGCTCTCATTTATGTTTCAAACAAGAGTTTTTCAAGCTGCCTCTCAGCTGCGGGGGTGGCTTTTTTACGGGCGGCGGGGCTGGCGGTCATAAAAGACCATCTACGACAACGGCGGCGCCAACCAGAAGTCTCTGACCCGAGTTTTAATTGTTCTGTATCTTCTGCCAGAAGGCAACAGTCCAAAAAGATTTATAGAGCTAGCTATGTCCCCTACATAACCCCTACATGGCTGCATGGGAGTCTGACAACAGCCAATAGAATACATGTTCCTGCACAGGAACAGGAAGCTTATGTGCAAAGCCCAAGAGAAGGTATAAACCCCCCCCCACATTCTCAACTTCATGTGGTCAGCTGCCCAGAACCCATGTGGTTCTGCTTCATCATTAAACCATCTTTCCAATCAGCCTCCATGTTTCCAGTGTCTTTCTCTCAGCTTGGAACTGAACCAGATGGATATTTCTTCCCACAATTTGTAAGAGTATCATTCCTATTCATTGTCAGCTTTCACTCTCTAAATATGTTTGTAGACTTGTAAGATCTTCATAGAGGATTATTCACTAGTAGCCAGGGGTGAAATCCAGCAGGTTCTGACAGGTTCTGGAGAACCAGTAGCGGAAAGTTTGAGTAGTTCAGAGAACCTATGCCTGGCTAGCCACTGAGCTTGTCAATCAGAAAGGTCAGCAATTTGGCGGTTTGAATCCCTAGTACAGGTCTTCTGCATGACCAAGGGGTTGGATTAGATGATCTCCAAGGTACCTTCCAACTTAGTTACTGTTAACCGGCAAATACCACCTCTGGCTGACCCCAGAGTGGGGAAGGAATGGAGATTTTGCAATATTCCTTCCCCCAGGAGTGGGGAGGGAATGTGGATTTTGCAGTATTCTCCTCTAGAGTGGTGTAGGAATGGAGATTTTGCAGTATCCTTCTGCTGCTATACCCACCAAGCCACGCCCACAGAACCGGTAGGGAAAAATTTTAGATTTCACCCCTGCTAGTAGCTCTCTTTCTTTGTTGTTAAAGCACAGAGGCCCTCAAAGTTATGAAGGACTAAATCTGAATTCTGCCCTTGCCAACAGAAGCCTGTCAGAAAAGCAAAGACCCAATCAGCCTCTTACTTAAAATGTTATCTATTACTAACATCCGTGACAAAAGTCAACCACATGCCAGATGGCAGAGGTTGCTGGGATCTTCCCAGTTAAACCAACATAATTCCTTGGGGTAGAAATGGCAAACAGAAAGGAGAAAGGGGGAAAGGGAGAGGGAGAGATTTGACTTAAAAAGGTATGCTAAAAGCACGAAAGCAAGTTCTACTCACTCTGTCATCTCTAGTTAGATAAAACAAGATTTGATATTAGAATGTGACAATATACAAGGTGGCCATCCTAATTTGAAAGCTCTTGAAGTCCCCAGCAGATTTGGTAAACAAAATCAAAGCAAACATTTTCTGAATACTATTCATAAGTTTCCACAATTCTTAATTATTCATGGCCAACCATTTATGGACACCCTTTTGCATGTGAAAAGGACGTTAAGTCATTTAGGGAAACACTACTGTAACCATCACTCAAGAAATTTCCCTATGTAGAACCATCTAGATCCATCCAACCATCACTGTGCCGAAGTAACAGTAATAAGTGGAGCCTCTGTATTATCTGCTGCAAATTAATATGGTTAATTTGTTGTATTAATTTGCTTCTCAGTTGCAGAGCTGAGAAAATACAATTAACAGAATTTGCCTTTGTGTTATTTTTCACATTTAGAAAAAAGGAGTATGCCTTAGAACACTGCAAAAAAAAAGAGAGAGAATAAAAGTGGAATATACAGTATTTATTGTTATAAAAAAGGAACAAATTGTGAAACAGCAATGCTATAAACCGAAAAGAGGTCTTGGTCACAGGCAGGAAGCAAAAAATAAAGTCACCTTTAAAAATGTTTAAAAATGTGTACAGTGTGCATTTAGGAAAGCTGTATTATAATAGGCTATGTGCAGGGGTGGGTTCTAAATTTTTTTACTACCGGTTCTGTGGGCGTGGGCGTGACTTATTTTGTGGGTGTGGTTTGGAGGTCATGTGACTGGGTGGCCATGGCTATGTGTATAGGAACTATTCAGAGGGCTGAAAAAAGTTATTTCTGACAGGTCCTCGCACTTTTGACCGGTCTTCGCACTTATGACTGGTAATCATTTATGCCCATTGTAGCATTCTTAACAACCGTGTCACTCATTTCACAACTGCTTCTCTTCACCATGGTGACAAGATAGGGCAAAAACGTAAAATGTGAGGACAGTCGTAAGTTCGAGGACTGGTCAAAAGTCAAAAATAACTTTTTCAGCCTTCTAAGTAGTCCATATGCATAAAAGGATACAGTAATAGAGAGGGATGAGGAAGGGAAGGGAAATTAGAGTAGGAGTGAGGGTAAGAGAGGGAGGAAGAGAAGGAGAACAGAAGAGGAAGTAGGGAGAAGAAGAGGGAGGGAAAGAGAAAGTAAGAAGGAAAGAAAAGAGAGAGGTGGTAGGTTTGAAGTGAAAGATTGCTGTACAATAAAAAAGATGAAAGGGAAGAAAGCCAATCCCAAACAAATATAAAGATATTAAGATAAAGAATGAATTGTTAAACTTGAAAGAATAAAAGTGAACAAATTTGAATAAATAACAATAATTAGAAACACACATACAAACATACAATGTATTTTCTTTGAACAGAGTATTTGGCCAGTTCAGAAATTTAAACAGTAAACAAATTTAAACAGTAGACATTTCAATTAAATTTACAGTTTCTATATTTCCTTTTTGCCATATTTATTCCTCATCTATTTTTTTAAAAAAACCAATATTACCCTTCATTCTCATCTCTAATCTTAATCAAATTCATTTTTTCCCTTCTATTCTATATTATACCCCTTCCCATTGTCATCTATTTTTATATCCATCCTCACATTGGTTAATTATGTAATATTACAGTTGTTTAATCCAAATTCAACATTTTAATATAAATCAATTAGTTATATAACTATCTTTTTTGTATATTAATCAATATGAACATGAATATTCCAATTATTTCCATGCAATACAATTTCTTACAAATCAATTAATTATATTTACCAATAATAATAAACCAAATAATTTCCCCCATATATTCCTCCAAACCACAACTTAACCATTTCTGCTTTCAACACAATATACAATTAATAGTATCTCAATTATTACAATTCCCTAGTTAAATAGAGCTTTTTTTTCTTTTGTGTTTTAAAATCTTGAACTCTCCTCTTTTGCCCTAAATTTCCCATTGTTTGCAGTTTTGCACCTACCTTTTTTGGTGAGGAAAAAGAAAAAGCAATCTCTCTCTGCCTCATTTTGTCACAATGCAGCAAAGACCCTGCTTTACTTTCAGTTTCGTTTTTTCAGCATAACTAGGGGGAAAAAAAATCTGCTCCACTCTTTGCAGCTAGCAACAGAGCCCTGAGCAAAACAGCTGAGAGCAAATCAGCTAGAGTCGGGAGACCGCTGTAATCAACTTGTGCTAACCTATGCTGAAGATGAAAGGGGCTGTTTTTTCCATTTTTGCAGGCACTGGTCTACTCATTTGTTTTCTTTTACCACTGATCAGCTGTAGGGCAGCCCTTTGAAGCCCAGTGGCAAGAGTTTAAACAGTTTTTTTTCCCTCTAGCCATCAGCTGGGACTCAGGAGGCAGCAATAGATTGGGAGTGGGTGGGATAAGCGACCGGCGACCGGCCGAGAACCGGTTCGGGGGCGTGGCCAGCCAGTCTTATTACCAGTTCTCCGAACTATTAAATTTTTTTACTACCGGTTCTTGCGATCTGGTGCGAACCGGGAGCAACCCACCCCTGGCTGTGTGTGTTTCTTCAAGTGAACTGGTTTAGGCTCTTCTGCTAAATTATTCTCTAGAGATCCTCTGTAAACCAGGAGAGCCCATAGAGTCTGGGCACAGAAAGAATTACACAGGCCAAGGCAGGTATTGACCTCTTATTCCAAGTGGTGCCCAAGGCCTCAGTAAAACCATGATCTGAATCTCAAGGACAATCACAAGTTCTCTCTGAAACCCAATCAGATCCATTAGCTGATTTGCATAACCTGAATAGATTCAGCATCCATGAGGCAGCGAGGAGCTATGATAAACTCTGCAGGGAATGATTCATCCATAAGAAATGATTGCTAGTACTAGTTCTCAATTCCAGATCTTATTTCCACTGTCCTGAGTAAAAACTCAAATCTAACCTGAGATCTGTCCACCTTCTGAGTCAGGTTCTCAATAAGATGGGTAAAGTCTCATCTTCAAGTCCCTAGATTGGAATCAGATGCAAAAAAAAATGATTGAGGAAAACAGGCAAAGAATTGCAAAGAAAGAAATTTTCAACCAAGAAATGTGTTTCAAAATTAGAAATTGTGCCACTATAAAAGTCAACTCACATGTAAATATAATTCTTTTTCTGCACAAAGCCATTGTAGTTTCACACCTTAATTAAGAAAGAAATCACATACTTTTGTTGTTGCTGTTCTTAAAACATTAAAAAAAATCCATATGCATCCATTGCTAATCTTCTTGATCTATCTCCTGTTTCTATCAGCTTCATTAATGGATTCATTAATGGATTCATCCCAGATGATAGCCATCCTGCTGACACCATCCATATTTTGTGTCATCTTGAGTCTTTAAGTTAATTTGCTGTCAGCTAAACTACTACGAAGGTGAATACAAAAAAAATCCTCTGTACAAATTTATCCATTTTATCCAACATCAAATTTTATATAGGCAAAGAAAATAACACTGCAGGTATCTTGCAGAATCTGGCTATATACTGTATTTAGACCTGTACTGTTTCAGAAAATCATTAAAAAATTTAATGTGTTTCCATTCCATGATATGGTACAGGAATTTCAATTACAAGATGCTTGGAGGGAGTTAATCACAATAGAAAACAATTTACATTATTATTATTATTATTATTATTATTATTAATAATAATAATAATAATAATAATAATTAAATTTATATACCGCCCTACTCCCAGACGGGACTCAGGGCGGTGAACAGCCAGAATAAGATACAATAAATACAAAAGTTAAAAAATCATTAAATCAAATTAAATAATTTGGCTCAACAGTTTAAAAATCCAATTATAATTATAAAAATTTAAAAACCCAAAATAAAGGAGGTTAAACCAGCCCAGCTTGTTCAAATAAAAATGTTTTCAAGGCACGGCGAAAAGTACCCAGAGTACATTCTACTCAAATCAGCACCAATCGTGGTCCAGAATTGACATGGCCTGGATGACAGCAGAGCTCAGGTTAGATATCAAACAAATAGAAATAGCAACAAATACATGGGCAGACCACAATCCGATTGAAATAACATGGAAGGGCCATCAAATACGGAGAAGATGGACGATGGACAAAGATATTATGAAGGATAAACAATATGTAGAAATGATCCAGAAAGAACTGAAAATTTTCTTTCAAATTAATCTAAAAGAACATACTAGTCTCCAAAATCTATGGGACACAACCAAAGCATACATTAGAGGTCTAACAATTGCTTACACTGCAAATAAATAAATAAATAAATAAATAAATAAATAAATAAATAAATAAATAAATAAATAAATAAATAAATAAATAAATAAATAAAAACAACAAATCAAAGAAAAGTTACCTGGCGGAATTGCAACAATATGAACTAAAACTATAGGAAGAGCCACACAATCAAGAAATCAGAGCGAAAATTAACCTTACAAGACATAAATTAAACCTGACCACAACAATAGAGATAGCAAGGAAAATAAAGATGGCCAAACAAAATCAATTTGAGCATGCAAACAAAACTGGGCGATGGCTGGCCTATAAATTGAAAACAGAAAAACAGAAGAGAATAATACAGCAATTAAAAGATGAGGACGGATACACCTACCACAACAACGAGGATAAAAAACGAATCACAAAGGAATTCTTCCAAAACCTATATGCAAAAGAAGAAATTAGAGAAGAAGATACCATAGAATACTTGAACAAAATAAAAATCCAGGAACTAAAAGAAGATCATATTGAAGCACTGAATAGACTGATCTCTATGTTAGAATTGAAAGAAGCAAGGAAGAAACAGAAAAACAACAAGTCACGGGGAGCAGATGGCATACCACCGGAGTTTTATAAGGTCTTCCAGCAATCAATAGATGACATGTTAATACAAGTATATAACAATGCACTTTTGGAAGCTGAAGTCCACAATCATGGAATGAAACAATAATCACGTTAATACCTAAACAAGACTCAGATCCCACTGAAATCAAAAATTATTGACCAATTTCCCTCCTTAATGTAGACTACAAATTATTCACATCCATTATAACACAGAGATTGAAAAATTTTATTAAACATTACATACATCCGGATCAAAATGGATTTATTCCCGGGCGACAAATCCAAAACAACACAAGAACAATTATTGGCACTCTTGAATTTTATGAACAAAGACCGGACAAATAACTAGCTTTAATTTTCTTGGATGCACAAAAAGCGTTCTATAATCTCAATTGGACTTTTTTAATAGCACAACTGGAAAGGATGAAATTTGGAGAAAGATTTGTAAAGATGATCAAAAAGATACTCTACACCCAAACCGCAAAGATATTAATTAATGGAGAGACAACAGAATATTTTGATATAAAGAAGGTAAGGCAAGGATGCCCCTTGTCGCCCATATTATTTATCTTAATGCTGGAGTTATTACTAGAAGGAATTAGAGAAAATACAGAAATAACAGGATTAAAGATAAAGGATCAGGAATACAAACTGCAAGCTTTTGTGGATGACATAGTACTCATCCTGGAAAAACTATTACAATCTGGATTAAAACTATTGACAGAGATCAGAAAGCACAATTATCATTAATTTCAGAAAGATGGTTAAAGAAAAGTGAAAGGCTCTATCACAGAAGCAAGGCTATTTTGGGGTTATATTGCTTGTGAGGTGTTCCATTATTCTCAGCTGCTATTTTATGTTATATTGTATTGTTTGTTTTTAATTATTGGTTATTTTGTTTTTATTTTGTCATGTATACGACATGAGTGGCCATATAAATTTATTAGATAAACAAATCAGTAAAGTTGGCTTTACCATTAACTACCTTATTTATAATGATGCTACATACTTCTGAGTAGCAAAATTTTTGTGTGAGTTAGTTTGGCTACACTTATTCTGTCCATGAAGCAACTTTGCTTGAATTCTGGCCAACCTGGAAAAATTATAGGTCTGTTGATCAGTAAAATTTCATGAAGGCTGTTTTGAATTGTGAGCTGCCCAGAGTCATTTGTTGAGATTGCTGGCTATAGAAATCAAATCAAATCAAATCAAATCAAATCAATAAATAATTCAAAGGTAATCAGGCTGCTTCGCCACACTGTAAATATTTTAAATGAGAGCCTTAGGGAAACCTATATTCATGAGTAGACAAATCATTGGGATAGCCTATGCAGATTGCAGGTAAGGTTTAAATGATTGTGTCTCCAATCAAAAAGATTCCCTAAATATTGAAAACTCAGTGTCAGTAACAATGTGATTTACACAAATAGTATCTGCAATCTCGGGGGCAGGTGTGGTATGCAGGGTTCTCTCTTTTCCCTCATTCCAACCCCTTGGGGGTTTCCGAAATGGTATTGTCTGGATACAAGTTTACCAGCTCAGCCAGAAGAAGTAGGCCAAAGATGCTTGAGATCATAGTTGATCTTATCCCTGAAAGTTGGCATTTGTTAAATTACATGAAATTGCTTAGAGATGGAAGGGCACAGGAAGAAAACAACTAGCAATCAGGGAATCTCATTAAGGGCTCAGTCAGTTTACAGAACAGTGAAACAACGGTTTTCTTTTATAGTATAATGAAAGAAGGGAGTGGCATGCACAGTTAATTCGGCATGCCATCTGGTGCAATTCTGTTTAAAAGCAACAGAACTAGACTACCCATTAGTCAGCCAGACCAAGCACCAACCAAGAACAATACTTTCAATAATTGTTTTAGTGGCCTAAATAAGGCAGTCCAAATTATTCTTAAAAGTGTAACTTAAACACACTATGCCAAAGAGTTCTGAGAGAAACCTGTTTATTTGTTCTCGTTCTACTTTCTTTTTCTATATACTTTAGAGCCTCCAGCCAAGTTATCAAATTGAGGCTTCAGCAGTCACATAAAGCAGACAATTATTACTATCATCTTCAGATATTAAGGGAAATCAGGAAGGTTAGTAAAAGAGGCTTATCTACAAGCAAATGGGGAAAATCTTATATTATGCTCCTGGTCTTTGTAGAAAACCCATTCTCAGAATCAGACTCATGTGGGAGCAGCTGGTCCAGCAAATCTTTATTTTTAATCACAGCATGTACAAATGTACAGATCCCATGACAATGGAGAGAGAGAGAGAGATTATTTTAGGAATTGAAAGAAAAGTTTACATTTAAAATACTCAGCATCCCAAAGATTAATCAAGTTGCCTTGCTTCTGGAAGTCATAGATTAATGGTGCTATGCATACAGCAATGAAGGATGTGTGTCTGTGTTCATATGCAAACATGTGCAAGCATGTGATAAAGACATACCTGCTTTACCAAGACATACATACAAGACTTCCACATGTTGCATTGGGATTCACTGTTTTTTTCTCTATGGATGCTAGTTTGGTTTGATTTTTATTTTCTAGCTGATATAAGGTATTTTTTACCTTTTTTCAGGCTAATCATGCAATTGATAGTGGCCATCCAATGGAGTTATAAGTCTTATTTTTTCACCTGCTTGGCATAACTGGTTCATGGGGAAAGAATCAGGCTTCCTTGATTTGGTCTTCTCATTTTCAAACATTTGGAAAACCGAGGACAAAAGAAAACACTATTCTATTTTGTACCTTACAAATCTCATGTCAGAAAGATTTGGCTTTAAAAAAAAAAAGTCACCAGGGAAGAAGAGAGGATGGTATTTCCCTTCCACACTAAAAATAGGACTTGGTTGCATTTCTATTTATGTCTTCAAAGGAAGAACATTAACTGGTCAGATGAGTTCTATTTTTTTAAAAAAAAAGAAAAGAAAAAGCCATCAACAATGTAGCAAAGTATCAGTTTTACTAAAAAAAGAAACAAGCAGCTATCAAAGACAGTCTGCTTAGGGCTGCTGGCCAAATGTATTCTCTGCCTATGACACATGTCTTGCCCTAAATAGGCAGCAGCCCTTCTTTGCAAGTGGGTAGAGCTGCTTTGCTGCTCTAAGGAAGGGCAAAATTTACAGTGGTGAGGCATTCAAAAAGTCAAGATGATAGCAATGACTGTGAGATCAAAGGCCTTTCCTTTTCATGGGTTATAACTTATGAAAAAAGGGGTGGAGCTTTGATCACACAATCACAACCACCATAATCTCACTAAAGGACACAACCCATTTCTCATGCATAAAGAAAAGGGCAAATTTTAATCTTCCAAAATTTATACTGTATTCCTTCTGGAATTATTTGTCAATGGGCTTCAATGCCACTCTAAATAACCATCATAAAATGAATGCCTAAATGTAAGCCAAATTGGGAAGGTTGCTGTTTCCATATATTATACCTAGGAACTCACTTTGTGTTGTATAGTGGGTGCAGACAGAGGACACAGGACATGTTTGGCATTTAAGCAGTTTATTCAGCTCCTGTACAGCAATGGCAAATGCGAGCCGCGGCAGCCCCTTTTAAACAGAGCTTCAGCCACTGACGTGCCTTCAAGTTTCTGCTCCCGTTACTCACTCCTGATTGGTTCCTGTGCTTGTTCATTCAATACTTAACACCCCTCCCCTCCAGATCAGTACCAACCAATCCTGGGTCTCTCAAGTACGTAGTCACGCAAATAGGCAGGTGTTCTGTCCCTCCCACGAGTGGCCTTACAGAGGTTCAAATAACCTGGCAGTAACAAACGCAGGCTAGAGAAACTGAAGCTGGCCCTTTAATAAATAGTTATCTTCCAAAGCGTCTATCAGTCCAATAGTTACAGGGCAATGTTCCAGAGGTCTTGGCAGGCAGACAGCAGGCTAATGCAGGAATGCAGACTCTTGTCAAAAAACTCCAAACTAACAGTTGTAACTCCACTGCATCCAAAATGCCAACAAATTGTTCACCACACCTTTCCAGCCCAGTCACACCCCTTTTATACTTTGTAGGGTGTGGCCCTACGTCTCCAAGCCACACCTCTTAGGACGTGGCAATAGCTGTTCTCTATGACGTCTCCTATGTCTCTCTCTTGCGTCCAATAGGGGCTCCCCCTCATCGTTACCGGCCTCTGTTTCCTCCTCAATTTGGCTGGGGTCCTTAGGCACGTCAGCAACTGTCAGTTCTTGCTGACTCACCAGTGAAGATGGCCTCTCCGGCACATAGCTCGTGACAGCTTCCTCCTCCTCCAAATCATCCTCTGAATCAGCATGCGAAGATAAATCAGCCTCCGGGGCTGGGGTCACAACAGCGGGCCTTTTTTGGGTGCAACTTGACCTGCACAGTTCAGTTGTTTCAGCGGCTTCGCAGCGAGAGGTTGAGTCTGTGTCTCTCCTGGGGGCGCTTCTGGAACTCTCTTGAACTCTGCCACTGGAACGGGCCTCTCTTGTTGGATATTTATTCCTTCCTCCCTCAGTTGGACCTGTGGACTATCGCTGCCCTCAGGAACTCTCTTGTGGACTCCAGATAAGTGCCCGCTACCTCTGGTTGGGTTTGAGTGTTGTTTGTTCAGGTGTGTGTTGTGCAGGGCCTGGTCTATTTCTGTGGTTTCTATGTGGTGTTTCTTTTCCCAATCCTGGGTTTCCTCTTGTGTCCTGTTCTTTTCTAACTACTCGGCCTCTGAGTTGGTCTATGTGTCTTTTGCAATTATGGCCATCCTCAGTTTCTATCCTGTAGGATACGGGTCCTGTGATTTGAATTATCTCTGCTGGGACCCATAAAGGGTTCCCGCTAAAATTCTTTGCATATGACTTTATCCCGTACTTGGAATTTTCCGGCCTTACTGGTGGAATCTACTAGTTTCTCTGTGCTGTAGTGGGAATGTAGTCTGTCTAAGTTAGACCTTAGTTTCTTTCCCATCAACAGTTCTGCAGGACTTCTGTATGTAGTGGCACTGGGTGTTATGTGCTGTATACTTAGCAATTTATCTATTTTTGTCAGTATATACCCTGGGCCCAGTCTTGCTAAGGTTTCCTTCATTGTTCTCACCATCTGTTCCGCCAGTCCATTAGTAGACAGTTTTCCCGGTGTGGATAGTGCATGTCGGATCCCTTGGCTGGCTAAGAACATCTCGAATTTGTTAGCTTGAACTAGGGCCCGTTATCGGAGACTACCAACTCAAGTAACCCCTGTGTTGCGAACAGGACTCGGATGACTGCTTCTATTGTCATCGATGGCATTAAGCTTACTTCTAACCATTTAGAGTAGGCATCGATGATGATGAGTAATGTGTTCCCTTGACAGGGCCCCAGAAAATTTATGTGTATGCGGGACCAAGGGGTCCCCAGATTTTCCCAGTCATATGTGGGTGCTGCATGTGGTGCTGGGCAAGATTCCTGGCAGGGTGTGCATGTTGCTACCCATGTCTATTACTTTGTTCATCCCCAGCCACCAAACGTAGCTTCTTGCTAGCGCTTTCATTTTCACTATCCCCAGGTGCCCATGTAGCATTTCTAAAATGTCATTCCTTAACAATTCCAGAATTATCACTCTATCCCCCCATAACAAACACCCTTTCAAACCTGATAGTTCAGTCTGTCTTGTCTTGAATGGTTGGAAGTCACTGTTTATGCCCGTCTCTGGCCACCCTTTCCAAACCCAATTCAAAACTCCGCACCAAGGTTCTGTCTCTTGCTGTTGCTCTTGCAATGTCTGCAGCCATGATTTGTGTGTTTTCAATAGTCTTGATCAGCAACGTGGTTGGGCTGGCATTAGATCTTCCACCGGTTCTGGCAACGGGCATCTGCTGAGTGCATCCATGTGACTGATGGTCTTTCCCGGTCTGTACTTTAGTTGGTAGTCATAGGCAGCGAGGAATTCCATCCATCCACCTCAGCATTCTCGGAGGTAAAATGGGGGCCGTAGGTCTGTCTCCTGTGATGATTCCTAGGAGTGGCTTGTGGTCCATGATTAATTTGAATCTCCTTCCATATAAGTACTCATGGAATCTTTTGATGCCAGCCACGGCAGCAAGTGCTTCTTTATCGAGCTGGCTGTAGTTTCTTTCTGGTTTGGACAATGTTTGTGAGTAGAAAGCGATAGGAGCTTCTCTGCCATTTGGCACGCAATGGCTTAAAATAGCTCCAATGCCAAACGGTGATGCGTCGCAAGTCAGTCTCAGTGGCAACGTTCCACTATACTGCACTAATATGCTATCAGATGTTATTGGTCTTTTATGTGTTGAAAAGTGTTTGTCTCCTTTTTTCCCCGTGTCCAATCCGTTTTCCTATCCAGCAGCCAGTGTAACAGTTCAGCAATCGTGGCTTTCTGTGGCAGGAAAATATTGTAAAAATTTAATAACCCCAGAAACGCCTGCAGTTCTGTTTTATTGGTGGGGGTCGGTGCCTCTCTGATTGCTTTTAATTTGCCCAGGGTGGGTCGTATTCTTGAGCCATTGATCAGGTGTTCCAGAAATTCAACTTGTTTCTCTGCTAATTAGCATTTGTCCCTTTTTTCCTTCAATCCCACTTCTTGGAATCTGGTGCCCTTAACCAATGCTGCAGCTGTTTTGATTGATGGCTGATATTAGCACATCATCAAAATAGAGAATGACTCCTTCGATTCCCTGTATATCTTGATGATATTCTTATCTACACTAAAACAATGGAAGAGCACACCCGATTGGTCCGCAAGGTGCTGGAGAAGTTGCTAGTGGCTAGGCTATTTGTTAATATATTAAAGAGCGAATTTCATCGCACTGAGTTGGACTACTTGGGCTATAGGATATCGGAAAAAGGATTAGGGATGGACCCCAACAAAGTAAGGTCAGTTATAGAATGGCAAGCCCCAAAGACGAGGAAACAAGTGCAAAGTTTCCTCGGATTTGCCAATTTTTACCACCAGTTCATTCCAGCCTTTGCTCATATAGCGTTATCTATCACTAACCTGTTGAACACGAAAGGGAGAGTGACACCTGTGAAACCAAGCCAATGTGTAATGTGGACTAGCGAATATCAAAAGGCATTTGAGGCCCTAAAAACCCTATTCACCCAAGAGCCCATCCTGCAACACCCAGATCAGAATAAACCATTTATAGTTCAAACGGATGCCAGCGACGTTGCAGTAGGGGCCGTGTTGTTACAACCCAACAGTCAGGGGCAACTACAACCTTGTGCCTACACATCAAAGAAATTCACACCAACCAAACGTGCGTGGGCTATTTGGGAAAAGTTTGCCATCCGGTGGGCGTTACTTACTTAGAGACACATACTAGAAGGGACAAGGACCCAGTTTGAAGTTTGGACAGACCATCGCAATCTAATCTCATTACAGACTCCTAGGAAATTGTCCCCCAAGCAGGTGCGGTGGGCTCAATATTTTCAGTGCTTCAATTTCACATTAAAGTATGTACCGGCCAGGAAGAACTTTCTGGCAGACGCACTGTCCCAGTTACCACAGTATCATAGTAAGTGGGATGAGGTTGTGCAGGCCATGGTACCTCCCACACAGATAGCAGAAGGAAGCCCAGTCCTTGCGGGGCTATCCCGTGGGTGGGGAGACAAACTCAGGGCTGCCCTGATAATGGATTGGCTACTAGAACACCGACAACTTTTTACATTCAAAGACGGCCACACCTGGAAGGACGATAGAGTGTACATTCCCCAAACCTTACATAGCGAGATGCTACAACACTGCCATGATAACAAAGCAGCAGGGCATTACGGGTTCCTGAAAACCCTGCATTTGACAAGGCAGCAGTTTTGGTGGCCGCACATGAGGAGGGAGATAGAAGAGTATGTGAACAGTTGTTCCACTTGTGCCAAAGCGAAGCCAAGGCCAGGGAAACCTCTTGGGCTATTTCAAACTGTGGCCACCCCTGGGAAGAGATAGCCATGGACTTTATAGTCGACCTACCACAAAGCAATGGCTATAATGTCATCTGGACTATTATAGACCTTTTTTCTAGACAGGCCCACTTTATTCCATGTTACCGTCAGCACGCAGGTTGACCAAGTTATTCATTCAACACGTTTATCGGCTACACGGGGTGCCTCATAGAATCATCTCGGATAGGGGAATCCAGTTCACAGCACGGTTCTGGCTAAACTTTCTCCAAGCGATAGGCGCAACACAAGGACTTAGCTTGGCGTTTCACCCTAGCACCAATGGTGCGGCTGAAAGAGCCAACGCAATGGTGGAATGCTACTTAAGAAGTTATGTGTCATATCAACAGAATGATTGGTCATCGTTACTGCCATTCGCGGAAGTAGTGTTTAATAATGCGGTACATCGCAGTACCGGCTGTACCCCATTCCAAGTAGTCAGTGGACATGACTTTGTTGTGATCCCTGAACTCAGAGCTGTCCAGTCCGGGGGGGGGGGTACCCAGTGAATGGGGAGGGAAGATATGGGCAGTGTGGCCGCAAATTAGAAAAGCATTGGACAAAGCCGTGGCTGAGTATAAAATCCAGGCTGATAAGAAAAGGGCCACTATGAAACCATTCAAAGTAGGAGATATGGTGTATCTCTCGACTAAGTACATCAAACTATGAGTACCAAGTCGGAAACTAGGGCCGAAGTATCTGGGCCCCTTTCCCATTAGCAAAATCATTAACCCGGTTACGGTGGTATTAAAACTCCCGTCCTTGTTAGGGAAAATCCACCTGGTGTTTCACAGCAGCCTCCTGAAACCTGTAACCACCTTGAGACTGACCCCAACCCCACCTCCCCCTGTAAACAACAACTACTATGAAGTGGAGGATATTTTAGATTCCCAAATTCATAGGGGAAAGCTGCAGTACCTAGTCAGATGGAAGGGCTACCAATTAGAAGACACCATCTGGGTGGCAGCGACAGATGTTGCAGCTAACTGACTCCTGCGGCAATTCCACCGAAGAGATCCGTGGAAACCCGCACCAAAAACTAACATATCTACCTTGTGTCTTCCAGAGGAGCACCTGGTGAAGGAGAGCCACCTGTTGAGTCCAGCAGGCTTGACACTATGGGGACAGGAAGGAGGAACGAGGAGCGGGGGGTGACGCTAGCAACTACAAGACTGCATCAAGAAACGCAGCAATGCACACAAATGATGAAGGGAGCACTGGGTGTAAGTGGCACGGGTGTAGGTGATGGGGCATCGGGATAGGATTATTCTAATGTAAAGCTGTAAGTCAATTCAGGATGAGGGCGCCGAGATAGGAGTACTCTAATGTAAAGCTGTGAGTCGATTCAGGATGAGGGCGCTGGGGCAGAGAAGAAGCTTTGCTACAGCTGACGGATGGCTGATCAGTGACGGGCAGGGTGGAGCAGGGGATTAAAGAGTGTTACAAGTCAGATGCTTGTAACGCCAACTTTGAAGCTGTTTTATGGCTCAGCATTATTTTGTAACTGACAAATCATTAAACCAGCATTCGACTCCTTTTTGATGTGTCTGGCTGTGTTCTCTTGCTGTCTCCGTGCTGTGCGGGATAAGGAGCTGAGACGGTGTTTCCCATTTAGCATGGTCCAAAACCCCTTGGGCAATGAGTTTATCCAATTGCTCATCAATTTTGGGCCGCAGAGCAAAAGGAACCCTCCTGGGTTTAATCCTGACAGGGTTAACTTTGGGATGTAAGTTAAATGATATTGGGGTCCCCCAGCTTTCCATTGAACATGTCTGCGAAGTCCCTTATCAGTTCTTCCTCCCAGCTGTTGTCCTCAACTTGGTTGATCCCAGTCACTACCAGTCCCAAAGTTTCGAACCATTCCAGACCCAACAGACTAGGTTTGTCCCGGTCCACTATGGTGAGGGGCAGTTTCCCCTTGAAATCCTTGAACTCTATATTGAATTTTCTGATGCCAACACTGGAATTCGATTCCCTTGATAGTCTTTCAGGGTGAGTCTTTGCAATTTGAGTGTGCCGGTTGTGAGGTTGTATTATTTGCTTGATTGTCATCCAGGAGACCATGGACAGGTACCTCCATTTTGCATGGTCTCCCCTCGATGTAAATGGTCACCGCTATTTTCTTTGATTTTCCTGCGCTCAAGTGGCTTATTGTTTGGTGGGTTTCACCTCTCTCTGATCCGTGATCTTCGTTTCAGCGGTTTCTTCCAAATGGTTGCTTCCTGTTGCTTGTTTGGAATTGTCTGGTTCTTGGTGGCAGGCTGGCTTGCCTGTTTCTGTGGAATGCTGGTTGGGATGCCCTGCAGGCTCTTGCGATGTGTCCCTTTCGGTCGCACCACTGGCAGATCACATCTCGGAATCTACACTCCATCCGGGGGTGATTTCTTTCGCATCCTGCACACCAAAATTCTTTTTTCCTTTTTTCCTGGGGCCTTCCCTTCCTTTCCGAATGGAGACGATGTACTTTACCCCCCTCTTCTTCTTCCGACTCCGTCTCCACATCTTCATAGTGGATTGAGGATTCTTCCTTCCCTTGTGGCCCTTTGTTCATTTTCTTCATCGCGGCTGTGGATTTCTGGGATGCTTCAGTCACAGTCTCTTCTTCCATAGCCTCTTGGAAGGTTATCCTTGGCTTGGCGAGTAGTTGGCTTTGCAGGGTGAGATCCTTAGACCCAATACCAAACGATCCCTCATGGTCTCGTCCAGGTTGGAGAACTCACAAGCAGTGGCTATTTTGCGTAGGGTTGCCACAAATTCGCTTATCGATTCTCCCTCCTTTTGATCTCTCTGATAGAACTCATGCCATCGTACCAGGGATGAGGCTTGGGGTGTGTAGTGTGCCTTCAGTATGCCTTGTAGCATTGCCCAGGTTATCATTCTTAATTCTGCCAGTGAGGCTAAGGCTTTTGCCATTTTAAAAACGGCGGCCCCACAATGCATGAGGAACAGTGCCCTCTTTCTCTGTTCCATCAAACTTAGCAAGTCATTTGCTTCTAGGAACATGTGAAATCACTCCATGTAGTATACCCAGTCTTCTCTGGTCGGGTTGAACGGCGTAGGCGAAATGATCAAAGACATCTTGCTTGGCCGTTGCAGTTTTGATGGCCATTGATTGCCATGTGGAGGTTTCAGCAGCCTAGTGTCCTATTGTCCTTCTGAGATCCCATCTTCATCGCCAGTGTTGTATAGTGGGCATAGACAGAGGATACAGGACACGTTCAGCGTTTAAGCAATTTATTCAGCTCCCGTACAGCAATAGCAAATGTGAGCCGCAGCAGCCCCTTTTAAACGGAGCTGTCTGCAGCTTCAGCCACTAATGTGCCTGGCAACTCAGCTGGGATCGTCAGAGAGACTTTTAAAGCATTTTTTTCTGCAACCTCTTCTGGGGAAGAGGTGGTTTAAAAAATGCTTTGAAAAGTCTCTCTGAAGATCAGGCAACTCAGCTGGGATTGTCAGACACACTTTTAAAGCATTTTTTTCTGCAACCTCTTCTGGGGAAGAGGTGGTTTAAAAAATGCTTTGAAAAGGCTCTGACGATCCCAGCTGTGTTGCCTGATCGTCAGAGCCTTTTCAAAGCATTTTTAACCACTTCTTCCCCAGAAGAGGTTGCAGAAAAAAATGCTTTGAAAAGCCACTGAGATCCCAGCTGAGCCGCGCGATCAACAGAGGCTTTTTTTTACTTTTAAAAGCATTTTTTTGGCAGTTGTAGAAAAAATGCTTTTAAAAGTTAAAAAAAAGGCTCAGATGATTGTGCAGCTCAGCTGGGCATGGTGGTGGTGGTGGTGGGGGGCACGCAGAGATTTTTGCTACCGGTTCTCCAAACCACCTGCTGCCATCACTACCGGATTGGGTGATCCGGTCCGAACTGGGAGCATTTCACCCCTGGTAGCAAAATGTCTGAACTATCCTCATCCTACCCTCTCTTAAACTGGAGTAAACTTGCCTTTAAATCTGCATTTCCATTTTGATGTGTACTCTGGCTCCCCAAATACTCAGTCTGCAGAATAGTTATGTTATAGTGCCAAGAGATCTAGACTGAACCAATTTATTAAAGGATACCCTAGAACACTGGTCCCCAACCTTTCTGGCACCAGGGAACGGTTTCGTGGAAGACAATTTTTCCAGACCTGGGGAGGAATTTTGTGTGCCACCTAGATCCTGGGCACGTGTAGATGAAGCTTCATAACCAGGGGATTGGGAACCTCTGCCCTAGACTTCAGGACAATTTACCTCAGTCCTAGCCAATGGAATCACTAGCAAAGGATTATGGAGGTTACAGTCCATTCTGTCTTGCACATAGTTAAATTAATAATATGAGGTTTGTATTGCATACACTGTTATTTTAATATGAAAGTTTCTCACACTTTAAAAAAATGAATGTATTTTCTACAAGTATCCAGTGGTACTTTCCAGAAATTTTGAAGATGGGACTCTATAAATATATTTATGATATACTTTACTTAGTGCTTCATGTTTATATTCATCACCATTGTCTTTGCTGCATTTGAGTCTGACCAACAATGTCTCCCAGACGTCTAAGCTACATTGACATTGGACCCACTCTGATCCAATAGTCAGACTGGCCAGAGCCTGCTCCCTAGGAAAGAACGACCCTTGACTCCATAGATGTTAGATTTAGAGAAAAGGTACTTTTACTAGAGGTGCTGAGTGCAATGCAAGCGAGGCAAGCTCTGAGGAAAAATCATGTGAAAATCATATATTTAAAGCAATCCCCAATGTCCAAACCCTCCCCCCTGTGAAAGTAATTCAACTAGGTTTGTTCTGATGTTTTGGGAACCCAGTGCCTCAGGTGCTGTTATAAATTCCTTTCCCAGGGCCAGGCATCCTTGAAGGCAGGAAGATGGCTTGATTTGGCACCTCTGGTTCCTATTAGTGTCCATACTCCCCAATTTCCCACAACGTTCTTTCACATCCCCAGCACGCTTCTTCTCTCAAATGCCTCTTCCCCTCTGGTTATGGCAGTTGCTAGTGAGCTTCAAAAAAAGCAAAGACAGGCAGCTGACACCAACTCAAAGTCCTAGCTATTAAGGGCAAAGGAATGACTACTTCTTACAAATGCACAGGAACCTTCAAACTCATGCTAGGCTCTAATTTTATGATCTTACACATACAATTTACCAATTTCAGTTTAATAGCAAAAATTCTGAATTAACAAAAAGATGTTTGTATTAAGAAAACATGTACATACACAATGAAAAATAAGTAAGTCATTTTGGCACAGAAATACTGACAATAGAGTAGGACATACCTATTCTGTTATGGCACATATTTCTGAGATGAACCAGCATTAGTGGGAATAAAATTGGTATACAGAGACAATGAAATGATTAGTGCTTCCATGAAGCATAATTATACCAATAGGTTGGATATTTCACTTTCATAGGCATACACTGTCAACTTCTTATTCTGAATATGTTTAAATTGTAGTAGTAAAACAAAGGAATATCTTCTTTTTAAAGCTAACAGTTTCACAACAGTTAGTCTCTTAAGGAGCTACAAATATTCCCTTTTCCTTGTTGCATGTTTCCAATGTCTTTTTAAAAATGTGATTCATTTAAAAATATGTACATATTTTAGAGGTATTTTTCTTATAAATATAATCTATGATATTAGTTTGCTTGAATGATAGAACAGAGATTTCTTGTTAATTTTTCTTGATAAATAAACTTTTTAGGACAAAACTAATTGCATATTTCATATCTATGACAAGCTAACCACTTCCCATTAATTTTTCTTGACTATGCCTATTATTATGTTATTTTCTACTAAAAATTAGGGGACATTATTTAGCCTCATTAAAGCACTGAAGATGAGAGGAAGTTCAGTGGACTCATAGCTAAAACCGATAATGAGTGATCTTAGGATATTTATACACATTCTGGCTTAGTTCTTTGCTAGCACCAATTTTAACAGCCTAGAAGTAAATTTAAATAGTGGAATTATAAGTGTTCATTTATACTAATTTTACAGTACTTTTATGAGAAGGCTGAGTAAAATGGAAATAAATTAAAGGTGAAACAAACCATAAAGTAGACTTTACAGAATTGGCTTTGTGTCAGTTAGAAATTCAGTGTTAAGATTTTCCTAAAGTAGAGAAGACACCAGTGAAAATTAATTGTCAAAGAAGAAAAGAAGAAAAGGTAAAAAGGGCTAGCGGATCAGATTGCCATAACAACCTGAGTATAAACTGCTTTCCCCTTCATGAGCAATCCCTTCATATTACTCTCTAGTAACAGTGCAATTTAAAATACATTTTAAATTGCACTGATTACTGAAATCATGATGGTAGTACATATAGAGGCACATTAGAAATTACTGTTTCAAGAAAAATACTTGGGATGATTCAGGGTGGCTTACAATGCATTAAGCAATAGCCTTCATACTTTTGTATATACCTGCTTAGTAGGGCTTTCGGCCCTCCCAAGCGGTGTTCTTTTTTATACAAAGTCAGCTTATTGCCCCCACAATCCGGGTCCTCCTTTTACCTACCTCAAAAGGATGGAAGGCTGAGTCAACCTTGAGCCTTTTTAGCAAGTAGTTTGACAGTGTTGTGGGAATTAGTTTTTTAGCAGTGATGACATGGGGTAGAAAACTGTCCTTGTGTCTAGTTGTTCTGATGTGCAGCTCCCTATAGCGTCAACTTGAGGGTAGAAGTTGAAAATTCTCAACCCTCAAATGCCCAGGATGCGAGGGGGGGCTGTAGATATTTTGACAGCCCTCTTTCTGGCTTGTGCAATATACAGACCCTTAACAGAAGGCAGATTGGTAGCAATTTTTTTTTAATTCTAATTATCCATTGAAGTCTGTGTTTGTCTTGATTGGTTGCAGAGCCAAACCAGACAGTTATAGTGGTGCAGATGATAGACTCAACAATTCCTCCATACAACTGTATCAGCAGCTCCTTGGGCAGCCTGAGCTTTCCGAGTTGGCACGGGAAGAACATTCATTGTTGTGCTTTTTTGATGATGTAGTTGATGTTAGGTGTCCATTTTAAGTCTTGAGATATAATAGAACTTAGAAACTTGAAGGTCTCTACTGTGGCTAGATTTATTGGTTCGATTTATATGCTGCCCTTCTCCAGAGACTCAGGGTGGCTTACACTGCATTAAGCAATAGCCTTCATACTTTTGTATATACCTGCATAGTAGGGCTTTTGGCTCCCCCTAAGCGGTGTTCTTTTTTTTAATATAAAGTCAGCTTATTGCCCTCACAATCCGGGTCCCCATTTTACCTATCTCAGAAGGATGGAAGGCTAAGTCAACCTTGAGCCTGGTGAGATTCGAACTTGCAGTAATTGCAGGCAGCTGGCAGCTAAGTGCTATTTAACAGCACTTTATTCCACTGCTCCACCAGGCTCCTATAAAAAGCAGAAACCCCTCCCTTCTTTTTACCAGATGTTTCTGCAATTCTGTCTGCCCTTTGTGTCTGAAACACTGGGATATGCAAGCTGCTATCATCAATTGACTCATTTAGCCATGTTTCAGTGAAGCAGAGGGCTACTGAGTTGTAAAAATCAGAGTTGCATCTGTTTAAAATAAATATTTCATCCATTTTATTAGCGAGTGAACATAAATTATCAGAAAGAATGAAGGAAGAGGGGGTTTTATTCTACTTTTCCTTAGTCTGTTTAAAATCCCTGCTCGCTTACTCCATCTCTGTTGTCTTCTCCTTTGTTTTTGTATTTCCATTGTTCAAAGAGAGCTTCTAGTTCTTGGATGAGAATCTCTTCTGCATTTGTAAAGACATAGTGATGGGGGTTGTAGTCATTAGGGGGGTTCAAATCCCAATACTACTGGTTTGTTATCAGAAGGTGCAGGCATGTGTGCTTGCTTCGTGAGCTGCGGCGCTTCTGCACATGTACAGAAGCTTCACCCGAACCGGGGTGAACTGGGAGCAAACCACCACTCGTTGTAGTCACAGAAAGCTTCCCATTTAAAAAAAATGTTGCTTGATGCTTAGTTAGTCTCCTGAGTATGAAGTCCGAAGTGAATCACAGAGAATAATAAAAAACAACAAAATTATCAAGAGAATTTCATTGAGGCTGCCATCAACGACACCATCTTGGGGAGGTAAAATAAAAATAATATAAAAAGTAATATAATATATAATACTATAATAATAATAATAATATAAATATAAAAATGATGTTTGCTTTTTTAGATACATCAGTTATTTTGTCAGCTTTATTTTACATAGGGATTTTTACTTTCTGGCAGCTCTATACTATGCTCTATACTATACACAATGTGTATAGTATGAAAAGATAGTCCTATAAAATTCAACATGATGTTTGAATGAACGTGTACAAGATCTGGTAAGGCTTGTCCTAGATCAGGCCAAAGCAGCAGTGAAATCTGGCTGGTTCTATCTGGTTCGCGCAAACTGGTAGCACTGGTGGCGGGAGGCTCCGCCCACCTACCGGGACATCATTATGTCCTGTTTTTGACCATCTGCACATGCGCAGAAGAGGCACATGTGCTCACACTCCTGAACCAGTAGTGAAGGTAAGTGCATTTCACCGCTGGGCCAAAAGAACATCTAGTTCAGTTTTTTGTTCACACATTACTCAGTATCCTGCATGATATTAGGGCAGGACCACTTTTCCATTTAGGGTTATGAACAGAGAGATGAAAAGTCTATGTGCCTGCATTAAAAGAAGTAACATATTTTTGCTTAATGTCAAAGCAAACACCTTCACTTCCATAGTACAATCAATCCAATTAGATAACCTTATTTCAAACTAATGTAAAAGTACATCTGTTGCTACTTTTGTGAATTACCATATTTTTCAGAATATAAGACGCACCTTAATTTTGGGGGAGGAAAACAAGAAAAAAAGAATTCTGCCTCTGCCTACCAGCATCAGGATCAGCTGCATCCTCACTTCCACTCGATTTTGATAACGAGCAGCACAGATCATTTTATCCATTTAAAACAAGCCCTATCACTCTACGCATTTAACTGGAGTGAGTGAGGTTGGAGATGATTTTCATGGGGGTAGAAACGGGACATGATACCAAAGGCTCCGCTCCTGAGATGCCCCCATTATCCTATAGCTGTAGGCGTTGAAAGCCTGGCTTTCTTCCTTCTTTGGCCTGGATTATGGTACCTTTCTATTTTGTAGGAAGTGCAGCTTTCTTTCCCAGTTACTCAGAGGCTTTGTTTTAAGGTGGTGCTGCTTTATGCCGCCCTCACCCTCCTCCTACAAGCGAGAGGTGCCTCAGAGACTCAGCTGGGAAAGAGGTGTCGATTACTGAGAAGTTCTTTCCAGAAAACTTATTGGAGTGCTCTTGTGATCTGCAGGGACTACTCACTTTCCCCAAAGAGACCCTTCGCATGCTCTGGGGGGAGGGTCAGGGCACAGCCTGAGGAACAACACCTCTTCGGGATGGTCTGGAGGGAAATCTGCCCAGTGGCTTCGGCGAACAAGGAAGGCCCCACAGTTCAGAACTGGTCACCCCTCTGGCCACCCAGTGGGCAGCTCAGGGCAGACAATGACTTCACTCCCCAGCAATGTGAGGAGCCGCCGCCACTGCCACCGCCTAAGCCCTCTCCGCGCCCAGGAGCCAAGCTGAGCAGGAGCCCCGAAAGTGAAACATCCCTCCTTTCCAGCCACTGCTGTCTGTTGGCCCAATTCCTCAATGCAATTTGCAGAGCTGCGTTTCAGGTGGCGGCCAGTTGCCCTGCAATGTGCATTGGGGAACCAGGAACCATTTTTGGATTCAGGGAGGGGATCACAGGGCTGCTACCTGAAAATGATTTCCTCCCCATTGCGCGCCCTTCTCCTCCTTCTCAGCAGACTCACCTTCTCTTTCCTCCTGGCCAGATCCTCCACCTGAAACACAGTGCACTTTTTTGGCCTCCACATGCCCTGTTTTCAGGAAGGAAAGCATTTTTGGGTGGCAGACCCGTGATCTCTTTCCCGATTCCAAAAATGGGGCATGAGGAAGTCAAAAAAGTGCTTTCAGGCAGCAGATCTGGCCAGGAGGAAAGAGAAGGTGAGTCTGCGGAGAAGGAGGAGGAAGGCGAGCAGCTCTGCAATGTGCAATAGGGACGAAAGCACTTTCAGGCGGCAGTGCTGTGATTCCCTCCCCGAATCCAAAAATGGGGCATGCAGCCAGTGCTGCCACCTGAAAATGCTTTTCTCCCCATTGCATATTGCAGAGCTGCATGCCGTCCTCCTCCTTCTCCGCAGACTCACCTTCTCTTTCCTCCTGGCCTTCATGGCTTGCGAATTGCATCGGGGAATCGGGCCAATGGGCAGCGGTGGTTGGAAATGAGGGATGTTTCACTTTAGGGGCTCCCAGCTTGGCTTGGCTCCCAGGCACAGAGAGGGCTTAGGCGATGGTGGCGGCAACTCCTCACATTGCTGGGGAGTGAAGTCATTGTGGCCATTGTACTGTATGCTTTTAAAATAAATTGAGACTTCTGAAGAGATATATTAACACCAATATCAGAGAACCTTTCAGAGGCTATAGAATTGGTATCCATGAATTAATTTCTCTTCACTGCATACCGAACAGCCAGTGGCACAAGAGCAGATTCCAAGTTTTACCTTAGCACTGTCCAATGGAACAGCTGCATTGCAGAAAGAGATTTGCATGCATGTCCCTATGCTGTCAGTTTGCAGCATGTCATTTCAACCATTTGAGAGAAGGCCAGCCATGCAAAGCAAGCTCACTACAAAGAGACCAACACACAGGATGCTGACTGCAAATACGCATTTCCAGGCAATTCAGTGCCATCATGTCAGTGTCAGCAAGCCAACAGACAATATTTCAAAGTTAATTTAACTACTCCAATCTAGTTCAGTTTGTCATATATATGAAATCAAGTGGGATTTGCAACTCTGCCTGATTCAAATTTACTTTGTTAAGATCCACAAGAGATCTGTTGATAAAAGATAGGAGAGTGGGCAGAAAAAGAAAAATTCTGGAATAGCAACTAAATGTAGTTGCTATGTAGTGAGTTATGTATGCATTTACTGTATTTCTTAAAGAAGATGGTGGAATTGTCTACTCTGACTGATTTGGGGCACCAAACAGAACAAACCAAAGAGCGATCAGTCAATTAACTGTTGATTATTTGCCATCAAGTTGTTTTTGACTCCAAGTGACTACATAGATCTCCAAATGACAAAATTTCTTCTTAATTTAACATCCAGGATTTAAAAACAATGCAATAATTAATTCAGCATTCATAGTAAATAATAATAGATGGCTATCCTCATTCATCTTATGGTCCAACAGTCAACTAAATAAAATATGCTTTAATAAGCCTATCACACTATTGTGACAAGATGTTCCTTCATATGGGCCTACCTTTGAGACAGTCTGCCTCTAGGTACAAGCTAGGGACAAGCTTTTTCTGTTGTGACCAGATAGGTAAGCAGTATCTCATTTAGATCCCAAAACAACAAAAGCTGCTAGATTGAATGTTGTTAAAACTAGAAATTCAATTTCCCATTTCCCATTGTGCTTGAGTTTTGAAATAGCTGTTCTAAGCCAGTGGTGTCAAATTCAAGGCTCGCAGGCTGGATCTGCAGAGTGCTTAAATCTGGCCCACGGGGCTGCCCTGGAAATATCAAAGGATTGGCCCACGGTGCCTCTGCTGGCTAAAACAGGCCATGTGAGCCCCCCCCCCCATTTTCGGGTTCCATGGCCTCCTGCAGCACTCTGCCCCTGCATGGCCTGTATTTGGCCTCTCCTGCCTCCAGCAGCATTCTGCTGGCCAAAAACGGGCTGCATGGGGGCCTTGGGAGGCCGCTGTGTGGCCCATTTTTGGCCTGTTTTTGGCCCGTTTTTGGCTGGCAGAGTGCTGCAAGAGGCCATGGAGGGTGAAAATGAGATGTGGGG
This sequence comes from Masticophis lateralis, assembly GCA_030761175.1. NCBI lineage: Eukaryota > Metazoa > Chordata > Lepidosauria > Squamata > Colubridae > Masticophis > Masticophis lateralis. The sequence continues at coordinate 80,162,607 of JAUDYJ010000004.1, forward strand.
GGGCCATGTGTGGCCCCCTGCACCTTGTTTTGCCCAGTAAAGTGCTGCAGGAGTCTGTTCAAGCCAAAAATGGGGCAGAGGGGACTCCACGCAGCCCCCCCCCCACAGTCATTTTGGCCAGCAGGGTGCTGCAGGAGGCATCCATTCTATCTCCTCCCCCCACTCCCCGCCAACCCCATGCCAGTCCGTGGAGAGCTACAATGCTGATCAGACCCTTGAAGAAATCCAGTTTGACACCCCTGTTCTAAGCCAAGATATAGTTTGATTTTGGGGTAGTATATTGCCTGAACCTAGCCATTATGACTTATCAAATCATGTCTTAATATGACATCTAAATCCATCTTGTATAATCCTGATGGGCATTCTAAAAGTTAATGTAATATGCAAAAAAAGAAAAAGAAAGAAAGAAAGAAAGAAAGAAAGAAAGAAAGAAAGAAAGAAAGAAAGAAAGAAAGAAAGAAAGAAAACAGAATATTATTTAGTCTGGGAGAAAGGGTATAAATGGAAATAGAAAAAAGTGGGGGACAAAGGAAGACTAAATAATGATTAAATTAGGTGGAGAAATATAGAAATAAATGGGAAGAAATAAAAATTGTGGAAAGGAAATTAGGTGCATGTTCATGTCAAATGTAAATAAAATAATTAGAATAATAGAATATATTATAATGCTATATATATGATATATTAGAAATATATGTATAAAAGATATATTAAGATAAGAAAAAAGGAAATGTATAAATATGGATTACTGATGCAAAGATGTTGAAAAGAAGATGTAAATATCTGTTGTGCTTTGTTTTAAAAAAACTGTTTAATAAAAATATTTTTTTTTTAAAAAGTTAATGTAATATGCAAGAGAAAAAGAAAAAGATAGTGCTAGTTGCCCCTCCATGAATCACATTTTCAACTCTTCTCTCATGTGGAAGATGAACTTTTGAAACAAAGAACCTCTTTTATCCATCGAATGGGCAGAAACTGGGCATGCTGACATACAAAAAAATGTCCCCATGAGAAAAATAAAGGGAGAATTAAGTTGCATACCTACCTATCTCACATTCAGAAACAGAGACATGATTTGTCTACTGCACACACAAACATCTATTGGTTTCTTTAAATCAAAATAATTTAAATAAATATTTTTATCATTCTTCTCTTGAACCTGAATAAAGAAATAACTTTAAATAAAAAGCTAACAAGAACTGACATAGGGTTTGCCACTATAACAATCTTCCCCTTTGTCAAAACTGCCATTTTTACTCCATGTATGTTTTAAATCAGCAAAGCTTAGTGATAATTGATTTTTATTTTTTTTAAATTTATTTATTTAAATCAATACATCAAAAAAAAAAAAAAAGAAATAGTGAAACAAATGATCGTGACAGGAACTTTACCTGATATTTACACTTTCTATGGTATGTAAGCTTCAGTCAGATTTAACATATATTAAACATAATCCTGGTTATATTTGACTTTTTGGGCATCTGTTGTTCAACCAAATGTATCATTTGTCCCAACATTGGAAATATACGGAGTCCTTTTAATCTCTCAATGCTTTAGTCAGTCTGTCGGCTTCCGCATAATCCAAAATTTTCTCCAAAATCAAATCTTCAGCCGGCAGATCTTTCCCCTTCCAATGTTGGGCGAAACATATTCTTGCTGACGTGGTGATAAATACATACAGACACCATATATTTGTACCTATGTTGTCTGGCCTAATGTTCAGTAGATAGTACTCTGGTTTCAGAATTAAGTTATATTTCCATGATCCATGCCTGTATGATTTTCCAGAATTCAGTCGTCCTGGAACAGGTCCACCACATGTGGAAATAGGTGCCAATCTCCCCACACTTCCAACAGTTTGGTGAGAGATTTGAATACATTTTGGAAAGACGAGCAGGTGGGAGGTGCCATCTATACAGCATCTTGTACACATTTTCTTTGTATGATGTTACCCACAGGAATTTCATATGTTTAAACCAGATTTCTTCCCATTTTGTCATATCAATTGGATAGCCAATATTTCTCCCCCAGGCAATCATAGAATCTTTAACTATTTCATCCCCTATCCAATAGTCTATTAAAAGTTTATATATCCTTGATAACATTTTGTCCTCTTTTCCTAGAATGATATTGTCCAGATCATGCTGATTCAAATATCATCTTGTTCCCTATCTTTTTAAAATTTCGAGCAAATTTGGGCATAAGCCCACCATCCAATTGTCTTCCCTGCAACTCCAACTCATTTCTTGATTTCAGACTACCACGGGGATCCAAAAGTTCCCGGTAAGAGAGGTGATTTTCTTTGTTATATAGAGACCTATACGTTATAGCTTCGAGTGGGACCAGCCAAGAAGGGATTGAGGAATAAAATTTACCCTTAATTTTCCTCCAGGACTCAATTAGAATATTCCTCACATAATGTCCTGCAAGACACCTGTGCTTTGGGATTTTGTTTTGCCAAAGAAAATAATGCCAACCTTGATATAGCCCCTCACCTTCCAAGATCAACAACCTCCTTCTTCTCAACAATATCCAATCCCTGATCCAGACTAAATTTGCGGCCTGATAGTAATATTCCCATTTTGGGACACCAAATCCTCCTCTTTCTTTAAGCTCTTGAAGCATTTTAAGTTTGATTCTGGGTTTTTTATTTTGCCAAATGAATTTAAGGACATAGTGATTTAGTTTTTTTAAAAAAATATTATCCAATCTAGCTGGTGCTGTATAAAATAGGTATATCCATTTCGGGAGTATGTAAGTTTTTATAATTGCTATTTTACCTAGTAGGGATATCTGCATGTTCTTCCACTTCTCTAGATCCTGACCTGTTCTCTTGAGAAGGTTCAGATAGTTGTCTTCTTTAATCGTGGAGCATTTGGCTGATATAATAATACCTAAATATTTTAGTTTATTTACAATTTGGAACCCCAAATTCGCTTCTAATTCTTTCCCTTGCTTTACTGTCAGATTTTTAGCAATAATTTTAGTTTGTTCCCTATTAACTTTTAATCCCGCCACCTTACCATATTTTTCTATTTCCTGGGTCAGACTTGGTCCCGATATCAACGGATCTTCTAATATAAATACTAAGTCATCAGCATAAGCCTGCACCTTATACTGTTGATTTTGGATATAAAGACCTTTTATCCCCGTATTACGTCTAATTTCCCTCAGTAAGGGTTCTAATGACAGAATAAATAACAACGGGGAAAGCGGACACCCTTGTCTAGTTCCTTTCTCAATATCAATTTGACTGGATACATCACCATTAATTGAAATTTTAGCAGTCTGCTTCGAGTAAATTGCACAATTGCCCGAATAAATCTTTCTCCAAATTGCATATGTTGCAGTAAACCTATTAAAAAGCTCCAGTTCACCCGATCAAAGGCCTTATATGCATCCATGAATACCAGGGCCAATTGTTTATCAATATGGGTTTCGTAATATTCCAAAACATTCATAACTATTCTTACGTTGTCTCTAATCTGTCTGCCTGGTAAGAAGCCGTTTTGGTCTTCATGTATGAATTGGTTAAGAAACCCTTTGAGTCTCTCTGCTAAAACTGCTGCGAATAATTTATAATCTGTGTTAAGGAGCGAAATGGGCCTATAGTTCTGAATCTGAGATAGGTCACTATCGTCCTTTGGCAAAAGAGTTATTAGTGCTTCTGACCATGATTTCGGGGTCTGTCCCTCCCGAATCACTCCATTAAATAACTCAGTCATATGCGTACCTAGTATTTCCCAAAGTGCTTTGTAATATTCAATCGGTAGGCCATCTGTACCGGGAGTTTTCCCTGTCTTTTGTTTTCCCATGACCCTTTCGATTTCCCCCTCTGTAATTTCTTCATCCAATACTTCCCTAGATAAACCTGGTATTTTGGGTATGTCTGATTCCTCTAAGTATTTCTTTATTTCCTGCTCAGACTTATCTTCCTTACAATATAAGTTAGTGTAAAATTCCTGTGCAATTATTTTCTTCCCTTCTTCCCCTGTAATCCAATTGCCTTTCCCATCTCTCAAGTTCTATTCTTTTCCTTTTCTTTATTTAGACGGTAAGTGAGCCACCTCCCTTGTTTGTTTGCCCTTTTGAAGTGTCTTTGCTTCATCCACCTTATTTTCTTCTCCAAATCCTGTTGATCTAATAAATTAATTTGGTGTCGTGCTAATTTCAAGTTCATTTTAAGTCCTATATTGCTTGGATCCTGCTGTAACATAGCCTCACTTTTTACCAGGTCATCCAATAATTTATTGCACTCAGCCCTTTCCTTCTTTCGTTTCCCTGCCATATAATTAATCACCAAACCACGAAACACAGCCTTCGCTGTGTCCCATACGTTGAAAAGGCTTGCATCCTCCCTGTTGTTTTCCTGAAAGAAGAACCCCATCTCTTTCTTTAAGTGTTTTAAGAATAACTCATTTTTAAAAACTCTTACGTCCAATCTCCATTTAGACCTTATTTTCCAGCTTCCCCATGTTATCCAAAGAGGGTTGTGGTCTGCCCACTCATTGACGCCTATTTCTGCTTTCTGTATCCCCTGACTCAATTCCCCTGACAACCACGCCACATCTATCCGCGACCAAGATGACTGCCTAGCGGAGAAGTATGTATATTTTTATTTATTTATTTATTTAGATTTATATATTGTTTATCATCTGGGTGCTTTTCCCTCCAAATGTCTCTGAGTCCAAATTCTTCTTGTATTTGATGCCAGATAGAAGGCAACCTTTTCTTTACCATATTCTTTTCCCCTTCCTGCTTCCTCTTTCCAGATGTATAATCTTTGCTTTTATCCTCTATAGCATTAAAGTCTCCCATTACACAGATATGTGGGTAATCATATTCAACCAGTTTAGAGTGTAAGTTCTAAAAAAAAACTTTCTGATTTCCATTGGGTGCATATATACAGACCAATAGACATTTTTTTATCACATATTTCTACCTCAACCATCAGCAGTCTCCCGTCTTCGTCTGCAAAAATCAGCCTCGACTTTATATGTTTTTGTACATAAATAGCTACTCCTCTTTTTTTTGTTTCTGCTAGGGATGTATATAATTGACCCAATTTATTATAATTCAATAAATAGAGGTGATCTCTTTTTATATGTACCTCTTGGAGGCATACTATATTCAAATGTGCTTTCATTAATTTAGTGAAAACCTTTTTCCTTTTCTTTGGACTATTCAATCCATTGATATTAACAGACATTAAACGCATCTCTTCCCCTATCCCGTCTTCCTTATTACCCTTACTTGCCTTCTGCTTGAGGTTTCTTTTTTGATTGTCTTGTTTCGACACCCCTCTCTACCTGAGTCTGAGTTTGTCCTTTCCCTTTCTTTCTTTCACCTACTTGTTCTATTTCCCTTCTCTCTTCCTCCTCTAGTATTTCTTCCCCGCTCTTGCTTTCTAACTCTTCTCCCACGTCTGATTCTGAGGGGTTCAAATATCTAATAAAGAAATCTCTAGCGTCTCTAAGGTTGTCGATTCTCACCCTTTTTTCTGCCCAGGTAAATAATAACCCTTCCGGGAGTAGCCACCTATTTAATATTTTATGTTTTCTCAGTTGGGCCGTTAAAAAGTGATAATTGCGCCGTATTTCCCGAACCCGCCTAGGGAGTTGCCTTAAAAATATCAATTGTTTATCGTTCTAAGTTACTGTTTTATCTCTGGCCTTTGCAATCACATCTTCCCTAAGGGCTTTCTTAGATAGTCTGATATGAACCTCAGTCAGAAGTTTCTGTCTCCTGGCATAACTCGTGTGAACCCGAAACACATCGTCTATATCCCTCAAAACCTCTTCCTTTGTGATCTCCAAAGTCCCAGCCAATATTTCTGCTACTATATCTCTTAAAGGCTCCCCCCTTTCTTCCACCACATTTTGAATCCTCAGATAGAAAGATGATCTTTCCATTTCCAGAAAAATAATTTCCTCTTCGAGGACCCTGTTCACCGCTATTTGTTCCCTTTCCTCTCCATCTTGTCTTTCCTCACATCGTCCCATCCTCCTTTCAATGTCTTGTATTTTACTCTCCTGTTGCGTCAACACCCCCTGAACACCTTCCAAGCTCTCATTCAACATTTTGATATCATTTCTAATGGCTCCCAGCTCCCCTTTAATATTTGATGTTAAGTCCTCTAAGTTTTTAGAAATAACTTCTTGATTTTTGGTCATCACTTCATACATTGCCTGCAGCATGTTCTGTAAGCTTGATAACGATGATGGTTTCCCTGCAGCAACCATATCATCCAGTGACCTGGCAGATGAAGGCGATGAGGTGGGTGTAGCCGTGGTAGCCGTAGCAGCGACCATAGGGAACGTCAAGATTTTTTCCCCAGTTTTTGTGGTTACCAGTGATGTTGCCGTTGACATTTTGATTGAAAAGATTTTATCCGATCAATTCCAAAAAAGGGGGGGGTAATCAAGGGTAGACAAGATTTGAATTAATCAGGTTAGCAGTCTAATCGGTAGTTGTATAACAGGCCTTTCTCACAGTTACTTCAGTAAATAGACAATTCATTAGGAGTAATGTTCAATACATAGTTCAGAGAGGAAAGAAAAGTAAGGAGAGAAAAAAAGAGAAAAAAATCCAAAAAATATTACACAGCAAAATTCTTCTCTTCCTGGAGTTGCTATACACAGGTTATAATAAAGATCTCCACTAGATGGGGGCATAGTGCTATTCTGCACATACACTCTTTAATAAACAGGTTGAGAGGAAAAGGGGGTGGGGAAAGGATAATAGATTTCTAGCAAAAAGTATAGCTGTTTGTTCAGTCACAGGTCCTCCCAAATGCTCTATAGAAAATATAAGAAGGGAGCAGGAGATCAACCCAAAATCAATCACACCCTCCACCAGATACAGCTCACAACTCGATCCTTTTCAAATGTTCCATTCAGCCAGCACAGTTCAAAATCGGCTCCACAAGTAAGGAGTGGGACACACATAGCCGCTATCCCGTCTTTGCTCCAACCACACACAGGGCACTTTTCATAGATCTCACCACCTCAGCATATCCAGTGGGGCTCTCAGAGGAGTCAAAACACCGTCTCCATTAGCTCTTATTTAATTGAAGGTGTAGGGAGCCTTGTCCATCGCGATCAGGTTTCCCTTCCAATATGGGCAGTCATCGCTACAGAGCCGCCATTACTGCCACTGCCTTCCCAGCCTGGGACAGGAGAGATTCGCTTTCGCGCGCTGGATTGCCACTCCTGACGCGCTCCTAGCTTCTCTCCACTTGCGGCCGCCTCTCCGGGGCCGCCGGCGGCAAAACGAAGCCGCACAGGCTAGGAAGTTGGCAAGATCGTGACAGGAGCTAACTCCAAGTCCATCTTGCTAGCATGATGACGTCACCGGAAACCCCCGTGATAATTGATTTTAGATGACATGTAATTGTTTCTTTTCCAATGCAATGGATAAAGTAACTGCCTTTTGTGTGACTTCATGCATATCTACTAGCTATTTCACTCTCTGAAAATATTCTGCCTCCAGTTTACCAAAGCTATCATTCATAGCAAAGGGCAAATTAAACAGTAAAACAAAAACAGAGAAACTGGAAAAGTAATTCCACACTCATTACTATATCTATTATAGTTGTGCAGATTGCTTATCAGTCCTCAGGAATATTTTCCACTATTTTGATCGTCCATAGCTGACCTATGTTTGACATTACCTACAGGTCTCTTTGAAAGTGAATCACATCATAGGACATTGAAAACTCATAAGCTTGTTTCATTAAAGGTATATATTTGCTTTTCCTGGATGGCTTCATAAATCCTGTGCTCTCTGCAGAGTATCAGTAATGAAATATATTTTTATGTTGTTGCTTACATTTCTATTTCAATATATTGAAACAATAAATTGTTGGAAATAGAATATGTTTTGGATAAACAAAACTCCTAACTGGAGATTGATCTTGGAGATTGAATGAAGAACTCCAATTCCGAAGTTAGCCTTAGAATAATACACAATTTGGACAAGAAGATCTTTGCTTTACAGAGTTCTTGAAAATAAAACATTGTTTTGATAATAAAGGTATTAATATATGTGCTCAGTCATAATATGTGTATGTATGTGTATATATGTATTCCTTTACCATAAACATAGTCTTAAAACTCTATATTCAAAATAAAGATTTTCTAAGCAGATATTCACCAATCATCATTCTCACTTATTATTAGATTTCCAAAGGGCCCAATCACGTTTTTGTGTTGCCTTATCTCATTCTTATCCATCCAAGTAGCAGATTTCCCTCCAGACCACATTCAGACGGTTGCATATTTTTTTCTCCAAACTCCTCTCTGAATCTTCCATTAGCACAATTAATTAGAACATAACATGCAGTTATCATCAATATATGAATTTGTACTTTTAAATATAACCGTAACAAGATTATACTAATTCATACTTTGTGACATTTTAGTCTTTTCATTTATTATTGAATTGATACCTCTTAATTTCTTGCATATATTCCTCAACTCTGTTCCACAGTAGATCGACTTTGTTCAGATCTATTACATTCTTCCCTCTTCTCTCAGTTTCACAGATATATAATATTTTGTAGATTGGATTTTATAATAAAATATAAGATTTTCAAATAACATTTTAAATCAGCTTTTTCTCCACCACTACAAAAACTTGGAATTGTCAAACATCTGTCCTGCTCTGTCTTGGAACTTGGTGAAAATATTTTTAATTAGTTAATTAGCCATCCATTTTACCACAAGGTTGGTTTGATAGTTTGAGCTTCCCATAATTAATTCCCATAATTAAAGATTTTGAGAAGCTTTAAGTTGACAGTAGTATATCTTCTGTCCTAATCAACAGGACAGAAGATGCACTATATCATGCTAGATTAAAACAATCAAAAAAATAAGCAATGAATGCCCATGGACTTTGTTTATTCCAATGGCTGTACTCTCCACATATAGAAATGCATCTTGGATCTGAATGTAATTTACTTACACAGGCAAAAAATAATAATAAAGAAAATGTAGCCCACAGATTTCATATTCCTAGTATAGCTGGAATTATGTTATTTCAAATGTTATCTTGCTGGAACATTATTCTTCCAGATTTTGAATAACACTGAAGATACATGCAGACCAAATTGTTGATCAATTCCATCAGTAAATAGTTTCTCCAAGGTTATCATTTATAAGTGCAGCTGTTGAATCTGTGCAGCTTTCTGTACAGGGCTGAAAATAATTAACTGGATAATGTGGAGGCTAGTGCTGAGAAAAAAAATGATACAACTCAATCTGTATCAATAATCCACCAATCTTCCAAATCTCATTAACATGAATATCCCCCCCCCCCCATTTTATGTTCTATATAACATAGGCCAGTTACCTCTCTTTATAGTATGTTTATCTGGTGTCTTGCCCCCAACTTTAAAAGTCAGAGAGCAACCCAATAGTACTGTATTTTTCCGAGTATAAGATGCAGCTCTTTCCCCAAAAATAGAGGGTGAAAATCTGGGTGAATTTTATACTCCAAATGTAGCCCCGCCCAGCGTCTCAAACGGAGGTTTCAGAGGGTGAAAAAAGCATCAGAAATGAAGCTTCAGAAAAGAAGCCCCCAAACAGAGCTTCAGAGGCTTTTTTTCTGAAGCTCTGTTTGGAGGCTTTCAGAGGCAGGAAAAGAAGTTTTTTTCTGAAACAGAGTTTCAGAAGTTTGAGAAGCAGAAAAAAAGAAAAAAACCAAAAAAAACCAAAAAAAACCCCAAGGCACAGAGCTCAACCAAGGAACCTGTTGCTAAAATTCACCTCTAGGAACAGCTGATTGGGTTTATTCTGGGAGGCTGATCCACCTGCCAATCAGCTTTTTTCTTATTTTCTTCCCCAAAAACTAAGGTGCATCTTATACTCCGGTGCATTTTATACTCCGAAAAATACAGTAATCCAAAAGTATCTAGCAACATAATCATTGCATTCACAGGAATGCTTTGAGTTTCTCAAGCCCCGTTTGGTTCTAGGGATTAAGTTTATTTCTAGTCAATATATCTTTGGGATTGGTCATGACCATTAGGCTATCCGCCAAACAACATGATGGCTGGACACTATCAAAGCTGGCATGAGCCAGAGCATAGAAAAAACTCAAAGAAGCAGTGCAAGATCAGAAGATGTGGCGAGACCTGACCCATAGAATTTCCAAGAATTGGACGCAACTGAATGGATGATCATCATCATTGGGCTTCTGACTGACTATGAATATGTCTGATAGGCATTTTGTGAGTGTGTCCACCACACATTCTCAAAATGCTAAATGTGCCCTTGGCACAAGAGTTCCTTACTTCTAGCTGAAAACGTTCCTTCAAAATCTCTTCAAAAGATTAATTCTTCTCTTTCATACATAGTAACCCCATCCTACTTCTACATTTCATACCATATTTTTAGATTGTGCAGGAGAATCTGCAGTATGCCAGATGGCATATTCAAGACAGATTTGATGTCACTATCAATGTAATTTTATGTATAGAAAGGGAAAGGGAGGGAAGAGAATTATCCTCATAGAAATCACTTTTTTTTTTCACAGCTAAAAAAGAAAGCAGATACCTGAGTTTTCTTCAAAGGATAATTTCTTAATTATCTATATGGATTTTATGTCTGTATTTGATGTTACCTCAACTGCAGCTCATTAATAGCCATTTAGCTACAGATTAACTTGCAATCATGGACATTGTGGTCATTTTAGAAATGACTTAAATTTAATTATGGCCTTTGCAAGGAAGTTTTCAGTTAGAAATGAATTTTAACTTAAACTAAAAATGGCAATAAATCTGTAAGCAAATACCGGTAAGTAAGAATTTATTTGCACAGCTATATAGATGTACAGGGACCAGTTTATCTGTCTTAACAAAGAAGAATGTTCTCTTGAGGCTGGATGTTTTAAACTGTTTTCATAGGTAGAAACTGGAGTCTAACACATAATATGGGATTAATAGTATCAAGCTATTCTACAAGGTCACTTACACATCCTTATCTAATGTCACTGCTTTATTCAACAGGGATAATTTCAGGTCGTATGAAGGTGACAGCAAGTTCCAAAATGGCTGACAGTGGTCCACCTAAACTCTGATCAGTACAGTACTCTCTTTAAGCCCCAGACCACTAAATGGAGTGAGTTTCAAATCACTGATAAGGCCACCAATTTCTCTGATGATAGAAATTTATTTATTACATTCTGCTGCTCCTCTAAGAATTCAGAATAAAGTATACTCATATTTGATTGCCACAACCAGCCTGTGTAGTATGCTAGGCTAATTCAACATTGTATACATCTTATACTGAAAGAGAATTTGATCCTAGGTCTCCCCAGATAGGTGACTCTCCCACCCTGAATCTATGAAATTACTTTCTAAACTATTAATTGGACTATTGCTAGAATTATTCACTTTAACAATTAGGAAATCAGCTTTATTTCACTTCCCATCATTTAATTTTAAGGGCAGAAGTCTCTCTCCTTTCAGAAGGGGTTTTACAATAAGAAGTAATACAGGTAATCCTCGACCTACAACAGTTCATTTAGTACTTACAGCATTGAAAAAAGTGACTTATGACAGTTTTCACATTTATGACTGTTGCAGCATCCCTGTGGTCACATGATCAAAATTCAGATACTTGGCAGCTTACTCATTTATGACAGTTGCAGGGTCTTGGGCTCATCTGATTACCTTTTGCAACCTTCTGACAAGCAAAGTCAATGGGAAAACAGATTACTTAATAACCATTTTAATAACTTAACAACTGCAGTGATACACTTAACAACTGGGACAAAATTCACTTAACAAATGTTTTGCTTAGCAACACAAATTTGGGGTTCAGTTATGGTCGTAAGTTGAGAACTACTTGTAATTGGCATCCAGTTCTAATTTTTCTCAACCTAGCATGAAAAAAATATGCAAGGATCTTTTTCCTCAACTATTTCCCAAACCATTTCTACATTTCTTACAAGGTATCATTTTTGCTATAATAAATTAGTTTCATCTGAAGCTATCCAAATCAGTGAAAGCAAACTGAATATACACACTTCAGATAACATTACATATTTGCTGCTCTCCAACTGCAGCCATCTTACAGTATGTATCCTTAATCTAATTTCCAACCTTCTCAACCTCCAATCATAAATTTATAATTCATAATATCTGTATGAAAGATGCACACACTCCATAAGCGTACTAAGGAGACTATTGGGCAAAAAAGTCTTGATGTAATTTTGGAATTTTAGAGTTTCAGATGTTCAGAATAAGCCTCAGACTAATTTTGTTCAATCTGCAGAAAGAGCTGAGAATACATTTTGAGGTAAGCTATGTTACTTGTGATAGCTTCTGGTCATGAAGCTGACATTTAGTATAGACATTTCCCCCCCCAATAATGTACATCTTTTAATGCAGGCCCTTTCTTCTGGAGCAACAGAAAATTCATTGGGCTGATTATTATATCCAAAAGATTAATTTTTTATTCATTTTTTGTAGTTCAAATAATCTAGAATTGTGCAAGCCTTTTTACTCATTATAACACATTTCTGGCTCACCTTTAACTTTTGGTCTACCAAAACTTATTGCTAACCATTAGATTTATACAACTGATTCTTCAGATCTAAACACAGACCTTTTCATTGAAATCAAATACAGCTTTCCCCACCCACCCTAGTTTTTGCTCAGCTTTCCAGCATATCAAAACCATCTTAAATTCTTTTTACCACTGTTAGTTTTGGTATTAACTGCAAATCAGATAAGCATAATTTTTGTCTCTACATCCAAGATACAAAGATATCAAACCCTAAACCATGTTAGAATTTTGCAGCATCCTACTTGTGATTTCTGTCCTGCTGACATGCACCACTCTTTAGGTACGGTTCTTTGGCCAGCTATATGTTCATCCATTTCCACAATCATAGACAATATGTCTATGATTCTTTGGCCAGCTATATGTTCATCCATTTCCACAATCATAGACAATATGTCAAAAGCTCTGGTGAAATTAAAATTTATTCCGTCCACAGCAATTCTCTGATCAACAAATCAATTCATTCATTCTGTAAGTGTGTAGGGAGATTTCTGCAGGATCTTCACTGTTCTGGACAGATAATTCTAATATTGTTCCCAGGATCTGTTGGAGCTACTCTTTCAGTTTAGGAATCACAGCCCCAAATGCTCCTACCTCCAGTAGTACCACTTTGGCTTTCCACAACCTCTCCAGTTCCTTTATATTCAAACCCATAAATGTTTGCCAAAGAGAAAATGCACACATTTTAAAGAATTGGATATCAAGTATCTACAGGTAATCAATCCTTGAGTTACGATCACAATTGAGCCCAAAATTCTGTTGTTAAGTGAGACATTTTGCCCCATTTTATGACCTTTCTTGCCATAGTTGTTAAGTGAATCACTGCAGTTGATAAGTTGGTAACATGGTTGTTAAGTGAATCTGACTTCCCCATTGATTTTGCTTGTCAAAAGATGATCACATGATCTTGGGAAACAGCAATGGTCAAAAATATGAACCAGTTGCCAAGCATCTGAATTTTGATCACATGATCATGGAGATACTACAAAGGCTGTAAGTGTGAAAAATGGTCATAAGCCACTTTTTTTAGTGTCGTTGTAACTTTGAACTGTCATTAAATGAACTGTTGTAAATTGAGGACTACCTGTATTTGGCATTTCATGGTTCTGATCTTTGTTTCAGAAAATATCTCAACACCAGGGCCAGCATTTCCCTTAGGCAGAACAAAACATGTACCTTAGGCAGTAGAAAAGAGAGAGGCAGGAAGTGAATCATTTATTCTATATTAGAGTGTCTATATGTAATTAGATTAACCATATCAATTAAAGTTTTATTAAAACTGGTCTTACTAATTAAACAAGTACTTTTTAAAGATATGTAAGAATTTCTATAAGCAGGGGAATTTCATTTTATAATAAGCTTTCTCTCTTACATAGTAAGCAAAAAAGGGGGATTCAAAATGACTTTCCTGAAGAAGGGCATTTTATATTAAGGTTTTGTTCTGCAGAAACTTTTATTCTTATACTGGAGTTTTGCAAGTCCAGTTTAATAATTTCAGATCCAAGAATTTCAGATCCAAGGATTGAGGATTTCACCTATAGTGTGAATTTGTGAAAAGCTGACTCTGTGAGAACTGACTATTGAATTCAGAGTCAGTTATCCCTAACAAGTATGAATCGAATTGCAGCCTCAAATTTCTCAGTGAATAATAATTTACGATGGCCAATATTCCATGGTCAAAAGATTTTTGTAAACTTTAACTTAAATGTTAAAACACCATCACATTGATAAATGTGCTTCTCTTCAGTATCAGCAAATGTGTGATTCTGATCTAACTTATATTATAGAGCCGTAATGGTGAACCTATGGCACGTGTTCCAGAAGTGGCACACAGAGCCATTTCACCTGGCACATGAGGGGTCGCCCATTCCTTTTCCGGGTTTCTGGCACACGCATGCACATTGGCCAGCTAGTCTTCTGATTACTAGTGCACAAGCACGCGCAACAATCAGCTGACCTTCATGTGTGCGGCAATGCCAGAAACTGGAAGATCAGCTGGCCAGTTGATTGTCACGCACACATGCAAGCCAGTAAACAGAAGACTAGCTGGCTGGTGCACATGGGCCCCAGGACATCCACCCCCTTGCCAGCCAGGAGCGCTCCCCTAGTCGCTCCCCTGCGTCTGCCTGCCCACCTGCCTACCTTGTCATCAACACCACGAGGAAAGGCCCCAAAGCTGCAGTGCCTGGGATTCACATGGGCTGTCGCAGGAGGAGGCCAGGCATGGCTGGCTGGATGCTGCCTGGAGCATGAGGCTGGCAGGAGGATGAGGAGCCGCCTCTTAGCCAGCATGAATGACCTGCTGCCACAGCCTGCCGCTACCCTCTCTGATCTGGTGACTGCTCCTGCCACTGGAGCTGAGTGTTTCCCTGTCTCCCCACCTGAATGGGCTTCTGTCATGGCCCCAAGCCTCTATCAGGAAAGAAGGAAATCCCTGGCCTGCCTGTCCTTGCCACTGCCACCCCTTGCCTCTGGCAACAGGGGTTCCCGCTTCCCCGGCGGCAGCAGGAATAGCGGCCTGGGGCTTCCCTCCTTCCCTGCTGGAGGCTTGGGGCCGCTCAGGTGGGGAGACAGGGAAGCCCTGGCCTAGCCGGCAACTCTATTCCTTTTCTTCTTCTGGGTTCTGGCATGCCTCCTCATCCCTCGCAGCCAGGGGAAGGAGAAGTGAGCTGCCCCCAGGAGGACTGGAGGACAGTGTGGTAAATGGTAAGAAGCACGCCGGCTGGGAAACGGTCATGCTTCCTTGGAAGAAGTGGCTGGAGAGGGTTGCACCAATCTTTGCCGGCATAAATAGCCATGCAGGATGCTTCCTGGAGCTCAAGGCTGGCAGGAGGAGGAGCAGCGGTGGCAGACTGTTCGTGGTGGCAAAGTTTGGTGCAGGAGCCTTTCCAGTCCCAAAATGGATCACGGGAGGGGGAGCATATGTGTGGGTGGTGGCAGCAGAGTCTTAACTGGGCCACTTCGTCCTCCGAATGTGCAGCCTCCGCTGCTCTGCCTGGTCTCCTCCTGCTCTACAAGGAGGTGCGGCTGGTCGGGCTTTGGCGGACCAGCAGCTGGTGAGGTTGGGGGGATGGGCTGCCTGTGCAGGTGACCATATGGCCACCATCAAGGCAGGGCTGAGAAACCATCTTGGCTCACTCCACCAGTCGCATGTGTCCCCTGGACTTTGGGCTTGCCACCTCCCCCTGTGGTGGCCGGAGAGCCTGGCTCGGTGGCAGGGGTCAGGTGGGGGTGCCATGCCGTCTGTGGTTCAACCCGTAAATCTTAAATCTCTCAGGAGAGATCGGGACTGGGGTGATTATTTGCCAAATCAATTTTCAGATGGAAAAGAGAGCGGGGCTGGGGGTAGGGGGAAAGAGAGAGAGACAGAGAGACAGAGAAGAGAGATTCAGATTCTTCAGGTATCAGTTTTACTTTAGTCTCAAAAGATTTCAGGACATGGAAAGGGGGAAACTCCAGCCGCCCTTCTGCTTATTCCCCGGCATTGGCTCAGGGACACAACTGTGAAACCCATCTAGAGTCGAGAGAGCCCCATATCCTCCTCGGCTTGCAACAGATGGCTCGGGTGGGGCACAAGAAGGCGAAGCCGGTAGAAGTGGCTGCTGAGTGCAGGGTGTGTGTGTGTGTCCTTGGTTTGTGGGGAAGCCAGTTGGGTTTCAATCACGGGATGGGTAGTTGCTGAAAAGTTAACCCTTGACTCTCTGCAGATTCCCCCTACCTACCCACCAGTGCCTGGATAGGGTTGCTGAAAGTAGAGGTGCATGTAAGTCTGAAGGCTACTCAGGAGAGATCAGGACCGGGGTGTTTATTTGCCGAATCGATTTTTCAGAAGGAAAAGAGAGAGGTGGGGGTGGAGGGAGGGAGAGTAGGACTGGGGCTGTTCATTCCAGCAAAGGTTGGTGCAACCCTCTCCTCCTGAGGCAGTTCGCCTCCCCACCAGCGGCTTCTCCTTCTCCTGGCTGCTCCAGGAGCAGCCTTTGTCTCTTAGCAGGGGACCGGAGGAGAGCGCAGCTCTTCATTCATGGAGATCCATGTGTAGGAAAGCGGTTGCAGTAAGCAGTAAGAGGTGCACTGGCCAGGAAGCGGTCATGGTCCCTAGCAGGAGAGGGTTGCACCAACCTTTGCTGGCATGAATGGCCTGCCCACCTCGCACTCTGGGCAGCATCCGGCCATGCCAATTTCCAGTCCTACTGGGGCAGCTCGCCACTCCACCAGTGGCTTCTCCTCCTGGATGTTCCAGGAGCAGCCTCTGCCTCTTAGCCAGTGCGAACAGCCTGCCGCCACCACCTTCCACTGCCCTCTTTGCCCTGCCAGCTGGTGCTGCCGGGGAAATGTCAACATGAGAACCACTATTGCCGGGGTTGTGGTGGCGGCAGGAGCAGCAGGCCGGGACTTCCCTCCCTCCCTCCCCAGGGGCCTGGGGCTGTGCCAGAAGCCCGCTCAGGTGGGGAGACAGGGAAGCCCCAGACTGCCCATTCTTGTCGCTGCTGCCCTGTCGAACCCGATTAATCTGCTGCTTTCGGAAATTTGCTTTCCTTTCAATGCCAGAAGACTTCCTTTGAGCATATGCAGAGTGGAAGACTCCACTACCCTTCAGGGCTGAATGTGGAAAAAGTCACCCCAAGGCAAGGGCTGAGTGATAGGAAGAAGCTGCTGCTGGCTCTGGACCTGGTGGCCCACAGGCTCAGCCCCAGCTTTACAAGCCGCTGCAGTAACCACACAGTCTTGTCAGCTCACCAGAAAGCCTACTGTGTACAAACACAGCAAGAATCAGTTGGGCCAAACAGCCCTGCCTTGCAATAATGACGTTTCAAGCCCAAAACACTAGGGCTGGTGGCTCAGCAGACTAAAGCATTGTGATTAACATCAGCTGTCTGCAACTACTGTAAATTCGAATCTCACCAGGCTCAAGGTTGACTCAGCCTTCCATCCTTTCTAAGGTAGGTAAAATGAGAATCCAGTTTGTGGGGGCAATAAGCTGACTTTGTATAAATATACAAAAGTATGAAGGCTATTGCTTAACGCATTGTAAGCTGCCCTGAGTCTCCAGAGAAGGGCGGCATATAAATCAAATTTTTAAAAAAACGGGGCGTGAAGCACATGTGCTGGGGTGTACCTGCATTATGTGGGGCACATGCATGGGGAGGAGCATGGGGGGATCATGTGCGCATGTGCATGGTGGGGTTTCCTGTTGCATTATGGGTGCTGGCATGCGTATGCACTATTGCGCGCGCACACACACACACTTCCAGCACACAATGAGAAAAAGGTTCGCTGTCACTGTTATAGAGTATTTGCATGTTATTTTACTAAACCATAATGCTACTGCCACTTAATAAGAAGTAACCCTTTTGAACTGGATGTACAGTATAGAATTGTTAATGAATGTCTATTCAAAATTGCCTGTAACCCAGCTGTCATCTCCAGTATATTCTCTGAATGAAATATTGAGCAAGACATGCTGCTTTAATATTGGACAGACAGCAATCCAAGCAAAACCTTCAGAAGCAATCACCATCAGTGCCCTCTGCTCCAGACATCTTGAACAACAGTCACCTTGATTCTTGAAATGGTAGCATTGTTTAATAGGTCAAGCCGTTGGCCTCCATATGCTAGGTCTCTGTAGCATTCCTAGCAATTGTGAAATAGTGGGATTTTTCCAGGCAGATCAATCTGTTTTTTTTTTAAATAGGTTGTTTTCCCTTTCTTTTTCCCTGCCAGTCAGTTCATTCAAGTAGATAATGGCTTGACTTGTTTCTTAGTGTGGCCTAATTCCAGGCCAAGCCTGGCAGGAGGCTACCCCATTCAGCTATACTCAACTCTACTTGTTATCCTTTTGGGAGTTAATGACTTGGATGTAACTTCATTTCAGGCTAGCAGCTGGCAGGACTGGCTAGGCAAAGCTCATACAACAACAGTATATCCCAGACACAGGCCAAAAACAAGAAACTCTTGATCAAGCCTTTTCAATAATTAACTTAATGCTTCCAGTTAAGGATGACCAAGTTGGCTTCTTGTTCTACATTGGCACAGTTGCTATAATCCTTTGCCAGTTAAGAATGTCAGAACAGACCAAGCTGCAAATATATTCAAAATTCTTTATCCAAAATACCATCTGAAGAGATATGTAGTATGTTCTTCTTTCTCATGAGTAGTATTCAATATCAATATTCCATTTGTTTCTGTTAAAATGTGCACAGAAACTATTTACCCTCTGAAGTAATTAATTGGTCCTGATGAGAGTTCTACAAATCATCTACTGCAACATTGTCTGACTGAATAAATGAGTTCAATTAACTACAATGCCTATCACTCCTATGCAAAGATAAAGAACTCTGTAGCTCAGGCATCTGAAGTTTTTGGGGTGTCTATCTTGCAGTTTTCTCTTGTTTAGGTGTAATTAATAGTTACCCCAAAGGTTCTGCTTAATAATTTTTAAAGTTAGGCATAAAGTTAGGGTGAAATATGTGGGTAGCAGCTTCAGTAACAAACTGATGATGTCAAAATGATTTCATGATAGAACTGTTTCTGATGTAAAAACATGGTGGCATTTGGAATAATGATTAATTGTATTTTTTTTTTTTTTTTTTTTTGGAATGGAGCACCCACTATACCAATCATCCAGTCCAGGGGTGGGTTCTAAAATTTTTTACTACCGGTTTTGTGGGTGTGGCTTATTTTGTGGGTATGGCTTGATGGTGGTGGTGGTAATGTGACTGGGTGGGCATGGCCAACTTTTTTTTTAACTTTTAAAAGCTTTTTTTCTACAACCTTAAGAGATTGCAGAAAAAATGCTTTTAGAAGCCTCTGACGATCAGGCAACTCAACTGGGATCGCCAGAGGCTTTTGAGGGCATTTTTTTTTCTACAACCTGTTCGGCCGAAGAGGTTGCAGAAAAAAAAAAGCTTTTAAAAGTTTTTTTAAAAAAGCCTCTGATGAGGTGGGTGGGGTAAGCGAGTGGCAACCAGACCGGGACCGGTTTGGGGGCCTGGCCAGATAATGTTATTACCTTTTCTCCAAACTACTACAAATTTTTACTACCGGTTCTTGTGAACTGGTGCAAACCGAGAGCAACCCACCACTGATCCAGTCATCTGATGCTATAATATCCCTAAACCTTTTTTACATCCTTCTACAGAGGTGTTTTTTTTAACCCTGATAGCTAAGCATCTGTCTTCTCTCTCCATCTATTGTAGGAGAAACCAGGAGCTGAGTCAAGGGCAGTCTCCGAGTCTCTACACCAGAATCCAGCCCTGTGAATGGTGCTAATTTTTACCACTTTAAAATGGGGCCAGTTAAGGAAAGTGACTGGGGATTTCTCTGGCTTTGTTTCTTCTAAGAGTCAACTGTCATCAGGTTAGAGCATTTGCCTTAACCTGCTGTGAAGCTGCTCACAAACACAATAAAGCAATAAAAACATTTTAAAAAATCTCTTTGCATCCCCAAACACAACACATCTCCACATATCTCAGATGGGGGTGGGGAACAACTTCAGTGCTTCACTAAGCTCCACCCTCACACTTCCTCAAGGCTTGTTGGAAAAGCCAGGTTAAACAGAGCTTATTAGAAGTCCAGGAGAGAAAGGAACTGCTAGATCTCAAGAGGAAGAAGGTTGCAAAGGGCTTCAAAAAAGTGCTAAATATCTGACCCTCAGATAGCTCAACAGGCTAAGTAGCCTGTTATTAACATTCAGCTTTCTGCAATTATTGCAAGTTCGAGGCCCAAGGTTGACTCAGCCTTCCATCCTTTCTAAGGTAGGTAAATTGAGGACCCAGTTTGGGGGGCAATAAGCTGACTTTGTATAAAAAATATACAAAAGTATGAAGGCTATTGCTTAACGCATTGTAAGCCACCCTGAATCTCCAGAGAAGGGCGGCATATAAATCTAATTTTAAAAAAATGTATGTAACAGTCAGCAAGGCCTTGGATAACACTGGTGAGGTGTAATGAAAGTCAACATCTCTGCAGCAGCGAGGTCTCCCATTTTTTATGCAGCTGTACCAAAATGGCAATGAAGTGGAGAACCTAGGGGGTAGGTGAGAAAAAATGCCTCCAGCAATCTAAGATAGGAGCCACACAAGGAATTTATCTTTGGTGCATAAGCTTTCAGTGTACATACAAACCAGAGGTGGTATTCAGTCGGTTCGCACCAGTTCGTGCGAACCATTGGCGGAAATTTGGCCAAGGTCGCCAAACCAGTAGCGATGGCCAACTGTCCATGCCCCTGAACCGGTCCCCCAGTTGCCGCTCACTCACCCCGCCCATCATGTTTGTCGCTGCCATGTTCTTCACGCACGTGCATCCCATTGCCTTGCAAATCCAATGGGATGCGCATGCGCAAAAAACATGGTGGTGACAGCAGTGGCTTTTTCCATGACCTCCAGTACTTTTTGGTGGCCTGCGGCTAGCTTCTGCAGCCAGAAAGCAGCTCTCAAAGAGGTTTCTTTGCCAGCTGCTTTCCAGCAGTGGTGACTCACGGGGGGCCACCGAAAACGTCAGTCAACTTGCCTTCTGGACTCTGGACCAGCCGCCGTGGAAGGTAAGCAGCCCGAACAAAGAGGCGGTGGTGGGGGAGAAAGCGGCGCTAGGGCCAGGGCTGCTAAAGGAGGGGAAACGGGGGTGACTGGCAAAGGGAGGGAGGGAGGAGGTAGATAGGTGGAAATTCCAAAAATTTTCCTATCTTTTCCTGTGGCTGTGGCTAGGTGGGGGGGGGGGGGTGTCACATGACTGAGTGGGCGTGGGCATGAGTGACATCAAGTTGCCCGTACCAACTCAGTCACATGCCCCCCTAGCCATGCCCACTGAACCGGTAGCAAAATTTTTTGAAACCTACCACTGATACAAACAGCAAAGTGATAAGTCATAGATCATAAATCATAAGATAGTATCATAAATCATAAGATACAATTATAAATCACAAAATACAAACAATTGATATATCATAATATACCAACAGGAGAAAATACTGGGAAAGGTGAGAGGGGAGAAAGATGAACAGACGAGAAGATGACAAGGATAATAGCTGATAAAGCATATCAGACTTTGTACATGACAAAAATTGTGTCTCCCTGTACTATCTCCCCAGGAAGAAGAAAAAAAGCTCCAGTGCTCCCTCCTCCTTTTTCTGCTGCTCCCCCAAGCAACAATGCCTTTAAAATGACCTGATTTCTGCCAGTTTCACTACAGCCTAGAGGGCTCTGAATAGCACCAGCAACAACATGCAATGTACATAGAAATCAGTTTTCACTCAGTCAACCACAGCAAAGGGGGGGGGGGGAGGCTTCTCTTAAAGGAGTCAAGTTAAGATAAAGTTAATCTCCAATCTTGAAAACCATTTCAGAAAAGACTGCCTGGGAATCTACAGATTATTTCCTGCCTTCCCCTTGACAACCATTGCAAACATACTAGTTACTGATATGCAGTCGAATTTGAACCTTCCCACACAGTGGTGGGTTGCTCCCGGTTCGCACTGGAATAGTAAAAAAATTTAATAGTTCGGAGAACTGGTAATAAGATTGGCTGGCCACGCCCATGAACTGGTTCCCAGCCCAGTCGCGGCTGCCTCCTAATTCCCAGCTGATGGCTACACGGAAAAAAACTGTTTAAACTCTTGCTGCGGGGCTTCAAAGGGCCACCCTACAGCTGATCAGTGGTAAAAGAAAACAAATTAGTAGATCGGTGCCCGCAAAAATAGAAAAAACAGCCCCTTTCAGTTTCAGCATTGGTTAATTACCACAAGTTGATTAGATAGGCCTCCCGACTCTCAGCTGATTTGCTCTCAGCTGTTTTGCGCAGGGGTCTTTTGCTAGGTGCAAACAGTGCTGGAGCAGGGTTTTTTCCCCTAACTATGCTGAAAAAGCGAAACTGAAAGCAGGGTCTTTGCTGCAACGTGACAAAATGAGGCAGAGAGAGATTTCTTTTTCTTTTTCCTCACCAAAAAAGGTAGGTGCAAAACTGCAAACAATGGGAAATTTGGGGCAAAAGAGGAGAGTTCAATATTTTAAAACACAAAAGAAAAAAAGCTCTATTTAACTAGGGAATTGTAATAATTGAGATACTTATTAATTGTATATTGTGTTGAAAGCAGAAATGGTTAAGTTGTGGTTTGGAGGAATATATAGGGGAAATTATTTGGTTTATTATTATTGGTAAATATAATTAATTGATTTGTAAGAAACTGGATTGCATGGAAATAAATGGAATATTCATATTGATTAATATACAAAAAAGGTAGTTATATAACTAATTGATTTATATTAAAATGTTGAATTTGTATTAAACAACTGTAATATTACATAATTAACCAATGTGAGGATGGATATAAAAGTAGATGACAATGGGAAGGGGTATAATATAGAATAGAAGGGAAAAATTGAATTTGATTAAGATTAGAGATGAGGATAAAGGGTAATATTGGCTTTTTAAAAAATAGATGAGGAATAAATATGGTAAAAAGGAAATATAGAAATTATAAATTTAATTGAAATGACTAAACACTGTTTAAATTTGTGAACTGGCCAAATACTCTGTTCAAAGAAAATACATTGTATGTTTGTATGTGTGTTTCTAATTACTGCTATTTATTCATATTTGTTCTCTTTTATTCTTTAAAGTTTAACAATTCATTCTTTATCTTAATATCTTTATATTTGTTTGGAGTTGGCTTTCTTCCCTTTCATCTTTTTTATTGTACAGCAATCTTTCTCTTCAAACCTACCACCTCTCTTTTTTCTTTCCTTCTTACTTTCTCTTCCCCCCCTTTCTCCTCCCTACTTCCTCTTCCTTTCTCCTTCTCCTCTTCTCTTCCTCCCTCTCTTATCCTCACTCCTACTCTTATTTCCCTTCCCTTCCTTCATCCCTCTCTATTGTTGTATCCTTTTATGCATATGGACTACTCAGAGGACTGAAAAAGTTATTTTTGACTGGTCCTCGCACTTTTGACCAGTCCTCAAACTTATGACTGTCCTCACATTTTACATTTTTTGCCCTATCTTATCACCATGGTGAAGAGAAGCAGTTGTGAAATGAGTGACATGGTTGTTAAGAATGCTGCACTGTCATAAATGTGAGGATGGTCATAAGTGTGAGGACCAGTCAAAAGTGCGAGGACCAGTCAGAAATGGCTTTTTTCAGCCCTCTGAGTAGTCCCTATACACATAGCCATGGCCACCCGGTCACATGACCAACTAGCCATCCCCACCCAGTCACATGACCTCCAAGCCACACCCACAAAATAAGCCATGCCCACAGAACCTGTAGTAAAAAAATTTAGAACCCACCCCTGTTCCCACATCATTTATCTCCTCCCACCCTGGCTCTATGTACTCCACTATAAAGCCTCAGTTGAACTTTGTACAAAATATAAAACAAATTGTACTTCATGATGAAAGCAAAATCTCTCTTTCACTATCTTATGTATGACTTACATTTAAAAATGCCTAACCAATGCTGCTGGGTGCTTTACACTATAAAAAACCAGAACAATAAAAGAACAAGAGATCTGTATCTGCCAAAACAAAACCAAATCTTATACTGTTGGGGCTTGTTATTATCCATCCCAAGGCTTGGGAGACTATATTTAATTTTTTTTCTAAAATAATTTATTTCTGTAAATTCTATCCTTATACATGCTGTCATGTAATGTGGTAGACCACATTTACTTTCTGCCACCACTCCTTCCAGTTACTAAATCTCATTACAAGTAATCCTCAATATGGCCTCAGCATAAATTATCATAGTTTAGCAATAGTTCAAACTTACAACAATCTTGAAAAAGTGACTTGCGACTCATCCTCAAAATTACAACTGTCACATCAACCCTGCAGTCACATGATCACAATTCAGGTGGTTGGTAATCTGCTTGAATTTATAACAATTGCAGCATCCTGTGATCACATGATTGTGATCCCAGCTGGCCTCCAACAAGCAAAGTCAATTTGGAGAAAATGGGTTTGCTTAATAACTACTTGATTCACTTGTTTACCATCTATGTTAAATGGTCATAAAATCAGGTCTAGTCATGTGACAACTAACTTTCATTGCATTAATTTATGACAGATAGTTTGGACCCAGTTTGGATTGTAAATTGAAGACCATCTATTTTTAATCAATCTATCCAATATGCTATTGAATAGCATGCTAGTTTACTAAACATTAATGTTATTCATGTTATCTGTTATTTAGTCATAATGTTCAGGAAGGCAAAGGTGAGACTTCCAACTAGTTTCCCACTCAGGCGGCAATCACATCAATCCTGAATTATTTCTGTCTAGTTATTGGTACAGTAAATATTCTAAGGCTATAACAGAGTTACATAAATTCATACAACCACTAGGTGGCATTAAAGAAATACATAAATCTCTAACTTTTTGTTACCACCTAGTGGTTATTTGTATTTTTTCACCTTGTATCAAGACAGCTGTATTCCTACTCTATCCATTTTTAAAATTTATTTTATTTTGCAAGGCTGCTACAGCTAGCAACAGGTGCTGATGCCATACTTTTCTATCTCAGTTGGGCAATGGTGCAAACTTATTACAGCTATCTTTGCAAGTGTTGAAAGGCACAGAGCAAATACATATATAGCACAGGTATTTGCCCAGTATAAGGCTCCCAAGCCAGTAACTTGGGAGCCTTATACCAAGGATATGGTTAGCTGAAAAAAGTTTAATCTGTGGGTAATTCTTCTATGTAAGCACAATTCTTTATTATATAACTGCAGTGGCAATAAAAGGGATAAGATGTGGCTTCAGAACACAATAATACACTGAACTGTTTACAACCATATCAGATTTCTTTTGTAAATCATTTCCTCTATTGCACTTCAAAAAGTGTCATAGTTTTTAGTGCCACAAAGGCCAAACTAAATAAGTAATGTATTACTAATTGTTAGAGCTGGGCAGTGTTGGGGAAATAGATTGCATGTTTTTAGCCAAAGTAACTTGCCAAGCTTATGCAGTGTTACCCTGAACTTTGACTCTTAACTGTAGCCAAGATACATTCCTAGTTCCAATAAACCTTCAACAGTCTATAATCAACAGTGAATTCAAGACGATCCTCCAATTAAGGAAAGGATTCCCTTTCATAAAATCATTGTTAGACAAACAATTCTTGCAAATCAGTCTTTATCTCAGGGATTTTCCTGTAATCCAGTGATTAACTCATGGTGGAACAGAAAGAACAAGGTCTGCAAGATTCTGGCGATCTTTTCAAAACCATAGTTATTTTCCACTAAAAGTTTAATGCTTGTAAGAGAGGAAATTTATCCTTCTATTAGGGCACACTCTTAAAAAAAAACAAGAGCTCCAAGGATCTCTCTTTATTGATCAGCTTTGGGCATCAAACTCGTTATCCTTGCAAAGATGTTCCAAATATCAGGATTTTTTATCATTAGAAATAAAAAAAAATGACCAAGTAGAAAGCTGGTCTAATGGAAGGAGGGGACATATGGTAGTTATTCTCTTAAACTAATAGAGAACTGAAAACTAGAAGACCAATCATTTTGGAGAAGGGCAAACTTCTAGCACTACTCATTCAGGAAGCAAAGTGCTCCATAGACCTACCAAAAACATTCATTACTGATCTTAAAGATACATGGGTAGCAAATGGTTCTGGGTTACCCTAATCAGATATAAAAATATGAATTACAAATACCACATAGATTTATCCAACATACTAAATAGTTATGTGATTTGATTTAACATGTTTTAGGAATCCAGCCATTGTGGTTAACATATGATTTATGACAACTTGGGTTAACCTAGCTAAAGCATAGTTAAGTAAACCACATTTCAGATATGCTTGAAATAGGTACCATACTTTTTGGATTATAAAATGTACTCCCCCCCCAAAAGTGGATGAAAATTGTGGTGCATCTTATACACCAAATGTTGCCGAAGACCCGCCCACCCACCAGCCCCTATCCTTTGGCCCCTATCCTTTCAGCCTCCACACATTGCATTTTCAGCCTCCATGCGCCCCATTTTAGACCTGTTCCAGGCTGTGGGGATCGCCATAGCACACCACCACCTCTGCGTGTCATATTTTTGCCCTCCACACATTGCATTTTCAGCCTCCATGCGCCCCATTTTAGACCTGTTCCAGGCTGTGGGGATCGCCATAGCACACCACCACCTCTGCGTGTCATATTTTTGCCCTCCACACACACCATTTTTGAACTCTGCGTGTCTCATTATTGGCTGGTTCCAGGTGGCGGGGATCAGCGGTGGCGGCAGCAATCCCCACTGCCTGGAACTGGCCAAAAATGTGACACATGGAGGCCAAAAATGGGGCATGCAGAGGCTGAAAACATGATGCATGGAGGCCAAAAATGCGACACACAGAGGTGGCGGTTGGCGGTGATGTGCTGTGGCAATCCCTGCAGCCTTTATGATTTATATTGTTTTATTTTGTTTCATAGTATAATTTTGATTGCTTATTTAGTATTCTATGTCTATCACTAAGTGTTGTACCTTATGATTCTTGATGAATGTATTTTTATGTACACTGAGAGCTTATGCACCGAAGACAAATTCCTTGTGTGTCCAATCACACTTGGCCATTAAAGAATTCTGTTCTGTTCTGTTCTGCTCTGTTCTGTTCTAATTCATCTTCAAACCCTGCTCTCTGCTTCACTAACACACACACACATCCCTAAATTACCCATCCTGAAGTTTGCATCCATAAAAGAGTCATTTTTTCACCCATAGCCTGACTCAGTGTCCAACTTCTTTGTCTCTTTTTCCATTAGCAAGATAGTGTCTCTCACTGTACATCTTTTCTCTTACTAATATCAATCTCAGTCTCTCTTTATCAGAGATGCAGAGTGTGAGAGAATGAAAATTGTCCATAGCAAAAGTCTTACCCTTTCACACAATGCAAACTACACTCTATTGAACTTGGAGTTTATTTGTAAGTAAACATTGGGATTGTCCTTCATATCACAGCAAAACAGAGTATTTAAGAGGTTGTTAAACCCATAGCAACCTTATTTTCACACAGGTCATACAACAAAGGGATGCATGCTTTTGGCACAGAAGACATAGTTCATGGATATAAACATTTTATAATATAAGTCAATATGTATAAAACATGATCTGTCTAGAAAGAGGCTCTGGAACAACAATTCCAGATGGCTAGAAACACTGTGGGCAAGGGACAAAGGGAGAGTAATTACTGTTATCCTCTCCTTATGGCAACTCTGCTCTTTCCCTGAAGTTTCCCTCAAGAATCATTTTGTCAGGACTCTGTAATAATTAAAAGGTTTTGACTGGGCTTGTGAAGACCTAGTTTCAAGATTACCCTCAGCTCCAAATGGTCACTAGGTGACATTATACCAGTCATACTACAAGGCTGCTGTAGTGACAAAACTGGAAGAAGAATTGCTATGTAGGCCAACTATAGGCACAATATAAATTTTACAAACAAACAACAACCTCCCCTGCCATCTCTACATGCCTTATAAATCCACTGCTATTTAGTCTTCCTCTATTTCATTCTTATAATCTATTTCACAATCCATGATATCCGATACCTAGCACATTTCTACTTTTTATAATAGATAAGCAGGACAATCCTACACAGACTGATTTTCATGGGAAACGTTCAAGATAATGGAAATAGTGAGTCTCAGTCTAAGTGCTTTGGGGAGTACCCTATTTTTATGATGTACAGAGTTGACTAGAAATAGCTGAAGGATACAGTTTGTGTGTGTGTGTGCGTGTGTGTGTATTCGTATGTGATTGTCAATATAAAATGTAGATGAATGTACTTATATAATGTATCCCAATAGCTAACCAAATGAATCAAAGGAAAACCATAAAACAGCGTAAAACCTAAGATGAAAGAACATATGCACAGGCTATTGAAACCTTTCTTAAATTAAAATCCCAAAAAAAAAGAGTCTATTCCAGATGAAAAAAGAGAGAGTTGCACTTTCTAGGCAAATAAAATTCTCAATAGGATGAGAATGCTGATTCTTTTCATCTAAAATTAACTGCCATATTTTCTATAGGTGCATGTATAGTTTCAAACATTTCTTCTTATATGTCTTATTCAATTCCAATTAAAAATATGGATAATTTTACACAATACTTTAAAAACAATCAGTTGTAAAATTAAAGCAGTTCAAATCTAAATATGGCAGTAATCCCCAGAATTCCTTAATGAATACTTAACAAAAAAAAGCCCTTTCTTCTTATTAACAATATATCTGACGTTTAAAGTCACATCTAAATGTTAACCTGTTTGACAAGACATTTCTCAAAAGTCATGCAAGTGTGCAAATAAGATCCATATGTAACCACTTAATCATAAATAGACCCATAATCCCATATAACTAAAAGCTGTAACAAAGGAATTAGTTGATGACAACCACTTAGGAAATAGGATCCAATCTACATTATGACTTCTTCTAACTTGTGAATTAATTTTGACACAAATTAAAATGGTTTTAATCACAGAAGAAAGGACAGGAGGGAGAGAAAAATAAGCGGAGTTTTACAAGGAACTCGACATCTGGGGTATCAAAGTAATGTTCTTTATCTTTAAAATAATTATATGGATAGCTATTGATAGAAGCTTGTTCGTTTTGATAGAATTAATTTAGAATCTTTATAATTGCCAGAGATCATTTGAATTAATTGTGGATAATGTCAGCTTCCCTTAGTTTTGTTAGGTTGCAAAACAAGTCATTTCATAAACATCAACTAAACCAGCACCATAATTTATACTGGTATCAGGTATTGCAATCAATAATAGTATTTGTAGTTTCATGAAACTCCAGGAAAAAAAAATATTTTAATAGCCTTATTCCATCACTGGTGCTCATATTCCAAACATTTCAAGGGGTAATTGATTCCAAAGTCAAGAAGCAAAATGTGATGCAGCCATTCTGACAAGTGAGGAAACTAACCAATCAATTGTGCAATTGAAACACTCGCACAGGACCATGATTGGCATTCCGACAGTTCTATTTGTGTATCCAGGAAATAAAAACATCTCAGTCCGAATTCCAGTTTATACCAATAAGTGCAATCCAGTGCATCTAAAGGCTAAGGTTACAGTCCTAAAAATCAGAGAAGTCTCATTGAACTCCCTGTGGTCCCAATTTCAAATCAGAAGAATGCATTCAACACTGGAAGTTTTTAAGATGTTGGATAACCATTTGTCTGAAGTGGTGTAGGATTCCTGCCTAAGCAGCGGGTTGGACTAGAAGACCTCCAAGGTCTCTTCCAACTGTTTTCCATTCCATTCCATTCTCATTCTGGTGCCTCCAGATGTGGGTACAACATTTACCATACCATACTCCTTAGCCCAGGAGTGGATATGCTGGATATTGAACTTTCTGGAGGGTGTTTCAAAAATAGATATGTATAAAATAGCTTTAGAATAAATTACACAGACCAGGCAACATTCAATATTTTTAAAGATGTTTTAAGCCATTTTGAGATTTTTTTTAAAAAATCTCGTTTTATTATTTTTATAAATAATAAAAGCAAGTTTTTTAAAAAAAAAATTAGCTCAAAATTGAAGGCAATAAACATTCCTAATGCTCCTTCTTCCTCCTCTTTTCCCCACAACAACAATCCTGTAAGGTGAGTTTTGCTGAGAGAGAGGTTTACAGATTACAGATTATCAGAGTTGGAAGGGACCTTGTAGATCATTTAGTCCAACCCTCCCCTCACCCAAGCAGGAAACCCTACACCATTTCTGACAAATGGCAGTCCAATCTCTTCTTGAAAGCTTCCAGTGATAAAGCTCAAACAACTTCTGAAGACAAGTTGTTTCATTGGTTGTTCTCACTGTCAGAAAATTTCTCCTTATTTCTAGGTTGAATCTCTCCTTGATCAGCTTCCATCCATTACGCCTTGTCTGGCCTTCAGGTGTTTAGGAAAATAGCTTGACCCCTTCCTCTCTGTGGCAGTCCCACAAATATTGGAACACTGCTATCATGTCTCCCCTAGTCCTTCTCTTCACTAGACTAGCCATGCCCAGTTCCTGTAACCATTCTTCATATGATTTAGTCTCCAGTCCCCTAATCATACTGGCCCAAAGTCACGTATCTGGTTTCCATGCCTAAGGCAGGACTTGAATTCACAGCCTTTTGCTTTTTAGTCTGGTGCCTTAATACCCACCCACAACCGGGTTGGCTCTCATTTTGAATCCATGAATTTCACACTAAACTTTATTGTTTGTTATATATATTTGAACAAAATGTGTATGCTGTTCAATTTCCAAATGGGTTTGAGTGGCTCATTTAAAAAGCATAATATTAAAACCACGTAGTCAGCACATGGATGGTTTACATAGAACTTCAGAAAGCATAAGTAAAAAGTCACTAGCTCAAATGCAACAGGGAGGAGGTCAGATTTATATCCAACCACATCTTGGTGGCACGACAACTACCCCAGTATCTGGACAACTACCCCAGTACCTGGATGAAGCTGCCTATCTGAATCCGTACCAGTCGGGCTTCAGGCCGGGATACAGCATGGAAACAGCACTGGTTACATTGGTTGATGATTTCTGGAGGGCTCGGGACAGGGGCTGTTCCTATTAGATCTCTCAGCGGCTTTTGATACTATCGACCATGGTATCATGCTGCACTGGCTGCAGGGGTTAGGAATAGGAGTCACCGTGCTCCAGTGACCGTGGTTCTCCTCCTTCCTCTCTGGCCGTTTGTAGTTTGTGTTGGCAGGGAGGCAGAGGTGGATGTCGAAGCACTTTGTTTGTGGGGTGCCGCAAGGGTCAGTCCTCTTGCCCCTTCTGTTCAACATTTATGTGAAGCCGCTGGGTGAGATCATCCATGGTTTCCGGGTGAGGGTCCATCAGTATGCTGACGATACGCAACTGTACATCTCCACCCCGGACCACCTCAATGATGCCCTTAACGTGATGTCCCGCTGCCTGAAGACCGTACGGATCTGGATGGGGAGAAACAAGCTCAGACTCAACCCCTCCAAGACCGAGTGGCTGTGGCTTCCGGCATCCCGGTATAGTCAGCTGGTGGCATCGCTGACTATTGGGGATGAGATCTTGCCCCCTACAGAGAGGGCTCGCAATCTGGGTATCTTCCTGGATTCACGGCTGACTTTAGAAGAGCATAGGACGGCCGTGGCCAGGGGGGCCTTTTATCAGGTTCGCCTGATCCGCCAGTTGCGTCCCTTTCTGGACCGGAACACCCTGCACGCTGTCACTCATGCCCTCATCACTTCCCGTCTGGACTACTGTAATGCTCTCTACATGGGGTTCCACCTGGAGGCTTCAACTGGTCCAGAATGCAGCCACGCAGGTGATTATGGGCACAACTTGTTGCGACCATGTAACACCTCTCCTGCACAAGCTGCACTGGCTCCCAGTGATCTTCCAGGTGCAATTCAAGGTGTTGGTGACCACCTTTAAAGCACTCCATGGCTTAGGCCCTGGGTATCTATGAGACAGTCTTCTGCCACCAATAGCCTCCCACCGACCAGTTCGCTCTCACAGGGTGAGACTCCTCAGGGTGCCGTCAGTCAAATTATGCCGACTGGCGACCCCCAGAGGGAGAGCCTTCTCTGTGAGGGCTCCAGCCCTTTGGAATGAATTGCCCCTGGAGATACATAACGTCCCTGACCTCCGTACTTTCCGCCGTGCCCTCAAGACCCTGATGTTCCTATAGGTGGGGCTGACCATTTAAACGATTTTTGATTTGGAATTTTAATTCTGGGTTTTTTATTCAATTGGGCCAAACTGTTTAATAATTTTAAATTGTATTTTATGATGTTTGTGTGTTTGTGTTTTTGCCTTGGCTGTACACCGCCCTGAGCCCTACCGGAGAAGGACAGTATAGAAATAAAATAAAATAAAATAAAATAATAAAATAAAATAAAATAATCTTAGGCATAGCCATCACAGCATTGGAATATTCAAATTATTCATCTTTCAACAACTTATGCAAATAGAAAACTGTTGATATATAGTATTTTAAGCAATGTTGGCACTATGAGCAATTCTTTCAATGGTGATTAGTGTATACTGTGTGTGTGTGTGTGTGTGTGTGTGTGCATACATACACACACACACACACACAAATATACACACACACACACACACATATACATATATATATATATATACATACACACATCTACATCTACATCTACATACATACATACATACATACATACATTTTAAAACAACAGTTACTGAATGAATGATATACTACGGGGGGAAATATACCTCAGAGGTTGAAAGAAGCCAATATTGTGTTGCTCCCAAAGGGCCAAGATGTTACAAAGCCTAGACTAATCTCATTATTAAATAAAGACTATAAAGACTTTGCCACTATTCTGGAAGAAAGACTAAAGAAGATTTGGTATATACATAAAGACCAAGCAGACTTTCTGCTGAAAAGACAGCTAAGAGATTATGTACGGATTGTCCTAAATATTGTTGAATATTTACAATATCATAATGAAAAATAGGCTGCCTTAATTTTTTTTAGATGCAGAGAAGGCCTTTGACAACCTGAATTGGGGCTTTATGTTTAAGGTGTTGGAAAAAATTGACTTTGGAGTAAATTTTATCCAAAGAACTAAAGTGATCTACACATCAAAGGATGCAAAAATTGTTATAAATGGTGATTTAACTAACTCATGTGAAATTCAAAAGGATACAAGACAAAGATGCCCTTTGTTCCCTTTGCTGTTTATTTTGGTTTTGGAAGTTTTGAATAAAGGTATCAGACAAGATGACAAAATAAGGGGTATAAATATTAAGAAAGAAGTTTATAAATTGAGGGCCTTCACTGATGATCTGGTTATATTTCTACAGAATGCAAAAAATAATTTAGAATATTTGATGAGGAAACTGAGTGAGTTTGGGCCTTTGGCAGGCTTCAAAACAAATAACAATGTTGATTCAGAATATGTCTTCTCAAGATAGTAATAAACTGGGATAAACTGCACTTATCATTATTGGGTAGAATCTCTGTAATCAAGATAAATATTTTACCAAAGATGTTTTTTTTATTTCAGATGTTACCAATAGTTACAACTGACAATCTATTTAAACAATGGCAGAAAGATATTTCTAAGTTTATATGGCAAGAGAAAAAACCAAGAATTAGATATAAACTACTGCAAGATGCTAAGGAAAGAGAGGGTTTGGGTCTACCAGACATGAAATTGTATTTTGATGCATGCTGTCTGGCCTGGTCAAAAGAGTGGGTGAGCCTCCAGAATAAGAGGTTACTTGAATTAGAGGGCCATGAATTAAGGTTTGGATGGCACGACTACTTATGGTATTTTAACATATAAAAAATATTAAACTGGATAAAAAGTGTTATGGATTTGACTTTATTAAAAATGAATTGGAAGTTTTATTATGTGGCAGTGGTGAGCATATTATTGCTAAGATCTATAAAATGTTATTGAAATTGAATCTGGACAATGAACATATAAATTATTTATGATTTTGGACATAATGTGATGCTTGAACAATGGGAAAATATGTGGACAAAGGGTTTAAAATTTGCATTAAATTATAATCTAAAAGAAAATTTCTATAAGATGATGTATCATTGGTATTTAACACCAGATAAATTATCTAAGGGATATAAAGGTATGTCAAATTAATGTTGGAAGTGTGAAAGTAAAAAAGGGACTTTTTATCATCTATGGTGGACATGTGCTAAAGCAAAAAAAAAAAAATTGGAATATGATTTATATATTAATACAGAAAATTTTGAAAATGGAGATAAAAATGAAACCAGAACTTCTCCTTTTGGGCCTAATGGAAAAAGAACTGGAGAAAAAAATTGGAACTTTGTTATTAAATATGTTGACAGCAGGAAGACTTTTGAATGCACAAAAAAGGAAGGACACTTCAATTCCTACCATGGAAGAATGGTTACAAAATTTGGTGGGAGTTGGCTGAAATGGCAAAACTGACCACTTTGATTAAAGAAAAGACCATAAGTACTTTTGTTTTCACATGGAGACCACTTCTGAACTTTGTGCTTGATGTGGAAAAGAATGAAACTCTGACTTTGGGTTTTACCAATTAGTTCAAGCATCCTCAAACTACAGCCCACGGGCTGGATACGGCCCACCAAAGGCCCATGGAGTGGTGGGATTAAGCCCCACCCCTCACTATGGACCTTATCTTCCAGCGAGCCAGCTGAGGGCCAGCTGAGGGAAAAGTAGCTCTGGGCTTGTAAAGTACTGCTTTAAATTAGAAGTCTTTTTCACAGCCATGTGAACCAGGGCCAGTGTCTGAATAGGGGACGGGCGGTACAGCCTTGAAAAGCAGCTCTGGGCTTGTAAAGTTCTGCTTTAAATTAAAAGTCTTTGAAAACAATTTAAATGGGAGTTTAGGAAGGAGAAAGGCAAAAAATTGGTCTGTTAAATTGGCCACACCCACCCAGTCACATGACCACCTAACCGCACCCAGCCAGCCAGCCCAGGGCCCCCTCCAACAGTCTGAGGGACTGTGAATTGACCCCGTTTAAAAAGTTTGAGACCCCTGTATTAGACTGATAGATCTTTATAGAAATGGCTTGTTTATGCTATTATGGAAAAGCATAATGTTGTGATTTGATGTTAATGTCTTATTTTATTGTAACAGAGAGAGTCGGAAGTCAATGCTTCCTTTTCCCCCTATCTTTCCTCACTTCTTTTCTCCCTTTCCCCTCCCCCCCACTACTCTTCTATTTACTTTTGTATTTTGTATTTTGTATTTTATAATACTCTATAACTCAATTAAAAATGCTTACACAGTAGAAATTATTATGTAAGGTCCTGGGCATTTATGCATAAACAAGTTCTTAATCATGATTACATTTTTCTAGACTATTTATTGCATTAATCTTTTTGCTAACAGGATGATCACAGGTTGGCTTAACTATCTTATAATGCTGAGCCCCATAAATTACAGACTTTATCTCTTTAGTTGACACTATGATAGTAGGGAGAAATCTCCAAATTCTACCATGTATCAGATGACTGAAATTGTACCTATATTAAATATTTTGTGGTGATAAGTATGTGTACTATTGAAGATGGAATTCTGCTTTCTTTATTTTCCTGCCATATTCCATCCATTGTCCAGCTGAATGGGCCATCAGCAGAAACTGTCAAAAGCAATTTGTTCATCTACTTTGCTTACCACTTAGCTGTAAATTCTTTGTTGGCTCACATAATGTGGTTTAGTGCTTGGATGACAGACTTTATACTATATAATTTGCTCTGTTGATCCAAAATGAAGATGGCAAAATCACGATTGTCTCACAAGTTCTTTCCTTCAGGGAAATGCAGTCTTAAACCTTGCTCACACACCCTATACAAGTAAGGGAGAGGTCTCTAAGTGAACAGAACATAATGTGCAATACTTGGCCCTTTGACATTCAGAATGAAAAAAGACAGGCACTGGTTTCTGTAGAGAAGAATAATATTTAAAATGGAAAAACAGATTACTTGCCAGAGAAGAAAATGTGCTGCAGGATTTTATAGTTTAACATACCAAAATATTTGCACACCATCAACTTGAGTTGTACTATAGGCAGATATTAACAGCAGCAGCAGCAGCAGCAGCAGCAGCAACACTTTGTTTCTTCAACACATTCAGACATGTTTAAACATTTTGCAGTAATATGAACCATGACACAAGAAAAAATGAAACACCTAGATGAATATGGCCAACATCATAAGCTTTTATCTTTTTTATCCAAAAGAATTGACTAGACCTAGAACAAAAATGAAACAATAAAAAAATCATTGAATAAGGAGCAAGAGAAGGAGTATAAGTAATAACAACAGTTGCCTCAAATTACTTCTGTAAAAGCAGGATTGTATGTTCTTATTTACATTCAGTCAATCAGGGAGGAAAGAGGCATGATTCCTTGGAAGAGATTTCTATAATCCACGCAGCACAGGTAGGATAGTTCTTTTTTTCCCCTTTGTCCAGATGAACATCATCAGATGGGTAGGAAATAGAATGGAAAGTTATCAAAGTAATCATTGAAGAAAAGGGGAAAAAATAAAAGGAAGAACCCAATTTTAATACAAATTGCATATACTAATATATATCTTCGAATTTCAAAGCAACCATTCTTATTTACTTACAAAAAATGAAATGCACTAGATGATAGTGAGAAAGACTCTGACTAAGGGACATCTTCTGTTGAGGAATAATGGTACTTTCTTCTAAAGGTTGTCAGAGTTTATTGCAGAAATTAAATCCAGAAAGCATACACAGGCAGACTGATGCAGCAGGATTCATTAACTTCTTTATATACATAATAATACATGAAGTAAATTTACAATACCAATATAGATTCTTCTTATCTGGTAGCAGTTACAAGCAAGACACAAGCAGAGTACAGCAGAGAGACAAGTTTGCAGCTTCAGAGCTCAGAGCTTAATAAAAAGAGAACCTCCTCTATACAGGGCAGTTAAGCTTCATTTCAGCAGAGCAGACTAGTTTCAGTTTCTCTGCACAGACTCAGAAGCTGCAGACTAAGACACACCCTGGCTCCTGTCTGTCTCAGCTCCCAAACATCCCTCATTGACTAGTCAGCTATGTTGTACAGCTACAGTTGCTATGCCTATTTATTGGCTGATCTATTCCAGTTTATGAATATTCATACTCTGACAAAAGTAAAGAGAAGCTTGCATTAATGCAGTTTTCACTAGCATAGATAAGTAGTATCCCACTAAATTCTGTGTAGCTTCCTCCCACAAAATCAATTATTTCCTGCACCAGAGGGGCAAATCTCTTTACTCTTCAATGTCATGGAAGACGCACCAGATTAGGTTGATAACTCTTACCTCAATATAGCAATCATATTCTATGCTAATTTCCAAGGCCAAGCCATGAGTTATAAGCAGCTTTGTCCACCAAGAAATTATTACACAAAAGCAACTGAGACCCAGTGTGATATAGGGGTATCATAGAGTTGTCATATCTGAATTGCAAAACTCCAAGTGGCCTCTAGATGGCAGCATTGCAATATGAAAAGCTGAGACTCTTTCTGTTAGTCCTACATAGACTAAGACCTTTGAAAATCAGTTTGGTCTAGTGCAGACATGTCAAACTCAAGGCCCGTGGGCCAGATCCAGCCTGTGAGGTATTTAGATCTGGCCCATAGGGCCGCCCTGGAGATAATAGCAAGGGACTGGCTCCCGTTGCCTCAACCCACCCCAACCGACAACCAAAGGAAAACCCCAAATGCAGTGGCCAGAAGGCAGCCCATCGCACCCCTACCATTCCTCCTCCTCCGCCCCAGCAGTTGCAGTTGGTGCCACAAACACAACACTTTCTCCCCCTTCTCCGACAGAGCTGGAGTCATGGTCAGGAAAGCTCCAAA
Organism: Masticophis lateralis; assembly: GCA_030761175.1. Lineage (NCBI taxonomy): Eukaryota > Metazoa > Chordata > Lepidosauria > Squamata > Colubridae > Masticophis > Masticophis lateralis. The sequence goes on from JAUDYJ010000004.1 coordinate 80,200,521, forward strand.
GGAGGTAGCTGGAGGGGAGCAGAAGGCTTTCCAGCAGGCGCAGCTGGTACCACATACGCAGCACTTTCTCTCCCCCTCTTCGATGGGGATGCCATTGAGGCCAGGAAGGCTCTGAAGGAGGTAGCTGCAAGAGGGGAGCAGGAGCCTTTCCAGAAGGTGCCACTGGTGCTACAAATGCAGCTCTGCCCCTCTGCTTTCCAACCCTGAAATTTCAGAATAAAGTTGGGGTAGCCTTTGAGCATCCTGACAAAATCTTCAACAAGAGGCAAGTAACCCAGGCTTACTAGGGAGGGGGTCACCCAATGAACCTCAGCCGAAGAGACATCGTATAGCCTAAGCTGCCGCTCCCTTCCTTGGCAGGACCAGGCTGGAGCACTTAGCCTTTAGTTGGGGCTCTTGGCATGGTGGCAGGTAAGGGCACTGGGTAAGCCCTTCTTTGCAGGATGAAGTAGGAGGACATAATTGCAAGTCCAGCCCTGGCTATGGTGAAGAGCAGCGGCCACATCTGGGCCCAGGGGCCAAGAAAAAGCAATGGGAGGGGCATGGTGGCTGGGCTACCTTCTGGTCCACTGCATTCGGGTTTTTGCTTTAGTTGTAGGTGTATGACCTGACTGTTGCCGAAATGCAAGAAGGTTTTTCTATTAGCAGGGATCTGGAGGCTGAAGGCTGGTCCTTGTGACCATGCAGTTCTAAAATCGATGGGCTGCTACTGGGGAGGAGAATCAACATAAGGCAAAACAAGTGTAGTCCATCACAGTTTATTGATTGCCAAGTTTTCCTTGGGTTTTCCTATCCCTTCCTGGGTTATTAAAATCAACCTTGGCAAGGTCTGTACCAAACACCTGGCTGCAAACTAGTCAGTTCTGTTAAGAGTTCCTTAATAAGGTGTGCTCTTCCTTCCAACATCAATAAAGGTGTTTTTTCTAGAAAATATTTGAAGAGCTGTAATTAGTGGTTTAACTATGTTTTCTTTTTGGTATGTTTGATTGGGGGAATGGGGGCTCCGAGAGGTAGAAGTGGCCAATATTGAGGCTGCACCTTGCCCTCCAAATGTGTCTCCCCCACAGATCTCTGGAGAGGAGGAGGGGGTGGCAGGGAGCTGCGTGAGGGAAGGCTGCCTCAACAAGCCAACATCCTTACTATGCATAATTGGAAATGAGGATTCCCTTTTGAGAAGAGCCAGGCTCCCTTGTGCAGGACCAGGGAACACTGCTCCCTGGCCTCCTCCTCTTGCTCTCCAAAGATCTGTCAAGGCAGAATTTGGATCCAAAGGAAAATGCTTCCTGCAAACTTTCTCCTCCGCATTTCCACATGCTGCTGCAGCAGCAGCATCCTCTATCTCCTGCTTTGCTGGGAGGGGGCATCAGACAGGGAAATGACAATGATGGCTGGGCTTGGGAGAAGAACGTTTCCTTTGGCATACTGTGCACATGCACAAACACACACACACACACACACACACACTCACACACTCCAAGCTTGGAGACTTTGATCCACATCTGAGCTTACAAATTGCCAATCATGCCTGTGCTTGGGGGGAAGGTCCTCTCCTTCCTCTGTGGATAAAAGTCCCCACTTGGAATGCGGTGTGTGTGTGCGCACGTGCACATGTGTGCACATGCATGGGCATGCACTTGCCTGCATGCAGTTTGGGGAGGCGAGGAGCTTGTGGGCACCAAATTGTCCCCATGTTGAATTAGCCGGTGTGACTTGTTCCATCCTGACCCAGCTGTCCCAAATCAGCCACACCCCGTGAGCAGTGTCAAGCTGGCCATGCCCACCCAGCCACAGTGACCCCACTACTGGCCCTTTGAGGGCAACCTTAATGTTGATGTGGCCCTCAGTGAAATTGAGTTTGAAAGGGAGACAAATTAGTTCAAATCCTACTTTAGCTATGGAAGTCATTTGAGTGACTTTGGACCAGTCACCCTCTCTCAGCCCATCCCATCAAACAGGGTTGTTGTTGTAGGGAAAATAGGAAGAGGAAGGTATGTTGGATATGTTTGCTATCTTGACATATTTGTAAAACTAACAAAGACAGGAATCAAACAAACAAATAATGGAAACTCGCTGGGTGAGTTTGGGCCACATAGCTTCTGAGTTCCACCAACTTCACAGAGGCAAAACTTGGAGAGAGTACTATGTTGCCATGCCATGCCATGCCATGGAGGAAAGATAACAAGTATATCAATCTAAAAACACACCAAAAGCTATCAGTGTCTTCCCATGGAGTGATTGTTTCACTCTGCTTCAGTCAGCCCTGCCTATTGATTGATGACTTAAAGCCTAGATATACTAAATACACTTTCAACAATAGATACTTCTGCCAGAACTTGCTGGGGTTTTTTCCACATTTACAGCTAAACTTTGTTTCTTCTTCCTTTATGCATGAAATGTACTGTTACATCATATATACATGTGATGAGGTTACTCTTTGGTCAAAACAGTGCAAGCAATAAATACCATCACTATATATTCTTGCACTTTCTGACTCCAAAACTTTGCAGAAGTTACCATACAGAGATCTTACAAAGAGATCCTATCCTGCAATGTGAGAGGCTTTCAAGACCACAAAGGACTATAATACAAAAAATAATGTTTTCAGGGAAGGCAGCAAATTGAAGAAAAGGTGGGAGGTTATCATGCTTTGTACAAATATGAAAAACAAGTAAATTTATTATTGTGTAGTGGGCTTCAGTAGGCAAGAACTAGACCAGCATAGCTGCAACAGTATTTATTGATTCAAAAAGGGAACTGAGGAACTGCAGGCAAATGCCTGTTATTTATACTCTAGGCCCACAGGGCCTTAACCAATCATAGAACTAGAAAAAGCCTGCTCAAATATAAATGTTTTAAATTTCCCTCCAGAACAGTTGGGGTAATCTAAATCAGGGGTCTCCAAGCTTGGCAACTTTAAATCTGGTGGACTTCAACTCCCAGAAGCTTTGCTGGCTGAGGAGTTCTGGGAGTTGAACTCCTCCAGGATTAAAGTTGCCAAGGTTGGAGACCCCTGATCTAAAAGTTAGTTTCATTTTAATACAATTATATATATTCAATACATAACACTCCTCCTCCCTTGGATAGTTCTTATCCTCAGTCTGTTCAACATTCATAGTCTTTGAGGTAGGTTGGGGGCCCATGGATCCTGGTGGACCACTGCAATGTTACTGGAGAGTCCTGTAGAATTGGAGTATTGTCCATCTGCAATTGGACAGAGTCTTGATGGCCATTTTGGTCACCCATGAGTGGTAGCGGTTCTATGGCCCTTGGTACCTCCATTTCTCTGGAGATGGCCATGGGTGGTGTAGGCAGACTCAGAGGAAAAAGTTTTCTCTTGGATCTGATAAAACCTTGGGATCCTCATCCGGGACTGGCTGGGCCTGCCGATGCCATAACTGTGCAATGTGGTGTCTGATTGTACGATCATCCCCCAGAGTAACCTTATATGACAAAGGACTCATTATCTTAAGTTACTTTTGCTGCCACCCAAGGTGCCCCATTCCCATAGTTCCTGGCCCAGACCAAGTACCGGGGGGGGGGGGGGTTAGCATCTCTGCCACTATTCTATCTGGGTGAAATCAGTTGAGCTTTGTGGTGAACTGGCAGCCCCACCTCAGCTCCACTCGGCTGCGACCTGTTGTTGTACAGGAAGTTGTGTGTTGACACAGGAGGAAGCTCCACTGGGCTGCGACCTGTTGTTGTACAGGGAGTTGTGTGTTGACACCACCTGCTGTCACCAGGCGGTGATTCCAGGTCATCATTCACTTGAGCACCTCCTTTGTGGTCCTGACCATTCATTCAGCCTGACAGTTGGTCGCAGGGTGAAATGGAGCTGATGTTAGGTGCCGAATCATGTTGGCATTGAGGAATGACTGAAACTCTTCTGAGGTGAATTGTGCCCCATTTTGGGACATGATCACATCTGGCAGGCCATGTGTGGCAAACAGCTGGCGCAACTCTCGGATGACTCTGGTTGATGAGACCGGTGCCACTTCCAGTCACTTGGAATAACTGTCCACTATTATCAGGAACACCTGCCCCTGGAAAGGGCCTGCAAAGTCAATGTGTGCGCGAGACGATGGGGCGTGCATGATCTCCCAGCAGTGCACAGGTACTTGTGGCATCTCTGGTTGGGTTTCTTGGCAGGCCTGGCAACTCCTTATTTGAATCTCAATGTCTTTGTCCAGGCCTGGCCACCACAAATTGCTCCTGGCTAGAGCCTTCATCTGAATAATTCCTGGGTGCCCTTTGTGTAGGGAATCCAGCACCTTGAAGTGAAGACTGGGTGGAATGATGATCCTGCTGCCCCACCGCACACATCCCTTGTGGGCTGACAGTTCATTTTTCCTTGAAGTGTAGTGTTGGAACTCAGGGCCTGACCAGGCCTCTGGCCATCCCCTTAACACCCAGTTGAGAATGCTGCAACGTCCCCTGAATGTAGGGGTGTTTCAGGCAGATCCTGGATCACCAGAATACAACAAGCTGGGGCTGGATCCTGCTCAGTCTGCAATAGAGGCAATCAGCTAAGAGTATCGGCATGGGCCATTTCCTTGCCCAGCTTGTGGACTAGCCGGTATGAGTATGCAGCCATGAAAATGGACCATCGTAGCATTCACTGTGACAGGACCTGTGGTATCTGTTTGTTGGTGTGAAGAAACCAAGCAGAAGTTTGTGGTCTGTAAAGATGGTGAAGGTTCGTCCATGTAAGAAATCATGGAACTTCTTAATGCCAGCCACTATGGTGAAGGCTTCCTTGTCTATCTGGGCATAGTTCCTTTCAGCCGATAATAACATTCTAGAATAGTATATGATGGGGGGCCTCTCTACCATCTGGCACACTGTGCCTTAGTACTGCCCCAATACCATATGATGAAGCATCACAGGCTAGTGTTACTGGTAGGGTTTCATTCAAATGAGCCAGTACAGAGTCCGAGAAGAGCAATGATTTTACCATCTTGAATGCTTTGTCTTGAGTGCTTGACCAGACCCAGGGTGCTTTTTTGTCCAGTAGGCAATGTAGCGGTTCTGCCAGGGCAGCCTTACATGGTAAGAAAGAGTGGTAAAAACCGAGCAAGTCCAGGAATGCTTGAAGCTCCCCCTTGGATTTTGATTTGGGGGTTTGCCAAATTGCCTTTAGCTTTGCTTCAGATGGCTGGATTCTGGCAGCATCGATGGGAAACCCAGGAATTCTGTGGATTCTATGCCACTTTTCCTTCTTGAGTTTTAGGCCTGCCTCATGGACATGTTGGAGTACTGCGCATAGACGTTCCACCAGGACTGCTGCTGATTCCCCTGTGATCAGGATGTCATCAATCCCAGCAGATGCCGGGAATGTTCTTCAGTGTTTGTTCCATAATACTTTGGAACAACCCTGGTGTTACCCTTACCCCAAACTACAAGCAGAATGCCCATTACCCTGATGCCCAGGGCCTCAAATCAGTCCAGTCCTATGAGACTAGTGCGTGGCCCAGGGGTGGGTTCTAAAATTTTTTACTATTGGTTCTGTGGGCATGGCTTATTTTGATGGTCATGTGACAATTCTTTAGGATTTAGCAGAGGTACTGGTCTACCAGGCTTTTAACTGCTTGCAGAGCTGTACCGGTCTACCCATTTGTTTTTGGAGGCACTGGTCTACCCATTTATTTTTGCAGGCACCAGTCTACTCATTTGTTTTTGGAGGCACTGGTCTACCCATTTATTTTTGCAGGCACCAGTCTACCACCAAACTGCCTGATCAGCTGTAGGGCGGCCCTTTGAAACCCCGCAAGAGTTTAAACAGTTTTTTCCTTCTAGCTGATCAGCTGGGACTCAGGAGGCAGCAATAGATTGGGGTTGGGGCAAATAAAAGGTAAGAATAACGTGGGGGGTGGGGGGGCAGAACCAGTTCAGTGACATCATATCGTCACCACTACCAGCTCAGCAGAACCGGGAGGAACCCACCACTGGCGTGGCCCCTCTATGACCACTACACTGAGGGGATCCTCAAACTCTCTAAATTGTACCCTAATGATAGCTTAGCCCCTTAACAGGAACATGGTGAGTCTGGAAGTCCGTTAGCACTAAATTTGATTATTTGAAGGGGACTCGCCATCGGCTACATTTGCAAATGCGACTGAAAGTCGTGGATGATATAGTGGACAGGGCCAATCCAGTATCAAGCTCCATGGAGCACAGGGCCTCTTGAAGTTTTAGTTGGAGTTTTCTCTTTTCTTTGATGGAGTGTTGAGCCCCTGTGCATTGGATGCTACGCCTTCCCGAGCAGTATTCAACTTGGTTCTGTCCTGGGGGCCTTTTCCACTTGTGCTGCTGTGTCACAGGTTTCATTTCCCCCTGACGACCTCTGCAAATTCTGGCAATGTGCCCTTGCTTCCCACAGGCACGGCATACAGCTTTGTGGAATCTGCATTCTGTTCTTTCATGTTGTCCCCTGCAGCTTGCACAGTTCTGTGGGGAAGTTACTTGTTCTGTAGAGTGTGGCCCTCTGGGTTTCTCTCTCTGCAAGCAGTTGATTTTGTCACTGTCACTGATTTCCTCCAAGCCTTCTGCGGTCTCTTGGTGGATCGCTGTGGGACTGGTATGTGTTTTTGGTGGTCAGAGTGTCTTCATGGCCCCTCCAGCAGCCTCATCTGTCATGACTTCCTTCAACACATCTTGGAAAGTCAGTTTCCCCATGGCAAATAGGCACTGCTGTTATTCACTATTACGCAGGCCGCAAATGAGCCTGTCTCTGAGACAGTCTTCCAGATCAGGGAACTCACATTAGCACGAAGCTTGGCAAAGAGCTGCCACAAAGTCTGTTGTAGATTCCCCGGATCTCTGCTGTAGATTCCCCGGACACCCAGTGATTTCAACATCCCTCCAGTGTGGCTTACTGGCAGGTGGGGATGAGAACTGGGGCTGGGGCTTTGTTACCCAGCCTATCACCCAGTGACTTCAGTCTCTTGGTTAGCAGCAGCCCTCTCCCCTGTAGAATCCCACCTTTGTCACCACTATTGTGTAGTGGGCTTCAGTAGGCAAGAACTAGACCAGCATAGCTGCAACAGTATTTATTGACTCAAAAAGGGAACTGAGGAACTGCAGGCAAATGCCTGTTATTTACACTCTAGGCCCACAGGGCCTTAACCAAGCATAGAACTAGAAAAAGCCCACCCAAATATAAATGTTTTAAATTTTGCTCCAGAACAGTTGGGGTCATCTAAAGGTTAGTTTCATTTTAACACAACTATATACATTCAATACGTAACATTTATATCCCATTAAAATTTGTTACTACCAGTTCTGTGGGGGTGGCTTGGTGGGGGGAGTGGTAATGTGACTGGGTGAGTGTGGCCAACTTTTTCTTTTTTAAAAAAACTTTTCAAAGCATTTTTTCTATTGCTTTGAAAAGCCTCTGCCGATCGGGAAACTCAGCTGGGATCGTCAGAGAAGCTTTTTAAAAAATACCTCTCTGCAGATCAGGAAACTCAGCTGGGATCTTCAGAGAGGCATTTTAAAAAATATCTCTCTGCCATCAGGAAACTCAGCTGGGATCGTCAGAGGCTTTTTAAAAAATACCTCTCTGTCAATCAGGAAACTCAGGTGGGATCGTTAGAGAGGCATTTTAAAAAAATCTCTCTGCCGATCAGGAAACTTAGCTGGGATCATCAGGGACTTTTCAAAGCACTTTTTTACCACCTCTTCAGCCAAGAGGTTGCAGAAAAAAATGCTTTGAAAAGCCTCTGATGATCCCAGCTGAGCCACACAATCATCAGAGACTTTTTTTTTACTTTTAAAAGCATTTTTTCGTTGGAAGAGGTTGTAGAAAAAGTGCTTTTAAAACTAAAAAAAAGCCTCTGATGATCCTGCGGCTCAGCTGGGCATGGGGGGGGGGCCGCAAGGAGTTTTGCTACTGGTTCTCCGAACCACCTGCTACCATCACTACCGGATCGGGTGATCCGGTCCAAACCGGGAGTATTTCACCCCTGCTTTAAATGATTTTTAAATGTTAGTTCCACTTTAGAACTTGCTGAATAAGTCCAAACGTATCTTTTATCATCACTTATCTTATTTTATCCTCACTTTTTCATGTGTATTATGAAAGAATAGCAACTTGTTAGTAGCTCATTGCTCCATGTGTTAAAGACACTATATCCATGATGGCGAACCTATGGTATGCATGCCCAAGGTGGTACACAAAGCCATGTTGCCCAGCACACCCAACCTTGCCTGTTTGTCTTCTGGGTTTCTGGCACACATGCATGTGTGACGATCAGCTGCCCTTCGCACATGTGGCAGTGCCAAAAACCGGCCTGCGCATGTGTGCCAGCCAATTGTCGGGTGCGTATGCATGCCAGAACCTGGAAGTTCAGCTTTTCTAGAGCATGATCCCTTCATGCGTGCAACAGTGCCAAAAACTAGCCTGTGCACGTGCACCAGCCAGCTGATCATCAGGCACACGTGTGCTAGAACCCAGAAGTTCAGCTTTTTCAGAGTGTTTTGCCCTATGTTGATTCTGTTGTATTTGGACATCAAAGCATTTTAAAGAGAACGGATGTTGTCTTACCTGAACGTCCATTTTCTGGGCGCTGCGGATACACTCCATAGCTGGGTTAGATCCTTTTCTCTGACAGCAACTGAGAGAACTTTCAAATTCATTCACCACCTCTCTGTACTCTAGCCACGCCCCCTTTTCCCATGAATCCCCAGTCTTGAACGAAGGCGCAGCACACTAATGTAACCAACAACTTTATTAATAACAAACCGTAAATCAGAACAATAACAACGGAGCAGGAAGCCCCAAAGACAAATAAGGGAGGGAATGGAGTGTATCCGCAGTGCCCAGAAAATGGACGTTCAGATAAGACAACGTCCGTTTTCCAGTGCACTGTGTCTACACTCCATAGCTGGGACATACCAAGCCTAAACCCCAGGAGTGGGAGGCTGACTGCTCCCTGTGGAAGACCCCGCAACAACACTTTGAAGAACCCACTGTCCAAAGGACTCCGCTGAAGCGTAAACATCAATTTTATAGTGGTGGATGAATGGCGACAAGGAGGTCCAAGTGGCAGCCCGACATATGTCCAGCACTGAAGCCTGTGTCACCCATGCTGCTGAGGTGGCCATACTCTGGGTAGAATGGGGCAAAATCCTGGCTGGAGGAATACAAGCCTGGCGTTCGTAGGCAGACAAGATACAGGCCTTGATCCAGCGACCCACCGTAGGCAACAAAATCTTCTGACCCATAGAGGCCGGGTAGAAGGAAGCAAGAAGGGCTTCCGAAATGATGCAGTACGGCGAATATAACGTCGCAGAACCCTGCAGACGTCAACAGTGTTCCAGAGGACCTCATGATCATGTCTAGGAGAAGGGCAGAAATCTGGTAGCACTATCTCCTGTGAGCGGTGAAACCAGGAATTCACTTTGGGGATGAACGCCGGATCAGGCCGAAGTATTACCGTGTTAGCGTGAAAGATGCATAAATGTTTCCTGATGGATAAGGCTGCAAGCTCAGAAATCCTCCGGACTGAGATGATTACCAGGAAGAAAGCCTCTTTAAAGGAAAGATACTTGAGTGAAACAGAACCAAGCCGTTCAAACGGTGGGCCCATGAGGGCTTGCAAGACAAGAGGCAAGTCCCAAGATGGATACCAATGTATCGTGGAGAGAGCAGCCCCCTGACGCCGTAAGGTGGTTGGAGCCAAACCTCTGTCCAACCCCGCCTGTAGAAAATCAAGAATGTCCTGGATTGCCACCGAAGTCGGATCCACATGATGAGCAGAACACCGACAAAATGCCTTCCAAGATGCTTCATAAATACGCATCATGGAAGGCCAACGAGCTGCCTGGATTGTGCTGATTACCTTGCCTGACAGCTGATCTTCCTTCAGGATGACCCATTCAAATGCTAGACGGCCAACTGGAGCCACTGAGGCTCTGGGTGACAGATGGCACCCTGGCACAGAGAGATTCTATGGGGTGGGATCACCCACGGACTGTCCACAGAAAACTCCACTAGGTCGGCAAACCAGGGCTGGCGTGGCCAGTTGGGAGCCACCAACAAAATCTCTGCCCCTTCTGCTACCATCTTCTGGACCACCTTTGAATCAGTGTGACTGGAGGAAAAGCGTACAACAATCCGCTCGGCTAATGACACCGCAGGGCATCCGTGTTCTCTGCCAATGGAATTGGGTAACGGGAAATGAACCGAGGAAGTTGGGCGTTGGTGGGACTGGCAAACAGGTCAACCACCAGAGTCCCGAACCGCAGTGATAGTTCTTGAAACAACCGCGGGTTCAGTTGCCATTCGGCTGGGTCAATCTTCTCCCTGCTGAGCCAGTCCGCTTGAACGTTGGCAGCCCCGGATATGTGGTCTGCCCAAACTGATAGAAGGTGGTGCTCTGCCCAACAGAAGAGCTTCTCCAACTCGAGCATTAGGGCACGGGACCTCGTGACTCCCTTCCAGTTCACGTGAGCCTTGGCGGAGGTGTTGTCCATGAGGACCATACATGACACCCCTGCACCATGGGCCGGAAGTGAAGAGCAAGATGAATCGCCCAAAGTTTAAGGAGATTGATGCTGTGGAGACGCTCCGACGGAGACCACATTCTTTGAGCCACTTGGTTGGAAAGGTGGGCACCCCAACCCTGGAGACTGGCATCAGTGGTCAGCACGATCTGGTCCAGTTCCAGAAAGTTGCAGCCCCGCAGGATGGCTGATGACCTCCACCATCGAAGCGACAGACGCACCTGGGGAGGTACAAACACCTTCCTCAACATGCTGGAATAACCCTTCCGTTGAAAGGGAAGGAGTAGCCATTGTAACGGGTGAGAGTGTCTGCGCGCCCAAGGAACAATGTGGAAGCACGATACAAGCTTCCCGAGCAGTTGTGATAGAGTCAAGAGGGGCACAGATGTCTGGACCAGGATCTGGTCAAGCAAAACCTTGATGTTCTGCACCCTCTCCGGGGACAAAAACACCTGCCCCTTGGTAGAGTCTATCATGGAACCGAGGTGCAGAATTGAGGTGAACGGCACTAGGTGAACAGCACTAGTAAACCCGTGCTTCCGAAAGGCAGAGAGCACCAGGTCCATGTCATGTGCCGCTTGATTCCGGGAAGATGAGAGGACCAGGATGTCATCTAGGTAACACAAAGTCCTCACTGGAACCGGTCTGAGGGTTGTGGTGACAGCAGCCAGCAACTTGGTGGAAGCCCTAGGTGCTGAAGAAAGCCCGAAGGGCATGGCACAGTACTGGTAATGCCTGCCTGCATACTTGAACTGCAGAAACTTGCAATGAGAGGGGTGAACCAGCACATGAAGGTAGGCCTTGCGTAGATCCACCGACCACGAGGTCCCCTTGATGCACCGAAGAGAGGATCGACTGAAGAGAGTGCATTTTGAATCAGCGGTAATGTACCGCCAGATTTAATTGTTTCAACTTGAGGATCCCTCTGACTCCCACCGAGCCTTTGGGCACCAGGAACAGGATCGAGTAAAACCTGGTCCCAGATGGTCCGGTGGAACTGGTTCTGTTGCCTTGATCTCCAGAAGATGCATGATCTCTGCTGACATGAGACACCGGAGCTCGGCAGAATGAGGAATGGGGCATCAGATAAAATGACTCGGTGGCTGGTCCGTGAACTCGATCAAGAGGCCTTCAGCAACCATACGACGTACCCAAACGTCTGACATCAACAATGCCCCCTGGCGGTGAAAAGCCTGAAAATGACCGCCTGCCGGCTCCGGCGCTGGTGAGTCATTTGCCCCGGCAGAAGGGCTTGGAGCCAGAACCACGAAATGGCCATTTTGAAGCAGATTGTGATCTGCCTGAGTCACGGAATGTTGTCTGTCTGGAAACAGGTCAGTTGGCTGGAACGACTGACGATAAGTAGAGGACCCCCTGGCCCTGGAATAAGACCGAAAGGGCTGCTACTGCGTATATGGAGCATAAAGTCTGTCCTGCTTGTGATAAGCCAATGGAAGGACTTTTCGGTTATCTTTGTCCTCTACGAGGACCGGGTCTAAGGTGGCGCCGAAAAGGTTGGGGGCCTTATAAGGGGCAGTTGCCAGCTTACATTTTGTTTTAACATCAGCCTTCCAAGGACATAGCCAGAAAAGACCTTGAAGTGATTGAAGATGCAAGGGCACGAGATGCAAATGTCAGCATTCCAGGGCTGACATAGAAGAGAGACGTGACATTTCACCTAGTTAGGTCTCTCTGAGGGTTGGTTTCCTGGGAGATGTATGGGGGGGGTGACATTCTTGTGAACTAAGGTGGCAAAGGATGGAAGAATGATTTGGAAGACAGCCAATGGGGAGCGGAGAATGGGGAAAAGGAAAAGGAGGGTATCGGCGGGGTGAAAGTTCATTGCTGACTTCGTGTATGTTAGGGAAACATGCATTGCTCAATAAAGAGAAATTTCCTAGAAAGATCTGCTGCCTGGAAATACACTTTATTTTGAGAATGAAACCAGAGCCCTGACAGCAAATTTAACGGAATACTCCATGGCTGCGACAATCTTGTTAATATCTTGATGTAATCTGGTTTCCTCAGGGGGAAGCCATTCTTGCGACTGTTGCAGCCAGATTAACAATGCGCAGTTGAAAAAGGAAGTGGCCGTTGCAGTTCTAATAGCCCAGGCCACAGCCTGATGGGACTTACGAAAGGCCAGTTCCGCGTGTCTGTCCTCTGACCTCAAGCCATCCAAAGGGTCTGAACAAATATCCGACTGGGAAGTGAGACTGGCTACAGGAGCATCAATAGCCGGTAAATCCAAAAGTGCCTCCAGCTCGGGGGCCGGACAGTAAAGCTTTCTGTCCTGATTGCTGGGCTAAGTTAAAGGCCCTGGTTGGCCCGTGCTTGAAGAACGACTGTGAAAAATTGTGAACACGGAATAAAGTCTTTTTCCTGCTTGGCTTGCTTGAACAAGGCATCATGCGGACTGGTTTCAGAGTGAGAAGGGGCTGGTTGCGCACCAACTGACCCCAGGTTCATTGTCAAATGAGCCTTGTGAAGAAGCGACTTAAACAAAGCCATTCAAAACAAGCCGGTAAAGGCCAGAGAATCAGGAATGAGTCCCTTGTCCTCGGAAAATTCGAGATCTTCAGGGTAGTCCTCCTTGTGGTCAGAATCTGCAGAGGAGTCTCCGAGGCAAACGGGGTCTATGTGAAGCATGAGCAGCCGTTGCTTCCTGAGGTGGCACCGGAGGAAGTCCCTGGGAAGCTTGCTATATACTAGCTGCCATAATGGTTGCTAAAGCCATGGACAGCATGGCCTGGAAATCCAGCTGTGAACCTGCCAGGAGCGGTTCCACTGAATGGAGCCCTGCAGCAGTGGGTGTGAATGTGGCTGAAGGCACCTGCCGACAGGGCGGATGAAAGGAGTCCAAGCCTGCAGCAGAAACGTCCGGCATAGACTGAAAACTCCTTTGGTCAATGCTAAAGGAGCTGGAGAAACTGTCCCAAAGGTGGAAGGCCCGGAGACAGGAAGCATCGGTTGAAGTGGCTCCGAGTCTCGTGCGAACGAACTGGCAGCCACTTGTTTGGCCTTGTCATACTGGCGCTCAAAGGCCTTATGACGCTGAAGTGCATCTTTATCAGCCATGACAGACATCTTGGAATGATGGGACTTGCGGCTGACACAAACAAATCACTTGCCCACCTTCTTTTGTAGCTTGGGCGCCCTGGAAGGGCTGGTGTCTGGTTCGAGATCTGAAGACAGGGACAAATCTGCCATAGCCACTCTTTGAGATGTACACTTCCTTATATATGTATATACAAATTTTAAAGTTTTTTTTAATGGAAGGTACCAACTCATGACTGGTGGGACTGAAGGCCCCCAAAGTTTGACCACCAGCATGATTACAGGCCTGAAGGGCACAAACGAGCAGCAGGAACCAGTCTGGATATGCAAGTCAATGGCCGCCTGTGCTCAGACAATAAAAGGCAGAGCCCAGAACTGAAACAGAGCTAGTCAGCCTTATATGGCTGCACTGGAGAGGCTCTGAGTAACGGAGTTAGGGCTGGAAGGTCTCCTCCCTCCACAACCCTAGAAACGGCCCAGAATCTGCTGCCAAAGAACAAGCAAGGCCTATCTTATGATAAAATGGCGGACGCTATAATTTGAAGATCTTAAAATGATGCCCGCAACAGCTCTACAGTCCATATGGCAAGCCCGCCATGAGGAATCTGTCCCCCACAAAGGCAAATGGCGGTGGAACAGGCTTGTGAGCCTAATAGTGGCCGCACAGCCTCCCCACAATTAGATGACTCATGCCCAGGCCAACATCCCCTGCCAATGTTTCAGGCCGAAACTGGAAAGGATGGCATTGCCCGCAGAGCTCTGACAGGACCACTGCCGATCGCCTGTCTCCAAAATCCACGAGGCCTGCATGAAGCGCATGAAAACACCCCAATGCCGCTGTACTAAATGGAGAGCTCCCAACAAGTTGACTATGTTGGTGGCAGAGGTTATGGCGGTGAACCGCCCAGCCCGCTGACCACCAGCGGCAAACTTTTGGCCAGATCCGCCCCGAAGAGTCAGAGTCCAGTAGCTGATGGCATGCAGAACGCAGAGGCTTGGAATGGCCCGGCTCAGCCGGACGCGTTGCTGGCAATTATAGCTGACAGGAGGCAATGAGATTAGCGATCTTCAGCTCTCCACCGCAAGAAAAAGAAATAATCAAAAATAACTAAAAATCCTACTTGCACTACTAACACACTCCACAGAGCACAGAGGAAAAATTTTCACCTCAGTCTGTCAGCAACTGAGAGAAAAACTGGGGATTCATGGGAAAAGGGGATGTGACTAGAGCACAGAGAGGTGATGAATTAATTTGAAAGTTCTCTCAGTTGCTGTCAGAGAAGAGGATCTAACCCAGCTATGGAGTGTAGACACAGCACAATGGAAAACATTCAAATTCTTAAAAGAATTAATCATACGACTATGATATACTAAATAAAGATACGCTAAAAGGATATGGCTGTGATTTTAATTGTTTTTTTTACAAAATTCATAAGAGATTACCAAGAATCACAGGCATCGGGTTCAGGTTGCAATGACATAAAAATGACAAAATAGATTTCAGAGTATTGCAGTGCAAATCCTGACCTTTTGTATTTGTGTCCTGTGTTGAACACATGTTTCATTCTTTGCTCCTCACCCTATGGATACTTCTCCCAAGAACTAAAATTACTGCTATAAGCAAACCATAAAACATGAATCTGATTGAAAATAAATATTTCAGATTAGAATTTTTGTTGCAACATATAAAAAAGCAAGTGTAGATGTGAATTGCCTGCAAATTCTCCCCCCCTCCACAAACACTTTCTATAATATAGGGGGAAACATATAGATAGTTCTTGACTTAAAACAGTTCATTTAGTGACCGTTCTAGGTTACAACGGCACTAAAAAGTGACTTGTGACCATTTTTTGCACAACCATTGCAGCATCCCCATGGCCACATGATCAAAATTTGGATGCTTGGCAACTGAGTCATATTTATCTTCGAATGTTGCAGTGTCCTGGTGTCATGTGATCACCTTTTGCAAACTTTTGACAAGCAAAGTCAGTGGGGAAGTCAGATTCACTTAACAATCATGTTACTAATTTAACAACTGCAGTGTTTTACTTAACAACTGCGGCAAGAAAAATGGGGCAAAGCTCACTTAACAAATATCTGATTTAGCAACAATTTTGGGTTCAATTATCATCCGGAAGCTCCAGTTGGCTCAAAATGCAGTGGCTCACACGGCTTTGTGCAAGCCTCAGTGAACACATGTGTCATCTCTCCTACAGGAGCTGCATTGGTTGCAGATTTGCTTCTGGGTGCAATTCAAGATGCTGGTGGTCATCTTTAAAGCCCTTCATGGCTTGTAACCAGGTTATCTGAGGGAGCGTTTCTTGCCAGTCAAATCCGTATGTTTCAGTTTTTGACAACTGTGATATCTGGCATGTTGTGTTCCAAATGACAATCCATCTGTATTCGAAAGTCCCACAAGATCTTCACCTTCTCATTTTCAATAACTTTTTCCACTTTACGTTCCATGACTTTTGGGATACAGCTAAGTCATATTTTTTACATTTTTCTTCTTCTACAGTTTGATGGATTTGCAATAGCTCTCTAACCCCTATTTTTCTTGGCAGGTACAACTTGTCGATGTCACTTTGTGGATGTAAAGCTTGGCACATATTCAAAAGTTTGCACGTTTTCCAGTCCAAGTTTTCCAGTCCAGCCAAAGTCCAGTTGATGATTCCAGCTGAGTAACGTATCACTGGAACTACCCATGCTGTAGTTGTAGTTGTTGTTATTGTTATTATCATCATCATCATCTGGGGAAAATTAATATATGAAATCAATGTGTTAAGTCTTACAAAATTTTCCTAAAAATCAGATCCTTTATCTCTATTCAGGAGAATACAAGGCAAATGAAAAGACATTATTTTCATGCTTTAAAGCAGTGTTTCTCAACCTTGGCAAGACGGACTTCATCTCCCAGAATTCCAGAATTCCCCAACCAGCCATGCCATTCATCTCCAAGCATGAGATGTAGTCTCCTAAACCAATTCAGGGCGATGAAGTCCATTTTAAAATTGCTAAGGCTTAACAGTGTTTTAAAGTATTTCTAATTAGTGCTCGCTTCGGCAGCACATATACTAAATTTGGAATGATACAGAGAAGATTAGTATGCCCCCTGCGCAAGGATGACATGCAAATTTGTGAAGTGTTCCATATTTTTACCCCAAAATTATAGGCCAATATCGCTTTTAAATACTGATTATAAGATTTTTGCCAAAATAATAGCAAATAGACTAATAATAATTATGCAACAAATGATTCATAATGATCAATCTGGATTTATAACTGGGAGACAAATGAAATGTAATGTAAGACAAATTGTAAATTTATTGGAATATTTGGAAAGA
Source organism: Masticophis lateralis (assembly GCA_030761175.1). Classification (NCBI taxonomy): domain Eukaryota; kingdom Metazoa; phylum Chordata; class Lepidosauria; order Squamata; family Colubridae; genus Masticophis; species Masticophis lateralis. Next base: position 80,217,425 of record JAUDYJ010000004.1, read on the forward strand.
GAAAAACAAGTCTCTGCAAGCGCTTATTTTTTTGGATGCGGAGAAGGCATTTGATCAATTGAATTGGCAATTTTTATTGAAAATAATAGAAAAAATGCAGTTTGGAGAGTATTTTACACAATCTATTAGGGCAATATACCAGAGACAAACAGCACAAATAATAATTAATTAATGGTGGTTTAACAGAAACTTTTAAAATTGAAAAAGGAACAAGACAGGGATGTCCTTTGTCACCATTATTGTTTATTTTAACTTTGGAACCTTTATTGAATAAAATATGAGGGTCAAATAAAATAAAGGGAATTAAAATTAGACATCATGATTATAGACTAAGAGCATTCGCAGATGACTTGGTTGTTACTTTAACTCAACCAGTACAATCAGTTATAGGTTTAATGGACATAATTAGTCAATATGGACAAGTGTCTGGATTCAAAATAAACAAACAAAAAACAAAGGTAATAATTAAAAATATGATGGTAAAGGAAAAAAGAAAAACTAGAAAGATTAACGGGATTTGAAATAGTAAAAAAGGTTAAATATTTAGGGGTATATATTACAGCTTCAAATGTAATATAAGAATAATTATGAATTGTTATGGCAAAAAATACAGAAAGAGATGGAGAATTGGGAGAAACTACAATTATCTTTGTTGGGAAGAATCGCAGCAATAAAAATGATTTTTTATTTTTGTTCCAAATGATACCAGTACTCAAGAAAGATGTAAATTTGAGGGAATGGCAGAAGGGTATTAATATATTTGTTTGGGCAGGGAGAAGACCGAGAATAAAGTTAAAAATAATGCAAGATATATGTGAAAGAGGAGGTCTCAAAATGCCCAATTTAAGATTATACTATGAAGCAGCTGTCCTATTGATAATTAGTGACTGGATTAATTCAACAGAAGAAAGAATATTGAATATTGAAGGATATGATTTGTTATATGGTTGGCATGCTTATCTATTATATGATAAGAAGGTGGATAAGACTTTTAAAAGCCATATATTAAGGAATGCTTTGTTACGAGTTTAGAAAAAGTATCAATAGAGGTTAAACTATAAAATACCTATATGAGCAATACCCAGACATGCGATAGAGAATATAAATGTAGAACAAAAGCAAGAGGTGATTACCTATAAAGAGCTTCTTAAAATGGAAGGGGGTATATTGCAGTTAAAGTCCTTAAATGCATTAAAAGAGGAAAGGATAATCCAAACTTGGTTTCAGTATGGACAGCTGCAAGCTAGATGGAAAGAAGATCAGAGAATCGGTATCATACAGACAAGGAAAATTTGGTAAAACAAATTAGAGATCAAAGCCAAATGCATATAAAAAGATTATATAATATATTGATAGAAATAGATTCAGAAACGGAATTAGTTAAGGATTGTATGATAAAATGGGCACAAAATATTCAGGTACCAATAATGTTGGAATCCTGGGAAAAATATGGGTTAGAAATGTGAAATTTACGCAAGCGCAAAATTTAAGAGAAAATTTTTATAAAATGTTTTAAGATGGCATTTAGATCCTACAAAGCTAGCCTGTATGTATCCGAATTTGCAACCTAAATGTTGGAGGTGTGATTCTGATGATGCCACTTATTACCATATATGGTGGACTTGTAAAAAAGTTAAAGCATTTTGGATAAAAATATGGTGGATTATCCAAAATATTCTTAAAAAGAAGATAAAAGTTTACTCCACAGTTGTTTTTGTTAGGTATAATTACAGATTGTACGGTTATAGAGATTAAATTGATTTTAAATTTAATAACTGCAGCTACACTTTTGGTGGCACAATATTGGAAGAAGGAAGATCTGCCTACTATTGAAGAATGGACATTAAAATTAGCGAATTTAGCAGAAATGGCAAAAATTTCAGCATATTTGAAAGACTATTCACAAGAAAGATATATATCAGAATGGAGAAGATGGATTGATTATATTCAAAACAAATATCGGACCAAAAAGTATCAAATAGCTTATGAATGAATAGAAAAATTAAGAGTATTCATATTTAGTTAGGTAAAAGTGTGAAGTGGGGAATAGGAGTCCATAGATAGCTAGCCTAGTTTAGTATATGATTGTTAATTGTTATACCCTGTATTTTGTTCTGGGAAGTTCGGGGGTTGGGGGGGAGGGTGAGGAAGGGAGAGGGGAGGGGGAAGCATTTGAAAAAATTTTTGTAAAATTCTTTAATAAAAAAAAAGTATTTCTAACAAAAAAATGTTGGTCTCAGAATGTCACCAGTCAATGGTTTCAACAAAATAAAAGTATAGCCTAGTCTACAGCCCCCTCCCCCAAAGCTTTCCAAAGCCCTAAAAGCTAATGATAGTTTGCAAATACCACTATTTAATATTCCACTTATTGTAATTTAATATAATACAGCTGTTATGGAAGAAAGGATATAAGAGACATCCCATTGAGTCAGACAGAGTCAGGTTTATTGCGCAACATCCAGAACTCGATTCGCATCTGAGTTCTGAATGAAGAGGCAGAGATTACATGACTATTCTTATACTTTTCAAGACAAAGGATTCTGCTAATACAGCAACTTTCCATATATGGTTAACATACATTTGTTATATTTAATTGACATTTCCTAATTACTAAAGTTTTACATTATCCTTGCCAAACAATCATAATTCTTTTGTCAATTACTGAAGCATAAATTCTTCTGTTGATAAACGACTTCCAGCCCAGGTGGATATCCTTGGCCTAACCACCTTTTAGCTGTATGTCATCAGAATGCTCCGTATCTTCTGACAAGTTAGGGGCCTCTTAGAGTATCAAAGGATTTTAAGCTGAGTTTGTACATTCTCTAACCGGATGCATATCCTGTTTTCAGAATATAGTTGCTTTTAGAATATAGTGAATAGAAAGTTATCCAGTGGTCATCTATCAGATCCCACTTTAGCTACATTACAGCTTCATATGTTTACATCTAGTTCTGACTTGGAAGGCTGGAATATAGCACAAAAGAGATTACAGGAGGAAAAAAAATCCTCTTTTGTAAAATTTACCAGCTTATTTATTAAAAGGCAATGTTTACTTACCATAGTCAGCCCATAATCATGCAGCCACTGAATTTTTACATGCATTTTGAAATGCAACAACAGCCTATGAAGCAATTGAACCTTACAATTTTAGGTGCATAGATTAATAACATTAGTTTTATACTTCCTTATTATCCATCAGACTCCCTCTTTTCTGCTGTTTATGGTCCTAGCATGCTAGAATCAGGATGATTTCAAGATGTCTCCTACATTACATTACATTTTGTTCACCAGTTTTCATCTACATTAGTGTAATACCACGCTTCTTAGCATAACTGTTCTGCCTTTTGAAAATTGAAAGTTTTCTTTGTGTATGATGAAATCAGTGGATCTGAAATGATTCCCCAATTTCACATATATAAAGAACATATATAAAGAATATATAAAGTCAGTTTAGAAGAATACATCTTATTGGGGGGTTGTAAACTTCCATGGTTGTACATTTATCCCTATTTGTTCAGTGCCCAAGTTTGTCCCTTTCAAACTAAATTCCAAATTTCTTGCCAGCATACTATACTGTAATTCTACTGTAATTCAGAGGAATTTCTGGACAGAGAGACATACTGCAGAATCATATGTAATTTCAATCTGTTGCTTTTTCATGTTGTAATTCAGGGAAGTTGAAAGAATTTACTGTACTCTGATTGGAGGGTTTTCTACATTTTGTGTCCTGTCCTGGACATCCCCTTATTAAATTATACCAATGTTCCTCAACCTCAGCAATTTAAAAGGTGTGTTGGCTTCCAGAATTCTTTAGCTAACCATCCAGTATCCCACATTCATAATGCAAAACACACCTACAAAACACCTGACACAATTTGCTTATTGATTTCAAGTACTTCTCTTTCCCAATATTGACTATGTGACAGGCTGTAAAATAAAGAGCACAACTAAATAAAGAGGTAATAGAACCCTACATTATGAAAAACCAGGTGCTAAGAGACAGAAACCAAAATTATTTTTTTAAGAACAGATAGCCACTAATTGCAACTTGCAGCTGGGTTGTGTGCCACAGAGATAGAGTGTTGACAGGCCACCATTACCATCAGAGAATCAAATTTCAATACACCAGCTAAAAGAAAATCAGTCAAAGCAACACTCCGTTCATCAAATGCTGAAAACCACTCTAGCAGAATGCAGGGATGTTAAGAAAGAATGTTCCTTTGGCAGAAACTAATTATTGTGAATCAGGATTATAATATTTAAAACAGTTGCCTTTAATAATTTAAACGGTAAAGTTAAAAAATGAACAGTGGTAAATGCAAGCATTTTGTATTGACTCATCAATACCAAATCTACAATATCACAGTTAAAAGTGACATAGAACATAAGGTCTAGCGCGAGTATTAGTAAAACATGTGACATATGCAGAAATCAGCCCATGACAAACCTTATGACAAACCTTACACTCACAGAACGCGTAGATTGACATACAATCTAGATGTAGATTGACATTCTGCACACACAAAGTTGACTTCAATCGATTGATGGCAACTGCTTCGGCGAAACTGTTACATATGGGGTTTTAATGAAGAGGCAGGACACTCAGTGAGTGAAACAGCGCTTTATTTCAGCTCCGGTAAAACAAGTGTAAAATGTGTGCCATGGCAGCTCCTTTTAACAGCACATTTGTTCAAGATATGCAACAGAGCTACAAGGCAGGTAAGATACATTTCACGTCTCCCCATCCCCACCCCTCCCCACTTGCCATCCCCAAATTGCATCCAATTGGGGCAGGGACAGGAAGCCCTGCCATGCCCGGTGAGAGGGGGAGAAGAGACAGCAAGAAGAGCGAGCCCTGTCTTGCTCCATGTCTCTCGCTTCCTCCCCAGCCCCCTCAATAAAGAGCCAGGCACTGTGAGCCAGGTGGGCATAGGCTTTGGGCATCTGGGGCTGCTGGGGGTCACTCGGTGGAGAGGCAGGAGCAGGGCGGGAGTTTGCAAGGGATCTCTTCCCCTTTGTCTTCTCTCCCAAAAGCGCTCCTCAGGCGCAACCACTTCTGTAGCAGGAAACTCGTGGTGGCCTTCTGAAGGGTACCATAGCAGCAGCTATCACAATTTGTTAACTCTTATTTCATCACATGGCCTAGTACAGTCGAGACGAAATAAGGGTAAAAAAAATTATGGATAGCTACTGCTACAGTAACCTTCGGAAGGCCACCGCGAGGCACAAGGGGCGCATTGCTTGGCCTCCTGCTGCAGAAGTGGCCACAATCCATGGCAAAAATGGCCACGCTTGCTGGAGGGCTTATTTTCAGGGGAGGGCATATATTTATACCCACCCCAAAAATCAGGCTTGGCCTTATTTTTGGGACATGTCCTATTTTCGGGGAAACATGGTAGATAATACATGAAACTTTTTTTTCCTTCAAAAGGATATATGAGGTTAGTCACCCTCCCATAAATTCCTGAGCTTTCTCAGCCTGCATAGGATATATACAGCCCAAGGCCATTTTTAGGGTGTAAGACTGAGATATGATAAGATTAAAGATATGGATTTTTAAAATTATTTACTCACAAATCATAATAGTTTTGATACTTAGTGATTTATTAATTATGGTTTACAGTTTATTGTGTATACTCAGCTAATTGTGGTTTATTCAACAATAATAAGTACCCAATGGCTTAGTACCCAGCTGATAATAGATCCACAGCTACATCTACTAAACTGGTAATTCCTTTTCTGAATTACAGGCTGTAGTATTTCCAGGAGTTACTAAGACCCATTTACTGGAAATGCCACAATTTGAGGTGTAAAACATGATCTGTTGTAAAAATTCTATCCTTTCTAATTTGTTTTATTCAAGCTTTATCTTTAAAAGAAACAATTTAGGCATCTGCAAATATTGTGATTGCACACTGAAACTTGTTAATTGCAGTTGGCATTTACCCTACTTCCTATTTGCACACGCAATTATTCAATTGCATGAATAATCATACCAACTCTGCAGACAGTTTGTTAGGGGAATATCAAACTGATAAGAAATAATACAATTACTGTAATTCATTATAGTTGTAAAATCCATCTATAACTGTATAATTTCCAGAGATGGGGAAACAGGAAGTTAAAACAGGGAGATTTTACAAAGTTCAAACTCAAAGGTAGGAGATGCTGGGAAGATGTTATCTTTCATAGGTTTTCTGTAATTTATTTATCAGGTAATAGCTTGGTGAATCTGACTCTAAACATTCATTCAAGTTTGCATGTTCCCCACAATTAGTAGAATGCAAATGTGATGACCTCAGTGCCATGGCTGCAGCGACTCCCTTTTAAATAGAAGCAGCAAGGAAAGGGATTAGGATTAGAACTGAAATTAAATCAAGACCTAGGCACTGAAGGCAGAGATAAATACTGTATATTCTAATAGTAAGAGATGAAATTAATTATTGATTGGCATATGTGGCCAATAATTATGTCTCATCCTGATTTATTACTGCAAAATATTGGAAAAAATAAATTTAAGTGCAAGGTTGAGAAATGTAAATTTCTTATTGAGAAAGCAAGGCATTTTTAAAGAAAACAAGAGAAGAAAAAAAATGTACAGGACACGATGATATTGCCTGAAATTTTCGGAGCCCACCTTGCTATTAAAATAATTTTCAGAGTAAATGTTGATGGTCCACAGGCTCATAATATTCACCTACCATGATATAGTGTATTTCATAAGAAAAGAAGGGTTATCAAATTCCTTGCTGAAAAACAGAATGTTGTAGTTGGACTCACTTAAACAAATGAAGTTACACATAGCATCTAGTCCTTTGTTGTCATACCTTTCTTTCAAGATAGTTTTGGTAGCTCTTTCTTGAGAATGGTCCAGTTTCACATTAGGCTTTTAGACTACAAGTCAGTTAATGGATCATAAAGGAATGAAAGACCTGAAGGACCAGGTTAGAGACAGGAGAACTTGGAGAAAATCTACTTAGGTGGTTCCTAAGGGTCAATACCAACTTGATGGCACATAATCAATCAATCAGTCAGTCAGTCAATTATAATCACTGGGATTCATTCTAGAACAGCCCATTAAACACCAGTGGAGATGAACTAAGAGAGCAGCCCAATGTTGGGGGGAAATGAGATTGTACTGTATTAATAGATAACATTTTTACAGTTGTATACTTTGTACAGCTTGATTTACTTATGAAAGTATGTTGGGAATGTACATTTGAAAAATATATTCAGAAAACAATAAGAAATATAATTGAATTTAAAGGTGTTTAATTTTGTACAAATGATGATACTCACTGCTAAATTCTATAAAGAATATAGCTACTGTTCATGTTTGCTATTTGGGAAAAACCAGGCAGGTCAAAAGTTAACATAAACCAGTTATTGAGTGAAAAGGCATTTTTAACAGATCAGTACAACCAAAGCCTCATATTAAAATAGATTGAATGTTACTCTAACTCCATAGGCATCCATGGAGTTGGGATAGTGAAAGGGAAGTTATGAAACATGATACAAAACCCACAATTTACATTTTTGTGTCAGACACTAGGGTACAGGTACATAAGGGCGGACTTTATATCATGACATCACAGCATATGTCATCATTTTGATATAATTTGTTTTGTCAAGAATTTCTACAACTGATTCTAAGAATTTCTTCAAGAAATGCCTCTCTAGATATGGATGAAAATATGTTGTCAAATTTAGATTCATATACACTATAAAATATATAGTTCATGTATTAAATGTCAATGAAAATACAGAATAGTATTAAAATAGTTCATGTTAATGTTCCTTTTCTCTCTCTCTTTTTAATATAACAAACATCTAATCACATTCATTTACCAAATCTAAGCCCCTCATCCTGATTTTTTATTTTTGCAATTTCATTATTGCACCTGGAAGATATTGCTTATAAATGGAAAGCCCCTGGTTTCCACTGTTCTGCTATGCTCCAAACTTTTGATTTTTGTGGATTCTTCATTTTGTGCAACAAATTGCATTGGTCAATTCATCACTAATAATCAAGGATGAGCTAATACAGAATGTTAAAGAAACAAAATATCTCATAAAGAAAATAGGTTTCTTTATTTTCTTAAATCATCTATTTCTTGCAATGCACATTTGTATGAACTAAATAAATGACTAGTTTGTTACTTATGGACTGACTGAGAAGAATCAAAATCCTTGAAATGAGTGAGGTCCCTGAACTTTAGTGGGTTTTATTTGGACAAACTGATATTGTCATACAATGTACAGCACTTGCCTGAAAGTCAATAGTCTTACACAGAAATAATAGGGCTGCCTATAATTGATTTTATCACCACAGAAAAGGCATTTATGCTGCTTACTCATCTGCAAAATACATGCAAAAATGATTGCATCTCCTGTTGGCATACTGTGAAGCTTTATTTCAGAGGAATTAACACATTCTTGATATTCCATAAATAAAACTGGTTTTTGGTGAGTTTTAATAAAAGACTTGGTAGTAATTTTAAAGCTTGGTCTGGATAATAAAGCATTTGTATGCTAACCCTCTCCTAGCTAATGTGTTCAATAATTTTACATTATAAACCAATGAATGGTCTGTCAGTGTTACTAAGCTGTAACTTTTCTTTCCCATCTATGATAATGTAATACCTCTAGTTAGCAGTGAAGCCTGGCAACAGGGGCCCAGCAGTTGTTCCCCCACAAGAACAGAATTTCAACACTAAACTCTTAGCAAATGCATGGTAGTCCACCCAGTTCTTCAGAAAAGGAAGTTATAGGCAAGAACCACCAATTAGGATGGTCTTTCCAAAATCTACTATATTTAAAAATTGGAAACTGACACTTTCAAATCACCCATACTTCTTAAAAACCAAAGCTAAACAAAAAATCTCAACTCCAAACTCTAATGTAGAGAAAAACAGAACTTTCATGAGAGAAACTTATTTTCGTATGTGTGTGTGTGTGTGTGTGTGTGTGTGTGTGTGTGTATTCTTTTACATCCATAAGTACTTAGTGAACAGTGTGTTGTCTAGGTTGATATACTTTATATATAATACTAATAATTATAACATTATTTAGATATATATAACCATAACTTCTAACATTTGTGTATACATGGTAATTATAATGTATTCTATTATATATCAGTATACATAATACTATTTTCTCAATTTCTACTTTCTACCTCTTTTTTCTAACTCTTAATAAAATAGCCATCATATTAAGAAGTATTCTATATCTATCCACCATCTCTTGCTCTTTTTAGAATTTCAACTGTTACTGGCTTTTTGGTAAACCTTTCATACTTCTCCCTTGGGATCTTGTAACTTCTTACATCACACTTATTTAATCTAAGTATTTCATTGGCCTTGACATCTATCTCTTGCTGTTGGATCTCTAGAGCATCCCTGCATAATTCTTTCATCATTTTTGGGAGATCTTTCTCTTTATTCTCTTCTATATTTTGAACTCTTAAAGTGTAAATTATCTGTTCCATATTTAAGAATTATTACTATCTTTTCCATATCTTTATCTGCTTGTATCAATTTTTGATTTTTCTTCTCTATTCTTTCTCCAGCTTCTTCTGATTTCTCTTCTATTTCTTGCATTTTTTGTTCATCTTTTATTGTCATTTGCTGGGGGTTTTCTAGTCTCACATCTGTATCCTGCATCAGTTCCATCATCCCCCTATGATTCCTTGTCACATATTACTAAATACATTGAAACATCAATAATATTTCTTTATGAACTGTATTTGTTTTCCCCTGTTGAAACATTTTGTAATAATTTAATATGCTGATAGTTGCTCAATATTCTACCAAGATTCCAATATACCAGTTGCCTAGAAACACCAAAAATGCCAGTATTAATAAAGTTTACTCAAACCTGGGACTATTCCTCAAAATCCCCTAAATGTATAACCCTTAAAATTTTCCAATTTGCACCCTCTAAATTATCCAAAGTTTTAAATCTTGTTTAATTTTTCTTCTTTCGCCTCGTAAAGTGTTCCATCAAATAGTATTAATAATTCAAATTGGCCCACCAGTTTTTCCCAAATGTTTTTAATCCAGAATCAAATATTCAGTTTCAAGGATGTTTCTTGTTTAAATATTCAGACTATGAAAAAAATAAGATATTTGGGGATTCAATTGATAGCGAGATGCATCACACTTAAAGAAGGTAACTATGATAAATTAATGGCGCAAATTAGGTCTGATTTGGAAAAATGGGGGAAATTACAGCTATCTATAATGGGCAGAATAGCCAACATCAAAATTAATGTTCTTCCAAAAATTTTGTTTTTATTTCAATGCATACCAATTCGGCTCAAAAAAGATGTTTTTACAAATTTGGACAGACTCATTTCAAAATTCATATGGCAAGGGAAACGACCAAGAATCAGATTCAAATTATTACAAGATGCTAGAGAAAGAGGAGGATTTGGCCTACTGGACAAAGTATTATCAGGCAGCAGTGTTGGTTTGGCTAAGTGAGTGGATGCATCTTAAAAACACAAGGCTACTGGCACTAGAAGGTCATGACTTACAGACAGGGTGGCATGCTATTCTATGGGGGGGAAAACATTTAGTCCATCAGTACTTCTGAAGGCATTATTGTCGAGACCCACCCGGCTTGACACTTCAGGGGGAAAAATGGCTGTATACCAGAATGGGGGGGGGGGGGAAGCATAGAAGCACGTTACGAGCTGAAAGGGGGCAACCAGCAAGAAACGAAGACGCTGCTATGGAAGGAGGGGATACTCACGGTGGTGGGGGTGTTAGGCAGGGTTTAGGCGGTCACACTGCGGCCAGGATAGGGCAGAGTCTAGACATTGGCGGGTGATGTCATATATATAAGAAACGCCAGGAGCAAACCCGGAAGCATCGCTAATAGGAAGACGCTGCGGCGTGTTACTTTAAAAAGGGGGTTTGAAGCAGGAACCACCGACGCCGGCTTTGTTATCTCGGTTGAACTCAGCGATGTCTGCGACAGTCTGGAACACGAAATAAACTTTGATCCTGCTATGGAGCATACCTGACTGCAGTGTCATTCATTGGGTGACCAGGACTGTTGAGCGGTCTGAGAATTATATTAGGAGAGCACTATTAGATATTTGGAAAAAAACAAAAAGAAATAATTATATGGAAATTCCTAATTGGGTGTCAACATTAGAAATGTACACACATCCAAATTTGACAAAACAAGGGGGAGCTGTCACCTATAAAGATATTTTGAATAAGAAAGGAGAATTAAAAGCAAAAAATTTATGTATGTATGTATGTATGTATGTATGTATTTATTTATTTAATTTTTATACCACCCTTCTCCCAGAGGACTCAGGGCGGTGTACAGCCAACAGTAAAACACACTCAAATGCAAAATTTAAAAGCAGTTTAAAAACATATTAAATAATTTGGCTCTAATTGTTAAAAGTAAGCCCGAATTAAAATTCATGTTTAGGCCAGCCCAGCTTGTTGGAACAATAACATCTTGAGGGCACAGCGAAAGGTGCATAGGTCAGGGATTGTCCGTACCTCTGGGGGCAATTCGTTCCAGAGGGCAGGTGCACCCACAGAGAAGGCCGCCAGTCGACTTTGTTTGACCGATGGCAACTTGAGGAGTCCCTCTCTGTGGGAGCGTATTGGCCAGTGGGAGGCTTTCGGCAGCAGGTGGTCTCATTAGTAGTCAGGTCCTAAGCCATGGAGCGCTTTAAAGATAGTCACCAACACCTTGAATCACACCCGGAAGACCACCAGAAGCCAGTGTAGCTCGCACAGAAAAGGTGTTACATGGGTGCGCCTTGTCACTCCCAAAATCGCCCGCACGGCCGCATTCTGGACCAGTTGGAGCCTCCGAGTACTCTTCAAGGGAAGCCCCATGTAGAGAGCATTACAATAGTCCAGACGGGAAGTGACGAGGGCATGAGTGACCATGCGCAAGGAGTCCCGGTCCAGAAAGGGACGCAACTGATGAATCAGGCGAACCTGATAAAAAAAAACCCTGGCCACAGCCGTCACATGCTCTTCTAGCGACAGTCGTGCATCCAGGAGGACACCCAAGTTGCAGGCCCTCTCTGTGGGTGCCAAGGTCTCACCCCCAATAGTCAGCAATGGAACCAGCTGGCTATACTGAGACGCCAGGAACCACAGCCACTCAGTCTTGGAGGGGTTGAGTCTGAGCCTGTTTCTCCCCATCCAGATCCGCACTGGGATATCACGTCAAGTGCATCATTGGGATGGTCCAGGGTGGAAATGTACAGCTGAGTATCATCAGCATACTGATGGAATACTTTAAAGGGAGAAGGAATTGAATTGGAATGGTGGGTGTATCTCTAAATTTAATCTAAATTTAGCAAAGATAAAAAGGAATGGGGCATAAAGCAAGAACCATCAGAATTAGATAAAATTTTATTTAGCAGGGAAAGCAAGGCCATAAGTAAACTATATCGATATTTATTAGAACAAGATATGATTGAGGAACAGGTGGAAGAAACTATGATAATTTGGTGTAAATATTTTGGGCACAATATCAATTTGGACAATTGGCAAAGTTTATGGGGAAAAAATTTAAAAATCACACTAGCAACTTCCTATAAGGAAAACCTCTATAAGATATTCTATAGGTAGCACCTCCCCCCCCCCACAAGATTAGCATGAATGAATAAGGGGAAATCCTCGATATGCTGGAAGCGTGGAGAGACCATTGGGAATTACTATCACATGTGGTGGGAATGCCCAAAGGTGCAAAAATTTTGGAATTTACTAAAGAACTGGCTGGAAGAAATTTTGCTAACAGAGGTCAAACCAGAATTTTTCTTATTAGGAATTATAGAAAGAAAATATAAGAAAGATACAAATTATTTATTACTGCATATACTCACAGCGACACAAATAGCTTTCGCTCAAAAATGGAAAGAGAAAGATATTCCAACTGAAGAGGAAATATTACTGAAAATCTTTAACTGCGCAGAAATGGACAGACTTGCTTTGGAACTCCAGGATAAAAGTGAAATTAAGTACTACAAAATCTGGGAACAATTTTATGATTGGATAGATAACAAGAGGGTAGCCAAGACAAATGTATAGTGTTAGAATAAAAATATAGATGTTATTATAGATAAATGTATGTTTAAGAGATAAATAAATATACAGAAATAAGGGAAAAAGTAATTAATATCATATCATATTATGTTTAAATAGTGAACAAAGCTTAAGAACTATATGTTTATATGAGTACTAATATTATTATAAAATGACAGAAGATGTTTGGAAACAGTGATGTCATATCTATGTCCAATGATTTTTTAAATTTTGTATTATTAATAAAAAGCTTTTTTTAAAAAAGGATGTTTCTTGTTAATTATAGTCCACCTTGCTTTAAAAATCTTCAAAAGGCTCACTAAATATTTCCAAGCAGCCAAATGTCAGTGGATATGAAACCAGAATAAAAGGCCTTCCAGGTGTTGTTTGCCTTTCACTATTTCCTTTCTTCTCCTCTTTGTTTTTCTTGTATTATCAATTAATCCTCACCTGCCAAGGTCTTTTCCCACCGTGTACTAGTATAATACCTTCTTTCACCAGTAGGTGGTACCCCGCTCTAAGTTCCAGCATTAAACAAAGCAAAGATAGAACAGTTGCTTGTCAAAAAGATTGAGGGGGGAAAATTCCCTTTTCCTTATACTTCCAGTAATCAAACAGTGTTATTTGCAAATTAAGTCACTTTTCACACTATTACAAGCTCCAGTCCAGGGTTTCTATATTTTAAAGCTTCATAGTTTTCCACTATCAGTTGGGTTCACTTTCAGGTCTCTAATCTTTCCCTGTGTGTTAAATCACCACTTTATTAGTGTTTTGGAGAGTCTTTTTTAAAGAGTTTTTTTATTTGGGTTTAAATCTGTACTATAGAAATTGAATGTTTTCTCACCGAGTTACAATCTGTCCACAAACCACTCCAGCTCATAATCTTCTTGTCCCAGTTGTCACAGCTTTGGTGTTGCCAAAATGGCTGTTGTCTCTGCTGCCAATCAGGAGGGTATCTTTCGATCAAGCTAGGAAATTGCTGTTTTCTCGCAATCTACAAAGCGTTCTGCCTTTCTTCACCACCCCTCCAGGGTGGCTTTGATCCCATAGGGTCTCCTGGCAAGCAGGTATTGGCTGGGTTTCATAATGCTCCATGGAGCTCCGCTATCCTATATCCGTCCTGAGATGCCAACTGCTGAATCCCGAGAGAAACTTATTTTCATCATAAAGAATATTTACACTATAGAAAATTCATATAGCTGAGCCTTTAGATTTTAACAACTTCTAGCTGAACTTCAGCAAAATAGCACAGATACCATAATCTCTAATTTTTTTGTCCCAACACCTGAAATCCATGGTATGATGTTATGATGATGATGTTTTAGCACTAGCCAAGTTAGTGGCTTTGTAAGTATCATAGAGATATGAGTGTTTGATACAGGTAACTTGACTAAGTTATGACAGCATTATAAATCATGAATCAAAACTATGAGAGAAAGGTCTTTGTTTTCATGACATCTTCCATAATTTTATGACTCTTCTCAAATCTTGTTTTCTTCAGAGAGAAGATTCTTGGGATGACCCAGAACCGTATATAGTATTGTACAAATAGCCATATCAACAATATATGTTATTACATTGCAGTCATTGCTCTGTCATTTTATTAATCTATTAGAAATTGCTTTTCTAATGGATTAATAATTAGGAACATTATTCATTCCAATTGTGTCACCAAAAAGCTCTAGGACACATCTAACAGCAATATAAAGCTTTTTTAGGCAAAAGGAGCCTTAGGAGTTTAGAAGAATTACACATTCCATTATACAGAAGTTAAGTTTTATTGATACATTTTAGTGATTCTAGGAAAATACATGCAGGTTCTCTATTTCACCCATACTTTTAAAAGTTGGTACTTTTAAAAGTCAATTCATTTGTGTATTCTCATTGGTAAGCCCCACTGACTTGATTGCAGCAAGGCTTTATCCCTAGAAGTGTGTTGGTGGCTGTAACCTTGATCAGACTTATTTTTCCATTATGTTCATTAAAATCTGTTTTTAGAACAGTCATTTCAGTACCTGTTTCTCTTGCCTTTAATTGATTTCTTACATTTATCTTCTAAACATATCACTAATTTTTCTAAGACTTGTAGAGCAATGTGTCCGGCTAGAGTTGTCTTAAGAAATAAGATGCCTCTCACATTTTGATAATAAAGAAAAAAAAAACTTTTATTTGTTAGAACAACGTCTTCACGGACTCATATGCAGTCAGGAAATGACCTCTGCTCCATAATCCCTCCCTTTCCTGGCTTGCTTCCTTATCCTATTGGTCATTATCTAAATCATTCTACGGCAGTCTCTCTTACTAATCCCACAGGAATTTAACCCCCTCTTTACTATGTCAGCACTGGAGGCTGACATCCGGCCCCTCTCCCTTCATTCTTCAGCAAAACTTGCACAAGATAAAACAACAGGTCTAATACCATTACCCCGTCTGGGACTGTGTCCCACCCCCTCCCGGCCTGTCCGGGTGATCTGCATGGAATTTAGCTATAAGGTGGTCAGCTTGAATGTTCGTGCTCTTCACCCATGATGCTTCTGACGATGAGTAACCCTTCCACTTAATTAAGTATTGGAGGCGGCCTCTGTGCCACCTCGAATCGAGAATTCGCTGTACTTCATAATGAGTTTGGCCCCCAATGATCAAGGGCCCTGGGGGATCACGTGGCACCGGCCTTAAAGTTGACCCCACCACAGGCTTCAGAAGACTACTGTGAAAAACGGGGTGTATCTTTCCTAGTAACCGGGGCAACTGCAATTGTACCGTGACCGGGTTGATTATTTTTACTATAGGAAATGGTCCTATAAATTTCGGGCCCAATTTCCTAGTTGGGAGTTTGAGTCTCAAGTACTTAGTGGAGAGGTAGACGTTCTCTCCTACTCGGAACGGTCTTTGAGGGGCTCGGTGCTTATCTGCTTGCTTCTTATAAGCCTGTGCCACCTTGTCTAATGCCTTTTTGACGTTCTCCCAGGATTCTCTTAGCATCGCTATCCAATCGTTCAAACTGACTGAAGAAGGGGGTTCCCTGGGATATTCTGGCATGGGGACAAAATCCATACCACTCACTACCTTGAATGGGGTTAGTCCTGTACTACTGTGGACAGCATTGTTGTACGCAACCTCCGCAAAAGATAGGTCCGCCCAGTTCGACTGTTGGTAGTCTACATAGCACCTCAAGTACTGCTCTAACATGGCATTCAGTCTCTCTGCCCCGCCATTGGTGCTCGGGTGAAATGCTGAGCTGAGACCTTGGGATGATCCTATGGATCGTAGGAATTCCCTCCAAAATTTCGCTGTGAACTGGACACCTCGGTCGGAGATGATTCTTCTGGGTACTCCATGCAAGCGGTAGATGTGTTTCACAAACAGCTTGGCCAATTGGCGGGCTGAGGGTAGCCCACTACAGGGTATGAAATGTGCCTGTTTGGAGAATAAGTCTATTACGGTCCAGATCACCGAGTGGTGTTTTCGCCACTCTTCGGCAGCTCTACTATAAAGTCCATTGCAATCTCCTCCCATGGTCTTGTCGGTTCAGCTACTGGCTGCAGTAACCCAGGAGGTTTTCCTGGTCGGTTTTTCATTGTGGCACAGATGGTGCAGCTCTTCACATAGCTGTCCACGTCTTTCCTCATGTGAGGCCACCAAAATTGTCTTCGTACTAAGTGCAGAGTCTTTAGAAAACCAAAATGGCCTGCTGGTCTAACGTCGTGGCTCCTTTTGAGGACTAGGGTGCATAGAGTTTCTGGGACGTAAAGTTTCGTCCCTTTCCATGCTACGTCGTTCCTCCTTGTCAAAAGATGCTGATTGTCTCGGAACCAGGGGTCCGCCAATGTCTCTGTTTTGAGCCGTGTCGTCAGGTCACCCGCTGGTTGGCCCTGCTGATCGCGATGCTGGCGTCTGGTGGTTACTTGACCCACTCCTTGAGGCGAGGGGATGATGGCATTCACCACCTGCTCCCGTTCACTGTTGTACTAGGGCATTCGGGAGAGGGCATCGGCCAGAAAATTCTTCCCCCCTGGGATGTGTTTCAGCTCGAAGTTGAACCGATTGAAGTATTGGGCCCATCGGACTTGTCTGGGTGATAATTTCCGTGGGGTCCTAAAGGCCTCCAGGTTTTTATGGTCAGTCCGAACCTCGAACGGTGTCTGGTTTCCTTCTAACAGATGTCGCCAGGTCAACAGCGCCCACCTCACTGCAAACGCTTCCTTTTCCCATGTTGCCCAGCGACTCTCTGTGTCGGTGAATTTGCGGGAAGTGTAAGCACAGGGCTGAAGGTTCCCTTGGCTGTTCTTTTGGAGTAGAACCGCTCCCACTGCCACGTCACTGGCATCTGTTTGGATGACGAAAGACTGGTTGGGATCAGGATGTTTCAAGACTGGTTCTTTTGCAAACATTTCTTTTAGTGTTTCAAAGGCTTGTAGGCAGGCCGGGCTCCACTGTAGAGGCTGTCCTGGGCGAGGTTTTGTTGCTGGACTCCCTGTTTTTAAGAGGTCGGTTAGAGGTTTGGCAATTTTTGCAAAAGAGGGGATAAATTGTCTGTAGAAGTTCGCGAACCCCAAGAAGCTTTGCAGTTGCTTGCGGGTGCGTGGGGGTTGCCAGTCAAGGACAGATTGTACTTTGGCTGGGTCCATTTCTATCCCCTCATTGGACACTCGGTAGCCTAAGTAGTCTAGCCGTGACTGGTGGAACTCGCATTTCGACAGTTTGACATAGAGGTTCGCTTTCAGCAGACGAGGGGTATGTGTTCGTCTATGGTTTCTGTGTAAATGAGAATGTCGTCCAGGTAGACGAGGACCCCCTTATAAAGGTGATCATGTAAAACTTCATTTATCAGTTGCATGAACACCGCCAGTGCTCCCTGTAGTCCGAAAGGCATCACTTTAAATTGAAAACTTCCTAGGGGGCAGTTAAATGCTGTCTTCCACTTGTCTCCTTCCTTGATGCGTATGCGGTAGTAGGCTTCACAAAGGCCTAGTTTGGTAAAAACCTTCCCTTTGGCCAAGTGAGCTAGCATGTCTTTCATGAGGGGGAGGGGGTATAAGTTGTGCACGGAGACACAGTTTATCCCGCAAAAATCGACCACCAGACGCATGGAGCCGTCTTTCTTCTCCCTGAAGAAAACTGGTGCCGCTACCCGTGGTTTGGCTGGTTCGATAAAACCCCTTTGTAGGTTCTTGTCTATGTACTTTCGCAGTTCTTGCATTTCACGGGGTGTCATGGCGTACAATTTAGGTTTTGGTAGTTTCAAACCAGGGATGATTTCGATAGTGCAATCAGCGTCGCGGTGGGGTGGTAGTACGTCACACTCGGTCTCGCTAAATACTTCTGCCAAGTCTTGGTACTCTTTTGGGATCTGGTTCTGGCCATGGGAGGTGCTGGAGGTGGCTGCCAGTTGCTCTGTTGTCCCTTTACAGGGCGGGTTGGGCACCTGTGTTGGAGGCGTCTTTTGTCCCTCTAGAGGGAGGGGTTGGACCCCCTGGGTGGGAGGAGGGGCCGTTTTCTCTGGTTGTGGTGGCAGGGGGTGGGGTCCCCTTGCTATCCTCAGTCTGCGGGTCCCTTCTTGCCACCAGATGGTGGGGCCCCACTTGTCCAGCCAGGAGAGTCCCAGTATGACTGGGTTGGTCATCTTGGGGGCTATTATGAACCAAATCATTTCCCAGTGATCCGCTAGCTCCAGCTTCACCGGCTCGGTCAAATGTGTGGCATCCGCCCCCCCTAGTAGGGATCCATCAACTTGCTGAAAATGGATTGGGTGGCTGAGCCTTTTAGCCCAGATCCCCAGTTTTAGGACTGTGGGTAGGTTAATCCGGCACCTCGTGCAACCCGAATCTACTAGGGCTTGGAAAGTCCCTTGGGTACCTGTTTTTGGGGCTGTTAGGCATATGGGGAAAAGAAAAGGGTGGATGGGTGCGCTCACCATTGGGTCGTTTTTACCATCGTCATCGCCCTCATACAGTTCGGGGGGTTGATTCACATCGTCGGAGCTCCCCCTATTTTCAGTCAGATGGGCAAAAACTTCTGCAGTCGGGGAAAGTCTTAATGGTGCCTTGGTGGTGTGCCTGGGTCCTCGTTCCAGTTGTGCCTTGGCCGGGGGCTCTGTTTTTGGCCCCAAGGTTCCACACGCTGCTGCCAAATGCCCAACTCCCCCACACCTGTAGCACCTCAGTGGACTCTGTGGGGTGGATGGCCTCTGGGTGGCCCGTGATGCTGTAGTTTCTGGTCTGATAGATGGTTCCTGGTCCAGCTGGGTTTTCTCCTTTGCCTGTGGTTGTTTTAGCATGTTGTTGGCACGTAGCCCTCTCTCAACTTGCGTCGCTATCCGGAACCAGTCAGACAGTTGGTTCGGAATATCTCGATAAGCAGTCACTTGGGCGATTTGCTTCTCTAAGCTTGTTCTAAAGAAGTATACTAGCAGTCGTTCAGGTAAAGGAGGTAAAGTCCCAACAACTTTCCTGAACTCACGGAAATGTTCTTGGATAGGCTTCCCCCTCTGCATTAGGTGCCTGAGCTCATCTTCTACATAGGGATTGTCCCCTGTTTCTTCGAAGCGGGCTCGCAGCAGTTGTAAGAAACCATCTGCATCTTGCAGTTGGGGGGCCCTGTATTTGTACTGGGCCGCTGACCAGCTCCTTGCTTCTCCCTCCAGACCTTCTGCGATGGCACTGACCAGGGCCCTGGGGAAAGGGTAAAGGTGTGCGTAGCGCTCGATGTAAATCTCAGCTGCATCGAGAAATTGAGCTAGCAGGTCCGGATCCCCATCAAATTTCCCTCTGAATCGGGGTGGTTCCACCCTCAGTGGCCTCTCCTCCCATTGCGGGGGTCTGTGAGCCTGCTCATGGTGCCCTTGGGCTTCTTCATCATCTCCCATTTGGGTGCAGGGGAGTGATGCCGTGGCTGGGCTGGGTCGCTTGCTGAGCAGGGAGGGAAGCCCTGAGTGCATTTTGGAGCTTTTTTCTCTCATCTTTTTTTTTCCCCCTTGTGTGTGTGTGGGGGGGGGGCTATGCTGCCGTTTGGAGAGCCATAGAACCTTCCCCCCTTACCTGCCACTTGATGGGAGTCCAGCAAAAGGCATCATAATTTTTTCCTTTTCTGAGGCAAACCTCCGGTGGAGATTGTTTCTTCCATGGCCACTGATAAGGTTTGTTTACCTACGGAAACATCTGAAGGTCTGCCAACGTCGGCGTGGAGTAGCTTAGGAATGGATAAATATTTTTAGAAGAAAAGTTTTTGAAGAGATCATTTCTTTTTGTTTTAAAAAACGATTTCCTGACTGTCTGTCCGGCTAGAGTTGTCTTAAGAAATAAACGGCAGTCTCTCTTACTAATCCCACAGGAATTTAACCCCCTCTTTACTATGTCAGCACTGGAGGCTGACACAATGAAGGCATTCATATTGAATGAAATGCTCCAGGAGTAAATTTGTTTTTTAATTTTTTTAAAAAAAAGTCATATTTTTTTATCATATATTTTATCTGTAGGTGTTTTTGGAGTAATGTTTTCAGCAGGACTTCTCAAATGCCTTGGATTTGCCTGCAAAAACACCAAATACTTTTATGGGCCAAATCAAAGTGCATTTAACATTAGAGGTTGTGCCATTAACCTCAACTTAATATTATGTCTGAGTAAACAAAAATAAATTACAATTATAACCATGTAGCAACAATGTGGAGCAGTGGTGGGTTACCCCCGGTTCGCACCAGTTCTATAGAACCGGTAGTAAAACTGGTAGGAGGCTCCGCCCACCGACCCCAGCATCATCAGAATGCTTCTGCGCATGAGCAGAAGAGCATGCACACAGCCCCATTGTGAACCAGTAGTAAAGGTAAGTAGAATCCACCCCTAATGTGGAGATATAAAGCTATCCTATTGTTATTCATAAATACATACCCAAATTCAATGGACTTTACTCTCTGATATGTTTCTTTAAAGCTGCAGTAATATATAGTTATAATATATAGTTATATATTAACAACAATTGAACATTCTGCAAGGAACTTCCTGATAGAGCCATATTTTTATTTTCGCTACACTTCTACTTATTGCTCAACTTCAAATGGTATCTGTCTAAAGATATATCTATTTACCAATAGAATGTTTCTAGAGATCAGTCTATTCTTTGGAAAAACTGTTCATGTGTAAAAGAAGAACAGGAACTCATACAGTGAATTCTATCACTATTCTTTTCTTCTTCTTTTTTTTTGTAGGCTTTTTTAAAAAGCCTCCATGTTCTCTCTTCGGCATGGATAGGATTTTAAAGGAGAGCACACAGGTTCAATTTTTTAAAAATCTTATTTCCAGGATCCAGCATTAACAGCAAAAGCTGACAGAAGAACCCTAAGATTTCTCCTCTCTGCACTGCCTCGGCTTTTTCTTCTTTCTTTTGTTTGTGCACACATTTGGCCACTTATTTTTCCTCCCTTTCAGCCAGATTTGGGTGATTATCAAGTAAAACAAAGTCAAGTATGGTTCAGCAGACAGTAGTTTCACCTGTTAAACAGAAAGGAAAGCAGACTTTGAAAGGAGATGAGGATCCCCAAGTCCCAACTCTGGACTATGGAAGAAAGGCAGTTCAAACACAGAAGAAAAAATGTTCAAGAGCTAGCAAAGAGAAACCAATCAGATAATCAAAAGGGCAAGCTTACAAATATTTCTGCTTTGCAATAAGATTGATTTATTTTAATAAAATCTGCTAGTCAAAAGAGGGGTTACCAGACTCCTGATTTTTGGCTACCAACAGAGCTCTCCTTTTATAAGGTATCAAGTAATTGAAACCCTCTCTTTAAATTTTATCTTCAGATATTTAAATCACCTAAAAGAGAAGCACTGGAACATTTTTAAATAGGGATGAGGATCAGATTCCATGGGAAAACAATTGGCCTGCTAGCATTAATGCTAGCGGTTCGCTCCCACAGAGAGGGCCTCCTCAGGGTGCCGT
This sequence comes from Masticophis lateralis, assembly GCA_030761175.1. Taxonomy (NCBI): domain Eukaryota; kingdom Metazoa; phylum Chordata; class Lepidosauria; order Squamata; family Colubridae; genus Masticophis; species Masticophis lateralis. The sequence goes on from JAUDYJ010000004.1 coordinate 80,239,429, forward strand.
CAGCCAGACAGTGCCGGCTGGCGACCCCCAGGGGGAGAGCATTCTCTGTGGTAGCCCCCACCCTCTGGAACGATCTCCCTCCAGATCTGAGAACTATCGCTGACCTCCGGACCTTTCCTCGGGCTTTGAAGACTCATCTCTTCCAACTTGCCGGACTTGCCTGATCCCTCCTATTTTTAAATATTTTAAATTATTTTAAATTTTTAGAGTTTTAGAGTTTTTATTCGGTTTGTATTTTCAGCCTAAATTTATATTGATTTTAGTACGTTTTAACTTATTGTATTGCATTGGTTTTAAATTGGCTGTTCACCGCCCTGAGTCCGGAAGGAGAAGGGCGGTATAGAAATTTAATAAATAAATAAATAAATAAATAAATTAAGGAAGCAACATGTCCTCTAGCGCAGACCTATAGTGATAATGCCTCTCCACCAACTCCTCAAATCTGTTCGTTTGTTTGTTTGTTTCTTCTATTCAGAAAAAGAATAAAAAGGTATATTTCATTTCCTTCCTCACTTGCTTTTTTTGGGGGTGGGAATTGAGAGAGTTTCCATTTAGTCTTCAAACAGAAGTTTCTGTTTGAAGTTTTCTGTTTTACAAAAAAACTGAATGTTAAAGAAACAGAAGAAAGTTGGAGTTTTATGTGCAACAACATGGTTGAACAGAGCTTGTGATCAGTTTGTTTTCACTGATTCACAGAATAGAGTGCTGAATCCATGACATTCTTTTCTAGGAGGAGCACCTCATCACGAGTTTCCATTGTCACTGCTCTATAGAGTGAAGGAATGAAGACAAATAGTGGGGAAGACAGGAAGTATCAACCGTGCCATGCGGAAATGATCCTATTTTCAGCAGAAAAGTTAGAATGAAAAGCTTTAAACTATTGTACTGTAAGCTTCCAGCTTTTTCAAACAATCCTTGTTTCCTAATATCAAAACAGTTTAAAATAATTGAACCAAGGTTAGATCAAAACATTCTCCTAACAGTCAAATGGACAAAATATAGCATTTCAGCTACCAAACTGGATATAACAGAGGAAAGGGGGTGGGGGGGGGGGAATTCAAGCTTTGCTGAATATACTCCATAAAAGGAAAATGCTACAGACTTCCTTGTATCACTGGTAATTCTCAAGAATATCAAGTCTTATCAGACAGCAAAAGTAGAATAAATACTATCATATGCAAGTAAAGGGAATAGTAACATAATTTATGAGGAACACCAGGCCATATTTTCTCAGGTAGTAAAGTAATACAAGTCAATACATGCTGAATTTTTCTCATCCTGGCATTCTCAAGATGTGTTGGAATTTAAGGAGCAGCTGCACCATCACCATTTCAAGTCTCAATTGCTCAAAAGCAGGTTGAAGATCACAAACATTTTCACTTTTGCCAAAGTCAAAATGTTGAAAATAAAGAGCAAAGGACCCCATTCTAAGCAAATCATGGAGTAAGAAAACTCTCCTCATATCTGAACAAAATAAACATACACCATGAATATGTGTTCCCACAAGAGAGATCTGAAAAGCTATTTCCTCCTTGAAATACCAGTTGGGACAACTGAAGTTTGGGAGATAAGGCAAAGCAAGAGTTCCTAAGAACAGGTAAATGCAGTGCCCAACAACAGAATCTCAGCATGTCAGATAAATTGTAGGTACTGTGGTTTTCCAATCATACCATAACTAAACTAACCTTACAAAAAGAAGTTGATTCTGGAACTATGAAAATCTGAGGAAAGAAGTCAAATACCTCTGTATGGTGTTGAGTCCTCACAGTTACGACTCTACGCGGCCCGCGGCTTACCCTAACCCTAACCCTAACCCTTGCGTCTGACAGCTCGCTATTTAAGCAGCTGTCAGGGAGTCGTGTTGAGTTCAGTTCAGTTCAGTTCAGTTCAGACACTGGTTAATGTTTTGTCTTGTTAGGGGCTGTTAATAAAGTTGAGTTCAAGCAACCAAGCCTCTGTCTATGTTCGCCCACTGAATATTACAGATAGTACCTTCTTGAGAAAGGTTTGTTGAACATTTCATACAATACTTTGTGGATGTATATTATAAATCAGGTGTAGAGACCTGCTGTTGCTTTGAATTACCAACTCCCAAAAATCCATGTAGTATGCCCACAGGTAAGAATGTTTGGAGATGAAGTTCAGCAGTATCTACAAGGACACAGATTCCCCATTAAAGGTGTAGACAAATAGAATTCTGAATATCTATAAGAGCAAATTTAGCAAATGGTGAACTGTGACAGAATTATAGTCAAAGACCCACAAAGAAGAAGACAAGATTCACTATAGTTGAAGAGTCATTCAGAAATTTGCTTTGTAGGGCTCTGCATGCCCATAAAACATGTTGGAATGCAAATGCAATCTCTCTTAAAATATCAATTTTTTCCCTTAAGAGTTCTATAGGAATTTGAAAAGAGTCATGCCTATTTTAAAGGCTTGCTTTTTAAAGGCTATGTCAGTTTTAAGGCCCAAGAGGAAGCCTGATAAAAAAGAAGTCTGACAACTTTAGAGAAATCATATGCTCATTCTCCCTGTGCATTTTGGAGTAGGCCTTTCAAATCCATTTTAAAGTATGAGTAGGCCTAGTCCTTAGTTCACAACACCAGAGGGTTGCATCTTCCAAAAGGATGTGTATATGCACTTTTCACACATCTCTTAATGAACTGAATGATTGATGCTGTTTGCACTTCTCTCAACATGAGTAGAGTGGTGGGATGCAAGTTTAATATATCCAGGAATGCAGTTCCATTTCATTATCACCAAACTATAATCGAATAAGGTAAATGCAATGGTAGGACTCTGAGTTTAAGCTCTCAATAGTTATATAGAAAATGAAGAGTAAATTCCAAAGTTTATATCAAGCACTGAATGTTAGTCTCAGATGTATTCTGCAATGCAGGGATGAAGTCTCTGACCTACATTAATGTATTAGATAGTGTAATTATTGCAAAAAAATATATAGATTTTAGTTAAAATCATTATTTAAGCACATTGTGTATTGTATGTGCTTGCTCAAACACAACATTTTAATTTAGGCAGACTGCAGTTCTAAGCTTGTCACTAGATATATTTCCTGATAAACACTATTAAAATAGCATCGTCTTCAACAGTTACTTGAAATATATTGATAACTAAATAAATACAGTATAATTTTAAATCAAATTTTAACTTTTCTATTAAAAAGGAATTTTTATTTCAAATTAACAGTCTCTTCTTTAAATGACACTATTTAAACATTATTCAGTTTTTTAAAATGCAGTTCTTGGTAGATTCTACACATAACTTTGTACAAAGTATATTTAATAGAAAATATATCGATAATAGATTGGGGTTTCAGGCAGAGAAATGTTAATTTAGCAAGGTTCATCTGGTTTCATTTTATGCTATTCTTTAAAGAAATAAACATTTTTTTAAAGGAAACCCATTTAAATAAAAAATAGAAATTATGCCTTTAGAATTTAGTCACTTGAATGAGAATGTTGTATGCCACACTTTGAAATAAAAAATTCTGGTTAGTATATCCAAATACTTCCAGTTACTTAGATAATTGTTTTCTAATTTTCACTGGAGGAAAATATTACAATTTATTATATAATGCAGCTTTCTATTCCTTTAGGTCAGCGGCCCCCAAACTTTTGGGCACCGGGGACCAGTTCTGTGGAGAGAGTTTTTCCAGGAACTGGAGGGGATGTGGTTTCATGTGCTGCCTGCATCCCACAGAAGGGACTTTGCTTTTTTTCGCAGACCAGTTTCTGGCAACCCCCGTTGGGACCCCAGCTTTAGGTTATCATAGGATAGTTGTAACTTCAATCTTATTTATATTTGATTGCTTCCATTTCTGTAAATTGGATCTGAGAAGGAAATCCACTGGCTATTCATTTTAAATTCAGGAGTACTCAGATTGTCAAAAACATTGTAGAAATTAGGTTCTTGTCCAAGTTCTAAGCAAAAAATTCCTTAAATGCAAAAGTAGAGATGATTAACAGAATAACAGCAATCTATATAATGAGACAAGATCTCTGGCCAAAGTCCAGATTAAAAAAACTCTTTTAAACTGAGAGTCTGGAGCACATAAATCTCTAGATGGAGGTTGCTCTAAAGGGCAGATATTTTTACAGAGAAAGCACACTTCCTGAACTCCATCACATGACAGTCTTTAATGGAAGAGACCTGGGGCATATAACTCTGCCTGATAGTTTCAGATAGGCAGGACCATGGAAGACAGCTGAATCCTCAGATAAGCAACTCCCTGCCATGAAGGACTTTATAGGAATAACCAGCACCTTGAATTGCACATGGAAATTTACTGGTAACCAAGGCAGTTCACAAACCAAAGCATGTTGTAGTGTTATGGAAGAAAGGATATAAGAGACATCCCATAGAGTCAGATAGAGTCAGGTTTATTTTGCGCAAAAGACCCAGAACTCGATTCTCATCTGAGCTCTGAGTGAGGAGTCCATGATTACATGACAAATTTTATACTGTTTCAAACAAAGGATTCTGTTAACACAGCAACTTTCCATATATGGTTAACATACATTTCTTATTTTTAATTGACATTTCCTAATTACTAAGATTTTACATTATCTTTACCCAATAATCATAATTCTTCTGTAACTTGCTAAAGTACAATTTCTTCTTTTGATATATTGCTTCCCGTCCAGGTGCTATCCTTGGCCTAATCACTTTTAACTATGTTTCATTAAGATGCTCCTTTTCTTCTGACAAGTTAGGGGGGCCACTTAGAGTATCAAAGGATTTTAAGCTGAGCTTGTACATTTTCTAACCGGATGTATTTCCTGCTTTCAGAATATAGTTGCTTTTAGAATATAGTGAAAAGAAAGTTATCCAGTGGTCATCTAGCAGCTCCCACTTTAGTAGCATAACGGCCCACACCCCTGCATTCTGGATCCACAAATTCCAAATTCAAAAGATGAATATTTTTAATCAGTGTAGCAATAACTAAAATTCCCTTTTCTACAAAATTGTTAAAGGAGTAGAGTAGAACCTTACATGCTATTCCTGATTAGAAATGCTAAATAAACTTTAGTTCTGCTAGAGATGGTGTAAAGATCAGATTATTGTTCCAATCAACATATTCCAGGTACTGTTATAACAAAATTAAGATATTACATTTCTTTAATTTTTTAACATACTATTCTGATACAATTAGAAAATCCCTAAAGGGAGATATGTTTAAAAGTCATTTACATCCAATAGATTACCCACACCAACTCAAAAAATGATCAAAGAGAGAGGGTTATATATACAGAACATTAGATCTACAAACTTGAATTTGTTTCCTCTAGAGCAGGGGTCTGCAACCTTAAATATTCAAAGAGTCATTTGGACCCATTTCCCACAGAAAAGAAAATACCAGGAGCCACAAAACCTGGGTGGGCAGGGCCAACTCGATATAATTCACTCCCACCCAGCCACACGATCCCCTAGCCATGCCTGTGCAGCCAGTCATTTGGGCAAAGAGCCGGTTGTTAAAAAATACCAGGAACCACAAAACCCTTTTGAAATATCTCTCTCCCTCCCTCCCTCCCTCTGTATCTGTCCCCCTCTCTCTGTATCTGTGTGTGTGTGTGTGTGTGTGTGCGTGTCTCTGTATCTCTCTCTGTCTCTGTGTCTCTTCTCTCTCTGAGAAAGCCAAGATTGGGTAAACCTGGCGAGATCTCCTTGGGGCTCTTCGCTACTCCTTTTCTTTCTTCTTGGCAACTTTTTGGAAATCCAGGCTGGCCGAGGAATGAATGTGAGCCGCGATGGAAGCTTCCCTTCGGGCGACCCTCCTCTTCTTCCCTCTCCTTCTCCTCTTGCAACCCCCTGGCCGGCTGTGATGGGGCCAGGAGGGTGCGCACGAGCGGCCACACCCTCCACAAGCAAACGGCCAGGCTCAGCCAAAGCACAGCAAAGACGCACACGGGGCAGGCAGCCACTCACTTGAGGAGGCAGATACAGACAAAGAGCTAAATTAAGAACTCTAATTCCAATGGGAACCTTGGGGTTTTTATTTATATGCATTTGGTTGAGTGTTAAACTAGAAATCATCTCACTTATTAAAATATAAATTTCCTTTAAAATTTTAAGAAGATTTAAAGTTATAAAAATTGCAAAAGCTTCCTTCTGATTTCTGATCTGAATTTTAGCCATTGCCAAAACAAATAAAATTTTGCAAGGTTTCATGCAAGAATGATAACATTAAATCTTAATTGAGCAAACATATTATTTCTTTTTTGTTTTGCTTCCCCATTAAAAAAAGATTAGTGGCAGATTTTTGAAACAGATGAATTATCTACAAATCAAAACAGTGAGCTGAAGTCTACAGTATTTTGCCTTAATTATAAAAAAGCACCTGTTAGTTGATTACTCCTTTTTAAAGACCCCACTCTGTCCACTTAAGGGATCAGCCATTTTTTTCAAGGCTTAGGCATCTTTGTGCAATCATTAGGCCATCACATTATTCTCATGAGATCTCATCTCAACATTTCATTCTAGAATATTAACTTTTTATATGTAGGACTTCTGCAATCATGCAAGATTTCAACTATATACTAAAACATTTTATTAATTTATTTTACTATTGTGATGCTAATTTAATATTGAGGACTGAAAATACCATGGCTTCACCTCTTAGTTAAGTGTGTGCTAATTGTTACATATGAACTAGGAACTCTGGCTTATTTATTTCATAATCTGCAGAAGAGTTAAAATTCTACCATAGCTTTTGACTATCTTTTAGGAGAAAGCAGCCAGAGTTTGCCTATGAACACCAAACAAACTACAAAAGGATTATCCCTAGATTGCTTAGCCATTCTCATTGGCAAAGGAACAAGGCAAATCAGCTGGAATTGACATTTGGCTTATTTACAAAGTGATATAATGTGACAATTGCTTGCTGATAGTTAAGCTTACTTAATTATCGCTATCTCCCTCTGAAATGAGAATGGTGACTCTTGGCTGCTCCCCACAAGTTGTCCATTCAAAAAGGCTTATTTGATGTTGTTCATAGCCTCGCAAGATAACATATATATAACTGTTCTGAATTTCTCCCCAAGAATGTCATTAGAGGGAATTCTAATAGCCTCTAGTTTTCTTCCTATCCATTTACACATCAAATAGAGTAAAACTTCAAAAAAGTTAAATTTACATAAGTCTGAAGATGATGGTGAAAATACAGACCAAAGGCTTTTAAAAAAAACCCTCACCAATATTGGAGGATATTATAGGTTAGAACTATGACTCCCGCTGTGATTAAAAATCTAGAATCCTGCGCTTAATGCCAAGTGTAGTGTGCATTAATCAGTACTTTAAAAATTGGCTTTATTTTGACAATCTTAACAAAGCTTAGGAAAGATGTGGGTATGGGAAATTATTAGAATGCAAAAGCTGTACTAATAGTAGTTTTTTAAAATCTTCCAATCTAATGTCAGAATAGATATCAGTTATTATTCAGTCATGTGAAAGCTGCTTGGTTTGGGGATTTTAAGAACCAAGTATCAAGATTACTGAATGCTGTCAGATCAAAAGAAAATAAAAGAAACAGGAGTCAGATAATATGAACAAAGAACAATCTGTATGTATGTGGGCGATGTATGTTACAAACCACTTTTATTTGGTTTAGACCCGTTTCTCAACCTTTTCAAATTTAAGATCTGTGGACTACAACTCACAGAATTCCCCTATCAGTTTGATTGCTGGTTAAAGAAATTATAGCATGAATATGAATCCCATTGAGCATCATGACAGGTTACAGTCTTCAGTATTACTTTGTCTAATTGGTGTGTCAGATGTATCAGGACTCCAGAATTCCCAGCCAGAAATGTTGTCTTAAAGTTCCATTAAAAAAAATATTTACATAGGCAGATGGACAAACTTACACATCGCCAAATTACTACAATGTACTTCCATATGGAATAACACAGCTCACGAACTACAAAAAAATATTGTTCCAAGCTTTCTATGTGGAAATACTGTATATGCCGCCTACCAGCAGTCCTCCACTTACAATCACAATTGGGCCTGGAATTTTGGTTATTGAGTACAGCAGTCTTTAAGTAAAATGTCAAGTAACTACTTTGCTCAATGACTGCAATCCCAGTTCTCCCAGTTGGGGTCAATAAGTGACCATGCAGGTGATTAAGCGGTGCACCAGGAGAGGCCTCAGGCATCCTACCACATTTAGGATGCCTGGGCTCTTTTCCAGGCCTACCAATGAGAATGACTGAAAGAATGATGGCATTTGCTAGCATTTTGGCCAGATCTGAGGTCTGTTCCTCTGACATGCAGGAGAATTTTTCCTCCCTGCATGGAGGGGAGGGGAAAATCCCTCACTGCACTGGGGGAACAGACCTCAATTCCAAACTCCTCTCACTTGCAACCTTCTCTTTCAGCTTCTTCATTGACTTTCTAAATATGAACAGGTAAGCCCTCAAAAACAGAAACATTGCCTTCAATTCTTTGAGTTGGCTAAGTTGTAGATTACATATAAATTGCATGCAGTCCTCTTACTATTTCTAAGTAGTATTTTATTTAGTGAAGAGTCCATATAGGGATCAGTTTGCAAACTTCTATCTTCATGGGGCTGTTGACCATGTGAACATCAGTTAACATCTTCTATAAACATTCTGTTGCATATTGAATTAGAGCGAGCATAGGCTTCACTCAGGTCTGCCAATCCAGAGGGAAAATACTCAACCAATCTGACAGCTCCCTATAAAAGGACAAGCAATCAGACGAGCTGGCTGCTGGGTTGCACCGATCTACCAATAAAGAGCTGTTGTTACTGTTAGCACTGAGTCCTGTCTCTTCCATCGCCCGATCTAACACATTCCAAAGTGCCCATCCAATGAATATAAGAGCTTGACCTGGCCTCTGGGCCCCCAATGCCATTCCATGTGATTCAGCAATGCACTATAGTATATATTCTTGTGGCTGCATATTTAGAGAGGAAAATATGTAATGATGGATAAGCCCTTTTTACTACCAGCATGAAGCCTTTGCCCATTTGTCTTTGTCTTTTTCCAAAGTCTCTGTACCATTCCCAGTAAAATTCCAGGCAGCCCCCAATTTTTTCTTAGAATTTATTTTTAAATGATCCTCTTGTAAAAATATAAACATTAATCAATCCCGGATTTAGCAGAAGAACAAAGAGTTTATACAGGAACCATGCAGATTTGCAGTCATTTGTCTCTTTATTCCCATCCAACTTTTTGTCTGGCAGCTACTACATGAATTCCTGTTTTAAATAAAACTTTGGATATTTGAGCCATTAAGGAAGAATAGCAGTCCAGACTTTCTGGTAAATTGCAGAAAGTCTATGAAAGTTTATTGCCACCAGTCTATGATTTTAAGTAGGGTAGCTAATATCTTGAAACATTCTCCAAGAATATGGTTGGAAGAAAGCATACTGAATTAGTGTGGCTTTAAAAAAAAAAGTACTACCATATATACAGGAAACCACCAACAAATCAGGATTGTTAACCACAGAAAGAAAATACTGTTCTTGGATTCTAGTAGCTTTGATTATTATTCCTTTTCTGGAGGCTAGACATGTTCAGGGTCTATAATTAGTGGTGCCCTCTATTGTATGTGCAAAATCAACTCTGGTTTCAGAATTCCTAACATAAATTTGTCAACAGGCATAGCTTTTCCTATGAAGGAAACCATTTTAAAACAGCCTCTTCTCCTTGGAAAAGTTATGTAGATGGTCATTTAAATAACAAAGAGAGTTCAAGGTTCATAACAGTTTTCTGCTGCTTATTATTCACTTACATAGATCCCCTACTGTGCCATAGGGAGTTTTAGATTAATCATCTTTTATTTTTTGGCCCATATTAAAAGCAGGCCATGCGATTCAGAGAAGAAAGGTCATACAAATGACAGGCAAATTCCCTTAACTGTGGGGATCTCTGGAAAACCAACACCTCATTTTTTATTCTTTTATTTTGCATTCTCCACTGGTATTCAAATGCACATCAAGGAAAAAATGAAAACATTAAATCAGGTTACAAAGAATTATCATAATAGCCAGATAGGCCATCTATAAACACTTTTATATGTATAGTTAGTAATCGCTTGACCTGAACTGGAGACTCAAATCACTCTCAATAAGAGTGTAGTGATTATCTAAGTCCCCACTTGCATGCTTAGGGCTCTTTTCTCACACTGATTTCCTCCAATATATGAGACTTCAACTACAAACATTCTCACTTGCATTCTAAACTGGATCTAGCATAGAATATTGATAGTGGCAGTTTAAAACATAAAATACTTAGATGATGCAGAAATACAAAGAGGGGTCAGACAGTATTCTGTCTCCACTGTTGTTTAATATCTACTCTGAATCAATTTTCTTTTTTTTTTTTGTAAACAAGTTTTATTAAATATTTCTTTCATCATATATATTTTATGAACAGAGTGTTGACCGGGTCACATCTTATAATCATTTTTCACCATATCTTGTTATTTCAACTTCTACCATATTATTCTTTTTTTCCCCAAGTCCATTTTACATATTTACAATTTCAGCCATAATATTCTTTTCCCATGCTTCTTTAATTTCTCTTAATACATAAACAGTATCACTATCCACCCTTAATTCCTAATCTCTTACAATGACAATTATCTTATTTCTCCATTACAGAATATATTTCTCAAAATCCCCATCCCACTTAACTTTATGTCTTAATTAAAATTGTCTTCAAAATTAAACCAAATTACCATTTCACATTTCATCTGCTATCCTGTTTTTCTATAAACAATATACATCATATTCATATCTTACATTAAAACCCTTTAATTTAATTGACTATCCACGATTAATAATATTAATATAATTCCCTTAAATCTACTAATATTTACCTTATTTCTCTTCCTCCTTTCCACTGATTTTCCCTTCTTTAACCATTTTCTCTTGGTCTCTCCAAAATTCCACTTCTTGATAATTTTCTCCTTTTTTCCTATTCTCTTAACTTCTTCTTCTTCTTCTTTTTTCTTTTTTATATTTATTATATCTTTTCTTCTGACTCCTTTTTCTCACTTTAGATATATTATTTGAATAGTTCTTCCCATGTTTTCTCCTAATCTCTTTTCACTATTTCCCTCTTTCCCTTTGATTGATTCTTTTCTGGGGGATGTTCCCCCATCCATTCTTTTTTTGCCACTGTAAATTCCAGTGAAATCATTTAACTGCTTTTTGCATTCAATTCCTTTTCCTTCAATATTATTTTCTTGCTCCTCATTTATGCTATCTTCTGCCACCTTCTCCCCTATTTTTTGTTCTATGTGTTCCAGCAAAATTTCTGACTTTTTATTACCCTTTAGGAATTCACACATATTTTTAAACATCTCAATTAATTCCTCACACATCCAAGATTCCATATTGCCAATTTAAGAAAGTGTTAACATTTTTAAATTATGTCACATTTAATTAAAATTTAAAAGCCATATAGTCTCTTTTTGTTTTCAAATAATGTCTAATTTAAGTATTTATCCAGTCCACTCCAAGTTAAATATTTGTATCTTCCACAGCCGTTGAGCTTTGAGACTAAGCAATGTAGAAAGACAGATACTCCTTAAAGGTTCTCAGTTTCCAAATTATCTTTTAATGGTCAAGGTCACAGCTGTACTTTCCAGTCAATATTGCAGTACTCTCTTTCAGCCAGCAGATGTCTCTCCCAAATCCACAATATTTTCAAACCAACTAAATGTCAAAGCTGTCAAAAATATTTCAATCCACATAAAAAATACTTTTCCTCGGGTTCTTTTCTTTTCTTATTTTTAGTTTCTCCAAATCCAATTATAGATACAAAAACTTTCTTGCGCTTTAGTATTTTAGCCTCCCCTTTGTTCTTCTCCCTCCATAGAATTTTCCAAGTGCCAATTAGCTGCTCATTTCATCTCCGGGACACCTTTTAATCCAATTCGAAATTTTCTTTTACCTGTGAGTTGGCCAATCACTCACCCAGTACCAGCACTGTGTTCATACACCACTCTTGCACAAAAACTTAGTCCGGTTGCCCCAGCTTCAGAGTGGTCATTTTACAATGGCCACCACCCCCACTGTTGGTCCAAAGAGCTGCCTCCTGTTCTTCTTGGTCTTCCAAGATGCCTCTCCTTCTTCACCGTCCTATAGGACAGTTCCGGTCCGAAGACCCCCCCAACAGTGGTTCGTCTGGCTGGATTTTCATGGAGTTCTTCAAAGCCCACTATTTTTCCAGCTGGTCTTGCTTCCAGTTCCCTTTCTACTCTGAGTCAATTTTCAACAAAGCACTGGAAAACACTGATGCTGGCCTCAAAGTAAACAGTGTTCAGATCAACAATTTAAGATATGCTGATGATACCGTTCTGCTTGCCAGTAAGCATGAAGACCTTCAAGTCCTCTTCAACACACTCTCAGAAATATCTGAAAAATATGGCTTGAAGCTTAACACCTTAAAAACCAAGATCATGATCATCAGCAAACAACCCATTAATTTACCACTGATAAATTCAGAAGGAATACCACTAAAAAAGGTTGAAAATATCACGTACAGTGGTGGGTTTCTATTGGTTCACCCTGGTTCAGGCAAACCGGTAGTGGCAGCTGTAGGAGGCTCTGCCCACCCACCCGGACATCATCACGGATGCTCTGCTCACAGTTCCAAACTGGTAGCGAAGGTACCTACATACCTCGGTTTTACCTCGGTTTTAATTTACATGAAAGCTGGGACATGATCAGGGAAGTAAAGACAAGGATAGAGAAAGCTCGAACAGCATTCTTCAAAATGAAAAAGGTCTTCTGCAGTCACGACATAAGCCTAAGACTGAAAATCAGGCTTGTCAGATGTTACATCTTTTCTATCCTGCTCTATGGAGTACAGAGTTGATCTCTGACAGAAAACCATTTGAAGAAACTAGAAGCATTTGAAATATGGATTTAAAGACGGCTGTTATGTATAAACTGGGTTAACAAAATCACAAATGAGGAGGTGATAAGCCACCTGGAAAAGCAAAGGGAAATCATCAAAGCCATTAAAAAGCAAAAGTTAGAATATTTTGGACATGTGATGTGACACCCAGAAAAATATGGCATCCTTCATTTAATCTTCCAGGGAAAGATTGAAGGCAAACGAGGTCCAGGCAGAAGAAGATCATCATGGCTTCAAAACCTAAGGGATTGGTTTGGACAAAACACAGCAGCACTTTTTCATGCGGCTGATGACAAAAATAGGATTGTCAATATGATCACCAATGTCCGATGATGGATATGGTAGAAGAAGAAGGAGAAGGAGTAGTAGTTTAAAACGTCTGGAAGACAACTAATTGAGATTGTCTGGGATTTTGGTTATCTTTCCAAAACTCTAAGAAGTCTTTTTTGATTACAATCAACATTTTCAATTCAACCACAAAATAAACTGAACTTGTCATGGCATAGTTCAAACAAATTGTTACCTAGATGTGCCTCACAGTGGCAAAAATCTTAAATAATAGGTACAGGTATGTTAATTGGCAAACACATTCTGAGTGACTGCCAAAATGTAGGCTTTTAGGCTCCTAGCCAAAACCTGAGTTAAATATTTGAATTTTGAAAGGCAGCAAGATTCTTTCCACTATCAGCAGAAACGTCTCGTTTGATCTTCCTCATCACTCACCAAAATATTTCCCTTTGCCTGGATTAAATTTCAAATCCCTCCTAGCTAATCTATTATTGACATCAGACATTGATTTAGCATTTACCTATCACAAAAGCTAACCAATCTTAAATCTTGGCAAGACAGTTTTTGAACAGAAAGGATTTTTTTCTCCACTACCAGAAATAGAGGATATTGCTCATAGCTGCATTGAGTCCATTTTTTGTTCTCCCATCTATTTCTATTCCTTGCAGCTGTCCACACTGTCTCTCATTCTACTCCAAAAAGTCTGCAGGTTTTTCATGATGTGGAAGGGATTGTCATCAGGGAAATTAGTTTTTTTTAAAAAAAAGCCCATCCTAAAAACAGTATTGCATCCTTGAATGGCCAGGATATTGTTTAATATTGCACAAGCAATCTAACAAAGGAAATTCATTTTATGACTTGCTATAAGAAAGCTTCTTTTTCCTTTTTGCATATTTTTCATCCTTTTTCTTTTTGCACAAACATCCAAGGTTCTTCTAATCACCAATAGCATTTTTAAATGAATCTTTCATGCTTCTCCTGTAATGTCCATTTGTTTTCATTTAAAAAGCTATTTATCTTTACTTAAAAGAAAATTGAGTCAGACACCCAAAAAAACATGCTTTCATCACAGCACTTCCACAAAGTACCAGGAATCCCAGGTGTCTGGCATTGTTATCAGCAGAAAAATAAAGGTTCCTTATGTCTATCCTAATAACACTGTAAAAAATGGAGCCTCTTCAGCTCCAGTTTGGAATTTTCCACAGCAGAGTAATTCAGCAAATAAGCTCTCATGCGTATGCATTCATGTCAGTATAATATATGTAGTTTTAAAGATAATCTGAAAATGCAGGGCTGCTATAAACATAAAATTATGAGGCTGTATGAAAAATGTGGAGAATCTGATATTTTTTCAAACTTTTTTGCTTTCTAGGATGAGCTGTTTGCAAGTGTTTAAGATAGCAATGCTGGGCACACTAATTTGTAAAAATTATTATTGCCTTTAAGGGGATTTATTCATGAGTAGACCTGATAGATCAGCTAATCAGGAAGTGTTCAATTTAGACCACTGTCATAAATTCATTAGATATTCCAGTGTAAGTTATACACGTCTGTTCTGAAATTAGCTTCCTACCAAATCACTAATCTGCCTATATTATCAAATTCAATTCAGAGTAAAATTCAGAATAAAATTCATCTAAATCAGAATAAAATTAATCCATCCTCGTGGAACACTGTGATGGATTGCTAAAATGCTAATTATTATAATCTGCAGTAGACAGCAATACCTACACCTTAGTTCACAATAATTATGAAATTGGAATAAATTAAAAGATTCTACTTTTCAACCATCATTACCCTGAATACATTCACATCAGAGATGGGTTGCAGCAGATTCTGACCAGTTCTGGAGAACCAGTAGCAGAAATTTTGAGTAGTTCAGAGAACTGGTAGTAAAAATTCTGACTGGCCCCCGCCCCATCTATTCTCTGCCCCCTGAGTCCCAGCTGATTGGGAGGAAATAGAGATTTTGCAATAACCTTCCCCTGGATTGGGGAGGGAATTGAGATTTTACAGTATCCTTCCCATGCCACGTCCACCAAGCTACATCCACCAAGCTATGCTACGCCCACCAAACCACACCCATAGAACTGGTAGTAAAAAAATTTGAAACCCACCACTGATTCACATACAGTACATTATACATGTATGTGAAATATTAAATTTGATTAACTAATTTGAGCTTGTCTTTTAAATTAAGGATATTGTGATAAGTAACATCACATAATTGTATTCTTGCTTTATTTTTTAATCAAAATATTATTTTATTATGATTATTATTGTTATTTTGGGGGCTTGATTTTGGATTTAAGGAAGCAAGGGGCTGCCCATTTGGGGAATTCAAATGAATCATTTTATGATGGTATCTTCCTAATCCTATCAATTATCCAGCTACAAAAGATGTGATGCTGCAAGAATTTATTAGCAGATATCATGTTATCTTTTTGCTTAATTAAGTTTCAGTGTTATATAAAAGGGGTAACTCATGTTTCAGAAGCACTTTTTAGCCCGCTTTTTTTTTTTTGAGGGGTGAAATTTGTCTGATGAATTTATATTGTTGCCTCTGAACAGCTAGTAAAAACTGATAGTATCCCTGAGGAAAAACAGGTAAGTAGATAAAGGCAAAGAGAGTTATGTCATCCCCATAAATCCTTTTATAGCAAACAGTATTTCCATTCTTATTAAATGCTTCTTTAAAGATTGGAGTTTGCTTTGGTTATATTAAATCTTCTTCCAAGTTTGATGATAATTTGACATTGGACATCCATACAGGTATGCTTTGTTTCCTAGATAGGTTACATTCTTCATAAAAAACCAAAACACCCTCGTAACATACATCTGGGAAGGACCAATAAATTACCAGATTGCTTTTTGAACTACTTTTTTTTTTTTAATTTGATTTATATGCTGCCCTTCTCCGGAGACTGAGGGCAGCTTACAATGTGTTAAGCAATAGCCTTCATACTTTTGTATATTTTATACAAAGTTAACTTATTGCCCCCACAAACTGGGTCCTCAATTTACCTACCTTAGAAAGGATGGAAGGCTGAGTCAGCCTTGAGCCTGGTGAGATTCGAATTTACAGTAATTGCAGACAGCTCGAATTAATCACAATGCATTAGTCTGCTGAGCTATCCAGGCTTGCTTACCTGTCTCCTTAGATCATATAGGGAGGCTTAGGAGAATCCAGAAAAAATAATTCATGATATTAAAGCTTAAATCCTACTTACATACACCTATAGTTCCAGTGAATAAATCCTCCAAAATTCAGTGGGAAATTACGTCTGAATAGATATGCATGAAATTGAACTGAAACTCAAGACCACAACTATTAAAACCAAATGAAATGCATCATCTGAATCCCACATAATTCTTTGTGACTTCATAGACATATCCATATATCTTTCTTGCAATGACAAGGAAGGAATAAGTCATTCTCTTCAGAGAGTGAGAAAGAGAAGGCGGGAAGAGAAAGGTTTATTTTTCTAATCAGATTCAATCCTTCTTAGTTTAACAAAGCTGAATTAGTGTTAGAAACAAGGCAATTAATATAGGTGTGCTTCAGTGGTGGGATTCAAATTTTTCTACGTGGGTGTGGCTTGGTGGGCATGGCTTGGTGGGCATGGTTCACAGCAAGGGCAGCACCTTGCTGTGAGTGACATCGAACTGGCCGTGCCCACCAAGCCATGCCCACAGAACTGACAGAAAAGGCAGCTCCTGCAGCTTGTCCCTTTATGGTCCCCCCCTCCCACCCACACTGAAGTACCTTAAAGGGACACCACAGTCTGGCTGCCTTCCAAGCAGCTCTGCTGCGATGCCATCCTTCCAGCACAGCAGGCCATTTTCCTGGCCGTGTCTGGCAATGGGGTGCGGCCACACATGCATACCAGCAGGCAATGGGGTGCACGTGCACGGCCAGCAAGAAGAACAGGGCGGCGATGGCAGCAATGGGATTTCAGGCCTCTTTTTCAGTCTGTAATTTTTAGTAGTTTTCAGCATAATACGTCTGCAGACACTGCCTCTTTTTCGGCATGAGAAGCTCTTTGCCAGCTGGAACCGAGCCGGCAAGAGGTCTTGCACCAAAAAAGAGGCGGTGGCTGCAGACTTCTTGTGCTGAAAACTACTGGCTGAAAAGGGGGCCTGAAGAAGTCCCATCACCATCATTGCCGTTGCTGCTCAGTTCTTCATGCTGGCTGTGCACACACACCCCATGGCCTGTTGGTGCCATTCGCAGCCAGACCCGGCCAGAAAAGCGACTTACTGCGCCAGAGGGATGGTGTCACAGCAGAGCTGCTCGGAAGGCAACCAAAAACTACCTGCAGTTGGAGGCTCGCCAGTCAAGCCAAGCTGGGGACCCCCACCAAGGCATGGACGAAGGTGAGAAAGGCAGAGGTTTAGCAGGTGACATGTGGGCGTAGGCCCGGGGAAGGCCAGAGACAGGGAATGGTACATTCATTCCCTGACCTGGCGAAGATGAATGGTGAGTGGGTGGAGGCTCCGACCAGGGCCTTGGGGAATGACACCTCCATGGGTCCTGACAATAGAAACAGACAAAGAATTTGTCAGTTATCTCCAAATACTGGTGGACCTCATTGACTATAATTAGTGACCCTAAATGAAATTTCTCCATGACACTTGGACAATGGACCATACTTATTAACAGTAAAAAATATAAACCAGATATAACTTTATAGCTATTTTGTATATATGCTATCTAATCTTATTTCTATATATGTATACGTGTTTATATAAAAGCTAGACTTATATATATATATTCTTACTTTTCGTAGGTTTTATGTGTGTTTTTCTTTAAGCCAGGTTTTTCCTACATAACCAAGATGTTTCTGCAAACCCTGGTTGAGTGAATCACATTCACTACTTTCTGGGGGTTTTTTTTCCTTCTTTTCATTCTGGCAGCCGGCAGATTTTGTGCTTGCCCATTTGGAGACTTGGAGACTTATATAGCTATTTCTGGCTCATTAGCCATCATCAGTAAGCCTTGGTTACATAGGAAAAACCTGGCTTAAAGAAACACAAACACACACACACACACACACACACACACACGCAAGTTTTGGTGTATTCAGGTCTTTTCACGTGTAAGATTGAGAGTATCTTGGCAACGTTTCGACGAGGTCTCACTCATCATCTTCAGGCTGGTGTCTTTGGCTTCATGCTTGTGCGAGGAAAGTTTGATCGGAGCTGCCATCTCTCTATAAATACTGGTGGGGAGGTATGGGGTGCTGGCTTTGTTGCTGTGAGCTGTTTGGTTGCCTGTGTTGTTACATCTTGATACCTGGAATAGGCAATAGTCCACCTGGAAATGGAGAAATCAGCTTTTTTTCTGAGATTCCAAAATGTAATAGAAAACAAGGAAGAAGACCTACTAAACCTCATGGTAGAACTGCTAGCCGACATTTTGCAGAAAAATAAACAAGAAACTCAAAGTGACATAGATGAGATCTATAGAATCCATATTAATTATGCATGTCGACATAAATTGCCAAGAGAAGTCCATGTGAAGTTTGCAAGGAAAACAACTAGTTATGAAGTCTATAGGACAATCTTAACTGTCAAACAAATACCGAGAAGAACAAGAGATCAAAGAAGAAACTATAACTTTTTAACTACTCAGTTGAATAAATTTAAAATAAAATTTCACTGGTTATTACCAGAAGGCCTACTCATCTCCTGGGAGGAAAGAAAATATAGGATTGAGAATCTAGAGAAGGCCCAAGACTTTTTTGATCAACATTTCACTTATGAAGAGGAACAGGAGATGGGAGGAGAAACGGAACCCAGGAAGCAAGAGGTACAGCGGATGGGGAAAGAAGAAAAATATCAGGAAGATAAAAGAAGACTGAAGAGAGAAAAAACAGAGAGAGAGGGAAAGAGGGGAAAAAACCCAAAGAGTTACCAGAAACACAGCAAAGTTGAAAATAACAAATAGAGAAGCCAAATAGAGATGGAAGGAGAATTAAGAGTTATCTCAATCAATATAAACGGACTCAATTCACCAAGGAAAAGAAAACATATATTTATGAAATTGAAAAGATTGGACTTTGACATTATAACACTACAAGAAGTATATATCAAAAGGCAGCAACAAAAACGTTTGGAGAACCAAAAGTTAGGAAGATTATATACATCATTAGGAGATAGTAAAAAAAGAGGAGTGGCAGCATAAGTCAAAAACCACTTAAAAGCAAAACAGATATATACAGATACGGAAGGATGTATTTTAGTAATGGAAATACAAACAGAAACAAAGATAATACTACTAGCATCTATATATGCACCTAATGGAAACCAGAGCGAATTTTATAATAAATTACACGATACAATTAAAGATCTGGAGTATGAGAACATCTGTATTGTTGAGGACTATAACGCAATAGTGAATGTACAAGATGATTATAGAAGTAATAAAAAAAGTAAAACTAGAAAGAGAACCTTACCGGACACATTCAAAGATATGATAGAAGAACTACAATTATATGATGGATGGAGAGAGGCCAACAAACAAACTAAACAATATATTTTTTACTCAAATTCACACTAGCCATGGTCTAGGATCGACATGGCCTGGATGATGCCAGATTTCAGAAAGGAAATACAAGATGTTGAAATCTTACCGAATACTTGGGCTGACCATAATCCCATAAAAATAATATGGAAAGGACATCACAAGCAAAAGAGGTGGACGATGGATACTAGAATAATAAAAGATAAAGATTATGTACAGATGATGGAGAAAGAACTGAAAATATTTTATCAAATAAATACAAAGGAACAACTTCATTACAGAATCTGTGGGACACCACAAAAGCTTATATAAGAGGCCTCAATAGCATATACAACAACAACAACAACAACAACAAATAAAGACAAACAACAAAAAAGAAAAAAATTACTGGAAGAACTTAATATGTATGAATCACAATTACAAAAACAACCCAACAATAAAACAATAAAGGCAAAATGGAATCTTACTAAACATAAACTAAACCTAATTATGCAACCAGAAATAGTGCAGAAAATGAAATCGGCAAAGCAGAAATATTTCGAACATGCAAATAAAACAGGCCGTTGGTTGGCCTATAGACTGAAAAAAGAGAGGGAGAGTAGAATAATATATCAATTACAGGATGAAGCAGGACAAATATATAACATGAACATAGACAAAAAGCATATAGCTAAGGAATTCTACCAAAACCTCTATACACAAAACGAGATTCAAGACAGAGATATTAAGGAATATCTACAAAAAGTAAATATCTCAAAACTGGAGGAAACCCACAGAGACATATTAAACAAACCGATCACAATGATAGAGTTAATGGAAGCCCGAAAGAAACAGAAGAACAACAAAGTCCCAGGCCCAGATGTAATTCCAACTGAATTTTATAAAAATTGTCAGTCTGCAATAGATGAAATACTTCTCCAGGTCCTCAATGATGCATTGCTTGAAGCAGAAATACCTAAATCCTGGACTGAAACTATTATTTCATTAATCCCTAAAGAAGATACAGACCCGACCATGGTTAAAAACTATAGACCTATCTCGCTATTAAACGTCGACTATAAATTATTTATGACAATTATAGTACAAAGACTGAAAGCAATTATACATAATTATATACACCCTGATCAAAATGGCTTTATCCCAAGGAGACAAATAAAAAATAACATGAGGACAATTATAAACATCTTAGAATATTATGAGCAAAAAATTAATAAACAGGTAGCCTTAATTTTTCTCGATGTACAAAAGGCATTCAATAATTTGAATTGGAAATTTCTTATAGCACAACTTGAAATTATGAAATTTGGCGACAAATTTCTAAAAATGATTAAGAAAGTATATTCTTCTCAGACAGCAAGAATTACAATTAATGGGGATATGACAGAAAGAATAACTATACAAAAAGGGGTAAGGCAAGGATGCCCTCTATTACCTTTACTGTTCATAATATCATTGGAAATCCTACTAAATGAAGTAAGAAAGGAAGAAGAAATAAAGGGACTGAAGATAAGGAAAGAGGAGTATAAATTACAGGCCTTCGCCGATGACGTGGTATTCATAGTAGAACAACCAGAAATATCAGGAAATAAATTATTGGAGGAGATAGAAAAGTATGGCAAAGTGGCAGGGCTCAAAATTAATAGGCAAAAAACCAAAGTTTTGACTAAAAATATGACTAAGGCGCAAGAGACAAAATTGGAAGAAGAATTAGAATTACAAATTGTAAAGGAAGTAAAGTATTGGGGAATTTGGCTCACTACAAAAGCAATAACGATTAGAGAGGACAATTATACCAAACTGATAAAACAAATTAAAAAAGATTTGGAAATATGGAATAAGGTACAACTGTCACTTCTAGGTAGAATAGCGTCAGTAAAAATGAATATATTACCAAGACTCCTCTATCTCTTTCAAGTGATACCAATCGGCCCAGGAAAAGATTTTTTCAAGGATCTTAATAAAACAATAATGAAATTTATCTGGCAAGGAAAGAAAGCTAGAATCAAAATAAAATGCTTACAGGACACTAGAGAGAAGGGACGCCTAGGTTTACCGGACTGGGAGCTATACTACAATGCAGCATCCCTAAATTGGATCAGAGAATGGATAGAATTAGCAAGCAAGAGAGTACTATACCTAGAGGGATTTGATCTGAGTCGAGGTTGGCACGCCATTCTGTGGGATGGCGTAGTCAAGCAACATGGGTATTTTCAGAGACACTTAATTAAAGGCTCACTATATAAAACATGGCAAGAAATCAGAAAGCAACACTACAGTAAAATCCCATGATGGTGGTTGCCCATGGAAGCCCTAATCTATCCAAATACCATAGAGATAGGAAAAATGATAAAATATCAAGAATTACTGAATAGTGAAGGGAACTTATATACGAGACAAGAATTGGAAAAGAGGGGTATAGTTATCGACTGGTGGTCATATCTTCAAATAGAGTCAAGATGCACAGCAGACAGAATACGATATGACTTTCAAACAGAACCAAATGAATTGGACAAAATATTAAAAGGTTCGGATGAGAAAATAACTAAAATTTATGGATATTTAATAAGGTAAAAATTGGAAGAGGAAACAGTGAAAGGAAACATGATAAATTGGGCAAGAAACATAGGTTATAACACAGAATTGGAGAAATGGAATAAACTATGGACGGAAAATCTAAAGATGACAATATCAATACCATACAAAGAAAACCTATGTAAGATATTCTACAGATGGCATCTCCCACCAGCATGTTTGCCTAAAATGTTTCCAAATACATCACCAATGTGTTGGAAATGCAAGTCACAAAAGGGAACATATTACCATCTCTGGTAGTCTTGTAGAAGGGCGCAACATTACTGGCAAGAAATTAAGAGAATGACTGAAGAAATAACGAGGTTAGAGGTTGAAATGAAACTGGAACTCTTTCTATTTGGAATGACTACATCACAATATACAAAAGAGATAAAATATCTTATTGTTCACATCTTAACAGCGGCACGCATAGTGTATGCTCAAAATTGGAAATCCGAATTATTACCAACAGAAGAAAAATAAATTGCAAAAATAGCAGAATGTGCAGAGATGGATAGACTTACAAAAGAGCTCTAAGAGAAAGAGGATACTGATTTTTACATAGTCTGGCAAAGATGGTATACATGGCTTGAAGGAAAGATAGGGTTAATAAAACAAGATTCTAGGAGAACCTAAATGAGAAGCATAGAAAATAGTGCCGGAGGAAAAGGTTAGGGTTATATACAAAAATAGCTAGTATGATTCCCAGAAAGATATATGTGGATATGTACAAATGTGTGAAAGCGCAAATAAGTAAATATGCAGAATGTTAAATAAAGAAATAACAGGTGAAAGAGGAAAATATACCACTGATGTGATCTTTTTTGCTTTTGTTAGTTTGATGTAATGTATCAGTGTAAATATGTTTGTATGTATTTTTGTTTTACATTAGTGTTCAATAAAAAACTTTAAATTTAAAAAAAAAGAAACAACATGGTAGTATTTTAGAATTTCCCATAATAGGAAAACTCCATCTGGCCCTGGCACAGAAAAAGAAGAGGGGTATAGCAGTATATACAAGAGTGGTTGAAATCGAAACAGATCTATGCTGATGAAGAAGGAAGAATTTTATTGATAGAAATAACAAGAAGTCAAAAACAAATGTTGCTTGCAGTAATTTATACACCAAATAACAATCAGAAGGAATTTTACCGCAAATTATACCAGAAAATAATAGAGTCAGAACAGGAAAATGTATGCCTAATAGGAGATTTCAGTGCAGTAATAGATTACACAAGCAATAAAAAAAATCAGAAGAATACTGCCAAATACATTCTTTGAAATGATACAAGAGTTAAATTTACAAGACACATGGAGAGAATTAAATTCAAAGAAGAGGCAATACATCTTCTTCTCAAATCCCCATAACTCCTGGTCAAGAATTGACATGGTGTGGATGAATTCGGAATTGAGAAGGGACATAGAAGAAATAGAGATAATGATGAATGCCTGGGCAGACCATAGCACCTTAAAAGTGAAAAGGAAGTGACAAAAAAAGAGGAGGTGGACCCTAAACCAGAAGATCTTGAAAGAAAAAAAATATATACAAATGATGGAAAAAGAGCTTGAATTATTTTTTTAAACAAAATGTGAAAGAACAAATAACATTGCAAAATCTATGGGATACAACTAAAGCATATATCTGGGGCTTAACAATAGCTTATGTGAAACAACGAATGGAATGGAATGGAATGGAATGGAATGGAATAGAATGGAACAGAACAGAACAGAACAGAACAGAACAGAACAGAACAGAACAGGAATAGAATTCTTTATTGGCCAAGCATGATTGGACACACAAAGAATGGTGCATATGATTTTGATGTACATAAAAGAAAAGATACATTTTTCAAGAATCATAAGGTATTGCAGGGAAAAAAACTAATACAATAATTGCAAGGTGAGAATGGGAACCTTCACTATATGACGTAAGAAGAAAAAAATACTCATTTTTTTAAAAAAAATTATATAGTCAAGAGGATACAGGTGAAACTCAAAAAATTAGAATATTGTTCAAAAGTTCATTTATTTCAGTAATGCAATTTAAAAGGTGAAACTAATATATGAGATAGACTCATTACATGCAAAGCGAGATAGTTCAAATCTTGATTTGTCATAATTCTGATGATTATGGCTTATAGCTCATGAAAACCCCAAATTCACAATCTCAGAAAATTAGAATATTGTGAAAAGGTTCAATATTCTAGGCTCAAAGTGTCCCACTCTAATCAGCTAATTAAGCCATAACACCTGCAAAGGGTTCCTGAGCCTTTAAATGGTCTCTCAGTCTGGTTCAGTAGGAATCACATTCATGGGAAAGACTGCTGACCTGACAGTTGTGCAGAAAACCATCACTGACATCCTCCATAAGGAGGGAAAGACTCAAAAGGTAATTGCAAAAGAAGTTGGATATTCCCAAAGTGCTGTATCAAAGCACATTAATAGAAAGTTATGGGGAAGGGAAAAGTGTGGAAGAAAAAGGTGCACAAGCAGCAGGGATGACCGTAGCCTGGATTGTCAGGAAAAGGCCATTCAAAAGTGTTGGGGACTTTCACAAGGAGTGGACTGAGGCTAGAGTCAGTGCATCAAGAGCCACCACACATAGATGGATCCTGGACATGGGCTTCAAATGTCGTATTCCTCTTGTCAAGCTGCTCCTGAACAACAAGCAACATCAGAAGCATCTTACCTGGGCTAAAGACAAAAAGAATTGGTCTGTTGCTCAGTGGTCCAAAGTCCTCTTTTCTAAGGAGAGCAACTTTTGCATCTCATTTGGAGACCAAGGATCCAGAGTCTGGAGGAAGAATGGAGAGGCACACACTGCAAGATGCTTGAAGTCCAGTGTGAAGTTTCCACAGTCTGTGTTGATTTGGGGAGCCATGTCATCTGCTGGTATTGGTCCATTGTGCTTCATTAAGTCCAGGGTCAACACAGCCGTCTACCAGGAGATTTCGGAGCACTTCATGCTTCCTTCCGCAGACGAACTTTATGGGGATGCTGACTTCATTTTCCAGTAAGACTTGGCACCTGCCCACACTGCCAAAAGTGCCAAAACCTGGTTCAATGACCATGGGATTACTGTGCTTGATTGACCAGCAAACTCACCTGACCTGAACCCCATAGAGAATCTATGAGGCATTGCCAAGAAAAAGATGAGAGACACGAGACCGAACAATGCAGAAGAACTGAAGGCTGCTGTTGAAGCATCCTGGTCTTCCATAACACCTCAGCAGTGCCACAGGCTGATAGCATCCATGCCATGCCTCATTGAGGCAGTAATTGATGCAAAAGGAGGCCAAACCAAGTACTGAGTACATATGCATGCTTATACTTTTCAGAGGTCCGATATTGTTCTATGTACAATCCTTGTTTTATTGATTTCATGTAATATTCTAATTTTCTGAGATTGTGAATTTGGGGTTTTCATGAGCTGTAAGCCATAATCATCAAAATTATGACAAATCAAGGCTTGAACTATCTCGCTTTGCATATAATGAGTCTATCTCATATATTAGTTTCACCTTTTAAGTTGCAATACTGAAATAAATGAACTTTTGCATAATATTCTAATTTTTTGAGTTTCACCTGTATATCGGAAGAAAATATTAAGCAATACTTAAATGAGAGGGATTTGCCTACAATTCCGGATATAATAAGAGAAATGCTGAATGATAAAATCACCATGATGGAGATGAAAGAGGCAATTAAAAAACAAAAAATAATAAAACACCGGGGCCAGATGGAATCCCCGCAGAACTATACAAAAAAATTCAAGAGCCACTTGAGACACCAATGCTGGACCTATATAATGAAGCGTTAGAACAAGACAGATTACCAAACTCATGGACAGAGGCATACATTACGCTAATATTAAAAGAGGGTACAGATAGTCAACAGATCAAAAACTATAGGCCAATCTCACTACTAAATGCCGACTACAAAATATTTGTCACAATAATTGCGGAAAGAGTTTAAAAAATATTAAATGAAATTATTCACCCCGATCAAAATGGGTTTTTACCAAAAAGCCAATTGAGAAATAATACAAGAATGATAATGAATGTGCTGGAATACTATGAAGCCCATCCTGAGAAGCAAGTAGCGCTGATATTTGTGGATGTGCAAAAATTTGATAACTTAAATTGGCAGTTCCTCATTTATCAATTAAATATTATGAACTTTGGAGAAAAATTTATAGGGATGGTCAGGGCAATATATTCCACCCAAACAACAAAAATAATACTAAACAGGAAAATAACGGACAAATTTAACATAACCAAAGGGGTAAGACAGGGATGCCCACTATCTCCCCTTTTATGTATCCTATTATTAGAAGTTCTACTGATACATATTAGGCAAAAGCAAGAAATAAAAGGAATGAGAATAAAAAAGGAAGAGTATAAAATACAAGCCTTTGCTGACGATTTGGTTTTTATTATAGAAGACCCACTAGAGACAGGAACAACATTAATACAAGAAATAGAAAAATTCAGCAAAGTAGCAGGGCTTAAAATAAATAAAGAGAAGACAAAGATAATAGCTAAGAACCTTACCCATGGTCAGAAAGAGGAATTGGAAGAGAAATTGGGAATTCAGAGAGTTAAGAAAGTGAAATATCTTGTAATTTGGCTGACGGCAAAATGCTCATCTATCAAAGAGGACAACTATATTAAATTATTACAACAAATACAAACATATTTGGATAACTGGGTGAAATTACAACTATCACTAATTGGAAGAATTGCTACAATCAAAATGAACATATTACCTAAAATGTTATTCCTCTTCCAAACTGTACTAACAAAATTAGGAAGGAAATTTTTTAAAGAATTAAACAAAGAAATACTAACATTTATTTGGTTAGGGAAGAAATCCCGAATAAAATTAAAACTTCTACAGGATAGTAGAAATAAAGGAGGCTTTGGACTCCCAGATTGGGAACTCTATTTTCATGCAGCAGCTGTGACATGACTAAAAGACTGGATAAATCTAAAAAACAAAAGAATACAGACAATAGAGGGCCATGATCTGCAACTCAGCTGGCACACATTTATCTGGGAAGCGAAAAACAAATCACACTCATATTTCCAGAGACACCAAGTGAGAGATGCCCTGCTATATATTTGGGAGAAAATCAAGAAAAAACATTATATTAAAATTCCAATCTGGTTCTCAACTATGGAGACAATGATTTATCCCAATGTATTAGATCTAAATAAGTTAGTAAGGTATAAAGAGATATTGGATGAGCAGGGGAATTAAAGTCTAACCAAGAATTAAAATGACAAGGAATAGAGATAGATTGGTGGCCATACCTACAAATTCGGATGAGATACAAAAAAGACCTAGAACAATACGGCTTCTACAAAGAACAACAAGAATTGGATAAAATATTACAGGGGACATAGGAAAAAATGATATCTAAAATATGTAATTATTTTTTAAGATTTAAATGGAGGAGGAAACAGTTATGATAATACTTTGGGCTAAAATTTTGGTTATAACATTGAATAGAACACTGGGGGAAAATATGGGAGAAGAATGACAAATTAACAGTCAGCATCCTATAAAGAAAACCTATACAAAATGTTCTATCGTTGGCATTTACCTCTGGCAAGATTGGCCAAAATGTTTCCGAATAGATCGGTGGAATGTTGGAGATATAACTACAAACAAGGATCATTCTTCCATATGTGGTGGACTTACCCAAAAGCTAGGAAGTATTGTGTCAAAATAAAGAATTGGATAGAAGAAATTATGGAACAGAAAATTGAGTTGAAACCGGAATTATTTTTATTGGGCATAATAAGAGAAAATATATGCAAAAAAATGCAATATATTATGCTCCATATAGTAGCCACAGCTAGAATTACTTTGGCTCAAAATTGGAAACAAAACAACATTCCTTCTAACACAAAGATAATAAAAAAGGTGCTTGATTGTGCAGAGATGGACAAGTTAACCATGGAACTAAAAGATAGAGAAGAAACGGAATATTACAAGATTTGGAATACATGGTACAATTGGCTAGAAAATAGATGTAAAGTTCACATATAAAGATTATCTAAGAGTCAAATTAAAATGGGAAAATATTGTATACATTTGTAAATACTGTTATAATTTAAAGGTAAAAGGTATTAAGTATGTACATAAATAAATAATTATAATATAATTAAATCAGTAGTGAAATGTAAAATTTGTTACTACCAGTTCTACGGGCGTGGCTTGGTGGGAGGAGGGGGGTAATGTGACTGAGTGGGCATGGCCAACTTTTTTTTTTATCTTTTCAGCCGAAGAAGTTGTTAAAAAAATGCTTTTAAAAGCCTCTGACGATCCCAGCTGAGTTGCCTGATCGTTAGAGGCTTTTTTTTTCTTTTAAAAGCTTCTGATGATCCCAGCTGAGTTGTCTCATCGTCAGAGGCTTTTTTTCTTTTTAAAACATTTTTTAAAGAATGCTGCAGAGGTTGTAGAAAAAATGCTTTTAAAAGCCTGACGATCTCAGCTGAGCCACGTGATCAGCAGAGGCTTTTTTTTCAACTTTTAAAAGTATTTTTTCAGCTGAAGAAGTTGTAGAAAAAATGCTTTTAAAAATTAAAAAAAAAGCCGCTGATGATCGCACAGCTGGGCATGGGGGGGGCAGGGATTTTTGCCACCGGTTCTCCGAACCACCAGCCGCCGTCCCTACCAGATTGGGCAATCTGGTTGGAACCGGGAACATTTCACCCCTGAATTAAATTTATATAATTAAGTAAATATATAATATATAGAATAGCAATCTATAAAAATTGGAAACGATGTAAATATGAGTAATACCAGTAGTGGAACAATGTAAAGAATGAAAACATGGTGTAAAAGTTGAAATATATTTAATAAAAATTTATTTTAAAAAAAACAACTTCAAACATTTGGCAACCGACTCATATTTATGACATGGCTGCAGTGTTTTGGGGTCATGTGATCCCCTTTTGCGACCTTCTGACAAGCAAAGTGAATGGGGAAACTAGATTCACTTTACAACCATGTAACTAAATTAACAACTGAAGTGATTCACTTAACAACTAGGGCAAGAAAGGTCATAAAATGGGGCAAAATTCACTTAACAAATGTGTCACTTAGCAACAGAAATTTTGGGCTCAATTGAGGTCATAAGTTGAGGACTATCTACTTAGAATGCAAATGAATGGAATCTGTTTCTCAAACAATTCATTTATAATAGAAGCATTAATACAAATAGTTCTCTAACTTGCAAAATGACGCTCAGCCTATTATGATTATTATTATCATTACAGGTAATCCTTGACTTACAGCAGTTCATTTAGTGACCATTTAAAGTTACAACACTGTACAACACTGAAAAAAGTGATTCATGACTGTTTTTCACATTTATGACTATTGCAGCATCTTGGTTGCAAACATTGGATGCTTAGCTACTGATACTTGGATGCAAGCATTGGATGCTTGGCAACTGATTCATATTTATGACGGTTGCAGTGTCCCAGGGTTATGTGATTATCTTTCATGACCTTCTGACAAGCAAAGTCAATAGGGAAGCCAGATTCACTTAACAACCATATTACTAAGTTAACTACTGCAGTGATTCACTTAACAACTGAGGCAAGAAAAGACGTAAAGTGAGGAAAACCACTTAACAATTCTCTCACTTAGCAACAAAAATGGGGGCTCAGTTGTGATCGTAAATTAAGGACTACCTATACATCTAATACTGTGCAAAGCATGGACTACTTATGCATGATGGAGTGCTCCCAGACCACAAATGAAGGGATGATTCTGACTTTCCATTTGAGCAAAAGGATGACAATGGTAGCGGTGAGGATGGTGCTTCACCATTCCAAAATTCCACCCCTGGCATATTCTATTGCAATGTGCAGAAAATTCATCCCTTGGGCAGATTAAGTTTTCCAACTTGGTGTAAAGAAAGAAAAAGTAGATGAATCAAATGAGAAAGTGACTTATTTCTGTATCCTTGAACCTAAACTTCACAACCTGAGAGTCTACTCCTGTTGCAGATTTCAATTATTTTGGATAGTTATTGTAAATTCTCATTGTATTCTCTTTAAAAAAAGCTAGGCATGATGTTACAAAGATATTTATACTATTTCAAACATTTATACACAATTGATTGAATGTTATTTGAAATGTGATGGACCGTGAGTTTCTCCAATAACTTGGTTTAAATTTATTTTGTAATGCTTTTCGATAACACAGGGCAATGGCCCATAACAGCCAATGTGACTCACGATGGTACTTTCTATCTCACTAAGAAGACTGTCTTTAAGATATCAGATGAACAAAAACCTTAGGCAAATAGAAGAGCTTTATCTGCCTGGAAAACAGAAAAGCAAGCACCAGAATTGCATATCATGCAGGAAATGTGACTCTGCTCTTATTAGAATGCTCTTAAATCCCACTAGGAGGAGATCACATCCATAGCTCTAGAAGTTTACCTTGCAAATGTATTTTTGTGCTTTTTATAGTATCTTCCATTTTTCCCTAATAACAATGGAAAACTTAGACATGCTCTTACCTAGTTTCTTCTCTATTTGAGGATTGCAATTTGTCAGGATCTTGTTACTAGTTTAAATATTTGTTTTTATATATCAAAGAGTTTTAACAGATTAAGCAATAAAAGATGGGAAAAGTTGTGGTATAAAAAGAAACTAGAAGAAGAGGCTGACACTATTATAGGGGAAGCAATGCAAATGCATTTAAATACAGGGAAGAAGGGAATTAAATACATTTCTAATGCTGATTTTAGCCAGGTATTTATTGGAGTATGTGTTGACTGTGCATTTTCTCCCTTGACTTAAACTATACTGTACTTTTAATAGTTACTTCTTGTGTTTTATTATTATAAAATTCTTCTCACATATTTGTTAATTTTGTTGACATAAGTATTGTTGGTTAGAGAAAGAATTAATGGCATCATTACTGGTCTGTGTATAATTTTATTCATCCATATGGCAAATTTTATTGCTTTGAATTTTAAACAAACTTTGAACTCTATTTTTATATTTACAGCTTGCTGCTCATTGGAGAACCTTTTAATCACATATGATGAAAGCTATGATTTGGTATGTGTATTCTACTTAATCTTAATAAAGAGGGGTACTCAGAAAGGTGGCTGTCCCTTTGCAGACAATGCTGGTGAAAGGGTTAAGTCACATTGTCCACATCACAACCGCACAATTTGTAGAAGGACCACACTGATAAATTAAAAATAATGGTGGGTTGCAAACAAAAGTGTATTTTTAAAAACGCAAGGAAAACTTTAAGCCTACTGTTCTCAGTTCTATTATTTGCACCTCTGAATCTCTGATTATAGACCTTGGTGGTTGCTTTGGTCCCCATTGAGGTTTAAAAAGCAGCCCTAGCACCCAGCAGCTATCTAACATAGGAGATCTTTATTAAATTAGTGATTAAGCTTTTAATATCAGCTCCCATGACATTATCTCATCTCAACATCATTGTAATTAATTCTGCACAAATGATTTGTAATATTTGCAGAGCATAGGCCATTTCAGCTTTTTTTCTAATAGGGAAATTGGAAGAGTTCTGTTCCATTGTTGGTAAAACTACTGCATTTGGTTCATCCTCAAGAGGTAGTTACTGTCATCAATCAAAAATTAACTTGCTTGTTTGTGGGGGGAAAAATCTTCATTCTATGTCCCATTTATATACAAAGCTGTTAGGACATGTTAGGACATGATATTTAAAAACTACACCTTTATTATTGCCACTTGAAAAACAAAACATTTTTACCTCTACACCAAGAAAATTGTATGAAGTTATCTAAGGCCAACTCTCAGATATCTATATATACTCTTATTGATGCTTGCGGGTTTTCTCATTTCCTCTATTAAAGTTCATTTACATGAAATATAATTTTCAATTCAGAACCAGATGTACAGACTGAATTTCAGTAAACATAGGAACATGTTGCGTCTGCTTCCACTGCTTCTTGATTTGTTCACTCCATCATTTCAGACTCAGTCTTCCCATTGATAATCAAAGGCCGCTATTTGCTTGAATGCAGATGCTTTGGGCAACCATCACCTTGCTTTAGCAGTTCTTTGGAAGAATGAAGAATTATAAAAACCTACATTCCAGTGACTAATTTGTATATTGAAAAAGGTACAACTTACAACTTGGTCTAAAGTAATGAGACAGGTACAATTAAAAGGCATTAAGGCAGAAGTCTCCATGTGTGTTTGGGACAGAGTATGTTGTGTGATAAGCATGGTTAACAGAGGAGTGCAGTGGCTTCCATATGATTAGTACGCTGGGCTGACAATCAGCAGGCTCACATTCGAAACCCAGTTGCTGCCATTTGACTGGATGAGCTCTCATCACTTGCTCCAGTTCCTGCCAACCCAGCAGTTTGAAATCAGGTGACCATGAGTAAGTAGATAGGTACCACTTCAGTGGGCAACTTTATGAGACATGAAAGGAGCCCTCAACTTGGCATCACCTGGGCAATTGTGATTTCACCAGCTGATCCTTTCACCACAGAAGCACCTCATGCTTCCAACACAGAAAAAAAGCATGGTCAATCACAAAATACCCATTCACCAGAGGCAAACTACTATAGGTATTTCTGATCTCCACCTCTTTCTAGCTGTGCAAAATTCTCCTCTATCTAACCAATTCATTGAACTATTTTGTTTCGTTAGAATGCTTCTTGGAGACATGGGTAGTTAGAAACAGAGCTTTACTGGAAAGAGACCATAGTTGAAACTGTGATTTTGCTTGCTAGCTTTTCATTAAAATAATATTTTATAAATTCAGTGGCTCAGAGAACAAAATCACTAGAAGAAACACTGGCTAAACAGGGTCCCTCAGATGGCATATCTGAGATCAATTCACCTCACAATTTCACTCTCAGGAATTGTCCACCGCAAAAGGGGAGAACTACAATTAGATCAGAATCTTACGTCTCATCTATTTTTCATAAACCATTCTACAAATACAATAGTAGAGAATAAAAACATATACCCCTCTACTAAAATGTCAGTTATCTCTTCTCCTGCTTTAAAACAATGCAACATATTTTGCTAATTTTGATGCAATATTTAAGCCTTAAAAATATTTCAAATATAAAATTAATATACCTTCAGGGATGTAATTCTATTTTCTTATTTCATATCAAAAACATCCAGAAGTTTTAGTTTGGATTCCTTATCTTGTAACACAACATATAGTTGAAAAATGTTCTGCCTCCAGGCACTTTCAGCACATATGTGGAACAATGGAGAAATCACTATGCATTTTATCATATAGAAGTTGTGTAGGCTGGTTTGTTGCTCTCAACCCCTCCCCATTCCGGAAATAATATACTCAGAGACTATTAAACAACTACACCCACTCTATTCTCAACATTATTCAAGGCCATGGGGGAAATATTTCCACTAATTAAATGGCACAAAAAAGAAAGAGTCTGTATTTCATAGTTACTCTGGTTTAGTGAAATTAGTCAGTTCTCTCAAGGCAATGGAGATGTAAACATTGCAGAGAATTTTTTCAATCCCAGAAACTGAAACAAATATGGAGAAAAGGTAAACGTAAGCCATATCAGAAAAGGGGACTACATTTGTAATGGAAAAGTGATAGTCAAATATTTTCTCAAAATAAAACTTAATCGTTTAATTACAGGTAGTCTTCATATTTATGACATTGGGTCATAAATATGTACCATATGCCAAGGATTTGAATTTTGATCATATGACCATGGGGATGCTACAACAGTTGTAAGTGTGAAAAACTGTCATAAATCACTTTTTCCATTGTTGTAACTTTGAACAGTCATTAAATGAACGGTTGTAAATTGAGGCCAACCTATACCAAAAGGACTACACTACACTGCTTTGAAATTCATGAAATTACAGTTGGCTGTCAAAATTTATCAATAATAGAAGAAGTTCATTCACAGAATAAGATTTAACCAGGGATGAGATTGAAACATTTCAGCAACTGATTCGCTGCCAGGTTGCTGGGTGGGCATGGCCATGGGGGTGTGGCCTACTTGGCCTCTTACAACATGGCAGGAGGGCGTTTTTGCCCTCCCCAGGCTCCAAAGGCTTTCCTGGAGCCTCCAGGAGAGCGAAAACAGCTTCCTCCGGGCACCGGATGCCTCCAGGGGCCGGAAATGGGCCCACTTCCAGACTTCCGATAGGCCCATTTTTTTGCCCTCCCAGAGTCTCCACACATGGCGTGCACTTACCTGGCATTTAAAACAGGATGCTTGGAGACTTCTGGGACGGGAGGGGTGGGGTAGGTGGGGTCAGCCAGTCCTCGGAACAACTGGTTTGACAAACCAGATTAAAATTAACATCCAGTTTGCCTGAACTGGTCAGAACTGGCTAAATCCCACTCCTGGATTTAACCAGCCAAAGCAAAGCATTTAAGCATTGGCAGGTGGAGTGGCATATTAGCTGCCCCCAAATTATATGAGATTTAATCCCCAATTACTTTAAGACTCAGAAAGATCATCAGATTCTTGGTGCTTTGTATATTACAAAGAAATATACAAAAAATATTTGTATATTTAGGAAGGAAAGAAAATTATGGAAAACATATTTCCAAGTTATACAGAGAAACCAGTGGTTGGAAGTGGGCAGTCAATTCTATTGCTGCATGATGAAAATGCTTATTTGAGAATTGGCAATATATATTCTAGGAACCAAACAGCTACCACCAAAAACAAAAGCTTTGCTTTTTCATCCTCCAGTAGTATCCAAATAGATCCTGAATTGTTGGACTTCAGCACCCATATGCTTCTGACTATGACGACTAGGGCTTTAGAACCAATTGGTCTCAGCTCTTCTAGCACAACAAAATGTGTGATGTTGTACCCTTGCCATAGAAGTGTCTTCCTCCTCATAAACTACACCATAAGCTACTTATCAACCCTAAATAAATTGGACAGTAAATTGGAGAGAAGAAAGAAATATTGCTATTGCATTCATATTCCATAATGTTTTGCTTCTACCTGGACGAGTCTGCTCACTTTTACATACTGTATTGGAGCTGTCATTTATCTTTATTTTCTATGGAAAGTCATAAGGTTAATTTAGAAGGCAGCAGACTATACAGAAATAAAGATACTGGAAACTAGTACTTGCTTTTTTCTTTCATGATGTAAAAATGAATGGAAAGGAAGCTTGACAGGGATAGAGAGACTTGCATTAAGGGGTGGGATTCAGAAATTTTAGCAACTGGTTCCTGCCCGGTTGCTGGGTGGGCATGGCCATGGTGGGCATGGCCTATTCAGGCTCCTGCACCACAGGGGAGAGGCTTTTCAACCTCCCCAGACTCTGGAGGGTTTCCTTGAACCTCTGGGAGGGTGAAAACGGTCTCCTCCGGGCTCCAGAGGCCTTACGTAGGCCAGAAACGGGCCCGTTTCCAGACTTCTGAAACTTGTGGTAGGCCCATTTTTTGCCCTCTCAGAACTTCAGTGCGGCCCCTACACTTACCTGGCATCCAAAACAGGCTGCGAGGAGACTCTTAGGAGAAGAGGGGTGGGTGGGCGTGGTCAGCCAGTACTTGGAACAATCGGTTCGGCGAACCAGATTAAAATTAACTTCCGGTTCACCGGAACTGGTCTGAACAGGCTGAATCCCACCCCTACTTGCATCACATTGCATAAACCAGTTTAAATGACAGGTATTCTGCATGCCTGAAGACAGATATTTCACAAAATCACCTAATTCTAAAGACCAAATATTTTTTGAACAAATAATTACTTCTCAGATTATTTGATCAAGTGCTTTATTTTTAATCATTCATTTCCTGAGACATTTGGAGTATTTATACTGAACAGTGTGTAATGTAATGGATTCTCTAATTTAGTGCATCCCAATACAGTCCAGAGTTATAAAACATCAAGCGTAGAGTATATTGCCTCAGATCACTTTTCATTGTATTGGGGGAGGGGTGGGAATGCTAAACGTTGCTTTTGATTTTGTCTTGATTACACACCCTCATACACAGATTACATCAGACCTTAAGGAAGAAAGGGACTACAACTTTAAACTATTTGCCCCCAAAATTAAGCATTTAAATCTTCATCTTTCATACATGTCTTATCTCTAAAGTATTCATGCCAATGAGTTATATGAAGGAGAGGAGGGGAGAGGAGAGGAGGAGAGAGATTATAAGAAACACAAAGAAACACAGATAAAGAGCTTCTAGATTAAAATAATAAATGTGACGCTATTTAAAATCACAATGTCATAATAACTAAATAAATTATATTTGTTTGGAATAAGCACTTTTTAAAGGAGAAAATGATACGTTTTGAATGTAAGTACTTAAGAAAATGAGGCTGTGTAATTACATACAGGCCTGTCTAGAAAAATGCAATAACAAAATCTAATCCAGGGTGGTCTGGCAGGCTCAAATTGGCCCAAATATTACTTCCACTCTTTGGGTGGTCATCTGAAGCTGGTTGAATTGCAGAGCCTAGCTTCCCAATGCATCACAAGATCAGCTCCTCTACCTCTAGGTCAAAAACTGAGTCAGGGATCGGCAGAGACTGTTAAAAAGTGAAGGAATCTGCACTGATTTGTCCAAACATGAAAGGGGTGAAGCTCATGTAAAATTTGTTACTACTGGTTCTGTGGGCGTGGCTTAGTGGGGGGATTTTAATGGGTGGGCATGGCCAACTTTTTTTTTAACTTTTCAAAGCATTTATTTTACCACCTGTTCAGCCGAAGAGGTTGCAGAAAAAAATGCTTTGAAAAGCCTCTCTGACGATCAGGCAACTCAGCTGAGATCATCAGAGAGGCTTTTTAAAAAATGCTTTGAAAAGCCTCCTTGATGATCAAGCAACTCAGCTGGGATCATCAGAGACTTTTCAAAGCATTTTTACCACCTCTTTGGCCAAAGAGGTTGCAGAAAAAAATGCTTTGAAAAGCCTCTGACGATCCCAGCTGAGCCGCACGATCATCAGAGGCTTTTTTTTTTTACTTTTAAACGCATTTTTTGTCGGAAGAGATTGTAGAAAAAATGCTTTTGAAAGTAAAAAAAAAAGCCTCTGATGATCATGCGGCTATTCTGGGCATAGTGGGGGGTGCAGGGATTTTTGCTACCGGTTCTCTGAACCACTCGCCGCCATTGCTACCGGATTGGGCGATCCAGTCCGAATCAGGAGCATTTCACCCCTGTTGTAGCTGGCACAGATGGAGCAAAGATGAAGATGGAGATGGGGGGGGGGGTACAGGGGATTGATCAGTGATAGAAAGAGTGATAGTCACCAAAGGACAATAAACCATAAATTGTGAGCTGTGTGTCTGATTTTCTTTCTTTTCCAGAATACAATGCAAAGGATTTCAAATTATTCATGCTAAAACTAAAACAAATCAGCAAAATTATATAGTGCAAACTTGCGCTTTTCAGATTGCACTGTGATGAATGGTATACGTGTACTTGCCAAAGCTTCTAACATTCATTTTATGGCTTTTGCACTGCAGACAGCTTTGTTGACTTATTTACATATCTACTTGTAAAAAGCAAAACAGAAAATAGAAATTCATGGCCATTATACTTAATCTCTCCATAGCAGAAGGGAACACCAAGTAGTCCCAGGACTACACATGGACTCAACTCTCCTTTTTGTAGCCCTTGGAGCCCCACCTAAACAAGACTGCTAAAAATAGTTATCCGTGTTTCCCCAAAAATAAGAAAGAATCTTATATGT
Organism: Masticophis lateralis; assembly: GCA_030761175.1. NCBI lineage: Eukaryota > Metazoa > Chordata > Lepidosauria > Squamata > Colubridae > Masticophis > Masticophis lateralis. The sequence continues at coordinate 80,277,443 of JAUDYJ010000004.1, forward strand.
ATTTTTGCTCTAAAAGACCCATTAGGTCTTTTTTTCAGCTGATGTCTTCTTTTTTTCATGTACAAGAGGCGGCAAGTGTGCGAGGGCCAATGCTGTCCATCAGTAGCTGGAGTGGGGAAACTGCTACCACCAAGCCAGCCCTCTCCATCCCACTGTCAGCTTGCCTGCGGCTGCAACAAAACAGATGGCTGTACAGTGCGGTCCAGTGGGCCGGTGCCAGTACCACGAGGTGAGTCAAGGCAGGTGGCAGGGGGTGGCCCTGCCTTCTTCTGCCTGCTAAAACACCCACCAAAACTGCGCAGAGCAGGGGAGGCATGCGCCTCCCAGCCTGCAGGGCACGTGAGGCAGCTCCAGCAGGAGGTAGTCGGACTGGCTGTGGTTCACTGGGTTGCACACGCCAGCTTCTTGTGCTGGGATAGTGCCTAATGGAAGTTGCTGGGCAGCAACTGGAGCTTGGTGGCAGGCCAGGCAGAAGGTAAGATGGTGGCAGCAGCTGTTGCCAGAGAAGTCACAGGTGAGGTATAGGCTAAAGGCAGCCAGGGGCAGCCCCATGCCTGCCTCACACAGCCGGCATGAGAGTTGCAGTGCCCACCAGGGCCAGGGCCCGAAGAGCACTGGGCTCAGCCCATAGCCCTGCACCTGCAGCACTGAGTAGGCATGTAAACTGGCATTCAGCAGCCAGAAGGCATAAAATAATACATCTTCCCACAGCCCCCGTCAGCTCCTTCCCCTTTCTGGATCAGGAGAGCTCGTGCCCACCAGGTCCGTTGAGATTGGAAGCTTGATCGCACCCCATGAGAAACCCTCCACCCCTGGGGGACAGTTGTCTGTGAAAGTCCATGGGGTTTAAAATGGAGCAGCCGGAAGAGGAGAGGGAGGAAGAAGGGAAGGAGAAAATCACAGAGCAGTCATGCCTTGGGGCTGGCCAGGTGGTGACAGTGGCGGCCTCTGCAATCAATCCAGGGAAAAACGGATGGCTGAGGAGGTACTTTCTTTTCTTTCTTCAATCACTGAAAGAGCCAAGCAACAATTGCTCAGGTAAAAAAGAAAGGTAAGGGGGAGTGAAGAAATCCTACTCTCCCTACAGGCACCCACCGACATGAGTGACATCGAGCTGACCAAACCCCCTCGGCAACCACAATACGTACTAATGTAAATGCATCTGTTGGGCTGACAATCATAACTGGGGCTTAATTGGGGGTTGGGCTTATATTATGAGCAGCCTGAAAAATCATGCTAGGGCTTATTTTATGTTTGGGTCTTATTTTCAGGGAAACACAGTATTTTATGACGGGAAACAAATGAAAACTGAAGTTTGTGTTCCAAAATAAGCATGTTTTTGTTTTTTTAAAAAAACAGTGAGAATATTCAGTTCCCTCCAAATCCGTCTCCTACTGGTGTGTTATGGCCCCAACCTTTGAGCAACTGAAAGTACCTCAAAAAATTGTTCACCCCTATTCTACTGTATAGCTTTTCATATATAACTTCCATGCACAATTTTCATGTATAATTTCAATGCACAATTAGAAACAAGTCAATATGAAATGAGCAACAAATGAAATGAGCTCCAAATGGATCATGCCAGTTCTAAGAAAGAATCTAAGACATCAGAGTCACTGTCTGTCTGTGCATGCAAAACTTTAAAAAAAGTCTGATTATACCTAGTAATATTTTGTTCTTTTATCCTATCAGCCAATATATATAGAATCAATACCCAAAGAACTTACAATTAAAATAAAATAAAAAATAAGCTAAGCTTATCTATCAGATTGCATAAATACACAGGACCCATAAATGTTTATATTTGTCTTAAAATGTCTCTGCATGATTTTTAATCTAATTTTTGTGCAGCAATTTATTTTTATTTCTGACTGCCACATTTTATAACTGGCAAGCTTCAGCTTTTTAAAGTTGCATGCTGTTCCTACAAACAAATGAAACACAACACTGTTAGAAGATAGGAAATAAACTGGCTTTAAAAAGATTTATTATGCAAGTTTAAAACCCAGTTTGATATTAATCTTAGGTTTTTTTCTATACATGGAGTTCAGCAGCCTATTTTACCTTCATCTTAGTTCCTTGAACCTGTATTCAGGCCTTTAACTTTTGTTTTATTGTACAGGTAGTCCTTGGCTTACAATCATTTGTTTAGTGACTGCTTAAAGTTACAATGGCACTGAAAAAAGTGACAATTACAACCATCACAGTATCCATATGGCCATTTGATCAAAATTTGGATGCTTGGCAACTGACATGTCTTTACAATGGTTGCAGCATCTTGGGGTCACGTAATCACCATTAGCAACCTTTCCAGCCAGCTTCCAACAAGCAAATTCAATATGGGAAGCTGGATTTGTTTAACAACTATGTGATTCACTTAACTTCAGTGATTCACTTAGCAGCCATGGCAAAAAAAGGTTATCAAATTGTGTAAGATTCACTTAACTGTCTTGCTTAACAATGGAAATTTTGGTCCCAGTTGTGGCCATAAGTCAAGGACTACCTGTAGGATAGTAGCACAAAGAGTCTAGAAACACTGGGGTTCAGATCAGCTTTACAGCATTAACATTTGTGGAAAAATGAGTGAATAGGAAGCAAAACTGGGGAGAAAGACTTGTCACTCAGATGTAATGGGAAGTAATATTATACATGCAAGATAAAGGGAAAGATGGAATATTCCAATAATTAGAAGCAGAAGCACTATATAATTGCATGCTGGTTGTTGATATATGCAAGTGGTAGGATCTTAGTGGTATGAATTTTTTGAGAAATTATCTAAAGTCTACAAGCATGTATTGTTGATTTTATAATGTTCTTTGTATTTGTATAATACCAAAGTGCTTTGGGACTAGAGTAGGATAAAAATACTGTAAATAGATGTGTACGGGAGCCAATTACTGGTTTAGACAAGCCTCCAGCCTGATTCAACAGATTTTTTACATTCAGTTGAACACTGGGCTAACAATTCCAAAAACAAAAACTAGTTGCAGAATAATAACCTCTCTAGAGATGTCTACTTGGCATCTATTCTTTTCATTTGATGTGCCAAGTAAAACCTCTTCTCAAACACTTTAATTTACTATACTATACGATTTTCTGCCAGTTGACTCAGTATTGTTCTTTTTCACAATTATATACTTCTAGCGGTTGTTGATTTTTATATTTCTCCCAATAAACAATGTTTTAGTATTGTTTTTAATTTTACTTAATTATCACCTATTAGGATTCTAGTGATTTATTTTTTTTAATTATTGGTTTAATGTTTGCGATAAACCTCACCCTGAGATTCTCTTTTTAAATATTTTTTAATCCCACATTTATTATTTTTACAAATAACTCAAGGTGGAGAACATACTTACTATTCCTTCTTCCTCTATTTTTCCCATAACAACAACTCTGTGAGATGAATTGGGCTAAAGAGAGTGACTGGCCCAAAGTCACCCAGTCAGTTTTCATGTCTAAAATAGAATTAGAACTCAAAGTTACTTGATTTCTAGACTGGTGCCTTAACCACTAGACAAGGGGTCTGCAACCTTAAACACTCAAAGAGCCATTTGTACCCATTTCCCACAGAAAAGAAAATACAAGGAGCCACAACACCTGGATGGGTATGGCCAACTCAATGTCACTCACTCCCACCCAGTCACAAGACACACGCCCCCCCAGCCACACCTATGCAGTCAGTCATTAGGGCAGAGAACCGGTTGTTAAATGATTTGCAACGCCTAAATCCTCCCCTCCCAGCCACCTGTTGTCACACTCAGCCTCGCCTCCTGGCCGCTCGCCTCAAAGGCCTCAATGTATTTATAGTTCTGTAAAAATGTTGTTCACCTCCCCCCTCTCTCTCCCTCCCCCTCCCTCTTTCTCTCTTTTCCTCCCCACTCTCTATCTCTCTGTTTCTCTCTCTCTCTCTCTTTCCCTACCTCTCTCTCTCTTTCTGTCTCTTTTCCTTCTTCCCTCTCTTTCTCTTTCTCTCTTTCTCTGTCTCTCTCTGTCTCTCTGTCTTTCTGTCTCTCTTTGTTTCTGTGTCTCTTGTATCTCTCTTCTTTCCCTCCCTCTCTCTCTTTCCTCCCTCCCCCTCTCTCTCTGGAGGGGGGGAAGGAACCCCTGAACGGGTGCTGAGTGGTGGGAATCTGACATCTGGAGGCTGACGAGCCCAGGAGCAGCTGGTGGGGAGGCGAGGCATCTCAACATCGGCAGCTCTGCAGGAAAAGCAACTGATATCGGGAGGGGAGAGCAAGCCGACGACAACGCAGGGTCACATTGTGGCCCTGCGTCATAATGGGCTGCAGGAGGAGGAGACCCCATCTCCTCTATTGTGAAGTGCGCTAAATTTCACTGTGCTACAGAAGGGTCAGGCAGGCCACGTAGGCAGCAACAGCAAATGTACCAAAGGCAGAATGCTGTTTCACGCAAAGGCAAGTGCAGGGACACTTCACTCTCACACTAAGGCTCCAGCCATTGACACCACCATGACAGGGCGACAGCTCTTTCTTCCCTCTTCCACGACAGGGAGCTTTGGGTTGCTGACACCTGCACTAGACCGTACTGGCTCTTTGCCTATAGCTGAACTGTAAGTTGACTGAATTATTATTAAAATTATAAATAAAATAATTTTGAGCACAACTTTAGGAAGAAAAAAGGCAACTACACTAAGAGAGCCAATACCATTTTACTATATAACCCATCATTGACCAGGGAACACAATATGTTAAAAATTAAATCACTTTTGACAAATCACAGTAGGATGTTCATTCAATATAATAAATAAATAAATAAAATAAATAAATAAATAAATAAAACAGAGTATGTTTTAGATCATGCATGTGCTATATTATAGTCTCTATCAACCTAATCTAACTCAGGAGACTGTTATTTTGGGGTAGAAGGAGATCCATAGTAGCATTCAGGAAGCAAGGTAAATAATTCATATATGACTTCGAGTATTCTTCAAACCAGGCCAATGTATAAAATTATCATTTCCCTACTGTATAATTTACTGATGGTCATTGAGAACTCTGTATACAAACAAAACAATTTATCCAGAGTGAAGTACAGATTTTATCTTATTTAAGTTACACTGTTTGATCCGAACTGATTTGATCAGAATTATTTTATTTGCAGTAACATGCTCCCCTCCTGGTAACATCCTGCTAGATTAGTCAGAAAACATCAATAGATAGAAGTATTGAACAGGTCTTTCTTCCATTTCGTGAAAAATAATTTAGGCTAGATGGAGCTAGATTATCCATTCGCACAAACAAATCATGAATCACATGAAGTATGCAGTCTTAAAACCTAAAATACAACACCATCAGAATATACCAATCCTGCTTTACCTAGTATCCTGCAAATATATTGTGAGTTGTAAACTTAATCCATCTTGGAATGACAGTCAGAGAAAGCTTAGCTAGATCCTGAGGGCAATTAGTGCCTTTGCTTCCATTTATGGGATTGCATTCAAATGAAGGCCACAAAGGTCCTTTATCTTATCCAAATTACTGTTATGTCAAGCCAATTTGAATATACTTCTGTAAACCATGGAGAAAATGAAAAAGTAAATGCTGATCTATTGAGACAAACATAAAGCAGATTCAATGTAACATTGATTTTTCTAGCAGATTTGAAAGTAAACATTTTTAGAAAAAACAATCTTTACATTGATCCCATAAATAAACACATAAGCAATTCCTGCTTGCATCAGAAATGAAATATAGTGTGTCATAGAGAAGAGGAGGTTGACCTACTCTCCAAAGCATCTGAGGGCAGGACAAGAAATAACAGATATAAGAACATTAGAGTTCCAACCTAGAATTAAGGAGAAATTTCCTGATAGTGAGAAAATTCATCACTATCTTGCTTCAAAAAGTTGTGAATGCTCCATCGCTAGAGATTTTCAGGAAGAGATTGGACAACCATTTGTCTGGAATAGTATAAGGTCTTCTGCTCGAGCATGGTTTGGACTAAAAGACCTCCAAGGTCCCTTCCAACCTTGTTATTCTATATACTGTGTAAAATACTTGAGTGTTAATTTGACATATTTGAATCACCAAATGGAAAAAACAGCTGCTGAGTATGTTGTTTCAAAATAACTATGATAGAATAGAGAATGAAGATTTAAAAGATATGTCAAGATAGGTAAATCTACAATTGTTATTGCTGGGAAGAATTTCTATGATTAAGGTGAATGTTTTCCCTAGAATGTTATTTTTGCTTTGACAACAGATGTATCATTTAAACAATGGCAGAAAGACATATCTAAATTTGTGTGGCAAGATGAGTTAAGAACAGGGTGTCACAAGACAAGAAGTCTTAGGTATCTGATTTGACATTGTATTCTGCAGCTTGTTTAGTTTGGATGAAGGAGTGGCTGGCATTGAAAAATAGAAGATTGCAACTAGAAGTGCATGACTGAAGGTTTGAGTGGCATGGCTATTTATGGTATGACAAAGTTAAGGTAGATTTCAAAAATCATTTTTTGCCAAAAAATGATAAAAATGCTTGCCCATGAACTGGCCCCAACGCACCAAAAACAGAAGGTCCAAGACCTACAAGGGGGGAAGCCTGGAAGCCCAGGTGCGAATCTACCAGTGTGAAGGCCCTTGAAACTAACTATCAAACCAGAATAGGGCAAGCAATCGCACCCTGCATGAAGAAGCTTCATGTCACTATCCAACTCGAGAGCTCATCCTGTGACATGGAGATTGACCATTGGCAAGCATTGAAGTCTGCAGTTCCCGGCCTCCAGAGATCACAGCTAGATCGCCAAGCATTGAAACTCAGGGGAACCATAGCCCCGTCGTTGCAGTTCTTTCAAGGTGCAGTTCAACAAGTTCCAGGGGAACCTGTCCCTGATCGTTATTGGAGGCAACCTTCCAGAAACTCCTCAGGCTTGATTGGTTTGAAGCCTTGGGTCTCGGCATGACTGGCATCAACGCCATTGCCTGTTCCTGGACTGATGACCTCATTTGGGAATTCTAGGACATATTTAATCTGGAGCTAGGCAAGTATGTGGGCACTCCCATTTCGTTCAGTCTAGACCCCAAGATTGCCCCCATCCAATTAAAGCCCCAATGAGTCCCCCTTGCCCTTAAGCCAAGAATAGACGAGGAATTGGACAAACTAATAAAGCAGGGAATCCTGGAACTGGTAGACCACAAAAAGTGGGACACCCCAATATTGACCCCAGTCAAGAGTGACGGGTCAGTGCGAATCTGTGCAGATTATAAGTGCACAATAAATAAGGCACTCCAGCAGAGCGTGTACCTGGTGCCCATAGTCCAACAACTTTTGCATTCCTTAGGCCCTGGATGCCTCTTCGCAAAATTAGATCTCGCGCAGGCATGCCAGCAGTTGCCGGTATATGGCGCTACTGCAGAGGCACAGATCATAGTAATGCACAGGGGTGTGTTTAAATGTCATTGCCTGCCGTTTGGCATTAACATTGCCCCGGCCTCTTCCATAGTGTCATGGGAAGGCTATTGCAAAAAATCCCCGGGGTGGTGCCCTATTTTGATGACGTATTAATCACCGCCATCAATGAACAAGAATTTAAATCCCATTTACAGGAAGTTTCCTAGGCTTCCTAGGCTTGCTCAACTTCTACAATGTCTTCCTGAAGAATAAGGCCACTATTACCGAGCTGCTCCATAAACTCCTGGCCAAAAAGAGTGTGTGGACCTAGGGACCTAGAGAAGCTGTTACTTTTTTGGTGGTAAAATGCCTCTTGTCCGCGGACAGTTTTCCAATCCAGTACAACGACACCCTGCCATTGGTACTGAGGTGTGAAGCTTCCCCGTTTGGAGTGGGGGCTGTGTTGAGCCACCACCTCCCAAATGGACCTGAAGCCCCAATCGCCTATTTCTCTAGGACACTGTTTAACGTGGAGAGGAACTATAGCCAGCTGGACAGGGAAGCACTGGCTACAATGGCCGGGGTGAAAAGGTTTCACAAGTACTTATTTGGGAGGGATTTTGATTTGATTATAGACCACAAGCCACTTTTGGGACTCTTGGCTGGGGATCGATTGAATCCTGTGGCCTTGTCACCCCGATTTATGTGGTGGGCCATATTCCTATCCGCCTACAGTTATAAACTGCTGCATCGGCCTGGACGAACACTGGGGCATGCTGATGCCCTCAGCCGTTGCCCCCTGCTGGACTTGTTGGATGACCTGACTCCGGGATTCCCCATCCTCTTGATAGACTGCCTCGACTCTGGCCTTATAACCTCTGCCAATGTGGCCAAGCACTTGGCTAACGACACAACATTCAAAACTATATTGAACTGGGTGTGGAAGGGGTGGCCAGAGGGTCCATTTGGGGCAGAATTCAAGTTGTTTGCCAATCAGCAGCATGAGATATCCTCACAAGGGAGGTGTTTGCTATGGGATAATTGTTCCACAGAGTTTAAGGTATTCTGTGTTAAAATCATTACATGAGGACCATCCAGGGATTGTCTGGATGAAAGCCCTAGCCCAAAGCTTTGTGTGGTGGCTGAATATGGATCGGGAGATCCAAGAGTGGGTAGTCAGGTGCCTGCCCTGTCAGGAGTCACAGCCAGTTCCCCCCCCCCCCCCCCCGTAGCACCAGCCCAAGAGTGGAAATGTCTCCGGGCCCCCTGGTCAAGGATTCATATTGATTTTGCCAGCCCCTTTCACGGCCAAACCTTCCTCGTAGTTGTGGATGCCTATTCCAAATGGATGGCAATCATTTTAATGAACACCACTACGGCCAAAGCCATAATCAAGGTCCTCCAAAAATTGTTTGACACTCATGGGTTATCCGACATCCTGGTGTTGAATAATGGGCCACAACTAACCACTATACAATTTGAGGGGTTCTTAGCAGAACTAGGGATACGCCATACCCTCATAGCACCTTTTCATCTGGCCAGTAATGGCCTGGCTGAAAGATCGGTTAGATCAGCCAAAGAGGTATTAGACAGACTGGCACCCGAGGACTGGCAGGA